>CANUEZ040000042.1:1130000-2532500 GCA_948099385.1 Fasciola hepatica | reverse complement strand
CTGGATAGCGGAGAGATTTAGTAACAGTTTTTTCTTTGGAAGACAATCAGAATCTTGATAGGTGCTGCTGAAGCTTTGCCTGTTGAATGACATCACCCCATCAGACTTTCTGGAGTGGTTTATACTGCTCCACCTGTTGGAGGTTGGTTAGAGCTCCTCAGTTATGCAACCATGAGAAGCTAAATTGCCATTATTGAAGGTTGAAGAAAAAATCGGCCATTGAAAACTGGAGCTTCTTATCTTTGTAGTTTTCGTTTCGTGCCAAAATGATCGTCATCTGCCATCTCATGCTCCTGTGAGAAACAATCCTACTGAGGTAGCTACAGAGCTCTACTGCATGGGCGTTTAGATTTCTGCAGGGAGTCAGAACAGTGATTCACCTAAAGCAAAAAGCGAGCAAGTTGGTTTACATTACATGTTTTGTCTTGAATCCGTTTGGACTGACGAGGTGTCTGAAAGGGAATGGGGGATCGGTTAGTTTCCGGAGGTCCTTCGAGGAGAGATGACTTTCATTTCTCCGGTCATGCCAAACTGTGAACAAATCTCGTCGTACTGGGTAGATTTTGACTGCATATCCGTCGTTTATAGGTGAAAACTGGGGCAGAAATCTGTTTTAAGTCAGTGATTGTGGGTTTGTCCTGAGGATAGCTTAAAAGGTAGAATGAGTTTTCTCTCTGAAATTTTGCAAGTCTTATTCATTCTACTAACGACCCGACAGTTGGGATCACGGTCGGACTTGAGGCTCGCACTCGATAGACAGCGATTAGTATCTTTCGATTCCCGCCGGTCAAAAAGTGACGAATATGGAACAGGCGGCCCTCATTACAACTTAAGGCCACTCTAATACCGACGAGATTTAACAACCTTGATTTTGAGTCCTTTGATAATGAGTCACACAAGACCCAATCAGGAGGAACTGTTAGTCAGCGGACAGTGATTGAATACAAATATCAGCTCAAGGTGGGTTGTGCAAAAAGACCGCACCATTGTGTTATTTTTTCGCGATCTGACTCAGGTACTATTCATGATGATCATTCCACATATTAGCACCAACTCACTGATGCTTTTCTGCAGACTGGTAAAACCACTTTCCCATTTACAAAAGCCTTTACTCTGACAAGTGGATTTGCTAAGAAATCGTGCTGTCAAGTATCAAGTTAAAAACCTACAACACTGAATGTCCCTTGGATATAAAGGATCGCTGATTATTCATTGGAAAAGAGATGCTTCAGGGGGATCCAAAGGATTTGAATTCGAGACCAAAGAGTTGATATAACATCATAGCTACACTTAAGTACTTGCGAATAAAAGGAAATTCAGTTTGCTCAAAAAACCAGAGGTCTTCAAACGTGCACCTCTTGGAGATGAGGAACTTATAGAGAGTTGAGAGCTCTATTGTTTTACATCCATAAGACTGATTTTGCACCAGACACTTCCCAGAGGTCGACACAGATCCACTATCCTTGGCGATCCTTCTCCGAGACAGTAATCTGGTCGGGCAAAAGTCTTCCCAAAGAAAAAAGACACGGGATAAGCTGAAAATAACGTGAATGGAAGATGTATCTGTTATCCACAAGTCATGTTTCCTAGTCTTGCAAAGCGTTCTGAAATGCCTCAGGGTTCTGTGTTCTGCTTCGTCGCCTCTCGATAATTAACAAGATGAAAATTAACTTCATTAAATGTGGGCCAATAGTAGTTCTTTTTGCAGTTAACTGTCAAGCTCTTGTTGTCATGTGGCTTTAGCCTTTATCAACTTAGAGACATGAGGTTCGAATCCCCTTACGGTCACTTTTGGACATAGATCGCCATTGCCATATTCTCTTATGTAAACGTTATTGCTTGTCTGTGCGTTTAATGAGCTTCGGCTCATCCAGTTTTACTCGTCTGCCGTTGCAGATCGTACATGTGCAACCCCCACAGATGATCGCTGCTTTCAGCCCACCTCTGGCGTGGCCTCGTGTCCAACCGTCGTCGTCGTAGTCTTTCTCGTGGTGTACCGATCTTCGCTGGTGATCATTACACCACAGTCGATCACTCTGGTAGATGAAGGTTGTCCACGGTCACCTGTCTCGTTACCACGTCTGACCTGGTTGGGCTTGAGATGGTTCTGCACTCCAGGACTCGATTTCTGGTTGGTGCTTTGTCTTCAATGGTGCTTTGGGACTTTTAGACTTTTGATAATAGCTTCTGTGCCGGGGTGGAAAGAAACGCGCTACTGTAATGAGTAATTATATGCCACTCGATAAACCTGGAAAGGCTCACAATATGAAGTTCTAGATGAAGTCTTCGAAAACAAACGTTAGGAAAACCGGAACGAAGCTGCCCTACTCAAACAGTCTGATGATTGGTATATATTGCTTGACAGGTTGAAAGTCAACCTCGTTATGTGAATTTATTCGGTTGTACTGTATTCGTTGATGTTGGCGCTTCTTCACTTATGTATCTCCGCAAAAGGAGCAAGTCAATGATGCAACGTGATCACGACTTTGACTGAGGACGGAGTTGTCCTGAGACTGCGTCCTCAAATGAAATAGGAATTCCTCATTGTTTAGAAAGCACTCTCCGGCTTTGATAGACAATTATACATATATATCAACTGTTTTCAACGTCTAACCTTCTAGGAACTTCATTGATTGACCTTCCCGGGTATGAAAAGATAACAAGATGAAATTGTTATATGACTCTCACTCGAACACCATATCGAAGATCTATCCAATTTGGTAAAGAGAATATAGCTGCTTCATGACGTTTATCAGAAAGACCGCTTTAAACTTCACAGCAATTTGTGATGCAACGGCGGTTACGTCAGTGGATGCTACAAACACGTCCAGTTGCAGAGTAGCTTTCAAGAACTCATTTTCATACCTTTACTATTTATGTGACGTGAAACACAGGGGATGAAGAAATGGTTGGCAACATATTTAATCAATGTGAGTGTGTGTGTGTGTGTGTGTGTGCACGATGTGATGTGATGCAATGTGAACTGGAAATAGTCCCGATGCTGTCACGGTGGAAAGTACCACGCAGAGTTTTGAACTGCAGGTCTGTTCATTTGCGGTAAAGATCAGGATACGTGGAATGAAATGCGTGTGTGTGTGTGAGTGTGTGTGTGGCGATAGGATTGTAGGCCGCGGGCTGTGGAGGGAGTGCACGAAATGTTTATGCAAACATATGTTATATGGTAATTATATTATTACGATGAGCTTGGCAATAATTAGTGTGTACATATGCCGCCGAAACTTCACAGACTAACCAACACCTTCCATAAAGCCACATGAAGCAATTTTTGCTTCTGATTACTCTGGTTTTGATTCAGTTACTTCGTAAACTGAGTCTAACGCGCACAATATTCCACAGAGTTTGTAATACCAGTCACAGGGAGAAGATCTAGAATTACTGTCTCTTGGCCGATTGGATCGCGCAAAATCCAAAGCTGATTGACAGGAAAGGGGTGCGAATTTTCCAGAATTCTATTCAGCATAATGAGTTTGAATTGTTGCGGGTAGACATTTGGTTTCGTACTTCGAAATTTTTGCATAACACAGTGCTAAATACCAGTTCAATTTACACAACGTTCGTCATAATGAACTTGTGCTGTGTTCTACGCAGGCATTATGAAATGAGCAGATAGAAGTACAACGGAATGCCGACGTTAAAAGCCTTTCCAACTATGGGTGATCATTACCGTATGTAACATTTTTTTCGTAAAGTGAATGTCTGTGTTCTTCGACAATATGACCTGATTACACGTGGTCAGAATCAATATTTGTTCGGCTGTGTATTGTGCCGATTAGAAGCACTGGGTTGCAAAAAATGGCTCCATCAATTGCAAGACAATAGTTATTACTCTCACGGGCAAAATGGGGCAGATCAGTGCTAGGCCGAACTTGTTTAAAAGTCATCGAAAATGCACAAGAATCTGGAATCTAGTTTGTAAAGGAGACCAGTCCAATTTAGTTTCGTAATGACAAACAGGATTTCTGAAAGCATATGGATAAGCTCAGCCTTACGAGACCTAGTGGGATTTGCTAGGTACTAACTGGTTTAGGAAGGACATGGGTAGGGCTGATCATTAAGAATCTTTATCTCAAGGTATTGTTGGGAGTGTTTGCCTTCTTCTGAGCTAAAATTCCTGTTTTTTATTAAATTTATTGATGAGTTGCATTCCATCTTCGCCTCTGACACATGAAGCAGACAGTCCTCTGAAGGAACTTGTCAACGATCTTCGCCGAGAGTTATCGCTTTATGCAGCTCTCCAAACATAGCAGGGCTGATCATGATTGCGTGGGAGGATAGTAAAATTGGAAGAACATTAGAAATCTTTTTATTAGTATAATCTGGCTTTAATTAGCTACCAGTATATTAGAGTGGGATTTCAACTGCCACAACAAATACCACTGAGTTGATTGGTGCCAGTGACTTTGGCAACCAGCGAAGAGACAATATAGTGAGAAAATCTCCACTTAATTTATCTGATGAATAGACCTATGACAATATGAAATTTTGAAACTCGTACGATGCTGTGAGTGTAAATGTCGCTGCTGGTCGACCGACATCTCGTATGAAGAAATTTGTATTATTCTCTTTACGAACTGCTGCTTTTAGATCGATAACAGGTACTTCATGTTCGGCAAACTTTCGAACTTCTGATCCGTCGTATTAAATGATAAGTGTCACAAATTACTTCAAATAAAAGCGATTGAATTTCTAGTCAGAATACTAAGTTTAAGAATTTACATCCCAATCATATAACTATCGTGGCTCTGCCTGGAGACGTAATTTCTGAAAACATTACCCGCTGACATAAATGTTCAATTTTCTTTCTTTTTCCCGGTCGATATCATTCCGTTATTCGTTGGAATGTCGTGAGACCACGCGAATCACTTCAATCGGAGCATTACCCCCCCCCCGGCTTGTTATAGGTAACATCCAGAAAAAATGCTGCGAAGAATCAGTCCCTTATCTGACTGATTTTTCATTCGGATTCACGTCCAACAACTCGTTCGCCTCAGCACTTTCAATTCCTTTTTCAGTTACAGTTACAGAACTGAGCAGGAGATCAGGTGATTTCGGTGAACGAATTCACCACGAAACGCAATTTCTCAGAGTAAACAAAGAGAAATCCAATGTGACACTGTAATGTTTATCAAAGGTAAACATGGCTCTTGATGGGACTCATATACCCAGTTCTTGGTTGTCTAGTAGACCAGATTATTATTTGCATGGTTAAGCTCAAAAGGATTCAGTGAGAAAGATGTGCTTGTTCAAGGCAGTATGCCACCATGTTTCATCGCGAATTCAACTGACGGCGCATAGCACGGGAGAGGAAATTCCGTGCACCGGAGAGTAGAGGGGTGAACAGAAACCTAACTGAATGATCCGTCTGTTGAATCAGATGGGCTAAATAGCTACCGTATTACCTTTAGCAGACAAATGGTGATTGAAAGCACATTCTCCGAAAACCCGTTGATCTAATCTTATCCCATTGAGTGACTAGGCTACTATAAAAAAGGACATCATGCGCAGGGGTGCTTACAATTATGTTTAATGATCTCAGTCGGAGCTCTCACAGACAAGAGGTGTCATTTTATAACTGATCATTTATTGTTTGGATTTGAGCACGGCTAATCCAAACATCGATACATGATTGACTCCTTATCAGTCACCGATCAGCTGGACCTTAAACCTCCACCCCTTCAGGGCTCGCGTTACGGATGGTGACTTACGTCACAAATAAGCTGAATTATCGGGAATTTGGGTGTGTTGATGATTCACTTTGAAGGCTACGGTGACTGCGAAAAGTGAAAGCGAATGATCGTTCAATTTCGCACGAGAAAACGTAGCCACCAATTCGAAAGCGTGACTGACTGATGAGAGATTACGGACAAATGGAAACAACCTGGAAAAATCACAGCGTTGGTTAATACTATACCTCACCCGTAAGAGTGCTTGCAAACGTATGAACTTCGTAAATGAATAGGGAACAAAGCCAATAAAACGTCTGCCAGCGGGCAAATTATGGCACTACGAGTTATCCAGACTAGTAAAACGTGATACGTATCCCAAAGGACTTCATTGGCGCAACTATTCAGAGTGACCCATGATATTCGTTTGTACCGCGTAGGCCAGCCTCATCTACAGTTTGTCACTTGATCCAAAAAGGTCATCAAGTAGACCGGGTAAAATCGTCTTCTGGCTGGTTGCATCATGGGGACAAAAGTCAGTAGGTATCGTCAATTGCTCAAATCAAACAATTTTGTGTCCAAAAAATATTACTTCCAATAGTGATCTCCAAGGGTTCTAACCAGTCGTCAACGTCTCATAAAATTTGACTTGCTTTGTTATTATTTTGTTTGGAAATGGAAATATACGATGCATCTAAAACATTTTTATTTACCTATGTTTAGTAAACCGATGGATGTTTTATTCACTAATATATATATATATATATATATATATATATATATATATATATATATATATATACTCCCGCGGAAATTTAGTCCACGCTTTGACATACTACTTACTACCAACACGAGCGCTTGTACATGCAGCCTTGTTGTTCGTTTGATTACCAGTGATCTAGACATGAATAACTATGAGAAATCACAATTGCGACTCATTTTGTGGACCCTTCAATGAAGAGTTTCTATTCACACTCCATACGATTCAAATTAGATCCTGGTGAAGATATAACATCAAAGTGTGCAAATATGAAAATGACTGGGTAGAAGAGCACCGGCTACGCATGCCTGATGAGCGACAACTTGCGCGGAACCAGTGGTATGCTTCCAGGAGGATTTTGTCCGCATGTTTACATGCTGCCTACCATATATAAAATATACAGTGCTTCAACCAGGGTACCTTTTTATTTATCCTACGGAAATTAGTTTCGAAGCTTCTGGGATAATAGGATCGCAAATAAGTAATACAAATCACGTGCTACCGAGGACCGATTGTTGTGTACATTTCTTTGAAAAATATCTCGTCACAGCATTCGTTTCACAGAGGATATCGAAACTACAAACGTTAGAAATCGGCTCGGCTAACAGTGACTGCTTGAGCAAAAGTATGCTTATCGTATACTCCAATGGGTTATACTGAATATCTATTGTAAATGGGTGACCAATTTTGGGGAAGCACTGGTGAACGATGCTCATTGTTGCTTACTGTGCTTGGGAAATTATCTGTCGCAGAATATGTTCTACTTTTTGGTGACTTTTCGGTACTTCATTTTCATACAAACAAAGGAACAAAAACACTCAAGTATTCGAGCCTAGCTCCTCTCACAGAGTCAGTTCGAGTTAATAACTGGATCCAACCGTTTCATTTTCATTGTACTCAAGGGCGTGATATGAAAATTAACTTCCTCCATACCGCGAAAACCTAAGGAGGGCAATTGTTGAGATTACTGTTCCGCTGACGTATGTTTACTTCATGCGGAACGAATTTCTCAACTTTTCTTCCTTGTCAGTTTGTACAAATTACACACCAATTTCGGAGCGGTAAATTCAAATATTGTGTTCGCCTTTCCCAGTAGAACGCGATAAGTCTAATTGCCCATAAAATTTATCATAAAGCAATCCGTGGTTCCAGGTTGTTTACTCTGCTCATTGTCAAGATTAGGGGCAAACGGAGCAGAACTTCTCAGAATCATCGACACACGCTATGAGTTCACCAACCAACCACCTCTGCCCTGTCTCACCCAGAGAAAAAGTGAAATAAAATAAAATAAAAGCTCTACATCAATATGGCTAGCTGTTTTCGCTCCACCGATTCCAAGACAGAGCTCAGATTTGAGAATGACTCGGATTTCTTGTCTAAACTCTTCAAAATCGTTCCAAAAAGTGGAATTTCGAAAATAACTAAACAATAAAACATTTTTGATAATGTCATACTACAATTCATCTGAGTGTGAATCGAGAGCAGCAACACCAAACAAACGGAATCTTTGGGACTTTGGATTTCAGTGGTCAGAAAAGTCGAACTCCGCAAAAGTACTGACCCGGATTTCGAAAGTGCTTCCCTCAATCTGTTTATCCATGTTCTGCCGACCGGATGCCTATCAATAACGGTCAAATCTGACATCTCTTCTCCTGGTTCAGTTTTAGTTCATTTTTCCCTACTTTGAGCACTCAAACAATTGGGATACGTGCTCATATTGCTTTTTATGATCATAGACAAGCATGGTTGTTGTAAAACAGGCAGACCACATTGCCAGAAAGACCCATCGCACCAACACACTGCAGCGTTTAATCGGATTCTCTTCTAGTTGGTCATTCGTGGTGGCCGGACTGTCGACTACCACAATGTTGATCTCGGAATTTGACCGACCCTAGTGTTATTAGTCTTCAGCGTACACTGAAGCCTTTCAGCCCTTTCCAGTAACAAGCACTAGTCCGGATCGTTCGAATTGTTTCTTGTTGGGAGGAGTTGTATCTGGACTGGGAGATGGTCAACAATGAAACAGTCATACAAGTAGCTTTACTTCTGATACGGTGTTCTGTAAAAAAAAATACTCATTTTGAATAACATTCTTCAACCGTTCGGTTTTTTCGACCGACTATCATCATGTCGGGCCATTGAACAACTGCGTATAACATATCACATGGTGCATCGTTCTTTGTTACACCGTGAACTGCTTTCGGCTCAGATATTTTAACTTTTTGCAAGAAAAATGTGGACTTAATGTGCTCTGCAAAAGGATCTTGTTTCCGAAACTGAGCGGCATAATTTCAGCGTGTGTATGGAGAATGACAACAACATGTTCAGCGTAACTGTATCCCCCTGAAGCAGCTGCTTTACGACCTGACCTCCAGTGCAGAAGAAAGAGTTAAAACCCCACCGGTTTCAATACATGACCACCTGTTTAGATCCGAAGGTTGGTTTGCATTTTTCTAATGAAATCATCAAAATTCGACGTACTATCGTCATAAAAAAACGAAAGATACTGCTCGTCAGAAAAATACCCACATCAAAACTATTGCCCTGAGGCTTCACCGTCAGCTCGGTGTATTTCAAACAAGCCTAGAGCAGTTCTACTTTTGCTTCGCACAACGCACCATTGGATGAGATTCGTTATGAATTTCTCACACACCCTTATGAGTGCTTCCAAGTCTAACAGCCCATGCATCCGCCTGCTCTTTTGATTTCATGTGATACTCACAAGATCAAGGTTGTCTGGCATGAAATAGGAAGTTAGGAATCAGAGAAGCCACGCCACGAGATCAACACGTATTTTAGTCTTTCTAGAAGGACATTGAGCAGATGGATCGATCGCTTCAACAAGGGGGTACGTTATTTGGATCGATGAGTCAGTATTTTCGTAACTCACACGTGATCGTCAAAATCGTGCTTGGAAACAAATCTCTGAAACTAACAAAAGTGATTAGATAACAGCAACGATTCAACACAATGGAGGTTCATGTCTGTCTGATGGCCCATTTAGTGCGAAGGTAAGAGCAGGCTGATATTTCTGGACGGCTTCGTCAGCAGTCAAGTTTACTTAGAAGTCCTGATCCGAGACATCTTACCACTGCTGAGCACAACCACGGAAGCAATTTCCCGGGACGACAACGTATCTGCATATCGTCTCCTAGTCGTACTCGAATTCCATGCGCACCAAGATGCAAGGACGTTTCAGTGGCAACCTAAACTCTCCAATCTCAATCCAATCGAATATTTGTGGGATCAGCTCTGGAGGAAAGTGGATCGGAGGCGGCAATATAAATCTTTGAGGCAGATAAAGGCTGACTTCGAGGAGGAATGGGACCGTATGCCAAAATGCACTCTAAGATGGTTGATGGCTAGCTCGACTTCACTTATGGCTCAACCATCTACTAATCAGTCACTATTTGAGACCGATCACACTATTGTATTCATAACAAGCCATTTGAATTTTAATAGAGGATTTCACTAACGTACATTGCTCCCGGAGGCGGGGTTGGTGAATATTGTACAAGTTGGTACCGAAGTACTCTAACACGTTTCGGTACTTTTGGGATAAATTTTGTTGAAGTACTAAAATATGTTGCGTGACCTACAACCAGCTTTCGTAAAAACTTCCGAGGATTTCCTGTGCAAAATGTGATTTGAAAAAGGCCTACTACTTGTTGTTTCTGGTTTAGTTCACACTTACAACGTGGACAACCAGTCACTATTTCTCTCGTACACTGACGTACGCTTGTTTGATATTGATATCGAGTCGTGCTTTGGCGCGGGCCGTATTGACTGACCGATTCTTCCCTGCGTCGACTGACTTCACTTATTTACGCGTGTGAGCAAAGGCACCTCATTTCTTTTGCTTGCTTGCTCATTCACATGCTTGTTTGATTTCGGCTTACTCGTCAGCTGCGGTTTCATGATCCCTACATTCTCACAAATAAAGGGAGTGTAACGAATGCTTTCTGCTACTACTGATCACGAATACAACACTACCGTCGTGAATAGTGTTAAACTTATCAGTGTTGGCGTGGCTAAACCTCGAGCCGAGTCACCTTGACAGGCGAGCAAAGCTGGGGTCTTAGCATGAGATGGAAACGTTCGCATCTCCCAAATAAGTGATGTCTGCATCAGCACCATACTCTGACCAAGATAGCCTTCGGTCTACATGACGAGAACTCACAAACCCATTGGCCTAGAGATTCCAAACGACATCACATTCCATCGAAAATTGCTATAACTAATTTTGTTCTGAAAAATGTTTGAATAAACATGTCGCAAACGTATTGCTTGTCGAGAGGAGGGCAAAATCCCATATTTCTTGTCTCATTCTGAGGGTTTAATTGCATGGTAGATTGGGGGTATTTTGTGGGGAAGGTTGTTCTTTTTGACCAGAAGATTCTGTCTTGTATGGAGATTACTACAGTCAAGGAGGTTTCAACCAAGTGGGGGAGGTGGGGGGGGGGGAAGGGGACTACTGCATAGTATCACTGCTTCTACCCTGGTCAGGTAGATATTCGTAAAAATCTGTATATTTCAGAGCTAGTCATCTGCGCTCACCAGAGTGGACCATCTGTGGTTGGACGGCTCAAAAAGTGAATGATATCAAAAACTCTCGATGGGTTGCACCGTTTCAACTTTCGCCATCACGAGAATATAAGATTGCGAATGTAATTTTCACAACCAACAGAACTTACTAAACATTACCGAAATAATGTGTTTCAGCGAAAGCATATCCGTCACCATTCCTGAAAATCTTCAAATCTGTGACCGACTCGGCCTTAAATTGTCAAATGTGGTCACCAGTTTGTTTTTCAAACTTCCAGTCGTTGTTATTATTACAGGCACTGACGAAGAGTTCCACGCGGTCAATCCTTAGTCTCCTGTGTAGAACACTGTCATAGAACACGAACAACGACGAGTCAATCTTTGCGTTTTTTGCTTTTCCAGATTTTGCTAATCTTGGTTTCCCTTGCACAACTGTTTTCCAAATTTAGTATCTGGTGGTTTTGTACCTAGTATATCTAAGGTACAATGCCCAAGTAAATGTTTCGACCTAAGTTTGTGCTATTTAGGTATTTCTCTTATGCATATCTTATTTCAAAATGTATCACTGTGACACTCTGATGTTTGATCCGAAACTGATTCCTCTTACTTACGGTCGGCTTTGTTTAGATGAGCTCGTTGCTAGCCTACCCAAGTCACGCCCATTTTTGTGACAACATACTTGATGTGGAGAAATTTGTCGTTTTTCTTTGACCCACCTTCAATATCCACATTGTAATGGACAAAATAACTAACCCGCAACTGACTTTAGCACATGGCAAGATATTACTATGGTAATCTTCTGCTTCCTATCACACGAATAAAAATGATACACAGTGACAGGGTAAACCCTATGATCCAATGGATTGACAATACAATGGTGGTAAAGGAGGACATATACAGAAAGGATAACGAACTGGTTATCTTTCTTGTTGGTTGAAGCGATTCACAAGGACAAACCATTGAATGAGGGTTCAGATAAGTTAATTCAGAAGGACAAAATCCATTGAAAAACCGATGACAGGAGAAAGAGCAGGCCGTTACTGGACAATATGAGGAAGGTTGTGGACCTGAAGTGAGGTTTAAGTTAGCCATAAAATGAGCAACTTTACTTTGAACCCAATCCAGAAGTTCGAAATTATAAAACTGAATCCCATTCCAAATGTGGATGCACTGTTCGAGGGTGGTGCGTATTTGGGCGTGGTGTAGTGTAAGAGGTTGAAAAGCAGTGATGTGTAAGTTGACGTTCTCAGAGTACCTCAGATCATGCGACTGTTCCCGCTAGCTGTTCATGGACTCATAATTATACTAACGCTTCTCGTTAAACCAGACTTTGAGGAGGAAGTCAGTGGATTGAAAGTAAATCGTATTCTTTCATAATATTACAATCAAGTAACAGTCAACTCTATCAGAGAGAAGTTTACGTATCAAGGATGAAAACACCAGTAATTGGTTTGAAGTGGAAATTCAGTTGCGATTTTCGACTAAAGACCGTCAAAAGTGCAAATGGTAAGGTGATTTCAAATCTTGTCACGACAATCATGCAGACGTAGTACACCATAGATGGTGGTAATAGCTCGAAAACAGTATATCTGGGTGCAGTGAACACGTTTGGAAACGTGCAATAAACGAAATAAATTCCCATACTTATAACAACTATTTAAACTCGTTTGGTTCAAGCAAAACAATAAGTGAGTAACACGATTTTGATGATATTGAGACTGATGTAAGAATGCCGTATTTGATGTCCGCCAACGAAAAAAGTTAGGCCAAGAGTTTCCTTCGGAAATTTCGGGGGACTTCATTTGTGTTTTTCCTCAGGATTGGAACTGCACTAAATCAGTATTTTTCTGTTTCATGGCATACTTTATTAGTGTTGTATCTGGGACATGATGTGAACAGCAGGTTTCCTTTTTAAAAAGATTCCGCTTGGTGGTTGTCGCTTACAAAATTCGGCCTAACTGACTTATATTCATTTTGATTTGACCTGAACTATTCTTATAAAGACCAAAGAAAAGAACGTAGTTGTTACTACTTTGCAGAAACATTTCATATCCAGTTGACTATGACGATTGTGTTTAATTAAGACGGGATAAAATTCACCTAGATTTTGGTATACTACTGGCATATACATTTACCTATACGAATAAGTGTAAGGTTATAATACTCGACTCTTCACTGAAAACCATAGAAGAAAGGTACAACTTTTTTAACCTTGTTAGAAATTATCAGCTGTACATATCCAACGAGCCCCAATTGGGACTCTTACCCCGGGGTGAGTGATTGTGATTGGAACACCCAAGTGCCAATCTATCCCGTCTAACTCTTGGTGGTTTGTTTCACACTAGTACCAGATAACCTGGAGCCCTTTTTTTATTCCATTGTCTTTGTATGTTTTTACCGATCACTCCTTTTTATTCACGCTTTTCGTTCGAAACAGTAGTCTGACCAATGTGATCTCTGCTTATGCTCAAATTAAATAATATCGCATAGAAGAGTGAAGAACGTAGTGATCCGGGATGATGCAGCTGACTAGTACTCGATTATCAGGAAAATATAAATCCGTGAAAGATCTAGAGCCTTGATGTTTTTTGGTACCCAAAGTATTTTTCCATATGTCTGTAGACTTCTTCTTATGTGGATATAACCTTCAAATAACACAGGAGAAGTAATCTTACTTATCACGACACTGGATTTGATGGTCAACTGACACAGGTTCTGAGTGAATCTGGATTTATATACCTTTGAAGAGAATTGGTGCACCACTACCTGCCCACTAATCAGTGCGCTGATGGACTATGAAGTTGTGTTGTCAACTACTGCTGTTCTCAGGGCCAAGGATGGTGGATCTCTTCTCCAGTATTACTATGGTCCCCGTAGCTACGGGATCTGATCCTTTCACAATCTACAACGCAAGTCATGAAAAAAACAACGAGTTCCACCAGTGGGGCACGAATGGGACCAGGGCCGTATTCAACTGATGATTTTCGTCCCTGAACAAAACTGATTTTCCAGGGGACTTTATTCTGTTTACTTTCATTCAATTGTGATTCGTTTATGCCGAGCTTGACGTGATTCGACGTTCTTATCAGCGCAATTGATTGACCAACTCCTCGGACCTCGAAATCCTCAGCTCACTGAGTTCCTTCCACCCGGTATGAAACAATAAATGGAAGATGTTCTGGACCATTTTTCGGTGGCAACTGATCAATGTCTTGGTAGTAATAGTCATTGCGGGATCTGTTCCGTCCGCAGTGTAACAGACGATTCCCCGCAGAATTCGCGTTCAGTCAATTTGCTCTATCGCGGCTGAGTGATGTTTGCCACGAAATGTCCTTATGAAATTGAGAGGAATTGTTGTACAGAACGATTTACTGAATTGCAAAGAGAGGCAAAACAATTCTTTGCGCGAAATGTCACTTCCTTTGTCAGATTGTTGCGAAAAACTTTGAAATTTAAAAGGAATAATCAGTTATTGGAGTATAAATCGTAGAAATTGAGACGATTTAAGCCAGTTGTGTCCACATGTATGCACACACGTTGACAAACATACTCTTTCGCACATTCGCGTGCACACACACAAACACACCTCAGGGTGGGGCGAACACTTGCGTCCCATTGTGTCACCATGCGACCAGTCCCGTCCTCGATAAAATCAACCAATCATGTAAGAGGTTCAGCTGTATCCGTCGTCTGTGGACAATGTAAATTGCCGAAGGACAAGCAGTGGTTGTGATGTACCGCACAAACTGTTTGGGATAAAGCGCAGGCGATCGGACTGGCAGTGGATCGCTCTCGGAGATCCAGTTGCTGATACTGTGCCACAGCTATTCGGTCTTTGTGTGTGTGCAAAGGTGCAATCGTTGGGTTGCATAATTCCTTAATCGCTCGTTCTTTCGCGTATGACTGGACGCTTCGTCGTGCTCAAGGCTAACTTCCGAAGATCAACGCATGTGAGTGGTCAAATCACTCGTTCAGGGGATTTAATGTGCTGGTATTTTTGCTATTACTAATGTTATTCATCTGGATACAAACACCAGCTTTTACTCAGCGTATTGGTTTCTTCGGCTCATCGACTGTTCTGATGATATAATCTCCTTACTCCTTGACATACCGACACAAGTATCATAAACCCCAATGATCTTACCTGGATTTTTAAAACAAAACAGACCACCGGAAATACAATTTGCAACACAAACATTCTTCGTAAGACTACAAACACCATTCACACAAAGACAGAATGCCGCGTAGGGGATCCAAGGAAAGTGAAATACCCAGTCAGTCAGCTAGTGTTACAAAATCTCCGAGAAAATCGATCGTCTTTGACAGAGGGACCAAACCAGTAGAAAGTGAAAAGGATTTACCAACTGGGGCCGTTTCCCGCAACCGATTTCGACGACTGACAACGGGCAGTCTTTATCAGTCACGAAACGAAGCACGAAAATCTAGCGATGGAGGGTATCATCCTCTGTCCCGGTCCCCGATGGATCCCATATCCAGTCTACTAGGTCTAGACGGATCTGGAGCCAGTTATGAGGCTGACGGAGGTGATCCGAGTTTGCACTCTCCGTCCATTGTGTCTCGTGCAAGACGCGTCAAACGTTATGTACGGTCAACGCCCTCTGCTTTTGGTACGGATAACTATTCCACCGCTCTTGGTCCTCTACAAGAGAAGCATGTGCTAAATCCGTTAGAACGTGTGTTTTTAGAGGCTGCTGAACGTGGAGACAAATCCACGCTCATTCGTTGCCTAACTTTCAGAGAAAAGGTCAATGTGAACTGTGTAAACATGCTCGGTCGTACGGCGATCCAAATAGCTGTGGACAATGAAAATATCGAACTAGTGGAATTATTGCTCAAACAACCAGGAATCAAAATTGGAGATGCACTACTGTACGCTATTCAGGAAGGTGTTTACCGAATCGTGGAAATGCTCATTGATCATCCGTCGATAACGAAAGAGATGCTAGGTTCTGCATGGACAGATCGTGTCGAGCTGGTTCATACAGAAGAAGAGAGTCATGACTTTTCCTCCGATATATCACCGGTAATTTTGGCTGCAGTGTGTAATCAGTTTGAAATTCTACAGCTCTTACTCAATCGTGGTGCTCGTATAGAGGAGCCACATAAAGGCTCTTGCTCCTGTGTGAAATGCTATCGACTACTCAACGAGGACCCTCTGAAGCATACACTACAACGGATTAACACCTATCGTGCTTTGGCTAGTCCCGCATGGATGTCTCTCACCTCACCAGACCCCATCTTAACCGCATTCGAGTTGTCATCGGAATTGCTACACTTAGCTTCCACTGAAAATGAATTCAAGGAAACATTCATATCTTTGTGCGAACAGTGCCGTAAGTATGCTTGTGACTTGTTGGACTTGTGTCGTGGAACAGGCGAGGTTGTGGCGGTGTTAAGCAAGAGTAATTCTAGTGACACTGAAAACAGTGATACAGAAGATGAACCTGAGGGCTTAGCCCACCAATCGGTCGATCCAGTCCATGAACCTGCTGCTGTTTGTAACAACCCGACATTTCCAGGTACGAATTCCACAGCTGGAGTGAGAACCGAATCATCCCCGTGCGATTCAAGACCAGAAATTCAAGATTGGCGGGCACTAGCTAATCGCGCCAATGGCACGAAGCGAAAACATATGAAGTCGGACTTGTTCTATTATCGTAGCGTGAGTAGTTCCCAGCTTCGCCAAGGTGTTAGTTTTGAAAGTCAGCATACTGTGTCCGATGAAATGGGTGATGATATGACAGCAACCTCAATGAACAACTTACAAAAGCTTGGCGGTTACTCCAAGACTAGCGTGGATGGGTCGCGTTATTTACATGTTCCAGTGAGCCAACCCGGACAGCGAGTCTCTATCCGTGACAGTCGAGATTCGTCTCAAATCGGACCTGGAAGTGTTCTAAAAAATGAATCAACCGGACCGGGTACCAGTGTAAACTTGAACACGAATGATTCCACGTCAGATGATGTGGTCACGGTCGGCTATTCGGGCACGGCAGGCACACGTTCCACATTGTTCTGTGAACCACGCAAAGTCAGTTTTGATCACGAATCCAGCGATCCGATCGGATCACTTCAGACAGAGCCCTCGCAATGGATCAGTCGGAAAACACAATGTTGTGGTTGTCATCCATGCGGTGTGTGTTGCAGAAAATGTGGGTCATCTAATCGGACAATGGGAGTCAGCAAAAAGCCTCGAAGAGAAATGAACGAGTTCTGCTCGTTCAAGTTGGATCGACTAAAATTGGCGATAAAACACGAACAGAAACGGGTAAGTAATACACAATTATTGGAAGTGAGAAAGAGGGAAAAAACATCAAAATAAGCTTGAGGAAGTTTGAGGGGATCTTGTGTCGCTCTGTCTAACGTGAACATTTACGGGAAGAGATGATGGCTAGATCGAAACAAAATTAGTGAGAGAGAACTGTACTGGCTCCCAGGAAGGTGTGATTTTTTTGTCAAGTGACCAACAGATTGTAAATCTGATATCCACAGCAGGAGTGTCAAACAAAGCCATTGCATATAATTTTCTTTGGAATATCCTTATTTCCAGATCCGGTCGGAACAAAGTTTGTTCTCTGTCCGGTTTTAATTTTTGAAATTCACGATATTTTTTCCATGTGCAAACCGGCATTCATTTTTTTTCTTCAACTTGAAAATTTGTAACAACCCATAATTGGCTCAGATAGTCACCAGGTATTCAGTTGCTTTTTATTGCATTCTTTTTCACTAGAATCAACATAAATCATTGTGGTTAGATTTACATACGAGTAATGCTTTCGTTATGCCACAATTTATCTCACGAAGACTGCTGGCTTCTGGCTGAACATCCAGACTAACAAAAACAACAGCTTGTCATCGTGCTATCTTCTATTCTCTGTGGGCATTGTACACCCTATGGTTATCAAGTTATTTATCAGAGAAGCATCTTTGCTATTTTACAAAAACAAAACATGGTTATTCGAGAACTAAACAGCGGGGTTTTGCTATGAAAATATTGGCAAATAAGGGTCCCAAAGGTGACCCCATTGCCACCCCGTGATCATTTGAATTTAGTAATATCTAGATGCGAGTGGACAAATTTTATTGGAAGCACACACAACTGTTGGGAATACAAACATGCGGACTGCAGTGGTGTAAAGATGAACGGACAGAGGAATACGGGATACGTATACTTGATCAGCGGTAGTAACTGATCGCGTGCTTCCAAGAATATTTATCCATCTAGCCGTAGATACTACTTACATCGAATATCTCAACTCCCTACCGTTGTTTCATCGTTCTGGAGGTGAACTGTGAGTGACTGCCATAGAACTGTCAGTGAATCACCGTTGTGGTTCCACTGTAGAATCTTCTAAGAGAAGTACCTACTTATCGTTCTGATGATCAAAGTAGCTTGTTGCTAAGACTCTAACACCATATTTTTCGTGTAGATTGCAGAACCGATGTTGAGAAAAGTACCAATGACCATTTTTTTGATTAGCGGATGAAGGCTAGTCACTGTGTAATTTTGTTCTGAATGCACAGCCCCTAGACTTACCTGAAGTACCCATATCTACGTTTTTGACTCATGCTTTTTTAGTGAAATTACGTGATTAATAGCACTCTGGAAATCATTTCCCCTTTTAAGTGATGTGAATCTATTAAATTTTTTCTTACTCCTAGCATTACCTTCATGATACAAGAAAAGCATTCTTTTGGTGAGACTTAATAAGATAAAATAGATAGTAAGAAGCGTTTTAGGAATCCCAGGTTTTTTTTCAGAGACTATCAAGAATAGAAGAGTTTACCCAGAGAGGAATTTTCACCTTTTTGAGACACATATTATTCAAAAAAACGAAACGTTAACATAACAACGCATCTTTGAAGGCATCTATTTTGAGAAAGATTCCATCTGATTCTCATGAATATTTGTCTTCTGAACTTCACTAAAACTGTACAAATCCGGCATTAGTGAGAGAATAATCATTAATCTGCTCCACGTATATATATGACGAAAAGATTCGAAAACTACTAAACAAATGATAGTTATAATTAACTGAGTTAACTTATTCAGTGATAAAGATCAAAGTAATCGTGCGTGAAAAATAAATGACGAAGAATTAATGGCACGTACCCACCGACAGCGTAATGAGATAGCGCGAGAAAAACGGGAGTACAACGAACAAAAGGCGATACAGTAGTTCCGTTTTTGAACCGTTGCATTCGCTCCAAATGGAGGGGAGACAAAGCGAGAAAAGTCGTTTATTCGCACTCACTACCGATGCGACATTCGCTCGAGCATGACAACTATCTTCACAATTTGGGAGAGGAAGAGTCGGACCCGGCCAAATCGACTCAACTGAATCTGCCTGCTTTTCGGCATACTGCGAGTAATTTTCCGGGAAGTATACTCGATGCATCACGTCACTGAGGCTACTTTGCGCACGAACGGAAGTTCGTTTAGTTGTATTAGTCAACACAGTCAACATTTGGTAGGTTCTCAAATAGCAGCGACCAGTCATTTAGCCTCTGATCATATTGAGAGATTCCTTAGCTCCCGATCACCAACTTTAGAGTTTCGTTTGCAAGCCCGCTATCACTAGACGAGATGGCTTCATCAACGGATTGGCTGTTACCATTATGTTGTCGTCCACGTTCTACTTGCCTGCAAAGAAAGAAGACTACAAAAATGCGATGATGCACGCAGTTGAATATATCGAACTGACAATAACCGAACTAAAACCTTTTTACCTTCTTGAGGGCGATTTTCCGTGGCCATATTCTGTGATCATTATTCGTGTGAAAAGCAGAAGATACTAGACAAACCTGTAGATCTTCTACTTTTGTAAGTCAGAAATCCGAGACAGTGCAGTCCGTGACTGGATTTCCATGGTAGGGACTAGACTCGTTTGAGGTATCAGGTGACCCATTTCTTTTTGAGTTAGACGAAGATCAAACCGTCATCAGGGCTTGATTTGGATTTTATGGTTTCCGGTTCAAACCCAGCACCCCTCGGTCACTCCTTTATTTAACAGCCTCCAAATGATCGGGCCTCATTCCTTAGATGTGGTACAATTATTATATAAGACAACGAGGGACCAGAGTTATTATTATTATTCTAACGAAAAGGCTCTTCTGATCACTTTGACATCAAAACACTGCTGCTAAATATATTCCTCTGATTAGCGTTGCTTATTCGAACCCAAATTGTATGTAGTCAAACGAAGGAGACCTATAGTGAAGCATCTTCTAATCAGGCGGACTCACAGCATTAGTCACAGGTTTTAGTTTATGAGACTCAGGAAAAGACCGGCCAAATAACACTAACGATTCTAACGATGTTCGCCATGAAAGTGTTTTCTGGTGAAGACAGAACTGTTAACGACTTTTACAAAAATCAGTTTGTCAAGAGTATAAATACTTGAATGGTCTCTATCTGATAAAGAGTAAAGCCACTAGTAAATCTCGAGCTCGCAGTCCTGACTACCTCAGAAAGCATTGGAGTGCTTTTGTTGTGAATATGCCTTGTTGATCATAGTGTGATTGCCATTGTCCAGTTTTCTCGACAACATAGCTATACAATCTATAATTTTCTTCTTCTTTATTTCATATTGTATGATTACATAACAGTAGTACAATAGTTTAGGAAGCAGGTTACGGCCTTTTTACGGAAGCTGATTGGGGATTGCCTGGCCGCGGTGGCAAGTGGATTCGAACCCCCGGTTCAGAAAGGTCTAAAATCCACCGTGTTGACCGTCTGACTCAGTACGTGTTTATTCACTGTCCTCTTTTCCCTATGGATAGTACATAAAGTTAATTTCTGGTAACTGCTTTTTTGCCAAACAGTACTTGACCCGTTTTTCGACTGCACAAAATATCAAACCTGGAGGGTTGATAGGGGTAATGAGATTTAATCAAAAAAAACCTCATAAGTAGTCAATGCATTTGCTACTTTTTTCTTAGGAGGGGAAGACTTTTAGTCTTTTTGACACAGGCTGAATGAAATAAAGGAACATATGGATAATCGGCTAATGGTTGGAAATCGCTCTTTGGGTGCTGTCTTTATGCTATAGTTTACCCTTTGGAATACACTTCGAAAAGACGTGGGCATGTAAATTCTTCTTGGTGAAATGACGCAGTTCCGAGAGGGAATTTTCGGACCATCAGTTGAATGATATGACACTTCCAGAAAAAATGCACCTTTTAAGTAATTTTGTCGTGCAATCACGATAAGAAGCAGTCCATTTTCAGGTGCTGATTTTTCAGCCTTTCTGCTTAGTAGGTTTGTTTTATTTAATACATAACAATTCTACCAGTAGATTTCACGGTAAATCTGTCTCCAAACAAGATATTTAGGCAGAATGGCTTAGTGGACCAACGGTAATTTGGTAATCGAAAAAAGACAGACACATAATTCCTGTCTGTACATTTATTTCGCCTGCGCACTCGTGAAAAATACTTGTCAGATGTCGTTATCCGAACTCCATGTATGTCTTTTCCTCTACGGAGAAAAGACACTTCAGCAGCCATGTTTTTATTTGATAAAAAAAAACATTTTTAGTTTCAAAATGCCTCGAAGTAATTAGGAAGCAGGTCACTGCTGAACAAACAGTTTCGGTGAGTTCGTTCGTAGCCAGTGAAAATCTTAAAATCAGAAAATGTAAATGATAGTAATCCACTTGCGAAAGTCCACGGTTGCACCATGAGTGAGCATTTAACCCTTAAAAGATATTATAGATTTTTTCGATAAAATTACGTCAAACCATATGAACCTGCTACATTATCAGGGAGAATCATCCGCCGCGACCCTGACACTTGGATGGGTATTCCACGTAAGATCCCACGAATTCTAACTATGTGAACTACAACAACTTTTAGTTAATCCTAGCAGGGTTTCGTCGGCAATGGGTTTCAAACTTATCGCCCCAAAAGACTTCTACAACTCCGGAACCATCACCGAATTCGGTACCTTCTGCCTAGCAAAATTCGCCAAATTGTTTCGATGAACAATTTGGACAGTAGCGGATTTCACTGGCCCAGAAAGGCTCGTCGTATAGCATCAGCGCAAAAGATCGCATCGTCGTGGAACTTAGAACCAGACGTCCTGCGTTAGATTCTTCTCACCGCTATTGGTCACTTCCACAATCATTAGCTTTCGATCGGCCGCTGGCTCCTTCCAGAAATACTGTAAATTGTCGTTTAATCAATGGAGAAAGTGAAGTCAGATTTATTTGTTAGTTAGTTAAAATCCGGTCAGAAAAACTTATCTAACGTGGTGGTCAAAATATACAGCTCATAATTATGTACTCCGGTTGGGAGTCACACTTGGGGCTTGGTAGATGGGAAACAGGGTTACAGTACCTCTACAAAGCTTTAATAATGGGTCAAGCTTTAACAGTTGGCAAAGCATTGGCACAAAGACCTTTTTTTTTACCAACACTGACTAGAACGAGATAAACGACCAAACCGAATATTCCACTCACAATAATTTAAATTGCTGGGTTAAAATTCGATTAGGGACTTCAAATTCCAATCTGACAGAATAAACTCCGGCTTGGTCGACAAAGTGATAATTAAACACAAGATATTCTTTCACAAGATGCAAGACTATGTTCACTATGTTTGGTTTTCAAACAAAACGAATGACGAGATATAGAGAGAAGGGATAAAACACAAATAGAGAAATTGACAATATGCGATGAGGTTGTTATGCACCGGATGGAATTGGGAGTGCAATGAGCAAAAGACATTTTGTGTCGAACAACAGATCCGATTTAACCAGGGAAATTTGTTCAACCTTTCGTTCCACACTTTATTACTGTTGCTTCATTCCTCTGTTCTGCCGGATTTTGTGATTTTGTAGACCGAATAAGCTGAGTTATGAGTGAGATGATGTAATAGACGGATAAATTCTCTCGCATCGTTGGCTAAATTTTCCAGTGAAAGGGTCTACTTCTAGTGCAACTGTTTTACACAAGCTGATTCAAGTGGGCAAATTTAGACAGGCGAATAAATATTGTTTAGTGGTCATTTTGATTAGAATTCTATCTCAGATTTTAACTTATACACAGACTCGTCATGCAATTTGAACGTTCAACTCATTTAATGAAAACGTAACACGCAAGGGCATGGCACTTTCTGCCCTAGTTGGGGTAGGGTGAAAACGGGGTGGAGGATGTCCTTATCCAATTCGCAAGGCTTAAACAGAGCCGAAGCTCATCAGGCATATCAGCAGGATTCCCACACTTTCATGAACAAAACTGTGATATACCACACTAAGTAACGCGTAAGAAGTGATTATCAGTCTTCATCCACTCGTAGCCATTTAGATAAAGACGTTATCAACGGGTATACTTCTTCTCCTTCTTTTATTTATCGTTCTTTTATTTTATAATAACGGTAAGAAATTTCAGGAATAAAGTCGCCATCAATTCAGGGCTGCAAACCGAAGAAAGTGGCCGACCGAGGCAAAATTCGAGTCCGGATCAGAAGGGTCCCAGGCTCACCATGATGACCATCTGATCACCACCGCCGGTTGTGAGTACCACTCGTATGGACCGCTAGGCTATCAAAATTGAATTCCAGTGGCTTGGTTTGCCGCTCCGGGGATGAGTCCTGAAGAGAATGAGGAATCCGTGCCAGGCTTTTGTAGAACTTCACTGATGCTTTAGGCCTCGGTTGATGGTCGCTCATCAAAAATTCACTACGATGGAGACTCTTGTCATGCTTGTAAATCGGTACGGGATGTTTGGCCGTGGAGAGACAAAAGATATAGAACGAAAAAATTCTATTATTCCGTTTGTTGTTTTCTTTTTTGGCCAACCGCGGCTGATTACGCCATACTGCAAGTGATAGGCACCAAACGGGGACAACATCGAATTTGGCGGAATAACCAATCTCATAAGTTATCGGGGTGAACAGGTATGAGATGAGTAGACCACATGTTAGCTGTCTACTTGACTGATGACAGAAATGTCCATTGTAAGTGAATATTCTGCACATTCAAATGGCTTTTGGACACACTGCTAAGTGGCAGAGGGGGTGCACCATTCCAGTTGTCTTTGCGACTGTCTAGTCCGCTGCGCTTGATAGACTGGTTCCAAGTAACCCGGGAGATGAACTCGATTACCGGAACCAATTATTTTGTGTGCGATTGATAAATTTGTTTTGTACGAGTAAGGAGTTGCAATCAACCCCGTATGCGCAAAAAAATACAGTGCTTTGTATTACTTACGTGCATACAATGAATGCAATCATACTTACCGGTCTATTCGAAACTCATACATAAGGGCGCTTAAATTCACGTTTTGTTCTCGTACGTGATAGCGTAAAAGCAGAACCAAGTATTTTAGTATCACGATTAATTGACAAGTGATGATGAGGTTCTGGGATAATAACTTGTATAGCCTACTTCAATACGGGGCTCAAAATCCGGATTAAATTCCTACTTTGCCACCATCAGAAATTCACAACCATGGATGTTTATGAGCCTCTGAATGGAAATGAAATAAGATGTATTTAGATTGGAGTAAGTCACATATAAATAGAAAGGTAACGTTCATATACACTGATGATCCTTTGGTCTGCCTCGATTCCTATGGATCTTCCTAGTCTCTTCTGCATCGAGTCCACTAAGTGGGTGGTAAAATCACTTTCTATCTCGAGTTCGATCACGTGTTCTTTTTTGACGTAAATGGACAACGCGCGAGCTGTCCACTGTCGAGTCTCCATTCAGGACAGAAAAGTTGTTTTCGATTGCCCTTAAATATGGGTTATTAGGAGATAGCTGCGTGAATTGAATCCTAAAGTTGTGCCCAATTTCACAATTGTAAAGGTGAATAATAATCAGACAAATTGTTTTGCCTGTATATACTTAAAACCACATGTGAAATATGACTTGCAGCGTCAGCTGAAAAACTTTTACCTACCCAGATGGCATATTTTTGTTGAATACCTCGATTTCTTCTTTCAAAACTGTTAAAACTTCCCAACCTTCTAACAGGCTTCTAATCAAAGCGCACCAACAAGGATGACCATGATTTATTCCGATTCAAGTCAATGAAAGAGGTCAGAGTTGTATCACAGTATTCGGCCGGCATTTGAAAGTGTCGCATTCTCATCTGCAACATGAAGCAAGAGCACCTGGGAATATTTTCGTGCCAGATTAAGGACAAAGATTTAGGGCACCGTTTTTAGTGTAATGCATGCAAAATCATCTTCCGTCTTGAGTGTGCTCTTTCTTCTATCACTGAAGTATATATCTGTGGTAGTTTTTCCGTGAATTATCCAATAAGTTGGGCTATTTACTTCACGATACTGGATAAGATCTGTTAGAAAAATTACAAACAGATAAGTCTTTGCAATTTTGTTTTTGTCCTTTTTGTGGAAGTGCCGAAAAAATTAGGTTTTATGCCTTTCATTGCTATCGCGATAACCATATAAGCAAGTAACGAGGGTCTTTAAAACGACCTGGACTCCAACATCCTCAATGGTGCGAACGTTATACTCTCTTTTTCGGTAAGTCTAACCGTCATCCTTAAGAAGCATTTTTTTAACCGCATGTAATAAGAAATCTCCCCGTTATGAATGGATTTATTTTAACTCTGTTCCATAGACACAATTTCGAAAAACTTACTGACCCAAAAATCTACTTCAACTGAACACTTTAGAAGGGAAATCTTTCTAACTAAAATAGGGGATAATCACTTTGATCCTAAAAATTTGATCATATTTCCATACCTTGGCAATTCTTGGGTTTCACTGCTCAGAGTATCTTATCTTGGCTACCAAGGTGACACATATTCAACCGTTCTCAGCTCCATGTGGAATGAACTTCGGCGAGAGCAGACTTTCAAATATTCGTGACGTCCGCAGAGGCTGCTATTTATCTTAGGTAAATCACGGAACAGAAATATATACAGAGAAAACCTTCCTGGTGCACGACAGTCGACTACGCCTAAATTTACGGCTTGATTTTCAACAAGATTTATTGGTCTAAAAATCATAAGCAACTAGTGTTCTTTCAACTGGTTTTCCCCTATACACCGGTAGTAAGGTGTATTTTATATTTGGGAATGATTTTCTCTGAGAAAGTGGACTCACTAATTGGCAATTGACAGTAATCTAAAATGTGTGTATAATAATACTAACAATCAAATTACAAAAGTATGAATTGAAATATCGACAAATTTTGAGAGGTCGATACAAGCAGACATTTATCATTTAACTAGTTTACCGTGGATTCAATGGCGTAAAAACCACTTCTTGGGTGAAAGAATAGCAAATGCATAACGATAACGCAAAAAGTGTACCAATAGTGATTATGATCGAGAAAATTGCTGCTACTCCGTACTGTTTAGTAGATAGATCTCAATCGTTTCATGCTGTGGTAATTATTAGGCATACCTTCTCCATATAGATATAGGGTATGGGACGTATCAATACCGTAGGTATTTAAAAGTACTGATCTTAGCATTTCTGACAGAACCCATGGTTCAGCGGACGCGTTAAATCTTTCGGGTGTATTTTTCATAAACTGCCCCGTATCCTTTCGTCCATTAGAGTTTTCATGTCATTCCCGAAAGTAGATATCAAAATGTCTTTGAATGGTTGGCTGTACGTGAATGACATCTCTTTTCTGCACTTATGGATCTTCAAGCGGAAGCACCCGTATGCTAATTGGTTGAATGTTCCAGTACGACGATACTTTCGTACACTATGTGATTCGTCATGCACCATCAAAGCTCCGCTCACCATCGAAAACCGCGGAAGCACTGTACATCTAGTTCATTCTCGTTAGGAATCATACACAATGCACATCCACCAAGACTCCACTGGGACTCGAACCCGGGGGTCATCCTGTATGGTGGACAACATTTTACACAAACCAAATATACTACCACTTGGATTAACCCTAGGTCCGTCTCATCATTTAAAAATTATGTATTAGGATGCTCTGGACAAACTGAGTTGTTTTTGCCTGTAGATTTAATAGCGGGAAAGGAATTCGTTTTAGACCGTCTTTTATGAAGTGTGTCATATTTCTCCTGACCCCTTGTGTTTGAGGTTTGACACGCGCGATTCACTCATCGATCAAGCTAAATCGTAAACCCTTAAACTGAGTCAAATTTCTAATAGTTATTCGGCTTTATCCTCATTCAATTCCATCTTTTCAGTAGGAAAAATTCACGCATCTAAAAGCATAAAAGAACTGCCGAGAAATGACCAAGACGGTGGGAACCAACTTCGTAATCTCTTTGGCACTATGAGGCCACAACGTGAGAGCGAAAGGCATGAGAAATATCTCTAGTTGAAAGGCTCTTTATAACGCCTCCACAGCAGCACGATCGACCATACAGCTAACAAGACAGTGGCATTCGACTCAGTCTACCGCACTGTTCTCTGGCGCTGCCTTTCATTGAAGGATGCTCCAGAGAGATTTGTCTCTCTTTTCCAATGCTTGCATGCGAACAGTCGAAGCCGAGTTTGTGCTTACGAGGATCTTCCATCCCAGTTCACCACAGAAACTGGTGTTCGTCAGGGTTGCCCTCTTCCACCCTTCATCTTCAATTTTGTAGTTGATTTGATTCTTGAGATAGCTATGTCCTCGTGTGAGAGTGGAGGCATTGATCTTTGCCCAAGCAATAAACTATCTGATTCGGAATACGCGGACTGTATTGTTCTTCTGAGTGAAGATCCAGATTAGTTACAAGCTCTCCCAGATAGTTTAAACCACAATGTAGCAATGTCTGTGATGCGTTTTGCATCTTCAAAGTGTAAAATGCTGTTGCAAGACTGAGTTGGCTCTGTGTCAAATCTTTTCTTGGCAGGGGAAGCTCTAGCTGAAGTGGATAAATGTTGTTACCTGAGTAGTTACATCTCACCAAGTGGACAGATATCGGATGAAATGTCATCGAGTATAGAGGAGGCGCGTTTGGCTTTTGCTAACCTCAGTCATTTGTGGCATCGGCGTGACATCCGGATGTCTGTCAAGGAATGAGTATACAATGCGACGGCTAGGTCCGTTCTTTTATACGGCTCAGAAACATGACCGTTATGCCTAGAAGACAGTCAAAGACTGTTGGTGTTCGGGCATCGATGTCTCCGTAGCATTGCTCGAGTATGGTGGGAACACCGTATTTGCAAGTCTGAGGTTAGACGTAAGGTGTTGGGAAACAGAGGTCAGTCTTCCGACCAAGCACTGAATCTAAACAGAATAAGGTGACTGGGACAGGTGTTACGCCTGTTCATCAATAGAGTTTCTCAGCGTACGCTGCTCTCTGAGACAGGTAGTGGTTGGAAATTAGGTCGAAGTGGTCAGTCCATGAAGTGGCAAGACGGTGTGAAAATCTTGACCAGTGGACTTGGCCGAGTAGGGCGTGTTAGACGTCCAGGTTGGGGTCCACTTGATCCGCTTACTAAATGGTTGAAGACGTTGAGTGATATGGCTAGGTGTCGCGATCAGTGGCGTAGTGGCATTCGGACTCTTTTCCTTTTCGTCTTGATGTCCCTTGGTACTTTGACTTTTGGATCTTTATCACTATGCTTCTATTCATTTAGCCCTTAACTGGACGATGCCGGAAGGTAGCAATCAAAACCAGAGTACAGAAATGTCAGGTTAATGGTTGAATAAACTGAAACTGAAACCAGGACACAAATCGGTTCCTATTTGGCCACCAGCCTGCTTGAGTTCATTGGAGTTGTGATCATGCGCACCATTCTCGCTGTGCTGACCCGATCGATCTGACGGAGTCTTTGGCACACAGCTCTCCACCTGGGTTGCCTTATCACCTATTTGGGGTCCAGCTGAGTTCTTCTGCTGCGTGGCAGGATTATTTGCGTCTGTCCGAGGGAAGTGTCTGTAATAGTCACCGTTACTTTTCTCCATCTCCTTTGTCCGTGGCTTTTCCCATTTCTTTTTTCCCAATTCGCGTTCTTCCCTTCTTCTCCATTTTTGTCTTATTTCTATCTTTGCATTTCTTTCGTTCCCTTCCCTTTTACTTTTTCCCACTTTTTGTGCCTTTTTTGCTTCTTTTTCACTTTCTTCTCCTTTTTTCTTTTTTTCCTTTTCCTAATTTTATCCCCTCTCCTCCTCAGCTTCCTCGTCATTGTTATCTTCCTATTCAACTTCATCTTTTTTTCTTCGTTTTCTCCTTTCTTCTTTTTTCCACCTTTTTCCTTTCTTCCTTTTTCCTTTTTTTCTTTTTCCTCTCCTCATTGCTCGTTTCTGTTTCTTTGTTTTCTTCCGGACCGTATTTTTCTTCTCGGCTTCTTCGGCCTGGAACCGTTGGCTAATCGGAGCTATTGGCCCCAAATCCGGTCTTCCCGTTGCTACTGCATACTCCGTCACGACGTGATCATATCTATTGGGATGATTGAAATGAGTGTTAATTAATTTCAAGAATTTAAGATAATGATGCAATTTACACGATGTTTTCTTCAATTGGTAAACAAAATAACGATTGTTTAAATGTTTTATTCTCGGGAATCAAAGTTTTCTTACTGGGATGACTAAATATTTTCTTCCAATTGTCCACTGACAATCAGACAGTATTAAACTGTCTCCACTAGAAAGAGTGAGACGTTGAGGATAAGAGAACGAGAAAAAGTGACAATGTTTTCCGAGAAATCACTGAAAATTACCGAACAAATGATGCTGTGTGATTTTCTTGGCTGTAGAATTTTGTTTTTCTGTAGGAACTCTTACCGCTGGCTTGGTATTTAAATGGCTTAACTAGAATTAGAAATTGTGGGTATTCCTCTGAGAAATTCGCCCGGATTTTTTGACCTAAAGGTTTGATAAAACTTGTAAACAATGGCCAGAAGTACACGCTCACATTGCTTCAAAACCAATTGGTTATACGGATTAAAATAAGACTGGCACGTCGTACGCATGGTCAAAAAGATGACTAGCAGTAACTGATAAATGCCTACTTTGAAGGTAAACTGACTGGGCAGAGGGAGTTTCAAAGCATTTACTTTTGAGTGATCAGTGGACAAATTAGGTTCTCACACAGTTTACTAAGAGTTATTTAGATGCCTTGACTCTGCATTCTGAAAACATCACGAACAAAATTAAACAGATTCAATCTGGTCCTAAGTTCTCATCATAGTTTTCCGTATTTGTAAGTCGGACTTTGGTGAAAAAATGGTATTTTTCAAAGTTGGCCAAAGGGAATATTTTTAGTTAGGAACATCCTGATTGATAAAGGGCTATTCGATTTTGACTACTTCAGAGCACCTGCGTGCAATCGACCTCCCGTCAAACGGTCACTGGGGACCAGGCTTTGGATGTTTTGGTGAGGAAATTGCCAACCACATATATGTGTCAAGTCGAGTTCGCTGGAAAAAGAGTTCCGTATTATGAGCAGCTGTTCGCTGAGTAAGGAACTGAGAAGTGTTACATCATTCAAATGCTTGCCACAAAAAGCTTTGAAGTGCTTTTGCAGCCCGATCTAATCTCGGGAACTGGTGTAACTTCCTCCACTGTCGCGAGGTGGATCTCATTCAGTATGGCTAGTGCTGAGATTACTCAGCGAGGATAATACGGCTGAATGGGGACTTAGACGCGCGAGTAAGGACGGTCGAGGGGGATATAGAATGGCTTGCTCAACTAATAGTTTCGTACATCACTGTTTTAAAATGCAGAGTTACAAATGCCAGGCCTAAAACGGGTTTTGAATCAGCAAAGAGTAGACGTACTACAGGGAGAGGAGCACTGATGATCTGATAGTATCCCTGATGTGTGCTGTTCAAGTCAGACGTTGAAAAGTTGATATACTTTCCTAGATGGTGGCAGAGAAACGTGGACCGAATACGCACAGACTGACTGACATGAACCGGCCAAGCAACATATTGCACAGTATATTGTGAATGAGAATTGCGTGGTGAATGTATCCAGATTATCCTAAGCTAAAGTGCACATCCGGGGGGGTAAAGTCAAATTTTCATGTTTGCCGGCCAGCTTGATGAATATTCATCGTTCCTAGAGCTCATATGGTTATTAACTACATTCATATGTTTTTTTCAAATGACTATCCTCACGAACTTCGACCTTCGGGACCCGGGTTCGATCCCCACCACAGCTGACGACTTCCTCGTTTGGTTGCGTTTCATTTGTCAAGGCCTTTTCGAGGAGTTTTTGTACTTTTTTGATAATAAATACAGAGGGTAAAAAGATATTTTTAGTGTTTTTTAAAATTCTAACCCGTATCGTAGGAGAAACAGCAACTTTTAAGCAAATACACGAAAGGCTTTTCCCCGTATGAATTTATTCTTGGATAACGAATAAAAACCGATTCGTTTTTGGGAAAGAACATTCGTGGACACTATTCCGGATGAGGGGAAGATCAGCAAAATTTGGTGTCCACCAGAGATCTGCATTGTGCAGAGCGTTGTTTGGGCCTTCAGATCTAATGACACAGTAAAAGATGTGAATAAGGAATTTGTGTTACACATGCGGGAATCGGAGAGCAATGGTTACACGTCTTCTGAGTATGTGCGCTTAAGATGATGAACTGTGAAACTGTGCCGAGGAAACTCACTAACCTGTAAAAATTGGGGTACGACGGGTATGTGTACTGAATGAGGTGCAAACAGGGATTTGTTCTATCCAATACTTTTCTGAACGTCGGCTTTTTCCCCTGATCAGGCTGATACATTTCAAAGAGGTCTTATCGCTGAGCTTGGGGCTTTTAATTCAGGAACATTTCATTTCAAGCTGCGACGTGACACCATCCGGTGCACAGCTGACTAGTCCTGTACTCGTATTTAATTATTAGAATCCTGACATTAGATTTCACCTTGATCACTGAGGTGATCTTGTGCTGCAATGGTTACTGTAGTACGCTGAGCCGGTGATCCTCCACTAAGAGTCCGAGGTTCAGTCAATATCTTATCGGGTTCCCACGCTTACATCGATCGGAAACTAATATGACTACCTACCGTATGACCGGTATACTACCAATCGGCTTTTTAGCCTTCGGTATTCGGGTCGAAAAAATCAAGATCCCCTGTTCACAGACGATAAAGTTTGAGCTTATCCGAGACGGACGAGAACAGGATCCGCCACCATCGCGCGGATGATGTCACTTCTGTTGGTGATGAGCTTGCGACCTAAAATCCAAGCTTAATGACCAGAAAGTAAATTCTTTTTCACTGCACCATTCATTACGAATTGAAGATAACAGAACGGGACAGACAGTTTTCGAGAAGCAAATTATTATTGTTTATAATTCTTCATATTCGAGAAGTGCTGCGAGTGGATGGATACGAGTAGCTGGTCAAACTATTTAAAAGTATCAGTAGGATAATAAACTTTAGAAAAATAACTAAATTAAAAGGGCTCTGACGATAGGTTTAGGATTTTTTGCTGTGTTGCTACCTACTCGATTGCATCACTCAAAAGACTAGTTGATGAAAATGGGTTTTGAACAAAGAAATTCATTTTCAGTAACTATTCTCATCGATAGACGGAAACACTTTCACAGTTATTTTCCCACTGGAATTAGGCTTTTCCAGTTCTTCTATTTACCAGCCACAAGTTGTGGACAATTGAGTCAATAGAACTGGACGAGTAACTCTCCACTGATCATTCAGGTGGAAGTGTCAACAGACCTTTGAAAAAATTATTCATTATTGGTTAGACGTATTCTAGATCATCATATTTTTGTTCTTCCTTTGTCGCTGTGTACCAGGAAAGAAATCACGCACTCTGTGCATTAGTAGAACACTGTGATGCAGGCAGATGCTTGTCCATATCAACACGTCTCCCCCCGATCGTAGACGAACTGATGGGCACTAAAAGTAGAGCAGGAAAAAAAATAATCAGATTTCCTCTTGTTATGACTTTTGCCCAACCTTATTCCCCACTGGAATGAGTTTCCAGAAAGGCTCAGCTAAGTACAAGGAAAAGGTTATCATTTGATAAAATCTTATGGAATGCAAGAACATATTTCGTGATGACTAACGATCCAAAAGATGAGAGCCTAAATCAGACATGTACAGCAGACCGTACGCCGGAATAAAATTGCCCGAGGAAGTGGAAAAGCGGAAATAACTTACTCTTAATTGTGACATGATGCTATAGAAGAACAGGGGGTGGGAGACTTAGATACAAAAAATACCTTATTACGATTTGTTTGACGAAGACCCTGTTGGTTCGTTGACGAACCTGGAAGGGATAAGCATTTCTCTTCTGAATGAGAGGAATCCAGTTGATGTGAAGTTACAGGAACGAAGGCCAGCCAGCAACTTGCGTGGAACATGGAGCTTCACTCGTTTAATTGAGCTTACAAGAGTAATAGTCTTTTATCTCCCCTTATTGACATAAGAAAGGTACAATATCTATGGTAGGTGCCGCTACCGCTCAAAAGCCGTTTAACGGCGGAGTGACCTAATGTAGATGGAAACGAATCTAGAGTGGTAGTACTGAAAGACTACGAGGACGACAATATGACCAGAGCTAGTCGTGCTTATAAAAACAAAACAAATTTTCCACTATTGAAAAATTTGTTTTTGGCAAAATTCCGGTTCAGTAACTGTTTATTGTTGTTTCTAAAAGTATCAGTCGAAATAAGAATTGGGCCACAAATACTGGCTTCTAGCTCTTAAGGTAAGTGTTTGTTCATGAATGTTTAACATTTAAACAATCACCTTTTGTTAGATTGGATCGTTTTATAATTTGGTCAACAGTTGTTTGTCCACAAAATGTTGTGGTGTAGCCCTCGTAGCAGAAACTGGAGGAAATCAACGGTAAACTGGTTTTCTAAAAAGAAATCGGTTGTTTCTAATGGAAGCCGCAAACAAATACGTAAAATGTAAACAAACGAAGGGGACAACATGAAGTCCGAAACTCCTGTCACCATGGTAACGTGATGGGTTGGTGACTCTAGCTGACTGTGTCCAATCTGCCAGCCAATCAGTCTGTATTGATTAGAAGGTTGTCGGTGATAACGAAAAATCAGTGAGGAAAAATGTGCCGTCAGTTGGTATAATCACATGTTCTTCGTGAAAAACTTGTTCTGAAACATAGTCGAAAAAACTCATTCATTTATCTCTTGCGTACACGTACGTATTCACTTGAGACAAAGGAATGTTAAGCGCATACAGCGGTTACTCTCACTTAATTCCTTAATCCGATTTGGGGGAAAGCACTCACTTCTGTTCACTTTTGTTTACTGGGACACTGAGTTTCAGCCATTGATCCTTGACTTTGGGCGTTGCTCGGTATTCGTGTATATACGGTATCATAACAATTAGATACAGAGTGGGAAGGAGCAGGACTCCGGGCAAGGTCGTCTTTACAGCAAGAAAACTGCTGTCTGATGTGGATGCCTCCTGGCCGACATTGTTCGGAAAAAGCCAGACAGTTAACTAGAGCGGTTTGCTTTTTTCGTATGATGTGAGTAGAAAACAGTTTCCCAGGATTCCAAAGTTTCTTCCACGTATACAAAGTGTATATTACAGAGTAAGAGTTGGTTCAAAAACCCCGTAAATATACTGTCATACTTGCGTTGCCTATGGTGAGGTTGAATGCAAAAGTCTCTCTGCGTAGGCCAACAATATAACGTTAAAAAATGGCGACAGTGATGGTGGAAAGTGCCTCGGAGCTTGTGCGATATGCGTACGTGAATGCTGAGTTCAGTTACTGGGAAATGTCTTTTGTGAATGATCGGTCTGCGTTCCTTTTTTTTAGTTAGGCCAACTGTTTAGGCTATGGGCTCGGGGACTCACGCCTTAAAAGAAACAGATAATTTGGATATCTTTTGATGCGGTGTTTGAGATAAATAATGCTATAAATATTTGGAAATCACATATTTTCCTCCAAAAGTATGATATGTTAGAACGACTGTGTGCACAACACATACTGACCACCCCATAAATCACCATGGATCTTTGGTAGGTTTAGGTTACACATGTTCAATTGAGATAAAGACAAAAGGTGAAATTCAATTATCGATATGAGCAGTAGGGCACTGAAAGTGGATGACAGGACAAAATTCTCCCGGAAACACACGACCGGTCTCCCGGTTGTTGTCGCTCATCAGGTATGCGCACCCGGTACACTTCGGCCCAATCACCCTTATTTCTGAACACTAGACATTTGGTTCACAGCTGTAATCTCCTTTGAATCCTGTTCTTCCGGAGAAATTTCATCCCGTCATCCTCATACAGTGCCATACTACTCATTTCAGGAATTCATATTTGGGACAATGTGTCCTCGTTCTGAAGGCTAGTTGTGTCAGCCGAAGAATTAACTTCGCAAGAACTACCGTGTGATTCTAAAAATGGACTCTCCGTCCTTGAAAGCTCTGTCAGATTCAAATCAGAATACAGCAGTGAAGTTCAGTCACCTCAATCGTAAGCCAAATGTGAGCGTTTATACCAGAATTTATAATGCCAATACCAATCACTTGTGGAGGCTAGAGAAATCTGTCAATGCCTAAAAACAAATACACACTCTTTTTCGTTTAAATCTGCCCTGTAACTGCAAACAGGCCGGCCTATAGGGTCCGGCTGCACGATAAATTCCGGAGCAATTTGCCGCATCTTCACTACTGCCTAGTGCAGTCAGTAATTATTTATAAGTGGTAAACTGGACGTTTTCATGAGACTAAAAGCAAACTTCCACACACAACCTGAGTTATGAAACAAGTGTCATCAGTAAGAAGCACGTTACCAAGGCAAGGCTAACATAAATGGCTCCGGAATCATCGTGCAGCCTCACTCTAATAACTTTTATGTTCAAATTTATGTCGCGAAAGTTAAGCTTTCAAAGCGACTTACATTTTGAGCTTCGGTGAACACCGTTGTTATGTACGCCCTTTGATTATTTAAATTTACCACTACCTAAGCACCCTAATTTGTCTCTTTGGACTTTTCGATGAGAAAAACACTTGATGAATGTTTGAAACTTCCTGCGAAATGCACCGAGAACAACAGCAATGAGTAAAGCAAACTGGTTTTCGGTAATGAATCTATGAAGTAATAATAAGTACGACCAACTTTACAAAAGTGGAATCAGCAGAAGCAACGATCAGCTTATTGGACACTGTCAAGAAACCTTTATCGATTTGGGCTTCTTGTCGCAGAAACTGAATCAGTTACAATTTGTTTGTACGTAGAATTTCTTATCGCAGTTAGGCAGCGCAATATATTGTCAGAAAAATACGGTAGAAAGGGGTCACCTTTGGGACCATATTGTCATGGAAAAACTAGAAAACACTCCATTAGAGCTGTTAATCAGATAGTGTACCTTTTATAAACAATAAGTAAGTTATATCTTTTGTTGTAGACGCCGGTGAAGTCTAAAAACTGCCGCTTGAAGATTCTAACGCTAACCATTTGACTGTCCATTTTCCTCTGGGAAATAAGAGGGAAATAGTCAGGCGTATTTAAACTTATGAGACGGCATTTCGGATGATGGCTGAGTTACTGAAGCACAGAAAAGCAAACGTTGAATACATTCACATACAGCTTGTGTACCTCTTGAAGTTAGAAGAAATACAATAACTGTAGGTAAATTTGCGCTTAAGAGATAATAGAAACTAAGATCCGTTTTATGCGAATTGTTTTCGCATAAAGCGGTTACTTTGAACATTTCATTGATAAGATGACGCAAAGACACGAAGAAAGTCCAAATGAAGTACAGCCGCAAACAAACCTTTTCAGTCTTCCAAAGAACACTATCGGGTGCAGTTGAGTAGGACATTCGATGCCATGCAACTCCAAACTTTATTCGCTTTAGCTTCATCGTGTGTTTTTAACTGGAAGAGAGGGAGACAGTGCAAGTGTGTTCAGCTTCCTTCTATGTGTATTCATTCATCGTTCCTTGTAGAATTTGGTACGACCAAGAGCTTCCCCCAAGGTGTACGTCTCTACCATCGGATTTGGCTGGACATTGGAGTAATTAGGACAATCGCGAACGCTGTGTGTTCACACCACTGTGAGCCTAACTAGTCAGTGAACGAATACTTTTCGCATCAATCACAAAATTCAAAGGAGACAATCAAATTCATTCAAGTGCCTCATCGGAATCTTAGGCATTTGTCTATGTAATCCCGTTTTTTGAGCTCAGAAATCACTTAGTCTAACAATTAAGCTCCCCTGACCAGCAGCTTATTCCCGAACACGTGTGATCACCTGAACAATCTGCACTGTGATCGCTTTCGTACACTTGGCTCATTAGGACTGTAGCTTGTCATTTTTCATTTTGTATTGTGAGTCATATTTACCGTTATGACTTCGAATAACTGATTACGAGATAAAGCTTTGCGTAAATCAATCAGCGCAGGAAAGGTTGAGCGTACTTGAGAACCTTATGAACGACAAATGATACCTCGTGCAATGCTCATTTGAAGCAGACCAATTGAAAATAGTCCACTTATCTAATCAGCTAATTTGAATGTGCGGCCCACAGTTCGGAATCACAATCGAATTTGAACATCTATTTCATCTCTGACCGGTATTAAATGGTGGAAACGAACCCCAGCAATCCAGCTGAAACACCTGCACAAGGGATAGTCTCACAAATATTGAATAGTCAACCAAAAGTGAACTTTCGTAACAATTCCCCCCTGAAAAAATATAAATCTTTGCTCCGCTTCTAGTGTTCGAAGCCAATCGTTATCATCATTTATTTTCTTTACCAGCTTCGTAAGATACTATCGGCTGATCAAACCGAATCATCCACTTCATTGTCCCATGACTGACAATACTCTTCAACATGCTGAATAAATTGTGCTGGTACTTCTGTCCCATTCTATTTGCCATTTTGGTTATTGGTTCTGAACAAATAAGCGCTACCGTTAGTGCTGCCAAACAAAATCCAAATAAGATTCGCAACGACACAAATTAAAGAGATGACCAGTGCAGCGTGAATGAAGTTGAGAGAAAGCACGGGGGATAGAACACAGAGAGGGGGGGTGAATTTGATAGCAACTGGTCACATCGTATTTTGATCAAAGCAAGCACAGATCAGTTTCCACTCCTCTTCGTGTCAAGCCAAATGCGTCATATGCGTCTGGCTTTTCTCTATATTACAGTAATTTCGACAAAAGTGCAATTTTCCCTAAGTGCACAATATGTTTTCAAACCAACTTGACTTCCTGTTGCATACTCATGCTAAACAATCAAGTTATTTTTTGGTTTTTCCGATTACCCTGCTTTTTCTGCAACTGCCTTTCTCCGCTGTTTGCTGACTTTAAAAAATGACCTGGTTTTCTGAGCTGTGAATCAGTATTTCATATTGTGTTTCGCATAAAGGTCTGAACAACAATATCATAATAGATATGGCATGGTCAATGGTTTTTAAAGCAAATGTGTATCTCCCTTTGGTCCATAAGGGAGCTGCTTGGATTTTGATGAAATCAGACAAAGTCAGGTTTTCCGTAAAGACTTTGTGTCTCATTCTTTGTGAGTCACATAGAGACAGGATACATGGAGAGCATAACGGCTGAGAGAGTTTCAAACATCTGGTTTTGTGAATCTTTTATGAAAGCACACAACTAGCTGTCCTTGTGGCATTCTCTGGATACACCTAGAAAACTGTATTGACCAACGAAATTTCACCACCGTCTAATTCATCCGGAACAAAATGATAAAATATTGTTTGTGTACAAGCGAATGAAACGTCTATTTTAGGAATAGAAAGAGATTTAGGTGAGATCAGCCAATGTATTCGGTGAACTGTTGATCGACTGAATCTGATTGCCACTTGACAGCCTCATAATTCTGCCTGAACAACAAGCCTCGGAGTATGTGCATAAGTTGAGGAAATTATCATGAATAAATCATATCCATCGGGATGAAATGTAAGGCCGTTATTCAAGGGACTCAAAAGTTTTGTCTGCCAACTGGTACGCTTTCCTTTCTCTCATCTGGCCGACCATAGTGTTGTCTCTGTTGAGTTACCTGAGGAATGTATTTCTCCGGACTAATATGAGCAACAAAACCATCCTCGGGGAATAAAAGATCCAATTAAAGAACTCTACCTATGTTGTCGGGGATTTACTCGAAAATGTAAAATTGTCACTTCAGCACAGTCTGTGAGCAAGAGAAAAATTTTAGAATTGGACTATTCTGCATCGTGTTCCAATCACAGGTTCGGCACTTACGACGAATTCGGTGTAGGGGAATAATCGAAGTCTACCAAGATGAGCTGGATCATTTTGTTTTGCAAGCCAAACAATGAGATGCACTTCATTTTACGGTTCATAAGGTAGAAAGGCATGATTTTACACTCCTGAAGAGAATAATATAATCGTCCGATACTGGGTAATTAAAAGGAGAAATAGGGTATTTGTATCCATTCACTTTTGTCGTATCACTGATAGCTGTATGCATAAACGGTTTGAGAAAGTGATCGCTAGTTTCCTTTTGACTATGGTCTTACAGAATTACAGATTGAGTGGAATATTTGCAACTGTTTTGGTTGGATGACTATCCAGTTGGGTGGTTATTCAGAAACTCAGTGGATCTTCAATCCCACTGGACTTCTGCTGATTACCGGCGTTTACTGATTGGTTCATGGGTCAATCTACTTTGGTTTTTTCCGCATTTCAAGCTAAAAGCGAACACAAAAAATGAGCAGAGGTGTTTTTCTATGATAAACAGGACTTGACGAACTTGAAACTGGTATTATAATTCGTTGAACACTGGTAGTGTATACGACAAACTGAGCCGCTACTCATCACTGAAGATGTCCGGCTATGGGTGCTGTGCCTTGTTCGAACCCAGACGGCTTTGTTTGGGCGGTAATAAATTTCATCGACCGGTGCTGGTCAAGTAGTATGAGCGTCTTCATCTCTTCGAAAGCATGAGATCTGAACCCCACCTCCGTGGGTCACATTGGTTAGCAGCAATCCGTTGTTGTGCCATCCGGCACCACACCTGACCCATTGGGATCTTATGTGGTTCATGACTCCATGTCTCAGGATCACCGCTGATTGTCACCAGCTGGCAAGTTGCAGCCTTGGGGAGAAGGGCATGGTGCCTCCTCCAGTGCTCTCGTGAGCAAACACAGAGCAATAAACCCGTTCACGAGGAGGAAGCAGCCTGAATACTTTTCGCGCAGGTTTTTTAAATCCCCGATCGTCATCTGATACATTCGAAGGCAATACCTTGCCGGTTTGCATGAACAACCAAAATGACATCTGCGTCACTTTTCTTTAATTGACGGTAATGAAGAGTAGGCGAATAAATAATTTGCAATTTTGTGCAGAAGCCTAATAAACAATGTTCTCGTTTCATTTATTTATCACTTGGTGATCCAACTTGGTCATGAGCTCATAACTACTGCGTAAAACCTCGAGGAAATGTGAGCGAAGAATTTCCAGTCACTCCTCAGCCAGTGATACAAATTAATTCAGTCAACAAAGAAATTAGATAGAACACAAAAGAATTTAATCTCTGCTTTTCAGAAAACAGGTTTATTTCCGAGAAAGATAGAAAACTTGCGGCTATTTGTCAACGGCTACGGACAACTCTTTGGTTTATTACTGAACAAATATTTCCAAAGCACTGTTTCACGTCAGTTCTCCGATGTTGGGTTAATCCCAATAAATCTATAATTACATAAATAAGGAAATAAACAACAATAAAAAAAGAATTCACGGACGTGTATCTTGAAGCTACCTCGCTAAGGCCCCAAATAATTTCACTCACGCTTCTAAACCACTTGCACTTCAAGCAAAAAAAGTGAGAGTTAAAGCCAAGAGAAATTCAGAGTGAAAGATTTCACAAAAATCTTTGAGCCGCTCCGATTGCTAAGGTCGTGTACAGGTCAGCTATAGAAACCATGGGGGTAAAGTATACACGTAGGCGTCAAATGCGAAATTGATGCCAATATCAATTTTACCAAGCAAGTCGCCCAATAACTTGGGCGTGTCCACGTTGTCTCGCTTTGCTCGGCTAGAGGAGGAGTAGAAATACCTATAGATTTATCCATAAGATAATCTGCGTCACTTTTGTTCACTGGTTACGTAATCGCACAATTGTTAATGAATTCTATCCGCAAGGATTTGATCAAACTTAATTACAAAGGACATAAAACTGACGTGATAAATAGATAATTCGTAACTCCTCTGGTTGTAATGTATTGATTATCTATATAAAAATTGGAAAGGCATAAATTTCATTATTCGATTCAAAAGCTATTTTCTTTTCTGCTAATTCTTCACTAAACGAATAGTTCTTGCACTGATGATATCAGTTTTACTAGGAATAAGATACTATCAACTGTCTACGTTTTTGCTTGGCCAAAATGTGGATAATCCGTCAGTTCTATCGTTGCAAATAAATTGTTATTTCATAGATGGGCGACTAGTTTAGGTCGTCCATACCACAGTACACAATATTTCGTTAGCTAGTTAGTCATCAGGATGCGTTAGGCGCAAAAATGAAATAAAATGTACCAACCACCTTTTTCATCATATCCTAATGAAAATTAACAATTCAGTAACCTCTTAAAAATAAAAAGCCACATATCGGCCCGGCTGCGTTTGCCTGGTTACGATCTAATTCTCTTTGTTGACAGGATAAAATGTTTTCATCGTTAAATGACTCCATGTTTAAACATCGACAGGATTACCATGGAAACTGAGGTCAGCATACCGAGGTCAGATATCCAACTTGTGACGAGTTTTCTTGCTGTTGGCTGGTGAAAATATGAAGAAAATAAATATAAATCATTTTCTGCGTTTTCCCGTGATGAATAAACCTCATTGAATAAGTATTTATTGATCGTATCGTGGGTGGAGTAAAGCATGCAGGAGACAAAACACCGGGAAGCAAAACCGTGTGAAGTAGCATTTTAATTTTTACTTCATCCATTGTTCATTAGCTGCTTTTCCCGGAACAATCAACCTACTTAATCACACAATTACTTGCTAGTAATGTGTGGGGTTCGAGGTGAAAGGCCCGAGTTCAAACCCTGGGTGTGGCAGAGGATACGGACCACTGATGAGCTCTAACAAGAGCGAAACTCAAGTCTGGTGCTTCCGAGTGCAGGTTGAGGTTTGCGCGTGACAGGTGGAGTCCGAAGAACAGTCATCAAAACAAAAAAATCTACCTATTCACACGAAATGAACTACAAAGGTCACCCAGAAACCTAGTTTGTTCTTTTTGCAGATTTTATAAGTTTATCCAACAGCGCACGTATTTGCGTGCATTACCGCTGCGATTTCAAATACTGTTTGTTGAGCGAAAAAATGTTCCACCTCCGTCAGACTCTCTTTTCTTGTTTCCAAATGGAACTCGGTGTTTTTTTGTGTGTTCCAAAGTCGTCGCCAGATTTTCTGCAGTGGTTTCATTTAGAACTGACCGGTATCTTTTGGCTTTATCTATGATATCATTTCATTTGTCATATTCTTTTTGTGTTCGTTTTAATACTATGCTATAGTGGTACAGTATTTCAGGAGGGGTGTTACATCAAATTAGAGGCTACCAACTGAGGAACTGTCCGGTGATGGGGGGGGGGGCAGTGATGGCATGATCCTGACCCCGGACAAAAGGGTCCACCATGACGGCCGTTTGATCATCGCCGGTCAGAGATTAAACCGTCGTAGCATTGATTAGGTCCGTTTGAGCTACAAGGTATTTCATTTTTATGGGAAAAGTTTATCCGTCTGTATCGATGCTCGAATCACAATTGAAAAATACCGAAACACGCTCAATGTACCGAGCTTCAATCTGGCAGTGTACGTATACGGAGCGCAGACGGGAACTCAAAAATCCGGAATGTATGGCCTTAAGACACACACCAGCATGTCACTACTAGGCTGTCTGAGCTGGTTTATAGTGGTTCGCTTTATCATATGTGAACCACTTGTTGCTGTCTTGGCATGGTAACAATCCATCACCGTCACAGCGACTGAAATGTCACAATGGACGTGGATGAACATAGAGAATCTTATCAGGTCCGTGGGAATTGACAAAAATGTGACATTATAAAGTTGTTAGTTTTTGGCTGAATGTGTGTACTATACTATACTTGTTGTCAGAGTAACAGCTTCCCCCGTAACATGTTAGAATCATAAAAAGCCTTCAGAATGGAGCTTTCGGGTTAATCACTGACAAATATAATGGGACCAGTAAGTGACTGGAGATCACTTCGTTTGCTATTTCTTACTTTCACCTTCGGCAGTAAGTTCACGTTTTATTTTGAGAAAAACACTCAGCGAATTTTGTAATCCAAAGTTTTCTGTGTAAAACGTTCCACTTTCAGACTGAATGGTTAAATGACACGGCATGTTACAGAACAGCATCCGAAACATGGATCTGGATTAAAAATCGGTTGTTCGGGTAAAATGTACAGACTCGGGGAGTGTACGCCCGTAATAACAATGCTCAGAGCATAAACGCATAGACAGATTGGTCTATGGATAAAAGCATAGCTTCAACTAATTCCGAATCAATACTCTATGGAACAATAAATTAGTGGTACTTCACTTAACTCACCTTGATTATATCCGATGTGTGCAACTTACTAGCGGAATTATTTCTGGATTAACCCGCACTAACGGTATGGCGGTAGGATGTTAGGCGAATCAAAATAACTGTTCACTTTATTTGATTTTCTGAAAAAATGAATCGGTACTTTCCATCACTCATGAGCTGGTGAAAACTCACAATTTGAATGATGCTTGTGTTTCCTTGCAAAGAAATTGCCAAATTCAGTTTTCCCGTTCTACTTTTTCGCAATACTACTGTCACTGAAGTGCAGAAACCATTTTTGACACGTATAAATTAGAGGAAACCCGGATTCTCCTCCATTATCAATATTGAACACAAGGAAAGAGTACATAAGAAAAGTTCAAACTAATCTGGAGTTCATTGAAGCACTGGGTTCAATGAATACGTTGGCAGAATTGCGCTGACGCAGATTTGTATACTCAACTTAGCAAAGGATAAATATTCGATACCATTTTCACCAGGCGTTTGATCCACCCATTCCGCTGCATCGTCGGTTATGCCCTTTATTGGCACACAGCTGACCCATCACTTTATAAACCGTGAGAACAACGATACTTGTCTCGTGATTACCATTAGTTTGGCAACTGGCAACTAGAAAACGGGACTTTCAGTGTTTCACTCATTTTACAACAAAGTATGTAACACGTAATTTGCGTGGAACTGTTTTGAAAACCTCTTCAATATTTTGTTTGGTCAGTTATGGACAAATTGAAGAAGAATTACCAACAGAGTTTTACAAAAATCACTAAATTCGACTAAATCTGATACCTAGATAAATTTTGATGATGCGTGGCTCTTTACGTCATTGTGATTGATGTGTAGAATATTAAGCTCTTGTAACTGACTGACTGACTGATTGAGATGATTTTTTTACTTTGGTTCTTGTACTAGAAGCAATCGAACCAGCCACTTTTCCATACCTTCAATAACTGTTCTGAAGCAATCAGATATTGATTTAATGACTGGCAAATGTAGACAAGAGTGGCTCTGCTATTCACCAGTAATTTTTTTTATTGACCGCGCACCGGCCATGAAACTGGTACAATGAAAATTCTGTGCAACAATGTTTCAGGGATTAGTAGGAATGTTTTCTCGATAGTTAATTCTTCGGTGCAAAGTAGTGGTCAAAGATGATACTCACTTCCTAATTTAACTATTGTGAAATCCACAGTTTTCTGTTCTTTGATTATTCCATTTTATCGACATTTCTAAATAAAGACACCAGGCTGTAAGTGCTAAGTCCCAACCATTTTGTTAGCAGCCAGTAACTTATTATGGAATCAGATTGTATGATGCCAGACCTATTGATGTTAGGTTTGGCGGATTTCGACGGGTTTTGCAATAATTCGACGTGCGTCGGGTTATCGGTCTCAGCAGGATACGAACTGCGTACTCTCCTCGCCCACGCCTTGGTGCCATATGAACTCTGATAGCTAATCACTCTGGCGACACTTTGAGTCATGGACAAACAGCGAATGAAATAGCTTGACGTATATTTGCTGTGCTCAGCTGATAATCGAAGCATATACCCCGTGACGTTCCCCTAAGCCACGACCTTTGTACGTCATGCGCCTGATACGGCAAAACGAATCACAGGACATGTTGGTTGGTCTGTTTGTTGCCAGAAGGAAGTCTTCCTTTCAGTCAATTGTCTACGTGGCCAGTTACACGTGTACAAAAAGCTTTCAGCTAGCTGTGTTTGAAAACTCGTGAGAAGTTCACACCCAGAAGTTTCTGATCTTTTTCGCACCCAAGAGAGAAATTTAAAATCAAAGTCACTAAATGGGATGGCATGAACCCACCTTCATCAGGGATTGTGAACCTCAATTAACTGCAAACAATAGCCTGATGATGATTAATTACTGAGGCTATCGTTACCTTTTGCCGAATTTTTAATTTCTTTGTATTTACTTTGCCTTTTTTCCAACTCGAAGTCCAGCAGTTTATTGTTGGGACTACTGGTTCCACCGTGCTCCAGTGAATTGTCTGTCTGCATCTTTAAACCCAATTCATGGAATTCTCATGGAAGACAATATTCAGCATTCGGAATAAATTCTCCATCACACACAAGTTCGAGGTTTTGGGAGACTACTTCACAAATTGCACCGTGAAGAACCCACAACTTCATGAGCCTTTGGGCTTATAAGTGGGGAGTAATTGTTTTTAGGAAATAAAATCCAACCACCTTCCCCCGTAATATAAAAAGGTACTTGACAACCCATCCGTTGAATCCACTTTCATTTTCCGTGCCTTCAAGCCTGAACATGCTTTCGTGTGGCACACTTTCTTAAGAGGAACAAATTCGACAACCTCTTTGTTTTTGAAGAAGGATTCTTCTAAAATCTTGCTCCGATACGTTCTAGGATTGCCATTAGCTACACGATTACCAACGAAATAGGCAGACGTCACGGTATCCCATTGTAATTTACTGATGGTCCCTCTGGGTGTTCTCCCATACTGGATGCTCATATCTAACTTTCCATGAACGAAACACAAATTCGAATGAAAAGCTTCAGTCGTCGTTCCTCAAAACTGCGAATGGAGTCATCACTAATAATTTCCTTCACAGATGGAGACAAGGTTCTTTGGGCCTACATTTTTGTGATCTTTACTAAGGTCACGAAAAGATGTAGTAGTTTTGTGAGCACCTGATTTCATCATCACACTTACTGTGAGATGATTTTATGATTCGCTCTTAAGTGACACTTCTGGAACAAGATTATCATCATTCTACACTAGGTCGATAACTCTCCAGAATTTAACTATTTGGGAGTAATATTCAAGTGAGACTCTGTCTGACGTGTATCCAAGTTGGAATACCTGGGCTTCAGAACACTGAACTCTAAAAATATCTACGTCATCCAACCCAAATTGCCTGCAATGTATTCAAGATTTCTCCTTGGTAGAGAAAGGATAAAGTAAAAAGGGATCATTAGCAACTGAGATGTCTTTTTCGTAGACAGACGTAGTACCGTGTTTTGACCGCTTCCTTCAGTCATTTTACGATACTTTCTTTTTCACATCAGTCAGAATGGCTTATACCAGTTATGGAAACGTCATTCCTTTAATGCGGATATGAAAGTTTGGGGTGGAATAAGACGTGCAAAGTTTCACGTATTTGTACTATACATAATGGCATTATGCTTGAGTGTCCGGAGGGAGGAAGCTTATTTGTGGATAGATTATTTTACATATATGACATCCACTATTCAGTGTGAACGTTCAAACCACGGAAAACCACGAGAGAGCTGTACATCTGTTTCATCCTTGTTAGGAATCATGAACAAAGCACCTCTGCCGAGTCCCAACTTGGGCTCGAACCAGGGCGTAAACAACCTTACCAGACTTATAGATGAGTATTAGAAATTATTCCAGCATAACCGTCACTAATTACAGCATCGAATTTTTAATCGCTCGTTTCTTGAACAATGTGAAATCAAACGCATTTTAATGTTACACGTCAACTTTGCATATGAACTGAAATGGTTTGAATATTCCCAGTCTAAACGGTGTGAGGTTGATCCGTTACTCAGTGTATGTCACATATGCTCATCCTCCCCCAAGGTACTTGCCTCTCATATTTTGACCCATCCAAAGCCAACAATCTCATCCACGGTTTTCCCGTGTAGCCTTGATTTCGTTTAGCTGTAGTTTGGTACCCTCAGCATAAAGTTGATGAATTCGCTCGATTGATCCTTACGTCAAGCAGATTCAACAATTTTACGAGTTTTGCCCTCCTTCTGCCCGCGGATAAGATCCCCAACATTTTCATGCAGACTTCATCTTTCGGTAACTTTGCATTTTGTAGCGCTCACCCAGAACAGGAGCAGTTGAGCATACTTTTTGTGCACTAATCTTTATCATTACCTCGAGTGAACCACTTCACGTGTAAACCTCCATTTGTGGCAAACTTGAGGCTATAGATTGGCATCAAACCGGTGATAGCAATGATGATTACGATAGTGATGATGATGATGATGATGATGATGATGACGATGATGATTTGGATGATGATGATGATTTGGATGATGACTCGGATGATCATGATTTTGATGATGATGATGATGATGATGATGATGATGATGATGATGATGATGACTCGGGTGATAATGATGATTGTTATGATTTCCATTCTGACTGGGGGTAATATTTCCAGTCCCTCAAAATCTTTCGAACATGGGGTAGTTTTGCAGCCACCAGTTTCATTTATAAGTGGCTTTAAGGTTGCCACTTGAAACTCACTAATCATGCATCACTAAACCAATCTACATTTCCATTTCTGATCCCGTAACAATTGGTATAATCCCATTAGAAACCATTGCAGTTGATCATAGAATTTTTCTAACAACATAACAAATGTCAGTGTAACCATGGTACAATAACAAGGCAAATTGTGCACAGCATCAGACAACATAAATGGGCAATTTGCTCATACTAATGAAGATTTGTGCACTGCTTTCTTGTTGCACATTCTTCTCCTTCATTGAGTCAACACATTAGGCGATGAGCAGACGGACGAGAAATTGGTCAGGCTTTTATTTTTCCTCGATTTGCTGGTTCGGGTAAGAGAAGCTGAACATGACTGGAAAGCATTCATTGTTGGATCTGAAAATGTTGCCCCTCGTCGGCGACACAGACATCGTGAATCGAAATAAGTCTGCTTTATTTTTAGACCAAATCTGTTGTCTTTTACAAAAGCAACGACGAGGCGAGAAATTTTAAGTCCGCACCAAATTATTTGTTACCATGGCAAGGGGATTAGAAAGAGATGGGACGCTAGCGTGTGATTCTACTGGCGTCCAGCAAAAAAAGTCTACCGATCCTAAACGGGGGAATTGTGCAATTGACTGTGAAATCATGCTTTCAGCTACTTTTCTCTTATGTGACGTGAGATGTAGATTACCTACAGATAAAGAGTTTTAGAATATTTTAGTGAAGTATTCGATGACAAAGAGTGAATAAAATCTTCTCTCCGGCATTATTCCCGGCTTTCTGATTTACTGAAGTATTCCGAAATGGCATTAATAACTTTGACGCACTCACAACCGTGATTTGGTTCAGAAAACCACTATTAGATCAAAGTATCGGCTAATGGAGTATGAAGGTGTGAAATTATTCCAGTTTATTAATTTAGTGTTAGGACTGACGGACTTTCTTCGAAGACGGATGGAGTGAATTAACTGGTAATTTGAAGTGTGTGATTAAATGTAATTGATAAACTAGAAGTGTCTTATGTAAGTTGGAAAAGAAAAGCCAGAGTTGCAATATAGCACCATTTACATCCGGGACGATTTCGCTGCATCTCAACAAGGTGCTTACTACAGAACGATACTGTTTATATAAGTTCATGTAAAACCATTATGTTCGGCAAATACAGGGAAAATTACAATAGTCCAGTTACGTCGCCGTGGTAAAGACACATTAACAAAGAGCTGTTTCTGCTGATACAATATAGGTTTCCATCGATGTATGGCAATAGCTTCAGCAAACCTCAAAAGCCTGGTATTCCTTGCCACGTAAATGACCCGAAACGCAGTGCTTCGGTCAGCTGGATTTCGGGTCATCAGATGACAAGCGACGGCCGACGACGGGATCTTATGGTTTCGAACGTTGTCATTATGCCTTTGATCTGACCCTGATTGCATCACAAAAAGCTGTACCCAATTTTGAATGTGTTCAATCACTCGGTTACGTAACTGCCGCTCTGTTCGACCCACGTAGGTTGCTCCGCAACTACACTGAAATTGGTAAATCAGATTCGATTTGGTGTACAGAGATGGACTTTGTTTCACCGAGGGTGTGGGGATCTCAATTGTTCGATGAACAATCCTGAGGTCAGCTGCATGATATGTTCAGGCAAGCGCTGATCCAAGTCGTCGTTTGAGCAGTTGACGTCATCACCTTTGAATGGAAGGCAGAGAGTGACTAGTAATTTTTCTACTGAACAATTCGTTTGTCTGATGACTTTAGGCTTGCTGTGCCTTTCGATAAACGCATGGGGATAAGCGTTTTCAGTCAAGGCTTCTTTCAGCCGTCGTATTTCGTTGTCAGTCATGTCTCCTGTGCAGATACGTCGTGCTCTTTCAAATAGTGTTCGGACCAGGCCACGTTTATATTCCACAGGCACAAAGCTGTCAAAGTGCAAGTATTGGCCTGTCCAAGTTTCTTTTCGGTAAACAGATCTGGCGATTGTTCCATCATTCCTTCTAGTCATATTAATGTCGAGGAAGTACAGTGTATCTTCTTTTTCTGCTTCCATCGTAAATCATATATTCGGATGCAGACGATTGAGTTCATTCATGATCCATGTTGTCTCTTCTAGACTTTTTGTGATGATTAGAGCATCATCAACGCATCGTTTGTAAAGTTCTGGACGTTCCAGGATTTTGTTCGCCTTTTCCTCAAGATGAGCCATAAATACATCTGCCAGAATGGGACCCAATGGACTTCCCATTGCGACACCATCAATTTGTCTGTTAGCCCGACCAAGGAAGGAAAACGATACGTTTGTTGTGCACAGTAGTAATTGTCGTTCCAGAACTGATACTGGTATACGGATTTTGAGTTAGTTTTGCTCGACATGGTCACAGATGATACGTATGACCTCCCGAACCGGAACATTCGTAAACAGAGATTGGACATCAAATGAAGCCATGTGTTCCCTTTCACATTAATCTGGTCCAAAAGCTTTACTATTTCGAAACTGTCTTTTTCGAATTTTTCAGGTTTCTCTCACAAATTACCAATTTATTTAGCTTGAAAGAAGTACTTGAATTAGTTGACAGAGAGAGTTTGTTATTAATTTTAATAAATCCAACTTTCGTATCTCAGTGAACGCATACTGAACAGCGTCAACTATCTGTCTGCTTGAAGATGTTTCGATAACTGGCTTTTCTATCCCAATCTGAGGACGGTTCTTCTTCCACGGGAAAAACTGGATCCCGGTGAATCTTCACCGCTGACTTCCAAACAGCCCGGGTTGAGCACTGAGGTGGGAATTTGGTTATTTTTCCGCTTCTGGTTTCGGAATACGAGGTGAAGTCGGTAAAGTCAACATTTGAACGATAGCTTGGGAACAGTCCAGGTTCAAAATTATGCTGATGTTTTCTCGACAACTTAAGTCAGTAGCATGCAACCTAGAGAAACACATTCCTGGGGAAATGTGGTTACGACCATACCAATGAACAGCGAACCGCGGTTTGTGAGACAGCACACTGTTAGTCTAATATTTCTAAAAAAAGACCTTATTTAAAGATCAGCAAAGGGATTCGCGAATCAAAACCCCCTGGAACTTTGGCTTGATAATTCTTTGATGAACAGTTTGGTCACACAATTGGACCCCTTAGAAAATTTGCTTTTTCTTCGATCTCAAACTATATGAAAAAAGGACTGAAAAACTTCTTTTATTTGGTAAACATTTTCGTACATTTGACGAATAAATTCACTCTATGCTTACCCAGGGTGAATAACTCTAGTTGTCGAGGAAGTGCAAATATCCGGAACGGTTAAAACAAACAGTCACACACGTACACACACACATACACACACACACAAGCAGACGAAAAAACAAACAACAAGAACGACGAATTCAGCCATTCCTAACCGAACCTTTACTTGCATAAAAAAAGCCATAAAATATTATTTCAGACAAACAGTTCGGTATTTTATTCACAGAAATATTTACGTTTGAAATTTGTGAAATTTCCTTAAAGTTCTTTACGGTAATTAGTTTCATCAACTAACTAATAGTACAAAACTCGTCGTGACAAAAGTGGCATTATCAGAAACTTGCACTGTATATTCTGCCGTGTGAGTGAGATTCGAAGTTTTTGGAATTTGGAAAAAAATATTACTTTTAAGACGAAAACAATTTATTTGTTCTCAAATCTGATGAATTTTAGTTGATAGGCACACCGGTTTGTGTAGAATATTCCATAAATCAATCGCCGACTACTCTGACACTGAATTAAGATTAGTGAAAGCAGTTATTTGAAGTTCTTCTATTGCTTTTTTAATGTTTTTTCTTCTAGACTTAAATTGTTACGGATTTCCCGGTAAGTTTGGCAAACATTAGGCTCTCAGAAAATGAGTATCAGTCGGAGGTGCCCCTGAACCCAAGATGAAAACGTAATACGTATTTCAGTTTGAACTTGCCAAGTGAGATTGTTATTTTTCTTTATACAGACAGGTATTTCGGAATATCTGTTGGTACCTGTTGTTTGAAGATGCCACGACAATTCATCCACAGGACTTATTACCACGCTCGACTGTTTGAGGCCTTGCACAAATAGTCATCTCTCTTTCTGTAATCGGATTTGATAACTTTACGACTTGCGGATCCGAGAAGCACATGGGGCCGCGGAGTTTGCTTCCCTCGTCAAGTCCCATGGTAAAAACAATACTCGTTAGTGGTCATGACGAGGAAAAATACAATTATAACGATACATAATTTACCAAATGTTATAGCATTTCCCCCAGCAACCAGGAGCCGGCTTGAACGTATGGTTTCCGTGAGCACAAACTCTGGACTCGGTAGTGAAATAAATTTATTTTTTCATAACTAATAATTATACACGTGTTTTATTGTTACGGTGAAAAGTATTCGGCGTCATGTAGTGGAACTGCTACCCCCAAGTCTGTCCGGTAGCTGCCGAGATGTCACCTCCATATACTTCTGGATGAGCGCGCATCGATTTAGTACCGCATATCAGTCGATGCTTTTTCTCCATTCCTATCGATTGTGAATGTTCGTCATGAATATCCGTTGACAACTAGAAAAGACGTGATAAAATGTCTACTTAGACAAATGACTAGTCTGCGGTGGGGAGTTCAGCTACCAATGGCACGTGATCTAATAATAAACAATAGTTGACTTCCCTTGCATGATGCACTCATAGTATGATGTGTATATTGTACATCGGCGACGATCATACTAAAACACGTACCTTGAGATTCCTAATTCAGAATGTGCTGCCCGGGCCAATTTCTCTGTCTGCCAACTTCGGATTGATAGCATCCCAATTGTAGCAGTTTTGTACTGTGAGCTTGTTGCTTGAGGGGTTTTATCGTCTTGGTAACAAATTCCTTCACATTATTTCTACCTCAAAGTGAAACTGTGTGAATTCAATGTGGCTACTCTTCGTGGGCTCCCTCAGAGTCTATGTTTCGCTGGCTTTTTCTTCTCGAACCACATCTCATCCGATACTTGAGGTTGAGAAAAGCACCTTTCGGGAAAGTCAGATGTTTCTAAGATGATCCAAATGTAGAAACACTTTGACCCCATCGGGATTCGAACCCACACATGGTTACCGACCTAGCATGTGGGACACAAGTGTTCTACAAAGCCACGCTGAAAGACTTAGGACTTTTGCATTTGGATCATATAGTGCACCCACCCTCATTACAGTGGTCCATGGTATCCGCCAGTGACCTAGCTTGTAGTTTGATTGACTACAGAGAAATATACTCAAACTGGACCGCTGACTACTCATTCTGCAGCAGGACACCTTGTGTATCTGGTGTGACAAAATATTATCTGTGCAAACAATATGTGCCAAGTGGTATTAGATGTGACTTCGCCACAGTGAACTTCGGACGCAACCTTTCTAGGATTTCCTTCGTTTATCTTGAACCCAGAGTGATTTGGAGAAGTTTAAAAATGCGTTCCTTGGGGTTTCACACACCAAATTCTTTCCAAGTTTGATGGTAGATTTCCGGGAAAAAGAAAGGAATAAACCCCAAAACCATAGAAGAAGATTCAAACTATATGTGGACATGCGTCCTTCTTGTTTTTTCGTGACTTCGACTTGGTGGATGAGTCTGATATTGTAATGAAGGGGCGATACATCTGAACAAATCACCACAATAGTTAATTTCGGTAAACTTTCACTTTGGTTTAATGTGGTGGATTCTGGAGAATGGTGAATTGCCGGTGAAGAAAAGCGGTCGGCCGGTTACATGGATCTTTGTTGTGCAGTTGACCCACACAGAGGCCACACAGCACTCCGCTTTGTAACCGTATCGCTCTGATCTCGTCTGTTTTCACGGAATTTTATCTAAATTCTTGCTTTCTATATTTGGATAGATAAGATTATCCAAATCGACGACGTTTATTACGCTGTCCCTAAACATCAACTCGTTCCATATAATGAAGGAAGACACGGGGTAGATGATTTTCAAGTGAAATGGGATGTATACATGAAGGTAATAACCCTACGTGAACCACAATTTATATATGATCATACCAGTTCACTTTGCTGGTCCCCTTATGCTTCTTGTTATTTAAGTCTTATTCTCTCCATGATGTAAGGGAATCATACATTAGAATTCGCTCTGAATCATGTTCGTCAGTTTTATACGGTGTCATGAATGAGTGCTGAAGTCACGTCATCTAATAAAATCATTTTCTTCTCTTCATATATCTTGATTTTGCATTGGTTCAATGAAAGAGGCATATCCACAACCAAATGAACCAATTAACTGCATTATCAAGGAACACCGACAAAAATGTCCCTGAGTCTTCGAGTGGTGAACCGTGTAAGACTTTACTAGGTCAATAAGCATGGTTCTCCTGAGATGATTTTGAAAAGAAATGCCAGCTTTTCAACTGTGCAAAATTTATGATCAGGGTGACATCTCCACGCTTTTGTAAACTGAACACATGTTACGTAGACAAAATTTGTTCACCTTGGGATCTGGAAGTTGTGTTGAATTGTATTGCGTTGAAGAACTAGGTAGTTTAACAAGCTCAGAATTCAGAAATTGGTGTCAAAACTCATGTTCCGGGATATTTTGCTAACAATATTTCAACAATATGATTTGGGGCGAGCTTGGTTTAAAGATAATGACCTGGCTTATTGGCAGTAATTTTTAGCGTTGAGGTTTACCAAGTGCCGAGAATTTACAAGTCCCACGTAGGCCTTCGTTTATGAGTGGCACATATTTGCCGCATAAAGGTTTCAGTGATTTCAGAAATACATGCAGTCCTCTGCAAAACCCGATTTCCTGTCAATGATTTCCCAGCTTAAGTTCATGAGAATAGATCACCGGATAAAGGAGGACTTCTTTTAAGAATGTTCTAGAAGAATTTAGAATTGGTAAGCTCTGATCTCAGCTGTTCAGAAAGTTTTTGAAGATATTCTATACTAACACGAATTCCATATTATAAGCGAGTATATGTCCCATTACCCAGGATCTAAGCTCCTCCTGCTGATAAAAACATTGCGTAAATTTTTCGAAAATTTAAAATATTAGATGATCAGTATAATTTACTAGGGATTATGCATTATAATCCACATAAGTAGGACGTTGTCTTAAGAGCCCCTTTTGAAATTCTACCTGGAGGCAAAGAGGTGCAACCAAAACCTGCTTTTAACGTAATTAATTCTTATTTAGGGTTTTTGTCTGATTGCATTTAGAAACCATGACAACCAAACAACAGTGCATTATTGCACCATCATTTAGAGATTGTGAATCGCGCCTCATCATTTTAGCAATAATAAAAGTGAGAATTAAAAATAATCTAGCCTTGTGACTGAGAGCTTCTAATGAGAATACAACTTTAGTTTCACTGTGCAGGTGCCATCATGAATTGGTCTGCATGAAACAAATTTGCATGATGTTAAAGCGAAATTGACTTGATTTTGTTCTCTTAGCTGTTGTTATGCAATCCTAATTCGAAGCCGTCAGTATTCAGAGAAACTGAGCTGATACCACAATTTAGCCCTTTTTTATGCACAAATAATATTGCTGCAGTCAGTTCAAGCACCACAGAAATAAGGTTAATGCTTCAAGTCTACTCAGTGTATATGTCAAGACTAATTTAGTCGAATTACAGAATTTTTACACAGATGATTGAAAAGAGTAAACGGACTATTATCGTCTCGTAGTATTTGTCTCCTTTCTGTACCAACTAATTAGGTAAAGGGTACCATGGGGTGCAAATTACCGGAAACGTTTTGAACGACTATATAATTCTGGGATATACACACTGTGGAGTCAGAACTCGTTTTCGGAGGCAAACAATAGTTTTCAATAATTTATTCTCTAGCCTGTATAAATCATATTGGAAATGAGTGCGTAAAAAAGGTCAATGGTCATTTGGGCTGGACAGAAGGGTTGTATGTTTGGAGGGGGTGGGGGGTGGGCGAGAATACATCGATACGTTGGTTTACAAGACTACGTCGTGACAGTCACGTGGTCCGTATATGAATCACGTAGATGAGAGTGGTCGACTTGCGTAACTGTATAATTAAAAGTTTGCTGACCTTGTAGGATGCCCATTTTGTAAACCTCGGCTAATTTGATGACTCTAGTTCACGATAGGTACCTCTGACCCATTATCCCTCAAAGTAAAAAAAGTATCGAATATATTATATGCTTCGTTAAACTGCCTCAAAGTCCAGCTTACCAATGAACACTATAAAAATAGAATGCATTTTTTCCATCCCTGTTAGTAATCATGATCCCACCGGGACTCGAGCCGTCAGACTATCCGGGTTAAATCTCAGTGGTTTGCCAGGCATGTACACAGCATGATGTATCCGCCTCCTCCTGTCGTTGACTTTTTCGAAGAGAAAATCCTTTGCCCGAAAAGCAACGGACTCCCGTAAACAAGCTGTACGATGTTTTCGTATTTTCCAATGCCAACTTGAGTGTTGTTAATGTACGATTAATAGGATAAATCCGTAAAAATCTAACTATCTGAATGGAATGTGTTTTTTTTGTAGTATGAACTCACATAACTCTGTGAACTTCCATTCTTTGAAAACAAGTTCCCCGTGGAAAAGTCAGATTTTCCTTCAAAATTTACCACAGAAATGATGAAACAGTCAGACAATCTGTTTCTGCGAATCGCTGTTTTACCTTCAGTTTGAAACAAACTGGATTTTTTGTCGGAAAGCGACTTGGGAATTCTAGTGGTTGCTTGTTCGAAGAATGGAGCAATTTATGAGGAAAAACCTTACACTTTAAAATTTCGGAGAAAGTAACCATATTCAAATGGCAGTTTGTTTTGCTCAATTGCTTTGATCGTTCGGAAAACGATTATGTTGCCTTTTCTCCGTCTATGTTGTTTTTTAATCTTGTTTTCTCCTACACTCGACTGACGAAGGTATGGAAAATGTGCTTTGTTCAGGGTACTTCATGTGTACACCCATGTAACGGGAATTCGGAGCTACTCAGTCATCACTGTGACAATCAGAATATAATTTCCCTCTCTCCCTGTGAAAAGGGCATGATTTTATTGGATCTAAGAATTGTGTTGCTTCAGAAATCGATTGGTCTACGCAGCATTGTACTCATGGGGTTAGAGTCCAAGTTTCCGTCTGATTTGCTTTTTGATTAACCGTAAATGCGATTCATATCGAGAATCCGCATGAGCGCACATCATGCTCGGTGGCATAATGACCATCATAACATCTCATTTAATACAGTCTGGAGAAAAATGCTGCTAACGTCACACCATAAATTTCAGTGCAGGTTTGTCACCACTAGCAACCTTTGCACTACACCTGTGCAACTTACTTTTGTCGAATTCCGCGTACAGAATTTAGGAAATAATATCTCAGAATGGATTTTTTTGAGAGCTGTCCTTTCCGTTGAGGGGTACGTGCTTTTATCAGACATTCCGTGCAAATGACAACGTTTTCAATTTAATATCATGCATAACTTTGCGAACTTATATTCAGGTGATTATATCACTGATTGGGGATTATTCTACGCTCATTTGTCGATCATTTAATTGCCTCAGGAATGTTTACGCAATGAGTATTTCAAAGCAACTGTTTGGATGGGCTTTGATCTCTATTTCACATAGTAAAATTTCGTATAATTATTCTGAGATTGTGTTATGCTTCGAAACTTTCGTTAGAACGACTCGGTGAGACTCTACTAGACGCTACGAATCACCCACGTCAACCCCGTAGCCATCATGCATTCATGTGACCAAAACAGAAATAAATTTGTGGCCAGATGCGTACACCTGTTCTGACAGTATCCTATGAGTCCCATGTCTATGCACACCACTGCTACGGGCTGCTCCTATGTAACCCAAAGTTACTTTGGCCAAATGGTAACTCCTATTATTCTAAAGGAGCAAAGAGTGGTGAATGAAGTTACACCTTTTTTAAAAAAATAATATATTCGCCCACGGAGCTAGTAAAAACTTCATCTAACAGATGGGAGTACACATTGAAATTGCGTGCATCGGTCTCCAATCGGACGATGTGCGAAGGGGCTGTCTGTTAGGCCAAAGCTTTCGTAGGGTAAAATGTCCACAGAGACCTTTGTTTTACTGCGGTATGACAGGGTACAACATAAAGCACTCAATTCCAGCTGGATCTTACGCTTGTGTGCAAGAAGAGAGCTGCCAGTCGTTGCTAGCTATATCACAGTTGGTGATTGGGACAGGTGTGATGTTGGGTCGGAGCCAATAGAGAATATTTGGAAGCGAAAATGACTCGAACAAATTGTAGTACTTGTTGGCTACTTTTGAAACTTTCTGTATACAAACGTGCAACTCCGGGCCACAGAAGAAATAAGCTGAGGGACTGGTATTTGCTTTACGGATGGGAGACGCCGTGAATGTAGATGATGCAACATTATTCCCTGTCATCTCCCGTATCAGCCCATGATCGTCAACTTCATTTTCCCAACTGGGCTCTTGGGAGAACCCCGCGAGATTCCGGTAATTTTTAACTGTTGAATATTGTAAACCAGTAAAGTTATACCTTCTCAGAATTCAGAACTAAATAAAATTATTATAGTTTTGTAAATATTACAAAAGTACCCCCAATAGAATCCTTGAAATAGCCCCATGATTGCATGTTGAGCTGAAGTTCTCATTAGACACTTCACACACGTTACTGTTTTGATCAGACTAGATAAAATGTTAATCAGTTCTATCTTGAACACTATCACCTTGTTGCATTCAAAAAACCCTTCCTCACAGGAGGGCTACTTAGAAAACCTCCAAATATTATTTGTAGCTGAAATTGACTTCGTCACATTTTTTCGTGAGGAAAATCTTCCACGCGAAAATTGAAGCAGTTAATTTATCCCTAACGTTTCTGAATAGTTGCCTAACCATAAGACACCTTTCCTGAACCCATGTGACCTTCGAGGTTTGTAACCAAGGGTATTTCATCCACTCTCACAAGACTGGATCCCGTTCACATTTGTGAATTGTGCAACAGTGTGCGTGGACGTGGTCTTGATTGTCAGTCACCATCAGTTGGTCTTCGTAACGAAGCCATTCACGGTACTTTTATTTTCGTCCAACAAACAATGGGGCCTGACTTTTCCGTATGAGGGAGAAGAAATTTACACTAGTGTTTTCTGCTGACAACCGATTATGCTGGCTCCGTACAAAACAGAGATTATCACGGTGGCAAATTTGAACAACACTACTAATGGCTAACCACTGATGGCTGTTCACAAACGCCCGTATCGTTTTCCCACCTGGTCTGTAAGGGGCTTGATGAGGTTTTCCACTCCTCTATTCAGGTTCGCGATTCCTGATTTATCTCCACGGTTGGTCCGGTTGATTACAGGATTTGTTGACCCACCGCCCCGCCCCGCCCCCCCCCCCCCCCCTCCTTCTCCCCGGTCTCCTGAACTGCACTTCTGCACACGCATGGAAAAGGAGAGACTGAAAGGTTTGGTCGATAGTGTTTAATCAGAAATCTAGTTGATAGTACGCATGCCAGTGCTGCGAATTTGTTCTTTTATTGACAGCCGATCTGCATGTTTTACAGTGACGATCTGCTGCGGTTCCAATTTAGCATACTTGGTGTCATACGTCTTGTTGCTTTTGGTTCACAGGTGATGGGACCCTTTTTTCCGAAACACCCAACTTTCATCTATCGTATTTTATTTCTTTCCTCCATATCATCTGTCATCAGTTAAATGGTGCCATCTGTCCAAAATATTCGGAATCACCTCCGTTTGGTCGAGATCCTGACACACGGCCGAATTCCAGCTTACGCAACTGATGCCACTCTGGGTAACCAAAAATACGCAGTAGACACTATTGTTTGGACAGACGGTACTCTCACAGATTTTATGTTTAAGTTACTCCATTTGACTGATTATTCAGGCAAAAATAAATGAATTTCTCCGCATTTACTGAAGATACTTTATCGCGAATATCGGTAAGCAGTCTCAATACCTGGCCAATCAGTCGAGGAATGCCAGAACAATTAAAATACGGATGATCAGATGCCTTGAGCAATAGGTATGCCAGGTTAGGTAACATGATTATGAGGTCACTAGGCCATAGGGGTGTATCATTTCCGATTTAGTGCAACTATGGAATGATTTTCACCACAGAACTTACGGCAAAATTTCGCTGTGCAAACCATCTTTTACGAGATCGTTAAGCGCCTCAGAAGTTTCGAGATACATGGTAGAACCAGCTTTGTAAAGCGCAAAAAAAGATTCCATTTATTCTGTATCTAAAGGAAACAATTAAATTCTCAATAGCAAGAACAGATGATCTGTAATCACGCACCTATCCTGAGTAAGCAAAAGAGATTTGATAGGAAAAAGACGAGTGAAATGAGGTCAATGGTTCATTCTGCGAAGGAATTGGAGCAGTGGACCAGAATAAAGGTGAGTCTTGAGCATAAATTCTCAGCCCAAGAATAGCTAGCTGTCAGGCGTGGTTTGCATTTTCAGATTATCCAAATAGCAAAAGTTGTCAGCCTCTTTACGATTCCATCCGAAGCCCTAGGGCCACGTGAGTTGTGCAAGCGAAGATAGATCACGTCCAGAGGCATCGGCTGCCAATCCCGATGGAACACTTTCGATTTACCTTCTAATTATTCTTGGGAGCGCCGTAGCTCTGTATTTCGCACGAGGTTCTCAACCCTACGACGATAATAAATCCCATCTTTTGGGTGATTTCTAAGAAATAAATGGTCGGATTATCTATACGAAATCTATTTGTTGAAGGTTGAGTGCACATCCCATGTTTTCCAAATTTGAATGTATCAATAAATGCGGAAGAGTTGAAAAAGAATTCCGCTTATTTCTTCCGTTCTGTACTTTCATTTAAATAATGGAGCTTAATGTGATACCGAACTGGGAGTAATGTGCCATTGGGAGAAATGACCAGGAAGATTTTTGCGTGTGATACTCTGGGACTGTTGTTTCCTTGGGGAAAAACTGAGGCTTTCCCGCTTACAAAAGCTGTAATTTTCTGTGCTTTTTCTTTAACTATTAGGGCTAGTTTTATGACCCTTTATTCTGATTATAATTTATAGATTCGATTGTAAATCGTTTTTGCAAAAGGTTACCTGTAGTAACCGAAAAGTCTACCGACTTCCGTCATTACCGACAATTCTGTGTCACGGAACATTGAACACTTGCGTAGAACATACCACGTGGCGCGTTATTTTTTTACTGCACTGCGAACTGATATTTTCCTGATCTGTGTATTTCCTCGTGAAAACTATCATCTTTGTGAATAATGCCTGCTACAGATCACCGGACACCAACGGTAATGTTCTTGTCGGAGCTGTGTTTCCACACAGACAACCCCGTGGATATTTTTTTCCAAGCAATAAATTCTGGATCTCACAAATACATGAACAGATGAGCTTTTTATTCATGCGAGATCGCCCTGATAAGTTACCTTCGTGTTATGCTTCGGGCGTACGTCCATGAACCAATCTGCACATCTTTAGGACTTTTACCCAGTACAGAGCATTTCTAACCAAACACGTATCTGGAGCACATGAAAAGCTCTAAGGCTGAATTTTGCTGTTTTTTACCCAAGCTGGTTCATATTCCCGCAACACAATTGCTCAGCTGCTTATGTATTGCTTCCCGTACACCAAAATATTAACATTGGGTGAGAAATGCCATTTCAATTATCCACGTGTTGCAACTGCATTCACGTCGGTTTTCCAAATTCATCCACTTAAAAGGGAAGCTAAAAACGAGATTTAATTTTTCCAGTCTACTATACTGCTACGGATTGTGCAAAAAGTGATTTGCTAAATTCCTCATATGATATTCTCTCGTGCTGCCTGGACGGGCATGTGCAACTCACTGGGTAGGGTTCTCTTCAAACCAAACAAACATGCCCTGTCGTAATCTGTCATCAGATGAATACTGGGATTATTTGGTATACACCTGTTAGGCTTTTCAGCATCAGTTGAATCGAATTGTAATTGAAGATACATTTTAAAACCTTCCCGATATACAGTTACGTGCACGTGGACTTCTGAGGATAATTCTTCTAGTACTGGACGAATCGCGCGAGGTGTGGTCGACAGTTCTGTGACACAAATGAAGTGACACTCAATTCACTGGAGGAATTGTGCTGTTATCGATTCAGCATTTTCATGGATAAAATCCGAGCGGTTAAAGTACACGAGGTTCGAAGTTCGAACACCATCGACGCTCTAATCGGGGCCACTTTTCCTCCAGACTAACTGAAGTACTATGAGAAGAGGCATTCCAGATGTCGGGGTTACAGCCGGTTGGCCTCCTGTATGCTGTAGTGGACTCTTGTGACTCTATTTAATAGCATATGGGATCATGAAGAACAAGACAAATCGGCAGTCAAGCTCGTTTTCAGTGTTCCCGTTGCACCACATTAAATTTGACGATTGTCAGATGGTGGTGGGACGCGTGGGATTGAGTAAGAATGGGCCAGAAAGCACAAAACTACTGAACTGGAGGTGCTGTCCCAGACTATGACCGGGTTTCCAAACTGAGGTTAACAGAAGTCCTTGGGGTTACCCGGAAAAGCGAACGGATTCATACTATACTTTTCAGCAGGTGATTGTATCGAAATACCAGAAAGATGACGAATCTTTCTGGTAAAATCACGGGAGAATCAATTCAATGAATATCACATCCAAAATGTTCCTTGATTTATTTATAGCTCGCAAACATGCACAGAAGAACACACTTACGGGTTTACACCCAGCAGCTGCTGGGTTAGCCATTTTCTACTCTGTTATAGACTTCAGAACACGGACAAATCTTCTTGGGTCTACCTTTAATACTTTTCCTGATTTCAAAGCTGCTTCCGACTGGCTCGACCGCATAGTTTTATAGCACCGGATCTCATTGAAAGGCACTCAGTTGACAGTCATCTTTATTTTTCAGTGCGCTTATTGAAAGTTAAAGTGTAGTTCTAGCTTGTGGCCATCGTTCACCCTAGTCTACCACGAGGAGTAGAGGTGTTTGTCGAGGTTGCCTTTTTGTAGGCCACATATTCAATTTTGAAACTGAAAGGCTTTAAAAAACAACCCTACTCTCGTGGAAAACATGGGACCCGGACACTCGATGAGACAGAAAATTGTTTAGCTCAAAATACCCTGACGACTTTGTGCTCCCCATTGAAGATCCGTTTCAGTTACAACAAAGTTTAGGATGCAATATTAACCTGTGTTGCGAGAAGCTGTTTCTGCAGGGCTGAGTTGCTCCAATATCAAAAGCCATTCTCACAAAATGGGCTGAAATTGCACTAATGGTTTTATCGCGTTCACGAAGGGCTTGTTTGTCATCTGTCAATAAATCACTTAATTGCTTACTTTGCTTCACTACTGCCGGCTTCTTAGGAAAGATAAACTGGCTTCATGACGACGTGATCTTGGAGTTTCTTGGATCTTTAGTACAAAATACGTCCCTGGAGTCATTCGTTTTTTTCGTAGGAGCACCTATAGTCTTTTTACAGTCAAGTACTGGCTGCCCGGCAGCAGCCTGTTGATGTACGGTTGCCTGTGGCTCCCTAGGATCTTGTTCGCCATTTGATTGGATTGAATCCAACGCAGGCGTCCATGCAGCCTTTTCACTTCGACAGAATTCTTTCACAACCGTTAGATTACACCATCAATTTCTTCCGTCCATTCTAGGATGACTTTCTTCGCATGCCTACACAATCCCTCCGGTTTTTGGATCTCAGTTACCCTCAGCTGATTCAGCTAGTCTGTCGAGTGGTTTTCCGAGGTGTGGCTGATGATCCGAACTTCAGCTTCGTGGATCCGCAGGTAAGAGCTGGGTACCTGATGGAGACCATAGAGATGAAAGGCGCCGCGAGGGCAAGGTAGTCTACCGACTCACGGGTGCCACTCCCATCAGACACCTGTGACATCACAGTGGCACGGGTTTATTCATCTTAGGTCGAGTAAATAATGCAGTGGGTACATTTGTTCTCTTTTCGGTTCATGCATGCAGACGAGATCGGATGAGAGAAACAGGAATCTGTTATTGCGTTTCCATCGAAGCTCACTTGGAATAACTCGAATACAACGTATAGATAATGTAGGCAATATTGTAGTTTGGAATAGGATACTAGGATCCAAGATCAGTCACTCAAATGAATGAGTAGACTGAACTGATAATTACGTTATTGAAAATAAATCACATGAAAATGATCGGTCGACGGTGGGGACGATGACGATACTGCTGCTCCTGATGATGGCACGAAGATTATAAAGATGATGATCATGATCATGATCATGATGATTTGGATGATTATGATGCTGATGAATCGGATGATGATGATTCAGATGATGATGATGATGACAACTCGGATGATGATGACGACTCGTATGATGATGATGACTCGTATGATGATGATGATGATGATGATGATGATGATGATGATGATGATGATGATGATGATGATGATGATGATGATGATGATGATGATGATGATGATGATGATGATGATGATGATGATGATGATGATGATGATGGTTATAATAATATTAATTATCACCTTTATTGTTATTATTACTATTTTTTAATGTTGATGATGATGATTTAGAAAGTAAAAGTAGTGCAGCTGGAAGCGAACTGGCTATCTTATTAATGACTCAAGGGTCCCTGGACAGAGTTCAAATATATAATTTTTCGAATGAGAGAATAATTTTATTTTACTCATTGTGGAATTTTTTCAAGTCTTTTTTTCAACTAAGCGCCTTAACGTTCCAAGCCGACTGAATTTGGCTGCTACATAATTCAAAATATATCCACTGAAATCAATAAAACTATTTTACGAAAGCGTTTACCATCTGCACCACTGAACTGCCTGGAATGTCGCAAAACCTCAGGTTTTCCGGGATAATTTAATCGATGTTTACCGCAAACCTGTTCATAACGTGCTCGATACTCGGCCAAGCGTGGATAAGTTCCACTTGGCCTCTGTTTCACGTACTTTTCAGATAGATGGTTTCACCTGAAGGGGCAGTTTAACTTCTCTCTCTCCCACAGCTAGTCACATTTTGCCTCCTTTTTTCACGTAGAGGCTCTGTTCAAAAGTATGTGCCTCAAAAAATACCAAACCACAAAAGAGGGATATTTCTAGGTAGGTTCTCAGTTATTAGATGAGCCACCATTGGCCAATTATTTAGAAATTCCTTTCGTATGAAGACATTTGAACAATACGACGGTTTACTTGCTGTTATACAACGGGCTAAGTTTCTTTCTATTTAATAAGAAGGAAAATCTCAGATGTTAATTTATTTTTGAAGATCGCGTGTGAATATTAGTGTTTCATTTATATGGGTCAAAGATCTTTCTAATGTTAGATGGTAGCTTGGATCAATAAGTGAGATATTATGAGTGCCTTCATGATTGATCTTTAGCTTTTCAGTGATCTGTTATGACAAACTGGAAAACAACCAGTCAGTAAAGAACGCCTACGTTTATCTTAGTCCAGGGATGATCTATGGCAATGAAGTAGGACTGATCTCGGATCGAAGTATCCACATCGAAAAATTGTCGTTCAGTTTCTGTCCTTTTAATGACAGAAAAAATGGAATCAACTTAGTTTCCAGAAGTGACACGTAACTGAAGTTTCGTAGATTAAGGGTTCAACTGATTTTCGATACCACGCTTACAGGAGTCACGCCTTATCACATTACACTGCCGTGAATAGCACTTACACAACACTGAACACAGTACGCCAGAAAGGGTAAATAACTTCGGTTTGTTTCATAACGGTTAATTGATAGTTCTTCTTTTATTCATCTTCGAACCCCAAGCCTATTTTCTCTCTGTATCTGTTCTCGCCAAGTTGATTTGGTGCAATCTGACCTGGGGGTAAATCAAATTCATTCGTGTTGCCATTTCAATTTGGAAATGGTTTACTACTCCTCTAAAGATTACTTGCCAAATTAATTTTTCAATCAAGCTCGTCTGTGCTTGTCGACTTGCTCAGGAAAAAGTATTTCTTATGTTCCAGAATACAATCACTGGTTAAATTTCATTTAGTTTGAATGTTCACAGAGTGGTATCTTCAGTGATATCAATACAAAAATCCCTTGTCGGAGTCGACCGAGCTGTCTGAATCAATTATATTGTTTTTTGGTCCCAATTCAGAAAGGCTGTCAATGACTGAATATCAGGGTCATTTGTTCAAATCACCCGCAGTTTACATGATCACTATATGATTAATCTTATTAGGCTGGGGTTATTTTTTTTCAAAAGCATACCGTAGCGCTGTCTGTGCCCAACCATCGTATTCCTCACTCGCGGCTCATTGCGCAGTGTGGGCCCAGCTGAAAGAGAGCATGCTGTGTGAGGCCACGAATCAGCATCAGAGTATAAAAAGCTGGCCCCCGCATCAACTGGGGCTGTGTGTTTCTCTCAGACGATAAACAGTGCCACTCGGAATCTAAATAAGAATGACCCGGGTATCCCGTTGTGTTTTGGAAATCTGTTATGACCCTGAAGACAAAAACACGGAAAATGTAACGAAGTTTAAAGTAGGTGATTAGAGTAAAAGAATAATTTTGACGGTTCCCGGCTGCTCCTTGAGTTGCTATTCGGTCTTCTGTCTTAACATCCCAGTGACGCTGACACTTCTATCTTAAAATGGCTTGAGAGATCATCCTAAATATTTTTGCTTATCTTAAACTACCGTGAGACCCAAGTCCAAGGAGAACACAATTTGTCAGAAAACCACCTTCATTTCTTTGAAGCAGATACAGAGCAAAATCTGGTTCATCATTCAGCATGAACCTTCTAACAATCAAAATTCATGGAATCTCTGTACCTCTGTTCCGTCTATGTTGGGAATCACAGCAGTGCACATCCATCGAACCTCAGCTGAGACTCGAACCTGGGGTAAACAATTGTAAATCAAACATATTAACCACAAAGCTACCCGGGTTGGCTTTCAATGGTTTATTGAACTTATGCGTTACATGATATACGGCCCTTCCAACACTGGCATTGAAGGTTGGTAGAGCATTTCCCGCATAGCTTGCTTTCCTATAATGGACGAATTCTCCGTAGGGGCCCAAGTACAATGAAGGTATTCCGTTAAACAACCTACACAGCTTGGTTGGTATATGAGTAACAGGAGGTTTGATTATTACATAATATGATTCGTAACGCAATGGAAACGTTTACACCATATACATCACGACGAGTAAAGTTTAATAAACCATTGTGAGTAAGGTGTTCGATTTACTATCGTCCGTCCTAAGTTCAAACCCCAGTCGGGTCTCAATGGATGAGCACTGATAATGATTCCTAACAAGGATGAAATTAGGTGTACAGCGTATTCATAGTTTTCAATGATTCGAACCTACCCAGTGCATGATGAATCATGTTATGTAAAAATCCAGTCTCCTACTAATCATACTAAAATGAAAAACAACCGCAAGAATTCTGTCTTTTCTGAAAAGGCCTATCTGTCTTGTTTTAACAGGTTTTCTCCCAACTAGAACAGTAGATACCACTTTACTTGCTAGCGATTGCAAAATATCTTTAATCTCATCTGGTAGAAAGAAGTTTGCACCGAATAAAAGACACGAAAAAGTAAAACACAGAAGACTCTTTCAACAGTTCAAGTAGTAATCTGGATTGATTTGAAGTACTGTGTGAGGACGACCGTCATTGTATTGTCGATCTATGTAAATCAAAGATTCTCTGTAGTGCAGATTATCGAATTGATACTTGCTTGGATTTTCATGAAAATGGTATATTGTGCCTGTGTGTATATTGCCTCGTTATCAAATCATCAAACGCACACTGATCGGATTAGCCAAAATAATCACACATTCACACGCTCCATTCATCGTGTCACCTGCGCGACGCTGAAAACTAACAGAGAAAAAATTAAACCAAAGATACAGCAACACTAATGTATCAGATCCCAGATCCGTTCGGTGTGTCGAAAAAACGACGCGCCATGCAATGTTATAGGTAAGGGTTTAGTGTTCGGTAGCATGACGTTATCGGGGAAGATGGTAGTCAGTCAACGTTTCGGTTACCGCGGGTAACCTTTCACAAGACCGGTTTGCAATCGATTGCAAACCGGTCTTGTGAAAGGTTACCCGCGGTAACCGAAACGTTGACTGACTACCATCTTTCCCGATAACGTCGTGCTACCGAACAGTAAACACTTACCTGTACAGCAACGCTATTAAGATAAAACGGCAACGAGTCTGATTTCGAAGCCTGGGAGAAAGCCTTAACCGCCTTAGAATTGACAGTTTCAAAACGCTGGCTATTTCAGTCACTGTCTGTTAGCCAGCTGATTAAAACTAGCAGACTTTCGAAGTTTGGCTTGCTTTTCTTCATAGTCAAGGACAACAATTCCCAGGTTATAAAATCTCACTGTATTCCATCTATAGTGGTCGAGCATACTGATGTCTTAGTTTATCCATTCTGGATTGCGAGGCTCCAATCTGATCTCCACTGTGATCACCACCACCACTTGGTTGGTGGACAGCAGTTCGCTACTACTTGATTGCTTATCGTGCACCCATATAACCGGTGGTGGTCTAGTGGTTTACAGCAATGAACTACCGCCTCGCAAGTCAGAGGTTCGAATTACGCCACCGGCTATCACTGTGCAGATGGTAGATGGTAATTCGTGCTGTGGCCCGACCCGTTACCACTCCTGACCGTTTGGTACCTTATTGGGCCCTCCATTCCAGATCTCGGAGTCACGGTTACCAGTGACTCATGATAACTCTAGGACCCTTTGGAACCGTGAGATATGCCCCTTCCAATGCACTCAAGCAGAAGCACGTAATAAACATCTGGCATTATTCTGGAGGTTCTGCTCCCGGGTGTTCACGTTCACAGTTCATTTTCCATGTTCCATGTTCTCGTGTTCTTGGTTCCAGGTTCCTCTTGAAAATGTGGTGAACCCTTGTGACTATGTGTGGAGCACGAAGCCCACCTAGCCGCATTAACGAGTAGGTTTGGAATAAGGCCAACAAATGTTGAGCACGTTTGAGTACTGTGTGCGTGAAGCAAAAGCGAACAACTATCCGTCATCGAGCTGCCTCTTACAAGTCAGTCTATAGAGAGGCCAGGCTGGATTTTCACTTTGCTTCCGTCTTTGCCTGTTCCTCACCGACCTAAGAAGTTGATATCACATTGCACTTCCAGATACGGACTGCAGTTATGTACGTTTTTGCCTCAGCCGGTGAAAGGAAGGGGAACAGAAGGCGTCCCAAGCGTCCAGTTATGCGACGTGCTCATCTGAAGAAACTCAGTACTCGCTGACTGTCTATACTAAAGATTGTTCAACACAGAATTTGCAAACTTGTTCGGACATGTAGAACAAATGATTCGTGAAATATTGTCGTCGATTTGTTAGATGGCATGGAAATTTAGAGGAGATTAGTCAGTAAATGTCGCCCCAGGCATTGGCAAATGTTGGCGTTTGGTCATCGAAATTCGGATGAGGTGAGAGCGCCATTGAGCCATCCACACTGACTTGAGGATAGAGTGATTGGCCAAATAGGTCCGATAAATTGTATAGGGGGTTAAAATTTAATGACTGGATAGCAGGCGAAAGTTGACGTTAGTAGCTTTTGCTGAAAATCAGAAGAGAGAGAGAGAGACCAAATCGTCCAAGTTATCGAAAGAACCAAGATCGAACAAATGCATAAGTCGAATGCATTTATAACAGGCTGGTTTCATGAGACTTACGTCCACCAGATCGACGTGGGGTCCCGGGGTAACTAATTTCGTCGTCCATTACTTGCTTCCAGTCAGCTGAAGGAGCAACTCAGATGATTAAGCCAGAGTCCAGTACTTCATGGAGATAGTCGAATTAATGTGCGAATTCTTATTCAGTTATGAGTTAGGAGATTATTTTTGCTTTTGCTAATCCAGTCGAAGATCACGATGTGTTCACTGAAGATTGACTCAAGTCAAGAAAATGTTACCGCTGGAAACAGGGGTTTTCACCATCCGGTGTTCATCCGTGAACAATCTCGAGATACGAATTTTGTGCCCAATCTAGAAGAGAAAACTTCGAGACCAATTTGGAGTGTTCAGTTGCCACTAAATGATGATAATTCTTGTACGATTAGAAATTCAGTCTGCTGTGAATTCATTTCTCAAACTGAGGTTAACAAGTATAACTTTACCAAAAACGCCATCGCAGGTATTCACAAGAAATGTCCTGCGTTTTATTTATGCACGCGTGATGCATGGTGGGTTGTTTCCGTTGTACCTCAGAGATTGATTTGCAAGCATAGCTGCAACAAGACTTGCCCAAAGAGGGTCGTGATAAAAGAAAGGAAATCTGTATCTTTCTAAGGATAGAATAGCACATATTTTTCATGTTTAATTCTCTGCGGTATATAAAGAGTTATTAAGCCTAAAATGTTTGGTTCGCTGGTCAGCAATCGGAAAAAGGATTATTTCCTGTTTAAAGGCCACTCTGACAAATACGCATTTGTATAAATAGCTCGAAGTACGATGTCCGCTGATGTAACACTAACGGGAAGAATTGAGTTTTTTCATTAATGTCTGTGAATGAAGTTATCGATCCACTTTTGTCTCGGTTGTTCAAAACTGCCCCTGCTAATGACTGGTCAAGGCTTTATCTTTTTCGTCTAACATACTTTATCCATCTGTCGTTAAGCTACTAATTGTTTTACTATCACACATAAAGAGGTTTGGTTTGGAACAGCATATCTTGAAATATCTGAAGCGATATTTCACAACCAGTAGAGTGAGAAAGTATACTTTGTAGAAAGGATAAACGCCAGTCCACAAACTGTCCGTTGTGCTGTCAGATAGAAACAAAAATGGTCCCTCTGGTTGGGACATTAAACAGGGTGTCCATGGGTCCGTCGTAATGGACAACCGAGACGATCGGATTGCGATATGCTGTCGACCGCCCGAGGTAAAAGACAATGGTGGGCTTTTGTAGAGTATGTATTGATACGACTCGCGTACTGCAAGCCAAACCGAATTTACTGAATGAATATAAAGCACGCTGATTTTTACCATGCTATAAAAAGCTGGTCCAAAATGTAATCTAAGCTTAACCAACATGACGAATTTGGGAAAACAGTACAATTCCTAAACCCTTACACAAGCATACGAAAATGAGCAAATCCACGAAAGAATGAACAGTACGGTTTTATTCAGGGAAATGAGTGTCAAATGAGAAATTTCACTCGGATATATTACCTCAAGGAAAAAGTAGTCAGATGAAAACCAGCATAAATTTGTCTCTTTTTTCTTTTGTCTTCTCGTTTCGAATTCTGACGGTGTTTCCGAAACTTGATGGGCCATTAGAGCCATTTTTCTGTGTGTATTTCTGTTTCTTATTCGAGTTAAATAATCGAGTTCTAGGCCTAGACGAAAAATTCATTCAATCTCAGGCGCACTATGTTAAGTGATATTTAGGACAGATACGAAAATCAATAAGAAACAACGCATACATAACTCACTTGATCTGTTTGAAGTATCACAGCATTTCTGTCTCATTCCTTCTCTCTCTCTCTCCGTCGCCCACCCCACTCCACACCCTCCACCCTTTCCGTTGATCTTGATCTCACAAATGTCACTTTGGATGGTCTTCCAACTTTCCTGGACGTGGCTCTCGACACACACACACACACACACACACGTTTTCCCGTTCATTCTGACGGACAGTTTGTTGCCCATCCGCACTGTCAACACCTGCTCACTACATTGTGGTACGATCAGTTGCCTGGTTGGCGTAAACGACATCCGCTCACGAAGTTTCTGCTCTGTTTCTGTTTTATTGTGATCATGCCAATTCTGGCTCCGGTCTATTTGCTACATCCGCACGGGAAAATTGGACAGCTAATGCGTAGTCCGTTGATCAAATTTATCAATCATAGTGCCTCGTTTGCCATCTTCATCATTCTATTGTTGATTGCCTCCATGGACAGCTCGACACAGGAAAGTTTACGAACCCGAAGTGAAATACGAGGACCGGATCCAAACAAGATTGAAATATTCATCCTGTGGTGGGTCATTGGTACGTCAACAACTCTCGGTCTGTCTGTGTCGCACATCTACCCACACAAATAGTCCCACTTTGTATTGTTGTTATTGCTGTTGCTGCCTGCCTCCTTACTTTGATGAATCTGAGCTAGCTTCCTCGGTGGCAAACCAGTTCGGCTTCCATACAATTTGAGTAGGGGCGTAGGTGACCGCTCGCGTTTGATGGTAGTTCGTGAACTTGATCAAGTCTACAGGACAATCACTCATTTGCCCGAGACGGTTTTGTAAGGTTCATGTTTTTACAAACAAAGCAAGGCGTGAATGTGTTTTATTCCGAGGAATGAAATTTTTATGGGCGACTTGAAACCGCCAAAAATGACCTATCAACCGTACACGTGTGTGCTGAGGAATGCATTCACCTGATTAGAGTCGAATTCGGAAGGGATTTTAAGAGCGGAAAACCCTTACACGAGATCAGTGTGTATGGTAGTCAGCCTTGATGACCACTCTTGGAGCTCCTCACTGCTACTGTCAATATTGGAGGCCTCATGTCCACCGTCATCGGTAACATGATCACGATCATCGTAAACTTCATCATCGTCATCATCATCATCATCCAAATCATCACCATCCAAATCATCATCATCATCATCGTCATCCAAATCATCATGATCATGATCATGATCATGATCATCATCAACATCATCGTCAAACAACCTGATGGTTTACTCCTCGTCAACGTGATTTCCTCATTCATCATCGTGCTAATCTTCATTATCGTCGTCCTCAAAGTCTTAAATCAGGCTGTTTCTTATCCCATTGAACGTAGTGCTACTCCTCTGGTGCTTGCGATTGAGATGATTGATTCAGTTGTGAACGTTGTAACTTATAAAATCACACGGATGAAGAGAGAAAGCGTTTTGAGTACAAATGAGTCCAGGTATTCCAGGGCAGTTTAATTCGGTAAAAAATAAGCAAGGTTCAATCGTCGAGTTTAACATCTTTGGAAGTTCCTAGCTACTGGTAATGGGACCTTCTGAACCCAATCCCAGAGGGCAATTTTAACTTATCATCTTGCTCTTCCGCAGACTTTTTCATCGTGGCATCAGCTGTATTTGTAGATGTTTGCTCTATCTCCTTGTGTACAGGATATAACACTGCAGAGATTCCCCTACTTTGCTTTACAATCTTTTCATCAAACGGCGGCTGATTTGTTTTATTCGAAGGAAGAATCGGTTATTTTAAAGTGATATTAGGCTGGGTGTAGCTGACGGCGCGGCTGATAATCACTCGTTATATTTCCCAGATAGCTGCACTTTCCACATCTCACATCCACACTTTGGAAGCCTTCTAAATTTGGTCATCTTTTATTGAAACGTACGGTCGAATCCACAAGCACTTCTCTTCGGTTTATTGTTGGCGAGTCCTGAGTTTTCTGGCTTTACAGCCCAGACCTAAGCAAACTCTGCTTATCGGTCACTTGACTGAATTCGGGAACTGACCCACTACACATGGGTTTTCATTGCCCCACATTGGTCTAGTAGTAATCCACGGATAACCCGGTCCTAGGGGTGCAAGCAGCAAATGCACGGACAGATGAGGGAGATTAGGCAAAACTACACGCTGGAGCCTGATCCTTAGGTGCACCAATATACTGGTGCTCGCATAGCTTGTTACTGTTTGCCTTTTGCGTACGCCAATGTGAAAAGCCTGGAAAATGGGCTTCTCCATGTAGGGTGTGTTAGGCTTCCTGGTGAACTAAATTTGAAAATGTGATGGCTAGCTGACACTACCAATGACGCTGTTCTGTTCACACACTTTCTTTATCAAACTTATCTTATTATATGTGGTTAAATTCTTACGTTTTATACGCCCGAATTTTGTTTGGCTTTCGACCAAGTTTTCCGCTAAGAGGCAGCAAACAGTGTGCAGTTGATGGTTTCTTGAAGTGAATTGAATTGAACCGTACTTTGATATGACCGAGTCCTTTTAAAATAGTTTCTACTCTTTTATCTGAATTGAAGTTCCAAAGACAGTACTACAGAAAACAAGGTGCAGGCTCATGTAGTTTTCGGTGATTTAACTCGAGCGCTTTTTATGAACTGTCTGACTGAGTAACTGACTATTACGCATTCTGTTTACACACGATTGTGCTTGTTAAATTGTCGTAGAATGAAATTAGCGAAAACGTAAGCTTGCCCAAACCTTGTTTCCTGATGTTATTCAATGACTTTTTATGTAAACTTAAGATAAGTTATCTTTGACGGACACCTTCACCGTAAATTCGAGTAAACTGTACAATTCTCAGTGTGAACCTAGTTAATCTGAAGCGGGAGAACATTTGAGACGTACATTCTGGGATGAACAGCTCAGGCAATGCTGGCCGGTTCAAAACTTTCTTGAGGTGAAGGAAAACTGTCGTTTCACACATTTTCTAACGTAATTTCATCCTTTGATATATAATGGTCATATTTTGATTAGCAAAGACAAGACCTGGAAAACTTCGGTTTACAGTTCGCCAATAATCAGTTAACTAACTGTAAAGTGCCATACAGGTGGAATGCAACTGCAGTGAGATCAAATTTGGGCTGCCACTTTTGATGAGTCCATTGTGTGTTAGTTTATTTAACGTTGAGAACAATTAGTCATGTCCCCAACTTGTGAACCACCTCGTTCGTTCGTTGGAGTAGCATTTCATATTGATAACGAAAAGTTTGCCAAGCAGTAGGAACACAACACTCAACCTTGATCGGTAGTACTTTAGACATGAACCCTAACAGACCAGAAATTTGACGCCACTGGGAACCTCCTACTGGGTGCCTCAAGACAACCCTATATGATGTGGTACTTCAAAGTGAGTTATCAAGTTCGTTTTCACTGTTCTCTGATATCAGTGGCGTATCTCGTGATTATGTTATGATTAACACGTCAGACTTTTCGAAACGATATGATGATTTTCAACTCTGAAGAGGACAAACCATAAGAAATACAAGAATAAACCTATTTACACTTTCTTTTCTATCTGTGTATCCTCCACACATGGCTCTGAAAACCTGATTAGCAAAAGAACGGTGACCTTTCACTAAAAGGAAATAGCACAGATCATAGTCAAAATTAACCACATCAATCCTTTCTGAAGGCAGCTGAACGATTCTTCTTGATGGAAACCTGACAATCTTCATGCACAATTCAGTGCATGAATCTTTACACCGAGGGGTGGAATTTCTCTTGATGAGACTTTGTTCATTTTTTTCATTTAATGCCACAAAGAAATTAGAACCATTGCCTGTGAAAATCATAACCTTTGCTCGTTTTTTTATTAACTCGCACAATGTAGATTCGCATTCTGTTGTTGTGGTTTATTGAATTTCTTCATCAGATTATCCTCCCGGTCATTCTTATTGATAGTTATTCTGGGTGGCTCATTTTATTTTAGCTGCAGGCCATATACAAAATGTCTATTAGGGTCACCTCATATTGGCTTAAGCAACCTGTTACGGCCTTTTGGTGATTAGATTCGGTAATTCGGAGCAATGAAATTATCCCCAATCCGATCCAACTCAACCGGTGAAACGTTTCACTCCATATTACATTCTCAAGCAGCTTTTCTCCCCATCTCGATTATCTTTCGGGCAGTAATTTGTCGACTTTGAATCCGATGCACCTATCGGGATCGTTACCTAGGTCAATCACATAATCAGGAATTTAGTCGACCGCCACTTCATAGAACCTGATTGAATACAGTTCATTGTCAATTGCTGTGCAAATTTCCCGTCATTTAAGTGTCCCTAATGAATGCCACTTTGAAAGGACAAACAGATCTTGCCGTTTGAGAATATTTCCGTCCAGTCAGAAATATGATTGAGAATACTGTAGAAATAACTAACAAAGGCAAGAAACACTGGTATCAGATTGCGCTGATTTTCACAGTGAAGGCACGCTTATGAAAGGAGTGTCTCCAAGTGACGCGTGAAACACCTAAAATCGGGGCCGTTTTCTGCTGAACGACATTAACGACAATTGTGTGCACCTTTGTGTTGAGGCTGTGGATGTCGTTTCTTCGCATTTAGTGTACTACTTACTTTACTAATCATACTACAGTAGCACATTACTCCAGAAATTATAGCTGCGACCGGTAGGTGGCCGACGGTGCCGGGATATGAACCGAGGATCTGAAGGCCTCAGTCTAATATGATGATTATTTGAACGAAGCAACACCACATGGTAAATCAAATCAAACAATCTCGGGATTAAAATATACCACATGAGATAGTCAAGTTTGATTTCAGACATGAGTATCCGGTTCATTTCATACCAAGATCAATGTAGTGTAATCTACGTATATCAGTAACAGAACCATAACAAAACGAAATGCTCAGATGTCACTCTGAAATACGTCTGTGCTTTATATCCTCCATTAAATGTGTGCTTTCACTGATGTGACCAAAAGATTCGCGGAAGAATGGTTTAAATCGTCTGGTGTGTAGTCGATGAACTAGGCAACTGTTAGCTCACTCTGAGTTGTTCACTCCCAGCTCCACGAAGGAACACAGACAAGTATTGGCCGACTGCGTATTCTCCCGTCGACTTCCAACCTAATGCATCGGGTATCTCATCAGAGATTTATACACCGCATACACCGACTAGTGTTGATGGGTCTGATCTGACACCACATACATTTCTGCTGCATTAGGATGTATGTTTATGTTTAGTGACACGAAAATCAAGGACAGAACAGAAAAAGTAAATTAGAAAAAATAACCGGTTGGTAAGTTATACAGAACGAAACTGGCCGGGATACGACTCAAGTTGTAACCCAACGAGTGCCTACTGAATCCATTCATATCACCATAGAATTCATTTGGGTCATTTTGGTTCGAGAAACCGAGAATACGATAGTTCTGACTGCAGTTTCTTAGCAAGAATCTCAGTGGGAAATTCAAATGAGACGTAGAGTTTGAAAAATTTAAGATGAGACTAGTAGTGGTCTCGTGTATAAAGCTAGTTCTGAATGTTATCTTAGATACTGCCCAAGTTCTAACGAGCTCGATTAAGTCCTAGGCGACGCTATATCCCCTGTCACTTGGCAGTGACAGTGACTCAAAGGCCATCCTCACTAGTTATGGATCTACGATTTCTCAGTTCGAAACCAGCTGGTTTCATTCTCATCATTCCTGTAGACGGAAATGTCCTCTTTCCAAAAAGGTTTTATTATAATTTTACGGTCTTAAATGATTAGCAATAAATGACCTTGAGTATCAAATGCTTTCATTCTCTGCCAGATCTTCGATTTTAGATGGACGGTTTAAGCAAAGCTACGTAATTAGAGACTGGTGTCTTTTTTTTACAATAATTTGACCATGTGGTCAGTTACTGGTTTGATAACCCACATTTTTTTATCTATAAATGTCAGAAAAGAGAACCGAGATAAATTTCTGAACACGTTATTCAAAAATGGCACGTAAAACTAGTTTCCTATGAGACGAGAACTCAGAAACCGAAAGGCTACAGAACAAATACGTACAGGGAGGTAATGAATAGAACTTCATTTCACAAGTATGAAACAAAAAGACTGTCCTACACAATAAGAGGAATGAAGTCAAATTGGTCAACTGTTCGTGCCATTAGTTTTAGGTTTGACAAAATCAGTTCGAGTAACCTAATTAACCTTACTTATCTCAGTGCTTACCAATCCGTTTTGTGATGGAGTAACAACGGCTCGATCGAGGTGAATCGGTGAACTGTACGTTTGGTTTCCATCAGGTATTTCATCACACATGAATCTTGATTGTTTGAACCATTTTCTTCTTTTAGGATGAATATTTCATGCCCATTAGTCGAAGTTACCAACGGAACGATAATCACAACAGATTGTTTTGCGCATTTGACTGAGAAGAGCAAGTCCAGTGGTAGAATTTTACAGCATTTATCTTCAACCAGTGTGATCCGTGATGGTTATTTCTTTTGCACTATTTCACAAAACGTTTTCCTTTAGAATTCATATTCTAGCAGAAATGGCTAGTCAAATGCTCTCGACCGAAAGATCAATTCTTTAGACGAGTAGACCCAGACTCTTTGAAAGGCTGTTAACCAGTCTGCTGACAGAATGGAATTCCCATCTAACTGGAAAGTTTTAGTGAATTTGTTCTTACGATAGGTTGTGTTGCAAGGCAGAAGTCAGTGTAACAATCACTTTTCAACCGATTATCTTCAACCGATTTATGGACATCCATTTGTCGGTGACATGACAGATCATCTGTGATAAATTGCTGCCTACAAAATGATGCAATCATTCTTCCGGGACGAGGCCACCGGCACTTGTCACATTGTCCGATATAAATCTTCTGCCGAGTTTAGCAATTTCAGGTGAAACATTGCGAGACAGCTGCATGAATATTGAATGAGTGATTCATTTATCTGCAAGTTCACTCACACGTCCACAATTGAATACTATGGAGACGCAAAAACTCATAGAAATATTGAGAAACTTAGCAGGTTGTCATCTTTCAGTGAAATCGATGAGAAAATGCTTTCTGGTGGGGGAAAGTTTACCTTTGCTTAGTCAGATTTGCTTTTTAACTTTTTTTATGAATTTAGAAGGGATCTAATTTGCAGTTTGAATGAGCAAAACGATATCGAAATTTTATTTACTCATGTTGGAATAGGAGTCATTCACTCGGTGTTCATCACCTGCATATTTTGTACAACCAGTCATGTTTGAAGGGACTAAAATTCTCGGCAGTCCGTAACGGGTTTAGCGGTTACAACCGCACGTTGTCCGTCCGTCTGCATACCACTTACAACTAATGTCTCAACTGGCTACGTCAGTGCCTTCGATTCTGAGGTTAAGGGAAGTTGACTCCATCTAACTGTCGGCGAGTCGCAGTTCTGATCCCTTAGTGGGCTCTCCTGTAACGAGCATCCACCTACACGCGTGAGACACCAATTGGACGATTGTGGAAAAAAAGCATCTGCAGAGTTTACAAGTAAAAAGATAAGTGGTCAAAGGAGTCCCGGATATGAATACCAGATGAGCGGTAAATCTGCAAAACCGGTGTTGTGCTTCGGAAGATAATTATACATCTATGTAATTACTACTTACAACCAAGAGTGAATAGGTTTAGAGCCAGCACTAAAGTTTGCACTTTATGTTTCAGATATGAAGCTTCCTGGAATTCTCACTTGCCTGCCTGGAAAACATTTTACCGATTTCTCGAGAGCCCATTTCAAGCTCAGTTTAGTCTCGTTAAGTATATGGTATATAAAACCCGATCTGTGAACTTCTGTGGCTACTGAATCACTCTCATACAACTGTCTTGCATATAACCGTGACATAGTAGATCGCATCATATCACAAAACTCCCAAAGTAGCTTCATCTTTAGTTTGTACGTGGTATGACGAGGATTGGTATTATCCCGGGAAAGATAGGGTAAAGTAGGAAATGGAGGTTTCTTCCAGTGCATATATATATATATATATATATATATATATATATATATATATATATAATTGGAGCCATTGAAATTACCTTCACTTGCATTACGGCGTAGACCTGATAATCTCCTAGCAGAAGACTTGGTGCTTACTTTAAAATGTCCCCACCAATCAAATTAGAAAAGTCGCTCTTGAGAAATCTCACTGCTGCGGTGGGAACCTTGAAATATATGATAAATGTTGATCCCCTTCTATAAGCGATCCCGGGGTAAAAAAAGGCAAGAGGCGCTTGTGGCAAAACTGGCTCGGTGCGACCAAATGCAAAGCACTCGAATAAGTGTGGAAGTGTAGATAGTTAGGCCGTAAGGCCCTAAGCATAAAAGGTCTACTGTCTAAATGCAACAAAACGGTGCGGATTTGACTCGGCTACTTCTTGTCTTGATTATGAATGACACTCATTTGTTTTGAGCACTTTGATCGGCGTATATTTTATTCCTGATTTAATTAGTATCTACAAATGGGTGTATAAAGTTTCTCGAGAAAATTTGTCCGCCGGGCCTTGGATACTACTTAAATCAGAAGTACCAACTCGCGATTACAGTGTCGTCATTCTTAAGGTTAGCTGGGTCCAGCCCACATAGAACTATCAGCGAACCATCGTCGTGGCTCCTCAGTGGATTCCCCAAATAGGAGCTTCCAACAGCTTTCCTGATAAACAAACTAAATTGTCGTGAAGACTGTTATTTATCTGAATATTGATGTTGTTTGTAGCTCAGGTTGGTGGTTTGTATCCGTTGGTGATCGCTGATCTTGGCGTTTAGGTCGCAAACGTTTCATCACCGGTCGAGGTGACATTATTAGTGCACATCGTCACCTGCAAACTGATGACGTAACCTCGACTGCTGATGAAACGTTTGCGACCTAAAAGCCAAGCTCAGCGATCACCAACGGATACAAATGTTATTTATTTACTGCTAAAACTTAACCTTTTCCAAGCAGTCCTGTATACTGAGTGCCTTGAAGATAAGAAAAAATTATAGAGACCTTTATCGATACTCACATAAACAATGTGAGCGCTAGACGGGTCAGTTCTATCAGAGACGCAATTCCGAGAAACTGAAAAGACGAAGCCGTTGTTACAGAAATGTCAAAAAGAGCATTTTCATACTGCTTGATGAAGCATTCTATATAAAATCTCCATACTTGACAAGCAGAGTCACAGAAGCAAGCACGGATGATATATAAGTGTGATTTGAGCAGGGTGATGGATAGTTGTAGAAAAAGCACTCCTTAAAACAATTATTAGGAGCCTTTACCAAGGTCACATGAACTGTCTTCAATCTGTAAAATGGCCACAGAGAGAGGTAACGTTTGAGTATCATTTTCGTTGATTTCATTTTCTCCCCTTGAGCACAATGAAATGCATCTTTGTAGTGTCCAGAAATTGAATTCAAATATAATTTGCATGAAATGAAGTAGTAACCGGACTTGAAATATGCTGTTCTATCGGTTCAGAGCTGTACAACACGAGCGATTCTGTCGTAACCCTTCCCCCGGTTTTCCCATTTATCTCTAATTCACCAACATAAATCCCCTGTGCATCATTTCAACCGACTGACAGGTTTCGTCTGGAGTGAGATGAAACAAATTTGGGAGGAAGGCTTTAAAGCGTACGTCCGCCAATGGTGGAACTGGTTGGATTTTCTCATGCTTGCACTCTATCTGACCACAGTGGCGCTGCGGGTGGTGGCCATGATTTTACGCAAAACCGCAAAATACGGGACCGAGCCCACACCGCGAACCGAATGGCCTTCGGCCGATCCGACACTTCTCAGTGAAGCCCTATTCTCAATAGCGCATATTTTCAGTTTTGCTCGAATAATTTTTCTCTTTCAAGTGAGTCATTTTTTCTGCCCCTTCGCTCTTTGTATTTGTTTTCTGAAGGCTTTCTTATAAATCCTGTGGCAAGATAAAAAAAACAAGACAAGTCATCCCAGTTGGTACGCCCTCAGAGCAACGAGATTTGATCAGACAGCTTCACGTAGTTTACAAAGAAATTCTCCTCTAAAATCCACCGATCCATGTTCACCTATGATCCCACCTGATCCGGTTATGTCAGTATTGGTTTCCTAAACGCTAGATATCTTCCCTTCGACGTGATACGAAAGAAGCACTACTACATTCCTTTTTGTATTCCAGTGTATTTTGGTGTATCTTACAACGCACGAACTTCATTGTTGCCCTGTCATGTTACCCGGTCAGTCTGTAAAAAACTATAAGCTGTTCGTCAGAACACAAAAAATTTCCTCAAGATGGACAGGGGGCCCCACGGTCAGCTCACCCGATTTACCTAATCCCAACACAAAAGCTGTTGTTTCGAGTCTTTTTGGAACTTAGTGTCTGAACAACCAAGCCCTCTTTTTACGCGAATTTTGTTGAGTTTGTTTCAGAATATTCTACCAGAGGAGGCCATAACTAGTGGTTTGCCCACCACAACTGGTGACAGATCCTCTAGAGTTTCGAGTTTCGATAGGTTCCTTTGAAGAGCATGCTAAGCTGAATATTTCTTTCCTTCCCGCTTATATTTAACTTTAATAGTGTAGCTTTGAGATTTGTTTGTTGTATGGCAACTGAGTAATAATTCCCGAGTGTATAAAGAGTCTACTTGACCTGAGTTGGCTTGAATGGTGACACTTATTGCGGGCTGTACTTTTGCTCTTTCAGTGCAACCCTACCAGAACTGTGCAGCTGTTTCATGCGTGTTAAAAGCCGACAAGAATGGCCTAATTTGGTCTCAAAAAGAAATAAGCAGAACTTTCGGTATTCATTGGTATCTTCAGGTTATCTGATCTGGTTGATAACTCTGTGCCTGGTATTCAGGTAGGAGACTCGATGAGAGTAGATGGAAACGGAGAAATCATGAGACCTCAACTTTACTACACAATAACTTATACAAGTGTGGAATCACATGATGGAAAAAAGCCTTTACGTTGAGGCGAATCTGAAGTAAACGGAAATGATTTCCTCCTAACTATTAGATGTTATACTCACGGAACCTCTGAATCTCCCCTCGGTGGTCTTGTAGCTCAGTTGGTAAAATGTAACGCAAAGTTCAAAGGCGTCACTGTGTCCATCATTCATGGGCTCCCACCGTACTAATGTGGTGGCTTACATGTGCTACTCACCGAAATCAATAAGTAGTTAGATGCTGGAAAATAATTTTGGATCAAGGAGTGGCAAAACTTTATTATACAAAATAGAATGAACGTATGGAGATAGAAAAAGTATATTACTTACTAGGAAATATTTTTTTACCAGATGGAAGCCAACCGAAATTAAATTTGGTACTAATGACGCAAATGAGTAATTTTGCTTTGATTGAACAATGCTGTTGTAGCTCGGCTAGATGGCACCTGGAGTGTACTTGGTTCGCAGAGCGGCTTGGCAAAGGCTTCGTTGTTCGGAAACCATTCAGAAGACTCGTTTTTGTCTAGTTGCCACACTTTGTATTGCAGGTCGAGAACTGCAAGTGCTAGTACTAGACGAGACAGATTGTTTCGTTAATTATGGGGTGGGATTATTCAGCTAGATCACGATTGATTTCACGAGGACATTGGTGAGTTAGTGTGATATAACCGTTGATTTTAGCAAAAGGCGGAGTGATAGGTGAACTCAGTCATCTTCGGTATATCATTAACTATCTAAATATAGCACGTTGTTGAAAGTAGGATGAAACGAAAAAGGAGGACTGTTGGTAATGAGTCGGGATGGAGTAGGTTTAAAGGTGGCCAGAGTAACGTCGAACACGCACACCCACGCGTATGCGCGCGCACACACACACACTCACACTTGCCGCTGTTAGTTGATGTGTGCGTCCAATTTGGTCAATTTAAAATGAATCATCAAGTGTGATGTGTTAATTTGACAATAAAGATATATAAAGAACATGAAGTGTTATCTCGAACAGAACAGTTATTATAACCAGTCACTATATATATATATATATATATATATATATATATATATATATATATATATATATATATATATATATATATATCTTGTAAATCACGTTTAGGAGTACTTTTTACTGATAGTGTTTCAGTGCGTACGTCACCCACTGTTTGAGCCCTTACAAGGGCATTTAGTCTGAGTCGATGAAAGAAGCTACTTTGACGGATGGCTTCGTAGCAATCCAGCTCACTATCCAATTTGGTTTATTCGTGATTCACCTTGTTGATCATTTCTGTACTGGTTGGTTCTCGTGATTGGACACTATCGTCCTCTTTGAACCCATGGTTAGACGGTGAATCAGACGGAAGTTTTTAAATAGCCAGTAAAGCTGCTCGGTACAAAACATCGAACTCATATTTGTTCCCAACTGGTTAGCTGGAGCACATATTGTACCTATCAAATTTATGTAGGAGTTACCCTTCTGAGGCCTGAAAGATATTTTTCTTTGTTCGAGATAATCACCTGATACGTATTTCTATTAGAGAAGTGTATTTGTTAACCAAAGTGGTAAGGTGACCCTTAGTTACGAATTCCTGATCATTTTCTGTTGATAAATAATGTGTAAACCTCACTCTGTTTTTAGTTTAGCCAGACTTTTGGTTTGACTAAAGCTTAACCACCCAGCTTTCCAGTGGAAAGGTCAGGTCACATCAAGAACCTTCTCAAATTTCCACCCTACAGGTTAATGAACATCTTGGACCGCTACAAATCTCACTTGGCAATATGCTCATCGATATCACGAAATTCATATTTATCTTTCTTCTGGTTATCTCTTCATTCGCGTGTGGATTACATCAACTTTACTACTACTACGTATCCAAACAAGAGGACTATCGACCGGCAGCTTTCAGTTCGTAAGTCACTCCACTGATATCGTTTTTGGACAGCTTTCCGATGCAATAGGATGCCTCCGGTTTTTGCATTACCAACAAATAGAAATGGTTTTTGTGAATTACTGATGATATTGACACATAATTGGTGTTTTTTATCCACTCACTTATTGATGTCTTCGGGTATCACAAGTCCAGCCGCTTAACTTTTTGTGGTCTCTAATCGTACCGGTCTACCCGATTTTGCCTACCACTGTTATTATTATTGTTATCATATTTTGATGCTACTGCAAAATTTTGTAGCTTGTTCAAAAGCACAACCAAGTCAAGTGCGATTCCGCTGCAGAATGCTTATTAAGCCTTGGGGATCGGTTTTCCAGAGACAGTATCCTGAAGATAATCGCTCAAATTTTGAGCATGAAAGAGAGAACAATACTATATCTAATACCAGGAAGTGTCCTAAATGGAGTCATTTACCTTCATCTGGTATCCAGGATTATTTATCCACAGTCATTTAATCAGAGCCAGTACGTAGTTGATAGGCTGATTCATTGTAAAGTGTTCATGAATTATCTCCAACTAATAAATCAGTTTCTGACTGAAGACAGAACGGATGAGTTAAACGTTACTCTCTAGACGATGCAATGCGGTGTGTGTGTGTGTGTGAAAATTGAAGTCGAATCGTAAATTGCTATTTGCTTTTCCTTCCTACAAAACTTTCCGTTCACAACTTACTGAAATGGAAAGTAAGTAGTAGTTAGCATATGAATATATTACCGTTCTTCTCGACACTACATCTCACACTAAGCCATGATTCGTTTGTGGATGTTTATGAACTGTTGTTTCACACAATGTCTTGTTCGTGGTGTTAATCAGAAAGCCTCTCAATAGAAAATATATTCTCGAAGGTCTCATAACACAAGAGAACTGTTTTCCAAATATCATCTCAGACATTTACATATACAGTAATGGGTGGAGGCCGATATATTTACAGCTACAGATAGCAGTAGGCGAGCAAGTGTGCTACAGTTGCGGGAACTTGACAGCGTGTTTCAAACTATGATTCTTGTAACCGAACGACGGTATGCATGAAAGATCTCAACAGCACGAAAAAATAAGGGTAGGAGCAGAATGTGAAAAGGAGATGGAAAGACTCTGTGCACAGAAACTGTAGAATGAGCACTCCGTGCCGATAATGTCACGATGGGTCACGTGAAGCTGCATTGTTTGTACAGTTCTGTCTCTGCTGATTGATCTTCTACGGGTTCGATCGCCGTGAAAAACCTCCAAGGCTGTTTTTGTTGTGAATTCTGAGAGAAGCCAGGACCAGTTTAAAAGCTATCACAAGATCGATCTTTCGGCCACCGTCAACCAGACGTAGAATTTCATTGTTGATAGTTCGTTAGATTCTGTCGCACACAGAACGCGGATCGTGTTCAGCTATATTCACAGACTGGCTTCTTTTTGGTCGTGCGCAACAATCAGAGTAACCGCGACGAAATATTCAGGTCAAGTCAAGCCAAAACGTAGCTTTATTCACCCCTAGGAAAGGGTTTGCAGCTCTGTGCTCATCACCTAATAATCCGTTGGATAAACTCACTGTACATTTAAATAGTGTGAAAGAATAAAATAAATACTTGGTTCAAGCAATGGTATCAAATAATGATAGCATGATGAGTTAGGACAAAAATATGTTTGCTTTCACCAGACTCTGGTGATGGGCTGCTGAGTTACTTCGCAAGAAAGGACAGGACAGATAAACGACGGAAGGTTGTCCGGGAGTAGAACAAGTTGTATTTAAACCCGGTGGATGAGGAAGAAGCATATCCCGTTAAATGCATGTTGCCGGGGATGAATCGAGTCCAATAAGGTTTTATTGCAGATTTTTTCCCGAACGGAAAAATGCTTTTCTGCGGGGAAGCTGGCTAAAACAAGATGGGAGATATCAATGTATTGTGGTATAACTTCGATAGACCTGTGCAAAATGAGAAAGTCTTTCTCTCGATGACCAGCAAAGATGACAGGGAAAGAGTAGGTGAGATGTGGCATCAAGCAAGAGAATGGGAAACGATCATTAACGTCCTATGGAGAGTTTAAAAATCTCAGACTTAGATTATAAAACGATAATTGCCGAATCATTGGGAATGCCTTAATTATGTGCTGGGACCAGATGAAGTCTTGAAAAATAATTACGTCAAGATATTTCACTGGCAAAACTTCGGGTATTAGCTTATCGTCAATACATAGGAAAGAACAGCTTCTTTCGATTGTAGACGTCCTGTCTTGACAAGTGAAAACAGGATATCATTCCATTTGGATGAATTAAGAGATAAATGTGACGACGTGGACCACTGGATAGCAGAAGACAAGGCATGGCCAAGTTCATAAAAATGAAAGATGTCGTCAGATTTGGTTCCAGTGACAATGTCACCAGTGCACTTAATCAGAAGATCGGAAGCTTTGGTCAGGCTATAATTGTAAAATGAAGAAAGGAAAGGAGACAGAATGGTGCTCTGAAGCACTCCCGTACAGACTGGTAGTGAATCAGAGAAGTCACCTTTTAGTGTTGTCAATCGAGTTACGAAAGAGGTGGGGGTATACTGGCGCTTTCTAACTTTTGTAACAGTAGAGGCCTATAAGCAGAATTGAATACATTGCTGTGATCTAGAAAAAGCACCCGAAAAGGCTTCCAGGTCCGACCGCGGAAGAGTGAAATGGAGTTGACAAATTATGCTAAGACTTGCATTAGGAACCTTTTTATCCGGTAAGCAAACCGGTGGTCATCCCCAGCATCGATGGACGACTTAATGCGCGTAACAATAAGTTTCTCCAATGCTTTTAGAAGAACAGAAGGGCATGCAATCGGGCGAATTGTACCCATTTCTTGTTTTGGTATTGGCATAATACGGACTGGTCTCCATGTATTGGAATTTCAAGTTGATTAGGGAAAAACTACTGGATGGATTCACGAATACCATATAATTTTACACTATTTGTCGACGACAGCATCATACCACGTGACTGTTAATCAATATTGAAGAATGCACCGTTCCAGACTGCTGACCGTTTGCATACTTGTCTAGATTCGAGCTAGCTTTCAACGTCGGTACAATTTAGGGCCAAAATGAACTGCTCCGTCTTCTCTATTTACTTAAATCTGTGTGTTTATTTGAAAATGTACGGACACGTTGCACTCGTACTCTCAGATACACTTATTACAATAGCCATTTTTATCCTTTAACACCTTAACAACTGAGAGTCTTGGATATGGCGTGAAGCTATCTTCCTTCTAACTCCATAAAAGCACAGCGGACCAAAGCTTTGACGTTCGATTAGCTTGAATATCACCTGGTTTATTCTCAGTATGATAGAATTTTACAGTATCTGAATTGTGTGTCAAGTGACTCATAGTGCTGCGCCAATGCTGTGTTTGTGTGTGTTGGAATTCCACACATTATTCTGTAGGCTATTCCGTTTGGTTCTCAAAAGTGTATATCACATCAGTAGTACGTGATATATCCCACTCAGTTGAAGTAGGGTTGAAACCGACAGATGACAGTCAACCTGGATAACCCAGAGAATAGCGTCTGTGCGTGTGTGTGTGTGACTACCATTCAAGCTTACAGTGGACCAGTTCTGCTAATTTATTCGGTGAGAAACTCTGACTCCAAACTCAATGTTCATTTCGATCTTATTTTTTCTTAGAGTTTATTGCATAGAAAATCACGACTAGCATTTGATTCCTTTCTCTATCTCCTGGGTCCGAAGTTAACATGAATTGTACCGACATTACTAAACATTTTGGAGAACAATTGCTAACCTGAACCCGTGTTGCATGAATCCCTACCCATTTGCACTGTCAATCAGTTGTTTGGCAACCTTCTATCCAATGTAAACTCACGGTGGGCTCTTCCTTTACGCTTGTAATTTAGACGTATTTCTGATCTGACACTACAGGCTTTCGCCTCGTAAAACCCCTGATTTATCTGCAGTCCCTCCCCCACCGCGTCATCACAAACAAAATATATTCCTGTTTTGATAAAAGTTGACATTTATTGATATTTTTTCCGTTTCTCATTACCAATAGGTGGTGGTTTGTGTATTCAATCCATAGAAATAACCAATTCGGAATGCGGAATGGTATGCATTCTTTGAAAGTTTGGTATCTAGAATCTAAAATGTTCCGTAGAGGTTTTCTTATCATTAGCTTTCTTTCTTTAATCCCCGTGGGAGAATAATTTATTATCTTGTTGCACGAACCAAGTGATTATCAGATAGGGTAAACTTCAGTGGCAACGGTTTACCGGTCTGTTTTAGTGAAATACGTGATCTTACTATTTTCTAATTCAAAACCGCATCTAATTTGCTGAGACCTAATGTGATTTAACACCTCAGATCCCGTATTCTCATTGTGGCACATCCTTTTTATATCCAAATTTACCCCACGACGGAGAAAGTTGTATCCTGGTTATGGTCGGTTTTCCACTTATCACTGCCTTTCACCTTCAGAATGATCTGTTGGAAATCTATTTAAATGAAAATAAGAAATGCTGCATAGAATCTCATTCCGATTTTCTCTCACAAGTCTGATTGCACCAGTCAAAAGGCAGATATCACTTTCAGCTTTAGAGTCCTCAAACAGAATTGCCTTACTCAACTCGAACAGCAGTAGATCAGCCGAGCTCATTCCAGCGAGGGACGCTTCTTCTCTCTCTCTGGTCGACCGATGAGGTGATAAAAGTGAGAACGAAGGAAATAGACAAAAGTCCACATAACTGTAAATCACTGCGAAGTGGTTTTCGGCGGTGTATCTAAATTGTACAGGAGTATTGTTTTCTGCTGCACCTCTTTTTCTGAATGACTGCATCATAAAATAGACTTTTATTCGGTTGGTCAATACTTACCTGACTAGTGGCCTTTTTTAATCATTTTTTGAACGTACTTAGTCAATGAAACGTATCTAGGCTTATTCTACGCAGAAATTTTCAACCATTCAACAGAAGACCGCTGGAAAATCAATTTTGCACACAGTCTAACCTGACAACAACCTAACTATTACATTTTCAATCTCGCACGCAACACCCACACAGACTGGTCAATTCCTATCAGACCCTATTCTGGAATTTGTTCGGAAGCAGCCAGCTGAGCCACTTTGAAGTCCGGTCTGTGAATTCCGATACCGGGAGCCGGCAAACGATGCCTGCGGCGCGGAACACAATGATAGTCGGTGAAATACTCTTGCTGATTTATCATGCCATGGCTATTATCGTTCTGGTCAACATGCTCATCGCTATGATGTCCAATTCATTTCAAACCATCCAAGTAAGTTAACCCCATAAAGTTTCGCTCATTACTATCAGGAGTTACAAAATCTAACTGGCCTCAAAACGCACCATTTTCGGGCGATAGCTTGATGATTGGTTGCATTTTTAACAGTAGAAAATCCTGTTCTACAAGTACAAACACTCCTTTGTGTATTGAATGATCCGCGAAGGCCGCACCCGTCGCATACCTGGTTTCATTTCTTTTAGTGCACATAAACCGAGTCTGTTACTTGAACTCAAATCAGGACTGTTGCGTCACAAGATCTACAATATACCCATTTGGTCCTCCGGTCTGGTTCCCAAAGATGTACTTCATGTCAACACTAAGTTTTTGGAAAATCTACTTGCATTCTTCACACCGAAAAGTCGGACACCCTTGAGCCGGAATCTGATTTGGCACCCAGCTGTAGCCGGGCTTGAGTATTATGACCAACCGCTCGCTGCTCTTCCTCTGAAAGGGATGACCGCTGAGGATATGTGCTTTACGTTTTTTGAAAATAAGTGGGGCTTGAGTATTGCATGATGACACTTTCTATAATAACCTCAGTCTCGTACTACAGACGTCATCTTACCCGTTCTTGCGTAATATATGGGCGGCGAAAGATCGCTGCTCTTAGACGCTTGGTCACCAACTCCGTATGTCATATTTGCTTAAAAATCATTTCCTTTAAAATAAGTATCAACTTAAATTAGTGCGGAGAAACAGTCTAAGCGACTGAACGAATTGCGCCACTTTACTTCTTTCGAATTAGTTGGGTTAATTGTGCACAGCTTGGTTTTGTCAGACACTTGGTTGACCTCTTGAGTGAGTGACCAATTACTGCCGGGACCAAGGTAATAACTGGACTATTTGGTTTTAATCAACAGTGCTTGCACTGGTCATTTGATTATAATTATGATAACTGACCTGGAAATGACCTTAACAACTAATTCGTCTCTCATTAATTACCAGAGCTCAAGAATCTTCTGTGACTAGATAAAAGGACTGTGTACCGTTCACAATCTAGGATAAGTTAAATCTCAGAAGATGCTGTTTTTCACCCACCTAGTAACCAGTGATCTTTACTGGCAATAGCGTTTTCAGTATCAAGTTTAATATTGCCATAGTAACGAAATTAGTCTCGCAAAACCAATGGAAATCAACACGTCCATATATGCAATCTATTTCGGTCAACCAGAACAGTTTTTGTGGTTTATCTTTGCAAGTTTGGATCTACTTTATCACGGATTCATTCCGAAGTTAGTAGTATTCTCCGTCCAATGATCGTCTTCTCATCTGACCCATTTAACCTGGACTGTGTTTGACACGTGAATTTATTAACGTAGTGTTCATGGCACCTGAGATAGCCAATCTCGGGGAAGTGGCTAAGCACTGGCCTAAGTACCACCGATCTGGATGAGTCAATCAATGTGCGTTTAATTCCATTGCTTTGGGCAGGTTGCTTTGTAAATTTGATAAAGTAACTGAAAAAGTTCGATTATTAAGACATAAATCCATTCAGTGATAGTTTTCCCTAATGCTAGTAGTTCAAAATTAAACTTCATCCGATAGAAATTCCTCCTTTTTGCTGATAGTTTGCTTTTCCAAAATTTCTGTTGTTTACCTAAGAGCAATTCAGAAAGCCCAACTGCTGTTCCTCTACACACCCAACAAACTGACTGTACTAAAAATCCGTTGTAATACCCTCATTACACCAAAAATGTCGAAGAATAGGGTGGCAGTGGTGAAAAGGATGATAATAATAATATCGTAATTAATATGTTGTTTCTTAGTGCATTACTGACATTATTAATAGTAGTACTCCTATTATTATTACCATTAATATTGTACTTATCCCGCAAGATCCCTCAGTGCACCCGAACGAAACGTCATGATGAAGGTATTCGGTAATAATGGGGTTTGAGTCTACACATGGTGCAGTTCACCCTGTAGTGCTAGTTGCACTTGAAAAGATAAGCTACTGAGATCTTCGGATTTTTGAGCATGGATAACTCATCCACCTACCACATACACACACAAGACATGGGCACATGATGTCAACCAGCAATTTTTCAGTTTTTCTGCACATAGCAGAAATTTCCTGAGTCAAATTGACTTCAGCCTTCAACCAACGGCGCTAAGTCGGTCATACGTCCACACATTTCTAAACCTACCCAAATCTGATGCTTTATAATGTAACCCAGTTTGTAACCGAACAGTAAGAATACTATTAACCGAGTTGATCGCGTGGAAACGAGGTGAACAACCCGTATGGGACCAATACCAGTCTACTGTCACTCGGCTTGTCTAAGCACACGCAGTGTGAGAACAGAATAGAGAATAAATAAAATCACAACACCGTGCATTGTTCGACGGCCGGATGCACATAGATCATCGAGATTGGGCGTTCGCTTTTCCGAATACCTCGCTGAGTGCTTCTTGTTTTTCGAGCGCGTGATTGGCCGGTCAGGAATGGTGGGTGATGGTGGCAGATTTGATTAGGATGACAATTTGTGAAACGGAATAGGCGATGTGTCCAGCTTTCTTAGGTGTTTCCAGAAGGAGAGGGGGAGGGTGATTGGCTCTACCGAACCGAAATAGAAAACAGTGGAGCGGAAAACAAATTGCATGCAAATTATCTCCAAACTGGTGAATCGTCAATCGCAAACAAAATGGAAGAAAAGAATGAACGAGAAGCACAACAAAATTAACGTTGATGTCAACAATAACAACAGCGACCGCATAAAATGGTTCAATCCAGCTCCGCGGGCGACTTAAATTCTCAAGAGAATTAGTTCCTTACACTGATCCCTCTCTTTCTCTTCGAGGTAAATACTGTTCATTTATGAAGCACACGCGTATAGAAAACACTGTGGGAGCCAATGATCCTATTGCTTTCTTTTTTTATTGCAATCTAAGAGGTACTTAGCGCGTGTCAGTGTGCGCGCGTATCTGCCGGTCACGAGTAGGTAATTAGCTCAAGCGAGCCGGCAGTGGAAAATGAAACAACATCAAACAGAAATATCATCTTCATCATCATCACCAACATCAGCATCGCCCATCATGCATCTCCTAACCCGCCCCCCCTCCCACCCTCCACCCCTCACCTTACTTTTACTTTCTAGCTCTGTTCCACTGACGTTCAGATAAACAATTAAACCGACAAAAACTGGCATCAGATGTATTTTCACAGCAAAATGAGACTATCTTAATGGGAGTGAAATTCGGTTGATGTCGAACGGGACATTAAAATGTATGCTTTACAGAGAATGAGAGAGAGAAGGGGAAAATATGACTGATATATAGAGTGAGGAAAGCAAAACCCAATGAAAGATCCAGCCACTGTTCCATAAACGTTCTGTTCATAGCCCCACTAAATACGAATCTACTCGAACAGATCAAATCAAAATGAAAACTGTGTGCGGGTGTATGATTTCCAGAAGTATTTCAGCTACCTAAAAACTGAACTAATAATTTTCTAGCAATTGGATTTTCTTTATTTAAAATAATGGCAGTTACCGACAGAAACATTAAATCACGTAGCATGATTTCCATTGGAAATGATCCGAATGTCTGAAGCGCAATGTGCAGAGTTGCTCGCCGAATAATCGGAGTTTGCAGATGGACTCCTGACACTGGACCCAAACCCAGTAATATAAGTTTAGGACGCTAAAGCACATCAATCGTCATACGGACTCCACAGATGACTAACGGTTCAAATCCAATCAAGAACCGAACAATTACTCAATAAAAGATCCATTTGAAAAGCAAGGTTACGCGATCATTTTGATCTTTTTCGGGCAACACTTTCTTGAAGAAATCCTATGCTGCCCTTAACCGTTGCTCCAAAGTTATTCAGAACAAATTGGTACGCTTTGGAATCCCTCCTGCTCTGCTAGTAGTATGCCTCAGTGACCATACCTAGCTGAACATCAGTTATAAGACCCGATACTGTTTGAAGACTCTGTGTCTGATAATGTTCATTACAGGTTAAGACCAATCAATTCATTCCCCCTCCCCTAATGGGGTGGGGGGGGGGTATTCAAACGTGGGAGCAATATCATAGCAGCCGATTACTTGACGCCACCAAAGGCAGATTGAAGTATAAATTACACTTTAGTGATCCGTTTTTATCTCACTTTAGTCCTTTACCCGTTTACAACTTATGGGTTATGAGACCTATCTAGTTTGTTAGTAGGAGAAAACTGGTCCTTGGTCATTATTCTATAAATGAAATGTGCTTACCCCCGGTACAGGAAAGATAAAGATCAAACTGTTCGCTATTCGATTTTGAAGGCTTTTCCGTGTGAAAAGCCGTCCAGAATTCCGACTCTTCATACACAAAAGTTTTGATTCCTGATCTGCTTGTAATTTTGCCCAAGGTAAAAGACTCAAGTGAGTTTGGAAATGATCACTAAACATTATGACCTGTTTTGATTTTCTTCTGATAGCACAAGGTAGTCCACTATCCGGATGATGTTATCGAATGGCTAAGCTCCACGAATCCAAATTCAGTTTCAGATATTCGGAGGGATACATGTGAGAAATGATTGGAACCACCCTAGTACACCACTGAACAACAGATACCGAAAAAGTACTTCCGAAAAGGGCGAGTCCCGGCAAGCCTTTGGGCTAAGCTGTCGATTGGCTTAGTGATATTCTGCTTGTATCTATCATTTTTGGATCACTCGAGGGATCTGAATGTGGGCGACTTGTCTCTGGTCCAGAAGCACTTTTCCAATGAATTGCTCGAAAAAAGCTTTACCAATGTAGTTGAAGAGAGCACTGAAAATTGTCTAACACGTGGCGTCATCAGCATTTTTTATGAGCAGACAGGCTACAAACTTAATTGATTGGTTCACCGATAAGGTCACCTGGAGTGAACGTGTTGTGCACACACGCAGTCGTGTTGGCCGGTCAGTTCGATCATGTGATCCTTGAAGTAGGAATTCTGTTTCAAAGATACTTTGATTTCAATGGATTTACTAGTTTAGACAACGGACGAAGAACGTTCTCTGCGTACAAGTTCATATTGCCCACTGTAAAAGACCTTCAAGTGTGACACTTTTCTATGTAGTTCAAGCGTGATCTACTCAATCATTTTGAGGAATCAAAGCGACTTCGTATTCCTTTGCGCAGTGACTCGCTTCGGTATGTGCTAGCATTTGATTCAACACTGATAAAATAGCCAAGGATATCACGGTATTTTTATTAACACCAACACCGTGAAACTCCTTAATTGATTACAAGGATACGTTTCACTTAATACTAAGTGAATTTGAAAACTATATCAATTCGTCATTGTTTATATCATGACTTGGTGGGCATTTTACCTCATAGCACACACTGTGTGAACAAACATCGAGGCTGAAACATTGTCTTATCAAAGTAGAAAGTTGGAAGAAAAGAATATTTTGTTTGTCCTGAATAAAAGTGTTCCATTGTTTTCCATTGTTTTGTTGTTATTCCTCATCTTGCTATTATTTGCTGAAATGGAAAACCCAATTTTTATACATTGGGCAAACTGATCTACCATGCACAATTGTCGAGGTGCTAAAATTTCGGTCTCCCATAGAAACAGCATGTTGCTGATCGTTGTCCAACAATTAGCTGCATTTCGTCCTATACGAATATAACAATTTTTGCCAACAATACAGAACTGGTCAAAATATCCCAACAGGAAACGAGAGTTTTACCAGCTGGGACCCGTTTCATTTTATTTCAAACAATCACGTGGCATAGACGCAATTTGCTCAAAAATCCACCAATTTCTGGTCCAAGCCACGCCGATCGACTGAAGTGGTATCGTTTTGTAACTCGCATTGAACTCGTGATTATTATTTACTTAGGAAGGTGAAAATTCACACCCAATAGCATAACGACCTACTACTATTATGTTAGTGGCCAATTACGTTTGGTGACACTGATCAAAACTCATACAGTATGCTGTTTGACTTAGAAATATGCTGTCTTTATTGTGCTTCTAAGTGAATATCTAGGGGTACTTTGAAATTTTTCTCTAGAAAGACTATACACGTACCCCCTCCCCCCTGGTAGACTTCCAATGTTTATGGTTATCCACAATAATTGGAGGTTGAGTAAGAGATCGAGATGGTCAACATAAGGAAAGCAAGATGGTATGACAAAATTAACCGGTGAACTTAACCGCGTATGATGTGTATGGCTTCCGGGTTGGAGCTCAAGAAACCAGACCACCGAATGCATGACGACACTAGATGACTCGTCTAGATGCCCCAATCAGTAGCTTGGTCTTATTCGAGCCTTTTCTCCGTATTCACGATTTTAACATGGCACTTTCTTTTCTGGTCCTCCGTTTCTTTTGAGTTTATTTGTTCTTCTCCCTACTTAACGACGCTGAAAGGTAGGAAACAGAGCCAGAGTACAGAAGTGTGAATTTACTTGATGAACGAACTAAACTTACCTTTTATTGTAAAATTTCTTGGGTAAAGTTAGGCTAAAGACAATACCCCCCACCCCCCCTTCCAGCTGAGTTTCTTCTCCATTTTTCTCGTTTTACGACAAAGCAAACAATCCACAGATGTTTGCCTCCAAAAAACCGGTTAACTTGGCTTCACTCTGTTCCCGTAACAATTGTGGCCTATTGTAATCGAATTTTTATCTGAGCAAATAATTGTTCAGTCTATTCGACTTTCAAAACTATAATAGCAAGAGTTCGAATTACCTCAGTATAGAAGGTACTGATTCATAGTGAACACAACAAGATCCGTGTAACGGCCCGTCTTCGAATTCGACGAGTAACGCTAGTCTCTCAAATTTGGTAATCTCTCAGATATCTGACGAGTTCGGATGAGAAGCGAACAGCCACAGTGCTGTTTTCTTTACACTCAAAATTCTCGACAGCTTGGTCAAAAACATTTCGGATGTTAGTGCTATGGTGGACCAATCTGTTGACGATTGAAACTCCTACCAGTCAGAAACAGGAAGATTGGCTAGAAAATCTGAGAACCTCATCACAGACGATACTAGTTCAAAGTCAGCAAATAATCGTAAATCGAGAGCAGATGACGAGCGCTCGCCATCAACAGGAATACAGGTAATAAAGCCCGGGGACATCGCTTGCTTAATTCTCGGTAGAACGCGCAGACTGTTCGAGGGAATTCCGGTCTCTGTAACAATGCGAAACATACAGCTCACTGGAACTGAGTGGGATAAAGAAAAAGAGCAGAGTCAATTTAAGGTGACTGTTTTGCATGTTCTAAATCAACTCACAATGCAAAAATGACAGCCCGTTGTCAAATGATCATCATGGTGAAATTTATACCCTTCTGTCCTGGGATTCAAATGCTTCGGATGCCGCCTCGACAGCCCTACCCGGTCACTCTCACCCACTGTCAGCCTTTAAATAGTCAAGGCCCTCTTTCTGAAATACAGTATCTTTATTACATGATAAAAAGGAAGGAAATAAAAGAATAAAGAATGTATGTTTCTTAAACGTGACTGAGCATTTCAAATGTTTGTGGCTTTTGTGGAAGGTCAACACAACATGAAGACGGATAGTCTGTGCGTGTGTGTGTGTGCCAAGGATTTCATTGTGAACGAAGCTATCACGAAAAACACGTGAATGAACCTCCTGCTTGGCGTGGTTTTGTGTACTGTGTTTGTGGGTTGGACAAGCCAACGGGGATAAGGACAGGGTTGTCGGGGTATCTGACAGTAACTGCAGCAGAGGGAATTCCATTAAATCTCCTTCTGCTTATACTAATCTGGACGGAATTTCCGGATGACCAGGGTCTCGACGTATCTTAACAGCATTGGATGTCGAGGAGAATAACGTCACAGAGCTGTTTTACCGAGTTAGTCTGATTCCCAGTGTGAAGCCGGAAGCTTGTGATACAATTCGTGGGTAGAATAGCACCGCGGAGCGTAAGGCATTCTCACTGATGTGACTTCACTTAGGTAGGGAGCCAACCCTTGTTTCTTCCCATTCACATTGATCTGCAAGCACGCTGAAAATAAGAAACACCTTTGCGGAAAACATGGAATTCTGGCTTTTCTTAATCCTTTCACTGAAGTAAATAGTAAGTTTGACTAAAAGGATGGTTTTTGAGTCGTTTTACTCTGATTCAGTGGCATACTGTAGCTTTCACGGGATCCTGTTAGCAGGATTATTTGATTTTGTCCAAAAATGAGGATGCTGCTCTCAGAACCCCACATTATTCGTCAGTAATTGACAGGCTTCGGCTGCCCTGTATAAGATCAGTAAAAACAGATTTATTCTCTGGTCCCAGTCAAAACTTTGATTTTCCAGCAAAAACATCAACTAGATTTCTGTGATGCCCACATCACACGGAAGTATGGTTTGGTGCGAAGTACTAAATGGTTTCTGATATATTTTCCCATAATTCGATCATGTTACAGTAAAAATTATTCATACCCTTGGACTGTGCCCGTAATTTAAGTTTCGATGCATGAAGGTAAATGCGGATCAGAAACTAATAACCCGAACTGGTCTGTATACGCAGGGTGAGAAAAATAGGCCGTGAAATGCTTCCACATGCAGTATTCACATTTCGACAATCATGGAAAACTCACGGGAACGTTCACGGGGCACCAGATTTTCAAGCTGGTTTGTTGTAAACCATCAGCCGTGTTGTATATCCGCCGATTCCACACTGTGAGGCTCAAGTCTGAAACATGGAATTATAAGAACATGCACAGTAACGGGAAAACACTTTTAGGTTGGATCCTAGTGGTTTCTGTTATTTGCACGCTATACTGTTGCGCTGAAGCGGCTTCTCTTCCGAACGCGTAAAACGGGTCATACTGTGACGTACACGGACCAGTGATCGTCCGCCGGGAGGTTGCACGTGTTCAGTCTGCAAAAGCACCGAAGGAATAGGAACTACATGAGCCGAGACTCAGTAAGTGTGTTAACAGGCACCAACACTTACACCAGCCAAACAACAATTTGACGGTTTACACCCAGATCGATACACTGGACCCCTTCGACGGAAGAACACTGTACACAGTGGTACATGCTGCTCCATCACATCACAGGAGTACTCAGTCCCCCGGGATCACACCTCAGGCAGGCTATTTTATAGGGCCACTGCCGGCCGCGCCGTACCTCAAAACCACACACTGAACAAGGCCCTCCACTCCGTCACTTCGGGCAGACCAATACACGGGCCTCCGCCGAGCCATATAAACATCACGTCACAATTCGAAGAACACTTCTGTATGGCCTACATCAGGTCAGTCACCAAGGCCTTCCATCCTACTCGGTCCCGGGTCGCGGCACCAAAATGTAAGGCACAAGGACCAGTGATCTACCCGCGGAAGGTTGCACGTGTTCAGTCAACAACAATACAACAACCAAAACTTCGTGAACCGAGGCTCCAACACTGACGTTGGTTGAACAACAATATGGCGGCTTACAGCCTGGTCATTACAATATGCGTACCAAATGAATTACATGGTGGATGTGTTTTCATAAGTTAAGTGCTTAGGTAACTCGTTGGTATTGAGAAGAAAAACCGTGGTGGTTTCCGTTTCTTACTTCCGTTTCTTGTCTTACACGGAACCGGTCAAAAATTCAGAAACCATGGCAAAGTGAATACTTTTCATATTCGTTGTTTTAAACAACTATTGGACAGTGATCTTTGTTGTGCTAAAATCACGGTAATCACTGCAGTTGATTAAATAGAATAGAATGTTTCATTCCATACGCGTATCTCATACCGCTTTTAGGCTACACTAAAGTCGTCTCCGTGTGAAGCCATCTTTTTTTATTGTTTGCTATTACGTATAAAAAGAACCGTGATAATGATCGCAGAAGCTGAAAAAATTGGATGACTAACTGGAAGATGAAAGTGATAGTTGCTTTAAAGCCCCTCCGCTCATCTACACAAATCACAATTTCCCTCGTACAACTACCACTATATCATCCACATTTCCGTCACGGTCGAGACGCAGAATTCTGTCCTCCCGTTTCATAGAATCTTGAAAATATGTTATAGCGAAACAAATAAGCCGTTTCGTTAACTCTAACTGCCAGTCAGGAGAAAAAAAATAGCTTCTGGTCTTTGACGCGCTGAGCTCACGACATTCACAAATAAAGGGAGCAAACAGTTATTGGTTCATTTATCATTCCGAGTTTTAGAATAGCAATTTCATGATGTTGGATTGGTTTTTTTCAACATAGACCATTCGTTTCCAGCCACCAGTCTACCTGTTTACTCTACGTACATTACCGTCCATCAGAGCTTTACAAATGGTTTTCAGAATAATCGATACTCCTTCGTTAGCCCCGCCCGTTTGCTATCTGTGTATTCGTGCATCATTTTCTTCGATGTCTAGTCGCTTGCCGTCACCCGTGTGCGCATCCTTCGTTGTGCAATCTGCCGCATCACGTGCACCGAATAGAGTAGGGTACCAAATAATTAGTGACTACCCATAACAGATGTTATTATACATCTGGTCAGGCCGCTATCGTTGCACCCACGCGCAATATCGCAATCAGTGTGTGTAAATAATGAAACACGCAGAAGACGTATTGCTATCCCCGTTACGTAAATGCATATCTTGCGCACGTCTTGCATGTGTTCTTTTTCGATATGGTGTTTGGCGCTCCCGACTGTCCCATGTCCGCACCGCATATATGTGGTATAATACTCAGGAAAATGTGTTTCATGAAAAACCCCCTCCATATTATTTCATGTTGCTGTGCGTTATCTTTCGCTGATTTTTTTCATTTGCATACATCCGCTTAATCAGTAGGATGAAAAATAACTACTTAGTACCGTTACTGAAATTATGCTTTAATAAGTGCTTGTGCAAGATTGGAACAGGCTGCGGGTGCAAGCCCATTGCCTGAACATCTTCTACACTTTCCTCCGGACCAGGTACCAGTCTTCAGAGATCAGACATAGTAAAGGGCCAACTAGAAATAAATAGTTCCCCACCCTCAAAGTTGGCCAACAGTGTTGGGAATCGAACCTGGTAGCCCATCATTGATAGTCGATGTCGCACACATGGACTACAGAAGAAAAGGAGTATTTAATATGATTTCGTGGGGAGATATACGCATGAAATCACCAATCAAATGTGATCTCTCGTCGATTAAGTGTAAAATACTGCTGTGTGGCTATCTTGCGCATGAGTTCAAGAAATCTACGTTTAAGTCTTTTATTTTCCCTTCGACGAATGGGGTTGGTTTCTTCTTGCCCTGGACTATTCAGCACTCAGACATATCATTCAATTCCCGGGAAGCGATTAATGAGACCTGTCTTGTGCGAGTGTCTACTTATGTCTGTGGATTTGCATGTATGTATGCATGTATGTATGTACCTGTGTATGTATGTATGTATGTATGTATGTATGTATGTATGTATGTATGTATGTGTAAGTTAAATTCGCTAAACTAGCCGACTGTTCTGTTGCAATAAAACAACAAAACACGAGGAAATAAATCTGAAAATGGTAAATTAATAAACTCATGAAGACTATATTCTCGTGAGAACACCGAAATGTCACCAAACACCACGTGTTTTGAGGAAACAACACATTTCTTACTTTTTGTAACTCTGTGTTTGTCTTGAGCTATCAGCTTTAGTCCCTTGTTGAAATTTCGTTCTGTGTCACTGTGTTATTCTTCGCAAACGTGTCAATCTCATTTGTGCAACCGGCTGACATTGTAAACAATATAGGTTCTTATGTGGTTTATTAGCCACTGGCGATCGTTTTGTGGTCACTACCAGTTGTTTAGCAACCACAGCGTAGAGTACCGTAACCAAACATCTCCGACACTCCCCCACATAGCACAAGGTCATTTCTAGTCTGAGTTTGTGCTTCTAGTTATTTGATAAAAATTTATCACACCAGTCGTCGAAGAAAATCATGCTTGAATATAGGAATTATTTATGGAATGTTCCGTAAAAATGAAATTGTCTGTCACATGCAGAAAATGAAATCCAATCCATCCTCTGTTTGCGTAACCGTACCAACATCCCGAACCCATGTTCTTTGATGGTTTGAACTTCCGTCACTCTGTAAACCACAGACCCGTCTTATTGTAAAAATGACTTGATATATCCTTCAAAAATACTGAATAACTCCTCCATGGGATTAAAAAATCGATCTAAAGGAGGGAGATTCTGGTCAGCATGTCCGGTTCCCGGCACTGCTTCACCCGCCTGTCGGTGAACTGGAGCATTGGCGAACAGAAATACAGTATCAGTGTTTGGTTATTCAGCTGATACCTTAGAAGAACACTTTTTCAGATATGCTTTGAAAATGTCAGAGTTCATTCTGTCGTTGTATTCGTAATAATGCATATCCATCGCGGAACAGTAAGAAGCAGCGTTAAGACTTGCACCTTTGTTTGACGGCAAAGTTCCGGTGCAACTTTTGCCCTTTATTGGTCTTCCGCAAGTCCCCGAGCATCATATATTTTATTTGGTCTCATCTGTGCTAAAGCGAACTACAGAGCCACCATGTTCCGGCAACCAAATCGTATATTGAGCTCGCCTGCCTCTGACATCAGCCCTGTTCTGCTTGATGGGATGAATATATGATTTCTTCGTGGTGTAAACATACCCTCCGAGAAGACCATCAGTGGAAGGTAAATTGATCGATAGATTCAAAGGCATCAATTCGATTGTTTCCTCATTTTGCTGAAAGCCATTGCAGTATTCCGTTCTACCGGCGGGTACAGTTTCATTAGCAACTCATCGGAGAATTGACTTTTTGCAAATCCTCTTACAAGGCTGGACTTCTTGTCCTGGCTTTTTTCGATGGCTCTACAGGCTTTTGTTCAAGATGATAGAAAATAAGTTCAAAATCATCAATCTTTCTGTCACAGGGAACAGGTATTCTTCGATCTTCGCTAATTGTTTTCCACTTGCTGTGCGAATCTGTATTACCTTCTTCGCTTAGGTCAATTATCTCGATTTTCTCCACTGGGAATTCTGCGAATGTTGAAGCACCCATTCCGTCAGTGACTTGAAAGTGATAGAGTTCAGATCTGAATGGAGCACACAGCCGTCCACGTGACTCACTCAAGGCTACCAAGTCCCGCAGATGGGAACGAAAATTCAAACGTGAGGTGAATTTGTGCGGCCTGCGTGTATAGGGAAGGTTTGGCTACTGTACTCTAGGCAGTGGTCGCTAAATAAAAGACAGTGAGCACCAAAAGATCACCACAGGCTACAAAACGACAGAAAAACGTACAGAAACAGATAGTACGCTCAACTGATGATATTGCAGGGTTTTTAGACCTTGGCGTTATTTGTTTTCCTGGACTGTTCTTCGTTCCTCTTTTTGCTTTCATTTGATTAGTCTTCGATTGAAAGACTGTGAGTGTGCAGTTTAAAAAATTTCTTTTTTTTTCAATTAAACAATTTTGTTTAGGTCATGTTTTTCAATAGTGCATTTGTTGGTTTGAAATAGTGTCTTGTGCTTGACTACGGATGCACATTGCATCATTGAAGATTCATGGATCATTCAGTTGCGCAAACCCTCTATGGCAAACTTGGGAGTGGTATTCGTGCCATACGATAACTTGCTCAGAATAAAAAGGTTCAAATCTCCTAGTAACTGAGAGTCATAATAGTGAAAGAACAATAATATCACTAAGATCATCTACTTTTAGGAACCTCTAGACTTGAGCCTCTCTGGTGCATCATGATTTCAGCAAAAGCTAGGGAGTTCGTGTGGCGGGTTTCCGTAAAGCTTTGGCGATTCCGACCAATTTTATATTGAGCAATCCCGAAGAATGGAACACTATCATATCGGCCAACTGCAGTTACAATTTCCTCAATACCATTTGTTCAGAAAAACTCGAAAGTATCAATCAGGGGGAAGAAAGCAAAAAGGAAATCAGACAACATGATACATACAGTGCCAGTTTTGATTTCCAGAAGGATAAAACGTGCTTTAAATCCTCGTGGTTCTCTCGTCAGTCTGGTTAATGGGCAAGTCACCAGCTTACCTGATTGGATGATTGTTGTCTATGCACAACGCATGGTATGTTAGACTAATCAGACTTGCGCGGATCCAAATCGGTTTGGTGTTTCGCACTGACGCCACCCACCACGCACCCCCCCCCCCCACCCCGCCACTCCATCCCCATAGACAAAGTTGAAGGATCAAATTGGGAGGTATTAAACTTCGGCTTGAGTAGACAAAAATATAAAGTGCTCAGAACTGAAAATACGAATAACGATTAACTCCCTATTACCAATAAATGAGCGTGGATAACCTTACTTCTTCGGATTTCTCATAACAAATAGTCACATCATCAGTGACCCGAAAACCACTTCAGTTTTTTCCAACTTTGCTTTTCTCGTCTGATCTGACCTAAGATGTCAAACTTCGACTAGCTGAAGGTGAACAATGGAGGCTTGGAGATTCTCTTTATCCCTACGCTCAGCTGCGTGGATGATGCTTATAATTCAATTCAACTATTATGATTGTTTCTGGGATAAAATTCGGCAAAACTCCCTCGGAAGAGCAAGATTCTAAATAAACCTGGTAAAATATTGCTGTTTGCCATCAGAATGTTTTAGGTTGTAGATTCTGCTGCTTGGAACAGTGAAACTTTGCACTAAAATCTTCGCAAGAAGATCATACACAAGGGAACTTTTGAACAACTATTCCACTTAAGCATTCGATTAGATCAGAGTTTCATAAAATGAGTAAGTTATGCTGATAGGAGGCATCATTTAACAAAAAGAGTTTTCGTGTCTTGTAGGTTTTTTTTGTAAACTTTGCTTACTGTCTTGTCGAACACGAGGGTATTATTAGGAACAAATATGACGATAAAATTATTCGTTCGCAGTTTGTTTTGTAGAACGATATTCGTATTCTAATTTGAGAACAAATAGTATACCGGCCATAAACAACGCACAACAAAATGAACCAAATCGATTTTGATCATAAATTTTGCATGCGTGGTAACTATCAGATATCCGCCCTGTCTGTGCATTCTCTGACCCGAAAACCAAAACCAAAACAAAATCACCCTGCTTACCGGAGTCGCACACCAATTTCATTTGCAATGTTCCCTATCACGTGACCATTTGAAAGTACCACCTTTGACCTGAAAAATCTTCTGCATAGACGGATACCGCTTTCAGTATCCTTAGTAGCCCTGGTCACTCGAGAACAGGTGACTTTCGTAGGTGATAGTAAATTTATCGTTTGCTGTAAGAGACACGTCAACCCAGAGTAAATCTCTTCTGTCTCATATGACTGATCTGCTCAGTAGGGTTGTGTGCTTTCTTAAACTCAGCCTCGATGTAGTAACTCCACTTATAAACGTCTCGCCTGAAGTGAAAACTTTTGTGGTATTCAGAGAGTTTTGCCCGTTTTACTTTGAAATCCACGCTATGAACGCACTGATAGAAAGAGCGGAAGAGATAAATCAAACGCACTGAATCAGAACTCACTACAACGGTCGTATTGAAGTTATGCCGTGTCATGACTACGGACAAGTAATCAAATCAGGAGTTGGAGGGTGAGAAAAAAACTGTTTAAACCTACTTCAGTCAAAAGCTGACCCATTTCGCTTGATTTCTTCCGGTTACACGCGGTCCTTTGAAGTGTGCCCTGTATATTCACTTGCCTTGTGTGTACGCGGTCTACTTGCAAGCCCAATGGGCGCAACGAAATTGCGATAAAAGATTGCCTGTGAACTACTGAGACCAGCGGCACGAAGTTCAGATAACAAGGTACATAACATGACTTAACATTTACATACCAGGTATAATTATTCTTTTTTGAGTTATACACTACATGCATATTCTGTCCGTAAGATATTTCAAATGAAATCTTGCAGTAATTTGAGATAAATCACTTGAGTTCACGGGAAGCCCGTGTTATCTTATTTTCAGCTAGGCCACATTATTTTTTATAAACACTCCTACCATTGGTGATCCACATCAATATGACTAAGGATTTTTTTTGAATTGCTGTCGAACGGAAAGTTCTCTTATACGACGCATGTGTGTTGAACTCACCGAAATGTCATACAAGACACTCAGCTGTGTTAAAGCAGATTCCCCGTCACAATAACTCAATGGATTGGATACGTCCATCTCGGAAAACAGGCACGGGAAATTCGTTCCACCGCTATGATTCTGTGTAAACTGATATTACCAGAAAGTGTCCCAAATGTGATCTGAACATTTTACTCTATGCTTCTTCTATGTGCAAATTTTCCGAGGTCTTTGGTGTGTTCTTGCAGTTCAGTTGTCAGATTATACACTGCGGTAAGTCGTCGATGACATTCATAGTTAGACTTTAATCCCAGCTACCTCGAACATCATTTGCGTGTAGACTGCGGTAACACGTTTCATCCTGTCTTCATGCTTGTAACCAATTGCTTGCCACTAACTGACGCAAGTGACCTTGAGTTGACTGACAGTTAGTTACAGATGTGATTATTGAGAAATCCTTAATTTGTTCGTACACAGATTTTAGTTGGACACGAGAATAAACCCGTATCTTAAATTTCTGTAGCTTCATCTGTTACATACACCGATGGTTTGTTTAATAGCGGCCGATGTATGTTCCAATAACAACCCTGGTAGTCTAACTAATAATCAACCAAAGGAACATAATGCTATTGGATCGTAGCCTGTAATCACGCTATGTTATTCCTACGGAGACAACAACAACAGCAACAAAAACAACAGCAGCCACAACAACAACAACAACAACAACAACAAGATAAAGAGATAGTACCAGATAAGCTGGAGAAGCACTGCAGCTTGAGTGGGTTTGGACCACGGATGACTGTTTTAGATCAAAATCTGACTTGAACTTTGTGAGGGTATTAGCTGACGTATTGAAAAATGGACTAGTTCTGTTAGCAGACAGCAATTTGTCATCTGCCCAGAATTGATGGCAAATCTCAGGCCCGAGAAGCGAGTCGCTGGCCCAGTCAGTTTGTGACGAAATTGAACGAAATCATCCGATCAACTGCTATCGGTCGCTCCCACCGAACCGATCGGAATGAACCAATCAGCGGCTAAGCGTTGTTTTAACTGAACGCAACGGAATCACCCAATTAGCAGCCTTCAATTACTTCAACGGAATGGAAGACAGATCAACCAGTCAGCGGCCAAGAGTTGCTTTAACCCAACCAAACGAAGTCAGTCAATCGAAGACTCAACCAAAAGAGCCTGTCGAAAGATCCGGTTTGGGGGAGAGTTTTTGACCAGGGCGCTTCATACCATGTTTCTGACTGTGGTCACCTACTATCCTATATAAATTGCTTGTTTTATGGAATAAAACTAGATGGTTCAAATGCAGAAGAGCCTTTTCATTACAAATAGTGAGACGGATCAGAACAATGCGGGATACTAAACATTTTGTGAGGTTTAAAGGGGTTGCTTTGAGTGGATACATTTATGGCAGTAGCATGAGACAGAACGAGTTTGTTAAATATTCGCATCCAGTCTTTGTGCACAGTGTATCAGTGGAATAATCACGCAACCCGTCAACACTAGGAAGAAATCGCTTATAACTCTAGCATAGACTGCGTAAACCTTAACTTGATTACGCACCTTCGTTATTGGAATGCTATGTTTGTAAGTCCGGTTACTTCGATTTTCAATTTTAATCGACTTCCTATTAGAAGACTGGTTTTTATTGCGGTATGCAAAGAAGTTTCAGTTCAGATGTCATCGCGATGTTATTTTTGACCAACCAGCGGTAGATTTGCAACTTACTTTGTATTCAACTTTATCGCTGTCAAACTTTTCACTCAAATTCATTCGAACTCAAAAGTGTCATTGTCGGTTGTATTTTTCTCCAGTTCGTTTCAATTTCTTCTTCACCGAGATCAGCGTTTCACTTCATCTCCTTCCTGTCTTGGTTTAGAATCACGCGGATACGGAGTGGAAATTCGCACGAAGCAAACTATGGGTTGGCTATTTCGACGAGGGTTCCACCTTACCCCCACCGCTGAACACGATTGTTAGCCCGAAATCCATATTTCGATTTATCCACTCCCTGTACAAACTCGTTCGGAGATGCGTCTGCGCGTGCTATCATCGTGGTCGAGTACAGTCGGAAAGGTACACCACTTCTGTGAATCCGGTTACTTGGGATCATGTAACATCAGTGCCGAACACAACCAAATCAATGCCGGCATGGTATGACGTTGCAGGTCAACAGCGTTACATCACCGTGGATCAAACGCGTCCAGCAGGCAGAAGCACCGTGCAAAGTGTGGAGAAAGTAAGCATGGATGTCTAATTGATATATCGCGGTGTTTGATCGAAGTGTTCCCAATAGGCTTCACATAACAATCCATTTATTACGCGTTTAGTTGACTGTACTGTCCACAGTGGACAAAGTCAGTAATCTCTAAGTATCTGAAAGAAATCTTCCAAACCATGCGACTTCTTCTTCCTCCAAAAGCAAACTGCTCGACGTTGCTAGTCATGAGTAGAGGGCTATCATCAAATGTGGTCGGCATATGACTGGAAATTGTTCGGAACTCCACAATTAACAAAAAGCAGTAATCACTTCGTTTCTTTGTCTAAATATTTGGGTAATGGGAATGCACACTTTATTTTTCACACATGCATAAGTACGTGCATACGTATATATATATATATATATATATATATATATATATATATATATATATATGCTTACATACATACATACATACTTACTTTCAAACATACACACTCCCTCAAATGATTATCGTGAAGGAGTTCATCTTACATGGATTACATCTACTCAACAAAACATATACCCCCGAAGAATACGGAAGATACTCCACCATCACCCGTCACGATTCCGTTAAAACAGTATCAGTCATGTGAAGGTGTGATAAAACGTGGCAGCCGCAGAGCTCACATCAGTCTTCGTTGTCCTAATGATCGCCCTCTCTTTCTCTTTCAAGATATTTGACGGTAGTTGGGGGTGCGTTGAGACTATTTACAGCACTATTGATCATCATTGGAACTACTGCAGCGTGCACTGAAAAAGCATAAATTATTCCAGTACATAAGAAATTATGAACAAAGGCTAATGTGGTGCCTGTTAAGCATCCGGTCCAATCGCATTCGTGTTTGTAAATGGGCACTTCTGCCGTCATTCCAACACAATGCACGGAATACGTTCCTCGGAATTTTCTGTCTCAAAGAGTTAATAAAATTGCAAACATTCCTCTACCGTCCGCCGAACTAGCTACTAGGTTGTGATTTTTAATTCGCCGCGTAACGACCAAACGAAATCGTCTGTTAACTATCTCGCGTAAACTGGCCTACATGCACTCCAATGGGGGCAATCGGATCAACATTTTGTCGAAAAATGTCACACAAGTATCCCAACAACCCTTGCATTGCCACAGATCACAGCTGATAAGAGCTATTTACAAGCTTCTGATAGTTAGAACAAATAAGTTACAAAGTTCAAAGTGGCATTCATATGCTGGAAAATAAAGACGGCAAAACTCGAGTAAAAAAATGGATCAGATTCACGAGAAAGTTGAATGGCCGTGAGCACTAAACAACAGACAGTGGTTTTCAGTGACTACAGTGCTCCAGAGTTTACCAACTTTCCCAATATTTTTTACGGGTCATCTAAGCTCTTAGTACATCGTTACTGATAAATAAATCGAACACCAGTGAGCCTTGTTGATTGGATTCCAGTTCGATCTTTTTCATTCACTCTTTTCCTGTTTTAGAAAAAGCAACATGGCGAACACAGTTCTGTCTTCCCGATACTTCTCCTCAGGCCAGTACAGTAGACGTGCGAAGTTTTAGCGTTATTCTAAAATGTGATCCACACACAAAACTGAATGTCAAATCCGTTTCCGCTGCATTAGCATGGGCGCCCTAACCATCAGATTCACCAGTCCTGTGTGTCTGTCCCACCTTCACGTTGACCTTCGGCCACGTGTACTGTCGTGTCTTGCCAAACTGTTTTTGCGAGTATAGGATTGGCCTATGTAACCTGATTGTAAACTCCTCGGCCTTAGAGGGGATTCGTTGTCTGATCCCTTTAGAGCGGTTTGCTGGCAAACGGTAGATAACGCTAAATGGCCCATGTCGCTTTAGTGTGTGACCCGTATCGATTGCACGGGCCAGTATTGCGCTGGTTGCCGTCTTATTTATCCCTTTGGTTGGCAATGTAGGACTGTGCCCTTGGACTTTATCGGACAAGCGCCTGGTTGTTCTCTTGACGTATCTCGCTTCACGGAAGCAAGAGTAGGAATATACACAACATGAAATAAAATAATCAGGTAGCCTGTCTTTGAGTTTTAGTTATAAACATGGTTTAGTGTTGAACGCGATTTGCGGCTTGGCTGCGTAGAATGTATTTGCCACGGCATTAGATAACCGACGGGTCACTGTTTCTGCAGCCCTATCCCCTTTGAATCCTATACGAACGAATACGATCATTTTCTGGGACTTACAGATATCTTCGTCGAGGATTTGCATTCATTTGTTGTCTGAGAAATCTATCTGGGTACCCATTTTCTCTGAGTAAGTGACCGATAGATCCCAGCTCTTTCGTAAGCGCTTAAACTTTGGACATGTACTGTACTGGTCTGAGATGAATTACCAAAAAACGTCGGAAAATTCCCAATAAACACAACTGGAGAACAGTTTGGCGAACAAGCTCGTTTTCAGTGATTCATACTCATGCCATTACATCAAAATATATTACGATAAGTTAGAAGATGGAACCAATTAGACAAGTAGGAAGTGATTAAAAAAATAATGGTGACAAAGAGAGGAGGGTGGGGAGAAGAAAACATTTGTAATCCGGGCTTAAAGCAAGACCGGATATGTATGGTTCTTCTCGTGTTTTGTCAGTTTTCATCTGGTTTATGGCCCCGTTGTAGGGTGGAGGGAGGACCTGGGCCGCTTCAGAGCACACACAAATTGTTTTTGAGCACATAGAGGGGGGTTGTGGAGGCGGATGTTGACAGCCTCAGCTGTGGATAGTATACTACATTTTGCCGGTCTTGATTGCCGACCCCGAACCTTATACAGCGCACGGAAGGCCTCAGCCACGTTTACTGTGATTAGTCTGAGCAAGGTGTGAAACGACAGCGATAGTGAGTGATTTAACTACTCCAGTGTTTAACCATGCAGGGTAATGTTCGCGGATGCGCTCAGACAAACGCCTGGTCATGCGGCCTATATATATATATATATATATATATATATATATATATATATATATATATATATATATATATATATATTGTACCGCAGGAACAAGTGAATGAATAGACACAGAATGAGGCTGCAGAATCAGGCTCTTTGACTTTCAACCGCAAAAGCACTACCGGCCGGGATTTGAACAAACCCCGGAGCTTAACTGCATGGAACGTATTGCTGATTACCCCGACAACCTTCTATACACAATCTCTGCCAACGTATCACCCTTGAATGACAATGAGATGTATATCGGTTTTCTTTCAACTCCAAACTTCCTTGGAGTTTCCACTTTAATTCGCATCATACTCTCTACTAGCCGATCCGGATATCCGTTTTGGATGAAGGTTCTTCGTACCGTTTACAGTTCTTCTACAAAGGTGTCCTGCGAACATATTCTTCTTGCTCTGTTTGTGAGGCATCGAATTAGGCTCTTTTTAATCTTTAGAGGCAAGAAGCTGTGAAAGTGAATGTATTGCCCATTCCACGTCGCGTTTCTGTGTGCTAACCGGCTGATTGAGCCATCTTCACGGCGACTCATCCGAACGTCAAGGAAGGCGATTGTATTGTCTGAGACTGTTTTATTGTGAAATGTAAGTATGTATGAGCTAAGTTAAAGCTGTCTAGCAGTTGGTTAATGTGGTCTGACGAATTGACTACACGGAGAATGTCATCTACGTAGTGTTTGTACATAACACAGTTTCGAATTGAAGATTCCAGCGGACCGTTTTCTAACTTTTCCATAAAGACATCCGCAAGTTGTGGTCCTAGTGGGGAGCCCATTGCTACCCCATCCCTTTGGCGATAGATCTGGTTGTTAAATTTAAACTGAAAAGCAGCAACTGTTTCGGATTTTCTAAGGGTATGTATGTCTCAACTGTGTTTTTTCCATGTAGATACATAGATAATCAATCACCCACTGGGACACTGGTTAAAAGTTAACTGATGTCTATTGAAAGCATCCGGCTTTCTTTTACTTTTGGGTCTTTCAAGCTTTTACGAATTCAAATGTGTCCTTGAGGCTGTGCTTTGAAATTGCTTGTCATACCGGTTCCAGCCACCTTGCCAACCATTTAGCCACGGCATGGTATGGTGAGTTACGTATGTCCAGTGTAGTTCTTAAGGAGAATCCACTCTTACGCGTTTTCTGCAATCCGTACAGTCTGCGAATGGTTGTTCCCGTAGAGCATATCCGTTCAAATGTGGCTGAGTCTATCATATCTTTTTGCTACAAACTTCGCAGCAATTCAGACAGAGACTTCTGTACTTGTTGTGTCTTATCTTTTTCAATGACCATTTTCGCGAATTTAGATGTGTCATTCAAAATGGTATCCAGTTTCGCAATATAGTCTGACCTGTTGAGAAGCACTATACCTGTTCCCTTGTCCTGCTTCGGTGTGATGACATCACTATTCTTTTTCAGTTCTCTTAAACGTTGCGAATGAGCTGTCCTCAGTAACCCTCCTGGTGACGGCTTAGCTGTATGGTATTGATAACATGTATTCACTAAAGTGGATTTAGGGTTCTGTAGGTCCACCTGTGACGATGGGAATAGACCCGACAGCTGAGCACAAATGTTCTCAAATTCCACTTCCAGACCCAGTTGTTTGTTCTTGTTGCTTGGACAACAGAATTTTGCTCCTAAGAATAAAACTTTTAGCAACGTTTTGTCTGGTTGAAGGTCAGATAAACTGTGTACGAAACTGTCAGGGTTTGACGGGAACTCACTCACTGGTTCTGATACCTCGATCCGTTTGAACAACTTTTGTCGTTTACTTCTCGTAATATATTGTGATGTAATGGCGTGATTAATAATGACTAAAAACGAGCTTGTTCTCCAAATTACCGAAAAGTCAGATCTGTGTTCACCACGTTACGTTTTCTGACTTCAGACTATGGGAACATTTCACGAACTTTCCCTCTTTTATCCATGAATTAAATACTTCTCACGCGCTCAGGCAGTTGAAGTTTGCATTGAATATAGTTATTCGCTCGACATAGTGAATCGATAATCTGACAATCATTGTAAGTCTTTTTATCGCAGCTAGTTTCACCCCAATTACTGTTACACATCTTTGTCTCACTCAAAGTTTGCGTAGAACACAAACGAGTCCAATATTTACTCCGGATTTCACTGGCCATATTTTCACTTTCTATCCATCCCTATCCACTAAATTGTATCGCCTCATCTGCCTAATCAATCCCCATCCCACATACTGCGGCTTGGGACATTTGTTTTAGACGGACAAACCGACCAAGACGGTTAAAAAAAGGCCCACTTTCTATCAGGTGAGTCGTGTTTTACTGTCTGTTAGGCTTATGCAATCTACCCGTCTATTCATTAAGTTATACAGCTCTTGGTCTTCTGGCTCCCCTGCTCAAACTAATCCAGTCCACCAGTTTGCCACGGACGTCGAAAAGCCAGAAGCCATTCGGCATGGCCTCGCGACTCGGCTGGTAGAGCACACACGGTACTGAAGCGTGGGTAGCAAATATGCGTGGGTTTTAATCCCGCCGGGGTCAACGAATTTTAACATTTGGGTCATTTCAATAATGCAGCACTGTCAGTGCACTCGCACGCTCATGACAGAAGATCAATACATTCAACCAAACAGCCTACTGGAGCTCTATGAGTAGAACCGGTGATGCAAGAAAGGCAGACTGGAACATCCGGGAGCAATACTGATCAAATAATCCACAAAACTGGATTACTCAAAACCAAATCTATGCTATACAGTACAGATTTGCGATAAGAGAATAAAAATTTCACTTGAATAAAACCTGCTCTTATTCAGCCCTATTTAAACTGTCGGATGGTCTTCTCGATATCTTGGATTCAAAAGAACTACCCCACAAAATAAATGCTTTGGAATCAATTCATCGACGGATTATGTAAGCATAGCTCGTATTAGTCTGTTATCACTTGGGTTTTGCGCACGAGTTTGCGTGTTTTTGCTTATTCGGCGTAAGTTCAAACTTCTTCAGGTTTGCTCGAGAGATTCCAAAAAAATCTTGTAATTTCCTTTTCATCCGAGAACAGCTGAAGTCTCATTCATTCCCCCGGGAAGCAGAATGAGACAGTTTGGGTGATTGATCGATTTTGGGCAATTGGTTCGCTTTAGTCTAACCTCATGAAAAGTGGTTCAGAAGCAAGGAAAAAGCTGAACCGTCTCAGAATCTCCAACGAGCGAAAATTTCCAAAGTTTCCATTAGTTCAATCCACTTAGTATGTATTTTTTCAACTTGTGCAAAGAAGTTACTGTTCATTATTGACATTTAAACACGACTGTAGATTAGTTCGGTATTCTCCAAAAGAATGCTGCGATCATTATTCAGTATGTACAATTTACAACAAACAAGGATTAGTTACAAAACTGTGGGCTCAGTGATTACAAGCTAATCAAAAAGCATGCAGTAATGTGAGCAAAGAGTACATCTAAAAAATACCCACTATAAATAGTCACATGCAGCATCAACCAGGAGTTCGTAAGGGTCAACTTGTGAGTATAATTCCGGATCGATTACGTGCTTATTTTACCTAAAGATTCACTCAAAAAATCCATTTATCTGTCTAACTAACTAACAATCTATCTATCTATTCTACCTTCTTGTTGTTTTGTGTGCTTCATTTTCTACTTTATAGACTGTCATGTGCCGATTAGTTAGACGATATATTCATCAGTCGAAGAAGACCATGCGGCAGGACGGGGTTAACGAAGATGATTTATTGGAAATAAAACAAGATATTTCCAGTCTCCGGTATGTTTTCAACCTCTCAGTCTACCGAAGTTGTGTGCCATTGTACACAGTTTTTAGCATACTCATCATAAATTGACCTTCCGGCTGACTTTTTTCCTTTCGACCGTATACATGAATTTGAATATTATAAGTGAAAGTATTTCTAGAAGTTTCTCCAGTTAGAACAGCAACATAGATATGACCCAATGAATGGTAGTTTCAAATGTAAACGAAAAAACCGCCAAAGTGACTTCCATTTGACTATGCACCTTTTTCACCTATGGAATATAGCTTCTCAGAAGCAGTCAATATACGGTTCAAAGCGATGTTTCATTTTGCAATTGTTTCCCTTATTTAGTATTTTTCATTTTATTTATTCTTATTTTGTTATCCATAAAGTGAATTACAGCATAAGGGACAAACCTCCTGATCAAAAGGCGTACTGTAAAACTGGGTTGTGACGGGTCATTCACGCAAGAACCAGGTTGTTGATCCTGCTTTTGAAGACAGAAAAGTTCTAAGCGGATGGGAAGACAAAAAGAGGAAGAAAGTTCCATAATTTAACGGTCCGAAGAGAGAGATAGAAGTACAACATTTAGTGACAGAAACCTGATAAGGATGACTAATTGCATGGGTAGGTGATGACTGGAAAAAAGTTATAGGATGAGAAACTCTCGAAGCAAGCTCAGAAGAACAAAATCCAAAATAGTATCGGTAGAAGAGAGACAACGAAGCAACAGCCCGACGATGGGCTAACGGCTGCACACTCGACGTTAAAGAATGGTCGTCATTCAGGCGGATGGCCTTACATTGAACCCGACCAAGAAGAGAAAGAGAGGCAGATGAAGCTCTACCCCAGACGTGAATGCAGTATTCAAGTGCTGGGCGGATTTGAGCTTTGTACAGCAGAAGATGAATTCGTGTGAAGAAGAATCTGGCTCGAAACAGAAAACCAACTTTGCGTGCAGCACGAGAAGCGAGCTGAGATATGAAATTGGACAAACATAGAGAAAAAGTTATAGATAAGCCAAGAAGAAGGGTAGAATCTGTAGAAAGTAGCACAGTTGAATCAAAGGATAAATGAGAGAAGAATGAATGATGTTTCACGGAAATTGAGAGAAGCGAAGTTCTGGAAGCACTAAATGCAACATGATTGTGGGATCCCCAGAAGATGTGTTCGAGATCGGACTGTAAAGATGCACTGATTGCATTGCAATCACGACCGATGTTGGTGTTGGCTTGGTGAGAATTGTGGTAAGAAAAGGAAGAATGAAGGGTGGCGCCATTGGCGAAGGAATGGCTTAGGTTGGAAGTAGTAGGTAGATCATTATTAAATAAAAAATAGGATGGGCTCCAGTACTGAACCTTGGGGGACACCAGCCTTCATAGGAAATGGCTGGGACAGAACCCCATCAAGTCGGGCGGAGATGGGTCGCTTACTGAGGAAAGATGTTGTCCACGACACGAGAGCGGAGGAGAACCCGAAAGTGGGCAGTTTCACCAGAAGATCTTTGGACCAAACTCGGTCAAAGGCCTTGCAGTTGTCGAGTGAGGCTGTATGCTGCTCCGTGATTGTCGAGTGCAGTCGACCAGGAGTGTGAAACGAGAGCCAGAGTATCACCAGTGTAACGGCGAGGTCGGAATCCGCATGGGCGATCACTCAGTAATCCTTCGCGTGTGAGAAAAGTACGCAGTTAGTCGGAGATAACACTTTCGAAATAGTAGGTGTGAGGGAAATAGGATGATAGTTATTCGGGTCAAAAAGATCACCGCGTTTGGAAATAAGAGAAATGACGGCGTGTTTCCAGGGGATCGGAAGAGTAGAAAGTTCGGGAGAGACGGAAGAGACGACGTAAGACGGGGGCCAATTCAGGGGCGCGCATCTTAAGGACGATGGGTGGTACACCGTCCGGACCGAGTGGTTTGCGTACATCAGGAAAAAAACAGCGCTTGGTGGATCTTCCTAGTCCTAATATGAGGTTCATAATGGGAGGCAGAGGAAAGAGAAGAAACCGGAGGAGTAGGAAATTTGGGTAAGGTGGAGATGTAAGCAAATGAGGAAGCTAAAATCTCGGCTTTCTCGTGTGGTTCACAAACAAGATCACCAGAGGAACTACCTATGGGAGGGAAATTGGCAGGGGGAAAATTGTGGGAGACTGCTTTGCCAAGGGACCAAAATGTTCGGCTACCGGTGGCAGATGAGGGTAAGTGTTCGGCCTTCCAACGAATGAAGACTTCTTTGGCTTTCTGTATGGTTGACGAGCATCTGTTCCTGGCTTGCACGAAGCAGCGGTGGGAGTCGGAAGTGGGCGGGCGGCGCCAGCGGCGAAATGCCGCCCGCTTCAAGCGTACAGCACCATCACATGCGTGGTTGAACCACTCGGGGGATTCGAGTTTACCGAGTTTGGAGAAGTGAGGAATAAAAAGGTTGCACATCTTGAAGAAGAATGTCAATGAAGTAAGAAACGGAAACGTCTGAAGTAAAGCAGCAGTCATTCCAAGGATAGGAAGCTAGGAAATCGATGAAGCCGTCCCAGCTTGCTGAACTATACCGCCAAACAGTGTCTCGAGGTAAGTGGAGGATCGAGGCCATAAATTAATGGAACAGGAAATAATACAATGGTCAGGTGATCCAAGTGGAGGAAGAACAGAGATGCCTGAAAAGAGGGAAGGAACAGAAGGGAGAATAAGATCACTGGTACGGGTACGACCGACAGCTTGATCCGGGAATGCTTGTAAAGAGGTCGGCAAGTTGGCACAGGTGGTTGACAACGGCGACATATTTGGCTTCGCGCCCCCCAGCAGAAGTGTTCGTTGAGTGAATCAACTAGTCTCGATTGTGAGTGTTAAGATCCCTTGAGATGGTGATATGGTCGTTAGGACCCATAACAAACAAATTCTCAATGTTTGAGTATAAGAAGTCAAAGATCGATAAATCGCTACTGTTGAGTGAAAGACAAAAATTCAAAGGCAATGATTAAAACAAAGAAGTCGGGGCTTCAGTCAAGTCGCCTTGAATTTACCATTGGAAGAGTTAGGATTTTTGATTCTTGATATGGCGACTGACTGGTGGACAAAGGCACAGACATTAGCTTTGGGTGAAGAAGAGGACTGAAAGTTATGGTTCAAAAATTGAAGATTGGTGGTATCTAATGAGGGGGGATTTGAATTTCGGTCAAAAATTATTATATAATCTGTAGTATGCACCTGATGAGATACCAGGAAATCTATCCAGATACTAATTGTGCAACGTAACTCGACTATGTGCTCTTCGGAAGCACCTAAGTGTCTGATTTTTGCTAATTTTCATGTACGTTACCCTCTTCTGGGCCGAGGTGATCATATTATTAGTTGTAAGCACGCATTGCATCATCTATCTCTACTGTTCTACAAAAAGAAGGACGTTTTGTAGTTCAACCTTTGAAATTTCTTCGTTGGTTTGATCTCTCACATTTAGCTTCAGAAATGAATCGAATAAAATACGAGGATAACAGCATTATTCACACTACTTTTCGTATAATTTTATATACCACAGAATATATCTTTGTCGGACGCATTCCAAATAGTTGAAACAAACCCCATTATCATATAGATTATAACATTATAATAATCATTAGTGCTTCATTATATATGGTCGGTACAGCCCTAACACAAACTGTTCACATAACGGTAATTCTGACCCTCACCGGTCGAAGTTGCGTAGTATCTGTACGAGGAGCGTTTCGGTTGATTCATCAAATGGTCTTGTTCACAACAAATTGAAATGCTTTGGCAAAAGATGTACATTCGAAAAGCGTGTCGGACTTTAAAAGTCCATAGTATTTGCAGATAGACCAGTGATGCTGAATGATATTACCAATATTTGCAGGTATTGTCGAACCTCATGCGAGCTGGTGTCTGATAAGTACGTTTTATTCTCCTATATGACAGTATTACCGCAGAACTACATAATCTTATATCTATCATAGGTAACAAGTTGTGGTCAGGTTCTGGGGGCAATCGTCACTGCGATTTGCTTTTACTCGGTGAACAAATACGCTAAAATCCCAAATTCTGACTGATTCATTCTACCAATTCTGTCTCGTTCTCAGATATGAGCTGCGAGAAGACCGAAAGCGAGAGGTTGCACGCACAATCGGTCACCTGGAAGGTCTAAAACGTGATCTGTTAGAAGAATTGAACAAACAGTTCGCAAAAACAAAACACATGTTTAGTGCACAGCATGGAGCTTACCACAGTGCGAATCGTTCTATGGGCGTGTTATCCGGAACAGCCGATGAACTGTCTCTTTTGCATGCTACACCATCACCCGCAGTTTCCAGGTCAATCACGGGTGAACTCAGTCGGCCAGCCGGTCCGATTAAAAGTTTATCCCTGTCTTTCTGTGCGGATGAGCCACAGGCCTGTTCCCTTAGCTACGGTCGAGAGACTCAACACATTTATGATGAAATCAAACAATTGGCACTGATGAACACGGCTTATGAGGGACCATATGGTAACGGGGGTCAAATACTCGAACGATACCTTCCGATTCATACTTTCACGCAGCTAAAATACGACATACTACGCGGGGTTCGCTCAGAAATGCAACAGCTAATCCAAGAATTGAGAAAGCCAAATGCCAACGAGCCAACACAAACATCGATCTTTCCGGAACGTCATACTGGGACTGTGATTGAGGATCCACAAGGTGAATGGCACGGCGGAAATGATAGAACTGTGGAACAGCAGAAACGAGAGATTTCCAAAATTTCCAGCTCCAGATCCGAACGAGTTCAGACTAAAGTGAGCCCTTCAGCGATCCCCCCACTTGTGGTTGACCTGCATCGTGGATCAACGACCAGGTCACATCAACCTCCACGTCCTCTAATTCGACAGTCTCGACGCTCAGTAAGTCCAGCTGATCCAGAACAGTTGACTGCGGATCAAGCTACACCCAGTTTTGTGACCGAGGCCGCCACCACCTTGACTGCCAGCACAATACCCACCACAACGACAACTATTAGTAGTACCAGCCCAATCGGTAGTAGTAGTAGCAACCGCACCGTCACCACCAATATTCTTCCTGGTTCTATAAATACTCTGACACGGAATCGTCTCGAGTCTAGAATTTACTCGCACGACACTATACAGGACCCTGATCGGAAATCATCAGTTTAATCCATGTAAATGCAACAACTGTGGGACGACCAATAATCACCGTTCCATAATTATGACGCACTTGTTCGCAGGCCCGAAAAAACTTCAACACATTATGCCTTAGACGAACCACAATGCTAATATATAATAGAATTCACTCTAATTTTCCCCTTTCAGAGACCAAATATGTCCTCACATGTACACACACACAATCTCTCTTTCTCACACACCCACACAAACATGCATGCATACATGTATTAGCAACCCGCTACGCCAAAAAACCGGCAACTGACGCTGTTCAAAACCTATAGAGATTATTTCATCAAGAAAAACACTATCACCAATGGACGCAGCACACACGCACACACGTATATGTACATGTGGAACCAGAGAGAAGAATGTGTACTGATGGGACTGTGCCAATTAATTCAAGCTAACCACAGCAGTATTGCTTTTAGACGTGTGTCACTTGCCAAATAAACACATTTCCCCACAGTTCATGTACAAATCAAGATAAGTTGAGATGCGTACACCCAAATACATCAGTAAAGTGGAAAAATGTGCACTATACTGTAAAAATGGCGTTGGTTGCTTGGTTTTCTTCGATTTTATCCCCAATAATCAAAGCTACACAGAAAATATTGAGCCTTATTTCTAGACTTGTCACCAAATATTCACATAGTTCATGAGAATCCAAGTTAGCCGTGCTAGACCTATTACTGATGCGAAGGGAACGGGTTTCTACGGGATTCACATTACCTAAAATAAAACCAGATCGCAATCGAACGAAAACACAGATTGTACGGAATAATTGTTGGAAAATACAGCATTTATATGGGCGGGAAAGACATACGGAGAGGCATACGCAAGCCACAACTAGGTCAGACGCAAACTGTGTTTGGCTACCATGAATATGCAGAGTGTGATCGCTTGGTTTCTTGAATCTCAACTGTGTCGGAATATGTATTCTTGACAGATTGTGAAATCACAAACCACAACGAGATGACCCAGACTTTCAACATGTAGTTGATTTTCCATGGGTCATGACTGGTGTGTGGATTGAAAGAAAAGCACAGTGGTTGGTCTGAATGGAGTTTCTCGTGCAATGTGCACGCGTGAATGCGATACAGAATTGTCACAACAGTTCAATATAATCCATACTTCCAGGCCTCAAGGTTGCGCCTGCTGATTCTTCAAACAACAAACATTGGCTGTCATGTTTGCAGAGATTTAACTCTTTACACAGTGTTGCTCATTGATTTTAAGTTAATAAAAACATTTATTTAAGAATCTGATAACCTACAAGATACACGACGATAACGGACTTATCTCTAGTTGAGTGAGTATTATCATATCTTGTTACACCGAGCATGAAGTCAGCTGTGGTGGTGCCAACACAACGTATACAGAACACAGGTAACGGGGAAGGAAAGTCGAATTAAAACAAAATTGTATTTTTACGGTTTTACTGCACGAAATTTTGTATCTTTTTGGAGATTTCAGTCAGTATTTGTGGGGTCCGAGGGTTTTCTAAGTACGCTGAACAGCATTCGCGCCACTAGCTCCGGCTTTGAACCATATCCCTCAACATCTCTAGCCAGAAAAAGCTCTCATCACGGAGTCGGGACGCAAAAAATAAGGCCAGCACTGACGTCAACTTCTTCATACCCCTGTGTCTGACAGCCCCATCGGTTCTTCCAGCCATACCCAGAAAACATAAATAGCACATGGGATGGTAGATGAAGAATAGGGATGCGTAAAACGTGGTCATTCCACCAGAGGTGGGGTACAGTGATCATTCGTATCAGATGGTGGTTATCTATACCCAATGCACAACGACAAAAATCGTCATTTCTCACAAGGCATTGGCACCAAACGTGAACAACTGACCGAAGACATTCAGCGTCGGATATGGAAAGCCGTCAAGCGTCCTGAGGTAGGAGCTATCAAGGTTCGCGACCGAAAAGATACACGCTACGAACTGTGGTGGTGAGAACCTATCGCTTCAATGAGAGTTGGATATCGTTGCGACACTCCAAATAGCGTAGGTACTCGTAAGCTGTTCTGGCCTTCACTATCGTGGTCAGATCATATCGCCTACAAGGTTTCAAGCTGTTTTCAAGCTCCCGAAATATTTATAACTGCTAAGCACAAAGAATGAGAGCGAACGCAGGCTGATGACAGTCTTATCAGAGTACTTTCCACATAGATGGAGCATGGCACATATTAAATCACGAAATCGCAACCACCAAAAGGTTCAGAAAGCGACGCGTTCCGAACGGCTTATAGCCCAGAAAGACGTAGAAACTAAGAAATGTGGCAGTCAACAGCAGAAATATGGATACTATTCACTGTGGCAAGGCCAAACGAGTTTGGGAGTTTCTTGAAAAGACAATGCAACATGTATTGTGTTAAACGGAAAACGTCTAATGTCTAATGGCATTTTGACTGGAAAATTATAATTAACAGACGTTCTAATGACCAGAAATAACCTTTCTCGAGACCGATTCACAACTAAACCGGGTTGAGTCGAATGTTTCCCCCACCATCAAGAATGGCTGCGCCAACCATAGCGGTATGAGCATTACCTTAATGGGTGTTGAAGTTGCTTGCATCTGTCAGATTGCGCCACACACGTGAAGGGCAGAGTCGTGAGGAGAATGTCGGGTTTTGCACCGGTCATGGATGAATCGACCAGATCTTCACCTACCGACAGCTCCATGAGCACCACTATAGCTTCTACTACCCTACTTTCATCGTGTTCCTAGACATTCACGCGGTCTTTGACTCTGTCAATGGGACTATTTGTTGAGAAATAAGGTACCTGATAAGCATGTATCGATCCTCAAAGACTTTGATCGGCACACCTCAGGTCAGGGTGGGGTTTACCGCTCGTTTTCGATACCTTTTGTCTTCTCCAGTAGAGTACAGTGAGGACAATAAATGTGGAACCAACCTGGGGAGATTGGATTTCTCTACTTTCTACTCAAAAGCTTTTAGTGGGCAAAATGAGGCAAATGCCACAAAAGTAAATAGTAAAGTCAATTTCGAAAAGTGTGCATAAGAATTGAATGGTAGGGAAGCAAATTAGCGGGCTTGACCGGTATTTAATGTCTAGGCTCCACACTAACCTTAAACGAAGAGTTCATAGACGACATATTCCTTCTGAATATATGGGGTAATAATGTGGATGAAGTGTGATAAGGTCAGTGGTCCAGACGGGTTGTCGCCAAGGATGCAAACTGAATTTGCTCTCATTTCATCTTCGGCGTTAACATGTTGATACGGTCAGCTTTTGTTCCGTGAGAATACCCTGGATTATGTTAGAGTGGCATCTGTGATGCGAGTGCATGTTCACTGTATGGAAGTTATATCGTGCAATCTAACACTCTGAACTTGTGTGTTCAAAGACTTCTATTGCATCGAATGTCCTCTGAGATAAGAACAACTGGTCCACTCAGCTCGACTATCGTCACTTGAGTGTCCTGTTGAATGCCATTACATCATATACTATTTCGTTTTTCATTCTGTAGGATATGTAAAGCCGCTAGTATTTGTATTCGGGACTATAATGATGCATTAAATTGTGTAACGAGAAAAAACTGCAAATATACTAGGTGTAGGTGGTGGCCCACTGTCTAACAGAGGTCATTTATCTGACTCCTTCAATAATCGCGAATAATTAACACGTGACCATGTCCACGTCTTAACTACCTTGGAGGAAAAACGTTCTTCAGGGTATCATTCTACCACTCTGTTTCCATCCCATGTATGCTCCCTTTTTAGGTCTATTTCTAGACTTCAATGAATAACTTATTGACCGATCGATTGTCTTTCATCATTTAGTTGTAATTCGCCATCTAAAACTTGAATGATCGAATCACTTGCACATTGTGGTAACCTTTCACGTGGTTCACCGTAAGGCATTTCTCATCATGCCTAGAAGGAAAGTGATGAAATATACGTGATCCACAGCGTCCAGCAAATCTGACTAAAACGGTGATAGAGTGATACCCTGAAGAACGTTTTTCCTCCAAGGTAGTTAAGACGTGGACATGGTCACGTGTTAATTATTCGCGATTATTGAAGGAGTCAGATAAATGACCTCTGTTAGACAGTGGGCCACCACCTACACCTAGTATATTTGCAGTTTTTTCTCGTTACACAATTTAATGCATCATTATAGTCCCGAATACAAATACTAGCGGCTTTACATATCCTACAGAATGAAAAACGAAATAGTATATGATGTAATGGCATTCAACAGGACACTCAAGTGACGATAGTCGAGCTGAGTGGACCAGTTGTTCTTATCTCAGAGGACATTCGATGCAATAGAAGTCTTTGAACACACAATTTCAGAGTGTTAGATTGCACGATATAACTTCCATACAGTGAACATGCACTCGCATCACAGATGCCACTCTAACATAATCCAGGGTATTCTCACGGAACAAAAGCTGACCGTATCAACATGTTAACGCCGAAGATGAAATGAGAGCAAATTCAGTTTGCATCCTTGGCGACAACCCGTCTGGACCACTGACCTTATCACACTTCATCCACATTATTACCCCATATATTCAGAAGGAATATGTCGTCTATGAACTCTTCGTTTAAGGTTAGTGTGGAGCCTAGACATTAAATACCGGTCAAGCCCGCTAATTTGCTTCCCTACCATTCAATTCTTATGCACACTTTTCGAAATTGACTTTACTATTTACTTTTGTGGCATTTGCCTCATTTTGCCCACTAAAAGCTTTTGAGTAGAAAGTAGAGAAATCCAATCTCCCCAGGTTGGTTCCACATTTATTGTCCTCACTGTACTCTACTGGAGAAGACAAAAGGTATCGAAAACGAGCGGTAAACCCCACCCTGACCTGAGGTGTGCCGATCAAAGTCTTTGAGGATCGATACATGCTTATCAGGTACCTTATTTCTCAACAAATAGTCCCATTGACAGAGTCAAAGACCGCGTGAATGTCTAGGAACACGATGAAAGTAGGGTAGTAGAAGCTATAGTGGTGCTCATGGAGCTGTCGGTAGGTGAAGATCTGGTCGATTCATCCATGACCGGTGCAAAACCCGACATTCTCCTCACGACTCTGCCCTTCACGTGTGTGGCGCAATCTGACAGATGCAAGCAACTTCAACACCCATTAAGGTAATGCTCATACCGCTATGGTTGGCGCAGCCATTCTTGATGGTGGGGGAAACATTCGACTCAACCCGGTTTAGTTGTGAATCGGTCTCGAGAAAGGTTATTTCTGGTCATTAGAACGTCTGTTAATTATAATTTTCCAGTCAAAATGCCATTAGACATTAGACGTTTTCCGTTTAACACAATACATGTTGCATTGTCTTTTCAAGAAACTCCCAAACTCGTTTGGCCTTGCCACAGTGAATAGTATCCATATTTCTGCTGTTGTCTGGCTACATAACGGTTTTTGGATGTTGGTTATGTGATATTTTGGGCCTCAACAAGGGAGGCCGAAAACCGGCCGATGGGGTTCTGCGGTTTGTGACGTTTACTTTCTACTTCGTAAATCAGTATTTCGAACACCACTGCCGCAGTTCACTGGTGGTAGACGATAGTGCAATTTAGTCTGACTCATCGAAGCTTCAACTATTTGGTGTCTTATATGCTTCTTCACTCCAAATTTCAGGGTTAGGTAGCTGTTATTCCTAATAGTTCGGTGGGCCTTCGAGGTTATGAGACACATACCTCCTTCAATGTGCTCATCTGCAAGCATGTGATAAAAACTACCGCCCCTAGTATCTTTGTGGAATTCTTCATACCAGTTGCTCATATCTCCTGGCATCTGTGATCTCCAAAGTTCGATGTGTTTAAAGGGTGGCCGTTAAGCCTCACTGTTCCATTCCGTGAGATAAAATGGTCCGAAGATGAACCAACCACTAGACACATCCAGCTCAGTTCGGGTCTTTGAACCATTAACCTCGCTCTGGTTTTGGCTGCTACCTCACAGCATTACCGAGTTGACGGCACGTTGCCTCGTGGATCTCGTCCCTACCGCCTTATCTTTTTCTGGCTATATTTCGCTAAGCGAACGTCTTCTCTAACAACTGAGCTGATCGACTGCAAAGTTACTAGTTCATTGTATAATCCAAGCTCTGAGAAAGAATAGCGATATAAAATAGGTAATCATGCAACCGATTTTATTGGTTGTAATAGGTAGCACGACTGTATTCAGGAACGGGGTCAAAGTTAGTGTAGAATCAATTAAATTAGCCATGCGATTTAGTAACTCGACGCAAATTGCAGAAACCCCGGCTACACAAATTCCTGCCCCCAATATTCAGATGCACACTCCATATCTAGAATTCGGAACAGTGAAACGAATCTTGTCAAAGAGATATTCACGAACCGGCCAGTCGAATACACAAATCACTAAGCAGTACCTCTTGTGTGTCCGGTGATTTTCCTTTCATGTCCAAGTTCAATCGTGCTCGTAACTGGCTCGAATTCAATTCAGATAGATGAAGCAATGCTGCATCTTGAACTTGGGGTAGTTCATGCTTGCGAGCCAAATAGTAGCAAAGCACAGCCGAACCGCCTTCCATAAACTGATACATCCATTTTTCACATTTCCGAATTACGTTCGGCATCTGATATTCTTTGGCCATATCCATCAGACCTTCTACGTTGTCCGCCGTGATAGCGAAATCCCCATTAGGATAAATAAAATGCAAGAAATTAAGCACAGTTTCGTAATCAAACGGGATGGAAATGATTGGTCCAATATCACCGGTATTCAGGGTTGAAGCACTGCGAAATCGTTCGGAAAACCAGGGTGAATTCATAGCCAACACTTGGCGATGAGCAAACAAACGTCGGTTGCTCGGATCTTGGGGTAACAGTTGGACGTCGGAAAAATGATCGGGCATAGTAAAATCAGGTTGTCGAACAAATCGTTTTGTTTTCAAAGGATAACAGCATGCGGTGAAGACAGGAAATTTGAACCATATTTTAGTTATATTAACTCGAATCTCCACTTTTTTCACCGTACCCAAGGTAACCCAACGCTCGTTCATAGCTTTTGGGGGCAATGTGGATGTGAGCCACGAACTTCCTTCAAATTTGTGCTTCACAATCCAATGCATTCCAGCAAACTGAATGCATACTTCGCAGTCGGCACGCAGATAACTAGGAAAGTCAAACGCGATTCGTGGTTGATATTGGTTGGGTGATGTTTGATAGAAAAAGATTATCCAAGACAGGCCGGGAATTTTCGGATGGCTAACCATCACTTGCGCCGGTTGATCGTTTAAATTGATTTCGCGACTGCATAACAGAAGTAAATCCTGTTCGTTGAATGTAAAATCACCACAATTGGGACCAGTTTCGTCTGTGAGGAAGTGAGAAAGGACAGTTCCACCGGCAAATTTGCTGTTCATCCTGAAGCTTCTGTCGTTTCAAAGCAGACGAGTGTGCTTGTGGATCGATAATTACTGAGATCGACCCATCCGGGGTCCGGTGGTTTTGAACGACATCTGCTGTCGAGATGAGTGTGTGACAGTCACAGTAGGTTTTTTAGGTCAGCTAACAGACAGCTAATTGGAGATTACAACCCCAATAACGAATCCGCATTTATTCCTCACATAAAAGTACCAACACTGCGCAACGAGGAACTCGGGTTTTTCACTGACTGCGCTACAACCCAGTGACTTATATATCTGCACCAGTTATCAAATAGCCAAAAACTATTTTGTCAGTATTTACCTGAGTCTGAGATGCTCTGTTTTAGATAGTAAGAATGAGTTTTCTGCAAAGGTTCAGCAACTGCAAAACTGATGCAGAAGCACATTGGTTTGTTAACATGAAACACGTGAATGAGGTGGGCTATTTGGCTCAAATCAGATGTCATAACGACACACAAAAAGAATGAGCTTATGAATATTCGGATATTATAAAATTAGCACGAAAATGTAGTCAAATGGCCAAAAAGCAGACGATTCGGGAATCCTTCATTCTGACGACGTGAATGAAACCGGACTGGTCCCTTTACTAAGTTATTTCAAAGTACATTGCAATAACTTGTTGTTTTAAAAAGAGCTTGCATCCGTGGTGTTTCCCAGTTAAAAAGCAAAAAACCTTGCAACACATCTAGCGTCGGGTGCATACTTCTAATCGCGTACAGTGCGAGTTAGTGAAGCAAACTTCTCCGATGGTTTTTCTAGATCTACCACGGCAGACGATGAATGAATGTGCGAGAGGGTGTAAAATGACACTTTTTAAAAGCATAATATGTAAGTTTTGCCGTGCACACCAAACAGAATGAAGCCTAACTTTGTCCATATGCACTTGCCATTTGAGCGGATGGAAAATGACACAGCAACCATCGCCACTGTCGCCTTTCGAATTAACGCAAAATATCAATGTAAAGAGCCATTTCACGTGAGTCGCAACCGGAATCCTTGTTAACCACATGGTTCGCTGCAAAGCATTTCTCATCGTGCCTAAGAGGAACGTGATGAAATAAACGTGATCCACAACGATAGATCAAGGTTATCACAACCGTATATAATGAAGCAATCACCGCTTTACATGGAGGCGGGCATGGGCAAGGCTGAATGAACGTAACCCATTGTGTGCCCCAAACGACCTCGTCCACGTAGGCGAAGCGGTTGCATCAGTCAACTTTAGGCCAACGCGCACATTCACGTTTAAGCACAATTGGTTTCCTGATCATAAATATTCACACGTTCCACTGCAAGAAACTCACCCAAGGACTGGGTTCACCACAAGACTATATCACCACTGACTGTGCTGCAGCCAGCTCATACATGCACACCTGCACCCACAAGTACACATACCACAACTACCTCGAATGAAAACTAACAAACTTGAATGATGGTGAGATGTAGCCAATAATGAAATGGGCAAACAAGTTTTTTTGGCTTTTAAAAAGACCGAGTGATCGTTCTCTAGTTCTGTGGGGAACCGGGATATCGTTCTCCATGAATAATGGGTCGGTATTCGTAGTCGAGTGGGTCATTTTGCCCACCCGACTTCTGATGACGCACCGTTTGGTCTCAAAAAGATGTCAAGCAATTGATGACCTGATTGACCTTTGCTCGTTTGGTGATGTAAAGTGGTCAGTTTGCTGTTCATTGTCACACTGAAACGTGTTTCGCCATTCGTTGGCGTAACTGTCTATGAAGTGCACATTATTTTGGTTTTTGCTCACGTGTGACATACATACACGCACAGATATCACACATACCTTTGCTGTTAGTGCGCGTATGTTGCCGTTGACACCATCATCAGTTTTCACTCCCACGTCTTTGTCGCTGTCTCGGATATGGTACGCCCTTACCAACCTTATCACGTCTTTGAGTGAACCACGTGGAAGGTAAACATAATGTGCAAGTGATTCGTTCATTCAAGTTTTAGATGGCGAATTACAACTAAATGATGAAAGACAATCGATCGGTCAATAAGTTATTCATTGAAGTCTAGAAATAGACCTAAAAAGGGAGCATACATGGGATAGAAACAGAGTGATGGAACGATACCCTGAAGAACGTTTTTCCTCCAAGGTAGTTAGGACGTGGACATGGTCACGTGTTAATTATTCGCGATTATTGAAGGAGTCAGATAAATGACCTCTGGTAGACAGTGGGCCACCACCTACACCTAGTATATTTGCAGTTTTTTCTCGTTACACAATTTAATGCATCATTATAGTCCCGAATACAAATACTAGCGGCTTTACATATCCTACAGAATGAAAAACGAAATAGTATATGACGTAATGGCATTCAATAGGACACTCAAGTGACGATAGTCGAGCTGAGTGGACCAGTTGTTCTTATCTCAGAGGACATTCGATGCAATAGAAGTCTTTGAACACACAAGTTCAGAGTGTTAGATTGCACGATATAACTTCCATACAGTGAACATGCACTCGCATCACAGATGCCACTCTAACATAATCCAGGGTATTCTCACGGAACAAAAGCTGACCGTATCAACATGTTAACGCCGAAGATGAAATGAGAGCAAATTCAGTTTGCATCCTTGGCGACAACCCGTCTGGACCACTGACCTTATCACACTTCATCCACATTATTACCCCATATATTCAGAAGGAATATGTCGTCTATGAACTCTTCGTTTAAGGTTAGTGTGGAGCCTAGACATTAAATACCGGTCAAGCCCGCTAATTTGCTTCCCTACCATACAATTTTTATGTACACTTTTCGAATTAACTTTACTATTTACTTTTATGGAATTTGCCTCATTTTGCCCACTAAAAGCTTTTGAGTAGAAAGTAGAGAAATCCAATCTCCCCAGGATGAATACACATTTCTTGTCCACACTGTGCTTACGAGAGTCCTTATAAAAACGAATGTTGTCGGAAATGAATTTAGTTAGCTTAATGAAACAATGGAGAGGGAATTAGAGGAAGGAAGTGTGGAAGACCACGTGATTGTCGTTCAGAAACAGAACGTAACACTCTACAAGACGCTCTCGAAAATGCGAAGAACTCGACAACGTTTGCCGTCCATACCAACATTGGGCCAACGATCATGAAGGCAATTCAAATTGGATGTTCTCCTTTGGGGTTCTTCAGACTTCAGACCAACCAAAGCGCACCGATTCCACTCCGGTTCCGCTCTTAAAAATGCACCCTAATAGCTAGCATATTAAAGGGGCATTGAAATAACGATGTTAATGCATAAGTGAGCTTGGTCTTTTGACAGAAATACTTCATCCTGTTGCTACAAAAGATTCTTGTAGATAAACACACCGCTATTCATACAATATCCCAGGTGGCACAGACCCGTGAAAAATCCTTACAAGGGACAAGTTAAAGAGACTTTTATTGAAGTTCCGACAACAGGAATAAAAAAACAAATATTCTAGAAAGTCGCGCCATGGCAACTGAATTTCAGCAACATCGAACTACTCGTGTAACACCCCATCCGTTCCATTGACCGAGGTTCACCTCATGAATCAGCGATATGTGAATAATATGTCACACTACTGAATAAATAGCCAGTAGCCAGTGTGATAATCGTTGTAATTCGGTAAAATTACGATTCACACCAAAGTCAAATCAGACACGATAGTTTCAGTCAGTTTGTTCGAGTCGACAACTGATTACATAAACATCACACCACCTTTCCCATAATGAATGTACGCTGAATCATCGCATCTTATTTGCATCTCCTAAACGGCAAAAATAGGGAAAACATTTCAATTTGTCAGCTCTTTATTGCATTCAGAATATTGATCTTGAAAAAAAAAGTTAGGCAGAGTTAGCCACTTCTGTCCATTTGATTGCAGTTAAGTGCTGAGCAAGATTACCGGAAATCAGTTTCAACTGGTGCACTCGAGGATGATTACAGAAAGCATGCAGTACTGATGCGGCACCACAAAAGTCCAATTGGCGAAGCCAGTTATCAGAATGCGATTTTGTCAAGTCGAACTCCTCAACCTGTTCTTGGAAAACTTCTCTAGGTGAGCATTCCTTTGCAATATTTAACAAAAATGGATCTTTTTCCAGCTGACTGCAAATCATAACATCTAGCTCCGTATCAAAGTTCGACAAGGCATTAGCTTCTTGTACTGCATCACCTGCTTCAACGCAGTGGCTGATCACAGATCGCACTTTGATGGGATCGGTCCCAGGCCAACGAGTGGCAATGATGTACTTGAGTAGAACTAGAAATTCGTGAAAATTAATCCCCGTGAGCGCACGCAGACAGACCTGATAAAAACGCAATGGGAATAGTGGAAGGGAGCTCATGGAAAACGCAAGTCATGTAGGCGAATTTTAGAAACTAAAAAACAGTTCACAAGAGCGTTGACAAAAATGCAACCAGGAGAACAAAAAGTAAAAACCGAGCGCAAGTAAACTGACGTACACCAGTAAGTATCAAAACGGATCTGTAATTGTTCGATCGAGACAAATATTCGTCAACGTCTACGTGGGTAGCACCATATGCAAATGGGGCCGACTTGCTTCCGAAATTCGATATGAGCGGAGAAGCAGAAACCAACCCATATTCTTGTCTCCCTACACTTTTCCCAGTGTTATCTAATGTGCTGCAGTTGGCTAGTAAATGGAGCACTGAAAGTAGGCTTGTTAGCCAAACTGTAGTTCTTTCAATGAATCTATCGGGGTTGGTCACTCACTGTGCAATGCCACGTCCTACTTCTACCCTTTAAAAATGGTCGTACATCACAGCGGCGCGAAAAGTAGCGTATGTTGACGAAAGTCAGTTCGGCTCCATGCTCATGAGATCGCATCCCTGACATCACACCCAAACCCTACTGTAGCTCCTGATGCAGATAAAACAATAGCTGATCATCGGATAGGGTAATCGCAGGCGTATGCTCCTACCAGTTTTGAAATTGGGTGGAGCATAGCTCCTATCGCACCTGGAAACTTCGGTCGTAAGGCAATCCAAAGCGTTTTCCACGGTCTGTACGGTATCGTCCAGCAATGCGAGGTCATCGGAGTACAGGATAAAATATTTTATTTTGGAGTAGAAAAACACCACCGTTCGATAAGACGTACAGGGGGATCCTTGGTACATCCTTTATTTTTTAAGTTCAAGATAAACGGGGATGAGCAGCAAACTTTCTGTGCATTGCCGTGGTAACAGTTAGGCATAAACCCTAAAGGACGTGAAATACGATGGTTCAACATTTCAAGGAACGAAAAAAAGTTCTAAAGCGTAGTCCTACTCACTTACTTTTATGCGGTTAGCTTCTGCGAGAGGATGAGCCGGCCCTATGGGTGCCCTGAATGGCACGTGCCCATGAGCGACGGTCAGAGGTGAGATCTGAGCACCAGGAAATCCAGTTCTGCTCCCAGTTGCAAAAGCCGCAGGCGGACTGGGATCCTAACCGCTCGATGTACGATGACAGTACTGAACCATTTTTCAGCTGTCCTCCAAGATGACGGCGCTATCCTCGACATGGAACAGGAGATAGGCACTATTTTGAGATATCCGTGTCTGGACGTCGTAGGACATGTCCAAACCACTGCAATCGTCGGCGTTGTAAGAACACTGACAGCTTTTCAGGATCGAACCAGCGCGGTTTTATTGCGTCGTTTGAAGACATGTCGTGCCAAACCAGTGTGAGAATTCGTCGCAGACACCAATAATCAAACACTTTCAGCTTTCTGATGTCTATAACGCGTAGAGGACACGCTTCGCAACCACAGGTCGATATTAGACAGAACGCGGACCGGAAGATGTGGACTCTGGTCTGGAGACAGATCCGGCTGCACACTCATAGTGCATTACGAAGCTGAAGAAACGCAATCTCGATGTTTCCAGTGCGCAAGCTAACTTCGTTTTTGGCTTGGCCGTTTGCGAAGATCGTGGAGCCCAGATATTTGAACGCTGAATATCGGTTGTATGAACTATGAAGCACAGATTGGAAGGATCTTAACCTTGGACGCGTTGATCACTAGTCGCAGGGCTTTCGCGAAGTATTCCTCGCGATTTAGAACTAGCTGTAAGGCGGTCTGTCTCCAAGGATGACGAGTACTCGACAAGTGCCTGATGCATTATCCAGTCGATGGTACAGTTGAACAGCACTGGGCGGCCTTTCCCAACACCGGAATTGACGGAGAAATCACTGGATTCTTCTCCGTAGATGCGTATTCTTATACGCATGCTTGAGTAGTACAACCACAAACGACTGACAAGTTTCTGGGGCATTTCATTCACCCGAAGTATGACCCATAGCGACTTTGTCGGCTGAATCAAATGCGGTCCGAAAATCAATGATATAAGCCACAGATGGTTGCTGGAACTTGAAATAATGTTCTAAAGCTCTGCAAAAGGAGAAAATCTGATCCACGCATCCTCTGCCAAGGTGAAAGCCCCTTGATTAGGGAGTGTGCACGAGTCCCGTATCGCTGAGAAGCGGTTAAACAAATGCACGGAGAATAAGTTGGCGGCCGCTTTGATTAGACTGATATCACGGTAATTTGCGCACACTGTCGTGTTACCCTTCTTTGGAAGGGGGAGTTTTGTTGAAGTTCCCCAGTCCGCTGAGAATCGTTCTTTTTCGGCAGATTGAGCAAAACGGGGCGTGGAGTGGCTCGAGCATTACCGAAAAACATAGTTTATATATCTCCCGAGCGATGCCGTGCTCTTTGGGAGACTTTCGGTTCTCCAGCTATTATATTACATCGGTGATATCATCTTGACTTAGTGGGTTGCTACGGACGTCGTAGAGTTCATTCTAGGTTGTTGGGATTCGGTCCATAGAGCTTGCCGCAGAACGGTTCAGTAAACAATCGAAGTGTTCAGTACATTGTTGAATCCTTTTAGCCATCTCGGGAATGAGCAGCCCAGTACCGTCGATTAGGGGTCCTCCAGACTCTTGCTTACTGAAAGCAGTGCGGATCGGGCGAAAGAACTTTGAGAAGTCGCCGCATTCTCCATGGTTTCCATGATTTTAGTCCAGTAGTTGTTGTGATCGTTTCTGGCCGAACGGGTAACTTGTCATTCGATGTCCCAGAAGTTTGAGCAACCATTTAGGCGTGCGTCTCTAGCCTTTGCAGGTAACTGGAGAGTCATCCTCGAGATCCGATCTTTCTGTCGTCGTCGCCTAAACCCCAATTCGTCTAAAGTGGTTTGTTGGAATGATGCCCCCAATTAAGTCCATTAGTGTTCCACTGGTACTTCTCCGCCTAAGTACGCAGCGGTTAGACGGAAGATCATAGCACCCGAGACCACTAGGCGCTTTCTCGGTGATCCCAGCGCCGCCATGTTAATCCGTTTCGGGGCGCAGTTGGTTGGATAAATGACAAAAATGTGGTCGGTGCCATTCTCTGCGTCTCGATAGGATCAGCAATTTTTAATCGAATATGACCAGCATAATCCCATCGGCATGTAGTCGATTTGATGCGCTATGCGTTTGTCGACAGAGTACGGTGTTATCAAATGCTTCCTGAGACATTGGAAGAGGGTGTTGGTGATGGTTAGACCACTGCACTCTGAAAAGCTGACGAGGCGTTAATCATCACTGCACTGCTATCCAAAACCATATTTTGGCAAAATGTGTCTACTTTCTTGAGCGGTGGCATCATTGTGGGCGTTCCACACACCCGCAACAAAGAAAATGTCCCGTTTCAGGACGCTAGTTATCACCTCTTGTGGTTCATCGCAGAACTGGTTTTTACAGTTTCTTCAGCCGCCACCGACGGGACAGTGATCGCTACAACCGCTATAATGAAAAATGAGCCGATGAAACGAGCCAAGGCGATTCGAGGGAATATCAGGTTTCATGCAAACAGGATTCAGTTAGCTCTGGTGCTAGCGGTTATCGCGACACCGTGGAGACCGGAGTTCGCTCTAGGTTTACAGTGGTAGAGGTGAAAACTGTCATCTGCTCCGGGAACCTTCATACACCGGGTGCCAGAATTTGAAAGCTGAAATTCGGAGACATGCAGTCATTTAGCGTGCGTTCGTGGCTTGGCTTCTGATGTCCAAGAGCCTCCTCATATTTCATCAGACGAACTGGGTGTGATTTAGCATGTTGAGGCCCCTAGCTAGCATATTTGTCACACCGGCCACGTGGAAAATGGGAAGCGAGTTGCTTCTCGGGGAAGACGTAATGCGAACGGTGTGTGTGGAGAAACTATTCGTGAAGAGTTTGGGGAATATGGTACAAAGTGGCGTCCCCAACGTCATTCGGATTTTTTCGAGGAAGCAACTCTAACGTATGCACAACCAAGTGCTATCCGTCAAACAACAGTAATTCGTGTTGGGAGCCGGTGACCGAACGAGCGATTCTTACGCCTTTTGGGCGGCGGTTGGACAATGGAGGAACCCCAACGCGTTCCACGGGGAATCTTTCCCACACAGGATAGCTACGAGACAATGGTCATATTGAGTGTCGGGCCACAATCGCACACGTCACGTTGCTGTATATGGGTTTCTGTCGCTTTTATGTAGGGAGTTCACTGCCACACGAAAAACCCACCACGCCCTCTAACGACGCCACTGATCGACCGCCGCGACTTATAGTGAGCCGTTGTTCATTTGTTCGCGGATAACCAAGCTAGTGGCCGCCCTCTTATCCGAAACCTGGTAAGGCACTTGATACCATTCATCTTTGCACTCCCTGTAGATCGAAGGACAGAGGAGTTCCGGGTAAAGTGGAGTTACGTTAACGGAATATAAGATCATGGGAATGACTGTTTAGGAACGCTGTTATGGTCGGTCATAGCAGAGTGAAGAATTACTGGATACACTCACGACTGGCGTAAAACTCAACCCGCCCTTTGTGAGTTCATTTTCTGCGCGCATTATACAATCCGGGAGTATGGTCGAAACCAACAACTTGAGCATTATCGGTTGGTGCGGCTTCTGAGCACGACAGGAATAACAAATGATTCATTCCGAAAGGAGGAAACGTGTTCCGCGGCCTTGACATTGGCAAACATAAAATAGAGCTCTATAACAGGTTGCATTCCTCCACCTATAAACAGAGCTGGGAGAAGATTCTCGAACACTACCGCCTTGTGACATTCTGACGCTTCCGTTTGCAAGTGAATCTATAAGTAGTTCTGTTGTGACAAGCTGTGTGATGTTTGATAGTGGTCTAGCTCTTGGAAAACGCAGTGCAGACGAACTAAACTGCACCTAAAGTGCTATGCTCGACGTTCCAGATGCCACTGTTTAGCGTACACATTATATATATATATATATATATATATATATATATATATATACCGGAAAGATCCCAACGCAACAACAACAATCACAAAATAGGGGAAAGGAAGAACAGTACAGTAAGACAAACAAACAGGGAGAAAAAATGTTGACTTTTTTTTACTTTTCACCGTACACTTTTGACGATTTTTGTCACTTTGTTTGTCAGCATGAGATTTTTATGATTACGAAGCCGGAGAGTTTGACAAACAGACCGCACAGCATTCGTGACACTGACTTCTATTCTCAGTTATGTCCCTCAACGTCCCTAACCCACAACAATCCTTGTCTCTTGGACTCCAAAGAGGGAGGCGGAAAGCGCCCACCGAAGCCAGTTCAATTCAGTTCACTTCAGACAACCATTAACCAGGCACTGGGTGCGGTGGCATTGGTTGCTATCTCTTACCACTAACCTCAAAAGTAAATATTGAAAGAGAAACGAGTACGAAAGGAGTAAGAGGAGAACTAAATAATGGAATTAAGTCGATGAAGAAAGTTTGTGAATGCAAGAGCACAACTGATCCCGGCATCTAGCCATATCCCTCAATGTATCTAGCCAATCAGAGGGAGGGTCTCTTGTACCCCACCCAGGAAGTCTAACACGCCCTACATGGCCAACCGAAGCCAATGCTAATGCTAACTTATTCATACCTCTACGCCAAGCCATGGCCTGACTGCTGCGTCACTTCTTCCAACCTTGCCCAGCACGTGTGAATAGAGCACCGAAAAGTAGACGATGGGTAGGCGTTCATAAAACATGACTGAGCCACCTGAGGTGGTGTAGAGCAATCACTTCGTTAAGGAGGTGGTTATCCGTGTCTGAAACACGACGGCGCACCTCATCATTACTCACTCGATATTCCCACCGGACGCAAGCAATGCTTTGGAGATATCGCTTGTCGAACATGGAAACACGGCAAGCATCCTCAACGCGAAGTGGCCAGATCTCGAAACCGTCCAGCAAAACACTACTACATCTACGTACACCCGTCTCTTAAGTGAGAGCCGGATGTCACGGCGACGCCACGGGCGTCGGAAACTTGCTGAATACTGACTATTGATCGCGTTACCTGATTAAGCCACTGCATTTCCCTTAGGATCAAGTACGTAGTGTTGATACGTTTATTTTATAGGTTCCAAGAATCTATGTGTAATTTGATGTCAAACTTGGCAAAAAATCAGTAACTGAGAGCCGAATGAACAGAATGCTTTCGATCCGAAAACTGTGCTGTTTTCCGTCTACCCCTGTGCTCGAGGGTCAAAGATCCCGGATTAAGAATATGTGCAGTTTCTCACATCCATCTGACAGCTATTTACTATATCTTCATCCGAATAGCTCGGTTCTCACCATATTCCTTGTGACAACTGTCCACCAACTCATAGTCCAATAGAACACACTACACTTTTCAGACGAAGACCAACCGCTTACCTGACACTGTTCGTTCCAAGCAGGTGTATCACGAACATCTTCCGTCGACTTCTCAACTAAATACAGCTGTTCTTGTAGGTGCTCCCAAACCTGGGCCACATTCGTGGCGTTGAACCAGTTATGGTTGATTGAAACACAATCGGTCTGTGACGGTGAAAAGAACAGGTTATATAAAATCGAAGACAGGGGGTTGGCTGAATTATCTATCTAAACAGATAAAAAAAATGCATACAGACCATTTCGTCAACAACTTCCTACATATTTCAGTAATACGGTTGACAAAGGACAGTGTCCACTTTTGAAGAAGAAATTATCTCACTGCAGTTGTACACTTCAAATTACCGACTACCAGAACTACGAAAGAAACCAATCTCATTGAGTAGTGTGAACTTGTATTACCATGCAAATACGCGAACCAACAAGGCCTCTAAAATACGAAATGAACTATCAATTGCAACGCAGAAAATCGATGAATAACAGATACATCGTTACACCACAATGCGCAGATGGACTGGGTAAAACTAACCACCTAGCGTTGTTCATAGATGTTAAAGCTCATCTGGTCAGCACATATGGGCTGTTGCTCCTAAAGTCATTAGGCCAAGGTATTGTGGACACATACCACGTTGAGCACCTCATGGTACCATCCGGATGGGACGAATACCGCTTGTCCGGGAAATTGGTCAAACAGTGCGTACTTGATCGCCATTTGTTCCAGATCCAAAGCACGTACATCAACTGGTAGTCGGTTGCCGTTTGCTTGTTGGAGCTTCTTCTCCTCACCTAGATGAACGAAATTACGAGTTCGTCAAAACAAAACAAAAATTAAGCAATCAGACAGGCTAGCTAAAAAAGAAACCGTGATGGAACTTGGTAATCAAAAACGACGGGGAACTAAAGCAAGGAAAACAATCTCTTCCTCTGTTAGCCACGTCTACATTGCGTTCATATCAAGAATCGTCTCTTCCAAACCGTTAACACAAAATTCAAGTTGATTAAATGCACCACGACCCGCATCTGGTGCTTTGGCTTGAGTTACTACCCCGCCTGGCGTAATAAGAACGTATTTAGTTCGTCTGTTAGGGTTTCAGTTCTTGCTGACTACACAGCAGACCCCCGTGACTATGGGGTTTAACCCGTTTGTTGTATTCATGGTTAGGCATTGGATGGAGTGAAACGTCAGTGACCGATGAACGTTATTGCGTGTAGTACCGACACGAGGCACACTTTTAAGGACCCGTTGGATGGTTCAAGCTCCATATGGCAACGGAATATCGGGCGTTATTTCTCACAGGAACAGAATATATTACTGGCACGAGGAGTCTAAATATTGTGGTGAGGATTTCACTTGCATATTTCATATTCAAAAGTCCATTACAAGATTCAGGCTACTCGTGCCAATAACACTCCACTAGATCACGTTCGGCCGTGTGCTGTTCATCCCTTTCGGAAGTGACCGACTAAGCCAACCCATTGAGTAAAACCAAGACAGTTCATGTGTATCAATGGAATAGTGATTCTCGCAGCATTTGTTATTTACACCCGACCGACCGTACCGCGATAGCTCAGCTGGTGCAATATCTGCTCGGTAAGCGGAATATCGTCCGTTTGATTCCTTTTCGCTGCGCTGGGCTATGGGACGTGAAAAATGCCAGTGGATTTTCCGCTATACAACAGTGCATTTGATTTACATCATCCCGTCATACATGGTTTCCCATTTTTCTTGTGGTGTTGACAGTGTCTATTCTCAGACCAGTGCCTAAAAAACCCACTTGGTATCACATTACGTAACAGTTGGGTCAATCACCAATTTTAAAACAATCAGATTTCCCTCCAGATACAAAAGAAACCCCGTATATGGGAAGACTCTCCGTATGATGAGTAAATATAACGAGACAAAATGTTTTAAACTGACGGGAACTACACTGCTTGAACTCCGGTTCACATGTCGAGTGGATCGGCTACGAATAAATTCGTTTTCGGTCACCACACCGAATTAACGGATAATAAACACCCTGTTTCCCGTGGTTTGACTGTGATGTGCTCACCACTCATTAATTATAAGTACGGTGAACGAATCGAAGTTTTCCAAAACATTTGAGCCTGAAAGCCAACACAATTCATTATAACCACACATGTTGAAATGAGGGAATCCGTAATTCTCACTATACAACTAGTGATGTGAGGGGAAGTTTACCTGGTGGAAAGAACCACCATCGTTTCTGACCGACAATATTAGCTGACCAACTGAACGAGTGATACACATCTGCGTGTAGTGGAGTCCACGTTCCCCGAGTGCCCAGGTAGACAAAGCGAAAATCATCGTCGGAATCTGGTCGAACTTTCCAGAATTCATCCATCCAGTCAGACGAAAAGTGCAACGGTAACTCGTAATAGCACTGATTCTCCGGTCTTCTAAGCCCTCAAAATAGGTCACGTTCTTATAGGTGACAGATAACATCTACCTGAAATAATGCCAATCCTTTAGATAGAGTAGACGCGTTTCATTTGAACTTTCGCTATGAAAACTGCGCCAATAAATGAGGTAGTCCTCCACTGACATTTCAACCACAGGATGTGCATCAAATTCCAGGTGGGAACAATCAGCTACATAAAGCTTGTTACCTAGAGATATGAAACAGGTCAATGGGGTTATGAAATCAGAGGAAATGAATTAACTGGGTGCATCGGACAACAACTGCTCTATATTGATTCCACCCGGTTCGGAGGAATGCCACTTGTCACGAGCAACCCAACCAGCTGTGACCCATTCGTCCAGAATGCATGGGCGGTTAGGCAGTAAATAGCTAAAATCAAGATTTGCGCAGTTCGGAAGAACAGAACCTACTCGCGATAGAATTCCACGTAGCTGATGGGATGTGAGATGCGAGGAAACTCGATCATATCCGATAGGCAATTCCTCACCTCGAAAGTGTCTGTAAAAAAAGGTTTCGTTTTTTGACAATGGGATGAATCAGTGCTCAGTGGTATCCAACGCATAGTGCTTAGAAAAGACCTGGGATCGCACGAGCTCCGCATCACATGCAGGACATCTGATCCTCAGCATCATCGATGTCTCTAACACAATGTGACGGCTACCCTTCACCTCAACCCAACTAAATCAGAATTCACCACTGCACCGGTTTTTCAATCATCCCAATGTAATACACAAACTTAACTAGTCCCGGATGGGTATCTTCGAAGTCATACACGTGTCGTAAGCTTCGCTTTCTCATAGTGCAGTACGATAATGGAAACGAAAATGAACAACTGACATGTGAAAGAATTTGAGATATAAATTCCCATAATCGTTATTCCCGGACATAACTAAAGATATAATCCACGGAAGTCTTCTCGGTTCTTTTCTCTACTTCTAATAAACTGTTCGCATTTCCCGCACAATTTGTCACAACATAACCACCACAGAGCACGACTTCAAGTGAACACTGATAAACACGGTGCCGTGTCAAGGCTCGGCCTCTACGTTGTCGTTTTCATTCCAAGTAAGCACGTGAGCTGAATAATGTCCGGGTGCCCAGACCGAAGTAGAGGATTGACTAAAGGGGCCCTATCCTGCACCTTTGACCAGAATGTCTAACCTACAAGGCACTAAGAAAATATGAGCGTTTCATAGCCCTCTGGGAGCCGGTGACACATTTCTCAGTTCATACGCCCTTCGGATGAGGCCAGACATCCTAGATGCCCAGTGCACCCCTCCACCACAGATGCCGGTGAGTATACCGTTGTACGCCTAAAAGGCCACTCGTAGTTGGTTTGGAATCAGGGTTTAGCCATCTCCGCTAGACTGACTATCAGTCGGTCAACCCGGCGGAGAACGCCGAGCATTCGCTTCCGTCCTCCCACTTTAGTAGGGACACCACCACGAGAAGGTAGTGAGTAAGACTTCCTCAGCAGAGGCTCTAACAGAAAGTCATTTCGAGAGGCGTTCAGGACGAGTAGTCATCTCGAAGCCTGAGACATACATCCTCGACTATACTGTCTTTCGGAGGCCAAAGACAAAGCAGTGTGACGAACCCCTCAAAAACGACCTTGCATAACCACCAACACTCTTGAGTTGTGAGTAGCGTCAGTACAGTATGTGACAAAAAGATATTCTTACATCCCGCCTCCAATGAGACTTAAAATAGCATATTCGAACAAATGATACTCTTATTATTCCCATAAGATTTTCGATAATGAACCAAACATCGGCTTAATGGAGAATGAACTTGATGCAACCAGTTATCTAGGGGCATTAATTTTAGTGGCAGTAAAAAGTACAACAATGCACACGGTTCTCTTTGAAAGAACAGCGGTATAATTCGTCCTCTGGAAAACACAATCAATTTCAGGCTACAATCCGCAGCTTTATTCCTACTTCATCCATTCTCTTCATCTGTTAGTTTCCGACTAGAGAGCAACCAGAGCCGCTGCATGCAGTACTGGATTAGTAGCTGTTCAAAGTGAACTGAATTGAATAAGCCCATCAATCAAATAAGGACAGGAGAAAACTTGAATTCGATAACTTCGTTTGATCGGGATGACACTGTAAGGACAATACTTACGACCAGGTCGTACGTAGCATACAAACGAAAAGATGAACCCGACAACCCCACTTCTCCTCTACTGAGGCTTTGATGGAGCCATACAATTATATATGCACATAAGGAGATACTGAGAAACGATTATAAAGCGTTGACAATGGTAAAACGATATTATCAAATCGTACTAGGGATTTTATTGCAGCCACCTCGATGCGCGCATTACCGAACCCACTATATCATGACAGAGTAAGCGAGAGAAACAGAGACGAACCGGCAACATAAGAAACAAACAAGACTACACCCAACTGTTGGGCCAGCCGTATGGCTCAGAAAAAAGCGGCGCACGGGGTGGAACAAAATAAGAGTTCAAAAGAAAATTGGAACTGAAGCACTATTGACTGGCAGGAAAATCGAGTGTGTGTGTTAGTTGGGTAGTGAGGAGAATCACAAGGTAGCAACTGGACCAGTGACAGGATAGATAATCACCGATTTCGAAAACCTATTGTCAAACCGAGTGACAATCGAAAATTTGGAACGGTGCAACGCTTCAGCGACTGAGAGAGAACAGTGGTGTTTGACATTAACGAAACAGTGGACTGATCTGTCTGGAAAGTGTTGTTGTACGACCCGAGACGGATCAAATACAAGTGAATGAGAGAATTGGTATCGTTTTCATCATGACCTAAGATAGCGTGCGACAGACGAAAACTCCAAAGAGAAGGAAAAAAACTTTCAACAACAGCTGAATGAATAAAGCATTTGGATGAATGTGATTTGTTAAACCGCGAAGGATCACGCTCAAGATGGGCAGGATTGTTGCAGGTTATCTATTTCAACAAGCATGATCACGAGCCCGGTAGGCGGAAATGGAGGGGAAAAGAGGAAACTGAAGAACAAAGCCGAGCAGAATTAAAAGTAATTAGATTGTGACAAAAAACACGAAGCACTGGCATTGATCGAAAACGAAAGTAACGAGAATTACTGAGAAGGAGCCTAGTGTTTGATCGTTTTTTTGCCCTTTGGTTTGGATCGGCGCGCAAACGAAGGCATTTTGAAACGGCGTTTCTTCTTTTCACCTTCCTCATCTTCTTTGTGTACCTAGAAGAGCAAAAAGAAAGGAGGATGTAGGCGAACTTCAATACAGCAGCAGCACTATATCAAATAATAATAATAATAATAATAATAATAATAATAATAATAATAATAATAATAATAATAATAATAATAATAATAATAATATACGGTTTGGAGGATTTGATAAGCGTTGAATTGATCTATGAGAAGTCACTGACTCCGTTGAGAATGGAACCCATGCACGATATTACTAGTAATAGTAATATAATCATTCATCCGCACCAGGACAGGTAAATTATCAACACCAAAGAACATAAGATACAAGGTAGATGACCGGTGGTGGTCGAGTAGTTTATAGCATTTGATTACCACCTCAGAGGTCAGAGGTTCGAATCCCCGCTATCACCGGTTACTCTGGTGGTAAACAATAATCTACTGCCATCCGAATCACTACCGCACCTGACCTACCGGGACCTTATGTGGTTCTCCGCTCCAGGTCTCAGGGTCTGGTTGTCAATTTTCCCTAACAGTGCACTGGGCCTTCGTGGCTATGGGGTATACACCCCCTCCACTGCATTCATGCGCGAGCATGTAATAAAAGGAATCATCTCTTCGAGTGCTGCGGAATTCGGTACCACTAAATCGCCCATTTGAGAATAAGTTTACTATCAGGACATTGCACGGTCTTCCAAGTGGAGGAGACAACTCTAGCCTTCACACAATCAATGGCAACCTATAAGACAGCAGGATTTCATAGAGGCGGCTGATTATTGGGATCATCAGTGGGAATCTATGTACCAAGAAATTCGATGACAGCAGCATCTTCATGGGCGTTAGATCATGATATCAATTTATTCTGACCGTCCCGGCAAAACGGCATTTGCATGTTCAACGAGAAATATCTCACCGAAATTTAAGGATTTTGACTATCGAGGCCTGTTTTGACTCATGCTAAAGGGATGATGGACGCTGCTTTGAAGAGCGACTGTTTGGAACCAGAGATATTCAATTAGGGCATGACAGTGAGAGGTACCTTACTCACCTGTCACTCCGGATATTAACCGAATCATAAACAACAAAAAATCCCTTGTATCCATTTGATAAACACTACAGGCAATTCCAATTGTTATGAACTAGGTAAGTAACTGATTCTCGTTGCTTCGTAAACTTCGGTCGGAAAACAGGGCAAACTGTTTGAAGAGAACAAAAAAGCCTTCAGACCAAAGAGTAATACACGAACTTAGGTGCAAATGGTAAAGTGCACTGGAAAGCTTTGAAAAAAGAGGAAATGAACTTGGGCCGCAAAACTGAATCGTCTTACTTCTTTTTCCGTGTCATCGTGACTAGCCTCAGCTCCACTGGTGCACGATTGTCCTAGATGGGAAGTATCACCTTCGGCACTAGTTGTTATCGGATCTAAACAGTTACAGAGGAGGCGGGTGAACGTGAATGGACATCAGAAGTAAATGTGCGAATAACTTTTCATTTCAAACAACGAAAATGGAAACCAACTGCAACAAGCAAAAAACCATGAGAAGATGTGAACTCCGTTTGAAACTGTGCGAACATTCGTTACCCTTATCCACCGACCCACAAGGTGAAACAGTCGAATTCACGCTGTGACGAAAGTGAACAACGCCACGTGAACGCCAGAAAGTCGGCTGAGATTCTTCAAACTGGAGAGGAACGGCAGTGGTTGACACGGAGTAACCAATCAATGAAGAGGGGACTTCTGCACTGTTATCTTGATTGGTGAGTGAAATTCCGGTGATCGTTTTGTGTCGCTTAAGAAATCTTGGTCCGAGCACAGTGCGCTCCTCGGTCATGTGGACCGACTCCGTTAGCCCGTGCTGCTTCGTTGGGGCTATTAAAGTGAACGGTGAAGAGCGTACACTGAATTTTTGCGGCCAGTACCAGCAACGTGTGGCACTGTGGCGTCGCAGAAGTACTCCGCGATTAGTTGAGTTTGAGCACTGGGTTTGGTGGTATGCTTCGGGCACATCACAATCGTCGGTAGTTTCATGAGGCGCATGCTGTGAGCTCAAGCTCGAGTCAAGTACGGCTGGCGAGGAATCCGAATCGGGGCTTTTTTCCAAGCCCAAACGCGAGCTGTATGCCGAATGACTGGTACTATGCAATCTGTCGGTTTCGGTAAGGCAGGCAAAAGTGGAGCTGGAGCATAAAATACTCGTGGGGACGTCAGCCAGAGTAGTACTCTGATCAAATGCAGGTAGGCCTGACGGTTCGCGATATACTCCGACCAATCGAAGGCGAGCTGTTGATCACGAAATTTGCGAATAATAAAGTAGACAAACTACGTAAGATCCCAACCAGTGAGGAAGACACGTCTGACACAACCAAGAAACGCTAGTTATAAGTTGTTTCCATACAAAAATCACTTCAGTTTTCATTATCACTATGAGATGTAGGCACACCAGCTGGAGACCTAAACGGTCCTACGGAAGATATTTAGCACATCGGTTACAGAACTCATATGAATCACGACAAGATTCAACATGAAAGATTTAAGTATCGAATGTCACGCCAAAGCTCTCTCGATAAATGAACTTTCGAAATATTTTGCAAACCTAACAGCACCGGTAAGGTAAGTGTAAGTGTAAGGTAAGTGTACCGAATGTACAGGGAAACATTGTACAAGCATCACAGTGAAAAGTGAATTCTTTCGAACTGATCTGCAATTTTCTTTTAATTTGAGTCACTCTTCTGTTGAACAGAGACGGTTTTATTATCCTCGAGTACGTCTTGCAGAAGTTCAAATATTTACGTACAATGTGCTTTTTCTGTCTCATTCAAATACTCAGCTTATGCGCTGAAACCATCAGCAACAGTCAAACCGTGGACTGAAAGCACAGCCCTAGAAAACAGATAGATTCCGGTAGTCCATCCTGAGAGTATAAGAAAGAGAAAAACCAACGACGATTCAGTACAGGATTGTCTTCTGTCTGGCAGCGTACGCTCAGCACTAATACCCAGGGTGATCCCGACATAAGGCTGCTTTTGAGCAACAGGTTAGAGTTGGCTGACGAGTGAAGAGTGAAACGTTAGACTAAAATGGAGTCTATTCTGTGCGTTTTGGGGTTACATCAGTTTCTCAATCCGCAGCTTCTAACTGGCCGCGACCTCTACCCTGAAATATTGTACCATTTTTACATAACAAATTAGGGGATGAAATAAAACAAGGTTTTTGAAAGGACTAGCTAGGTGGGTTATTGTTTCATCTGACAGCGTGTAAATACTCCAGGCGATCAAGTGGAGTGAATGTTTGAGTTTGAGAAGTGCATTTACTTTTTTGGGTCCTGAATCTGAAGTATTGTAACTATACGACATACACTTAAGGTGTGTGAAGACCTTTTTCGGAAAAGCGGAGTTTACTGGGTAAACTTCATTCCGCGCCCGCTCTCACCGCAGCAGGATTACCAAAGAAAATTGAGATCTGAAGCTGGAACAGCGATAAAACAATTATATTAGAAAGCGCAACCGTAGATCTCGGCGCAATAGTTTGATCTGCGATCCACTGGAGCGTTACCGCAGCAAGGAGACCTGATCTAAATATCTGTGTAAAATATCCTGGTCTGTCGAGTTAGATTTCGTTTTGTTGTTCAATCTCATTTTTACATTTTGCGCTGCTTTTAGGATTCAGTTCTTGGCCCCATACACTTGATAAAACAAGCTGAACGTTAAATGGGGTGCATCCATTATCCCGATGGTGGCCCGAACTTACCAGACGGTTAAATGGTGTGCGACGACTTTTCTCACTACCAACAGGAATCCAAGGTGCTGTACTTCTATATCCATCCAATGGTTTACAGAGAAAAATTGTCGCATCCTACTTTAATCGCTGTATTTTCATCTCGGTGGTTGATCGCACAGAGCCAGTACTAAGATTAGTCTTCTATATCAGGTTAACTGTCAGAAATGATGGCATCATTAAGCTCAAGATGTGCAACCTTCATAGCTCATTCCAGTACATGATGGCAAGGTGCGCTCTTATCATGACAAAAAAAGGTCGGCGCATTGGTTAGAGCAAATCGGACGTTGAATACAATACGCAAAACAAAAGGCTGACCTACAAAAGCTGAACGACACCTCCGGGTATTTCGCTATTTTATTTTGAGTTAATACATAATAATAATAACAGTGATAAATATTAACCGCTGACAGACTTAAATTTTCCAGGTAGTTCAACAACCAAAAGTATTGATATACAGAAAATAGCACAACGCTGGCCATTTTTTTCTTGACAAGTTGAAATAGAAAATGGATCCGACGAAATGTCGCTGATTAACTGATTTCATTCAAGTCATTCAAATCTGTCGCACTAACTTGGGACTTACATTTTTGTGATTCAGGCTTAACCTCACGAGCGGCGGCCTCTATAGCCTGGCGTGCGATTTCAGCTGCCCGACGTGCCTCCTCGATTCGTGCGGCCGCTTCCTCCTCTTCCAGGGACGGAAGACCTTTGGCTTTGCGTTCCATGTTTTCGCGATAGCGCTCGAGGTCATCGTCGGTAACCCGATCGAACGGGTTAGGTGAATAAACGGACTGATAAACACCAGCGTTGTGACGCTGTTCCCTACTGATTATACCTTTGCTGGCCGCGCCTACCACAACCACGTGCCCAGGTTCAACAACTGGTGGATTGGCTGGATCCAGGCGTAGCAATGTTCCGCGGGGACTCATAGCACGCGGGGAAGTTGAAGGGCCTTTGTCAGTCACATCGTCAATCTCTAGATCTAATCCCTCGAGAATGCGAGATGTCGGTCCAGCATTCTTGACATCTTTGTAATAGCGTTCTTTAACCTAGAGTTAGACCCAGGACGAAAGTTTGAAACAATTTGTCAATCCGGGGAGTCAAAATGCACCGAAAGCGAACATCTTCCTTGACTTGCACAAAACTGAGAATCAAATGTATCCCGTCGCATGTATTGTGAATGTCAAGAATGGTGGAATTTACGGTTAAGATGACACCAAGGTAGAGGAAATATTTACGATGCAAAACAAACTAACATAAAAGTCACAATGAGTTCCGCAAAAATTGATATCCAGATTTCCGTGACTGATACTGTGTCTATGTGCGCTTCATCGTAGGTACGACAGTGCTGCGTAAAACATCCAAACACCAACTTCAGTGGTTTTGTCGTCCCGGTTAGTATCCCTTGGAGCTGCATAAAATTCATTAGTTCGAGTAACATCATTGATGTAGTATAGTACACTGAGTTCTCGCGGCTAAGAACATTTGTGCCCAGATGTGGAATGAAAATGATCCTGCAAGAGAACTGTCCGGTTTCAAAATTCATCTGAATTTACTACTCGAAATCCGCAATCTCGCCTGCTGTATCCATTTATTGACAGACCAATACCTCCAATAATTTATTGTTCTTCTTTCATCGAATTGACGGCTAGTTGTTTATAACTTAGAATCAGCGTTTACGAAACGCACACATCCGTAGTCCCATAGACATTACCTGTACGAACCAGCCTAAAACGAGTGAAGTGCACGGATTAAAGAAATAAAGAGGAAAGAACACGCAGCTCCGAAAGAATAGGAGTTTGTTAGCCGGATGCATTGTTAGTCTACTACGTGCACTTTCAACGACTCAAAGGACACATCCGAATAAACAAACACACCCACAGTAGGTACAGTATCATTTTCGAGATTAGGAACATGTTGAACGATAAATTAGATCGAAGGAGTGGGATAACCAAGTTGCCCGTAAAAAATAATCAACAACACAGTGAAATGCAGAACAGAGTATAGTATACCACAACGCTTACAACATGACGGTTTCCGGAGCAGAGTGGGTATGGTTTATTACACAGTAAAAACACATGAACCGTACGTGACCGAAAAGTTCGCACGTAGACAGAGCTGGACAAAATCCAACAGCGGCCGGGTAGAGGGTTAATCGAAATGGAGGAACACACGAACGGAAAAAATCAATTCCTACGGACCTTGTACGTGGACGCAGTGTGCATGTAACGACCAGTGTTTACCTTAGTGTGAATGAATTAATCGATTCCACAGCCCGAAAAAAGAACCTGTTTCTTATGTATGATTTAGTAAAGCTTCATTCATTCAGATTCCAGGGACTAAAAAAGATACCAGAATCGAATTGTGGAGGTTGGAAATCGGTAGAAGCGAATGGATTTCCTTGCACTATAGGGTCCTAACACTCCAACTGGCAGTACTAAGACTACAAAGGAGCTGGTCGATTTCTTCAAGTGTGACCGGCTGACTGCTTGAAAACTAAAATTAACTGGCTCCATTCTACCATCTACCCCCCCCCCCCATACCCGGAAGCAAAAACTTCAAGAATATGTCACCATGTGAAGTTAACCATAACTAATCTGTTTATCGTGCTTGACTTCATCAGAGAAAAAAGGGTTCTTTGAGTGTACTTTTTTTAGCAGCGCCATTTTCTCCATTACGAGTTGCTCGGTTGTCAATAGGGAGAAGTGGTTCCGCACATTTCCAGTAACGTGGCGGAGAGCATATGAACGATCTTGTGCTTCGTTTTGACCTCATAATGGCCCCTATGAGTAGCCTTCAGTTATAGAAATCCGCGTCGATAGCTGTTCGGTAGAGTAAGAACGCGACAATCGAGAAGAGGACAAAGTATAATATAGACTGAACAACACGACGCAAACAGTTATCTCTAGAACTAACGATTACCTAATCAGGTCAGTTGCTTTGCCAGATTCATTGGTCACAAGGCTGCTAGTTCTATTAATCAGCTGATATTTGTCTGAATGCCACGTGCTTCCTGCGCACTTGTTGTTGTGCGTTGGAATCAAACCAACATGGGTGGGGGGTTGCTCGCTCTCCCTTGTGTGTTCAGGTTCATTACGAGACCCAACTGACTCTGAAGTTGATTGTTTTTATGACACCGATGACGCGGCAGATATAGTGATCGACTGGCACTCAAGAAAAGCTAACATTAAATGACAGTCAAGCGGAACAAACGTTTGTCGGCATGGTGGAAAATCGTTAGTAAATCGCCCATAAATGAACAGTGTATGAGCCCCGATGAATGCTTGGTGGAACCCAGGCCTCTCTGTTCTAGATCGTCCAAACTCCAGAAAACTCAAGTTACACCGTTTGATGAGAAGACAAAAAACTAGTGCGCCGATTAACAAGCAAGGGCAGCAAAGTGCGGGTAAATTTCACGTGCCATCCGACAAGAACCATTTTGAAAATTTTTTGATATTTCGTAGTTGGATATATATCATGCATAACTTGGGAAGAAATGTTTCGAAACTTCAACCGACGGATTTGATCATCTAAGGCATGTTAGGCTTTCGGGTTTGTGCTACGAGATACACCTGCCGGATGGTTGGAAACAGTAGGCGACGTGGTCAAGCGCCGCGGTCAGTGTTCTATTACCATTCAAACCATTTCTTTGTTAACAAGATTTTCACTTGTTCCTTTTAGGTTGTTTACTTGCTGTACACACTCCGATTAATTTGACCCCCTACTGAGGCCCTGTGAAATAACGAAAAAAACCGGAAACATCGAAGTGCGAGGTAAGTACTGGTTAACCAAACGGAATTGAAGAAACAGTGAGGTGAAACCCGCAATGATTGAGGGATCTCCACTTTCGACTGCAGCCACAAATGGAAAAACTGGTAAAGTCATCACAAGTGCCTTCATTTTGGGTCATTATCATTTCTGATATAGTTTTCATAGACATAAATGTAAATTACGCTTAGAACATCATCCATTAATGGCCGTAATTGGCATAAGTACAGAATGGAGTTCAGTTTGCAAGGACTAGTATGATTATGTTTACTTACCTTCTTTTGTTGGTGTCTGAACTCGTTTGGATCCTCTCCTTGGGGCGCAAACTGATTTGGATTATCAATGGCCACAGCCACGCCACATGTGTGGCGTTTCTGTTCGTCCGAGTATTCTGTCCAGTGAGCAATCATTTTCGGATTCGGAGTCCCCACCTCCTCGATGTCGCGACGGAGATAGGTGTTAGGCGTGTTAAGCCAATGTGTACGAGAAAGCGAGAGTGACTTAGCTTTAGCTTCAGCGACGGCAATCGCCCTGTATGAATTTAAGACGGAGAAAGACGAAATCGATGCTCAGCTGAAGGGTTAGAACTACAAAGGATGGAAAAACGTTTGAGAATAATAATATAGGCGAACTGAATTTGAAAGAAACTCATTTAACTGGATGCCCTGAACGGGGTGCGTCAAGGCTGTATCCTCACTATATATATATATATATATATATATATATATATATATATATATATATATAATGTTTGCCCGCTTATTGTTCTTCGTAGCCATGGAGCGCATGCAGAACATTCAATTCATCCATTACGCAACACCTGTAGCTGACTAACAGTCAGTCTAGGGGGGTGGCTAAAGCCTGATTCCAAACCAACCCTGGGCGACGTATGAGACGTACAACGGTATGCTTGCCGGCATCTGTGGCGGAGATGTGCGCTGAGCCCCTAGGATATCTGGCCTCATCCGAAGGGCGTATGAACTGAGCATTAGGTCATCGCCCCCCAGTGAGTTACGGACGCCACGCTGCCTTGCGGGCAGTCCCCTCTCTGCATCGTCTAGCAGGGAAAAACAAAAGAAATCCGTTGGGCCCCTGAATGTCAGGTAGCGTTTGATGACTTACGCCGACGTCTGGTCGCTGCACCTAATTTGAGTCTCCTTGACGTATCAAAAACGACCGGTTCTTTTATTCTGGATACGTATGCCAGTGAAACTGGGACAGGGACATTGCTGTCACAACTTGGTCTCAACCAACAGGAACATGCGAATGTCTACGCAAACCGATGCTTCAGTAAGCCTGAGCAGAACTACTGTACATACGAAAAGAAATGTTGGCCTTAGTCACTTATGTACGACATTCCAAGCAAGCGATTCTTAGTACAGATAGACCACCAGTTCCTAAAGTGGCTTCAGAGCTTCAACGAAACCGAAGGCCAGGTTGCCAGATGGTGAGAGCAGCTACGAGATCTTAACTTTGAGTGTCAACACCGGGCAGGCCGAAAACGCATTACTGCAGACGCGTTATCCCGACGTCTAAAAACTACAGGGACTATCTAACTCTAAGCTGGCTACTATCACACTAAATGAATTGAAATATAAATGGGCGAAATTTAAAAGAACGACCCCGAAACAAGTCTGATATTTAGCCGAGTCAGGGTTATCGGCCAGAAGTCCATCAAAGCGGATATGTCCGGCAGCAGTTGAGGGAGCTCCCATTTGTGGTCTGCTTGGTAAAGATTGCAGCTGAAGGATGGAATATTATATTACCAATATGGGTAACACCATAGTTCGCTTATCGTGGTTCCACAATCCAAGGTACAACATGTACTGGAGAAATCGCATGCCGAATTAGGGCACTCTGGATAACGTAAAATGGACCACACAGTAACGCGTTGATTTTAGTGGCCAGAACAACGACGGGACGTCGCTAACTACTGTAAACGGCGTATGGATTGCATTCGATAGCACGTTGGAGTGGGTCACAACATTTGCATACGGATCACAGCACGTTTTTTGAAAACGAAGTCCTTGTAGAGTTATGCCAAATTTGAGGAACAACGAAAACACGCACTTCTTCGTACCATCCCCAAGGTTATGGACAAGCAGAACGCAGGAACCGATCTCGCCAACGAGAGCTCAATGCGTGAGTGGGACCTGCCGATTACTCGCTATCTATTGAACTACCGTACGTACCTCTACAGGACACACCATTTGCGCTAACCACGGGCCCCCAAGTCGAAAATCCGGCTCCCAGGGAGGAATTCAATTCCACCGTTTACTAGACCAGAAAAGGCATTCCGTAGTGCATCCTCCACGGCAAAGTTGCAAAGAAATGGTGATATATGGCAACCTTGCTGTACTCTACTGGAGACGAAAGTTGGTCGTAAACCCCAACCCTACCCGAGGTATGACGATACAACTCTTTGAGGATTGACAAATACTCATAAGGTACTCCATTTCTCAAGAAAATGGTCGCACAGTGTAGTACTATCGACAGAGTCGACGCCCACGGGAATGTCTAGGAGCACGATGATTACTGGTCTTCGGAAGGCACGACCGTTGTTCTACCAGCTGTCGAACGGTGAAGATTTGGTCCATACATCCATGACCCGAGCGAAACCCAGCCTGCTCCTCCAGAGCCTGCTCTTCCCACATTTGGTACAACTTGCGAAGTATGACAGACGCAAGTAGCCTCGACGCTATAGTGATCAGACTCATGTGCCTAGGGGTGGCGCAGTTATAACCACAGCCCTACTTGAATACAGGGCAACCGATCCTCTCCTAGGAAGGGGACCTCTTCTGAATTGCAAACATGAAGTTCTTTAACAAGCTATACTCTACTATCTTTAAAAGGGGCTAAGGCCGTCGAAGCCCGGCGCTTTGCAACGTCCTAAGGCTTGGAAGAGAAATAGAAGGCTGACACTGATGGCCAACCAAACTGTGTCTGAAAGTACTCTGCCCGACACTCGAGACGCCGCTGTTGATTGTGAATTGGTGAACCGTCAGCTTCACAGATCGCTTCACTCACATCTAACGGTTTCCGACCGGCGACTAGGTGAGATGGAACAGCTGGCGGGAAGTTCCCATATCAGCAGCACGCTCCATGCAGGTTGCGACTGCCAGATTTCGCGGTCTCACTGAGGACTTGCGTTAATTGAACGTCTCGTTGCAAGGAATGTGTCATTATACTTTCCTCCAGCCACAATTGTATGGCGTGCGTCCAGAGGGCGTTGAGATTCAGCAGAAATCCACAAACTTGCGGAACAATGAAATAGGACACAAATTACTAGGCCAGCGGAATTCAAATCACTCTTGACGAGCAACCAGAGCTGACTAATGCTATCAGGTGGGCTTACTTCCAGCTTCTCAGTTAGCACGTTTTGGACGACGGATATGCGACATGGATCGGAAAGCTTATCGTAATCTATCCGTCGTTGTACCATCCAGCGAATCACGTGAACAGGTTAGTGCAAAGCGGATTGGTCGGAGTAGACAGCAGTGCTGCAGCATGAACAGCAGTCTTCGGTGCAGCCCCGTCCTCTGTGGTTTCTCGCGATGTGATCGATCAAGGTCCACTGCTGACTCGAAGTCGGCGGACGCCACGTGGCGTACTGGCGACTGGAGCGTTTGAAATTCGTGTTGGTTACGGCATTTTTTAAACATACGTTTACGCATGAAAACAATGAAAAAGCGTACCCTGCAGCCACAAAGGTAAGCTGCTTGACTACAGATACCGGCAACCAGACCCCAAGACCTGAAGTGGCAGAGAACACCATAACGTCTCAATACGTCAAATGTGGTAACGAGCCAAATGATAGTGGGTTACTACCTCGCACCAAAGTGACCGGAGATGACAGGAATTCGAACCTCGGACTTCTGAAGTAGTAAGCAAACGCTCTAAGTCACTTGACCACTACCGGTCAGCGAGGCGAAAACCGTTCCCGGTTTTCTTAGTTATAGGAATCTAGCCCAAAAAAGCCTAAAATACGCATCCGTTCGTGGCAGCCACCTACTCTCGCATTCACGTCCTCTGCCGAAATCGGAATATCAGCCTGATTTGCCTAAAGCAGGAGGTCGTGTATTTTTAAAAGTTATCTTTGACTCCATCTAGGATGCAGTTGGCGGGTGCATAAGCGGAACTAACAAACAAACTGCGTCTATCGCCATGGCGGCTGCTCATTCTGGACCAAAAATTAAGTCCCATTGGGCAACACACTCCGACAGCTAGGAACTCAAGCGTACGAGCTTAACCCGCCTGTCGTCGTATACCCATCGAGGTTTGCGTGTTGAACGTGGCTAGTCTGAATGGACATCGAGGAAAAAGGAGGGCATTAGCGGGTTTGGTGGGACTAGTCGAAAAAGGACGGGAGAGTACATGGTCAAGATTTCCACCAGAGGCACTACAGCTAGTACCGACGACCAAAGTTCCCGGTGGGTGTGAGAAATGGAGTGAAGATGGGCAGGGGAATGGACAAATAAATTGCACGCGTGTGCGGAAGAGAACGGTTAGTGATTACATTAGATATATCTTTCATAGTTGCATGCACCGTGGGCTGTTAAACTACTGTCGAGCAGTCCAGAGTAGGACTTTTTATTCGAGGATGCATATCTAGCTTCTGCCCAGTCAAGCGCGGCCTTAAAAGCAGCAGAGCTGGTTCATATGTACCAGTGAGAAATTGCATGGTTCATTTGGGAAAACCCTGTCCGGTAAGTGGAACAGGGTCACACGCGTCACGTCACATTGACGTTTCGCAGCGAAAAACGCATCCCAGCGGATAATACCGCTACATCCTCGAGTACTGCCGCTGATCGTCCACGACCGTTTATCTGATGAATCCACATAATTCGCGAAAGTGTGGCCGTTGTTCTATCCTATCATATTCGGGACGTGTTCGGCAGCATACAGCTTTAATCTGCCGACTTCGTCGTTCTCTCCATACTGTCAATCCAATACGCAGTGACCGGAATAGGGTCACTCAATGCGAACTGCAAGACAGCCTGTGTAGTGGTTTCCGCAAAGTACTGAAATCTAGATTGAAACATTTCACATTTAAATTCATACACTCTGTTCAGAGAAAGAAACCAAGTCAGTTCAAATACATATTAGTCTCGGTCATGCCCAACGGAAAAGTCTTAGAGTGAAGAAGGAATAAAAGATTCTTCCTCACACTAACGGTCCTGTCCCCACTTTTATTTCGTACATATAACAGTAAAGGATCAGAAAATTGAAACAATAGATAAATAGACCAACATAGAAAAGATGAAAGCAACACTGAGTGACGCATCCAAATTCACCAAAGTCTCTAATGCATAAGATAAAACGGTTCAGATGGAAAAGTCAACCTCCAAGAGATTGAGGTCACCGAAGCAAAAAGAGATCATAGATTCAACTACGTTTCCACGGATACGACCAGCTGGGACGATAATTCCCAGACCATACGGCTTATCAGAAGTCCACAAAAGAGGCGTACCACTGATATCTATTTTAGGCATGTGCAATTCACCCTACCATGCAGTAGCCAAGTGGTTATTTGGCTTAACGGAGCAAGTGAGGGCTGCAATCTCAAAACAGTCTAAGAGACATCTTTGACTTTGTGAACAGCATTCGCGATGTAAATCTGAGAGGGAAAAAAGTGTTCCCATTTGACGTCACCTTATTGCGCACTCACGGCCCGACCAATGAAACTACTAGTCATCTGTAAGACTACATCCAAGAAAAAAACACTGTTCTGGGTCTTCCGGAGGACGAACTGAAACAACTTCTTCTTGCATGCACATTTAATGTCCAGTTTAGATTCAATGACGAAATCTATCGTCACCTTTGGGACCACTATTCATGGCGAACATTGAGAATTATCAACTGCAGTCTTCATCAGACAATGTGTTTATAAACGTCACCTGGATGACATAATATGCGTGAAAGATAACACCATCGACATAAGCTTTGTGTTAAACAGGTGCCAACAGGGCCCGCCAAAACATTCAGTTTACGATGGAAAAGGAAGTTCTTTTTAGATGTGTGCTTAGGCTGGCGGGTTAGTGATTCCGCTCAAATATCAGTGCACGGGAAACCAACGTGGAATGGGCAGTATATTCGCCTTGAAAGTTTTGTGCCACTGAAAGCGAAGCGTAACTTAATTCATTGCCTGGTTGATAGAGCGCGCAGAATCTGCACGGTGGACACACTGAATAACGAACTTTGATTTCTGAGCAATGAAAACTAGTGATGAACTAAATGAAACAAATGATTCCCGAAAGCTTACCGACTCGTTTCATCCTCGTAAAATGTGGTGGCAAACGAAGAGGTTGCTGGAGGAATCTCCACATCTCGCAAGCCCCTCAATCCTCGTCCCAAACTGGCAGTCTTGCGCACCAGAGCAGCAGCATCACGTGGGGTCATAGGTTCGGTTACAGCAACACCATCTGGTATATCTGCTAGGGGGCGTTGAAGTGTGGAAGCTGCTGTGCCAGCTTGTCGAATCTGTCCAAGACGATAGACGTGTCCCGTTCGATAGCCTGCGGCGTCTAGACGACGCATCAGTGCCTCGAATTCCAACTCTCCACGGCGCCACCCGGAACTACCGGCACTCTCACCGGGACGAAGTTGAACAGCAAGTGGTGTGCGACCAACGTAGTGAGCTGCTTGTTGTGCTTCCTTCGGTGGGAGAACCAGCTCGTCTTCTCCTATGCTTGCCAATCGTAACTGCGGAGAAAGAGGAAACAAATGTTTACCCAACTGACAGCTAGTAGTGCTTTGTTGCGAAACACATTAATAACAGTTTTCAAAATTTGAATAACAACACGTATCTGTACTCAAACGCCTCTCTCTACAGAGGAGCGATTATGGTGTATCCAGAAACTTTCTGCACCACTTTTTCAACGGTCAGTAGTATTTACGCAAAATGACTAGTGGATAATGCCGTTCATGTACATTGTAACCTGATTCCATGTGCCAAATCCGGTCAGAGCTAATGACCAAACTAGTCGTCAAGATATGACGATGTAATGTGTTGACAGAAAAGGTCTTTAACGTAAACAAAAAACACCGACCAAATGCATCACATCCAATGATAAAATTGACTCCATGAAAAGAACCGTGGAGTAGTAGGTTTAAAAGTGTGGATGGTTCAGAGAGTGGATTTGAAACAAAGAGCACCGCGGAAACATTTTACGGACGCTGGAAAACTGCCAGTATCGATTGGCTTACATTGTAAGGACAAGTTGTGTACTGCTTGAACCTCTTTTCTCAATGAGTATTTGGTAATTATGATGGTTTAAATCACTTGATCACTTGAGGGAAACTTTCCGTTGATTGAGTATTTGTTACGTCGAATAAATCAACACGACGATGACGCTGCAAGACGTGCGTAGATGACAGAGTAAGGAGGACAACTGGGAGCAGGAACGATTGGTAAACAGATAGCTAAATTGTATTCGGACCCGATTTTCGGAGAAACATGTTTTTTAAAAATTTTGTTACTGGGCATAAAAACGTTACCCGGAATCACTATGGTGCATGGCAATCTGCATGGAAATGCAGTCTCAAAGAGATACTTCCCTGGTGAACCCAAATAACGAGAAAACGCTCAATCATGTCATCGAAATACAATTCAGTACGATAGGCACTACTGCCTAATCTACGAGATAACGTGGACATCTGGATACATCATAGTCACAAAATGTCAATGATCTGTCTTGATAGTGGACATTTACCATTAGATGTCACAGTGAAATAGGACTTCGTTCCAAACAAAACGTCTTTCCAGCCGTCACTCACCTCCTCATTCATTGTGTAATATGATCATTGAAGCTCCAGTGCATAAAAAAACTGGAAGATTCTGGTCGTTGATGCTTTTAATATCAGTCACGTGACAGAAATAAATTATCAATGCCGTCACCTAAAACGTCATTCCCAGAGAGACCCTACCTACCAGTTTCGCTACGTCCTCCGACAACCCAAAAAGATGACTGCGGGAAGCTTGCTGTCTGCAAACAAGCTTGAAACTGTCGCCTTTGTAATTACCTAAAGGCACGAGTTGGAAGGATCAGAAAAACATGAAACGCCATATCTGTATCATGCTTACGCACGAGTTTAGCGTGTATGAGAGAGAAAGGCACCAGTCTAACTAATTCTCAAGGTGGTAAAAACAGACCAATATTAACGCATTTAGAAGTGTCGCTATTTATGTCACTGTAAATTAAAAGCTTCGACACAAGAAAGTGGGGAACTTGTTTATAATGAAATTTGATTAGGAAGTTATGAGCCACTACTGGAACCCGACTCCTTCCCTTACCTGCGATTCACAGGCCAGTACAGCATTGAAAGCGACGAACCAGGCCTCTTCAATTGACTGCCCCAATGCAAGCAATCCGTGGTTACGAATCATAAGGAGCATACAATCCGTAGACTTCTCTGACAGAATGGTTGCAATGGCTGCTCGCTCCTCAGCAAAACGTCGCTCCCTACGGGTTGCGGCATCCCCTTCCATGGTTTCTTGTGCGTAACTGGTAGCTAGTGTGGATGGGTCATACACTGCTGTATCCCCGATAATCATGGCTTCTTGACTGATAGGAAGCAAACCACTTTTAGTGCATGAAACCTGAAGCCAAAAATGCCACAATTAGAGATGCAATAACATCAAATTAAAATGAACTTTTGTGTTAGGACCGAGTAGACGTTTAGGACAGAGACAACTATACTCACAGCCACGGTCGCTGGGGTATTCAAATGAATGATGCATCGAACGTCGGGACGAGCTTCATGAACTGCAGAATGCAACAGCCAACCCTGCTTATCAATACCAAGTCCAATGGTACCGGGATCAATAACAGAACCTAGAATGAAGTGAAAAAAAGAAAATGTAAGAACAAATTATGATAAAGCACCAACTGAACGGAACAACTCAAAGAATCCTACAATCACAGAATAAGCGAACAAATCCACTCACCTTTTAGGTTGACTTTGGACAGAGAAGAGGCCGTAACTTCATGATACAGCAGTCCCAACGGATTTATCAAATATTCATCTCCGTCACGAGTCACCCGAGCCTGATGACAAACGAAATATGCAAGAGAAATAAGTCCCTAGTCATCCATTACGATACTGATGAACCTCAGCTAACACTAGAGCAAGTAATAATCAACAAAATGATCTAGGAGAATCCCGTGGAGCACTGCGTTGGATACAAATAAAAAACAGGAAGTGCACAAAATGAAGAAGGAGAGAAAGTAGGGGAAAATAAATGATCTTGCAAAGACCATATAGAATACATAAAGATCCTAAATTTGACTGGACATGAAGTGATAGAAGGGTCACGATCAAGGCTTAATAACCGATGCGAAGAGATTGCATTTCAATGTCATGCTATCGCCTACATCAGCATGGAACCCAATGGAGAACAGGATGACGGCTATCTAGCTCATGGGAGTTGAAAAGTAGTTAACAGGCAAAACGGAGAATTCTGGTCCTCTCGGTTTGGCTTTTGGTCTGGTTCATCGCCTCCGACGGTAAAGTTCGACGATGAAACTACCGAATATGATAGACGAACTTCCGTTTGGTCAAACTAGCAGCCTGATTTATAAGTTTTTGACAGAACTACTTATATTCGGGAATATATTCATTCATATACTAGTCTAGGAATAAGCAGTGTCAAAACCACAATTCCAAAGACATTTTAGGTGATAGGAAATAAGGAGTTCGTGTTCATTCTGTAGACTGTGGGCTTCTGCAAAACCTGATAGCTAATGTCGGAGTGGGAGATTGGTTACCCGGCACTCTGTCTGCCTCTTCATTCCAGAGAGCAGTATTCGCACAACCAAGTGCAACCCGCAAGGCGTGGTGGCGCATTGCATTGTCATCATAGCCATTGGACGTTAGTACGAACCACATCCGCCATTTTTCATTACATGATTGCGCATGTCCGCCTATCAAATGGTTGGAACCATTGAGTGATATGGTCAGGTGTCGCAGTCAGCGGCGTAGTTCCATTTGGACTCTTCCATTTTTGTCGTGATTTCCGCTTCTTACCTTGCTTTCGGATCTTTTTCATTTGATGTTTCCATTCTTTTCACCCTCTACTCGACGACGCTGGAAGTTAGAAACCGAGACCCGAACACAAAAGTGTGAGGTTAACGGCTGAATAAACTGAAACTGAAGTGAACTCCAGTTACATTATCAAACTGACGCTTCCATGCAATCCCTCAGCGTCTTTTGGGTACTCTGAGGTGGTAGTTTCCAGTTTTGTGAGCGTTCTCGTGACGGCTGAAGCTGGAATGTTAGAATGGATCCCTGTAGGGAGTCGGTCATGCGTAATGAGACTTGAGGGTTCGTGATAAGTGAGCATCCGCCGTCCTGATAGATACAATTTTTTCATCGTTTCGGCTTATGCAACCATTCATTGCAGCCCATATACAATCAAAACTACACGACTTCTAACAAAAAGTGAGCCGAACTGATATGATCTTGGCAAGGGATATGTACGATACAGTAGGTCGGCGGTCATGGACTGAGGTACATTCAGGTTATACCAAATAAGTGGTCGTGGACGATCAGCAGCAGCACTCCAGGATTTTGTGGGTAGCCTTCTCCGAACTAAAACGCCACATCGATTTGTTGCAGCACTACCATTAAATAAGCTTTCCAGAAGGGGCGAATGAGCCATACGATTGGCCAGTAGCCCATTTAGATCAACGCCGCTGATTTTTAGGACGCGCTTCCCCGGGAAAAGGCTAGACGTGTCTCCTCGAATAAAAAGTCCCCGTTTGGCACACATTCCATAGACTTATTGTCCTCGGTTTTGTTGATCTTAAAGTGGCCTTCGACTCAGTCAACCACACATTTCTCCGGCACTGCCTTTTGTTGAAGGGTGTACCAGGGGAATTCATTTTCATCGTAAAATTCTTTACATGAGCAGCTGAAACCGAGGACGAGCTTACGGCGATCTTTTATCCGAGTTCATCAGGAAAAGCGGTGTACGTCAGGATTTCTCCCTCTCTCCTCTGCTCCTTAACTTTGTGATTGATATGATTCTAGAGACCGCACTTTTGCCAGATGATGATATTGGGTATTGAAATTTCTCGGGTGGAAAAACGTTAGACCTTGATTTTGCAGACGACACTGTTCTTCTGAGTGAAGATCCAGATAAGTTGCAAGCTTTTCTAGACAGCTTGACGGACTGCGCAGTAATGCTCGGTATGCACTTTGCACCTTCAAACTGCAAGATGCTTTTTTATGACTGGATTGGTTCATACTAAACCTTTCAGAATCAGGAGAAAGTATAGGTCTGGTAGATAAGTTCTGTTACTTCACCTGGAGGTGGGATATCGGATGAGATGTCTCTGCGTACATAGAAGGCTCGTTTAGCCTTTGCCAATCTGAGTCACCTGTGGCGCTGACATGAAATCCATTTATCTATCAAGAGTCGAGTATACGCTGAAGCAGTCATGCCCGTGCTTCTGTATGGTTCAGAAACATGGCCACTGCGGGTGGAGGATATACGAAGATTGTCGGTGTTTGAATAACGATGTCTTCTTGGCATTGCTTAAATCTCGTGGGAACACCGTATAAACAATGCTGAGGTTCGGCGGAGTCATAGGTTCACGAACCGAGTCATAAGATAAAACACTTAAGCTGATCAGACTGTGATGGTTGGAACATGTGTTGCGCATGTCCCCTGAGAGGATTCCTCGGCGAGCCATGTTCGCTGAGGCGGGTACCGGCTGGATGATGAGCGAGGATAACCAGCCCATGATATGGAAGAAAGGTATGAAAAATCTAACCTGTGGAATTGCCCATGTAGGGCGTGTTAGACTTTTTGGGTAGGATCCAAGAGACCCTCACACTCACTGGTTATGTAAGTTAGAAGAAATGGCTAAGTATTGCGACCAGTGGTGCACTTGCATCTGCAAACTTCCTTTATCGACTTGATACCAATTGTTAGTCCTTTTGTGACTCCTTTCACATTCTTGTTTTTTAATTATGTCCATTTGAGGTTGTTGCTGGAAAACAGCAACCATGGCCACCGCACACAGTGCAATGGTTAGTAGTTGTCTGAACTCAACTAAAATGAATCTCTATTCCCGAGTATGAACGGAAAACAGGGCACGGTACTATAGACATCTGCCATACGCAACACGTGCTCTAATAAACGAAGTCCAGCTTAGCAGACTTCGTTTAGGGGAATGGAATTTTACTTCAGCTCCGGTCAGACCACTAACCATGTATGCGTGTGGTGGCTTTGGTTGCTATCTCACAACAGCAACCTCAATAGGAAATAATGAAGTAGATCAAGAATACGGAAATCTTATAAACTGGGCGCTACATGACTACCACATCGAAATCTCAAGTTCAGCTGCCAAATTCTGACACCCGGTGTATAAAGGTTCCCGGAATAGACGACAATTACCACCCATACCACAATGGATCTACGAACCCTGTGGTCTCCATAGCGTTGCGATACCTGTCAGCAACAAGGCTAAAAAGACACTGATCGCACGGAATCAGATATCCCTTAGGATCGTCTCATTTCGTTTTCGCGTCTCATCCTTGAACATGTCGGTTGTTGCGGTCTATAGCTCGACAACTGCAGCCGAAGAAGCGGCAAAGAACGAGTTCTACGACAGACAACAAGAGATGATAAACAGCGTCCCGAAACATGACATTCGCCTTGTTGCGGGGGTCCGCAACGCACGCACTGATGCTTCCACTCAAGAAACCACACACGTTTTGGGAAAATATGGTCTCGGACAGCAGTGCAGCAATGGCGAATGTCTCTTCAGCTTCGCAGACTTCCATAGCTCAGCTGTCATCAACACGCGCTTCCAACATCCCAGTACGGTACGGTAGACGTGTGTTTGCCATACGTAACACGTGTCCCAACCAACGAAGTCTACTAAGTTGGATACGCTGTGACAAAACGTTCTCTGAATTAGTACCCAATACTCGCTTTCTTACCTCATCGTTGCTTACTTGGGTGGAATAGCCGAGTAAGCAACGATGAGGTAAGAAAGCGAGTATTGGATACTAATTCAGAGAACGTTTTGTCACAGCGTATCCAACTTAGTAGACTTCGTTGGTTGGGACACGTGTTACGTATGGCAAACACACGTCTACCGTACCGTGTCCTATTCTCCGCCCCTCCTAGGGAGTGGAAGAGACCACGTGGAGGTCAACAGATGACGTGGCAACGAGGAATGAGAAAATGTACGGCAGACTTAGGAAAAGTAGGTGCTTCACGTCTTCGTGGTTGGGGTCCAAAAGATCCGTCTACCAGTTGGCTGGAGACACTGAAGGATATGGCTGCGAACCGCGAACAGCGGAGATCGTGTTGTCACTTTCTATCGAATCAAAATGTTTGATCGGTGTACGTTTGTACAGTTAGACTGTGTATTCCGTGTGTTGGCTACTAGGGCATTCTTTTCTTTTCCCACCCATGTAGGTCCACTCCCTCTCCATCTTGTATATTCATACTTTTTAATTCAACGTGCAACATGGTGAGAAAGGCAGTGGTCAGTGGGGCTTGCCCTACTGTTTAACGCTGTACGATGATGATGATGATGAACATCCCAGTAAGCACCAGCTAACGTGGTACCCTAATGACGGCCACACAGCACACCAGGTCGACTAGGTTGTGATACGATCAGGCTGGTCATCTTCGAGTGGAGATTGTCGCACCTAACGAGACGCGGAGACTGGTAACAAGAATAGCACGACCACACCTTTGACCGCGAACGCACCAAGATTCACCTATCCAACCGCCGCAAAAGCTGTTCCACGAAGCGGATCAACGCAGCAGAGTTTGAATCACCAAGAAAAAACCAAGCAATCTCGGACGCTATTGCCTCCATCTAGCCCACATGTTCATAGGTGGGGAAAAAGAACAGTGCAGAATCAACGGACTCTATTTAAGACATCAATCTAACAACCCGCTTTAGACGAACTGGGGTTCAACGTGACGACGACGACGACAGAAAGGAAGAATCTCGGGAACAACTCTCCAGCTATCCGAAAAGGTCATCGATGCTTGTCTAAATGGTTACCCAGACTTCCGCGACATTCAATGACAAACCGGTCGTTCGGCCAGAAGCTACCACATCAATTACTGGATCGAAAACACAGAAATTATGGAGACTGGCTAACTGCAGGGACCACACAAAGCTCTTCCGTCTAATCCGCACTGCATCCGGTAAGCAACAGTTGGTAGAACCTTCCTTCGGCATGCTGTCGGGCTGCTCATTCCCGAGCAGGTTAAAAAGATGAGGCGATGGGTCGAACATATTGACTGTTTACTGAGTCGTCCCGCGGCAAGCTCTGTGAACCAGGTACCAGCAATCCAGAGCGAGATGTGACGTTAACAGAAACCCACCAATCCGAGGTGATACCACCGATGCAATACACAAGCTGAAGAACCGGAAATTCCCTGGACGAGATGGCATCACGCCGGAGATATATGAATCGTCTTTCGACACTACTCGAGCCACTGCACACCCTGTTTTGTTTAATCCAGGAAAAATAACAATTACCAGCGGACTGGGGAGCTTCAATACTACTTCCTCTTCCAAACAAAAGCGGCAGAACTGCGCAAACTACCGTGGTATCGGTTTAATAGAAGTGGTTGCTAAAATATTCTCCACGCCTTTGTTGAACTGCTTTTCGGCAGTGAGAAACGCGCGCACACGCCCCAATCAAGGAGGCTTCCGCCGTAGAAGAGGGTGTGTGGACCAAATATTCACCCTCCGCGAAATATTAGAACATCGGTACAAGTTCCAGCAATCGACTGTTGCTTGTTTTATTTTCAGGCTGCCCTTGGCTCATTTGACAGAGAATCGCTGTGGACTACACGACAAGCGGATGGAATGCTGCAGAACCTTGTCAGTTTCATGAAGTCGTACTAAGCAGATAATCGTGCGAAAACACTCACCTACGGAGAGGAGTCCAATGATTTCTCTAATTCCGGTGTTAGGCAGGGCTGTTAGCGTCGCCTGTGCTGTTCAACTACAGCATTGATTGGATAATGCGTCAGGTGCACACTGATTACCCTAGTATTTAGCTGGGCACTGACGCTTTCCTCGTCGATCTAGAATTTGCAAACGAAATTGTTATCCTTGGAGACAGCTCAACTGCCTTGCAGCTGGTTGTAAATCGCGTAAATCTTTTGCGAATTCCACGGGACTAGAGATCAATACGTCGAAGACCAAGATCCGTTCGAATTGTGCTACACAGTCCATCCTACCGAACGAATGGAGCACGTTCCGGCGTCCAAATATCTGGGCTTCACGATCCTCCCAAGAAGTCAAGCCAAAGACAAAGCTGCGCATTGACAATGCCAGGACCGCGTTCCTCCAGCTTCACCACGCCCTTTGGGCGCTGAACGAAATCAGTCTCAGCACCAAAGTCCGGGTCTTCCGGGTCGCTATAGGTCCGATACTGACCTACGGTTGAGAAACGTGGCCACCGTTATGAACAGTTGCTGATGCTTCTTATTGTTTGTCATAAGCAGTTACACGAATGTCAGTCAACAGTATCTCGCTACAGGCACTCAGTGATGTAGGAAGCTCTGAAAGTTAAGTTTAGCGACGAGCCAAAAATTAACTTAAAAAGTGAAAAGACTCAATGATGACGGGTCGAACTATTGTTTTCGATATCACAACGTCCACCGTCTAGGATGTGATAACCAAGCGACTGATGCGCTCTTAAGTGTCCATTGTACAGCTGGTCTAGATCCCACCATTCTGAAAGATTTACACGAATCACTCCGCCATCCGGGGGTAACTCGTATGTTTCATCTCCTCCGTTCTCGAAACCCACTATATTCTCTGGATGAAGTGCGGCGAATGATTTTGTAGTGTGAGGCGTGCGTGGAGGTCAAACCTAGATTTAACAGACCACCGAACATACCACTAATCACAGCCGCGCAACCTTTCGAAAGGTTGAGTATCGACTTCAAAGGACCGTTGCCCTTATACATGCATAACAAATATCTTCTTACTACTATTGATGGACACAAGCTTTCCGTTCACATTCGCTTGTTAGGACGTTTCCCACGACGGTGATCAAATGCTCATGGCAACTCTCCGTTATTTTTGGACTGCCAGCCTGCATTCACTCGGACCGTTGCTCATATTTCACATCAAAACTCAAAGAGTTCTTGCACGCCAAGGGCGTCGAGACCAGTCAAACTACGGCCTGCAGTCCACAAGCCAACAGTCAAGCTGAACGTTTAAACGATTCGTTGTGGCAAGCCATTACTCCAGAACTAAAATCAAGAGAGTTGAACGTCCGTCGCTGGAAAGAGGTACTCATTGATGTTCTCTATTCGTCGCGGTCTTTGCTATCTAGGGCAACCAATGAGACACCTCACGAACGAATGTTCTAGCATAACAGGAAAGTTGTGTAAGGTACCTCGTCGCCTAGCTGCCTGGTACATTCCGATCGCGCGTTGTACAGACGGCACAATCGACCATCCAAGTATGATCCCTTAGTCGATTAAGTTCAGTTGGTTGAATATAATCCAAATTATGCCAGCGTAATATTCCCCGGTTGGCAAGAGACAGTATCTGTTCGTTACCTTGCTCCCGTGTCAGATGAAGGTATTTCACATTTAAATCACATTCCATACTCCGAAATTGCACCCGATTAACAATCACCCACGCCCAAACTTAATCACTTGCCGGAATTTAATTCCCCAGATCCACACGACCCTAATGTCACACTGAACTCTGTAGAGACTCATGTAAAAACAGCTACTCGTTGAGAAGCAGAGAAGCGTAATTTTGTGTGCACTCACATTATCATCCTCTATACTCGAATATCTTCGCTCACAAACTTTCGTATGCGCACACACCGAATTTTCAAAATATGAGTCATTTTTATCATTCATTAGAATCCCCCACTCAGTATGTGCCTTTCAACTCAGTCTACTACTGGCGGGGATGAATATTACAAATTGGAACTTTGTCTGATCTGTTAGTTTTCGCATTACTCGCCATTTCATGTATCATGTGTACTCACATCTATACTCCATTTACCAGTTGAATAAAGCCTCTGATTCGGCCTACTCTTTTATACTCAAGGCACCTGACTGACTGTTGATCTATCACAGTCACTACGCGTCAAGGACATCAGAATGCTGAAGATGTTTGACCATTGGTGTCTGCTACGGATCCTGAGAGTGGCTTGGCACAATACGCTTTCAAACGACACACTGGACAACGGTGCTTTGGAACCGAGAAGCTGTCAGTGTTCCTACATCGCCGACGATTGCCATGATTTGGACATGTCCTACGACGTCCAGACACGGAGATCTCAAAACAGTGCTTCTCTCCTGTTCCATGTCTAGGATGGTACTGTCTTCTTGAAGGACAGTTGAAAAAATGGGTCAGCACTGGCTAGTCGGACTCTAGTCTGTCTACGGCATTCGCAACTGGAAACAAACCTGGATTTCTCTTTGCTCAGGTCTAGCATCTGATCGTCGCCCATGGACAAGTGCCATTTGGGACATGCATGAAACCCGCTTATCCTATCGCAGGAGCTAGCCGCGAAGTAAGTACTAAGCTGGATATGCTGTGATGGAATATTCCTTCAAATGGTACCTAATAATCGATTTCTGACCTCAGAATTGCTCACCCGGTCATTCCATCCAATCTTAGCGAAAATGACGGTCAAAAACACCAAAGCGTGCGCACCTCTATTACTGTGCTTCTATCCGTCGTAACGCAGCTGCCGAGGTGAGTGAAGCGACCGACAATTGTTAGTTCCTCTCCATTGAGTGCCAAGCCGCTATTCTCTCGCAGTTGGTTATTTTCCATATATTCGCATCAAACTGCAAACTCGCCAACGTAAGACTACATATATGGTGGACCTCCTAGTTTACTGGACTGGTTTTTATTTGTATCTTGTGTTGTTAATATACGTCCAGTCGTGTGTGGAAGGTCTAGTTTCAGTTCTTTCGCGCTCGTACTGTCTTCTGACACGAGGTCCAAACCTTGGGTTATTACGAACTCGGTTTAACAGAGCCCGATCTAAACGTCCTTTGTGGTTGTGTGCTTCAAAGCATGTGATATGCTCGGGAAGAAGCATCAACTGGTGGGAATATCGCGTGAGCAATGACTACATTTGTGGTCATGTGTTGAGTGCGGACAGGCGCCCTCTGACCAAAATAATCTCTTTACACCACCTCCGATAGCTCGGACATATTTTGCGTATGCCTGTCCATTATTTACCTTTCTGTGCTTTATTCTCATGTGCTGAGTGAGGTTGGAAGAAGCGACGAGGCGGTTAGACCATGACTTGGTGGGGGAGTATGAAGAAGCCAACAACAGCACTAGTCTGTTGGTACTTCCGGCATTCCTGGTTGCGGCCAAAGGGCTGTGGGCTGTCGCTGACTAGAGATAGTGTTATATGGTTTAGAGAAGGAGTCAGCGATGCGAATGCTGTCAGGCCTGTCTGTTGAACTCGTGTGTCCCGTAAAATAGGAAAGACGAAAAACATTCAAGTGTACCTTCGGCTATGGCAACTGTTCCCCTTTTCAATACCTAATGTCGGCATATGATAAAATAATTAAATCAAACGTTACAAGAGGTAAGCTGCATAATTTTCTTAGCAGCTGGGATAGCTGTGTGGGGATGTTCGGGAATAGCTCAGCAGCAAGATACAAAACGTCATTCTAGGACTGAGCTTGTCTGATAGAAAACCCACATTTTATACCTTATACTTCCTCATGAGTATAACGAACAAGGCGGACTTCTTCCAAAACGGTTCATCGGAGACCTGACTACCTTGACTCAGCATTGGAATGGTGAACCGCATAAAACCCGAACGCATAAGAAGCCCATCAGGAGCAGCACTAACGGCTGATGGAGCAAACTGATGGTAGCGAATTCCAAAAGTCATACTCAGCTTTACTATTTAGTGAACTATACTACTCGACTACCGCTGGTCATTCGACCATTATCGTGACATAGGAGTTTCAAACAAGAAAAGATATTTTGTAACCAGCTCAGCTCATTCAACCATTACCCAGCACAACTGTGCCCTTGTTTTGGTTGCTGACTTCCAGCATCGTCGAAAAGGAGTGAAAAGAATAGAAGCACCGAGCGAAAAAAAACCAAATAGGAAGTCAAAGTATTAAGTGGAAAAGAGTCCGAGTGCAACAAGCCACTGACCGCATCATCATCATCATCATCATCGTACAGCGTTAAACAGTAGGGCAAGCCCCACTGACCACTGCCTTTCTCGCCATGTTGCACGTTGAATTAAAAAGTATGAATATACAAGATGGAGAGGGAGTGGACCTACATGGGTGGGAAAAGAAAAGAATGCCCTAGTAGCCAACACACGGAATACACAGTCTAACTGTACAAACGTACACCGATCAAACATTCTGATTCGATAGAAAGTGACAAAACGATCGCCACTGTTCACGGTTCGCAGCCATATCCTTCAGTGTCTCCAGCCAACTGGTAGACGGATCTTTTGGACCCCAACCACGAAGACGTGAAGCACCTACTTTTCCTAAGTCTGCCGTACATTTTCTCATTCCTCGTTGCCACGTCATCTGTTGACCTCCACGTGGTCTCTTCCACTCCCTAGGAGGGGCGGAGAATAGGACACGGTACGGTAGACGTGTGTTTGCCATACGTAACACGTGTCCCAACCAACGAAGTCTACTAAGTTGGATACGCTGTGACAAAACGTTCTCTGAATTAGTACCCAATACTCGCTTTCTTACCTCATCGTTGCTTACTCGGCTATTCCACCCAATCCTAGCGATACTACATAAACATCGATGGTCGAAAACCTCAAGACGACGAATATCTTCAGCACGCAGACTCCAAGTTTCGCAACCGTACAACAAAACTGAACGCACAGTGGCACAGTATACACGACCTTTCAACTTCAGTGAAATATCGGATCGGCGCCACAAGTGCTTCAGTCCAGCGTACGCCGCTCGAGCTTTGGATATCCGCGTACTCACCTCTACTACTGTGCTCCCATCCGTCGTCACGCAGCTACCGAGGTAGGTGAAGTGGTCGACAACTGACAGCACCTCCCCATCGAGCATCAAGCTCGGAATTGTTGACGTCCAGTCTTGTAACATCACCTTGCATTTTGAAGGTGCAAAGCGCATGCCGAATGGAGCTACAGCTCTTGCGAGATTATCTAGTGCACGCTGAGCATGTTCCGTGGATTCGAACAAGCAGACAACGTCGTCTGCGTAATCTAAGTCACATAGCTTTTCACTATCTTCTAGTTCGACCCCTACATCCTGAAGATTTTGCAGCCCACTCTCCATTATTTCGTCCATGACGAAGTTAAAAAGGAATGGAGACAAAGGGCATCCCTGCCGAACACCACTGGTCGTTTCGAACCGACCGGATAGTTCACCGTAAACCCTTACGCGGCCAGAAGTATGAGAATACAATGATCTCATTAAGTTCACGAACTTCTGGGGCATACCTTTTCGATGAAGAACACTGAAAAGCGATGTTCGATCAACTGAATCGAAGGCGCCCTTCAGGTCTAAGAAAAGCATTATTGTTGGTCGGCGGTGCGTGTGACGCGTTTCAAGAAGTCGCAACACCTAGCCATATCACTTAATGTTCCCAACCATTTGGTAGGTGGGTCGCGTAGACCCCAAACAGGAGGTCTAACACGTTCTACTTGGCCAAGTCCACTAGTAAAGGTTTTCACACCTTAGTGTCATGTCATGGACTGACGACCTCGACCTACTTTCCAACCACTACCTGTCTCAGAGAACAGCGTACGCCGAGGAAGTCTATTGGTGGACATGCGTAACACCTGTTTCATTCACCTTCATCTGTTTAGATTCAGTGCTTGGTCGAAAGACTGACCTCTGGTTCTCAGCAGCTTACGTCCAACCTCGGCATTGCTGATACGGTGTTCCCACCATACTCAGGCAATGCTACGGAGACACTGATGCTCGAACACCGACACCGAAGATGTGCCTGTGCTCTAAGGCTTACCGAAGAGCAAAGGTGTGGTCGATACAACCACGACCGGGTCTGAAACCGGCTTGATTCTCACACGTACAGATTTCGAGGGCGATGGATAACCGGTGGAAAACAAGACCGGTGAGCACTTTGGACCCGATACTCAGCAAGCTAATTCCTCTGTGGTTTTTCACAAGAGGACCTGTCGCCTTTTCTTGTAAGTCCGCACAATCACCGATTCACACCATTCCCTGGGAATCTGTTTACTATCCCAAATAACCTGCAGGAGTTTTGTTAACTTCAAAACCAAAGTTTCGCCTCCATCCTTGAAAAAAGATGGAGACAACCCACTCGGTCCAGCGGTTTTATATCTTTTCAAGTAACCTATCTCCCGCATAATCTCCATTTCTCATAGAGGGGTGATACCTACTCGAATCGTTTTTCTGACATGTGTATTTGGAAGGTCCGCTGTAGACGTGGGCCAACTGTATTGCTTCTTATGTGCTCCGCCTAACGGTCCAGACGATGTCCTTGAGAGTGAATCAGTGAGTCGTCGGATTCCTTAATCAACACACTTACATCGGGTTTCCGTGGGCCGATACCTCTAATCAAACGAAAAAGGTTGCGAGTATTGCTAACAGAAGCAGCCTTTTCAATTTCCCTGCATTTCACAACTCACCACTACTCGCGGTCATTTCTCAGGCTCTTAATCAGTTGACGTTTCAGAGATTTGCGCACTTTATCGAATGTGGGATCCGGAGGGACGGATCTGCGAGCATCCAATATAGCAGCTGATGTTGAAGATATGCATCGTTTATGGAGCCTATTTGAACCAAAGACCTGAGTGGCATACAAAGCTTCCTTGGTCTGTTGCCAGCGTTCATCTGGGTCCTGAACACCAGGCTGCATAGGTCACCGTGTAGACAGCTCCGTCTGGAAATCATATGGTTAGTTATCGTCCAAAAGCAACTGCGCGGGACGGGCGGCATTTACGTTGGTGCGACCGTAGACAAGACGTAAACAGAAGCGAGCACGTACCAAGGCATGACTTGATCCCACGGGCGTAGACCAAAAAGAACGACTATCTTAATTGGTTCACGCCAGTGGTGACCACTCACAATAAGGCCAATTTGAACCCAACGTTGTGAAGACGTGGGAGGACACCATGCGAGTCTATGCCGCTTCTTATGGCAGAAGTTCGTACTCCCCAGAAATAACCTATGGTCAGAACACGGCTGAGACAATCGCCGTCATCGGTACGATCGGCTAAGATAGTAAACGGGCCTCCAATGTGCCTTTCGGAATTTCCCAAGCGGCCAACTTGGGTATTGACTGGAATCCAGTCTAGCAGTGCACGCTCGGCTCTCATGTTCAAAGCAATTCCAACGCCTAATTAAGAGCGCTAGGAACCGGATCACCTGGCACACAAGTAAAGCGAGAGACTGAGGCTGTATCTAGGGTGCGAAAAGTGATTACAGAAGTGAGGTCTTGTATGCGCGTTTCGGAGACAACATACATCTATTTTAAAAGTGTGAACAGCTTTAGCGAGGGCAGCCTGTTGCTCTACCTGACAGTGTGCGGACGTTGAAGGCAGCCAAGTGCAATGAACATTGAGGTTTAAGGAGTGCATCTGATTCATACCCAACTCCTGAACTACTGTTTTCTTCAGAGCCGCAATAACCCGTGGCGTTTCGTACCGATCTTGAATTCAGGGAGGAAAAGTTGGTTAAGCCCTCTACAGGAAACATGCTGGGAGTTTCTGGGGGAACCATACTTCACGGCTGCCCACACTGCAGAGGGAATTTTTCTTTGCGAACCTTAACCGGAGCCGGAGACTTGAGTCTGACCCACAAGACAGTAGGGCGTTAACCCAGCACGGGAACGTGACCGAAGAACTCGTGACGGAATTTCTTCTGGTCTGTCACGTGAGACCTGATTGATGCACGCACTTTGTCTTGTATTCGCTGGTGCTTTGTTATCGATGTGCCTTTCGGATTCAGTTCTCAGCCCCACGCATCCAACAGAGCAAGCAAAACGTGGACGGGGCAGCATCCTTCGGTCGAAGCCTGCCTTGTTTTAGCTGGCAATAGCTGTCCAATGAAGTGCGATGACTTCTGCCACCGTCGAGAGATATCCCAACTACTCCACTCCTGCGCCCATCTAGTGGAGGTTTTTAGATCGCTAAACTGTTTTTTTCGTGTTTATTTGCTGGAATGTCCCCTCCAGGGGTATAGTGGGGAGAACCAGATGTTGCCCGTCAACTGGTTCAGAGACTGGACTTTGTCTGGCCTCTATCGATTGACCTGTCGGGCATGATTGCATCTCCAGCCTAGGGAAGACATCCTGCATAGCTCTTTGGTTCATGGACGCACGCAAGTTATCATATCACGCCAAGGTGCAGTCTCGTCATGATGATGTAACCAGCGCTTTGACGGTTAGCACATATGCTCTTAAATTCCGAAGTGCACCAGTCAGAATATCAAAAAGGACTGTGTCCGCGTTACATGAGGCTAGATGGAAAAGCACGAGAAAGATAGTGATGAACTTACCGTAATATGGTTACTGATTCCCCGGTTCCAGCCAAAAATATCGACCAAACGATAGACCGATGCTAGCTTGCATCGTACAAGGCGTTCTCCTTTTTGATAAGTAGCCGGTGGGAATGATTTCACATCATTGATGGCTACTACTGGCATGGTAGCACCTGGGAAATTGAACATAAACTGGAATTAAAGTATAACGGCGAGTAGGACCAAAAGATATAATGAACCGTACTTGTTTGTCACTGACTGATCAGAAAAGCACACGAGATAAGAACAACAACGAAAGACACTAGATTGAAAACCCGGGGAAAAACTGATGCAATAACGCATAAAACGCTGGCAGTTTTTGTTTTCCAAGAAACCACGAGAAGGTGGAGCAAATTAAGACTCGGAATAACGATGTCTCAACAGGATCAACTGATTAGATGTACCAAAATAAAGAAATCAGTAACACTCAATGTGGAGACTAAATCTTGCTATTTTTGTCCAAGAAAACCTGGATCATGCGAACAAGTCGTTGACGCCAAAACTGATGTTATTATTACTACATTGAGCCTGGAGTCATACACGGTACCAACATCAAAAATACATAACCGGGTCATTAGGAAGAGATAGCAAATAAACAATCTTGTTTGTTTGGCTATTTCATCGCCCGTATTCTTGTAATTTCCTGGAGATTTTGTTCAGTATATATGGAGGCCGAAAGCTTCCTAAGCACGTCGCACATTATTTACGCCACTGGCTTCAGCTCTGAACCATATCCCTTACCGTCTCTAACCAAAGAAAACGCTCATCCCTTACACTCTAACCAGAGAGTCGGGACATACCAAACGATACCAGTACTGGCCATGTCGGGATTACACTGATCTCGAGCAGAGCGGATAGGGGCACCGCCACCAAACCGGTGGTTAGTCGTAAATAAAGTGGGCTTAAGCTCATTGAACAAGCGGCCGGGGACAAGCAGCGGCAGTGCCTGAGGACGAAGCGGGTCTTTGCTTGGCTAGCGCTTTGCTTCCTGAAGTATCACTTAAGTCTCTTGACTGCACTGTGACGTGGCGCATGCGGCCCGCCATCAAATAAGACCGTTGTCCCTACTGCCTTGCAGGTTGCACTTGGATGTGCAAAAGATAGAGGTGCATCCTCGAACAATATCACAAAAGTGCAGAACAGTGCTGGGGACATCGCTTTCTACTCTATTCTCAAGACTCTCCATGAGTTATCGTGAATTTACGCGTGTGGCAGCGTCCGAAGAGAAGCGTAACCAGCACGTTCTCTCCGAAATCCAGCTGGGAGATATGACACCGTCAGTTACTAGGGAAAATGCGTTCATTAATAGATACGTCGTCCATGGACGATGCAGTTCTGCGTCAACTATGGATGCGACGACTCCCACCGTATGCCTGAAGCATAGTAGCCGTTTTAATACAAATCAACAGTTTAGATATGTGCGCAGAGGCTGTAGACAAAGTCCTCGAGAATGTAAACGCATTTGTCTCACAGTCCCATGCGTTCAGCACTGCCACCGCTGTTCCGCTTGATGCGGTCGTTAACCCTACGTCTAAAACCACTCACCACAACGCACCCAGTAGTAACTCTGACACTCAAACGTTATGTCAGGAGGCTTGCGTGTTGATGCAGGTGATTGAACAAGAGCGCACCCTCAACGGCCTTCGCAAACAAAGCCCAACCAGCCGTCATTTTACGACTTGTGCCCTTAAGTCAAATTACCAACCCAGCAAGTTACTATCACCGCCGTTTTGGACCTCAAGCTCGCAAATGCGAAAAGCCCTGCAGTTTCCACTCCAACCAGGTGATGGCGACAAGCTATACCGGCGCCCCTGTTCCTAGTCGCCTCATTCGCGTGAAAGACAGGACTACCGGTATGCGTTTCTTAATCGACACGGGAGCGCAGGTCAGTATAATAACGGTTTCAAAACGGTCCACTGTCTTCCCTACAGTTCTCACTGAAAGCCGTCAACGGCACTCCTACCCCAACATACGGCAGTCAATTTCTCACCTTAGACCTTGGCTTGCGTCGTCCTTTCTCGTAGGTTTTCTTCGTCGCCCAAGTGCACCAGGCTATTCTAGGCTTAGATTTTTTAGAAAGTCAGGGTTTAGTAGTCGATCCCGGTAAGCGTCAGCTAGTAGATCGAGTCACATCAAATTTCGTGGTTGGTTCCTTAACTAAAGTTCAATCACCAGTGATCCTCACACCAATTCTCACTTCCGAACCAGAATTTGGCAGTCTACTCAGCGAGTACCCTGATCTTGTTCGCCCAAACAACAACCTGCTTCCAGTCATCACTGACGTGGCCCATCACATCGTTAGACAAGGGCCCCCGGCCTACGCTTGACCCCGCAAGGTTGACTCCAGACAAGCTCCGTGAAACCCGCTCCGAGTTCCAACATATGTTTAACTTGGGAATTATTCGGCCTTCCAACAGTCCGTGGGCATCACCCCTACACATGATCCCGAAGAAGTTACCTGACGACTGGGGACCGTGCGGGGATTATCGCTAATTCAGCCAAGCGACTACGCTCGACCGATATTTTATTCCGCACATCACGGACCTCACAGCTGGTTCAGCGGGCGAAGTAATTTTCAGTCGAATAGATTTAGTGTGGGCACATAACCAAGTACCAGTAGCTGAAGCACATATCCCCAAAACAACCGTAATGACTCCATTCGGTCTTTTCGAGTTTCTACGAATGCCGTGTGAACTTAGCAACGTCGCGCAAACTTTCCAGCTTTTCATCGATATGGTATGCAGTGGTTTGGATTTTGAGTTCGCTTATCATGACGACATCGTGACTGCCAGCTCGTCTAAGACAGAACATCTAACACATCTACACACGCTTTGCGACCGCTTGTCTCAACACGGGGTCACGGTCAACGCGAATAAGTGTGTAATAGGGGTCGACGCCATCGAATTCCTAGGCCATAAGGTTACTCTTCCACAGGGATCATACCATTGCAAGATAAGGTGCAGGCAATCCTGAACTACTGAGAACCTACGTTATTCAAGCAACTACGGAGTTTCGACAGGTTGGTCAACTTCTATCGGCGTTTCATTCCAGAGTGCGCTCAGCTAATGCAGCCGCTTACGGGTCTGTTGAAAGGCAAAGCGAAGCAGCTGGTTTTCACAGAAACCACACGAGATGCATTTGCTACGCTAAAGCAGGCTATCAGCAACGTAGCCTCGCTGTCACGCCTGAAATCAACTTATTCGATTGCGTTAGTCAACGACGCATCAGAAAAAGCCGTGGGAGCGATGCTGCAACAATACTTAACCGACACTTGGCGATCTGCTGTATTCTTCTACAAAAAAACTACAACCGGCTGAATCCAAGCACGTTTGGCCGCGAAATTCTCGCTATCTACCTAGGCATCCGTCACTTTAGACACATCTTAGAGGGTCGCGAAATCACGGTCTGCACCGACCACAAACCGACTATCCACGCATTGCGTGCCACCACGGACAGATACTCTCCCAGAGAGCCTAGACATCTGGATGACATCACTCAGTTCACGAGTAATGTACGTCATATCTCAGGTGTCGATAACCCTGCCGCAGACGCATCATCTCGCATTCACAACCTGGACCTCAGCACCCCCAGCTCGACCAATCTCCAAGCTATAGCATCCGCTAAAGCAGATGATCCTGAGGTAGAGCGGCTCCGTAGCACTTCGTCGCTGCGGCTCCAGTCGGCTTCCATGCCTTCGCCCGAAGGTTACATATAGTGTGGCATGTCCAAAGGCCACCCAAGGCCGGTAGTGCCGTCAGCTTTTAGGCAACAGGTTTTCGGAACCTTACACGGTTTGTCCCACTCGGGTACAAAGGCTTCTAATAAACTCATCAATGACCGTTATGTTTGGCACAACATGAACCGTGATGTCACTGCATGGGCTCGTATCTGCATCCAACGTCAGCAGTCAAAAGTGCATTGGCACACAAAAAGCCCATTATCAAAATATCCAGCTGTTGACTCACGTTTCCAACGCGTGCATATTGACGTCCGTCAAAAGGTAGCATATTTCTTCTTACTTGTGTAGATTGTTTCAACAGATGGCCGTTAGCCGTGCCTTTGCACAATGCAGCTAGCGAAACAGTCGCCCAAGCCCTCTCAGAACACTGGGTTGCAGCATTTGGTTGTTCAGCCGTGGTCGCCGAAGACCGCGGCTCACTTTTTGAGGGAGCCTTCAGTAGTCTTCTACAACGTTTAGGCAGGCGTCGCATTCATACCACCGCCTACCACCCGTCAGCAAACGGAATGGTAGAACGTTTTCATCGGCAACTCAAGGCAGCCTTAGCAGCTCACAAAAATCGACTGGTGGGAATCAATACCGCTAGTACTTTTAGGTTGCTGCAACGCTCTTGAGGCCGATCAACAAACCAAACCAGCCGAACTCACATTCGGTTGCGCGCTTCGACATCCTGGTGAAATGGTAGCCCCAAGGTCTATCGTCATTTCTGACTACGCTGATTAGGCCACTAGGTTAACGCACCAGATGCGTAAGTTACACCTTTCCGCGGCTCGCGAACAAAACACGACGGTTTACGTACACTTACATCTCCAAGACTGTACGCACGTTTTTCTTAAGACAGAGGCACGCGCTCCTCTACAACCTACCTACTCCGGCCCCCACAGGATCCTACGCCGCCTAGAGAAAACATTCGTCAGCGACTAAAACGGCAGAAAGGATACGGTTACCACAGACCGAATTAAACCGGCTTTTCTCGCTGAATCCATTCCGTCCGATGTCACCCCACCGAATTCTTCAAGACCAGCACCCACGTCCCCGGCGTCCCATACGCCAACCCTACCAACGCCGGTGACCCAGTTGCCTGGCCGTCCTGATGCAGCCCTCAACACAGAGCCGCCCCCATTGACTTCTAACCGCGGATGGGTGATCAAGAAACCCGTCTGTTTTGCAGATACGGTAAATTGGATCCAATGATGAAAAAAATCACAAAAATAAATGAAGATTTTTTACCCTTTGTTGTGGCTGCTCATTTCGGGGTTTGTTTTCCACACTGAGGTCATTTACTATTCCTTTTTTGTCGCTAAACAACTTTGTTGATGTTCTGCTCATCCATCACCTCCGGACACCATCACTAAATGCCTGCAATTTTAGAGAGAACTAGTACCGCTTTTAAAATACCTGTTCGCTAATGACAGGAACCCCACTGCCCTCCTGTACTCAAACGCAGAATACATGCATTACCGGAAAGACCGACTAAAACACCCCTTTACCAAGCCGAACTTGTACTAGATGAGCGGACAGAAAACTCCACTGACACCTTCGCCGTAAGCACCGGAAAATCACACCTCCCGCGTTGAACCTACGAGGTTTTTCGGATTGAGTAGCCAGCTATGGCGGCTTTCCCTAGTGTCTAGCTTCAATTGCCAACCGCCACATTTTACCGCACGTAACTTTGTGTTCCCTCTTTTGCTTTTTTCTATTTTCCTCCTTGGGGGACCCATGCTGTCAGTTCATTTTTAACTCAGGATGGTTTCAATCAGTTGTTTATTTTTATTTTCAAAGTAATTCAATCATTTCGGAGTGACCTAACACGTTTCTTCCGTCGTCTTGTTTGTTCTGTCCGTCAGGTGACCGGATGTCATCCACAGGCAATACCACCGGATACGGGGACTTTGGAGCTGCGGTCCGAACCCACGGACTGTTCCAAAGTCACAAGGAGATGCAACGTTTATTTATTTCACTGGCTTTTACACATGCGATGTACTCGTTCGCTTGCCAGACTCCTAAATCGAAGCCCTTCTTGCGGGCGGTCTTCTAGGAGAATGCCTCTATAGTGATAAGCCGACCACACCGTCTATCACTTGTTTGACTGTACGTTTTGCGCACGCGGCAACCGCAACCGCTACTTCCGACACACTTCCTCAGCACACGCTAGCGTGTGGTCTCTGCACTCAGGACCTGTGAAAATACACGCGGCTGGCACTCCACGGTCTTTTCTCGTTGACTTTCTCAACGAACGCGACCGTAGAAGCGTACTTCGCTTATCTCCCCTGGCCAGTCGTTGAGAAATTTTGAACTTTTCGTTAGCTTGGCTCAATTCTTATCGTCTTTTTAATAACGCACGTCGACAGCGTAACACTCAATTTCATATCCCAGCATGATTAAATTTGCCAAAAGCTATCCACAAAGATGCTTACTGTCTCTGCTCACCCGCTTCATAAGAACCTGAAACGCACATTCCCTTCCTGTACATGTTATTGATATAAACATCGTTATGCACGCGTATGAGGGCACAGCAGCTTCACCAACCCCTACCTAGCGAGGTTTTTACATGACCCAGCTTCTATAGTATCGCGACTCAACATTCGGGATGACGCAGATGCTTACTACTCATGGCCTAGGGATTCGTAGTACTGTCATCCACCTATTTCAAGGGTGCTACCTTTGTTATGCAGAAACTGATTATTCACAACTTGAGGAATGTAAAGCATTTACTTGCATTGACTTGGCTAAGGACTGACATGTGCAACAGGGAGTGGGGATATAGGACTCGTGCTGTGCGCCACTGACAATAATACTGACATTTAATAACATGTGAAATATAAAAATGGTAAGTGGATGAGATATAATCACAAGGAAATCCAGAGAAAAGCACAGTGGTGACTTACTTTTCGTAAACGCCGAAGACCCCAACTTTGTTTGTGGAGTAAGGTATTCAATTATTTGTTTCAGAGCGACGAGATTAGCATTTAAACATCCGGACTTCATCTGTGATGCGACAATTTTTTCTAACTCCCGCCTGAAATAAGGAGACCTGAGAATCAACGAGACACGCGCTCGTTCCTGCATCAGCTTCACATCTTCCTTGATATCTGGTGGCCGCAGCATTTCCTTTATATATTCGGGATCATTAACGTCTTTCACTGTAACCCATAGCTAGGTACAACATACCGATATCATCCACGAATTTGTCACGAGCCGGGCCATTGCTGAGGGTCACCGCCATCTCTATCGACGTCGGCAAAGTACGGTCCTACGGCCAGCTATGCCACCAAGTCCGATATCAAAGAAGGATGTTTGGTACTTCTGCCAATAAAATGATGAAAATAACCAGATGAGGAACACTCTGAGAGTCACCAAAAACTACATTTACCACAAAATCACTAATATAAAGTAGGATGGCCAAAATACTCATAGGAAAAACGGGAATTGTGGAAAATTCTAGATAAAACATACCGAATGCCGAGGTTGACTTGCAAACCGAAAACTGCGCTTCTCAGAGAATTGTAGGTCAATTCGGATCAGTTCAGCTTCCTGGACTTGAAAGCGGTCAGTTCAGTTCAGTTCAGTTCAGTTTGCACAGGACTTGGTGTGGCTAGAGCCAATCGTGTGTCCAGATAGTTGTGTTGTCGGCGCGTTTCCATAGCTCCCAACACTGCGTGATTTTTTTTTTCTGAAAGGCAGAAATTTTGTGCAGTATCGGCCCTGGCAGAGTAAGGTGGAAACAATAAGTAAATTGCATCTGACCCTAAAATCTGCTTAACATAACTCGAGGTATACTGTCATCCAACATAGGTCTGCTGCTTTCTTAAAAGCCTTCACTGTCGTGGTATTTATGACCTCTTCCGGGAGCTTATTCCAATAGGGTACCACTCTATTTGAGAAGTACTTCGCCCTAATTTGGAGCCTCGAATGTTTCCTTTGTAATCTGAGGCTATGCCCCCTTGTGCCTCTCTCGGGGATCAGAGAAAAAAGGTCTTCTCGACTTATTCCTGACAGTCCTTTCATTACCTTGAAGGTTTCTATCAAATTCCCGCGAATGCGCAGTCTTTCCATCGAGAATAGGTCTAGGGCACGGAGACGCTCTGTGTAGTTAAACCCCCTTTGCCCAGCCACCATTCTAGTGGCAAGCCCTTGCACTTTCTCCAGACAGTCGATATCTTTCTGGTCAGCCAGGTCGTCTTCTTTCTTGCACCTGCGAGCTCCAAGTGCTCCAGGTTCTCAGACTTTATGAGTATTCATCTCTTTTGTGGCCGCGCCTGTGGGCACGGTGGGACGGGAAATTTAGGATTAGACCTGCAGCAGTGCTCCTTTCCGTGTTGATTCAAAAATCGAGCGATTATTCATGAACTCCTTTTTCAGCAGTCACCTCATGGGAGAGAAGACACAAGACCGACAAACGGAGAAGGACGCTAAGATGCTGGAGGGGGTTCTAGTTGCTATTCTATCCAACCAGTCCCTCGTTGGCCCCTTTTTAGTATGCCGAAGGAAGACGAAATAGAAAAAAATATCCAGTCCATATTATATGGCAAATATTACAGAGATGGGTTATGGTTACGAACAAGGAGATTCATTACTGGCCACGGGATCTTGCAGACAGATACCAGATTCTACTGTAATCACGTTCACAGATGCTCCTGAAACATGCATGACGAGGAATAAACGAAAACATGCATACATGCATATACGGTGCGGCGATAAGCCATAATGCGTTGATGTAGTGCTTGGTCCTAGTGTCGTGCTTCTTCAAGAAAAGCCTTCAACAATGCCTTTGTTGTTCCTTTTGTGCTTTCTACTGGTCTGTTTCCTTCCGGGTGATGTGCAGTCGTTCTGGTTTTATTCATCCGAAGTAACTTTCAGAGCTGGTACACGATATTCTCGAAACTGATTCCTCTGTCAGAACGTAACTGTCCCGGAGCTATCCATTTGGCTATCCCATTTTCGAAGATGGCCCTAGCTACCGTTGCAGCCTCTGTAGTTTGTACTGCTACGGCCACCGCCCACTTCGTAAAATAATCCACCAAGACGATGATGTAGCGGTTGTCATGCTGAGTTTCTGGCAACGGCCCCATTAGGGCTATCCCAACTATCTCATTGGGATAGCCAGATTGCACAGATTATACTGGCGCGCGGCGGTTTGTGTTGGGGTCCTTCCATGGGACACATGTTCCGCTTCGCTGACTGAAACTGCCTACATCCCGAGGCATGTGTGGCCACCAATATCTAGCTCCTAAGTTTTTTAAATTACCATGGAATGATTCCTTAACTGTTTAGGTCTTTGATCGCGGGGCCACCATCCTCAGCATGTAATCCGGTTCATATTGCTATATCACACCTCCGTCTACTCGGATATTATCCCATTGAGACCAAAGACAACGTGTATCGTAAATACTTTCAGCTAACTCTTCCCCTGCTGGCCAAGGTCTATCATCCCGGATACATTCGTATGTTACCGTCAATTCCGAGTCTTCGGCTTGAATCTTGTCCCATTGTTGTGCACCATCGTTCAGACAGACCAGTGCCACATAATCGGCGCTGCATGATGGATAACCTCAATGGTTTTGGTCTTTTTGACGAGGCATTTGCGGCACTGTGTAGATTTCCCGGTCGAAGTACGCAAGTGAAAGAATATTCTTGTAACGGCTTCTGCCAACCAGCCGCCCGTTCTTCCAGTTCCTTAAAACTTGGCAATCACGGCAATGCCTTATGATGGGTTTGAACGAGGAGTTGCCCCCCGAATAAGCAATGGTGGTAATATCTGAGAAAATATACCAACACAAGAACTTCTTTCCTGTTAGCACAATAATTTTGCTCTCTTTGGCTTAGTGTGAGAATTCCGTATGAAATCACATTTTCCTTCCTATTTTGATCGCGTTGTGAGAGAACTGCCATAAAGCCTTTCTCAGATGAGTCGGTATCGAGTACGAACTCGCTCGCGTTTTCTGTCGTGTCTGAATATACCAATACGGGATTCTGACATGGTAGTTGCCAAACGTCATCGAACGCTTTTTGTTGCGCATCATCCCAGTTGAATTCGTGACCACTCTTCAGTAACATATTCAGTGGTGCAGATATGATGGCGAAGTTGGGAATAGATTTCCGATAGTACGACGCTACCCCCCGAGGTACTTCGAACTTCTTCGGCGTTCTTCGGTGTGGGCCAATTCCTTGCGGGTCCCTTTCCTGTAGGATCGGTCTGAAATAATGCTTCAGATAAAAAATGGCCCAAATAAGCTGCTTTTCATCGTAGCATGTGACATTTCGTCCGTTTGAGTTTGGGGCCAACTGTTCGCGTTTTATCGAATACTGGAGATAGAATATGAAGGTGTTCTTCTAGGTTCTTACCCATCCCGATCACATCACCCAAATATAAGTGAGAGTATTCGGGGATTAGCTCACTCAAGACAGCGTACATCAGTCGCTGAAAAATAGTTGGTGCTTTTGTTAGCCCAAAAGGCATGGTCTGAAGGTCGCATACATTTTCTGATAGAGCAAAATACTGTTTTCCGACGGCCACGCCCCTCAGCTTCCACTTGCCAATAACCGGAAGCCAAATCCAATGTAATGAACCACTGTGACCCGATTTAAGCTTCTAACAGGTCATCCATTCTCGGGAAAAAGGAAAGAGTTTTTCTCCGTTATTTGATTCAGTCTGCTGTAATCGACGCACAGATACAGCACACCGTCCTTATTCTTTACTTGAAATACAGCTGCTGCCCACTGCGATTTTGATGGTCGAATTATGCTGCCGGCCAACATATCTTGGCATCGTAACATGGTGGCATATTTCTGGTGTGCATCTTTATAGGCTGCTTCTGACCGGCGTCAATGGAAGGTCAAATTGGCCCGGTACGTCCCACTGTCATGCGATCTGGAGCAAAAATATCGGAGTATTCTTTGATGAACGCAGAAAGTTCACTCTCGATGCATTCCGCAGCATCCAATGATTTCGACACATTGTTGATGCCCTCATCAGGGCCAATTTTGGTTGGCACAAATGCGACAATATTGGTTCGCAAGGCTCTTTCTGGCAGAAGATGTGATGATTCAGCAGCTGACCCACGTGATATAGCCAGGTACTACTTCGTAGCCGTACACACGAATGAACGCCAACCACTCAAGACCGCCGCAAGAAAGCCCAAAAAGAGCTCCCTTGGTCGGGTTATATTCGAGCCTACCAGTTATTTTCTCCGATTGCACATGTGTACATAAATCCGTTCTGCGATACAACCAACGTGCCATTTTGCAGCCTTGGTCTTCTTGCTACTTTATTTCGAGCAGTTCTGGGTGGGGAGGTAGGAGCTTCACCAGGTCATATCAGTTCAGTTTGTAAGGATTGTTGCAGAAAATTCAGTTCCTGTTGGTGTGTGGAGGAAATTGTGGTCCACTTTGGCCACGCAATGAGGCACGCTCAGCATATTCACCCCGATAATTACAGATAGCACCATTCCTCGATCCACAACGAATTTGTGCGTGTAACTCACTCCGTCCATAAGCAAGTCAGGTGTGACAGCACCGACAGTCTCTTATAGCTTTCCGTTTACGCCATACAGCATTTCGGCTATGCCTCGGGGTAACCAACCCACAGACTATTTACCTCCTAACCTAGCTTCATTTATAAGGCTTCGAGCTGCCCCAGTGTCATGCAATACTTCCACGTATTTCCCGGCTAGTCTGGTGGAGACCATGGGAAACGGTTGAAGCTGAGGGGTATTGAATAATGTCGGAACAGGCCTACCTTGAGGGCACGTCTGAGCCGCCAGTGGCAGTCTACCCGGCCGCTGTCCTCTGCTGTGGTACCGACTATATTTCGATTTAGGGTATCGCCGCCATCCAGTACATTGTCGACGTTGGGGCAGCCTGTTCATGAAGCAGCCGGAGATCCCGGGGCCCGGGAGACAATGCCCCCAATTTTGTGGCCAAATCTAATGCAGCTCCGAGAGTCGGCGGTGGCCACAGGACGAGCTATTCGTAAACCCTCGGCGCTGTTGGTGCGTTCCCTCAACTGTTGGTACACCACCTTCTTCAGTTCGTCAGGTGGAAGTGTCGGAAATGCCTTCTCGCCCAGGCGTTGCAGTGCTGTGGCGAACTCCTGGACTGACTCCCTAGTTCTTTGTGACCTGTCGTGAAACTCCCGTCGACGGGCGATTAGTAACCCTGGAGGATCCAGCACGCGCCTGATGTTCTCAGACGTACTCTCATTAATGGAGATAGAAACCATTCGGGCGCCTACAACACGATCGTACGCCTGACCTTTTAAGAGGCTGAGCAATAGGTCTGCTCGGTGATCACCTGGGAAATGTTTGAGGTGACGGCGCACTTGTCCTCTCTATTGGTGATAGTTACCACCCAAGTTGAATTTCTCAGGTATTGTTAAAGGCGCATTGCACCGGGCAGCCTGATGTGAAACAGTGGTTAGGGATTTGATAGCTTCGTAAGAGACTCTGGAACGGAAAGCGGTAATGCGAGAATTTGCTTCCAACTGTCTGTTAGTTTCTTCTCGGGCGATTCAGTAGGCGGGATTGTATCGTCTTGTTCTGTGGGCCACATTGTGTTGACTTGATTAGAGAAGGTTACTGGTCCGATCGGAGGGTCACCAGTTGTAGTACGCTGACAGAAGGCGAAACGGAAGAGAATATCCAGTCCATATTTTATGGCAAATATTACAGAGATAGGTTATGGTTACGAACAAGGAGAGTCATTACTGGCCACTGGATCTTGCATACAGATACCAGATTCTTCTGTAATCACGTTCACAGATGCTGGCGAAACAAGGGTAGCGAGGGCTGAAGACATCACGTAAATGCAAGTCAATAATTCAGCTGTGACATGCGTGATCATACTTTGAGTTTTCGCGCCACATTAGCAAGTCGATGTTTAAGGCCCATTCGCAGCTTTGCTCCATTTATCGCAAATTCAGTTCGTTTCGGCCCCGGGACTTGACCGCAGAATTGCTTAATATTCATGCACTTCCACAGGCGAAACTCTTGGATCCATCGATGCTTCGAGAGTTGGAGGGGACGTATCTTCCTCAAGAGCAATTCTGGAATCCTTGACTTGAGCCTGCCAGGACCTCCTCGTTCACGGGAACGGTCAGAAGCTCCGATTCCAGTCACAAAGGCTATGACACAGTGTGCCCAGCCTGCTCAGTCCAGGATTCCAAACTCACTGAAGCCGACATCATAGCGCAAATGCGGCCCCACAAGCCTTGGGAAATCACAAACCTGTTGTTGCCCAATTTCACGCAGCCGAATACAGCTAGTCCCGTTAAGAATTGAGTACCTACTCCGCAGCGGCCAGTCAACATGATCACAGTACCACGAGCAAGCCTTGGGTGATGCCATCTGCAAGAGCACAAGGGACAGGTGTGCTATTTAGCAGGCCTCCAAATGCCTCAGTGTGGTCGAGGGTGGGCCCCTCATGGTCCGAGGTGGCTACCTCTCCTTAACGCTTCTCGAAAAGCTCCCAACTGAACGGGCATCCAGCCAAGCCTCCGCTGAGAAGGTCCCACCCACTTCCTTCTCGTAGTTGAGGCGTTCACACTGAACTGAGAGGAAAAAACTAATGCACTCTGCTTTCCATAGGGTTGACTGAATAATAGTCATTCTAGGAGAGGCGACGAAACTGACTCCAAACCAACTATGGATAAAGCACAAGGCGTACAGCGGCATACCCACCTTCATCTGTGGCTGAGGGTTGCACTAGGCATCCAGGACTTTTGACCTCATCTGGAGGGAGTGTTAACTGAGCATTCAACCACCTGCCCCAACAGGTTAGAGACCCCACCTTTCGCCCTCTGCCTAACGAGTTAACCTTTGGCTAGCTGGAGGTTCCGGTCGTGAACTCCAAGGAAGACCATTTGCTTTTGCCTGGGCAACCTGGCAATATTGCTCCAGCAAACAAATAATGGACTTGGACTATCTACCTCCTCCTCCGCAGCTGTTTCATGCTCTGCTTGGCAAACAGTCTGAAATCGGGCTGGTGTGAAATATATATAGTTTCGTTCGTTATCGGAAACGGCTAGACCAGTCTCACCATCAACCAGCCACGGCCGTGTATCCCCTGTAATGTTGTCCCAGCGGTGGGAATCACCGAGCTTAAATGAAGGATCCAAAATTCAAGAGAAGATTGATGTTCAAATTCTGCGGCTTTTGCTTGGCAAATTGCGCCCGTGGAAATTACATACAAATCTCAACTGTGCGACCACAATGGCTAGCAGTGAGAACAGCAGTTAACCAAAATTCGCCGTGAGATACGGCCAGTACATCATTCAGAGGTTAAGTCAAAATAATGCCTGGGGACACATGAGCAAGATATGAGCAATGTCTAAATGTAGCAGTTGATATGTGCTGTATTTGCGCAATGTTGCAGAAGAATAAGTCGTACCGTCTAGGCCGTGCAAATGTTGAAGGTGGCCGGGGAAGATTTCTACCTTGTGCCTTACACCCCCTCCCCCCAAATCCCTCTGAGTAAAGGTCGCTGTCCAGGAGATAGATAGGGGAACTTATTCTTCCTAACCTACTGAGACCTAGAGTCAGTACATATGCCGTACGGCATGCGTAAGGTCTATCTCTGGGTGGCTGCAGGCTCGTTTCCAGTGTTTCTTGAGAGTCCACTCCAGATAACGGAGTTTTGAAGCCTTGTCTGGCTGGGATAAAATTTCTGTCGGCATATGCTGGCACACTCCTCGGCACAGTAACCATATGTAGACAGTTAACGCAGCTTAAATGGACAGGCTTGGCTGGGTGTAAACTGGAAATTCTCGAAGAATCGAAATAAATACAAGACCCTTAAACTTTAGGAAGTTCAGTTCTAGTGCAGCCATCAACTCCAGGGTGTGTCTAGCTGAACAATTATCAATGAGAACGCTGACTGAAGAGCCAAAGAAAGAAGAAGTTTCAGTAGTGAAGATCTTTCTGCAAACCGTCATTTATTTGTTCCAAAGTTCCAGCTATTTCACGAACAGTTTCTAGCCACGGGCTGATTTTTGTTCTGTGCGAGATAACCTCACTGCAAATTGTGAGCTTCTGACCAAATAAGATGTAGATGTGCTTTCAATATTGGGTACAGAGGCCAGGTCCTTTAGGGATAGTCCAAGAGAGACCAGTGGTATAAATTCAGCTTCAAGCGGAGTCAGAGTTCCTCACATATATTCTCCCTTCCTTGCTTGTTCTTAGCCTGTCGCGTCTAAGTTGCCATCGCCACTGTTCTCTCTTAGAAAACACGCTTCACGGACACCTCGCAGTAGGTCCCGTTCGGCTCTCTTCACGGCCACAGTGCGAACGAAGCCATCGACTTTTGCACTACAGCCGAGCAATCCGATGGGCCATCCACTTTTGTGCCCGCAGCCCTTCATAAGCATGGCATCACTACGTCTGAAAGATCTCTCTTTGGCGATCCATTCTGACGAAGCTGTGGTCTCCAAAAGTGCTCTTTTGCCCAATGCTTACAGAGCGCTTGAGCCGGGTGACTGGCTTGCTTCCGTCCTATGGGGTAGCTTGCATGCAGTTTTCAGGCCTGCCGCACCTGCATTTATTCTCAGTAAAAACGGATATTTAGGGGTGAATGAGGGCTTGCACCGTCAGCCTAATGGTCAACAGGTACCGAAGTTCCATGTTCAACTTTTGTTACACTGCAGTTAGTAGGACGCTCAAAGTCTCCCCGTCGAGTATTTTTTGTGATAATAGAGTCGTCATTACTCTTCCGGCTGGTCGTATCAGCCCTCCTCAAATCCCCACCCCTGACTACTGACAGGAACAAAATCCCTCCGCAGTCCCCTCATTGAAGTTTTGTCTCGTATTTGGTCATGGTCCGGGAGACCCAATCGCCTTTTTAACCCCCTCCGTGTCCCAGCTAAATTTTCTGAATGATAGCTTCTTCGAAAGCCGTGTCTGAAGAAGAAACTCTGGAATTCCTTTGGGAAGGAGTCGATATTCGTGTTGCCCACTACACAGAGATGAACTGCTCTGGACGGTAAACACGTTATCACTTAACCATACATTTTATGTGCTCCTCTGTTGTTATATGAACAAGAGACCGCAAAAACAGTCGACACCAATCTCCTCGAATGGACATTATCCCAGAAGACCTCTCGCGACTTGAAGGGGGTCGTCATTTGTTAGCCTGCCACCGCAATTCGGCGACTACAAATTAGACAATTACCGATCGCTTGCCCAACAGTTGTTAGTTGCTTGGTCACCCGAAATCTTCGAAGAACATTTTTAAACGGGTGGTTCAAATCTACTGGCCACTGGCCTTGGACAGCTTATGGGTCTCAAAAGGGGAAAGGGGCAGTTGAAGTAGAGGAGGAAAGTCGATTTCAGTTTGGTTTGACTCGCCTGGCAGTAGAGCTCCTACCTTTAACCTGGGTTCCGGTCGTGCATTTTTCATAACCGTCAGCAGTAACCCGAATCTATTCTCAACTTTTATTTGTCCGATAAATAAAAGAACTTCTTCATTAGGCCTCCAACTTCCAAGTAGCTGGTCACCGGTACTAGTCGTTTCGTTTCAGAAGCATCGTCAACAGGCTTGGGTCTCTGTGATGCCGAGCACGTCGCCCTAGACGCAGCTGGGAACTCTGGTCTCGTTGTCCACGTCTGCAGTCTTTCAAGTGTTCATAAGCCCCTCGAACATATGTCAGCCGGGTTACTGGCGTAGTGTACGTAGTGCTACTGGTCGGCCTTTGCCCACTCGTGGAACACTGTAGGGCTGTTGGCCACACAAGAGTAAAAACTAGTGTTATTGTTGTTTACGTAATGCAACGCAATGAATAGATCCGTCCAAAAGTTTGTCTCCCTCCCTGTTTATCGAAGCTTCTTTCAGCCATTATGGTTACTATCACGGCCAATGTAACGCGCTTTTGAGCAATATATACCAGAATTCAAACGAACTCCGAAATCGAAACGTGATTGACCCGTAAATTTTACGATGCTGAATTGGTAAATGAGCAGCAGCGTAACACATACGAACTTCAGTTGTGTGGCCACACAGGCTGAGAAAGTGAGAACCAAGTTGCGGCTTGCGAGATACAAGCACGTGTGTCACACAGGTCCAAGGAAGGATACGACAGTGTGGCGCGTTGAACGCGAACAAACAAGTGTTGGCCCATAAAAACACAAAGTGCATGAAAAACACGTGAGTAGTGTATGTGAGGGAGTGATATCGAGGAAATACGAAATTGTAGTGTTTTTGAGGATTTTCTTCAACCGATCGGTACACCGCCCACCAAAATCCTCCCGAATCCTAGCAGAGCCAAAGGTTTGGAATAAGGTCACTGATTCTCCCTACCTACTTAGGCCCTGCGGTCAATGCCCGTAGCCTACACTTGTGACGTTATATTTTTACTCAAAGTCGCACTTGGGCCAGTGGCCAGGCTTACGCGATGTTAATCTGCTTCGTTCACAAGAACCGCTGCTCGGCGGGGGGCGTGAAGGGGAATTCGCAGGTTCCGAAACCTATGTGCAGTCTTCGAGAGAGCCGTCGTAAGTGCTTGCATGTGTGCCTGTGCTTTCAAGTTTTTGTACATGCGGGTGCCGCGATTGAATTTTTAAGTGGTTATATGAGTAAGTCACGAGGAACGTCTTCCACAATGTCAATGACAAACGGGGGATGGTGAGCACTATGGCATGTATTGTTAGAGATGGTGGAGCAGATATCGAAAGCAACAACCACGGTTCGTAGAATCGTTCCATGGGCTGCACAGTGTTTGGGCACCTGAATTCTGTGATGTCGGCTGGTCTGTCTCCACTCCCGAGGAGGCTGATACTGCGCACGTGGCGAGTCAGCATTCCCTTAACGGTCTCCACCTTGGCCGTTCTTGTAAGTTCATAAGATATTCTCATAGTCTCCATGACAACGCCCAAAGGCCGGGTACTGGAATGGAAGTGTTCGTCGGCGATCATCACTATATCCTCAACCTTGAATGGTCCTGATTTGGGTAGCCACTTCTGTCGAGCCTGCAGAGCCGATAGGTACTCCCGCAGCCATCACCTCCATAAAACGTTCGGTAGATAGTTTGCCTGCTTCCGTCCATGAAGGTAGCTACCACGAAGGTTTGTTGGCCCCTGGAAACCCCCTTTCAACCTTAACGTCAGTAGGTCGTTTGTAGTAAGCTCCAGATTGGTGGGGTTGCCGTTGGCCACCGGAACCAGCGGGCGGTTGCTTAGAATCCTCTCGGCCTAGGTCATGAAGGTGCTCAAGGTCTCGTCGTCGAGTGGCTGTTGCTCAATGATTGACAGCGGTATTCGCCTGGTGGACCTGATCAGACATTCCCACACGTCCTCGCGACGACTAGCCCGCGGGGTTTGAAGTGCCACCGTACGCCGTAAGCCACGGTTGGGTTCTGCGGCTCATCTCTGTTGTTGTTTTGGTGCCAAAGCTGTAGTCCCCGTAGAGCGCCTACAAAGTGTGACCGGTTGTCGGAGTAAACATCTGCTGGTATGCCACTTCGGTCGATAATGCTTCGCAAGGCCCAGTGGGGGGAGTCTGTTGTAATGAAATGCTTGAATTCATGCACGTCATGATGCACCCGTATCGTTTATCAGTTTTTTCCACACTTGACCCAAAATGGCCCGAGGTAGCTCAGTCCCGTATCCCTGAACGGCCACCATGCCGGGGTCACTCTGCGTTCTGGCAGCGGAGCCAAGTGTTGTTTACCGGCGACAGCAGTGCGTCTCCCACAGTGTACTACACGCTGAACTATGCTTTTCACAGTCACCGTCTCTCTCGGTAACCAAAAACGCTATCGAATGAAGCTTGTCACGTGGTTTTTCCCCGCTAGTCTATCCACGTCAAGTATGTGTTGAACCATTAATTCTATTACATGGTATAGAGCCGATAGCAGTATGGGGAATTTGGTGTCAAAACTCAGGAGTTGGTCAATCTACCACCTACCCGTAGTAATCCTTTACCGAGTGTGGGATTTAGATGTTTCGGGTTGTTTTTTGGAAGTGACATCCTTTTTTCGATTGGTTCCGCCTCTTGGGCCCTTCCAATCTCTCGGGGGAAAACCTCACGTTATACCATCTTGAACAGATCGTGTTCTACTGCCGGTAGTTCATCAGGGTTTATCGGACCCAATCGTACAAGGCCGGATAGATGGACCCCTTCCAAATGTCTTTTAGACCTGGCAAAACACCAATGGCGGAAGCGTCTTTATCCAGAAGGAAAACCTGACCGACGGTGACGAAAAGGGAGCCAAGTTAGTGACTAGAGCTGCCATCACCGCCCTTTTTATTCCCGATTCCAATTCCATAGGTGGCTTTAGTTCTAAAGGGGCCAGTCCTGTTGGGGCATGTGCAGGAATTTCGGCCCTCTCGTCCACGGGCATAGTTGCCGGAATTTGGTCGCACCTCGGGAACACAGACCGGCAAGATTGTCGACAGACTTGACATGTTTCCACTCATTCACGGCAGTTTCGTCGCGGATGATCGCGAGTCAATTAGAAACAAAAATACAAAAACGACTCCTGATGTTGGTAATATAATGCAGCATTATTGTCGAGTCAGTTCGAAACCCAGCTGATCAACCATAGATATGGGGACATCTCTTTACTGCCTGTACCGCCCTTGCTTCTAACGCGGCTGCACTGAAATCGGGGCGCAGGACCGAGACCGGTAGCCGTGGGGCAGCGCGAGCTTTGGCGAACGGGGAGCAAAGTCCAGCCACCGGCACGTTCAAGCGACGCGTGGCAACTAATTTCGACACAATTCAAAACAAAGTGATTCCAAATAGCTACGGTACTATATACAACAAAATAAATAATTTTACAATAATCAAGCCTCAATAGTGTTCCTCCTGGGCTCTTTCGCTCGAAATTAGACAACAAATCAACAACTGCAGCTGGGTTACAGCAAAAGGTTAGATACAGAAGATGAGATTACCAAATGCAGTCACAACGAATTTCAAGATGAGCGACTCTCGCTCGAGGCAGAGGTAGGAGTCCGGTTTGTGACAAAGATTTAGAGAAATAAAACAAACAATCGGAATTCCAGCAGAGATAGTTCATACGAATGATAAATGTCGTTTGTAATATGGATGCTAATGCATGGAACGGGGTTTCCTGAACTCCTGCTGGCAGCATACTGTCAGTCCCCCATGCTCAGTGGCCCATATCCCACGGCTCGGTACCCGACTTCGGAGGCGTCGGAAAAGGCGTGTAGCTCTCTCGTCTGTGTTGTATGACCGAAAGGCAAGCAACGTGGAATCCGTATATCTCTTAGTTCCTTCAAAGTGATTGGAAGTTCGTCTCATTCCAGTCGAACTTCTTGGTCCAGTGGCTGGTCCCAATCTACTTTAAAACGACAGAGCCGCTGCAGCCGGGTCCTTTCGGATAACATTCAGGGAGAGATAAAACGGCGCGGATGGAACAGGCTAGAGGCAGCCGATAGTATACCACGACAAGTTACTGGTTGGTTGGGATTTTTTGGTTCGAAAGCAAAGTCGTCCGTCTCTGCAGTCCATTGTAGTACTAGAGTGCTTTCGGTGGGGAGCGGAGAGCCGTCCAGATTTCGAACCGTTTCGGCCCTCTCGAGGTACGGATTGACCTCGAGCACTTCCGAAGCCTTCGACATCCATTTCGTGTGAAGAAGGCCGCCCTCTTCTAGCAATCTTGTTAGGCACCTGAACTGCGCTAGGGCAGAGTTTACATCATCGAACGACTCAACTTAGTCGTCCGTGCAGAAAGTTTTGTTAACGTTATCAACTATCGACCGGTGGACTAGAGCTCCTTGTTCGTTTGCTGTTTCTCATAGGGCGCAGTTTGCATAAAAAGGCGATCATATCGCACCTAAGGGGTAGACTGTTGTTTTATAAGTTCTTACCGATTTGTTCAAGTTGTTCTGTCCCCACCATAGGAATTGGAACGCGAGTCGTTCCTCTACCAGTATCTTTACCTGAAGAAACTTTTCTCTGATATCAGCTGACGAGGCTTCTCTGCCTTCCCTGAAACGGCACAAGATTCCGTCAACGGCTTAGTCCCATCGAACCCCTGTAGCAGGCGATCATTGGACGACTTGCCCTGGAATTTAGCTACACAGCCAAAAACCGCCCGCAGTTTTTCAGTTTTCTTGGAGTGGAGAGCCGGGTGGTGAGGCAGATACAAGACCCCCTCCCGGCCGTCAGCGGTTGCGGGCACCTCATCAACGTAGTCGAGAGCATCGCATCGCATCATCACTTCCGCACACCGTTTTCAGAGATCCTGATCCCGGTGGAGGAGTCCTTTCAACCGCAGTAGTCTTTGCAGGGCGTGGTTTCTTTTATCAGCCCAAGAGTCACCTAGCGTGAGCCGATGGAGAGGAACCTCGACCTAATCTTGAGGGCCTCTAGTTCCTTGCCACACCGTTCAGAGTGCAGAGTGGTCCACTTTAGATAACGATATTCTTCCGTCTCCTATATAGTGAGAGTACTTTTCATACGGTCTCTGGAGCTGATACTCTATGCGGTCCGTTTCGGCTGATAAGTAACTTACGGAACCACTTCCCCCTAATGGACCATATAATATTCATCCTAGTGCTGTGCGCAAGGCACAAGGTGCCTGACGGTTGCCCAATCTCTGCATCAGCACCCATTGTGCCTCTTGAACATCGCGGCAGATGAGAAGATCCAATTTGTCTTCCTCTAAATCTACGACGGTTACATCCTTCCAGGTGGGGCCACCTAGTTGCAATTTGCACTCACAGACCTTGGTGCTCGCATGCGTAGATCTGCTCACGTAAAAGCCTTTGATGATTCGATTGGCTTGTTAGCGTTTATGGAGATGAGCTTTAACTTCAACCGGCCGAAAGTCGTTACTTGTGTTCCGTCCACCGTGCTCACCGCTAGCGACTACAAGCTTTTAGCGAGCCGGTGTTTGTCGGCAAACCGCTCATTCACCAGGGCGGTGTCTGATCCGCCTCTGACGAGACCGATGATATGGCCGCCCCAGTTGGGACCATCACTCCTGAGCAACTACTCCTAGCTGCATTGTAAAAACGCAAGAAGGATCTTATTGTGGCGAGAATCGGGGGAGATTTTCTAGGTAAGCCATGTGGAATGTTATCAAATGGAATTGAAGCAGTGAATAACCAATCTAGTTTATAACTCTAACTCGTGATAGGTACTGGCGGCTGCACGGTGGTGTGCCGCAGTTGTTTACACAACTAGGTCACGGCTTCAGGTACTGAGGTGGTGTATTCTAGGGTGGAAACTGTTACAAGTCTAAACAGTGATATAAGCCAAAAATAAAACGAGACAACCCGAATGTCACGTCGGGGTGACCTTGAACTTGGTTGTGACTGATGCCTTGGCCGCTCCAGTTGGGACCACCACTCCGGAGCAACTACTCCTAGCCGTATTGTTTTACTGGCAGACCATGACGTTGAGCAAACCGCACTGGGCTTTGTGTTCGCCTCCGGTGTAGTTTCTTTCACCTGGTGTGGCAATCGGTGGTACCTGCTCGGACATTCTTAGAGACCACTTCTGGTTCGTGTTCGGCAAGCTGCCGCCCGGTGTGCGGTGTTGAGACAGATACAGCACTCTCCTCTCATCCTCGCCATCCCTCAACGTTCGTTTATTGTGGCGTTGATAAACTTCGGACGTTCTAGTGACCCATAACTGGCGTGTTAGGTCCTGCAACTTAGAAAAGCCATAGCCTCGCATGAAATGGCGTGCGAATTTATCCAAGGCTGACGTTTCCAGTGTTGCCGTGCTGCATTTTGAGCTTGGCTGTTGCTAGGTCTATCTTCCCGGTTGTTATCACGGATAAATCGAACAAATCTGCTATCGGCTACCCTGGTTCGCTTGTCTGAGTATTCGATCAGATTATCCAAGTCGGCCTCAAGGTCGCTCCTGCTTATGCGTTCCGCCTCTTCCGCCTACCAACCTTGAGGCTCGGAAGAGAGGTAGCGGGCTATACCGTCCAAAATGTGTACTGCGTCTAGATCGGCCCTGTACCCCAAATGATCGAAAGCTATCGAACAGTTCTGCATCTTGATTACGAGGTTGGCGATTGCGCAGACGTCGCCTTTCATTCGTTTGGCCTCTGATATCAAGCCTTCTGCTAGATTGCGAGCAATCTTGAATGGCTTGTCAAACAGGTCCGCCAAAATCTGCCTTGCCCGTGCGTAGCCCTTTTCCGGGTCGAGCATGGGACACCCGTCAGTTGCTTCCCTGGCTTGGCCTCGACGATAATGGGCCAAATAGAGTGGCCTTTGTCCGGGGTCGGTTATCTTATTTTTGAAGAAAGTTATGAATTGTCTGATGAACTTGCACTAGTGCTCAAGTCGTTCGTCGGATATCGTCAGTTCTACCCTTGGAAAATATATCGTTGGTTGTGTAAGTGTCCTATGTTCGAAGGCCGACGTAGATTTTCCTGTCTTCGGTTTACTCTGACTTGACGAAGTGTTCTTTGTCGCTTGCCTTGCGCTCACGCTCGCTCAGTCTACGACTTTCCTTAGCCTCTTCTGCCTGCAACCTAGCTGACAGCAGTTGATCTTCTAGATCTAATATCCTCGACTCGAATAAATCACCTTTCTTGCAATCGACAGTGTCCCCTGTAATACACGAACAAGCATTGAGAAGGCTAGGTGATCCAACATTAACTATGATCTCAAAGTTACCCAACCCCCCTCTCCCTGAAGAGCTGCCGCGTTTCTCCCTGTCCAGATTCCAATCGTTCTGACCCTTTTCTAGGCATGTTGCGTGTTTTCACATTCCAAATTATTAGAATGAGGATTTTAACGCGCTTTTTAGCAATATATACCAGAATTCAAACGAACTCCGAAACCAAAACGTGATTGACCCGTAAATTTTACGATGCTGAATTGGTAAATGAGCAGCAACGTAACACATATATGAACTTCAGTTGTGCGGTCACACAGGCTGAGAAAGTGAGGACCAAGTTGCGGCTTGCGAGATACAAGCACGTGTGTCACACAGGTCCAAGGAAGGATACGACAGTGTGGCGCGTTGAACGCGAACAAACAAGTGTTGGCCCATAAAAACACAAAGTGCATGAAAAACACGTGAGTAGTGTATGTGAGGGAGTGATATCAAGGAAACACGAAATTATGGTGTCTTCAAGGGATTTTTTAGATCCGATTATCACAGCCAATACACCTACGGATAACTCTACCCTCGGACTGAATAAAATCTTCAGTGGGACACGTCTGGCTTTCTCTAACGCAACTTGGTTGTTCCGCCCGCCATTTTCATCTGCCAAGCAGCAGTGAGCCCTTAAACGTAGCCTACTTCCGACTTACTTGAGAAAAAGTGAAGTCGTGTATCCCTTGCGCAACTGATTTGTGACGAATATCTCGGTAGATCGATCTCGCCGAACTGATCTAGGTTGTTTAACAAGTCACACCATGGCATCAGGATTACATGGCTAAGGGAGCTGTCCCAACAAACCTATCATTGACAAGTTGGTTGAAGCTAGTCCTTTCCCGGTATTACCGACGGGAAATGCTTAAGGAGTTCAGTGAAAAATGAGAATCGTGATAGAACTCAGCACCGTGTAGATAACCGTTTGGGTAGGCCAAGATGATCCATGAACACGTCAGTTTTGACATTCCGAAACCGCACGGGCATACGCTCTGTGACATTTATGTGTGGAGGTCCTGCTTAGTCGCTGTCACGTACTTATATGGTTGGGACCATGACATTCATCTTATTGACCCTCGGAAGGATGCGGCACGCATCAACTACTACACTGGAACATGTTTTTATATTTTTCTCAGGTGTCGTGGCATACTTTGATCTGAAATCGGACTGCCTTGACTGTCATATCCGACGATGATCTTTGCCGAACTCTGGTCCTCATTGTTTAACGATGTGGCCGTACATTTGGGGTTTGTACATAATTTTACATGTGTATCATTTCCTATTCGGCACTGTAGGATCAACGAATCAACCTTGTTCTGATTTTGAGACTCGCTTGAATTAGCTACGCGTTACTCACGATTGAAACAACGGTTACACGCTCCGTTTGCAATGTGATCACCAAAACTCTCATACAATCAGTCTTCGTCGGTTCAGATAAAACATTGGGCACCCTATGGCTACTATGAGTCAATTTTCTAAGCCTGAATACTGCTGCTCTTAGAATGGAATTTGGTTCGGTCAATCACTGAAGGGCAGAGGACGGGTCGTAAACGGAGCCCCTGAAATCCCCCACAGAGATGTCTCAGTACTTTCCCCAGTACACCGTTGGTGTCGCCGACACGCTCGAGAGCTTCCAGGAAGGAAAAGTCGGCATGGGGTGGCGATGATACTGTTCCAAACGGATGAACAGTCAAACTGTACACTTCGGGTGCCTCGTCTAAGTAGCCTTCGAGCCGTCAGAGAAGACGATGCGCATCCTTATCTTCAAGGAGCATCTTCACTTTTAAGAACATTTTGTGGATATCCGCATAGAAGAAGGGATCTTCCGGCCGGAAAAGGCATAGGAATCCGGCGAGTGGTGTCGTCATGTCTGAGCCCTGTAATACACGATCTTTGAGTGACTAGCCATGACATTGAGCCGCATGAACAAGGACCTCTCTAGCTTTCTGCAGTTCCCCTGGATTTATCAGTGGGTGATGGTGTGGCTACCGTATCGGTTTTGCTTCAGTTGCTTCCGCACCCGCTTTTGTGTTTTCCAACTAGTAGTGAAGTACACGGCTTGATAAAGACTGAGATTTCTCGATGAAGAACCGAGATGGCTACCAGGTGCTTGAAATATCAGAGAGTTCAACGCGTGATGTAATCACCGTAAAAGTCTTTTTGGCTCAAAAGTTGCGTCAGTTTGAACAAAGAATGGATGATATTTCTTATTGGAAGTTCTGGAAATGGGGATGTTTCTACAAACGGTCAGCAAGCATTTGTTCCTAAGTTTCCGCTACTTCACAAACAATACCTTGTTGTTTGCTAAATTGGAGCTTCGCCAGGCTAACGGCATTGGTAATCGTGGACATCGTATAAAATTGGATACAAATGTACTTTAAAGAATTTGTGAGGGGCTGGGACTTACGGGAGAGTGCCCGAGAGGTTAAAAACAACGTATTAACTTTATGTTTGCGTCATTAGGCTTGCTTTGAGTTTGGTCTGTAACTTAGACGTCGCCCTAGCTGCTATACCTTCGAAGAAAAACTGTTCTGCAGACATCCCGCAGTACTGCTCTTTTTCCGTTTTCACCACCACCATGACTACGAGGCCATCGACTTCTGTGCGAGAGTCCTTGATCAGTCCAATAGGCCATTCGTCTCTAAGTAGGTGTCTCTCTACGAGATGACGACGTGGCCACGTCTAAACGACCTATCTTAGAAGATCCACTTTTGCCGAATCTGCCAGGTCCGCAAGCACTTCCTCGTCCAACGTTTCCAGGATGCCTGTGCGGGCGGTTCACTTGTTTCCATCCTACGATATGCGTTCCACGTAGAGTTTCCGGCGTGATTGCTCCAATATTTGATCGCGGTAATAGCAGATCGTTGAGAGTGACAGCCGGTTCGCCTTCCGTGTCTGGAACGATCGGCACCAGGGGTCTATGGCTCAATGTGCATTTTACCTCCCGCATCCACTTTGTTACCAACTTTAGGTCCTCTCATGCTACTCATCAACGAACTCAAACAAATCCATAATTGTATCACTTTTCACTCATCTATGAATCACTGCCGCTGCTCCGCCAAGACACTATGGTCAGCCACCTGCACCACAGTCCATAGAGTGATTTTTCTACATCTTTAGCTGAAAACCAACTACCTGTAATTTAGGCTAACATTATTCTGTTTGTCCCCCCTCCCAAAGTCTCAGGTTGCACTTCCCTCAACATACCTAGTCACAATTATTTGTGCCTTCTGAAGGCTCCAGTGATGTACTACCTTCGGTTAATTCGGTCAGATATTAAACATATAAACCATTATTATGCCCACTTTACTGTAAATTTGTATTCCTTATCTGTCGCTCTTATAGTAACCCCGGATAAGCCAATAGTTGAGCACCGTTTCACTAGTTGCCATTTTTTATCAGTCCTCCACGATTGGGCATCTACGCCAAAGAACACTGCGAAAGCAATTTCTCCAAACCTTTGCTGGAAATGAACTTTACGTGTGCCAAGTTACTGACCTTCCGGTTGTCTCCCAAATGCCTCATGTCAGACTCTTACCAGAGCATCCCGTTAGGCGATTCTTCACATGTTTTGACAGTATCGTCTATGCACCACCCCACACGACTTCATAAGATCATCGTATATCAACTCCTCTGTCCACCCTGTTGTCAGCTTGTGTTCACCAATTTGCCTGAAGCGAAACTCTTTGTTCGAATCGCGTTTCACTCACCTGACAACTTTCGCCACTCTGCTCCATTGAAATTTCCAGGCCCGGGCATCTACATCCGCCTCTTTATGAGGGCGTCCTCCACAACTTCTTGATGGATAGTAAGTACTAATTCAGTGGTCAAACGGGCTGTTCCATTTACGCAATACCCCTTGTCAGAGGACGCCACAAATCCTTCGGTATTATTTTTCTACTTTTTTCCGGGTCATCTGGGCTACTGGTTTAAGTGCGTGTCCTTCATCTGTAAAAATTCTCCAATTTCTCGTTGGTGCTTTTTGGAGGGTTTTCTTTGTCAGTTCACTCGCCCCTGCAACTCTGTATCGATGCTTTCCGAAATACTGCGCGTTTTTACTTCATTCCCGCATCACCTCATCAAGTATCACGACTGCGGAGCCCGTTTCACTTACTCCGGAGAGAAGCGTCCCCCCGACTTTCAAACTCAAATTTGCCGGGCATTCATTGGCGCGACCACTAAAACCTATACACCTTTGTGCTGCCTTTACCCGAATGAATATCCAAGGAACCCTCTTGTGACCTCGCTTGTATCATATGATCACGCAACCAAGCACGCTTCGGGTGTCCCCGAAATAAATCATTATTATTAGGGTAATCAGTACCCCGTCATCGAGGGTTTGCATCGAGACTAGGGCAGTAAGTATTTTTCTGTTCGACCGTATCAGTATTAGGAATGAGTCTCTGATCAAATTATGCACCGCTTCTGGGTGGACCGCTCTGGATTGTAAACATGATATCAGGCATCCGTAACTATTTTGCATGCTCCTATGCCGTCATACGGGCAACGGGCCAGAATAATCGACGCTAATTTCTACAAATGGGGGCCATCCCGGTTGAACTCTCACAGTTGGAAGAAGGGTCATCTCTTGTTGGCCTGCTACCTCGTTCCGGTCACGACGAATGATGCAACTGCCGATTACCCGCTTTACTGTCACTGGCCCCTTGGTCACCTAAAATCGTCGAAGTATATTATCCAGTATGTGGTTCAAGCCTTTGTGTCCCTCTTCCCGATGTGTATGATCCATCAAGTACCACGTGATGTGGTGGCTGCAAGGAACTGTTATGGAATGTTTTGCTTTGTACTCTAGATTTAAACTCGTCAGCCGCCGTCCCACCCCCAGTAGCCTGATGGCTCGAACCAGGTATACTTTTTGGATGCTACCGTGAAATAGTCTACTTCTGTTGGTGTCATCGTCCATTCTAGGCAGCTCACTGGTCTCAGACCGGATGGCGTCTAGTTGTAGTTGGAGTGGGACATCCATTCCGGCTAGGTTCAACTTGCTAGGTAGTATCGCTCCCACATTTAACATGTTCTGTGGTGGCGTGCCTTCCACAGTCACTGACAGTATTTTGTATCCAGTCCAACAGAAAGCGGCGCCTAACATTTTTATCCAGTCGGGGAAATGGCACAGTTTTTCTGTTAGGCGTACGCTTCTTGTGGAGTTTGTAGCCAGTATCCGCCGTTCCAATTCAATATCTCCATCTCCAGGCTTCGGCTTTGTTAATGTTGGCCACATCCCTTTAGATGCAGTTAGGAAGTCCGGTCTCGTTGTCCACATCCGCCGCCTTTCTGGTGTTTTTAGTCCCCTTGAACAGAAGTCGGCCAAGTTACTGGAGGATGGCGTGAAGTGCCATTGATCGATCTTAGTCGACTCAGGAATCATAGTGACCTGCTTGGCCACAAAGGTGTTACAACGATTTGTAATGTAGTTTATGCAATGTAGTACCGCGGCTGAGTCCGCCCAAAAGTTTGGTTCCCAGTTCATCCGATCGAAGCATCTTCTAATCAGTGCCGCGGCTCTCACGGCCAGTACTGCTGCCGTCAGTTCCAGCCTTGGAATGGACACAGTCTTCAGTGGAGCCACCCCCGTCTTTGCGAATACCATCTGATTTTGCCGTCCACAGTTTTCGTTTACCCAGCGGCTATAAGCCACTACCCCGTAGCCCACTCATGATGCATCTGAAAGAAAGTGGAGTTGGGCATCGTTTGCACACTTGATTCCTGTCAAGCATCTTCGTATATTGATCTCTCCGAGTTGGTCTAGGCTGTGCAATCAGTCACGCCATCGATTGTCGTCGTCGTCCCGGAGAGGTTCGTCCCAACCCGCCCCCCTCCGGCACAGCAATTGCAGAAAGCACCTTCCCGGTAACGACCGTGTCGAAACGAAACGTAGGGGATCATAGAGGCTTGGGACTGATGAGAGGATTCCTCTCCGTGTGACTGGTCTTTCGGGTAGGTCCAGAGTAAATATGAATTCGTCACCTCCGGGCTTCCATTGAGGACCAAGCGTCCGCTCCGTTTGTGACGAGGATCCCAAAAGCTCTCTCGCATACTCCATTTTCTCGGACTTCGGGATAACATTGAGCACCTCTTAGCTGTTTGAAGTCCATTTGGTGAGGTTGAATCCTCCGGCATTTAGAGCGGCGATCAGTTCGGTCATATGGAGAATAGCAGTATTTGGGTCGTCGAAGGAACACAGAAAATCGTCCACGTGGAGGTGGCCCACTACCCTTCCTAAAAGATTGCTGGTGCCATCGAAACGCTTGAGGACTTTTTGGAGGGAAAAATTAGCCCAGGAAGGGGAAGATGCCACTCCAAAAGGATGCACGGCCAGCCTGTACTCGTCCGGTGCACGATTCAAATCATTTTCGGGCCACCAGAGAAGACGAAAAGCGGCACTCTCTTCAACGGACATCTTCACTTGTAGAAGCATTCTACATATATTTGCAGAGTTGGCCACATTTTCCAGCCGAAAAAGGCATGAAACTTCGAATACCGGTGTTGTCTGGTCTGGGCCCTGTAGAATATGGTCGTTGAGTGACACACCCCGACATTTCGCGGCACGGTCGAAAACCATTCTGACCTTCCCCGGTTTCTTAGGATTCACGACGGTGTGATGCAATGGGTGCCACCCCAAGTTTGCGCCGATTAACGATATATCCGCTCTTTCCATAGAACCCCTAGGCTACGTTATTTTGCATGGCTTGCTCGTATTCTATCCTTAAATGTGGTTCTCGAATGAGCCCAGTTTTTAGGAGGCATGATCTTTTCAAAGCCATTTCTCGGCTGTTTGGCATGGGTTTCATGTTGGGTCTCCACGAAACAGGAACCTCGAAACGATCTATTACATACTTAGCGTTCTCGGTTACCATTCTCAAAGCCGCCCTATCTTCTCGTGATAGGGCATCTCTATCAATGGCCAGGTCGGCAAACTCCGCATTATATAGCTGCTGGAATGCCTGTTCAATGTTCGCCGTTTCCACCGAAGTGCCGTTGATTCGGGTCCATCTGCAGCATTTTCCATGTATACTACCATATAAAGTTCAGTTGAATAAAGTGCTTACTGCTTACCGTGCTTCGCGACCTCCTATTCTTTGATCCAGGAGCCAGTGTGCTTTCGGTACATCACAACCGATCAGCAGATCAATTTCTTCATTCTGTCACTCCTCAGTTGTGACCCCGTCGAGATGCGGCCACTGACTCGGAATCAGTAGCACTGACTGGGGCGCTCTCAGCAGCAGATCCTTTATAATGAATGGTGTTTCTCGTAGCATCCATCTTGACTACAACTAGTTTTCATTCGGACACTGCTGCTGGATATAAACTGTTGAGACGGACGAAGCCCGCACCCAGTCTCTTAACCATTTCCCATCGTTCGTCGACGTCTGCTCCAGGGAAGCAAGGACTTTTCACTAGGCGATGTGGAACGCCACAAGCCTTACGTACCGGCAGATATTTTACCTTCACACAATAGCTCCTATGAGTTTGAACTTGTTACGCCTCTGCTTGGTTCCCTGGCCCAGATTAGTGTTGTTGCCTCCCTGGGTGGCTCAATTGTCTCACGCACAACTTGACCGAAACGTTTATTTCATATTCGGGCATGATGGCCTGTAAATTGCTTCAGGTACTCAAACGTAGATTTTCGCCCAAACCTACCGGTCCCCTCGGCTCTCCCGGCCTATATGCTCCGTAGTTCTGTGGGTAAGCTGGGCACTTTGGTCACCAATGTGTGATGTGCGTTCAGGTCCGATCGGTACTCTAGGTGATTCAGAGCGATGCTGCAGTTCTGTATTTTTATCACCACACTGACTAGCGAGCTCGACTTGCCGTTGAAAAGCTTTGCCTCTGATAGTACTCCATCGATCAAATTCAGATCAACCCCAAATGGTTTCCCAAACAGATCTCTCAGGATTTCACGTGCCCGAGTGTGACCCTTTTCGGGATCCAGGATCAAGCACCCGTCGATTTTTTCCCTGGCCCTTCGACGACAGTAATGCAGAAGACACAGGAACCTCTGTCCTGGATCGCATATTCTCCTTTCGAAAAAGTTCTCGCATTGTCTAATAAACATGCAGTGCTGTCCTGTGCTCCCGTCAAGGGGGACAATTCCACCCATGGAACACTTCGCCCTGGTAAGTCTTATCCTGCGTGTTTACATCGTGCCAGAAATCGTAACCGGCTGTACAGTGTTTAGCTACGACTAAAAAGCACTCAGTTGAAGCTGGAAGCCTCCGAAGCGAGGCTCTGAGCGACAAAGGCTTTAAGACTAACCATTAAAGCTCCTAATCGCAAGGAGAACCCTGCCCCCGAGGATCTAGGTGAGTAGTAGTGCACTAGACTTCTGCCCGGAGAAGAAAGTTGGGTTCACAAATGTCCACCGCGGTTGACGGATTTGCTCCCGGGTGGGGCAGACGAAAAGAAAAGACGGGACCACTTAATTGTTTACGGAAATTGTCAAAGTGTGAGATTCCTTTTCCCGATGTATGTATATCGGGATTTATATTGTTTTTCAGGGGGTTAAAGAAAGAGGAGAGTGTCGAGTTCGAGAGAACGGTCATAGCCTCGCTTATCTCTTACACTGCTGTCAGCGTAAAACAGGATAAGCCATTCGAGGTTGTCTTTTGTGTCCTACTAGCACGGGGTGCAAACTAGCCCAAAATATATTGGAGGAAATGTTAAGTAAGCGGCAGCTGCTCGTTCCACCCATGCTTGTCGATGTGACAAACCCGGAGCAATTCCGACAGACACAGATTTGATAAAAAATTAAGCGAATAGGCTGGTAAATTGTGTTAATGCGCTGGAACGGTTAGGATATTTCGCTGACCTTAAGTTGGTGCCCACTAATAAGGCGGTTGTGGATAAACCACCAAGGTTTACGTCGATAGACTGAGTGAGAAAGTCGGAAGATTTGTTTCCAAATGGCCGAGAGCCAGTTCTCATGACCTGTGCGAATTTGTGCTGCCAACGGCTAGCCTGTGGCGAAATCGCCATAGTTACCTGTTTCAGAGCCGGATTCCGTAGAGGACGACTCGACTATAAGAGGCACTACCTGTAGCGTACATGTGTGGAAATCCTCTATAGCCGTTGTCACATACTTGCGTTCTTGGGACTATATCTCTATCTTGTTGAACCTCGAACAAGTACGGCATCCATCAATCACTACACTACAGCATTTTTTGTATTTTGCTCATGTGAAGTGGTATAATTTTGATTTGAACTTGGACTGCTGTGACGGTGGTACCTGACATTGATCTTTGTTAAATTCTGGTCCTCTTTGCTAGACGTTGTGGCCGTACAGTTGAAGTTTTGTACGTATTTATATGCATGTAATTTGTTGGTCCAGCACCGTAAAAGCTACGAATCAATCTCGTTCTGGCTTTGGGACCCGTTCAAACTGGCTACGCGTAACTCACGATCAGGATAACCGCAACACTACCCACGAAATGGCTGATACGTTATTCACTTCCTGGTAATAGTATCCAGTCTGGTGAGGACTATAGGTCTTTGTGGACTGCCGTGAATTTTAGAGCTCCACATCCAAAGGTAACTGGTAGTTCGTAGTTTAATTTAGTTTGCTTTCCATTTGTTCGCTTTCCACCCATCGATCTGAAAGTCATCTGAAAAAGAAGAGCTGTGAGAAAGGGGTTATACTTGGCGACACCACGGCACATTTTAAGAGCAGAATACAACTACGGTGCCAAATGTTCCCGAAAGGCTTTTGGGGTCAACTCGGTTATTGCGTCTGCGGTCATTCAAGGTCCAAACGGATCTGCGGCTGTCAGGATACTTCTAGGCACGGGAGCTGATGCATCGCTCATTCACGGTGATTTGGCTGAGCTTTCGAGTTTGATGGGTGAGAAACCAGATGTACATTTAAGCACTTCCACTAGCAATAGATTTAGGGATAGGGATGGATGGACTTGACGGGCTCCTGCACCACCTCTTCTGTTCTTGAAGTGCCAGTCAAGATATCCAACAACGAGACTTCTGCCAAATGGGGTCACTCAAGTGGTATTTGCTTCACTCTCGAGTCTGATCCCATTGCGAGCTTTCTGATATGTTTAGATGCACCTGGCTTACTATGGGTCTTTGAGCAGCTGGGGGGGTTAAAAGGGGTGAACCTTTAAGCTGACCGTACGCCTTCGTGGTCGGTAGGATACCCTCCGACGGGATTACGTAAACGATTCCGCAGTCCACACAGGGTTTTAGGAGAGCAAAAACAATCCAGTTAGATCAGATGATTATGACTCAAAAGTTGCAGCGAAAAAACCGCTGCTTCTGTTGGAAATAAATGAGCAGTAAAGAAAGTTGAAGTTTCTTTGGAAATAATAGACTGACATTTTTGTGTAAGCCTACAATGGACGGATGATATATTTGGGGGTTACCACCACAAAAAGGCGGCATTGCATCACCCGCTGGCTCTAGATGGAAAGCTAAGGAAGGATGCAAAACCGAGGAGAAAATATCCCTCCGTCATTTAAAAAGGGGCTATGCCAACAGGGCGATTGTTGAGAACAGAGACACTAGTAAGTTCTGGTACTTACCACATCAAGCCGCATATACCCGAGGATATCAGAGAATCTAAGGGTGATCCATGGCTGCTCAGCTGTTCGTTGCGGTGAATCTAGGAACGGTCACTTGATACAAGGCTAAAAATTGCAGCAATTTTAATAGATACATTACTATGAATCCAACATGGACCCGAAGGCCACTTCAGCGTATACCGGGGCCACCTGTGCCAGAAAAGAACCAGAAAGCACTTCAGTTCTTATAATGGCTGAGGGACGATATTTTGAAGGAGCCTATAGAGTTTAAACCGATAATTTACTCGTTTGGAGCCATTTCTTTGCCTTTTGAAGCAAATTTTGAACTCAAGATGGTGAAAGAGGTACTTGAACACGGTTACAGCCCTACCGTATCGCGCACAGTATAGAACAGCTTTTACAAAGATTACTGTTTTGTTTCGACTTATAAATGTAATGGCCTCTATCGTTTTGGGAAAATGACCACTTTCTGCACTCAGTTGTGGATCTTTTTCTCCACGATCTTTTCTGATGTTCATTATCGAACTCACTGTCTTGTTCGGTGGCGTACTTTTAACCGGATTGCCTCTTCCGAGGTTTCTGTCGACCTCGGTTTCAATCAACTTCACTTCAGGTTCTTTGCCGATTGCATGCGCGCGCGGTTCGCTTTCTGCACAGCCGTTGTGTTCATTTTCATCGGTACCGCTTCGGTGCTACGACACACAGAATACACCCTCGCATCTGTCAACCGACACGTGTTTTCTGTATTCGTCCGATAGAGAGGATTACTTTGGTATTTCGCCGTGAGACCGAACAGAAGACACATCATTTAGAGCTCTCAAAAGTCTTCCATATAATGACACTGACACTTTGACATTAACAAAAGGATTGTCGCACTTGTTGGTGTCAGGTGGATTTAGTTTGGCCAAGTGGGTGAGAAACGACTGTGCCGTCCTCGACAAAATCATGCTAACAAGAGAGGAGGGAATTCATTAAAGAAATTAAATGTAAAAGCCCTTGTTATGCAGCGCGCACTGAGACCAACCTGGGACAATGAAAGTGAATCCTTTGTGTACCTACCCCGAATTCAGGATCCACCGGCAACGCGAATATTGTTGTTGTCTAGGCCAGCTTCGAAGTAGGACACTTTGAGATGGGTCGGGCACAAATTTTTCGTTAGCAAGGACTGTTCCAGGAACTCTGCAAACTGGGTTTTCAGCGGGACCAGCCCTTAAGTTCCGCGGCACTTGATCAGCGGAAACAGTGCGTTCTTATCGTTTGCGAAACACAGTGGGTCCCTTTAACATGATAGTATGTCCGCAAGACTGATTTGGATGCCATTGCTGGGCTTCATTTGTTTTGCCACTCACGGAGTTTGAAAAATGCTAGACGGCGTGTCTGCTTTTTGTTGGTCAGAGTGTGTCACCGCCCTGAGTCATGATGATGGCCAAGTCAAGGTTGATGCCTCTAAAATCAAAAACCACATCACCTCTGGAGTTGGTCAAGGCTGTAGTGCAGTTTAGTTGGCACGAGCTACCAAGAAAGAAGCGAGGATGCCTTTATCTAAGGTTTTCCTTTGGATAGACTGTGCATTTTCTCTGAGCCACACCAGGAGCAAACGGGAAAAATGCCCCATCCTCGTAGCTAACAGAACGTCGATGATCTAACTGTGCCAGTTCCCCGTCGCAGTAAGAAAACGTAGCTGAAAAGGACACACATGCTGATCTGGCTGTCAGAGTAGCGAAGCTAAAGAGCTGTGACTGTAATTCAGGTCTCCACAGGCCTACTTCCTTACGGATGTGAGAAGCTACGACACTTTTTGGGCAGTACCTATTTCAGGTCCTGAAGGAATTATTAGAGCTTAAGAAGAAAGCGAAAGTGAGCACACTGACCGGCTGTCCAGTCTGCCCGCTTTTAAAATGGTTTGATCTCGGAGCTAAATCCCAAAGTTTGACGCATGTTTTATACAGCACTTCCTAATACGCGCAGGGGGCCAGTCTGGAGGGAAGCTGCTTTTGGGTTCTTTGACGGTGTCAAAAATCAAGAACAGTTGTAGAAGGGCGCTTAAATTGGTTCAGTGAGAAGTGTTCTTACGGGAAGCTGGGAGTTTACTGGCATCAGTAATTCCAGGAAGGTGCAGATGGAGGGAAACCCATTAAATAAATTCGGCTCAGTTATCATCAACGAACTGCCATGCCTAGATGGGCTTCTGCGTCGGTCGAATTTCTTTGACGCTGCCTAAAGTCACGCGATTTTGCCGGACCACCATTATATAACGTATTTGATCATTAGATGTTTTTGTGCCCTGGAAGGCCACGTTGGTTGTACTAAGGTGCCTGCTAGGATTCGTTGAATTTGTGGATATTTTAGGGCAAAGCCTCAATTTGTCGGTTTATTTGTAGGTATGAAACTTGCAAGGGGGAGACGGCCCCACCATTTTACCGACCAATGTACCATTATTATCGGGTCGAACCTGCCTCTCTGGACACGCCTTTGCTCATGTTGGTCTCGGTAACCCTGGGCCCCTCAAATATGACGTGGGAGAGAAAAGCTGAAACCTTATGGTTGCTTGTTTACATGCCTGAACCTCAAGGCAGTGCTTATCGAGGTAACTTATTCGCTCAACATGGAATCCTTCATATAGGCTATAATGAGGTTCATGGCCAGCAGGGGGCATCCAGAGGCAGTACGTAGTGACAACAGTAGCGGTTTTAAAAGGTCACAGGCCAAACTATATCTTGGTCTCCGCTACATCTCACAAGATAGAGCTTGTAGTTTTCGTTGGAACCTGAGTCAGAGTGGCTTTTTGGCACAGGCAATGCGAGTCATTTGAGAGGCCTTTGGGAAAAGCTGATACCGTCGGTTCGAAGAACATCAAAAGCAATTGTCTAGACGTTGAAATCAGGTTGTCCTACCTTTTTCGCCTTTCCCCTTTTAGTAATACGTTTGGTGAAATTTCCAGCTTTTTGTTTAATACTACGAATCGGCGATTTGGTATTTTCGTAACCGCACCATGCTACAGTGAAGCTGTATTCTACCACCGTGAAATAGCTGAGTAAGTGCTCGCAGAAAATTCGGAACACGAAATCTCCAGAAATCCATCCTAAATGACCGTGTCTATAGAACCTCAGGGGATTATCAGCATCAAAGCATCCACTAGGGGATTTGTTACACTCCGTAATCTGCAACCCATATCTATAACTTTGGCGCATTTTTCAAGGTAGTTGTCTGAACAGGCGACCACTTTCTGCGTCGAGGCTTTTGGTTCGCAGTCGTAGTCCCGAGGAAAGGTCAGCGCATTTCGTTGGACTTACGTTTGCCCACTTACAATTTTATCTCCTTTTCGGAGAACTCATTTACCAATCGAAATTTCCATTCCATTCTGGACTCCATCTCAACACTCCCAAATGTTTTGAGTGTACTTTCTCCTCTTCTTTTTTTTATTCCATTGAGCAATCAATCACCAACTACGTCTTACTTTCCAGAGCAGATTCGATCAAATACTTAGGCGCCACAATCAGCGCCAGTTTACAAAGGCCTTCTCACATCCTTGATTGTGTTAAAAAACTTCGTGGACTGTTTTTCCGAACTCGTAGGCTAGGGCCGTTCGGTGCCGCACCAGCTTTCGTTTTTTCTTTTGCCCACCAGTGGGTTGTACAGTTCTTGCTCTACTGCCCTCTCGTGATCTTTTCTCTCCTGCTTGAGAAAGGTTTTATCACTCCACTCCCCGGCCTCGCCTTCATCAGTCGTGTTTCTTTGACTTCCATGGTCTGTTTTGTCTCCAAAGTTTGCCATTTGCACGTTAAAACCTGTGAAGTATTCGCCAAGGAGATTCTTGTGGGCCCCACTCATTCCGCGTACCGTGGATTACTTGCAAGCCGTTCTTTTCTCTCCACACGTTCTGAATTTGGACCTATCCCATCCAGTATAAATACCTTTAGTCACTCTAGAGTGCCTTGCCCAGCAAAGGTTCTGGCTGACGAAAAAACTCACTGAGGAACTTCGCACTAGCCTCGATGGTTGAGTCAATTTTATTTCTGAAGGTCATTCATCAATTTTTCCCCACTAGACTGAGAGGTAAGTTTGTGTAAACTAGCCAAAGTCTTCAAGACAATACGATACGATACACACGTGAAAACTTTCTTTGATTAATTAGCATACACGTACAAATCTAAGTCGTACTACTGCTGAAGTGGCTGGTCAGTTGCTTGCTTCATCGGTATCCTTTCGAAAACCAGTCGTGCGATCATAACGTCGAGACCACATATCCAGGGAGCGCCGTATCCAAAGATGCTGGGCAAAGCCCAACGAAGCTTTGCCTATGTGACACACGGCCCGTTTCACAGGCCGGACTCAGGAGGGTTTTGGGGAGGGTGCTTTATTCAGAAATTTCGATGGCAGAAAAGTTAGTAGATCGTCATATTTTTTCTGATGGACTCAAGAATATGAACATTTTCTGGCTTATCCGTAAGAGATTGCGTTGCGATATCGAAGGGGTTTGTTTGAATCGACGGTCAGCCTCTACTGAGAGGTTCAGCTTCAAACAGCAAAGGTCTGTATATTTTCAACAATATCTAAATAATCGTGCACTCCGAGTGAAAACTTCGAAAAATGAAACCTAATTGTGTTATATAAAACGTCATTTCGAGTGAAGTTTGGGGCTTCGTTCTAGGTTATCGTGGCTTTAGATGACCATCCGGGTTAGAAGCAGGCCTGGGCTGGGATGGGTGGGTGCTTCGGTTAGGCGCGGGCCGTTTTCGCAACGAGGTCCGGTCAAATATCGACCGGGAAGCCCGGCCGCAAACCGACCGCAACCCAGCCGGGCTGGAAAAGGCTTCCGACTGGGTTCCTTTATGGGTTCTTTAAGCATGCTATGCGTACCACTTTACTGTGTCACGGCTGTAATATACGTATACTTCATACATATAAGCTTTATGTTAAAGTGAGTGGCACTACGTATAATAAAATGGCATCCGAAGCAGCACTGTACAACGTTTGCGCAGTTGGGCTAGGTTTAGAGAAACGTTGGACATGCCCATCACAGCTTCGGACAAGTATAGTAAAATGCTCTAGGCAGCGCCACCGGCCACCATTTGGGCTGAGGTTGAAGCGCCCAAAGCGTTGAAAAAATTGAGGAAAAATGGTTACCTTTTATTCAACAATTGCCCGAATTTCTGTAAACTGCTTAATCGGCTATTTCAATATTCTCCCCTTTTTTGAGCCTCACTAGAAGTTACCGATGTTTATTTATGGCATTTTGCGCAAGGACTGAAATAAGTGTTTTATATAAAAAGCAGCAAAAGCGTACGCAAAATTCCACCGGTCGTTATTGGTCATTTTTGTATTCCAGAGAATCTTGCTGGTTCATATTGATGGTCACAAAATCTGTAGATTGAACGTGTGGAAAGTGATTTATAAATTGTTTGAAACATATCGAATAAACTACTTGTGCAATCTTATTTCCGAATTCGCGACTTGATGGAAAGGCTCCTTGGCTTCAGTCTCTCTCTCTCTCTCTCTCTCTCTATATATATATATATATACAATTGTATTGATAATAATGGTTCATTTCGGAGACACCCGAAGCATGCAAGGCGCATGATCAGATTTTTACAAGCGATAGGATGGACAGGCAAAATTCGTGAAAAAGTAGAAATTTGCTTGACAAAAGACAAATAATTGGGTCCAGAAGGGAAATTACAGGAGGATTAGGGTATGATATGTGTATGTACACCAAAAAAATGTTGGAAGTTTAAATGAACCCAAGAGCGGATTCGAATGGACGCCCGACGAATTTGAAAGTCAGGGTCGAATGGGGAGTCAGACTGAGGTGACGTCCAGTCAATCCAAAGTAAAAATTTGGGCAACCTCAGTTTCTAAGGTGGTTAATATGCACTCAGTGTGCGGTGGATTCGCGGAATCAATCCGGCGGTGTGGTTTTAATCCACTCGGTGCAATTTTGTTATGAAAGTGAGTTTTTAGTTCATGGCTATATCCCGAATAACACACTGTGCCGTTTTTAGGTGCTGGTAAGTAAAGTTCTACAAAATGCTGTGTTGCTTTGGCTTGTAGTTGAAGAAACTGGAAAGGCATCTACAAAAAGTGTTTCATTGTCCATTTTAAAGGGGAACTCTTGGTGAGTTATATTTATATTTGTCCTCCCGTTGTTCTACGCATTTTCTTTGGCTGTTTACGTGTATTACTCGAAGTACGGTAAACCTCAGTAACTGGCAACACAAGGAAATCAGAATGATGCATCCTCCCTCCCATTCACTTTATGATGGCATATCTGCTGGAATCGATAACTTCGTTTTCCTTTCCATCTGGCTAAGCCATGAAAAGTCAGCTGAACAACAGGGTTTGACTTATGTGGAATAGTTCTAGGATCAGATAAAGTTCACTCATTCTGCCTTGCAGAAGAACAAAGTCGAGGAGTGCGTTGACTTCAGCCACTCTATGGAATGGTTCCAAATTGAAACTTGGGGTACTTTAATGTCCCTCCTCAGGACACTAAAGTCCCACCGTTAAGTTGTGCACACAAAATAGGACTCATGTTCCACCCTTTTACTGGGATTGGAAAAAAGCATAATGATTGGAAATCAGTATGAAGTGGCCCTGAAAAAGGCTTTGGGTTTCTTTCAGGTGTTCTAGCTTTGGTGCTATTGCGCCACGCAATGAACTAAGCTGCAGTTCCCCTGGCTGTAAAGAGCTGCGCCCCGGAAATGTGCCCATTGTTCACACCGTCCTCATTGCACCCACTGAACATCCTCGTCCAGGCCCACCGAGGGCTCTTATTTCCTGCGTACGCTGCAGATGTCCTCCCGAGCGGGTGACGACGTGAAGTCCAACCTGAGTCATTTTGTCATGGTTCGGTATATGGCGGAAGTGGTCGTTCGGAATTTTCGGGATTGGGCTGTGTGCAGCCGGTCATGTAATCCAACATATCCCCTTCATCTATGTCCCTAGATTTTGAGGCCGACTTACGCCGGGAGACATATGTATCCTTTTCGGGCTCAACGGGAACTGTATTTACCCAGCCGGTGCTGTCCGGCTTTAGCAGCTGCTTCCTGGTTCCGTATATTTTGGTAATATCTGACCGTGATTCCAAGAACAAAGGAGTAGTAACTTCCGGCAATTTGTACGCTACCCATACTTCTGGACGAACACCCACCTCGGTCGTCGGCACACTTACCTGCTTTTGAAGTACTGGAAGTTCCGTTTTTCAGCATACCTAAAGCAACAACCATGTCTTTTGTGACTTACTCGAAATCGGCCATTTATCACTCTTAAGAGTGATTTTACACGGTGGCTGCTGTCCCGCGTCCTGTACTGTTTCAGCAGGCCATGTTATCGCCCTGAGAGATCATCTGCCTATCGATATTCCATCTAATGGTTGATTGTTGTGTTTCTGAACCCAAAGTAAGTGCTTTTGTGAGAGTCCCCAATGATGATTAAATGAACAATCACCTGTGACCTTCCCCATCACGGTAACATGATAATTTCTTCCTCTAAGTTTTTGGACGAACCAGGTCTCATTGACCTGATGTAAAGGCACTATCGTTCCCCTGCGCAGGTGCTCAGTGAGCACAATATGAGCTCATCATGTCGTACCGCGCAGAAGTGGTCGCGGCCACTGCGTTCCAGTAGGGGCATTAAAACCTAATATTCGGTCCCTGGCCAGTCCTTGCGAGCTGGTCTCATTTAGGGATAAAGCGCGTTTAATGACACTTCTAAACACTTCCAGTACAGTGGAACGATTGGACAGACCACTTTTCAAATTCCTGTTCTCTGTCTCTACTTGACTAGCTGTAAAATTCCTTACGCAAAGAAAAACCTGCCCAAAGTGGCCCAAGTGACATCCATGTGTTATTCACGTATGCCGCTGCCTTGTGGTTTCTTCCCTCAACCACCGCCCGGAACCCCACAAAATGAAGCCGGGAACTCAGAAATACTAAATTACGCATCCACCGAAAGATGCTCTGCTTCTCAATTTGCCGCAAAGCATGCAGCCGGTTAAAACTTGGCTTCATATCTTCAGTGATATGAAACCAGCAGAACACTAACTGCGACAGGGGAAACACATCAACAAACGCAAGGTACTGCGCCAAACTACATTCAACCACCACAGCGTTACAGCAAACGCTTTGCGAAGTGATCCGGGATATGAATGTTAAAGCCCTATGGTGACTAGCACTACCCTCATTGGGGGGAATTGCGTAGAACACGCTGCGCCCCAGACCTATTGCCTCCACAATCCTGAGGTGCCATAAAATATAAGAACCGCCTTTTAGCTGGTGGGGGCTTCAGCCACTATTACATCACCAAAACTACCACATAACTCTTTAATAACACGAGAAACGGAGAATACAACTTTTATCTCTTGCTTCTTGGTTATTATCTCCGAATAACCGTGGGTATCTAGTAAGCGCTGAACCTGTACCGGCCCAGCGGACGTTTCTCTCGTACTTAACCTAGATCGTACGGAAAACATTTTGACGCGTAAGTCACCAAATGTGCTTCTTCCACACATCTCCCAAGTTCCGATGCATTCCGAAAACTACCCACCAAGTGGAACACATGGGTTTCTTGGTCATGCGTAAGCCGACCATTGCGCACATAGAACCCTTCACTACCTACTTGAAAACTGTGCGAAAGCTTCACTGAACAGCTAAAAGCACAGTAACACGAGCCAGTGTAGTGAATCGTGACGATCAGGGCGCACTCATAATTGGGATAGTTGAAACCAATTCACTCTCGAAAGAATGGAGGCCTACTCGGGGGATTTACCATCCTTACGTCTCCCGGTGAAAGCAGCTTAATTGTGCGGAGTTATACAGCACACCATCCGGAAATTGGGCACCTCTTTTCTTTGCTATTTCGTGCTTCTCAAAGCTGTTTACATGAAACATTGTGCTCGGTCTTTTCTGAAAGTCGCGAAAATCGGCCTTGAAGGATTCAGCGCTGGGATCCGCACTCTGCACTTAACTCCGGAACACCGCAGAATCTTGGACAGGCAAGGTTTGCATTGACTGAACCTCACCGCACAACATGCGATAACAGATGGATGGAATCCTTGCTGACACGCATTTATACATGACCGGTGGGCCAATCAAAACTCACCATGTCAAATGAATAAGCAGAATTAAACTAAATACAAGGGAAGGGTACAAAACCGGCCAACGTTTACTAATGAAAACGGGTTGGCAAATCCAACAGAATACAGCGCTGTACCGTGACATCTGTCATTTTATCATTCACGGTACCACAGCTGAGTGATGCTCTACACCAAAACCTCTCGAGCCAATGAACTATTCCATCTGAGTCATCCGGGTGGGGGCACCTGGGAGCCGACAAATAAACACGAAAGGGGCTAGAAACCAATAGGAGAAACTGTGTTAGTAAGAGACGATGGGGAAAATGCGAGATGCTTTGCAATGGATTGGATAGCAATGAAGCCCTGGTACTCTGCGGTAGATGGTCGGCTGACAGGGTGCAAAACTCATTGCCACATAGGGGGCTAGAGATGCAGGACTCAAAGGGCGGATCAGGCGGCAAAACTGAATCGAGAGCATTGGATACCGTAGATGTGAGGCACAGGTTTAAAAGGCACGGAGGCTTATTGTGACGGTCAGCGGGGTGGTAGCAAGAGAAATCGCCGGTGAGGAACTGCAGGATACGGAGCGAATGCTTATATTTATAAAACCATTTACGTATATATGTATACATAAGAGGAGCAGGGGCAATAACAGTAGAGTCCTAGAAAAATAATCAGTGGCTGGAAAGAGCAGGTAAGATTAGATGGAATGGTTATAGAATTACCTTAGGAATATCCTGGTGAATTTTCTTCATGACTGGTGAACATGGCGGATCAACAGAGAGAGGAAAAGAACTAGGGAGAATAAAAGTGATGACGAATGTAAAGGACTGTTAGTGAAGGAGGGAAGATGAAGAAAAGTACCGAAGCGAACAGGTAAGAATAGATCCAATTATCTGATTATTGTAGGTGGGACGCGTCGTGACGGTAGAAAATGAGAGAAGCTTTGACAAATGGACCTGCGCTATTCGGCTAGAAGACGAAGGCGATGAAAACGGCTGGGCTGCCCACAGCGAATGAAGATAGAAAGTGGGAAAAGGTACCTGGGAGGTGGGGCTGTCTGCGGTGCAAAATGCAGCAGCAGTGGCGGAGAATTGGGCGGGAGGCGAATGAGCGAAAGGAGTAAAAAAGGAATTTGATAACGGCGGATCAATAGGATTAAACTGTAAGTGAGAACAATGAGTTGACAATGGTTGTCCATTAGGTGGAAAGTGAAAACGCAATCCCGTCTACTCATTACGGGAATGGCCGCAGCTAATCAAGCGTTGAGAATTCATTCACATAAATAAAACTGCCTATCGTTGATTGCGTCCTCAACCGGAGGGGGCAGGGCCTGCGAAAAAGTTGGTCTTAGAAGTCAAGGCCCCTTTACTATGCTATATCCTCAGCTATTCACATAATAAATAACTGCAGGGAACGGGTAACTTCGAGATATGGAATGAGTGCCGATAGAAATTGGAACTTGGTTTGTGAAGTTCGAACGGCGAGGGGCAACTTATTCCAGAACCTGGAGAAGACAAGAAGGAAAATATGTGACGGTATGGCCGACTAAGCTATACTAGAAGGGACAATCAAAGACCTGTGCCGAAGCGAGGAAGAGGTTTCACACGAGATGCTTACTGGGTCAGAGGTAAAAGACCGGTTGTGGAGCAGGTCATACAAGAAGACTAAGTTTAGTCTCAAGAGGCGGGGTCAGAGTGGATCAGGATTCAGATGTTGGCATCTTTCTCGGTAAATTAAGATGTGGACCAGCTGAGTAGTTATTCGGCAAAATGCCTTTGTATGACTTCGAGAGCAACACTGTCCAATTTTGTCATGTGAGAAATATTATTGGGCAGTGTTCAGGGAAAGGCCTGATGTGGGCTTTGTAGATGCTTATGATGCTGTCCCGGAAATGAAAAGGGAGGAAGAGAGGGGCCACACCCCTTCTAGCCTTGTCCGCTTGGGTGGCGGCAAGCTCGGAGAAGTTGAGGTAGCTGGGATGGTTGAGGTCTAAATCGTGGATGGTAGGTCGACTGGCTATCGGGGACTCACCAAGAGTTAAGGATTCAGGGTGCAATTGGAATGTGTCGGTTAGGACCTCGTACTCACCGGTGGAAAAAATCATCATCCAGGGGGGCCATAGCGGTCAAGAGCAGAGAGCTCAGCAGATATGTCGCAAAGAGTGGGGGTAGCATCATCAGAAAGGGGATATTAGACTTTTTTTATATCACCTACAAACAAGAACGGGGCCGCCATGGTGTACTAGATCCAGTGCCTCATTAGAAATAGAAGAGGACGCAGTACACTGCCCTGTATAACGCCACTTGTGACAAGTTTAGGGTTAGATGTTCGTTGGTATGGACCACTTGGGAAAGCTGGATCAAACGAGATTGTAGCCAAAAATAGTGGGTCAGGGTTGCCAGGTGAAAGCAATTTAGCGATGAGTTTGGGATGTGGAACACGGTCGAAAGCCTCCAACAGATCTGGGTAGACAATTACTGATGTCTGCCCGCTATCAACAGGCTTAGCTACTAGGTTGAGGAAGTGAAACTGACAAGTGATGCATGAGCGCGATTTGAGGAACCCGTGTTATCTATTACCGAGAGGTTTTGAAGCGAGAATGTGGGTATTATCGCCGTCTTTGACAGTCGTTCACACTATTCTGGAAATGAATATAGGTGTGACTAATGGGACGGTAATTAGCCAGTTCGTGGACGGGTCCTTTTTTGCCATGGAATGATGACTGAACGCTTCCGGTTTGGCAGCACCAAAACTTATTTGAGTGACAACGTTATTTGATTTAGTGATAAAAGTGGGAGGTTTGATCCACAGTTGATGACTGAAACTTGGGGCAACCCATCTGGTCCAGGAGACACAGACGCTTTGGATCGTGAAGTAAGCCTGGAAATAATGTTACTTCAAATGTTAGGGTAGATCTAGGAGAGCTGGTGAAAGCAAGAGGATTCGGAGAGGGCTATGTCTGAGGTGATAGCCATGGAATTGGCGAAGTAAAGGCTAAAGGCCTCAGCAACATCAGAAGGGGGGCGGTCGAAGGTTTATTCGGTAGCAAAACGTATTGGGTAGTAGTATATGTTTTCGAAGTCCCAGATTTATGTAGGAATGAGAGTCTCAATGCTTTTTTGAGATGCCTTAGAGCTGTGGACTCTTCGTTGCAAAGCTGGTCTTCCCTTGGGTCCCGGACAGCATCGGTAGGATGCGTTAGTCTCGTGAGAATGGGGAAGTCATGGTTTCTGAGGTAAAGCCTTTGAGTCTCAAGGCACTCCTGTTGGAGGGAGGCAAGTTTGGATTTCCTAGGGGAGGGGTTTTGAGCAACCTGACTAGGCTTCATGAGGCAGCTTGCCACGTCAAAGTAAAAGTGATCGGCCGCCTGTTGAGGGCCGGCCGTTAGAAAAAACCGCTTCCATCTTGGTTACCGACGAGACTGGGCACAGGTTTCCAATTTAAATGGAGAGAATCTTTGACAAAGGTCAGATGGCCCGGTGGATGGGGTTGGAACGACAGGTTGCCTGCTACTCTCTTATGGTTGCTACCCGAAAATTCATGAAGAACGGAGGCTAGAAGGTTGGAAACGCTGTGAGTGAATATACGATCCAGGATTCTGGCGTTTCTAGTGGAGGTTTCAACTTGTTGCACCTATCCCCCAATGTGGGTATGGGAGACAAAGTCTATTGGATTGGGAGGTGCCGCAAGATTTGTCCAGGATATTTTAGGCCAGATGAGATCGCCTGCCATGATCTTCGCTGCCTAGGGCGGTAGAAAAAGATAATCAAAGGCTTCAAGTAAAGAAGATAATTCTGTAGCAGTAGAGAGGGGCGGGCGATAGACGCAACCAATGTGCATGACCATGGTTGGGAACCGAATTGTGAGCCATAGGAAATCAGGAACTGAGTTGAGTATGTGGTGTCCGATGTGGGGTTACTGAAAGGGTGTGCTGCACGTACGCTAGGCATCCACCTCAGCATCTGACAGTCCTATTTGCTCGGAAAATCTTGCACTCCTCGAGCAAAATTTCGCTTGTGGGAGTGTGTTCCATGAGCCAGGTCTCAGTAATAAGGGTGACACCGGGACTTGCCGTCGACATAATGATTTAAGCGATCAAGCTTATTAAGGATGAACCTTGAGTTAAATAAGATCAAGGCTCACCCATCCCTGTGCATGCCAGTATCTGAGCTAGATAAAGAAGGGGAGTTATTGGACGAAGATAGTGCATGGGGAGGAGCGTGCGAAGGAGCTATCACCGAAGAAGAAGAAAAGTGAGCGCTGGACAACTCCGCGATGGATTCAGGGGATTTAGCCGCAGACTACCCGGAAATAATTAATTTCGGGATGTATCGTGGTGCGCAAGAAGATCTTCAACTAAGTAGCCTTGCTAATTGTCCTGATTAGTTGAGATTGTTCGATGCTGGAGTGTGATGACAGAATATCGAGTTGTGGAAAATATTGGCTTTCCCAAATTGCAACCTTGATGATGGTTGGTGTTGTATGGTAAGGACAGGCCTCAGAAGGTGGGAGCTGGGAGAGTTTGGGGTGGCTTCACCCTTTGTCGATGCTGCTTGCTTGGGCGGGGAAGGATAGGAATCGACAGTCGGCAGAGGAGGTGTATGAAGGTTATTTTAAAAGGAGGTAGTGGGAATACGCAGTGTTTCGTAGTAAGCCTTTAGAATCCGGTGTGCTATCAAAGTTGTGAACGAGCGGTAGGGCGCTGGTGCTGAAAAGTGGTGCACTACGTGTAGAATAAAGGAGAGATTGCAGGGATTGTATGCCACAGAGTGGTGGAAGTTTACATGCAGGGTGTTTGTGGATGTATCCTGCGGGTTAGAGGACTGCAGTGGGATGGACAATGGTGGGACAAAGCGAAAATTTTGTTAAGGCAAAAAAGCTAACTGGATGAACGGTGGAGACACGGAAAGGTTGGAAAATGATGAAGTGGGCAGATCCAGTGTGAAATAATTACTACAAGGGCGGCTGCGAGCATTGTCCTTATGAAAGCTCGTGGAGCTGAGACTTCGCTGGGCGAAAATACGGTTTGACAAACTATCTGTTTTGGGAACGGAAATTGTAGGTCCTGGTATTAGTGACATCCTACTAGGGTATCTGCTTGATTCTAATTTTTTCCCTACCATCGGAGTGTGGTTTGGCTATATAAGGCTGTTGCCGCCTGGTGAACTAGACGTTAAGGCCTTAAGTACAAATGGAGGGCTGGACCCCCGAACTTCGGATTTGCGGCCGAAGGTTTCCGTTGGCACCGACACTCTGCACCGGGGCTGAGTACAAATCGTTGGCAAATTTCGGCCAGTGGGTGATAAATTAGATCGCGGCGACGAGGTTGTGTCCTTAGGAACGCTACTTCTTGGCAGTTTGTTTGCATGGGTGTGCCTTGAAGGCTGACGTTTTTGATTCGTACGAAAATGATCTGACAGTGGTATGGTGCGGATAGGTTTTAGTTGCGGCTGGAGGTGGGGAAAAGGATGACCATACTTTGGTTTATATATCACCTTGGGAGATCGATGCAATATTGTTGGGTCAGGGGGGCTCCGCAATTTAGGTAGCTGTTTTTGATGCACAGGTCTAAGTCGTCTGGGCGGACTTGGTGGATTAGAGCCCCAGGTATCTGTAACATTATTGGCGAGTCTAGGGAGCTTGGAGGTAGGTGGAACTGGAGATGGTCCAGGCTTTGCCTCAAGGTCTACATCAAACAATTGTTGGCTGGCAGACTTTATTTGCATAGAGTGGGTTGGGGAAGTGCAAGGGTAGGAGACGTTTTGGAGGATTACCGCCCTGGATGTTTGAGAGGGCTCAACTGTTTCAGCACTTCTCACTGTACTGGTGTTTTGTCAGATGCTTTCCAATGTCTTAATATAGGGAGTTGACAGAAATAACGCTTTGTCTACGAATAAACTCACTGGCTGTCAGTTAGTCCGAAAATTGGGAAAAGCAAGAGGCATCGATTTCAGTGTTTGTCTTCATAGTCTGCTGCTAAGGCATATCATCCTTTTCATGTTAGCCGCCTTTTGCAAGGTACTACCGACTTTTTCGAGTGGAGCCCCATCAAGAAGGTCAAATACGGTGACGTGATTAAAACTTCGTATCCTCTTCGAAACCCCTGAAGATATACTGTCAGTAAAGTACCACGTGGCGACTAAGTAACACCACGTGGTTACCATAAAGGGCTTGAGAAGCTGAGCCACCCTAGTCAGAGTACTGGTAGCTCTGCCAAGAGCTTTAATTCGCGACTCGAACGGGTCAACCCCTTGTAAGAAGCCGTCGGGTTTGCCATGTGCGTCATCACGGATGTTCAGTAATGAGACGGAGAACGGTGTGGTAACTGAGAGGCATGTGGCTACGGATGGCAAAATCTCACTGGCCCGTCTGCTTCTTTTGTAGTTGCTCATTTTGACGGCAGACTCCGGATAACCAACTAGTTTGTTTGGCTATTTGGCGATTGCAAAGAGCCTAGGTACAAAACAAAGGAGACTTTCTGGAAACAAACCACCTCGGATGATTACAAACACGGTTGGCTAGTTGCTTTCACAGTGCATATGGAGGGGGATTAGTGTTTCAGCCAAGGAGGAGACGATAAACAAAGGGTTGCTTGGCCAAACATGGTTAGGTATTTCGTAGACAGGCTCACGAAGGGTGATTTGTAGTAGATGCTGGTCCAGATTTCCTAGTTAAGAGTTTCACTGAATTTTTACGGTAGCATGCTATGGACGCACAGTTGTGTGACGCAGTTATTCCCACGTACAATTTGAGGTGTCACTGTGAATAAGTATTATATATATATACATATATATGAGCATGGTAGCCTGTAAGTTTCAGCTTCGAATATGAACGATTACCGTGCTATTATATGCATTTGGTGACGTAGGAATGTCGTTCAGGGTGTCGAAGTACCTCATCGTATCTGCTCCCCTGGCCATGGGTGGAACGGCCGATGCATGGGGGCACCTGAGGCGACAGTGAGCTCGTTCAACGCTCGTTCAGCCCTGCCAAACGGTTCTCCAAATGTTTCGTAGTCGCTATTCCGGTATTTGAAAACTACAAAAGCCTCTTACGAATTAGCTCATTCCACTTTTTCAACATTTGATGTATGAAAACTTCACCCTCTAAAGTGGCTTCTTTGCTTTCAATAAAAGGTTAGTTATTAGATCTTGAGGTGATCACATTCTACAGAATTCTGTTATTAGACTCCGGTCATTGCCACTCCCGCAGGACTCACAGATTGAGACGGGCGAAGATTTTGCACAACGAGCTGTATCTGGTGCACTAATCGAAAAAGCTTATTGGTAGTAAAAGTGGATGTACGAGGGAGCTTTCATACCACTTTGCAATTCGAAACACTTTCGCGGCTCACGCAACACTGTCCATTGCTCTTCTCGAAAACTGTTGTCCGAGGTTAGTTGAGTCTGTGTCTCTGAACACTGGTAACAGATAAACGTTCGTACCCCCTGCGGACTGAATGTCTTCGGCCAAAATGCCTTTGTGGCACGGTATCGTCTGTGCTACAGGTGGACGTGTCTTGGATTAACCGACCTTCAAAAATGGAAGCTTCCCCAATATCGTGTGGGAGAATGTCACATTTAAGACGGTTAACCTGTGCGGAACAACGCCAGAAGTGTGTACGCCTGAACGGAGTTTGATAGTGGTATGCCGGACAGTAGCCCTTGGCGGTATTGCGTAAAACTTGTAGCCCGAGACCATCTTACCCCGTTGCCGCCGAACACCCAAATGCTGTGAATCACGGCCTAAGAATTTTCCGCCTAAAGTTTCACAACCAGGTACATCCGAAAGAAAGCAGGTCACGAAGTGAAGAAACAAGTTTTCCCGGGTTCCCAGCCTCCAGGCGCAACTACGGGATACACAACTTGCATCCTACCCAGAAAAAAGTTAGGCAGACTGTAATTCATTTGTGAAAAGTGCAAAATAAAGACACGAACGGTAATAATGGGCAGGTGACAGGAAGCGCTTACACGAGTATGGTAAAATAGTCACAGAAATGTATGCAAGACAGGGATACATACGTGTAACAGGTTGACAGATAAAAGCAAGCATATACATGTGACGGTGTGAATAGGTGCATGCAAGGTAGCGGGCTCTGAGCTGCTCGCTGGAAAAACTCAAAAACGGGTCGGAAGTGACACGTGTGTGAAAAATCCCCCGGAACAATAAGGTAATGAAAGTGAACCTCATCGTTCAGAATATTTAAAGCCATCCCCAGTTTGCCATTTATCATCATGACGTTGTCGGGACGCACACTGGAAAAATATCCCGTTAATCACACAGGAACAGGGCCTTTTGCGCATACTGGGTATGGGTATAAAGGTATCATTCACGGGGGCATTCGTTCCTGCTGGGAACAGAAGGTACTCACTTTGTGTAAACGCTTGTACAAATGTTCGGCTAATCTTGTAGGCCTGTTAACCAAGTGCTTCAGTTTGGCCAAACAAAATTCATATAGGAAGCCGGAGAAGTTGTTCAGCGTTCCGTTTGTTCCAACATCCTCAGAATGGGAAGATTTTCACACTGGACTTGTGAAAGGGATCGTGCAGTTCATATCAGCCCTGAAACTAAAGTAATGCTTCCTTGCCGTTCAGCTGCTTTGTGACGGTGCCATCGACTATCGTTCTTCAAACTCACAGTTGTGGCCAATATTGGCGGAAATAATAAGGCCACGAGTCAGGGAGGTCTTCACAGTTGGATTATACTGTGGTAAAGGGAAACTAAACCTAGTACATTCATGATTGCACCAGTGAACTGAACAAAGTTTTGCAACTCGGGATCTTACATAATAGTGTGCATTAGCAATGTACCTTATCTTCCATCATCTGTGACACGCCCAATCGGTCATATGTTCTCCATGTTCAAATAAACAAAGCTTAATTTGGCTGTGACCGACGCATTCAGGCAGGCTACTGCACCGAAGTAAAATGATCTACCCTTCCATCGGCTCTCAACTACGGACGGACAAAAGCTTTTATGTGAAGTGGCACAAAAAGCACCACCTCAAGAACAGCAACAATCCATATTTGGCTGTTGAGGTTGACCTGGTCCGTACCTTCTCTCGTGACTGTATGCATCTCCTGTGTTTAGGTGTAGTGAGTGAGTTACTTCTGTCTTGGTTCAGTGGTATCAGGGACGGAATCGCCGGTAGAAATGCATCCGTAGAGGATGAACTTGGCGGTCGACTTATACTATCCCATGCTGGCACACCATGTGATCTGCCACGTAAATGCCGGCATACTCGCAAAACGGACCACTGGAAAGCCAGCGAATACCAGCAGTTTCTGTTATATCTGGGCCCCGTATATTTCATGGACACCATTTCGGAAAGAGTGTAGGACTACTTTTTGTCCCTATCTTTTCTCACTCGCGACTGTATGCACGCTACAATAATTTTGCATCCCGTCTTCTACGAATATTCGTGCAACAGTTAAAATTGTTTCAGGATGCACGCGAACTCGTTTACTAGGTACATAAAGTAATTAAATGCAAAGATGATGTCCTTTTGCATTGAACGTTTGATAACTTTTCCACTTTTCCTTCCGAGTCTTAACTCGATTTTCTGGAGTGTTTTATCAAAGGACCGGGAAATCCTGGCCCACAGTTGTGAAAACGACCGGTTGAGGGCGTAGCCGATTCTAATCCATCAGTCGCCCACTGATATGTAGATGACACGGTTTTTTTACCCAAAACCCCCAGATGCTTCAACTACTCCATTATTCGAAAGGAGTTTTATCCAACCAGTCACTGAACAATGTAGTTATTTTGCACAACTTTCCTGGTGCCATTGTGAATACTATTGGAAACACCTTTCATTTTAAACGATTCCTTAATCCAAAACCTTTTCCACCGAGAGCTTACTCTTCATATACCTGTACGTGTCTTTTGTGGATAATTTGAACATTGACGTTCTTTCTGCCATGGACACCGTGGTAGGGTGTAAATGTTTTTTACTACCCCGTGGAACGCAGCATAGCTAAACGGACTTTGCATACGTTCTTGTGACATAAAATCATTTTCACAGAGGGTTTCCAATTCCACCATTAGCTACTACGGAGGTCGATGCTCTTGTGTACAAACCTTTGTTCTTAGATGCATCACCTCGTGCTCTTTACAGGTGATGGCCCGGTCGGTTTTATTCACCGAAACTGGTTTATTGATTTAACAAGTACCAGATGGCCGAACTTAAAGAGAACGTTGGAATACCGAGGCATGTTAATTTTGAGTAAGGAGTTACCTGCCGATAATCCGGTTTACGAATGCCGGGAAATACTTGGCTCGTGTACAAATCCATTTAAAAGTTAATTTAGTGTTGATAGAAACTTACTACGAAATTTCCGAGTGTGAATCTCACTACCTAAGAGAGCAAACATCGGAGTAGTCCGGCTTGACAGTGCCTATGACAATGTTTGGTGCAAGGCACACCATCCAGAAAAGGTGCGCCAGTAGGGTTAGTTTACTCTTACCAGACGGTCTGCCACTCTCACTAGTGACTCAGAGGATACAAACAGTGAAGCTGGCCCAGAGAGAAGATTTATGGTGCCAATAAATGTTCCACCCTAGCCGGAAATGTCTTGGTGCAAGTCAAAGAGCAGGATTTGTCAAGCAAGCAAATTACCAGGTCCTTTCATTTGAACAGTCTTCCACACTGCAGCTGGTAATGCCAAACACGGCCATGTCGTCTCCAATATCACACGTTATTCACTTTTTTTGTTACTACACAAACGTGTGGCTTCGCGAAAGTTAACTGCAGCATTTCCAGCGAGAAGTTGTAGTGACCTCGATCGTTCTGAAAAAATGACTTTTTTCTGAATGTCTTGCTTATAGTAAGGGCAGTCTTAGAACACACTTACTCCAACTCCGTGTCCTTGATAAGGTCCAAGACTCTGTTTGGATCTCTATACCACTGCTCCAGGGGCAGCTCGTCATTGGTTGTGTTTACTGTCCGCCGGGATACTACATAAGCAGCGTAAAAGCAATCACCGATGTATTCTGTCACGTAGCTGAAATCCAGCAAGCTGCTAAAATCATAGCGGGGGACTTCAAGCTCCTTGGCATTTGTTGGACAGCCCTGAATTCCTCTCCAAAGTTATGCAATTTTATCTCATGTATCCGTGCTGACGGATGGACACAACAAGTAAAATCACCAACCAGAGGGAACAATATTATTGACCTTATCTTCAACTCAGACCTCCGAAATATAAAGAGAAATGTCCTTAGCCGCCATCCTGGTTGTGACCATAAGGTCATAACATGTGAATTCTCCTTTCAACCGCGTCACCAGGAAAGTCCTCAAAATCGGAAATCTTTCCGAAATGCTGATTAGACATTCCACCCACCATCCTGCGTAATCAGACCTGGGATGAATTCTTTCCAACATCTGATCCTCAGCTGGCGTGGGATGTGATGTACTCTAACTTATTCTTTTCTCATAACATCAAAGTTTCCGAGGTAACCGAATTCAGTGGAAGAAGGACCTAGCGACAACAAAAGTTGCAACGTAAGTTCGAGGAGTTGCAGCTTGCCTACGAAAGGACCAACGACCTTTCTCCCTTCCCCTGCCTCAGTCACCCCTCACGCCAGCTACTAAGCGAAAATGAGAACAAGCTGGATAAGCAAGAACTGTGCGCTCTCAACCAGCCGAATAAAATAGCTCACCTCTCTGGCCTTATTAAAACCCGAAACCCCTGCTGTGCAACCAAAGTACCATATTTGCTCCTATCAGAGAACATTTATATTAGCTCGCCTCAGTTAATCGCCGAGGCATTCAATAATTTCTTCGCCTCTGCCGTCATAACAGACCACAATGGTCCACCCCAGAATATCACCTCCTTGACTGCCGACACCTTGTCAACCGTGGTATTCTCAGCCAACAGAGTCAGAAAGCTGTTAAATACCACCCTGCCTCTGGCCTACCCTGGACCCAGCTCTGTTTTGTCTTTGCTACCCGGACATTGTGATGCTTTTGCTGAACTTATTTGACTTTTTCGTGTCTCAAAGCGTTTTTTAATCCCAGTGGAAAACTTCCGTTATCATTCCCCTACGTAAAAAGAGTGCTTTACATGACCCTTCTAATTACCGCCCCATAAACCACACGGCCATTATATCTAGGATAATGAAAAGGGTAATTAAAGATGAGGTTGCCAATTTTACCCTCACCAGTGGGTTAATAAATAAAAACCAACACGGCTTCTTAAAGTCTAGGTCATGTCTGACCTACCAACTTGATTTCCTTAATCTAATCACGACGTCACCTGACTCTGGAATGGCACTTATTGCTATCTTCCTTGATATGACGAAAGCATTTGACCGCGTGCCTCACGCCCAGCTGCTAACCAAGGTTGAATCTTACGGCATAACAGACCCGCTCAGTTCTTGGTTGTCATCCTATCTTAGCATAAGATCGCAAGCAGTAAACATTGAGGGTTACCTTTCATCACCCCAGCCAGTCACAAGTGGTGTTGTACAGGGCAGTGTGTTAGGCTCACTTTTATTTCTTCTCTACATTAACGACGTATTCAAAGTAATACGCCATGGCACCGTGTCTCTATTCGCCGATGATATCAAGATTGTATACTCCTTTGAACCTCATACCTTGACCTATACCCTCACTGAAATAGCTGACGACCTGAACGCTCTTAACATATAGTGCAACACTTGGAAAATGAATTTCTCCGCTGCTAATAGTGTCATTATTACGTATAATAGACAAATTCCTCCCGAATCCCTCGCCTTAAACTGCTCTTTCATTCCTACTACTCCACTAGTACGAAGTCCTGGTCTACAGTATTCTTGCATGTTCACCCTGCAAGAACAAGCCACCTACCAGGTGGCTGAGACTAAGAGAACGATAGCCCTTATTTGCAGAACTTTTAGAGCGCGCTACATCCAGCTTCTGATCTTTAAATCCCACCCCAGACCACAGCTCGAGTAATGCCCTCCGGTATACACTCACATGAACAAACCTGACAGACTTGCGATTGAAAGAGTTCAGCGATTCTTCACCAAGCTCTTACTCGGCTCATCATCCCCCTTGAGTTACAAAGAGAGATGTGAGTTACTAAGGCTTGAACCCCTATGGCTGCGACGTATGAAACTCAATCTTTATCTTCTATTCAGCCTCCTACATTCTAGAGCGCATACGTCCATCACTGATCAATGTTTCGTTCAAGGCGCACCCTACCTTCTCCGTAACAGAAATCATACTACTGAAGTCCCATACTCGAGGACAAAACTAAGAGAGAGGTTCTTCATCACCGTCCATTCCCGCACTTGGAACAGACTGTCTGAAGACATTTGTGCCTGCCAGACACCAGACCGTTTCAAAAATGTCCTTACACAATATTTAGATGTCGCCAAAGTACTACAATCAACCCATACTTACACCATTTTGGAAAAGGCTAATGGGGGTAACCTAGATTTTTGAATATAGAAGGAAAACACAACCCGGTTAACATCCTTTTCAGCTTAGACATCACCTACTCCATACGCCTTCTCCATCGCCAGCGTATTAGTATCCCTCAGAAAGACTTACGTCACTGGCACTGCTGTTGTTAGATTCTCCCCAATTCAAGTGCTCCAACTTCTCTCATCTATCTCCATTTTACTTAATTCGCTTTACTTGGTCCAAAATGACCCCATTCCCCCCCTTTATTTTACCCTGACGTCCCAACACTTAATCCAATTCCGGCGACTACCACTTACCTCTAAATCATCATTTCTATTCCTAGTTTTGGTCATTATTTTTGTAATCTCATTCACCACCAATAGCTAGTAGTCTCCATTCGTCCCAAAGTAGTCTATGTATAAATTACTAGATTTCTCTTTTCACCATTGACCGTTGATCCTCAGGTGGGAGCATCCCAGACTGCGTCTTTTTACTCTTATGATTCCAGACACCAACCGGCGCGCATCTCACTTTTGATGCCTTGGAATGATCCGGAGATAACACCAGCGAAATATCTGACCCCTACTTTCGGCCGAAAATCTGATACCTACCCATCATTCCGTCACCAGCTCATTGACCCTGTTCTCCAGGATCCCCTGCAATCTCCTGCACTACTCCATCTCTGCGTCTGTATGATTTCGACCTACATCACCTGTGCAAATCTCGCCGGTGAGGGGCGCAGACAGATTCCTCGTTTTAGCCGGTGCACATCGGGGTGGAGGATGCCTGCAACGATGTGCGGGCGCAACTAGGTGGATGGCTCCTCATGCCTCCAGAAGTGGTTTTTAGGTTGGGTGTCCAGCGCACGGTCAGCCCCACCCACTAGCACCGGTTCCGGATTGAAAAAACAAAAAAGAAAACAAAATAACACCTTTCATTTACTCAAAATGCTGCAAATATGCTGCTGTCTCTTCCAGCTAACATGGACTCTTCATCATGCTCGCTTTCAATTTTGCCTTCGTAAGCTAAAGCTTTTTTCATCCGGCAAAATTTACTTACTGTGGTGCATAATTATCGCATACTTAAAAGCTCATCAACATTCTTGGCTCATTATTCCCGTTCCACTTCCCGCGGTTTCATGCTTAACTATTCATCAGTCTTATTTGCAAAAGCAACCGCTCTCTAAGATAAGGCCCACCCCTTTCTGCTACTTTTACCGATATACACGAGAACTAACCCATTTATTGCTGTCACTAACTTCCGTACCACAATCTTCAGACTGTATATGACACTGCAAAATTTATCTCTAGAGATTCCCAATAACCGATGACTCTGCATTTGTTTTCTTTCTCTGCCAGCTCCGCTGTTTGCCCACTTAGGGCTGTTGCATTGCAACGTCCTCATCTTGCCAGGTATCGTGTCCAACATATGCACATATGATAACCTCTTGCGCCGCAGAGTCCAGTTCTGTCGCCACAAAGTGGTCCACCAACTGTATCAAACATAAACGGATAGTCTTCTACCCGTCACTTATTCGTTTTTGCCAGCTGTGTCCATCCCATTGTTGTAGTTGAGCACCCAGCATTGATTTTTCGCTAATTCCTAGTTTCATGCTGAGGCATGACATTCCTTTTTTCTGAAAGCAGAACAGTCCACTCAAAGTCAATATGTTTTATCCGGTCACTCCTTTCACCATCACTTTGACAACCACAGTCCAGATGTATAGTCCATTTGGTTTATCATACACTCCTCCTATATCCAGCTGCAGAACTATGCAAACCTATTCATCGGTTGTTCTGTGTATTTTCTTTCCCACGCTCCATTCAGGTAGATCGTCTCAGACACTTCCGATGCTTGATAAGCTATTTTCACCACGTGAAGTCTTTGCTGAGAATTATCAGTATGGTAATACTTACCTGTTATTTAACTGGTCACCTCTCTTGCAAGCCAAGTTTCTGCCACTATCGTAGCTACGCACCACACGTAGATTTGTTTTAGCCAGTTACCAGTTTCATGCTGATGCTTTACATTCCTTTTTTCTGTAAGCAAAACAATCCGCTCAAAGCCAGTATGTTTTATCCGGTCACTTCTTTCACCATCAATTTGACACCCACAGTCCAGTGTGTTGTCCGTTTTGTTTTACAACTGGCTCAACCGATATACTGTCACTGAACCTCAAAATTATAATCCTCGACCGGTTTTTTTGTTCTTTATATGTTATGCCACAATTTTTTATCTTCTGATTTTACATCGTAACCGCTCTCATACATTGCAAAGCTCTATTGCTTGAATAAGTCTCGTTAAGGAATGTTTCTCTTTCACGATATCTACGTATCCGTCAATCTAGCTTGGTTTTCCGACAGGACACCATTCCTTCTGTAGGATTTATGCGATTCTGTACCATCCCCTACCCACCCCACATTTTGGCAAAATAACACACCTACCTTCAGCCGGATCGACCAAATGACCTTGAGGTTAAATTCATCGGACGGTACCGCAACAATTGACTTGAATGCTTTCTCTTATATTCAATCGCCTTCACATAATTGTACAATCCTTCTGTAACTTACATTCAGCTTTGAACTGTACTGTTTGATCTTGCTATGCAGCACGCTTCAGGGTTATCCAAAATAAACTATTATTTTGGATCCATTTTATCTACGATCTTTTCTGACTCTTGACACCGACCTCACTGTGTTGTTTGGTCGCATAAGTTTCACTGGACTGACTTTCCCGAGGTTTTCATCGATCTAGTTTTGAATCACTTTCATTTTCGGTGGTTGGCCGATTGTACGCGCCCGCGGTTCGCTTTCTGCACAGCCGTTGCTTTCAGTTTTCTGTTCGACGTACCTCTCGTATCGGTACTGTTTCGGTGCCATGACACATAGAATACACCCTGCATCCGTAAACCGACTTTAGTCTTCTCTACTCGTCCGGTAGAGGGGATATTGTTGGTATTTCGCTGCCAGACCGAATAGAAAACTCGTTCAAAGCCGCTCTCGAAAGTCTTCTATAAAGTATGCTGAAACATCCAGCACTACTACGGGTAAGACAATGATTGCAGTGCTTGATGTGTTAGCTTCCTAATATCAACAATGAATTAACCAAGGGAGTTGAACATCTAGATGTCTACATTGACTACCCTGGTCAATTCGGGGTGTAAGGCTTTGCAAAGAGGAGCTAACGCCTCATCAACCATAAAACTAATACCTAATGCTTTCTCGTTTTACAAACCGAAAAGGGCCACCACAGATGGTGACCTGCAATTAATGGACATATATCTGATAGTGCTTTTGAACTTTACAAATTTGATGAGATCAAAAGTTTCCCCTTTACTCCTCTAGGTTTCTATGCTCACTAGGGCTGTCACTAACTACCTCCGCGAATCAGTCCATAAAATGTTGTCCATGACGATAAGTGACGGGGTTGTGAAACTGCTTCTGGTCGGGCAGTGTCGGCAAAACCACTGTTCCGCATTTGCGATTGATGAGGGTGGTTGAAGACCGGTTTTAATTATCTATACGATCAATGTCACATCAGACGCCATCTTTAGTATTCAGCAGCTCACAGATACCTCCGATGGTGACATGCAGAAGCGTGTGCAGCATTGGCTCAACGGTGTCAGAGACCGCGGAGGTTCGGGCAGAAAACCCCGGTATATTATTTTTCTGACCGCTAAACTTAATGCACGTACATTTTACGATTCAGTTAATTATTATTTTCATTGTAATAACTTTTACGTGTTTATGTGTTTTCAGTTGTTCATTTGCTTCTTTCTTCTAATGTCGCAGATGTCATTCGAGATTTTCTGGAAGAAAAAACCACCAGACAATCAGCAGGGTTGAATTAAACAGATCTTTAAATTTCCAATAATATGGTTTTATATGGGCTACTCACTAAGCTGTCTTATTTGTACCAAGTGGTAAGTGATGGAAACTGGGAAGAAGAGATCGTTTCCGAGAGGTCCGCCAAAGTGAGCCCGGAAATACGAAGGAAATTGGAGGTGCCTATTGTTCCTTTCTAAAATTTTGGGTTATCCCACTGAGGCCCCAACTGGGAGCTCATTGTAACGCGGTCGGGATGCTTGACAAATCCCAATCAAGACCCAATGTTTAGGTTAGGTCTTTTCAAGCAAAACCCAAAGTTTCCAAACCTAAACCTTATCAAATCCCAATAGGGACCGGATCGTGATTTGATTGGGATTGCCACATGGGTTCCTTCGGTATTTGTTAAAACCACCACCATGGCTTGGACTTTCTCCGGCAAACCTTAAAAATGCATCTGAGTTTCTGTATCAAAACAAGCATATACGGAAATTCAAATTTCTGATAAAAAACTTTTGGTAAAACCACTTAAAAATAGTCAAAACATGGCGTACTTGCTACGCAAACATTGACAGTGAAAGCCCTAATTATTCCGCTCAAAGGAGGAAGCCAACTACCGCGAGAGAATGCTTCAAGCCAATATGGCACTGCCTGGTAAGTAAAATGAAACGAGACCAAAATGTATAGGGTAGTCTGTTGCGAGCCATATTAGCGTCCTATAAACGTGAGTGTAGGATCCTGTTGATGCACTTAGTGAGCCTCTGTGCCCATGGAATTTTCTGTGTTCTCGTCTTTTGAAAATCAAACACGAGCAACCCCCGTGGAAGTTATTGATTCTTGCCCGCTACAAAAATGTAACGAAATCGTACTTCATGATTTAGCGCGAAACATGTATGTACCTATTGCTTTCCGTGTTTCATGAAAATCTGTGCTGATCATGGCGAACAGTGTTGCCGATGGGCTCCACCCCAATGCTTCACTGGGCTACGACCAACAGAGTTTGGAATTGTGCTATTCGGGAAGTGCTTGTTGGGTATTATCCCTGAATGTAATAGACAGTCCCTTATCTAGTGGTGAAAGCAATCACATAGAAAGTCCTGCCAAGCGTCCAAGGTGAGAGGACGGCTTATTTACATTGGAAAACATGACCTAAGTACAAAGCCCAGGCATTTCTCTTCAGATGAAGAGAACTGTAGGTACCTGTACATTTCCGACTTTTTCCATGATTTTCAACGTCCCTTGGTGCGACACTCCTTTGTTGTACCGACGTTTTAATGTAAAACACACATTTTTGGACGTCACCACCGCGCAATACAAAAAAGGCTGTAAATAAATCTTTCACTCTGGCTCGATCTCATCTTCTGGTTTGGAGTGTCTTGGAATCATATCGGTCGGAACTAACTGAGTGAAACAAAACATTTTAGAAGCTTCAACGGCGTCTCTTGGCACTTCGCTCAATACCATCCTGTTCTGTCCAACGGATGGCTGTCAGACCGAACTGAACTGAAGACATTGGCGGATATTGGCTCTTCGACGCTCATTTCCTGATCACAGGAACACTGAACAACTGTGAGTTTGAGTCACACCTATTGTTTCATTTTAATTCTTAATGTACATATTATTTTGGCCTTTTTATCACCGCACGCTCCTCCGCCCATCTTAGTTTGCTAGTGTCGTCTTAGATATTGTTGACAATAATTTAGTGTGCCACATAGACAGAGTAGTACGCTAGAGAACTTACCATCCAACGCGAGAACAAGTGCAAGAAAATTTTTCCATCGACAAACCTAACTTTACAGGCAGTCATATTAACGTAGGCATGCCCGGGACTAGGGAACACGGTGAGCTAGAATAAATTGAAATATGTGGCCAGCCACGGTTATTACGATCGTTCAGTTTTCTCCAAAAAGAAGCCTTTCCGAGCCTCTAACCAGAGCACTTTTGAGTTCATTCCGTTGAAAAAACCATTTAGCGACGGAGAGATACTTGCATAACAAGCCCCAAGTATGTTATTCATTTTCATGGATGAATTGAATGCTGCTCTCAGCCGGACACCGACACAGATTCCCAACTAACCGGAATTTTTGAATGCCTGATGTCCGAATATTCGTGAGTTGACTTTCATAAGTAGTTCAAATTAGAACAGTCTTTGTGGGTACTCCTCATTAGTCACGAGGCTGATGCGTCAAAGGGCCCAAGGGCATCAGGTCGAAAGCTCATATTTTGTATTATTTTCTAATTGCGTTTCGTTGGCACCTATGAGGTCGAGTCTGCCAGGAATGGCATGCTAGCCGTCGTCAGCATCCAGTAAATTTGTTCGCTTTTATTCATTTCGAAGATTCCACATGCAAACAAAGCCAGAAGGGTTTGGAATTTACCAATGGCCTCATTAATTCTGTTGGGACGATATCAGACTGCTCCAAAAGGCTGTATTCCAAAGGCAAATGCAGTGGGGCCCAGTAGTTTGAACAGTTTTGATCCACAGAAGGTTTTTCCAATGAAAACTTGCCTAAGTTACTTATTTAGATCAATACCTTTATAACGTCCGAGTCAGCAACCAGCTGATAAGTTGTTTCGATTGATAACGGATATTGCAGAATGAGGTCATGCGATCAGCCAGCGACAAAAACCGCCACAAGTTCGTACTCAAATTGATGCTTTCACTGATCAGTCGGTGTCTCGCGGACGCCATGAACTACTCCGGTGCTCACGGAAAATACGGGTTCCGTAAATCCGCACTAGATGATGCCATTACTGGTATGCCAATTACTTCAAAGGACATTTCATGTTTAGACTACCTCCAGCAAAATAATGTCATTTGCTGATGTGAAGTGGTACTCAATTAAGAGTTCATTCGTGCATGGTTGCACGAAGCCGCCACAAACTACCGAAGACAGGAACTCCTGTGAGTAAAGCAAATTACGGAACATTATTTTTCTCATTTCCTCTAGACCACCGACGAAGCTCCAAGAAAACTGAGCTTTGTGGATATAAAGGAATTTTACTACATTTTTCTTGTGCACCGAAATACCTTTCAACCAATTTGCGTTGTGGTCTAATTCCAATTCAGTGGGGAATGTGAACAGATTATTCACAATCAAGTCACGGTAGTGAGAGGTTGTGAAATTCTGTCGTACGCACACAGCTTAGTTTTGACTCGGTGTATATGTTATTAGTTTTCCTGATTTGGGAACCATTAATTTGTAATTAGGGAAATAATCCCACCCAAGATGTACGTAAGCCTTTTGTTTGGCACTTTAGGAGATGGAGCAAATGGCCGTAAATGTATGCACTAATCAGTTCAAAAGCTGTTCATTTGCGTTGTTTGAGCATCAACTGGACGTAAAATGGCGTAGATGTCGCGATAAATTAGTCCGGCTCACCAGCCAAGCAATTGGCTCATTCTCACGTCTTTCATTGGTCGAGGGGATAGGCGTTCAGCCGATACGCTTTACCCGCTCTACACCAACTTGGTCACGTTCATTGGTTTGTCCCATTTGCGCATAAAATGTGAGGCGTCGGTACCCGCACCCTTATTAAGCAACTTAGTAGTTGTCAAGTAATGATGCCCAGACGACCAATACACCCCACTAGCTCTAGCAGAGTTGTAGCGCCCAGCCTGTTCGTAACACCAGTTCTCGGTCGGTTTGCTCAGTGGTCGCTTAACCCGGTGAAATCTACATATATATAATAAAGATCGCGAAATTGAGAAGGTGTGAAAGTTTTATGCATATGTGATCAAAGATAGCGTTACATTTTCACGGAACGTTTGTTTGAATCGATCAACTTCGGCCATATTGAAGCCACTGCTGGGAGGCAGTCACACTGTGGAGCGGAACCTGTAAGTATGAAAAAGCATGCCATAGTTGAATTATTGACTTGCATTTACGTGATGTCTTCAGCCCTCGCTACCCTTGTTTCGCCAGCATCTGTGAACGTGATTACAGAAGAATCTGGTATCTGTATGCAAGATCCAGTGGCCAGTAATGACTCTCCTTGTTCGTAACCATAACCTATCTCTGTAATATTTGCCATAAAATATGGACTGGATATTCTCTTCCGTTTCGCCTTCTGTCAGCGTACTACAACTGGTGACCCTCCGATCGGACCAGTAACCTTCTCTAATCAAGTCAACACAATGTGGCCCACAGAACAAGACGATACAATCCCGCCTACTGAATCGCCCGAGAAGAAACTAACAGACAGTTGGAAGCAAATTCTCGCATTACCGCTTTCCGTTCCAGAGTCTCTTACGAAGCTATCAAATCCCTAACCACTGTTTTACATCAGGCTGCCCGGTGCAATGCGCCTTTAACAATACCTGAGAAATTCAACTTGGGTGGTAACTATCACCAATAGAGAGGACAAGTGCGCCGTCACCTCAAACATTTCCCAGGTGATCACCGAGCAGACCTATTGCTCAGCCTCTTAAAAGGTCAGGCGTACGATCGTGTTGTAGACGCCCGAATGGTTTCTATCTCCATTAATGAGAGTACATCTGAGAACATCAGGCGCGTGCTGGATTCTCCAGGGTTACTAATCGCCCGTCGACGGGAATTTCACGACAGGTCACAAAGAACTAGGGAGTCAGTCCAGGAGTTCGCCACAGCACTGCGACGCCTGGGCGAGAAGGCATTTCCGACACTTCCACCTGACGAACTGAAGAAGGTGGTGTACCAACAGTTGAGGGGACGCACCAACAGCGCCGAGGGTTTACAAATAGCTCGTCCTGTGGCCACCGCCGACTCTCGGAGCTGCATTAGATTTGGCCATAAAATTGGGGGCATCGTCTCTCGGGCTCCGGGATCTCCGGCTGCGGACGTAGGTCCCGCTCGTGGGGCAATTGTTCATCGGGATGCTTTTTCTGTCAGTTTCTTGGCCCAGGAAATAATGCAAACAAATAAAAACGGATCTTTGGTCCTATCTTAGAACGAGTATTTGATTGCGGGGTCACTGAGTGGCTTCGTTTCCAGAGCTATTGTACAGCCGCTTGATGTATTGAAGATACAGTTTCAGTTACAAAAGGAACCGATAAATGCCTCTGGTTCAAGCAAGTATCATGGGTTTGCCCAGGCTATTCGATGTATCAGCAAAGAAGAAGGTGCGTCCGCACTCTGTAAAGGCCTCATCCCGGCTCAGCTGCAAGCGGTGACCTTGTCCGCTATGCAGTTTTTATCCTTTGAAAGACCCTCGGTCTTCCCTAAAGTCCTCAAACACCTTTGGAACATTTGCGTGTGGTTGTATTGCGGGTTCGATATCGGCCGGCTTCACTCAACCTCTGGATGTATTGCGTACCCGGTTCATCGCTCAGGGGGAGCCAAAATTGTACAGAAGTTTGACTCATGCAGCACTCTACATAACATCGCACGAAGGTGTTTCGGGTTTCTTCCGAGGCTTGGTCCCATCTCTTCTGCTGGTGGCCCCTCAGACAGGATTACAATTTGCAATATATCACACCTTCAACCGGCTAGTTGAAACTGTATACGACAGCTGGAACAAAACAAAAGATCGTCGGGACCTGAACACACTGAGTGAAGAAACACAGACAATAAGTGGGACCACCAAAGACAATACCCATGTCTTCAATGTAAGTCCGGTTCTCAGCCTGGTTTCTGGTGGTTTGGCCGGAATGGGGTCGAAATGCGTGATCCATCCCCTGGATATGGTGAAAAAGAGGATGCAAATCCAAGGATTTGAAGAAGGACGAACCGGCTTTGGTCGGGTTCCTACCTCCCGTGGAATGTGTGATTGTCTCATGAAAATTTGGGCCACCGAAGGTGCTGTGGCGATTTTCAAGGGTCTCCGTCCGACACCACTCAAATCATGTTTATCCATATCTTGTCAGTTCATGGTGAATGAACAGGTGGGTCAACTGATTTATCACTTGCTCCATGAATCAACTTCCGGACGCACGTTCTGAGCGGTCTTGGCTGCGTATCACATATTCCGTGTGTACACCGCGATCAGGGATAGAGACGCATGTTTTTTTTGCTTAGCTGTAGATCCCTCACTTGTTCTTTTGGACTTTCTTAAGTTCACGATCAGACAACGCGTCTTGAAGCTATGGATAGAGTAATTTTCCGCGTGCATTCCACTCATCCGCTTTTGTTGTCTCCATACAGTCTCAATTCGTTTTTAAGGGACATAAACACAAATAACAGCACGCTCCTGCACATTCGTTTTCTACACCTTTCAGGCCTCTGTACGATATCATGCACTTTTCAGTTGTATTCGCTGTAATTACGCCTATCTCTAGAAATGTCTGTATTCTGGTGTGGTTGCGCCTTTTCGCTCTGGTTCCCCCCCCCCCCCATAATTTTCACAATCGTGTGGACGTCGTTTTTGCCTCTTTGACATGGTTATTATACTGTGGTCTTCCCTCATTGACCCCGATTGATGAATGGGTACACTTTGTACTCCATACATTTTCGAATTCGATGTTTCTGCATTGGAAAGGCAAACCACCAACAGGCTGCCCCGACGTCGACAATGTACTGGATGGCGGCGATACCCTACGTCGAAATATAGTCAGTACCACAGCAGAGGACAGCGGCCGGGTAGACTGCCACTGGCGGCTCAGACGTACCCTCAAGGTAGGCCTGTTCCGACATTATTCAATACCCCTCAGCTTCAACCGTTTCCCATGGTCTCCACCAGACTAGCCGGGAAATACGTGGAAGTATTGCATGACACTGGGGCAGCTCGAAGCCTTATAAATGAAGCTAGGTTAGGAGGTAAATAGTCTGTGGGTTGGTTACCCCGAGGCATAGCCGAAATGCTGTATGGCGTAAACGGAAAGCTATAAGAGACTTTCGGTGCTGTCACACCTGACTTGCTTATGGACGGAGTGAGTTACACGCACAAATTCGTTGTGGATCGAGGAATGGTGCTATCTGTAATTATCGGGGTGGTTATACTGAGCGTTCTCCGTTGTGTGGTCGATCTGGATCACAATTTCCCGCGCTCCCCAATAGGAACTGTTAAGTTTCTGCCAGAAGAAGCATCGCGAGCCAATATTGTCGCATTCGTGCCAACCAAAATTGGCGCTAATGGGGGCGTCAACAATGTGTTGAAACCAATGAATGCGGAGGAAAGCATCGAGAGTGAACTTCCTGCATTGATCAAGAATAACGCCGATATTCTTGCTTGAGACGGCACGACTGTAGGACTTGCCTGGCTAATTCGGCATTCCATGGTTCCTATCACAATTTTGAGTCTATCCTGGATGGGAACGGTCCTTAGGCTTCCTATACCCATAGGGCAGTACAGGTTTGGAGATCTGAAAGGTTGCTCCGAATGGGATCCCTGAACTACAGAAGACCGGAACTTCATTTGGGCTTCGGCGGATGTGATCACTAATAATGACATTCCTTTTTGCCGTTTTGTTACATCCTCGGATGCTTGCACATAAAGACTACGCACAGTAAATTTTCAAATTAAGTTCCAGTTCAACGGGTGTCCTCATTCCTTCCGTGAGTTTGATTCGAGTCGGAGCATTTACTGCCTTCTTTGCGATAGTACTGTTTCTCGAGTGCCAGTACCGATCATAGCTCATCACTCCCCGCAACCCTGTTGATCGTGAGAGGAGGAGGCTCTGCGACTTATTCGCACTGCTCTACTAGCTTGCGCGTGATCAGCGAAATATCAGACTCCATATCCAAGAGGGCCAGGGCATTCCTGAATGGTATGTGTCGCAGTGCCAGTAGATGCGACGCTCAATCTTACCGGCTTGCAATCTCTACTTTCTGTTGTACAGATAGTCCTGAGTTCATCCAGATATGTAGGCCTGGTGTTTTGAGGGACATATAACGACGAAAGGCGTTTGTGCAGCATCCGCCCTGGTAACGTTTCCTTCGGGATCTGCTTTCTGCGGCCCGGTGGGAGCCATTGAAACACAAAGGGAGCTCTGTTTCTTTTTGCTTTGGACAACCGATCGGGTGCAATCAGCCTATGAAAGCATGGCCATCCGGCCACGGATGGCGTAAGTCACACATGCTGCACTGAACTGACCCCAACAGCACTCGACTTATTGTTGGCTTGTCAGCCAAAGACAGGTTTCGGCTACAGTCTTTACGTACAATTTTAGCCGATGCTGACGCTGCTTGCGTCAGCCTGCAAGTCCCACGCATGGCTAGTCCAGATCGACTGTTAGCAATGAGGAAGTGACGACCAACAAACTCCGTCAAGTCGTCGAACGTGGATTATCGCCCAGGCATATTGGTTCTCTCAGCTTTCTCTGCCCGTCGGACTTGTGAATCAGTAGGTAGACGCCGGAAATGGACTCCATTTTTCAAAGCAATCAGATCGGACTGGTGTTTCAAGTGCTTCAATGCTATATTGCAACATTTCATTGTGATTACTAAGTTTGAAAACAATTCAGCTTTGTCCTTGACCCATTTTGCCTCCCATAACACACGATCTATTGAGCTTTCAGTCATCTTGAACGAATGTCTGAACACGTATTTTTAGGCTCTGCGTGCCTCCATGTATCTAGTTACTGGATTAAAACATTGTGCAGCTTTCTACAACGTTCAAGACCATCCCATGACAGTTATTCTCTATATAAAGAAACCTTAGCGGTAAAGCTTCAATGTTCAGATTCGTGTGTTCCGAGCACTACCGTCAGAAATGATTCAAGGTAAAATTAGACTGTCTCACACTAACAAACAGAAGAGAGAATGTGCTGTGCTTGAACTAAATGGGCAATTGGTAAGTGCGGGTGCCCTCGACTGCTAACCTGGAGCCGTACGTTGGCAGTATTCAGAGGAATACGCCCAGTTCCTTATATAATGCCGTCGGTCATTATCATAAGCTACAGCCGGGACCAATGTCAGAATGCCAGCATATCCATTTTGTAAAAGGCCTCAAGTGCTCCTTCGTCGACCATTGGACCGTTTGACTGAATTGTTCAATAAAAGCTCTGAATTGGGCCACCTTGATTTGATTCCAGGATCCACTCTATTCTTCTGTTGCCCATCTTCCAAAATGAGCCCCAATGGACCTTGGTAGGTGCTACCTCTCACGGTGCTCCTAAATCCAGTTTCATGCTAAGAGGCTTGAATGCGTACCAGCTCCCTGCTTAGCCCTTTGAAAGCCTATACCTAATCCGATACAAAGGAGTGAAAACCAGATTATATCTGTGAACTACAATGCCATACCGCTAGCAAATATGTTACCAACGTACCGTTCATCCGAAGAACTTCCGACACTGTGTATCAACAACCCCTCCTTCACTGCGTGTACTAACAAGCAAGACCATTCCCCGCGCTACATGTTGCCCGCCCACAAGCATATTAAAAATGTCAAGCTATTTGACCACATGGAGGAATTTTTATGAGCAAAACGTCTTCACGTTTTTCCTCCTCTTCTCGTGCAAATTCTGCGAACTGCCTTGTCGCACGTAGCTATTCTGATCTTGCCTTGTGCATGTGTATTGACCACGGTCAAGAAATATACTATACTATACTATACCATTCGGTAAAAATCCAAAGGACTTCTAATACCTCTCAAATCAAGGGCCAAGTACTCTTTGTGTGGTATATGATACCTCAGGCTTTCGTTTCTATATTACTGTTATATTTGTCGCTGTTGGATGATCGACTTTCTGACTTTGATGACTGTTATAATCTTCGCGAGGAATCATCCCACAAATGTTGTCTGTTTCAGTCTTGTACGTATTGCCTCGTCCGCTTTCCCAATAGAGCTCCTCTCATCACTTTGCTATGCGCCCGAATCCATAATTCTCTTCTTTTACGGAACTGAAACCGACCACTACTCCAGCGTAAACCCGTGCCAGGTAGCTTTATTTAAACTCCTCCCAGTCTAACCATAAGGACACCTGATTTTGCGACCATTCTTCCGCAAATTTTTGAATGGTTTACTCCGTTTGCTAGCGATGTACAACCTGATCATGGGTTCACTCGTGTATCTCCACACAATCGGGAAATATACATATATATACATGCATATCAATACAGTCATTTTCACAAAGGACGTAGAACATTTGGGGGGGGGGGATTTTCCATATGCATCTTTTACATGCATATACTTTTGTACGAGGGAGGAAAATAGATTCACTGATATCCGCTTACATGACAAAATACGTATAAATGAGGATGTAAAATGCGAATGCAGGAGAGATCATTATACTTGAGGGAAATAAGAGAAAGGAGTGGACTTGGGGTTGGCTTTTAGTGTTGTCTTATCCGGACTTAATAATTCGTTTGAGGAGATACAGTGCTACCGATATAACACACGATTACCAAGACTAAAACATTTGTTTATTTGAACAATTACCGATTTTGGTGGCGCCACTTGCTCCGCCTATGTACACCATCTGAAGGCCGGGGAGTTCCCCCAAGACAAACGCTGTCCCGCTCCAGCTTTTTCCTCTGTGCTCTTTCGAGTGCTGTCTAGCATATTTACTAAAATGTCACGAACCGAGGACCAGGGGCTATGGACCCTTAGCGGGAGCAGGTCTTGGCTTAACATAAGAGAATCCTAAGCTGGTGAGATCGAGCAACAAATTCATTCCAGCAAGGACACTCGTAATTCCTTCAATCACATTTATCCATTTACGCGTGTGCTTTTTCCGACATGTGAATGGTAAATCTCGATCTCTGCTACCATACTTCTTTCATACTTTCCTTATAGTGATACTATAAGTGTTTCACGGTTGCTGAATCGAAGTTTATTTATCGTTTTACATGTGATATACCATTACACTTATGGCCAGCAACGAAGGTAAGCCTGATTTGGAGTCATCCTTTTTGACAGTCTCCCCAGCCTTCCCTGAGTTTTTACTGACGAACCTCAGCTCTTGTTTTATATGCTAGAGGCAGAGTATGAAGCACATAAAATCGCGAACGAGCCTCCCTGTGACGTTGCTGCCCGGAAACTCGACGCGAAAGAAGCGGTACTCTCTTGTCTTTTGCCGTCACAATCGTCAAGGCTAAAACGGTTGATCCAAAGGACAGATTTAGGTAGTAAGACGCTCTCTACATTACCGTGATGCAGTTGCTTTCCATCGGGCTTTCAGAAGCTTTCCCACTCACAGTTGTTGTCACTACAAAGACCACAAACCCTACCAAAACTCTGTCCAACGAGAACGCCACGGGAGCCCTTCCACTGACTGCCTCGTTGGCCCATTCTCAATCGACGTAAGATAGATGTCACGAACCGTTTGGGAGGAAGGCTGAGCGCTGAAAAGCCGGTTGCACCTTCCCAGGTGCCAAACTATGAACCTAATATACCGACGCCTACTGACTGCTAAAGCGGTCGGCAGCCATAATAGCCGTCGTCTGTTACATGTTTGAAATCTGGGTTCCAGTAAACTGTTTCTAAGTGACACCGGAGCAGCGGTTAATGTCATTCCAAAGGAAGCAGGTGATGCGAAAGTTTCCATCAATCCAACAAATTCGTGCTTCCAACGGCACTCCTATTTCTACTTACGGCCGTAAGTCACTCACGCTCAACTTAGGCTTAGAAAGCACCTTCCGCTGGGTGGTTACCGTAGCAGACGTCCACTAGTCCATACTATGTGTAGACTTCGTTGGCTTTTTTACCCTTTTGATCGATGCAGGATGTGGGAGATTAGTCGACCGACAGAGTTCTCTCTCTGCAACCGGTTCGTACTCCTCCGTAAATCACATCACGTTTCTATACATCGAACCCCAGGCAAAACACCCCTACCCAGACCCCTTCCAGCTTGCCCGGCAATGCTAAAGCAATCTGAACCCTTTCTCGCGTTGATCATCGATATCAATAGCCACATTCTCACTAAAGGACCCCCAGCATTAAGCCGGACACGTATCTTAGCTCTAGACAGGCTCTGCATAGCACAGGCTCAGTTCGAACACATGCTGGGATCGGGCAAAATAAGCCCATCCAGTGGCCCTTGGGCCTAGCACCTTCACATGGTTCCTAAACCTAAAGGCGACTGGTGACCCTGCGAAGACTACAAAGCTGTCAACCAGGCCACTATCGAACACAGGTATCCAATTTCTTATATTCAATATCTAATCTGTTTCTATATGGTTGTTTTGTTTTCAGCCGAATCGATCTCGTTAGAGCTTACCGCCAAATCCCGGTAGCTGGAGCTGAAATCGTTGTCACAACTCCATTTGGGCTATAAGAGTTTTTGCGCATGTCTTCTTGGCTCAGAAATGCAGCCATAACCTTTCAAAGGTTTATACACGAAGCAACGCGCGGTGTGAAGAATGTCTACGTGCACTTAAAGGATATTTTTGCGGCAAGTTCTTCAGAAAATTAGCATTTGGCACATCTGCGCGCTCTTTTCGAGCACCTCAGCCGACATGGTGTAACCGTTAGTCCTACCAAATACGAATTAGGTGGGACAGCCATTACATTCCCAGATCACAAAATCTAACCCTCGGGCATACAACCCCTGCCTGACAAGGTGGCAGCAACTCGTGACGAATCTGAGCCTCAATCTTACCGGCAGTTTTGCCAATTTTCTGGCTTGGTCAAATTTCATCGCTGGTTTAACCCATACTGTTCCGAAATACTGCAGCCTCTCCAAGACCTCCCACTTGGAGGTGAGCAAAAAATTCATTTTTTCCGACACGGGTCAGGCAGCCTTTACTCTGATCAAGGAAGCTATTTCCAACATAGTACTCCCTTCACATCCCGATCCTTCTGCCCCCTGGCATTAGGGACACACGCTTCGGACACGGATTCTGGAGCACTGTTGCAACGATTCGTCGCTCACTCACGGAAACCAATAGCCTCTTCCTCCAAGCGTCTCCAGCCTGCGGAATCCCGATATAGTACGTTCAGCACAGAACCCCCGGCAATCCGTTTGGAAATCCGGCACTTTCGGCGCACACTCGAGGACCAAACGTCCACGGTGTTTACAGGTCATAAACCACTAGTTTGCGCCCTCCAGTCAGCTTCTGACCGATATTCGCCACGCGAGATTGGCCACTTGGACTATGTCTCGCGGTTTACTGCGGATATTCGACACGTCTCTGGGGCACACAATCCAGTAGCAGAAGCACTCTCACTCGTTCACAATATCGACGACCCACTACCTAGGAGCGCAGATCTAGAAGCAATCGCCGCTGCCCAAACGACAGATCCCGAGGTCCAGCAGCTCAGAAACAGCAGCTTTCTGCATCTAGTGCCAGTGACCCTTCCAAATTCGGGCGTAACTGTTATTTGCAATGCGTCACCCGGTCGACCCCGATCACTAGTTCTTGCCAGCTTTTGCCGGTAAGTTCTTATCAGCCTCCGCAACTTATCGCACCCTGGTGTAACCACCTTGGTGAAGCTACTCACAGAGCGATTCGTTTGGCTTTACGTCAAACGTGGCGTACTTCTTTGGGCCGGCGCTTGTCTTCAATTCCAAAGTGGTAAAATACACCGTCACACTACTTCTACCTTAGGTACATTTTGTGAGCCGGACACACTCTCCCACCATGTGCATGTGAATCTCGTGGGGCCCCTTCCACCATCCAAAGGCTGCATCCACATCCTCACTTTGTGGATCGTTTCTTTCTTTGGCCACGTGCTATATTTTATTCCGTCCTGCCTCAGAGGAAGCTGCAAAAGCATTTCTAACTGGTTGAGCAAGTCAGGTCGGTTGCCCTGCTATCGTGACCATTGACCGCTATTCTCATTTTGATGCTGCCTTCCACGAGCTACTGAAAGCCCTCGGTTGCAGAAACGACAAGAAGACAGCCTATCATCCTCAGGCTAATGACAAGGTGGAGCAATTTCATCGCCAGCTAAAGTTGCCCTTCGTGCTCCTTGTAGCCCTTTATGGGGTGAGGTTTTACCGATGGTTCTCTCAGGAGTGCGTAACACTGTTAAAGCCGACGTGGATGTTACGGCAGCCAAACTGGTTTACGGTTGAACATTACGACTTTCATGTGAGTTGGTTTTTCTATTACCACCTCAGAGCTTTAATTACGTGGATTACTCAGGATGGCTGTCGCACAAAGTGCGGGTGATAAACCCCACCCTGTCACGGTAACAAACTCTCAACTCCTGCATGCTTGCCACTCAAGCAACCGCCAGCCATGTGTTTATTCGGGTGGATGCAGTGCGATCACCACTACAAGGGGCTTGCTCTGGTCCGTTCTAAGTCGTCTAGAAAAGGGAAACGAGGTACGTGGTGGACGTCGAAGGCAGAAAAGAGACCATCAGTATGGACTGCCTTGGACCAGCCTCTGTCGGGGTAGAACCCAGCCAGAACAGCCCTCCTCAAGTACCCACCTGCTCACAACCTTCGGTTAGTCCTCCTGAGTTAGCGACTGGTACTCCCACAGGTAAATCCCCACTACCTGTTGCAACACAAAACTCCACGGAATATACAGCTGCACCCGTCAACAAGGGAAATTGACACGACAGCGAGCTGCGACAGCCAGCGAGATTTTCTGAATTCTTTACAGCATTATACATTCACGTTTACCCTTCATATTCCAACTTTAAATAGTTTTATGCATGACGGCACGACCAAGTGGTTATCACGATGCGGGTAGTGGTAGTCTGTATTGTGCCGATATGCTTCCTCACGTGTACTTTCGGGGTCTTTACGACGAGAAGACAGGAAAACTGATCCACCAAGCCTGTTGTTTATAAATAAAACACCTAGAAGTGGTCTGTCCTAGTGTGGCTGGCCCGAGCGATGTTCAGTGAACGGGACAAGGAGTAAATCGCCAGCCGTGCACAATTTTGGTCACTTTTCTTTGAACCAGCTTCCCGATCTCTGACAAGTCCAGTGTGTACCATCTGGCTATGACATACCGGAAGAGGTCTAAAACAAGTTCAAATGAAAGGATGAAGTACTTTTCGGAGATCATTGGAAAAGTTCGTCTGACTAGGTTTACCGCCCGGAAGGCTGATTTGCCGGCTTTCTTTTTTCAGCTGGAAGTGGGAGATTACCACTTAGACAGAAATCCAGGTGTCTTGTGCCGATTCACTCCCTGGATTTATTTGTTCGCATTTATCCTAGAGAGGTGAGTCGGGGCTTTGAAAATGACGCGGTAACACTCTTGTATTCACTAGCTGGGGGTCTGCAGCCAGTCAATACCGCTTTTGACCGAGTCAGGGGCTGACTGCATAACCCCTGCACCTCCGTGCCAGATAGTGACCTTATATGTGCACATTGCTATGCTGAATGAAGCTGCTTGAGGGTGGTGGCCGAAGTAAATGAAGAATGGGAGAGGATCAAGTACATAGCACTGAGAGACATCCAAATACGTTGGTGCAGGTCCAGACTGACGTGCACACAAACTAACTTGGAGGCTCTGATTCTCAAGGAAGCCCTCAGTCAAAGGGAGTAGGCGACCAGAGATGCCATGCACCCCAAGATTTGAGAGAGGCGGGACCTGTGAGACATTGTTAAAGGCATTGAAGAAGTCGATAAATGTGGCATAGAATATCTTGCTTTCTTCTTAGTCCTGTGCCGGGCTATCAATAAGAGTCGGCCTGCTGGCGATGTGTGAAAAAGTCACCGCTGACTCTGAGGAACCTGATTCACAATTGCGGAGCAGGCGCTTTCGAAAAAAGAGCAACTTGTACTTGCCCGGTCTAAGATCCCTTTCTATATTTCCTCAAAGTGCTCCTCAGTCTTGGTTTTGCAGGGGTGACCTACTTCTGTGAAAGCTTCTGCTTTGGCCGGAACGAATGTGGTCAGGTACCTTTGCAGGCGGCTACAGATGCTATCAGGGAGTCGTTTATTAGATGGCTAAAGATGTGCCTTACTACTCGAGATCCGTCGGATTCCAAGCACATATAGATTTTCTCCACAGCAAGATGCACACTCCCCCCATTCTTGGCATAAGCATCACGGAATTACTCACAAGTGGTGCGTGAGATTTCTGGATCTTTGTTTGGCTGACTGTCATTTGGACCCCGTCTTTCACCCGCAATCCTCAGGTCGTCTGACCGACCTGCACTCGAAAGCATCAGCCTTGAGTTTCACTTTTGTTAGAGCTCATCAGCGGTGCACATCCTCTGGCACATCCAGGGTTTGTACTCGGGCCCTTCCATCTCAAAGGCGTGTGTGTTTCCGAAATCGAAAGTGTCGGACAGACCTGCTCCATTACTGTCTTAAATGTGAGCTCAGAAGTGCTTTGATGAACTTCCCTGCTGATAGGTAAGAAGACCGAGAAGAATATGGGTTGAGTCAACCTCGTGAAACGAATGATACTCTCACTGACAATTTGGCAAACAACCTCACGGTGGAGGAATCTTTGAACACAGACTCAGATAACCTTGAACCCGGAGAAGAAAAGTCGAACATTTTCATCGTGGAGGGACACTATACAATGAGATCTTCCGTAAAATCTTGTTGTGGTGTGTGACACAAAATGAGTAAGGAATCCACGCTCACTGAAACAAAGGGAGGAAACAAGTCTCGGACGTTCCAAAAAAACTCCATTGACGGGGAGAAATAAAGGCGCTGTGGCTTTCTGAAAAGCGGTTGCTTGACATTCAGCTGGCTTAGAAAGTAGACAAAGGAGCAGGAGGCGTGTTCTAAAGAGGCATACTATTGTTACGGAGAGCAGCAAAGGTGCCCTTCAGACCGGGAGACCCAGAAATACTCAGCTTCATCAAAGAAGGAATTATTGAAGATATTAACTGATTCATCCTTGGTAGAGTGCCCAGTCTCGGTAAAAGTCAGTGCTTCAACATCTGCCCCGTACCGAGCCCACCAACCAACAAGCGACAAATCAGAATGCCGGTGGAATAGATCAATAGATGAGAGATGAATGCCGTGGGCTAATTTTTGGCTCTAAAGGCCCGGTCGTTCCAGCCAGTAGGACTAATAATTTATGTGCACTGACTGAGCAAGTGCGCTTCTTTTGGATGTGATTGTTGAGGAGAAAGACAACTAACTGGCACTTAACTGCCGGTAGTTTGCCTATTGTTCGGTGCCTCAGCGCTGCTTGATATTTATCCGCTTGCTGAAACAAAATTGAGTTTTTTCATTGAAAAAACACAATTTGGCTGCTTTTATGGGCTGTTGGATCCTAGCTCACCTGGCTAACATCGTATCTGGTGTCTTTTTCACACCCTAAAGTGACCATCACTTTCAGTACCAACCATTCTTCACCTACTTCACTGATCTGCATAGTTTTTGACAACCTTTGTAACTTTTGATTTATTGCCTGTTCCACGGGCCGTCCTCGGGATCCAGTTAGTTACTGTTTATCCGGTTTACTGAATTCTCCCCATCTTACACTCAGTTTCGAGGTCGGCTTTTAGTCAGAAAGTGACTTTCACTCCTCAACAAGTTTCAAGTGCTCTTTTTATACAGCAATTTAGCCCTTTGACGTTTGCTTTACGGATTATCTCATCATCTTTAAGACTTTTCGTCTACGTTTGTTTTCTCCGCACTAATGGTGAACAAGACTGCGTTATTTCTTCGCTCATAAGACTAGCGTTTCGCATGTGATACACAGTTAAAACCCATATGGAAAATGTCATCTTGGAACAGCTTTACTCTCCGATCTTTTGTCTGCGTGTGAGTCGAAGCTCCATTCAATGGGCAAATTTCAAGAAACACAGCAAAACTTGGACTTGATTCGCTGGTAGTTTTGGAAATTGTGGTTATCTTGTTCCTGCTACCTGCAGTAGATGCAAATAAGGCAGAAATCATGTAACTACAGGCATCGATCGCATGTTACAGGTGAGCAGAATGCGAATGATAACCCCATCCCAGACCTCAGACTGCGACTTTCTCTGGATGAATTTTCGCCGTTAGCATTAGGAATACGTAGTGAAAATCCTTATAAATTTTCTACGTTCTGTGAAATGACTATGGCCGACATAACTTTGATAAGCACTTCCTTGCACAAAGCGGTTACACGTTTGTTTGTGTATGGCATTGGAATCTGGCCTGTAACCATTTTAACTGTACCGCTCCCCCCACAGGATGTTAAATATCACGGTTTCACTGTGAAGTCGTTTTGCCCGGACACATAAGGTTTGTACATAGTTGAGCTTGATGATTTTTAATTTCGTACCGTAGGAATCCACCGATCAAGTTTCCTTTGGCTTTGAGATCTGTGTAACTTAGACACGCCTTGCTCAATTTGCGATTCCTGTGAATTGCACCCACATTACCACCAAATTCTGGCCCTGTTCGGAAGCCATTTAACCATTACCTTATCTTTCCAGCGATATATAGAAAGTTCAGCTTGGCTTCTAGGTACCTGATGTTTTTGGATACAAACACCTTGCTGAATTCCATTTGGGATTAGATAATTACTGTTGCTCAGTGGCTCCTCCCTCATAAGCCGTTGAGGCCCCTTTGATAACTCGCTGTGACTAATTGGGGCAGGGCCGGGTGTAACCCACCTCTGCTCAAGGCAGCTCGCTTAGCCTGGTGTGCAAGTGCAAGTCGCAGCTTTTTGTGACCCACTAGTCCCTCCGTGTCGTCTCGATTTTCCATTTGATTTCTGTCTGGTTAAAATCCACTAATGAGATTAACTCTTTTCTCTGGGCCAGCCCAACACCAAGCGTATTCATATACTCCACGTCTTTCGCCGCTCTGGCTTGCGGTTCTCGGTAAACACAGATTACGCGGACTGTCTGGATCGCGGGACAAAGTTGAATGGGGTCTCCCAACTGGCCAGGTCGTTTCGGTCGGTTTTTCATCCTTCCTACTCTTCTGTACTTCGTTCTCGCGGACTTAAAAGTGAACAAGCAGCATTTGGTAATAAGCATGACTTCAATGCCAGCAGGCGACTAAAGTCTTGGTCAGATTTTGACCCATCCTTTCTTGGCTCCGGGAAGGGTAGAATAATTTGGCGTCATTTCGGCTTGAACGTACCTTCAGTTGCACATTACAAGCTTGGGCAGAATTTGATGATTGGTAGTTTTCCAAAGCAAAGAGAGAACTTCCGATTCGCCAAATTGGGGCAAAGTTTGCAAAGGGACTTTGAAGTTTCGGGGATTGAATTATTTTTCAAGGTTCACTGTGGACTGTGGAGTTACACTCTGAAAATTTACCCGATTCTGAATCAAGTCCAATGGGGGTATTGGAGCTGGATAATGAGTAATATCATTCCAGGAAGAATGGTGGTTGATTTGCAAATCAGCTTCTGGTCATAATCAATGGACGTAGAATTACCGAGAGCCGGGATGTAGTCGTTCAATGGTTCTCTACTACATTATTGAGGTTTCATGAGTACTTTTTGGGGCTGGTGTAGTAAAAAAGTTAGTTTTCTACCGACAAAATTTATTCGACATTTTTACCACGACTAAAGTAGTGCAAAACAATCCGTTGACCATTGTGAAATACTCCTAAAGAAACAATGATAAGTGCAGGCGGCGGAGACCCTCTCTTCGCATTATGGGAGGCCAGGGGTGATAGATTGGGCCGTTACCAGGGAATTATTCGAAAGTACAGGGATGCTGCTGAAGAAGGTGAATGTTTTGCGCCTTTGGTCCATCCAGGTGAAGGGGTGTGAGATAACTAGAACAAACGCAAGGGAGAGTCGGACTGGTAGGTTCAAGAAGATCGATCCTATTAGTACACGGAGTAAAAAACCCTCATGAAAGTCTCACCGGATAGCAGAGGTGATTTCTGGCACCAACCACCAACCCACATCTGCTCAACTTCTATTCCCAATGATCCATTCCAACAGTTCAATTCTTTCCGCGTTGCAGAACGAAACCAATGACCGGAACCTAGCCCTCGCCGCTGTCAACTTCGTCAAACCAGGCCCTTTTTACCTGCCACCCTCAACATTCTACCTGCCATCATCTGCAACCAAGGTCTTTATGAAACAGAACACGTGCCATTTGCAGCCAACCAGAATTTGGCTAATAATTCTTTTATCACGTATACAAAAATGTTTCTTTTACACTCTTCCAACTTCTGCCCAGCCACACCAGTAGCGTTTGCCCCCACTAATCCGTTCCTTTGAAGGCTCTTCTTTGAAAGTCCGTTATGCCTCCATACACCATTCATGCTCTTCAAAAGTTCTCTGAAATCCTTCATGTGAATTTCCGCACGACACTGAAATCACCTGTACAAAAGGTCCGTTTTATTATCACCTTTGACTCACTTGCATTTATTTCACACGCTTCCTCTACAAATAGTTACCTAATGCTGGATCAGTGTTCTATATTTCGCTGGCATCTTTGACTGCACTTTGATAGCCCCATGCGTACTTTACTGGTAATCTTGTTCTTTGGCATCTCTTCCGCCCGGTTACCAGGTAGTGACCGTCCAATTATCGCTTATATCAGCAATCCCACGTTTGTCCAGCCATCCACATAGCTCTCGCCGAATTCGAAACCAATTTGCACTTTCCGCCTCAACCATTACCACCTTAGTTCACTCAAACACCACGTGATTTCACTGGCGTATTTCGGTTGCTGTGTGATTCATAAATTTAGAAATTGTGAATGCCTCACATTGACATTTACTACTGTATTCTCTGATCTTGCCTTGTGCATGTGTGTTGACCAAGGTCAAGAAATATACAATAAAATTAAAAAGTACAATTAAAATTATTGCACGAGGTACCACACAGAAGGTCACTGAACTCTTATTCAGCTGCTTGCCATCGTTTACTGGCGGGGAAATGGGTGATTCCACTATTGCTCGCTGATAGCTGGCCACAAACACTACACGAATATTTGATTCAATAGAGAATGGTCCCAAAGTCCTCCAGCTGAATACTGATTATACCATAAAGGTGCTCCATTCAAGGTTCGGCCGTGCAATTTGCAGAACTCACCAACAAGTGTTCGACTTCCAAATGGTTTCCATTGGTCAAAGTCCTATCACATGATAGGGTTTGCTGCTCCGATATATTGTATAAAGTACCAGTGTGTTAGAGGTATAAAGCTTGATTTCGAGGTCTCCCGAAAGTGGTTCGATTTCCCTAAGTATTGTGTGCACTCTTGAGCTATGTACCCATATTTATATATATACACATATATATACATATATATATACAGGAACCGCTAGCAGTGGTGGAAAGTTGTACTTTTAACAATAATGGGCCATTTACTGTCCTTTTGAAGGTAGAAGCCAGAGAGCTCTGCTTTGACACTGAGGCATGTGGAGCTATGGTTCTGATTTTCTTATTTACCAAGATCCAGCGTGTTCTCCGTTTACGATGGCTTTTTTTTGGCGTAAGGGAAGCCCCCACAGCGGAAGAGCATCAAGAAGGTGACTCAGATCCACTCAAAAACGACATACTTGAAATATATACCAGTCTACGTGACTGGGAGCTCAGAGAACTCAGCTATAACTAAGTTGGAGTATTTTTGGCTACGGTGCAACGGAGATCTTTTGGGTTCTTGAGCAAATGATCAATCTGGTGGATCAACCGTCCCGGTCTAACCCTCTTTCTGTTTGGCCTTGCGACTTCCATCGAGTGATTCGTGAAGTAAGGCTACGATGATCCGATGCGTGAACGGTATAAACCTGTGGAAGGATTAAGCTAGCTCCACCAGGTACAGGTTGGTAAAAGCAAAGCGATGGTTGCAAAGGCGGAATCATTTAAAGATAGACATGTTCGTGATCAAGGTAAACGAAATATAGTGTAAGTCGATGAACTCTACGAGATGGAGTTACCATGGCGAAATGATTGGTGTGAGCCTCCTTGAATCCTCCAAGTAGAAGGGCATCTTTTGTCAGCAGTCAACATTCGCCTCCTCTAGAACTCGAAAATACTCTCAGAAAACAGTTGGGCCGTTCGAAATCACATGCTCAAATGAGACCTGAAAGTCATGGTTCCATTAGAAGTTGCTACCAGAAAACAGCTGGTCCTGCGTCATCACATCTCCGAACCCAAACGAGCCTGGGCAAAACAGGGGGTGCTTCACTAGCGGCCAGCCATGAGGCAGCCTTGGTCAACATTCTTGCTGGAAGAACCTTATTTAGCTTGTGTTTTGGCAGCTGTAACCCCAGAGTTTCGCAGATGCTCCATGGCCTTTTCAGCCGAAACTGAGCGAATCAGCCTGCAAGTTGTAGTTGCTAAGCTTCTTTTACTGGCTGAATAACGACTCGGAGGAGGGCTTCACAGCAAGCGAGCCGATCGTTCACTCGTTTTGAGCTAATTTATTAACGTTTTGCCAAGCTGACATCCCGAAAAGCTGCCGAGGACAACGTGATCAGCAAGCAAACTTTATAGTCAATAAAAAATAGTACTGTTGGTTTCTGTGCATCAGTTTGTTCGCACTTTTTGAGGCCTGCGGGTCTACATATTAGTCAGCACCTTTCACTACTACTAAGAATTGGCACCCAATCTTTTCGGTCGCATTCGGCTTCATCAATGTTCCTACCTCTTTCTTCGCGGGGCAGTGGGGGCTAAGATTTGTTTAAAGCAAGCAATTTAAGTGAAGTTTGTCGACTAATACTAACAAGTCCCTGACGATAGTTTTTACTTTCTTGGTTCTAGGCCTTATGGATGGGGACGGCTCCGCCATCTTTGGAATATCAACTACCCTCTAACTGAGTTTGTGAACTCTACCCGAAAGAAAAGAGAAAGCAAGCTGGAATCAGACGAAAGTAAGAGAGAGCAAATCTATCCGGGAATTTCGATGAAAAGTTCCCTGTACGCCTCCGGGAGGAATACAGGTACCAGCTTAATAAGCTAGCGTATCCATCATTGAGGGGTGGATTTTAATGGGAAAATGCACCCCTAGAATCTGATGATAATGCAGTAGCACCGGCTACTGAACGCAAGTTGGTAGGTACGGTCATACTTTCCGTACGTAATCTAGATCTCAGTGAAGTTCATTCCTCTCTCTTTATTGACGGTTCTGTTAATTACTGAAAGTTCATTGGACATTTTAAATAATGTGTTACTTCAGAATTCACCGACCACTGACATAGGTTTTTATGCCCGATTCATTAGTGTAGGGGTAAAGCACTAAAAGCGATCAAGGGTTGCTGTACGCTGCCACTGGTGGTTGGCTACTGTTTTGCCTGAGGAATACTGGAGGACTTTTACGTCCATCAAAACGAGTGGAATGCTCGCCGCTGGAAGATCTAACGGAATGGTTTCTTGCCAGCCAGGTTGACGACTTTGCAACGGTTGGGCCGGCATTTCGAATGGAGGATTGACAGGGTGAGTTACACTGTCTACATCAACTCTTTGACTACCTTCGAGCGAACAGCCGAAAGGCTTTCTCAATCAATACAGTGTGAAAAAGATTAAAGACTAGGTCGGTTCAAACTAAATGGCCTGGAGTCGGCCCTCAGAGGAACGACGCAGTTAATGTCTCCTACTACGGATATTGTCCGTAACTGCTTTCGGCACCTCAATAATGAAAAGGAAGTAACTAACCAGATTAACCAGGCCACGTAAAACACAAGTGAGCTTTCACAAAGGTCTAGTTCAGCTGTTATCCCATGGATGCAAACAAAACTTCTTGTCGGTATTACGTGTAGAGAAGACCAATTCAAGTCACACCGTGTTACGTTTGCATCCATGAAGATTTCAGCTTTACGGCTGGAGTCAAGGAGCGAGGAACTGTGCTTCGTACGCCTAAGGGAGAGCCATGGATAAGTTGAACCTGCGTAATTTACAGCTCGGAGCACCAAGGGCTGTGGTGGCTTGCTTCATCAGTAGCTTCATTTTATTTCAGCCTAATCAGCCACCTACAACAAGCTTCCGTGCGTCGGTTTTGGTCGCTGCCTTTCGGCTTCATCGAACAAAGGATAAAGTTAATGGAACCATGGAGTAAAAAAACCCAAAGGCGGAACCATGGGCGCTAATTGTGACGTCCAAGAGAGTGTTCAGATGTAATTGCACCGCAGACCGCCACACCCAGCCATATTACCTAACGTCTCCAACCACTTGGTGGGTGAGCCACATAGACCCCAACTTGGAAGTCTGACACGTCCTGCTCGGTCAAGTCCACCGGTCATGGACTTCGTACCTTTGTGCCGTTTCACAGACTGACCACCTCTACTTACTTTCCAATCTTAGCTTGTCTCAGAGAATAGAGCACGCAGAGGAGGTATCTGGGCGGGTATGCTTAACACAAGTTCAAACCGCCTTAATCTGTGTGGGCTCAGTAATTCATCCAGTGATAGACCTCTGACCCTCAACACCCTAAGTGTAACCTCAGCATAGCTGGTACGGCATTCCCCTCACGTTCGGGCAATGCTGCGACAAAATCAGCGCTCGAACACCGACAGTGTTTGTCCATTTTCTGCACTTAAGGGCCATAAGTCTGAGCCCGGTAGATCTGACCTAACTGTCGCATCGTATACTCTACCGATAGCAGACCACCGGATGTCGGGCCGAAGCCGCAAATAACTTCGGCTGGTTGGAGCCGAATGCGTCTTCTGTATATGCGATTACACTTCATTCGATGTGTGTCCACCCGGTAAAATATAACTTTTTTACTACATGCATGCTAGTGAGTGTATTGGAAGGGGTATATTCATAGCCAGAATGTCCATTAGGGATAACCTGCAACCAGACCCTGAGACTTGGGGTTCAGGAACAATGGTTTGAGTGTGATAACGGTCCCGAAGGCAGTGGATTACCGTCCACCGCCAGAGTAACAGGTAAGGGCGGGGCTCCGAACCTCGCACCTCTGGGATGGTGATCAAATCCTCTTAGCCACTCGGCCGCCACCGGCTTCAGCCATTCAAGTTCAAGCGTTGAAAAAATCAATGATCCTACCTGGTGCACACTTCAAAGAGAGGCGGCCCCAGAAAACTGCGTGACAACCAAAGAGAACGGCCCTTAAATCAAGAAAGACGGATGTTTTGGGCTTAAGAAATCGTGTTTTTGCATTGAGGTTTGCCGAAGAATAAGGAAGTGGTCGATACAAACGCGACTAGGCCTGGAACCGGCTTGATTTTCTCGAGTGCACACTTAGCGTGTTGGATAATCGATGGATAATATCCCCGGTAGCCCATTTGAAAGCGATATTTATCACGCTAACTTTGTTGTGGTTTTCTTAACATTTTCCGTCACCTTTCTTGTGAATCTGCACAATATCGATTCACACCATTCCCCGGAAACTTGCCCACTATCTCAAATGATACGGAGAGGTTTTGCTAACTCCGTAACCAACGTCTCGCCTCCATCCTTGAAAATAGATGGGGACGACTTATCCGGTCCAGCGGTCTCGTGCCTTCTCAAGCAACCTACCTTCCACACAACCCCATCTCTGATGGAGGGGAGATATCCACCCGAAACTTTTCCGTGGCTGGTATATTCGAAGGGTCCATCGTTGAAGCGGGCCAAACGAACTGTTCCTCAAAGTGCTGCGCCCAGCGGTCTAGGCTACGTCCCTTAGAGTGGCCCAGCGATTAGTTGACTTATTTGAATACCTTATTTAGACTAGGCTTGCATGGAACTGTACTTCTAACCAAACAGAGAAAATTGTAAGTATGGCCGATAGAAGCAGCTTTTTCCACCTTCCGACACTACATAACCACCGTCATTTCTCTGGTCGCTAGTCAGTATACGTCTTAGAGGTTTACGCACTTCGTCGATGGTGCCTTTTGGAGTGAGGGATCTGTGAGCACGCAACAGAGCAACTGAAGTTGAAGATATCCATTGTTTTTGCGGCTTCATGAACTGCAGTCCTGTGTGGCACTGGAGATGGCATAAATGGCCTCCTTGGTCCGTTGTCAGTGGAATAAGGGTAACAAAGTAGCCCGGCTCCAAACAACCCAGTCATTGTGTATGGTCGCTGCCATTGGAGGCTGGAACATAATGAAGTAAGCTCCTGGCTATTGCCCTTTTTATTCTGGGTTGGAGAAGAGGAAACCGTCAGAAGCGCCTTATGCCAGGGACTTCAATTTGAAGCTGATTCGGGTGCAATTTCTCAGCCCCTTTGGTTTGATGCATCGAAAAATTCTGCTGGCAACTAAAGTGCTAGAAGACTCAGGAGAGCTAATGCAATTACCAATGCTCGAGGTCTTTGCAGCGAAAAGCTTATAGTCCTCCAGCATTGAATAAACCGTGTTATTCGACGCCCCACGCCAACATAGGCCAGCCAGGTTGGATTGCGATGGCCAAAAATAGTCTCGTGTGAAAGAAATTCCGTTTAATCTGTCGGCATCGACGTTTGCTGCTCATAGGCTTGGAAGCACCCGAGGCTCGCTGGACTTTAAGTAGCAGGTTGGACAATCGCAAAGCTTCCGTTTGCAGTTAGTAACCTGCTGCGTCGGGCTGTATTCGCCAGTACAGATAAGTGAAGGACTTCTTCTATAAAAACGGAACTAGGTTTGAGCACATTTTGTTTATACGCGAAGAGGGATTTTCACATGTTCGGCTTTCACAAACAAGCTTCTCCACAGATGCAGCTCCTGTCGCGATTGTAGAAAAACTGATGGATTCCGCGTTCCTTGCTCCCTTGACCTTGGAAGAAGTGTGATTTGATGTGATCAGGGAATTACGCGACAGCAGTGGCCAATTTGCTTGGACTGAAACATCTTTTGGGTGGTGCCCGCGAATCACGTATAGATATATTATGAAGATGATTCAGGCTATTACTGGGCAATATACTACCCCTGTCTACACTGACCAGTGTACCTGGGAATATCAACGGCAGTGCCATCTACCTCGACTTGCGGTGGTTAACCCAAGGAAGGCCGAAAAACTGAGCGTAGTAACAGGCTGCCAGGCTAAGCGAGGACGACCTCTGAATGACATGCTTAGCCAGGGTCCCAAATCACAAGAGTTATGGTGAGCTTTCCACTGCACTTGCGCAAAAAAGGTTCAGCCTCGCCCGCAGGCATCGAATGATTATTCACACATGTGTTGGTATATGAAGGCAAACAAGTGGCCTTGCTGTTTACTTGTTGGCCAAGAAGTTATCTCTCAAGGAACTCCTGAGAATACCTGAAGTCCCAAAACTTGGGGGTACATCCTCATTTTTCTGTGCCAAATACGCGCTATGCTGGGTGGCATGAAGATTTCGCAGTAACTTTGACAACACGGCGGTGGAGACTGCGGAAACAACTTCATTCTGCACTGCCCCACAATTCTAATGAGAACTTATTTTCCATGAAAACTGCCTCTCTCGTTGGTGTGAATCGGCAAATATGTCGGTTATTTTGTTCGTTTATCCGCTGAATGCACACAACCTATCGGCCCGACTGGCTTGGGTGACCGAGCCCTGAGGCTTGAGTGCTGCTGACAGGGTTCTTCTCCCATTGTGTCGGTCTACTCCGTAAACTAGCAGTCGAGAAGTTTGTGATTTCATGGGTTTGGTGCCGGACAGATGCTGACGCATTGTCTGCCAATGAATCTTAGCTGTCTCCCAAACGGCGAGGTGGACAGTAACCTCACAAATGTATACTTCGAAGATAGTTTATCTTTACTTACAACACATTAGAAAGCTGAAGATGAGCGAAAGAAATGTTTTGGCTGCTGTTGCCAGGCCGGGGTAGGCGACCAACTACAAAAGGATAAAATGCTTTTCCCGGTGCAAACCTCATGCATCACCATTATAGAGCTATCATTAGAACACAGAATTCGAAGCTGGGCGCCTGAGGTGATAAATACGTTCACGTGCTCAAACAGCTTCGTAACTAGTTTTCCTGCCATCATTCATAAGCATTTAACCGAGTGGCTTGGACTTCATGCGAGGTTGGAAGACAGTATTGTGAATTTCTCCTCGAAGAGGACATGAACAGAAGCTGACTTGAAGATTCGGCGGGCAAGTCCTGCCCTTTCGGTAGCGATTGAGAGTTCATGCATCAGGGCGTTCTACCAATACCTACCCACATCCAGCATCAAATCGAGGTGGCTGTAATCCACGAGACCTCAGGTGCATCATGCAGCTGTTTCAGTTTCTTGGTCTCCTAACACTCGGGTGGGATAAAGTTAGCCACAGCTCTGTCGTGGTCAAGGTGGTTATTTCATTATTCGTCGGTGATGTACTCGAAAGGTAAACGAAGGCCTCTGTTTATGGGAAAGCTAACCGTACGACAGCTTGAAAAGTGTCCGCGGTACCCTACCGATAGTCCTGAAGGGATCATACGCCAATCTCACTTGAAGCCAAGGGTCTATTCAAGGAGTAGTATTGTCGGAAAATGCTTTGCACCTAATTGTCCGCATATTAGTTCAAGGCGTTCTATGCGTATATGGGATGCCTGACAGTTCTCATTACCCTTAAGCTTCTAATGGCAGTAATATCTCCAAACATTCGCTTAGTGACCGCGCCTATTGTTCATTATCATCACTCAGTTTAACGGCGCAGACGTACAACACACTGATTGGCTGACACTCGACAAAGGCCCTGGATAACAAAGAAAGGGTACACCGTGCGAGTCATAACTGGTTGCTCACACCTTTCCTAATGTGTAGCCAAACAAAAGGACCCGAAAACAAAAGCATTTTAGTAGAAAGCTCACCATAACTCTTGTGATTTGGGACCCTGGCTAAGCATGTCATTCAGAGGTCGTCCTCGCTTAGCCTGGCAGCCTGTTACTACGCTCAGTTTTTCGGCCTTCCTTGGGTTAACCACCGCAAGTCGAGGTAGATGGCACTGCCGTTGATATTCCCAGGTACACTGGTCAGTGTAGACAGGGGTAGTATATTGCCCAGTAATAGCCTGAATCATCTTCATAATATATCTATACGTGATTCGCGGGCACCACCCAAAAGATGTTTCAGTCCAAGCAAATTGGCCACTGCTGTCGCGTAATTCCCTGATCACATCAAATCACACTTCTTCCAAGGTCAAGGGAGCAAGGAACGCGGAATCCATCAGTTTTTCTACAATCGCGACAGGAGCTGCATCTGTGGAGAAGCTTGTTTGTGAAAGCCGAACATGTGAAATTCCCTCTTCGTTGGAAATGGGGCTCCGAAATACGGGGTGCAGTGGATCACCGACTGGGTTGGATGGGGTTGTTATGTCCTCCGGTTTTGCTAAATATGGCGGTTCTGGACGAATTTCAGGAGGTTTTGTTTTTCGAATTTTTTGAAATTACTTATGTTGTTATTTCGCGATATTTGATTACGGTTTCTCTTTGGGGTGGCGCAGTTTCCAACAACCAAACAACCAATTGTCGATAATTAACGATAACTAGAATTTTCATCAAACTAGCTCCAAACTGGCAAAATTCAAGGCGGAGAAGACAACCTGATTTTTACCTCGAGGTATGGCGGTGCTCATTGCCCCAGGAAGATGTTTGCTACCAGAGCGACTGAAACCGAGATGGCCAGCAAACGGCCGTTGATAATACAAGTTTCCATCAATATGGGAGAGTGGGGCTATAAGTCCTCTTCATCTAATTCTTTGGAACAGAAAGAAGATGTAAGTCGCGAAACTGAAGCACTACTTTCATTCTTGTTCATCGCGTATGACAAACATTTATGTTTATGTATCCTACAGCGGAGAAAATAACAGAGAGAAATGGGATGGATTGAAAGCTGCGGAAGTGCTTTTGGCCGGGGAGGGATAAGTCTGTTTGGATGATGCCAAGGCGACCAAACATTATGTTCCAACCCTTCTGTGCACAAGTAGCCCGTCAATGCGCCACGACAAGCCTTGCCTCATCGAATGCTAACGGGTTCGATTTGCGATTGTTCAGTAACTCTGTAAAGGATTTAGTCAGGTCAACCCTATGACCCGATGCAATGAAGTGTTTAACAAATAAAGAAGCTAAAGGTTCGGCTTCATCCCCTTCGGCCGCACTGCTTTGCGTCGGTCACTTAGCCAACCAATTGTGAATGTTCTCCAACATTCAATGAGCCAAGAACGGACCCTTCCTGCCAATGTGTGCTTCACCGCAGCTACAGGTGGACTGATAAAATTATGAGACATAACGCCTGGCATGACTGCAACATACATGTTAGTAACCTGTATGACATGAGCTAAAACTTTCTACCTACGCGGTAGACGAAATTAAATGAAACACCTGCTTCTGACGGCCTATGCCTTATTTCTGTTTTGATGAATATGGAAATGGTCGAAACGGACTGGTATGGGCAGAGTGAGTCACTATAATCCCAGGTCAAGCTACAAGTAGCAACTTTACACGAATCCCAAAACCAAAACAAGAGTGATTCATGGTTTCCAGTGTATTAAATTAAACATCTCAAAAGGTACCAGTATGTACAAGTCTTGAGTACTTGGTCAAATATATTTAACAGTAGGATCTATGGATTCGAATTCCCGAATATGACGGTTAGAAACGGTTCAAGGCCAAATTTAGTTGTCTCACACAAACTATCATGCGCAAAGTTTTGTGTGTGAACGAGCTCAGCAAAGTAGAATCAAATATAGTCATATTCACAAGGCACACAGAAAGCATGGAGGGATTTGTCAAAACGTTTCATTTACAGGTGGATATTGTAACTTGAAATTACATAGGCAAACCGTGGTATACCATCTTTGACAGGCAAAGCCTGACTGATCAACAGAAAATGGGCAGAATTACATAAAGACATTGGAACCATGGAAACGATGGCGGTTGTGTCCAACAATATATAAGAGAGGCGGGAGGAATGATATGTATGCCAAGTGAAAACTGGTCAATTGGATCATTTTACTGCAGGTGGATATTTTGCTGAGGGTAAAAGAGGGAGAAGTATCGGGACTGGTAAACCAGTGTTGGAACAGAAGCAGGAAAATTATGTGCTTTGCAAAGCCGGGACGTTGTAGCCGGAGAGCTCCGTGGCTGCAGGCAATGGGACAGGCGGTGTGGACAAAATACTCCTGCAAGAAAGCTGGCTGGTGGAAACCTCAGGAAAGTTTGGCTGAGCTGCCCGCAGATTATACGGTGACGAAGGGTATCGACAGTCGATGTGATCCTGTGAGATGGAATGACGGAAATGATTGGCTCTGAAGTTTGTATTGTGCATGATTACGAATGAACCTGGTAGATGGTAGCGTGAGGCACCAGAAGGGATGGCAACGAGGGAAAAGCAAAAGGTTTATGTGGTGGGGATATCAGAACCCCAAAGTCTGTCTTGTGATTAAATAACGGAGGCTCCAGAACGAAGTTATGGAGTGTGCAGGAGAGACATGTGAAGGAAAAGAAAGTATATGCTTCCAGGGGTGAACGGATCAACTGAAGCAAGTGACAGTGACGAGTAGTGCCAGCCATGATGATAAGAAACGATGGGAGTACGGACAACATTGGCGGAGAGCTAACCGAAATGGGACGGGGACGGTGGAAGCATACGTCCAAGGAACGGCCCTATTGAGTTTGGCAAATCTATGGCAGTGGAACCCTGCGATGCGCAACAGGTACTAGTGGATGGGGTTCATCTTGCTCCGGACATCCAACTGTAAAAGCACTCGCTGAGGCTAACGCGGGAGGAGCGGTCTACAAGCCTGCTCGATCCCAAACACCAAAGTACTCCGGAGATGGAGATGAAGCTCTTATCAGCAGCAATGAATACGGCAGCACCCATACAATTACTGTTGAAACTGGATGGGTTCCGCAGTTGGAATGATTCACCCCACATATTTACCAGGTTAATTGGGTCTAAAACCCAGCTGTTGGTGTTGAATGAGCCCTGGCAAAGAGGGACTGTAAAAGTAGGTCAGCTGACGCCAGATGAGATGCACGTGGCCGGAGATGATCTCATGAGTATGTTGCAGGTGGATTCCTCCCCTCTTGATTTTGCAAACGCTGAAAGGATGAAGGTTGTTATTATCAGTCTTGACTGTGCTTGTTACTGGGCCAGCCACAGGACTTAGACTCAGTGAATGGCGACGAACAATCAAGAACCGAAATGTTAAAACAGTTTTTGAGGATCTAGCAAAATTAAAGCCGTTAGGCAAGGAGTGAAGACGAAGAGGCCGAAGCAAGCTCAGCAGATTGATCAAATAGTGCAAATGAGTCAGACGTGGCATTTACGAACGACCGGGTTAATACACAAAGCTAGCACAGAAGTATTTGAATAGACGAATGGCTAATCGCTCTGCAAAAATAAAATTCAGAGTAAAGTGATAAGGTGTCAGGGTCCTAGAAGAATCGGCTTTTGGTAGGAATGCATATATTAATCTGACAAATAGTAGAGACCACTGGAAAATTAGATGAGGTTAGATATTTTCGGAGGAAGATATAAGTCGAAGATAAATATGAACTTTTGAGTTACACTACTTTAAGATGATAACAAAAAAGCATTCAGTGCGGATAGAGCCTTATCGCGAAAAAATGAAGTGGAAAATGTACGAAGCTGGTGGATGCGGACCAGTAGCGCGAAACGCGAGTAAATAAAATCCGAAGCAAATGTGAGAGAAAACACCCTTATCGGGGTTGTAAAAGAGCAAATTGGTGAAAAAGTGTTTCAACGGAGTGGTGGGAGATAGCAGGCTCCGACTGGCTTGCGGAAAGGCCTGGTAAAGCAGGCAAAAGTATATCAACCGTTTCTTCTGTTGCTTCTTGAACGGTCGAATGAGTTCCTTCTGGCTGGTGGATCGTTTTTCCTCAACAGAGAATGACGCCTAAATATGGCGATGGTTAGGAGAAAGAAAAGGTAAGAACTGATGACGAAAATGTTTTGTGGAAAAAGGTAAGAGTAGATCGATAATTTTCCCTTTTTGGCAGGCCTTTGATAGGGTAACTGCCAAAGGAAATAAACAAGCTGGACTGACATACCTGAGGTTTTTAGGTATGCGGTGGACAGTGCAATGTACGGTCTGGACTGTGCGACTGGAGTGCAATATTTAGACAAACCGTTGGGGAGAAGGGCATGAAATCTGCTGCACTCGTCAGCGATTGTCACACTCCTGTCAGGGAACCCTATCTAATTTCATCAAATACCGACTGAAGTAAAAGAATAGCTGGTTGGAAAAAGCAACATCAAGTATTATTGACAAGAAAAAGGATGATTAGTTCTGACCTTTAGTACAGCGCCCAGTCCACTCAGTAGTCTACGCATTTTTGCAACACCACCACGAACCCCATCAGAATATTCAAACCACCGACTAAGCGGGGGTTTTGTGAGGATTAAAAACGTAAACTAGAACGGTAACATCAGCTAACAGTCAAACAGTGCACCGGTGATGTTCGTACGTTTCTTTGCGCCTTCCTTATTTTTGTAAATTCAAACATAGATCGGCTTATCTGGCCCGTTTTCCTCACCTCCAAAAGGCAGACAAATCATTTACAACGGCAACATCAATCAAGTCGAAGCGCCAAGCCATCCAATCACCGGCCGGCACGCTGAGAACTGCCTCCTCATGTGCAATGTCTTAGGGCAAGTCGCCAAGCCGATAACTGCAAGGCAGGGTCGGTTTTTCCCACCAACCTTGGTATCGAGGAGCAGGGCTTTCGCTTCCTCAGCTAAGAGGACTGAACAAACGGGTTTAGAGTGCTTACAGCCCATGCCCACTCTGCCGAAGCTTCCGAAAGACAAACTTACACGGAATGAAGTGATATGGGGTCACTGGTAAACAAGGTCTAATCCCGAGTGAGTTTAAATAACAGGAAATATGCCCTTGACCTAGCCCATTAGCGCATGCACCACGGATTGAAGCTCCATCAAGGTAAATCAAGCGACTCAGTGATAATGAACATGCCAACCAGCAAACAGCAATGGCCAGAATTACAAGGGCGGGCGCAACCGGTAATGGAACTGACCTCCAAAAATAATATCACCGATTACCTTTGTAATTCAACACCGGCCCTGGCAGAGTCACCGCCAAAGCGAAAGACGGAAAGCTTGTCTGATATCTGTTGCCCATATCAAATAATAAAATCAAAACAAGCGTGGAAACTGATCCATAGACTTACCGTTGACTGAAATTAAAACACTGACACAAAATATAACAGGCGTATTTCAGCATATTACTTCCCATTTTTATAAAGCACCATATTTGTGGGGCAAAACTTTAGGCCCCTCATGAGCACACTAAAGTGCCTTGCTTTAAGCCGAACATCTTCCGAGAGATTCGAGCAGAAACTGGTGGAGATATCTCGCAAAGTGGTCCTAACAGTCCGTTCTGATGGTTAGCCTGGAATGACCTGTCTCTAATTCAGCCAAACGAGAAGTTACTCTTGTGGGGACAGGCCGGATTGAGCGAAAGCTCCCCAGGGGTTGGCATATTGCAACTAGTTATACAGAGAAGAGATTTGGGTACGACAACTATTGGCGATCTGTGTCAGATTACGAAGTGCAACGTCCGAGCTAGCAGAGCCATGTTCAGGCTAAACCAGCCCAGTAGACTCCTTGGCAGGTCTACCTTGAACTAATCCCCAAATTTTCCGCCAAACCGGCCGGAAGGCACCTAGGGACGGGCATCCAGGTGCGCACGTCGGTATTCAGGATATACTTCTACAACATCCATAGGGTTCAGCGGAAAGCCACGAAGTAGGCGGGGAGAATGATGTGCCCCGACAGGATACATTTTCAAAATGCGCAGGGTATGGAGTACAGAACGACTCAAGCTGATCTAATTCTCCTGGGGATATTCCAACAAGCATCTGCTCATATTAGCATCTACTTCTTCATCACCCACTCGACTTAAACGTTGAGAGTCTGCATCCATGACCGAGGGCTAGGGAACAGCCCTTCTCGGTATGTGTCCGTTGGCCGTGGAACTTGCAGCCAGCGCAAGTAACTAGAGCGACCGACAAGCAGTCGCTCGAGGAGCAACTGATAAGGCAGCCTCTCTGTACCCAGGTTCCAAACCCAAAACTCCGATTACAGCATTCAGAACGGTCGGAAGTGTCTTAAAGTCGTGACTAACGAGAACCCCGTTGACGTCCCCCAAACGTTTTGGTTACGCCTGAAGCTGAGGACCCGAGTGTCCACTGCGATACCACCTTCAGAAGATCAGGGAAAACTTGCAGAAACAGAAGCACAAAAGGCAGATGACCTCAGGCGCCAGAAATCACTTGTATACTTCATGGAGTCACCTCCATCACGTTGCTGCTTTGCACGACTACTCCCTGGATATTTTGACACCTTGATCGAGGCAAGGTCAATACGGCGTCGAAACTGAACCAAACCATGCGCGCAGCCGCGGCTTTGTGACCGGTTCCTGGAACCCAAAGAGTGTAAGTATCCAAATGTATTTTGGGCTCTAGAAGATTGTTCTGACCAAAAGAAAAAACTCACCTGAGAAACGGCAAAAGAAATCGTCTCGAAGTTCTCGCAAATTACTTCCGGCTGCAAATCCATCTTGGTCTTTGGGATGACAAAAATCACCCTGTCTTGGAACTCAGGTTGTCTCGTTCATCTCATTATTTTCATTCACGTTGTTCGTTTTCCCATTTTTGTGTAGCTATTTGGCTTCTTGAACATGTATTCGGGTTCTTTATCATGTTTACCTGTTTTTAGCGCTCTGCATAACAGTCCTTGGCTGTGGTCGCAGAAATAGTGTTCACTTATCGCCGCAACTTGGAATGATGGTGCCTGCAACACAAAGACGACCAGGAAGCTTGGTGATACATGGGCAGAAAGAATGGGAGGATTCAGAGGATGAACACATGTGTGGTTACGCCTGCAAAAGGTGGTACCACAGAGTTTTCAGTAAAACTGCTAAGGAGCACATATTACTTTAGTGAAGCGTACGTATCGGAAGTGATGCGGCCTGGAATAACAATTTAAAAATTAAGACTATTAAGGGCTCATCGGGGGAGGTGGGAAAAGGTAAATACCGATAACCGTGACTCGCAAAAGCGCCCCGGAAAAGAGCGTTTAATCCCGAGGGTTGAAGTGAGCAAATAACGCCGTCGACTTCAAGGCAAGCCGGAGAAGGATTAGAAAAAAGGCGAAGTGAAAAAATAAACAAAACTAAATTAGACTAGGATACTAACCGGGGACATACTGCGGCCCATTGTATGAAAAGATTAGGTGAAAAACCCATCAATAATGAGCATATACTTTCGAAAATCGCCGTGAAACTGGAGATTCGAGGTAAAATATTACAGGGTCAACTCGAAGACTGAAAGTATTTTGCTACCTGGAGAAAAACTTGTGACAAAGCTAAGGGGGGGTGTAGAAAAGTGGCTGTTCACTGAATTATGGAACCATGCCTAGGGATGAACATAGTAAAGATCAGGGCCATGAGATAGCATGTTGTAAGATGGAGCCATTCTATCTAAACAGGTCAAGACAAAGGTTGGCCTTAGTTTAAGACAATGAAAAGCTGTGATATCGGAAGTTGACAGGAAGCCAAGACCCACCTTGATGGAGTTGACGACCCCAAGACAGAGGCAGGGTGTTGGCTGCTTCGGAGAAAGTGGGGCTATCGAACTTCCGGGTCTTCCTCCAGCCGGATGGTGCGACTGCTGGGCGCGCTTCTCATGCCCCCTCGAAAGCGGGTATAGTACTCTAGTCTGGAGTCTCCGAAGCTGGCAACTGACCGAGATGTGGTCCCCACGGACGACAGGAGAGCAAGGGACAGCACGTGTTCGTACACTAAAGGTGGGGAAAATTGCGATGGCAGTGGGATACTGGAAGGAAGCACAGAATTCCCCCTCGTAAATATTTTAAATGGCGTGCAAGAAAAGCGAGAGCACTGAAAGTGGAATATGGCGAAGGCTCTGGAGCCTAAGGTTTGGGAGCACAAGACATCCGAGTAAATGTCCTGATAGGAAAGGAATACCAGTTACCGATCCTCGGCTGATTACGTACATGAAAGATTGCAGCAGCTGAAGATGAGATGAATGAGCAGTCACGTTGCGTGAAATTCAGGCCATTGTGTTCACCTGAACGTGGTCGGTACCGGTGGACTTTATCATTCACGCTTCGTTCAGCCGGAGAAATATAGGGACGATGGTAAATTTGGAGGGGCCGTGCAGTTGCAATGGATCACTTCGCTCTACAAACGGTGCGGCAAGGCTCTAGAGGCCTCAAAAAACAGTTCGAGGTTCCCCTCCCATGGCGCACACCGGTCGACCCGTGGACTGACAACAGAAACTATGTTCTCCAACGATTACTACGACTAAAAGAACGCTTCATTCGAGACCAGAATCTGTGGGAACGATACGCGGATTTATGAAGCGAAACGAGACCCTCGGTTACGTTGAAAAGGTGCCTGTTAACACCGACAGCAAAAGGGGTATCTGGTATCTGCCTCACCATCCGGTTATCAACCCCAAGAAACCTAATAAACTGAGGGTGGTTTTCGACTGTGCGGCCAAGTTCCAGGGCAAGTCGTTAAACGATCGCCTACTACAGGGGCCTGACTGGACCACACCACTGATCGATGTTTTGTGCCGTTTCAGAGTGGGTAAAGTGGCTTTGTCTGCTGACATTAGGGAAATGTTCCATCAGGTGAAGATTCCGATAGGAGAACGAGATGCTTTGCGTTTCCTGCGGTGGGAAGGGAGCGACCGGGACAACGCAGTGGTGAATTATAGGATGACCGTCCACCCCTTCGGAGCCATATCGTCACCATTTTGTGCAAACTACGCCCTCCGAGAATCAGCGAACAAACATGGCGATCTAGTACATCGGACGGTGGTAGAAAGCATCACCAGGAATTTCTACGTCGACGACTACCTTGGGTCATTCGATGATGTGGAATCAGCTCTAGAGCAGTTCAGGGGTCTGACGAGATTGCTGGAAGAGGGCGGCTTCCATCTAACTAAATGGATGTCGAACGCTTCAGAAGTGCTGAAGGTCATCCCGTATCACGAAAAGGCCGAAAGGGTAAGAGATTTGGACGGCTCTCCACTTCCTATCGAGCGCACCTTAGGGATACAATGGGACGCGGAAACGGACGATTTTGTTTTCGAACTAAACGTTCCCGAGCTGCCAATAACCCGTCGTGACATACTATCTGCCGTCTCAAGTTTGTTCGACCCGCTCGGTTTCGTCTCACCATGGCTGCTACCCGGAAAGTTCTTGCTGCAGCGGCTATGCCGTAAGAAAGTTGATTGGGACCAGTCACTGGACCGAGGGGACCGGCTGGACTGGGAAGAAATTTTGAACACCTTGAAGAAATTAGGGGACATAAGAATCCCACGATGTTTGACTCCTGGCCATACGACACGGACTGGAGAACTACATGCCTTTTCCGATGCATCCGAAGTCGGTTATGGAGCTGTGGTGTACGGACGATGGTGCGCAGGAGATGGGCAATATACCACGAGGATCCTGTTCGCCAAAGCCCGCGTTGCTCCACTGAAGTCGGTCTCAATCCCACGCCTTGAACTCAGCGCAGCCGTGTTGGCAGTCAGGGTGGTGCAAGCTGTGAAGAGATGTTTCGATCTCTACATTTGGTCGGTGAGCTTCTGGACGGATTCAACGATAGTACTTTACTACATCAACAACGTCCGGAGCCGGTTTAGTACTTTCGCTGCTAACCGGCTCACGATTATCCACGATGAATCAGCCACGCACCAGTGGAGTCATGTCAGGTCTGGCGATAATCCGGCCGACCCGCGCTCCCGAGGTGCGAACAACTTAAGGCAACTGGACACGTGGACGAGAGGGCCGAACTTCCTGCAATTGCCCAAAAGGACTGGCCCGTGTTCGAATTAAAAACGCCTACGGAAGTGGAACTGGAGATCAAAGGCGTAGTGATAGCAACCAACGTCGTCGAAGCGTCATCCATTCTATCACGACTGGTCAGGTTTTCTTCCTGGATGAAGACGCTTCGTTCGCTAGTTTGGTTAACCAGGTTCAAGAGAAATTTACTAGTTATGAAAGGGCTACGGCCCTCAGGTCGAATACGGGTCGGCCCGATGGGTCCCGATGAGCTACAAGCGGCAGAGTACGACATTTTCAGAATGATACAACACGAGGCTTTCGCCCGAGAACTCAAGAGGGCGGAAGAAGTGGGGCCGACCAATAAAGACATGCCATTTCCAAGAGGCGAGCTGAAGCGTTTAAACCCCAAACTCATCGACGGACTGCTGCGGGTAGATGGTAGGCTGACCAACGTCCACCTGAACTTCGACACAAAGTATCCTATACTGCTGCCTGCGAGACAACCTGTAGTAGAGCTAATGATTCAACACGTCCACGCCATGGAGGGACATGCCGGGGAAAGTCACGTGACGAGCGTCATCCGAAAGCGTCTTTGGTTGTTGAGAGGACGAGAGACTGTAAAACGCGTAATCCGACGGGGTGTGCAATGCAGGAGACGCAACGCCATAGCAGGCAAACAACTCATGGCCCCACTACCAGAATGCAGGGTGACTACGGGCTGGTGGCCGTTCAGTGACACCGGGTTGGACTATTTCGGGCCCTTGTGGATCAAGTGCGGGAAAAGATTAGAAAAGCGATACGGATGTATCATGACGTGCATGAAATCACGTGCGGTACACCTAGAAGTCGCACATTCGATGACGACCGATTCGTTTCTACGGGCCTTGCAAAGATTTATCAACCGACGGGGCGTACCGGCCGATATATACTCAGATAATGGATCGAACTTTGTGGGCGCTCACCGGGAATTGCAGCGTTTGCACAAGAACATAAACAGGGACGAACTGCAGAATCGAACCGTGGCCTACGGCATACGATGGCATTTCAACCCCCCACAGGCCAGCCACCGAGGCGGCATATGGGAACGCATGATCCGGTCCGCCAGACGGATATTGCTGTCAATCATGGAGCAGCAGCCGCCCGACGACGAGACGGTGAACACCGTCATGACTGAGGTGGAGCGAATCCTGAACAACCGCCCCCTGGTTCCAGTATTGAACGGCGACCCCACCCACCTGGCGCTCACCCCAAACGACTTATTGACGCTAAGGTCGAACGAGGGTTTCCAAGGGCCGGTAAACCTTCGTGGGAGCTACCTCCACGGGTGGAAGCTAGCGAACTATCTGGCCAAGGTCTTCTGGAGGCGATGGCTACGGGAGTACCTACCGGCTTTGCAGACTCGACAGAAGTGGCTGGCCAAAACGAGACCATTCAAAGTTGGGGACGTGGTTATGATCGCCGACGAACGCGCACATTTCAGCTCTTGGTCTTTGGGAGTAGTTACGGAAACCATCAAAAGCACTGACGGAATGATAAGAACGGTGAAGGTGAAGATAGCTAACGGAGTGCTCATTCGTGGCATACGCAGTATTAACCTACTCGAGAGCGAAGACGGAGGAGCTGATAACCCTGAGGCCTAGTAAACCTTTTTCACACCAGTAATCGAGGTGGATAAAGAAACACCATATATACCACACAATCTCCGTCAAACACGTTAAGGTGCTCGCGGTCTTTTCGTTGACATTACAGAAGGTTCTTTCCGATATGTGGTGATGAATGCGATTCCATTGTACATCCCGATACATACACGCATGCACGACGCACTCTACATCCCGTAAACCCATCAAACATGTGACAGTGTTCGTTGATTTTGCTTTTTGTTGACGCTACCGAATGCCCCTTGCATATGTGGAAGTAACGGAGCTCAGGTCACACACACATGCTACATTTTACTCATTTTCTTGCCACGCGGTCTTTTGTTGACATTGCAGAAAGTCCTCCTTTGATGTGTAGTCATACCTGTGATTTCATTGTAACCCCGGCACACCCACACACGCACTCACACACACACTCAAGCACGTACATCCAGGACCGGACGGCCTCTTACGAGGACAACGTCTATGTGACCATTCACGCCCGCCATCGGTCATTTGGTCTTGTGGAAGATGTAGACTAGCCTCACGTCTACGTATCCAATGGATTAGGTGCGGCCAGTAGTAGAACGTTGACGACAAGCATTAGACGCGCGCACTGACAGCAGGGCCTAGGCAGGTAGGAAGAATCAGTACCTTTATACCGAACCTTTGACTCTGCTAAGGATCCAGGAGGATTTTGGTGGGCGGTGTAACAGCCGGTCGTGGAAAATCCCCCTTTTTCCCTCGCGATTCAGTGTTTTTCCCAACATCACTCATTTCCATACACTATTGGCTTGTCTTTACGAACTGGTTGTTTTTCTGGACCAATTGTTGTTTGTTCGCGCCCAGAGCACTACATTGGCACATCCTTGTTCAGGACCTGCGTGACGCACGTGCTGTCTGCTCACACGCTGTTATTCGGTTTCTCGTTGTTGAGTCCTTGTGATCGTATTATTGAGGTTTGTATATTGTTTATGTCATTGTTTATTGTAATAATCTAGTATCGTGGAATATCACGGATAATCGTCTTTTGATTTCGGGATCCGTTGCGAATTTGGCTACGCATTGCTCAAACGTTCGTAACACCTGGGCCAAGGGCCGTTAAACCTCAGGGTTTTACTGTTGAGTTTATCTGGCAGAATGTTTGAGGTTTTTGTATTCCTCATTTTTACAGATTTTGATTGAACACCATAAAGTCTACAAACCGGTCTTGTTACTGGTTCGGGACCATCTTGAATGGGCTACTCTCTGCTTGAATTGCCGTTCTTGTGACTTGAAGTCGCTCCCCGTATTTGGGCTTTATTATTACGTTGTTTTTCTCTTCAGTTCCTGCGTCATCCCCCCTGCCGTAACAAAACGCAGCTCGGGGCCGGTGGCAGCTAAAGCGGGGTGACTGCTCACCTGGTTCCTAATTTCTTTAAAGAATGTTCTCTGGAGAGAACCTAGGACCTCTGCTTATGAACTTTTCACTGCATCACTTGGTGGCATCTCCTAATCAGCCTTTATGCAGTCCCCAGAAGGAAGTCCCACATCGTCTCTCCTGGACGGCCCTGTGCAGAACAGCTTGCGGCCTCCTTGCAAATTCCACTAACACATTCGACCCAGCTTTTCTGAAAGTATAACATATACACCTCCTCGCAAATCCCAAACGTCTCCACGATCCCCTCCCTGTAGCACACTTAGCACCCAGTGACTTCAGCTACTAGCTTCCCACTCCCTCCGGCCAGGCAGCTTCATATCTCACAACACACAGTAAGCGTAAAACCATAACGAGTTATGAATAAAAACGGCTCGGTCCATACAAACGTTGATAATCAACAGGCAGCCAAAATACACTGGTCTTTACCCAACGAGAAGACAGCTGAGCAAGAGAACTGTCCAACCTCATCGATTATAGAGGATGATCTTAGAGTTTCTTTGAATGAAAAGGCGTACCTCGGAGTTATCATGGAGCTCGCGGCAATATGAAATAACCTTCGTCATTGCACGGTACACTCACGCATATAGTCCAGCTCGGAGCACTTGGGAAAATTAATCAACGCGGGACTTACAGCAAGGATCCGGTCATTTCAAGGCACGTGATAAGAAGATTCGAGCCAGGTCTGTGCCCCTTTTACTGCACCCTATGCTCCAGAGATCCTCACGTCAGAACAGAAAAACGAAATGGTATCTATTCTAGTGTTTACGGCCATGTTGTAGATTTCTTATTGTCTGCCCATCCGTTTCGGCTCCCAAAGACAAGAGAACCCCGGTAGAAGTAAAACCAACCTCAAATCCCATTGGCCTATAGGACAGGGTAGCAAGACAAGCTGTCTTCGTCGACGGTGAGACCTCGACCCTCTTGTTCTTCGGTTCCCTCTTTGGGTTATTTTGGAGGCGCTTGCTTGGATGAAATCGTAGACCTTTTAACTTTCTCCTGCATTTAACCACGCGACCGGGGGTGTTAGAGAATTTGGAAAACGGGAAAAAAGGAAAAAAATCAGGATCAATTATAAAGAATAAAATAGTGACCCACGGAGAAAAAGAAGAACGAGGAAATCGGGCAAAAGTAGTAAAGATGACCACTTCAATGAGAGTGAAATTATGCTTACTAATGATGACATTTGCTCGAAACTTCACCGTACTAGGAGTCCAAATGCAACATGACATAGACCAGACTATGCCACATATTCATTTTCATTTTAAAACAGGCCGAGGACCAGTTGTGCTTTTGGCGATCGTGAGTAATATGCTGTGGCGTGTAGTGGGATGTCAGGGAGGCAGATCCCTGCAACCCCTGCACAGGAGCTTACCTCATATATTTTCTTTTTCCGGCCTTTGATTTTTGGGCTTTTGAGCTTCCTCAATGTCCTCCGAAATTTCTTCAAAACCGTTTTTGCGATCCAGTATCGTACCTCTCTTTCTCGGCTTCGGCATTGACAGCTGTTAGGCTCCCTTAACCATATCGCTTTCTGATAACGATAAGTTGAAAAAGAAACCACCCAAGAGTATAAAAGAACAATGTATGTTTCGTTGGTTTTGTGAGTTTTAGCCAGGCAGAGGACCAATCCCCCATTACGATGAGTTTTTTGGCGATAAGACTAGCTTTCGGCCGTCTTGAGTTTCGGTTTATACCAGTTTCTTCTCAAATTGTCGCCCCTTACATATTGCACATTTTCTGTCATATGCTCGGCCACAAGCGATTTAGTCCACGGTGGCATCGCGCATAAGTTGGTAAGGCAGGCGTTAACATATACATTCCTCAGCCTTCTTGAATATTCTGCGAAAGTAGAGGCTTCGAATCTATCATGTAGGGGAGTGAGAGAGAAGTTGGAATTCAGTATCATCCATACCCATGTTGGGACGCTCGGTCTAGGTCACTTACTGATGGAAACTGTTTGTAGTATAAAACACAACAACTCCGGTTACTCCGGGAGTCATGAAGAAGCCTGCCATTCCACACTGGGTTTTCGAACAAGATTTCCAGTTTACATCTGACTTTCTCTTGAAATCAGCGACCCTCTGAGCCTCCGCCACCGTGGTTAAAAGTTCGTTCCAGTCATCCACTACGCTTTGGGAGAAAAACCTTACGCTAACTGCCTTATTGCAAAGGGATTTCAAAAGCTGTAGTTTGTGTCCCTAAGCCTTTTGTCTGTGCTTCTTGGGGCAACTAAGGTCTCCGTAGGTCCGAGAATCCTCTCATAAGTTTGAAGACCTTGACGAGATCTTCCCTCACGGTCTTCTGTTCCAGAGAAAGGAGCTTTAGTTCTCTCAGCCTCTCTTCATGGGGCCGGCTTCGATGTCCGGGAAACATTGGCGTGAGGCCCCTGGTAAGCTTTCAGGTAGTTCTCCATTTCTGATAAGATAGGGGTGCCAAGCTTAGATGGGGTACTCCGGTCGTACTGAGGAGCAACAGTGCCCATGGTTTGAGTGGGACAAAGGTAAATTTCAGCCGGGACGGGGTATTTTCACCTCTATAGGGCTTCCCAGCACTGCCTCCGGGGTTCGAAGCCCTCAGTCAAAAACATTCCCGTATCCTTCATTGGAGCAGTCCTTTCTAAGCCCGCCCCAGTGTCTCCATCCCCAAGTTCCCTAAGTTTGGCCCGAAGGTTGTTCTCGATGAGTTGCCTGCATTTGTTTGGGTTGGGTGGGAGCTCCTTCTGTGAACCATGGACGCTTATTATCGATGTTGCCCTGCACTGCACCCTCCCCAGGATTTCTCAAAACAACAACAAAAGCGCCCAAGTTCAATTTCGGGCGAAGCCTGGTGAAGGGTTCAAAGCTCGATAAAACAAATAGCAAGCCTTACCTGTGCTGGATAACAACTTGGAGCCTCAAAGCAACTGGCAGCCCGAATCGACGCGGAACTGGAATAAAAACAAGATTGCCCTGCAACTTCTATGCACTTATAATGAGTTAAAATGCAGGCACATAAAAATCATGACCTTCACAGCAGCCTCATTCACCATTCAGCCAATAGGTAGTCAAAATTAAGACTGAGATATGCATAGAAGAAGCAGCTGACCAAAGAATAAGCGAGAAGTACCTGTCCAGCGGTCCAAGCAAATACAGTAATTTCTGCGCTCTCAGTCAAGTCCAAAATACGATTTCCTGGGTGAGACTGCCAAGAATCAACGTCAACGAACCGAATTTCGACAATTCGTCACCTCGATTGCGAAAGTGAAACTGAACCTCAATGAACGAAACCTGTCTTGAGTAGGGGCAATTCACTCTTTCTGGAATTCCCACACTTTCAGCTCCGCCTTAGCAACAAAAGCTCACATTCACACTTCTTCATCACAGTGTGCTCCGACTCAAAATAAATTACCTTTAAAGGTGAGCAGTTCCACTTCCAGCCATCATTTTAGAAGTGCATTTGATACGTTCCTCACGGTTACCTAATCCTCATTGCTCCTCAATATAGATGAGCCCGATAACTATGCCCTGGAGAAAAGTCTGGACTTTTGGATCGTGCAAACATTGGCAGTCTATGATAAATGAAACCGAGTAAAAGTTCTTGGTCTGTCCGCTTTCTGCAGCCAGGACATTGGTTCCAGAGACCTTCCATCGATAATTGTTTTTTTTTATACCGACCTGCGTTTATCTTCATTCGGGAGCATCCCGGACCGCGTTTTTCTACTTTGTCTTCATTTCCAGACCTTTTTCTCTAGGACTTTCGCCAATCTGGAGACCACATTGGTCACTAGCCTGGCCTATGTGTCCACTCGTCCATCTGCTGCCGGCGCGTTATCCAGCTGATGATTCCCTTGCTATCTTCCGGGATCTCTTGATGCCTGGTCGCCCGATCGTGGGCTACCTGATATAAACGGTAGTTTGGCCTCACCAGGAAATCCTGGTCAATCCAACCGGTGCTGGGCGCCGTCAGATCCACCGCTTTGGCCGATACACATCCGGCGAGCAGGTCGTCCTCGACGATGTGCCGGCAGAACAGTGCTGGCAGATCGCACCTCCTGTCAACAGAAGTGGTTTTCAGGTTGGGAGTCAGGCCCACGGCCAGCCTCACCCACTGACACCAGGACTGTAAAACAACTTCCCCTGCGTCGTATTTCTGCCACCCTTCGACTCCTCCAAAGTTCCTGAACAAGATCTGCCGTACGCGCGGTCATATCCCAATTCGATATATGCACACGTATTCGCTTGGCTCAGAAATGCACCCTACTACTTGCTAACAATGAAAAGTATCTCCACCGACTTACCTCCTATCTATCTGAATTTACCCATGTTTGCCCTCACTCTGCTTCGCCCAGTTACCGGATTCTTTACTCCGAATCAAGAAACGGTTTCACTATCCAGATATCTTTATTATGAACATCTCTATTTCCGATACACTCTTGAAGGGACCTTTCATCCACTGGGCAGTTCGTATATCACCACTCCACTTATCTAATCAAAACCATCGTTTGAGTACTGTTTTTCACTTGCCAACAATATCACAGAACACGAAAAGGTCCTCTTTCCTGAGCTTGATCTGCCCGACACCAGCTCTCCGTTCCATTGTGTCCTATCCCAGCTTCTCCCGTCATTCAGTCATTTGCTTTTCCTGACAGCCACACTGGTTGTGAAGTGCCCACAATCCAGGATATAAATAGTTCCATTGCCTCCTTAGCTTTTCATGTCACACTTTCTTCAGCTCATCCAGCTATGCAATCGCCTGAGCTTCCCGGAAGCTGTTCATACGAACTACCTTTATACGGCATTATCAGCCCACTTTACTTCTACCCCCCATATCCACTTTGTTACGAACGTTAGATGCTCCCATGCTACTCAGCAATCAGCTCAAACAAATCCACAACTGGCACATTTCTCTCACCTATGAACTTCTGTCGCTGTTCAACCAAGTTATCATGATCGGCCACCGGCACCATAATCCACTGATCTCCTTTTCTATATCATTGGCTGGAAATCAACTCACCTAATTTAGGCTGCCGCTAATCCGTTGATCCATCCGAAGTCTCTGGTTGGACTTTCCTCAACGTACCCAGCCACGCAACTATCTGGGCCCTATGACCGTTTCATCAATATATTACCGCTAGCTTATTCCGTCGGATGTGCAGCGTATATGCAGCCATCAAACCCACATCTTTGTGAGTCTGTATTCCTCATATGCCATTCTCGGAGTCACCTTAGATAAACCACCGGTTAAACTCCATTTCGCTTACTCTTTACCTATGGTCACCTTTCCCGTCTATTTCCCACGACCGGGCCTCCACGCCGAATATCACTTTGAGGGCAAATTCTCTAAGCCTTTGATGGAAATGAATCCTATGTATCCCAGGTTACCAACCGTCCAGTGGTTTCCCTGAAGCCCTATGCCAGACTCTTATCAGTTTATCCCGCTTTGTCATCTTCCGCGTGTTTTGAAAGTATCGTTTATGCACGTACCCTTTATGACCTCCTGAGATTAAAGTATATCAGCTCCTCCGTCCACTTCGTCATAAACTTCTATCCAATAATTAACCTAGAGCAAACCATTTATTTACTCGTGTTTCAATCACCTGTAAACTTTTGTGACTCTGCTTCACCGAAGCTTCCAGGTTCGGGCATCTACAAGCACTCCTTTATGAATGCTTTTTTCCAAAACCTCTTGCTGGATGGCAGGTACCGCTGCTGTGGTGAACCGGAATTGCTCTTTCACCAACGCGGTTCCTCTTCTCAGGGTCGTTTAAGACGTTGGTTCATGAGTACATCCGTCATGGTCAATACGTTTCCCAAATCTTTCGTCCATGCTTTTTTAAAATTTCCCTGTCAGTATGCTCTGTTCTGCGAATTTATATCTATACAGTCCGAATTCTTGCGCGTTTTTATTACACCCCCGCTACGCTTGATTAAACATCTTGACCACCAAGACCATTCCACCCACTACTGGACGATGTGTCCATCTAACCTTCACATTCAGTTTTGCCGGGCACTTATTCAAGCGGCCTCTAAAACCTCCACACTCCTCTGCGCTGCATAAACCTCAATAAAAGTCTAAGAATCCCTTCGTGACCTTGCTTGTACAGTATGACCATGCAGTCAAGGGTGCTTTGAATGTTATTGAAATAAACCACCAAAACAGTTATCAGTATTACCATGCCGAGTGTCCGCAAAATTATTTCACTCAGAAAGCGCTGGCTTGAGAGGAAAGGAAAACACCAGGAGCAGAATACACGGAGACAACAAAACAATATCTGCATGAATAGAGTTGGGGAAAGCATCCCAAAACCCGTCAGGAAGTACACGTAGTTAAGATAGTGAATTTCTAATCTGTATGCTTGCCACATCACCCGCCTTGAAGTCGTCGGCAAACATAAAGCGTGTATAATCTTGTCAATGGGTTAAATGGGTAGTCTACAACAGAAGCAGGCGTGGTTCCAACACCGATCTTTCCAAAATTCACTGGGAATCTTATTCTAACTGAACCTGTGTCCCTCCTCCTCCTACAGACACTCCTTTCTCTGAGAACCCCTGCTATCCGGTCACTCGATTCCACTGGCTGAAAGCTTTTTCACCCTCAGCCTGTAGTTCACTGGGTTCACGGCTTCCCCAAATTCCAAGTAACGAGCCTATACCCTCTTGCCATGGTCAAGTCGCCCCTTTACTCCATCCAGGAAGCAGAAAAGGTCTGTCGGGCGAGAACCCTCTTCATGAGTTCTCGTTGGTGTACACTTATGAATCCACTCAGGTACATGAAGACAACCATTTATTTTCGTAGAACGTTTTCCAGGGCTTTCATCATCGCAGATGTCACACTTATTGGTCCATAGATGAAAGCTTTGCTCCTACTCCACCTTCATGAGTTGATACCGCTTGAATGGGCTTCCGGCCTCACGGTAGTTAACAGCCACGGAGACTGGTTGATTAGATACGAAGGAAATTTGGCCGGCAGGCCGGTTAGTGGCCTGAACACAGCTGAGCGCATTTCATCCGGGCCTGCAGCCCCAAGTAGTTTTATTACTTCCAGCCGCCGCTCAAGGTCCTCCCTATCAGCTTAGACCGGTGGCATTCCTGTCCCGCGGCATAGCACACCGGGCGTGCTCCTATAGCTATGTTTTATGCTCTACCTGCAAATAGAGAGGTCGCACTCTGATTTTATTCTTATCCGTTCAAGTGTTTCGCCCCTCGTTTCTTTATAATCACCTACAGAAACCCATAGGGTTGGCTCCGACTGGTTAATTTACCCCTCCGACTAGCCCCTCTTTGTATAGGCTTCGGCACCCCGATGGGGTTCTCACTGCTCTTCCGCCAGCCTTCACACATTTCAGTGGGTTCCCACGGCGCTCCCTCTCCCTAAACCTGCGACAGGCCTTGAGTTTTCTGGCCTTTGCTTTACGGGCCCTGGACTCCCACCACGTTGGCAGGCCATTTTGCCTAGTCCTTACTAAAGGTACGGAAGCATCAGCAAGCCGATTAAGGTGCCCCAGGCGGCCTTGAGAGGTTTCATAATTTGGTTCCGCCGCTGCCCCTGCTAACGCTGGTGTTGTCAGGTCATTTATCATACGGCCGAATTTGTCCGGCTGTGGGCTTTCGAGAGCCACCAGTCCACCGATTATTACGCCGTGACGGCTACCCCCTGGTGGCGCCGTGCGTAACACACTTTTGAGCAATGCGTATCCAAATTCGCAACGAATCCCGAAATCAAAAGGCGATTATCCGTGATATTCTACGATGCTAGATTATCGAATGAACAATGACACTAAAATGATACAAACCTCAATAGTGAGATCACAAGGACTCAACAAACGAGAAACCGAATTGCAGCGTGCGAGCAAGGAGCACGTGCGTCACGCAGGTCCAGAACAAGGATATGACAAAGTAGCGCTCTGGGCTCGAACAAACAACAATTGGTCCATAAAAACAAACGGTTCGTAAAGACACGTCAATAGTGTAGGCAAGTGAGTGATGTTAAGAAAACACTGAATCGCAAGGGTTTTAGGGGATTTTCCACAACTGGTCGTTACATCGCCCACCAAAATCCTCCCGAATCCTTAGTAGAGTCAAAGGTTTGGTATAAAGGTACTGATTCTTCCTACCTACCTAGGCCCTGCCACCGGTGAGCGTGCCTAATGCTTGTCGTCAACGTTCTACTCATGGTCGCACTTAATCAGTTGGCCACATAGACGCGAGGCTATTCTACATCTTCCACGGGAACAACTGACCGATGGCGGGCCCGAAGGGGGCACATAGATGCTGTCTTTGGAAAGGCCGTCCTGCCCTGGCTGTATGTGCTTGCTTGAGTGTGTGTGTGTGTATGATGTAATCGCCGCCACATCCACATATGCAGAATACGTTTCGGTAACGTCAACAAAAGCAAATTGCGAACACCGTCACATGTTTGATAGGGGTTGCGGGACATAGCGTGCATCGGGTATGTACTTATGTTTCTGGATGTATAATGGAATCACAAGTATCACCACACATCAAAGGAGGACGTTCTGCAACGTTAACGAAAGACTGTGAGCACTGTAACGTGTTTGACGGGAACTGCGTGGCATAAACGAGTAAAATGTAGGCGTGTGTGCATGACCAAAGCTCCGCTACTTCTACATGCAATGTCGTGTCGTGTGAAAAACTAAGGTTTGGACAACTAACTCCGTAGTAAATCGTAGACACCGTATGAAATTAAACTCAAATATACTCCAAAGTCGGTGAGGAGGGTTGGGTCCTACTGAAAAATGCTTAAGGAATAAATAGATGAATTCAACTTCATCTGGTATCAGCAGATATGGATATAGCTTGGTCTGTAGCGTCGACCTCGCCCACGTCACTGTCACCTTCAGGCAGACATATCTTACGGATATCTCGCAATACGCCTCCTTTGTTCGTTCTCACCACCACCGTGCGCACGAGAACATCGATTTGTGTACGGCAGTCCTTGATCACTCCAACCGGTCAATCGTCTTTATGTAGGTGGCTCTCCACGAGGATGACCAGGTCGCCACGTCTGAACGACCTCTGTTTGGAGATCCAGTTTTTCCGAAGCTGCATTTTCGGTAAGTACTCCCCCGTCCATCGTTTCCAGAAAGCCTGTGCCAGGTGGTTCAATTGTTTCCATCCAACGATGTACGTTCCACGCAGGGTTTTCGGTGTGGTTGCTCCTGCGTTTGACCGAAGTATTAACAGGTCGTTGGGAGTGAGTGCCGGTTCGCCTTCCGGGTCTGGGACGATCGGCACCAGGGGTCTGTTGTTAAATAAGAGTTCTGCTTCTGTTAGTGAGGTAGTCGGCGTCTCGTCATCGAGGGCTCGTTGTGAGGTTAGGGCTGTGAGTATTCTCCCATTCGATCGTATCAGCCTTTCCCAAACGCTACCGCGATGACTGGCTTAAGGTGGTTTGAAGTGCCATTCTATCCCCTTTGTTACTGTCTTGTTTTGTATTTTAGCGTGGTCCAGGCGGTTCCACCATTTATCTGACTCCTTATGAGCCCCAACGAAGTTAGAGCCATTGTCTGCGTATATATTCTTGGGGACGCCCCGCCTCACGATGAACCTTTGAAAGGCCATTAGAAATGGATCGGTGGTCATATTATGCACTACTCTAAGATGGACTGCTCTGGATTATAAACTTGTTATCAGGCGGCCATACCTCTTTTGGGTGCTCCTTTACTGTCGTACAAATAACCGGCCAAAGCAGTCGACGCCAGTTCCACGAACGGGCAACATCCCGGTTGAACTCTTGCGGCTGGAAGGGGGGCCATCATTTGTTGGCCTGCTACCACTCTCCGGCGATCACAAATGATGCAGTTGCCTATGACTCGCTTGACCGTCGCTGGTCTCTTTGTCACCCAAAATCGTCGACGTATATTGTTCAATAAGTGATTCAAACCTGCGTGTCCCTCTTCTCGATGTATATGGTCTATCAGGCATCTCGTTACGTAGTGGTCTCCAGGGATTATTATGGGGTGTTTTGTTTCGTACTCTAGATTTGGTTTCGTCAGCCACCCTCCAACTCTCAGTAGACCGTTGGTTCGCATGGGGTTTAGGCTTCGGATACTGCTGTGCGACAGCCCACTTCCTTTGGCGTTATCATCCATCCTGGCTAGCTCGCGGGCCTCGGACGGGAAAGCGTCTAGTTGCGGTAGGCCTCGAACGTCGAGTTCGGCTTGATTCAGCTCGCCCGGTAGCATCGTCCCCACATTCGATGTGTTTTGTGGTCTTGCACCTTTCATAATCAATAGTAGTACCTTGTATCGTGTCCATCAGACCACGGCTCTTGAAATTTTTGTCCAGTTGGGAAATTGGCACAGTTTTTCTATTAGGCTTACGCTTCCCGTGAAGTTTGTAGCCAGTATCAGTCTTTTAGTCTCGATATCGCCATCATCATCCTTAGATTTTAATATCGTTGGCCACATCTCTTTAGCTGCAGTTAGGAAGTCCGGTCCCGTTGTCCACATCAGCAACCTCTCTGGTGTTTTCAGGCTCCTTGAGCAGAAGTCGGCCAGGTTACGGGCTGATTGTACATAGTGCCATTGATCGGTTTTAGTCGACTCGTGGGTTATAAGGAGTCTGTTGACCACGAAAGTGTTAAAACGAGTAGTGATGTTGTTTATGTAATGAAGTACCGTGGCTGAGTCCGTCCAACAGTTTGGCTCCCAATTTATCCGATCGAAGCATCTCCTAATCGGCGTCGCGGCTTTCACGGCCAGTACTGCTGCCGTCAGTTCCAGCATTGAAATGGACACCGTTTTCAATGGAGCCACTCTCGCCTTTGCGAACAGTATCTGGCTGCACCGCCTGCCATTTGTGTCCATCCAGCAGCTGTAAGCAACTATCCCGTAACCTATTTCTGATGCATCAGAAGATAAGTGGGGTTGGGCGTCGTTTGTGCACTTGATTCCTGTTAAGAATCTTTGTATTTTGATCTCACCAAGTTGCTCCAGGTTGTGCAGCCAGTCGCGCCATCACTTATCGTCGTCATCCTGGAGAGGTTCGTCCCAACCCGCCCCTCTTCGGCACAGCAATTGCAGCAAGCACTTTCCAGGCAACAACCATGGCGAAACGAAACCTGGAGGGTCATAGAAGCTTGAGACTGATGATAGGATTCCTCTCCGTGTGACTGGTCTTTCGGGTAGGTCCAGAGTAAATATGAATTCGTCACCTCCGGGTTTCCATTGAGGACCAAGCGTCCGCTCCGTTTGTAACGAGGATCCCAAAAGCTCTCTCGCATACTCCATTTTCTCGGACTTCGGGATAACATTGAGCACCTCTTAGCTGTTTGAAGTCCATTTGGTGAGGTTGAATCCTCCGGCATTTAGAGCGGCGATCAGTTCGGTCATATGGAGAACAGCAGTATTTGGGTCGTCGAAGGAACACAGAAAGTCGTCTAAGTAGAGGTGGTCCACTGCTCTTCGTAGAAAATTGCTGGTGCCGCCAAAATGCTTGAGGGTTTCCCGGAGGTCAAAGTTAGCAGAGAAGGGAGATGATACCGTCCCAAAGGGATGAACGGTCAGCCTGTACTCGTCAGGTGCGCGACTTGCGTCGTTTCCGGGCCACCAGAGAAGACAAAAGGCTTCCGTATCCTTAACTGGCATCTTTACTTGTAGAAAAATTTCACGTATGTCCGCAGAGACGGCCACTTTTCCTAGCCCGAAACGACATTAAACCTCGACTAGTGACGTTGTCCGGTCTGGGCCCTGTAGAATATGGCCGTTGAGTGACTCACCCCGACATTTCGCGGCACGGTCGAAAACCATTCTGACTATCCCCGGTTTCTTTGGGTTCATGACCGGGAGATGAGGTAGGTACCACCGCAAATTTGCGCTGATAGCCGCTGTATCCACTCTTTCTATATAACCCAAGTCGATGTTATGTTGCATGGCTCGCGTGCTTTCTATCCTTAATTGTGGTTCTCGAATGAGCCCAGTTTTTAGGAGGCATGATCTTTTCAGAGTCATTTCTCGGCTGTTTGGCATGGGTTTCATGTTGGGTCTCCACGGGACAGGAATCTCGAAACGATCTATTACATACTTAGCGTTCTCGGTTACCATTCTCAAAGGCGCCCTATCTTCTCGTGATGGGGCATCTCTATCAATGGCCAGGTCGGCAAACTCCGCATTATATAGTTGCTGGAATGCCTGTTAAATGTTCGCCGTTTCCACCGAAGTGCCGTTGATTTGGGTCCATCTGCAGCATCTTCCATGTGTACTACCATATAAAGTTCAGCCGAATATAGTGCTTCGCGACCTCCTATTCTTTGATCTAAGACCCAATGCGCTTCCGGTACATCACAGCCGATCAGCAGATCAATTTCGTTATTCTGCCACTCCTCGATCATAACCCAGTCGAGATGCGGCCACTGAGTCGGAATCGATTGTACTGACTGGGGTGCTCTCATCAGCAGGTCCTTTATGGTGAATGCTTCCGGAGTTTCTGCTCTGCCGTTGCTGACCAAGGAAACGAGTTGTAGGTGCAGTTTGGTCGACTGGATGACTTCGGTGCCACTCACAGTGCTCACTGCTAATGAAGATTGATTCCCTGTGATCCCGTATCTCTCTGCGAACTCCTTCCTTACTAGCGTGGTATCCGAGCCACTATCTATGAAGGCCAACGCTTTGACCACCCCAGCTGGGGTCACTACTCCCACAGCAACTACTCCTAAACGTACCGGTTTACTGGCAGACCGCTAAGTTGAACAAATAGCACTGGGCTTGGTAGTCGCCTCGGGTAAGGTTACTCTCGCCTGGTGCAGCAATCGACGGTGTCTGCCGGTACAGCCCTCGTAACCACATTGGTTCCTTGTCCTACAAGCTGTCCCCCGCTGCGTGGTGCTGAGACAAATAAAACACGCTCCCTCCCTCCTCGTCATCCCCCACCATTCGTCTATTGTGGCGCTGCCGAACTTGGGGTATTCTGGTGGTCCACGGCTAGCAGCACAGGATCTGCAATTTGGTTGCGCCGTGGCATCGCGTGAAATGGCGTGTGCATTGGTCCAAGGTTGGTATTTTGTATGTTCCCGTGCAGGGGTTTGAGCTTGGCTAGTACTGGGCTTGTTTGCCCGGTTGCTGTCCCGGATAAGTCGGCCGAACCTGCTGTCGGCTATCTTGGTTTGCCTCTCCAAGGATTCGGTCAGATCTTCGAAGTAAGCCTCCCTGTCGCTCCGGCTTATCCGTTTCGCTTCTTCCGCCCACCGTCCCTGTATTTCTGGAGAGGGGTGACGGACTATGCCTTCCAAATTGTGCATGGCATCTAGGCCAGCCCTGTAACCTGAATGGTCGAGGGCTATTGAGCAGTTTTGCATCTTGATCACCAGGTCGGCCATTGTGTAGACATCGCCCTTGGTTCTCTTTGCCTCTATCATCACGCCCTCTATTAGGTTACGGGCTACTTTGAACGGTTGGACGAACAAGTCCCTTAGAATCTTCCTTGCTCGAGTGTAGCCTTGTTCCGGGTCGAGCATGGTACACCCATCGATAACTTCTCTTGCTCGGCCTCGACAGTAGTGAGTCAGGTTGAGAAGCCTTTGCCCGGGGTCGGTTACCTCATTTTCGACGAACGTTTCGAACTGCTTGGCGAACTTGCAGTGATGTTCAGGTCATCCGTCTAGAGCCGTCGGTTCTACTCCTGGCAAATCGATCGTTGGTGTTTTGTAGTCGGCGGCCGGCATGGAGTTTCCTATTTTATTGTGCCCTGATCTATCAGAAGTGTCGCAGTCGTTTGTCTCATGGTCAGGCTCTTTCTGTATACACTTCTTTTCTGCTTCCTGGGCCTGTTGTCTAGCCGATAACAGTTGTTGTTCAAGGTCTAATATCCTCAGTCTATATAGATCAACATCCTTACAATCCATATTGCCCTCAGTAACACATGAACTAGCACTGACAGGACTAGGCGATCTGACATTATCCCAAGAATCAAGTGTACCCAAAACCTCCCCAGTGACTTGCAGTATTACTTCCTGCCCAGATTCCAATATCTTCGATCCTTTTCTTGGCATTTTGCGTGTTTTTCCCCGTTCCAAATTGATCTATTGAGTATTGTAACACACGTTTGAGCAATGCGTATCCAAATTCGCAGCGAATCCCGAAATCAAAAGGCGATTATCCGTGATATTCTACGATGCTAGATTATCGAATGAACAATGACACTAAAATGATACAAACCTCAATAGTGAGATCACAAGGACTCAACAAACGAGAAACCGAATTGCAGCGTGCGAGCAAGGAGCACGTGCGTCACGCAGGTCCAGAACAAGGATATGACAAATTAGCGCTCTGGGCTCGAACAAACAACAATTGGTCCATAAAAACAAACGGTTCGTAAAGACACGTCAATAGTGTAGGCAAGTGAGTGATGTTAAGAAAACACTGAATCGCAAGGGTTTTAGGGGATTTTCCACGACCGGTCGTTACACCGTAATAACCACCGGACATAAGTCCCTTTCTTAAATCATCATCACCTGGTCAATAAACTCGGAGTTCTGGTTGATTCGCTTTTCCTGTTGCTTGCAATGGATGAACGATTATCCTTGTGGGGCTAGCAGAAGTGCATCTCTGAACAACCTAGGTGGTGCGTCCTCCAACTTCCATTCTATCTCTGGGACTTTCGAGTCTTCTGTGGTAAGCCCTGTCTCAATTTTACTGACTGCATTGAGTGCCACCACTAGTTAGGTTTCCTTAACTCTGGTAGAGGATGGGCCTCAGTAAAAACGAAGAGTTACAGAGCTCATTTACGTTCTAAATGTAGAGCTGATACCGTACACATTCGGTAACCACATCTCTACTACTTTTTAATAATAATAATAATATTGGTATATTTCTCGGCCATGGTCGAGAGGCACGCGCTAACGCATGATCATGGTGTAACATGTTACTGAATATGGTGAAATATTCACAAAATTCTAAGTATGAAAGTCGAGAGTATCAGAAATGGAAAAACATAGACAGCAACAGTTTGAATGGATCATTCTGATAATGGTTTGCGCGGCAGTTTTGAACCAGTTTCGAATCCGGGCTAGGTAGTGGTGCGCGGTGGAGATGTCGAAGAAATCGTTACGCAGTGCTAAGGAGGCATTATGAACAAGAATGATGCAGGCCAAGGAAACCAGAGGCCAACTAAGGTTCTGCAGATGGAGTAAATTTTTAACAAGAAGAAGAGGGGGGAAAATCGACGCATGCGAAGAGGATAGCGATCCATGAAGACCCTGAATGACGGATTTACCGGAGTTTGAGAAACGGAGTGAGCTTAGAATCAAGGGGACATGAGGCCAATTTCGTGAAAGTGAACTGGTGGGTGTGGGAGAAACAGCAGTCCATAAAAAGGTAAGTTTAGATTCATGGCCAATAACATGTACTATTTAGAAATAAGAAGGCGCAACTGGAAGGATCTCGAGAAGTGGAGAGTCAATTTCCAGCCGGCTACGGTTCGGAGGAAGGATAACCTGTGGTAACGGATAATAAAGTGGGAAAATCTTCGCATGGACTTCAGCGTTATTATGCTGTTTCACTGACAAATATATGTATGTGTTGATGCATTTGCCTTCAGTGTTATTTAGCGTCATTTCTGGCAATGTACGGCTTTGAATGCGTAAGTTTCTTCTGGCATGGCACGGTATGTATCGGTCGATCAGCCGAGTGTGGCTGTATATTATCGGCATGCGCGTGAACTGGAATTCGTGTTCGTTGCGTTAGAAAACGCTGAACGATCTGATAAGCAATTAAGGGTATCTCCTGTTGTGTGGTTTGATTTCAGTCTCAGTTGCTATGGTAGGTTCCACTTGAGTCTCTATCCGTGCGAGTCAGAGCGGCGTCCTTGGTTAGCCAATTTGGCGGCTGAGATGGTGAGAGACAACGAACCTGAAATGAAGGGAGATTTCAGTCTGGACGTGGTTCCAGCTGTGGGTTATGATAACATATGAAGACAATAAACAATGGATTGGTTAGGTCTATGTGAGTAGGGCATGGGTAAAATAGACTCGCAGTGGATTTGAGCTATACTGCTGCAGGCCGACGAAGTTGCGTACACCGGCTTGGTAACTGTATGCGTTTTAAAAGGATTTGTGATTTGCCCGTGAGCATGGCATCGCTGGGATACTAATAAAATACCTAGGGCTTCACGGTTAAGAGTGGTTAGTAATGATAACCCTCGATACCGTTTGCTTACGCAGAACGTGGTTAGGCAACGAGGCGACAGGATAGGTTTGAAGTGACAGACTGAGCGAGTAGGACTAACGTACTGTTTGCGTGGCTCTATGCTGTTACTGTCTCTTTCAGTATAGTGGTTATTCTATACTGAGGAGTCAAAGTAGAAGGAACTATTGGGGTGACAGTAGTGATACATTAGAGGTAATTGGTCACTTGTCTTGGGACATTGACGCGAGTTCAACTATGCTCTTCCTCGATAGTGCAATTGTACTGAGATTTAGCCCCAATGTGAGCAAGGAAATCTGATGCGGATATGATTGCATGGTTACTGTGGTATCTTTTTCGCTGTTATCGTGCTGCAAAGCAGGACTACACCGATGTGAGGACTGGTTTGGGGAACCGTGAGAGGTGGGTCCGAATTTTCGTCAGGGAAGCAAACTCTAACGGTCTACATTTGGTGCTCATGATAGGCGGCACAAGGGCCAGCTTCAGGTAGGGAGGTAGCACGATACACAACTACTGGCATCCAGCACGTGGCTCTCCAAGAATGATCCACACTTTTTAGACGTTCTTATTATTCTTTTTTTTAATGGTTTTATCACAGTCAGGTATCTGGCTGTCAGAGAAGGCGGAGCTGCTTTTGGTGGGCGACCACAGCTCCCACGCCCCGGCCGAAACATGGACCGCATGTAACAAGCCGCGTTGGGAATAGGTCAACCACACCAGTCAATCCGTAGCGACACTACAACCCAGAGACATGGGTCACATGTGACAGGGCTGGTGTGCCTGGAAGACAAAACAGGGGTATATTTTTTTCTCACTTTTTTGTGCCAATCTCTTACTTTTTGGTGTTTATGTCTTATTGGTGGTCAACTCTGTGCAGGGAGACCATCACGGCCGGGAAAGTTTGCAGAAGTGCCGCGCTAACACTCGCCTTATCCGTGAAGTCAGAACACCCAGGCCGTTTACATGGGACAAAAAATGCAGGGGGAGGTAGGGTCAACCACAGCCTGTGATTATTCGATGGAGTTTATGTTCAACAAAACGCCAGTCTGCACAAAGATGGGGTACAACTTGCAGCACTGACAACGTGATTCGTCGGTACGATCCACAGATGGTTAGTAGTTTTGATGGCTAAGTATCAAGTGTTGTATAGGCCTATCGTGGAGGATGCTAGAGTTCTGTGATAGGGACAGAATTTGAGCTGTGAATGTCTTATGGTGACTACTGGGTGGAGGTTGAGGAGTGTGACAGGTGCTGCGTATTGGGTTAGAGACAGAGGCAAAAACCTAATAATAATCAGCACAGGAAATGTTCAAAGACTATCTTTCTTGCTTCCAGTGGTATTTCATAAATTCAAATACGACTTCTGAAGCACTGGCCTCAGTCGTGAGAGTTATTATGTTTAGGCATTGTAAACTGGTAGGTTTACGCTTAGGTGATGGCAATTACGTCGTATGGTGTGGCACATCCTAGATTATCAAGGGTTCGGGTTAGTATCCAACGCTTTCCTCATAAGCTCTGTCAAAAGACATATAAGGATTCGTAAGAGAAAGGTCTACGATTTCATCCAAGCAAGCGCCTCCAAAATAACCCAAAGAGGGAACCGAAGAACAAGAGGGTCGAGGTCTCACCGTCGACGAAGACAGCTTGTCTTGCTACCCTGTCCTATAGGCCAATGGGATTTGAGGTTGGTTTTACTTCTACCGGGGTTCTCTTGTCTTTGGGAGCCGAAACGGATGGGCAGACAATAAGAAATCTACAACATGGCCGTAAACACTAGAATAGATACCATTTCGTTTTTCTGTTCTGACGTGAGGATCTCTGGAGCATAGGGTGCAGTAAAAGGGGCACAGACCTGGCTCGAATCTTCTTATCACGTGCCTTGAAATGACCGGATCCTTGCTGTAAGTCCCGCGTTGATTAATTTTCCCAAGTGCTCCGAGCTGGACTATATGCGTGAGTGTACCGTGCAATGACGAAGGTTATTTCATATTGCCGCGAGCTCCATGATAACTCCGAGGTACGCCTTTTCATTCAAAGAAACTCTAAGATCATCCTCTATAATCGATGAGGTTGGACAGTTCTCTTGCTCAGCTGTCTTCTCGTTGGGTAAAGACCAGTGTATTTTGGCTGCCTGTTGATTATCAACGTTTGTATGGACCGAGCCGTTTTTATTCATAACTCGTTATGGTTTTACGCTTACTGTGTGTTGTGAGATATGAAGCTGCCTGGCCGGAGGGAGTGGGAAGCTAGTAGCTGAAGTCACTGGGTGCTAAGTGTGCTACAGGGAGGGGATCGTGGAGACGTTTGGGATTTGCGAGGAGGTGTATATGTTATACTTTCAGAAAAGCTGGGTCGAATGTGTTAGTGGAATTTGCAAGGAGGCCGCAAGCTGTTCTGCACAGGGCCGTCCAGGAGAGACGATGTGGGACTTCCTTCTGGGGACTGCATAAAGGCTGATTAGGAGATGCCACCAAGTGATGCAGTGAAAAGTTCATAAGCAGAGGTCCTAGGTTCTCTCCAGAGAACATTCTTTAAAGAAATTAGGAACCAGGTGAGCAGTCACCCCGCTTTAGCTGCCACCGGCCCCGAGCTGCGTTTTGTTACGGCAGGGGGGATGACGCAGGAACTGAAGAGAAAAACAACGTAATAATAAAGCCCAAATACGGGGAGCGACTTCAAGTCACAAGAACGGCAATTCAAGCAGAGAGTAGCCCATTCAAGATGGTCCCGAACCAGTAACAAGACCGGTTTGTAGACTTTATGGTGTTCAATCAAAATCTGTAAAAATGAGGAATACAAAAACCTCAAACATTCTGCCAGATAAACTCAACAGTAAAACCCTGAGGTTTAACGGCCCTTGGCCCAGGTGTTACGAACGTTTGAGCAATGCGTAGCCAAATTCGCAACGGATCCCGAAATCAAAAGACGATTATCCGTGATATTCCACGATACTAGATTATTACAATAAACAATGACATAAACAATATACAAACCTCAATAATACGATCACAAGGACTCAACAACGAGAAACCGAATAACAGCGTGTGAGCAGACAGCACGTGCGTCACGCAGGTCCTGAACAAGGATGTGCCAATGTAGTGCTCTGGGCGCGAACAAACAACAATTGGTCCAGAAAAACAACCAGTTCGTAAAGACAAGCCAATAGTGTATGGAAATGAGTGATGTTGGGAAAAACACTGAATCGCGAGGGGAAAAGGGGGATTTTCCACGACCGGCTGTTACACCGCCCACCAAAATCCTCCTGGATCCTTAGCAGAGTCAAAGGTTCGGTATAAAGGTACTGATTCTTCCTACCTGCCTAGGCCCTGCTGTCAGTGCGCGCGTCTAATGCTTGTCGTCAACGTTCTACTACTGGCCGCACCTAATCCATTGGATACGTAGACGTGAGGCTAGTCTACATCTTCCACAAGACCAAATGACCGATGGCGGGCGTGAATGGTCACATAGACGTTGTCCTCGTAAGAGGCCGTCCGGTCCTGGATGTACGTGCTTGAGTGTGTGTGTGAGTGCGTGTGTGCGTGTGCCGGGGTTACAATGAAATCACAGGTATGACTACACATCAAAGGAGGACTTTCTGCAATGTCAACAAAAGACCGCGTGGCAAGAAAATGAGTAAAATGTAGCATGTGTGTGTGACCTGAGCTCCGTTACTTCCACATATGCAAGGGGCATTCGGTAGCGTCAACAAAAAGCAAAATCAACGAACACTGTCACATGTTTGATGGGTTTACGGGATGTAGAGTGCGTCGTGCATGCGTGTATGTATCGGGATGTACAATGGAATCGCATTCATCACCACATATCGGAAAGAACCTTCTGTAATGTCAACGAAAAGACCGCGAGCACCTTAACGTGTTTGACGGAGATTGTGTGGTATATATGGTGTTTCTTTATCCACCTCGATTACTGGTGTGAAAAAGGTTTACTAGGCCTCAGGGTTATCAGCTCCTCCGTCTTCGCTCTCGAGTAGGTTAATACTGCGTATGCCACGAATGAGCACTCCGTTAGCTGTCTTCACCTTCACCGTTCTTATCATTCCGTCAGTGCTTTTGATGGTTTCCGTAACTACTCCCAAAGACCAAGAGCTGAAATGTGCGCGTTCGTCGGCGATCATAACCACGTCCCCAACTTTGAATGGTCTTGTTTTGGCCAGCCACTTCTGTCGAGTCTGCAAAGCCGGTAGGTACTCCCGTAGCCATCGCCTCCAGAAGACCTTGGCCAGATAGTTCGCTAGCTTCCACCCGTGGAGGTAGCTCCCACGAAGGTTTACCGGCCCTTGGAAACCCTCGTTCGACCTTAGCGTCAATAAGTCGTTTGGGGTGAGCGCCAGGTGGGTGGGGTCGCCGTTCAATACTGGAACCAGGGGGCGGTTGTTCAGGATTCGCTCCACCTCAGTCATGACGGTGTTCACCGTCTCGTCGTCGGGCGGCTGCTGCTCCATGATTGACAGCAATATCCGTCTGGCGGACCGGATCATGCGTTCCCATATGCCGCCTCGGTGGCTGGCCTGTGGGGGGTTGAAATGCCATCGTATGCCGTAGGCCACGGTTCGATTCTGCAGTTCGTCCCTGTTTATGTTCTTGTGCAAACGCTGCAATTCCCGGTGAGCGCCCACAAAGTTCGATCCATTATCTGAGTATATATCGGCCGGTACGCCCCGTCGGTTGATAAATCTTTGCAAGGCCCGTAGAAACGAATCGGTCGTCATCGAATGTGCGACTTCTAGGTGTACCGCACGTGATTTCATGCACGTCATGATACATCCGTATCGCTTTTCTAATCTTTTCCCGCACTTGATCCACAAGGGCCCGAAATAGTCCAACCCGGTGTCACTGAACGGCCACCAGCCCGTAGTCACCCTGCATTCTGGTAGTGGGGCCATGAGTTGTTTGCCTGCTATGGCGTTGCGTCTCCTGCATTGCACACCCCGTCGGATTACGCGTTTTACAGTCTCTCGTCCTCTCAACAACCAAAGACGCTTTCGGATGACGCTCGTCACGTGACTTTCCCCGGCATGTCCCTCCATGGCGTGGACGTGTTGAATCATTAGCTCTACTACAGGTTGTCTCGCAGGCAGCAGTATAGGATACTTTGTGTCGAAGTTCAGGTGGACGTTGGTCAGCCTACCATCTACCCGCAGCAGTCCGTCGATGAGTTTGGGGTTTAAACGCTTCAGCTCGCCTCTTGGAAATGGCATGTCTTTATTGGTCGGCCCCACTTCTTCCGCCCTCTTGAGTTCTCGGGCGAAAGCCTCGTGTTGTATCATTCTGAAAATGTCGTACTCTGCCGCTTGTAGCTCATCGGGACCCATCGGGCCGACCCGTATTCGACCTGAGGGCCGTAGCCCTTTCATAACTAGTAAATTTCTCTTGAACCTGGTTAACCAAACTAGCGAACGAAGCGTCTTCATCCAGGAAGAAAACCTGACCAGTCGTGATAGAATGGATGACGCTTCGACGACGTTGGTTGCTATCACTACGCCTTTGATCTCCAGTTCCACTTCCGTAGGCGTTTTTAATTCGAACACGGGCCAGTCCTTTTGGGCAATTGCAGGAAGTTCGGCCCTCTCGTCCACGTGTCCAGTTGCCTTAAGTTGTTCGCACCTCGGGAGCGCGGGTCGGCCGGATTATCGCCAGACCTGACATGACTCCACTGGTGCGTGGCTGATTCATCGTGGATAATCGTGAGCCGGTTAGCAGCGAAAGTACTAAACCGGCTCCGGACGTTGTTGATGTAGTAAAGTACTATCGTTGAATCCGTCCAGAAGCTCACCGACCAAATGTAGAGATCGAAACATCTCTTCACAGCTTGCACCACCCTGACTGCCAACACGGCTGCGCTGAGTTCAAGGCGTGGGATTGAGACCGACTTCAGTGGAGCAACGCGGGCTTTGGCGAACAGGATCCTCGTGGTATATTGCCCATCTCCTGCGCACCATCGTCCGTACACCACAGCTCCATAACCGACTTCGGATGCATCGGAAAAGGCATGTAGTTCTCCAGTCCGTGTCGTATGGCCAGGAGTCAAACATCGTGGGATTCTTATGTCCCCTAATTTCTTCAAGGTGTTCAAAATTTCTTCCCAGTCCAGCCGGTCCCCTCGGTCCAGTGACTGGTCCCAATCAACTTTCTTACGGCATAGCCGCTGCAGCAAGAACTTTCCGGGTAGCAGCCATGGTGAGACGAAACCGAGCGGGTCGAACAAACTTGAGACGGCAGATAGTATGTCACGACGGGTTATTGGCAGCTCGGGAACGTTTAGTTCGAAAACAAAATCGTCCGTTTCCGCGTCCCATTGTATCCCTAAGGTGCGCTCGATAGGAAGTGGAGAGCCGTCCAAATCTCTTACCCTTTCGGCCTTTTCGTGATACGGGATGACCTTCAGCACTTCTGAAGCGTTCGACATCCATTTAGTTAGATGGAAGCCGCCCTCTTCCAGCAATCTCGTCAGACCCCTGAACTGCTCTAGAGCTGATTCCACATCATCGAATGACCCAAGGTAGTCGTCGACGTAGAAATTCCTGGTGATGCTTTCTACCACCGTCCGATGTACTAGATCGCCATGTTTGTTCGCTGATTCTCGGAGGGCGTAGTTTGCACAAAATGGTGACGATATGGCTCCGAAGGGGTGGACGGTCATCCTATAATTCACCACTGCGTTGTCCCGGTCGCTCCCTTCCCACCGCAGGAAACGCAAAGCATCTCGTTCTCCTACCGGAATCTTCACCTGATGGAACATTTCCCTAATGTCAGCAGACAAAGCCACTTTACCCACTCTGAAACGGCACAAAACATCGATCAGTGGTGTGGTCCAGTCAGGCCCCTGTAGTAGGCGATCGTTTAACGACTTGCCCTGGAACTTGGCCGCACAGTCGAAAACCACCCTCAGTTTATTGGGTTTCTTGGGGTTGATAACCGGATGGTGAGGCAGATACCAGATACCCCTTTTGCTGTCGGTGTTAACAGGCACCTTTTCAACGTAACCGAGGGTCTCGTTTCGCTTCATAAATCCGCGTATCGTTCCCACAGATTCTGGTCTCGAATGAAGCGTTCTTTTAGTCGTAGTAATCGTTGGAGAACATAGTTTCTGTTGTCAGTCCACGGGTCGACCGGTGTGCGCCATGGGAGGGGAACCTCGAACTGTTTTTTGAGGCCTCTAGAGCCTTGCCGCACCGTTTGTAGAGCGAAGTGATCCTCTTGAGACAACGTCGATCTTTCGTCTCCAATGTCATGAAACTCCTTTTCATACAGCCGTTGCAGATGATACTCTATGCGGTCCGTTTCGGCGGATAAGTAATTCACGGAACCGCGTACCCCTACTGGACCGTATAACATCCATCCCAGGGCCGTGCGTACGGCATAAGGTGCTTGGCGGTCGCCCACCCTCTGGTCAAGCACCCAATGCGCCTCTGGCACGTCGCAGCCGATGAGGAGATCCACCTCATCATCTGCCCAGTCTACAACGGTTACATCCTGCAGGTGGGGCCACCGAGTCAAGATTGCGTTCACCGACCTTGGTGCTCGCATGGGGAGATCCGCTAACGTGAATGACTCCGTTGGTTCAATTTCCTCGTTAGTGTCTAGAGAGATGAGTTGCAGCCTTAATCTACCGGCAGTCATTACCTGTGTTCCGCCCACCGTGCTCACTGCTAACGACGTCGCACCTTTAGCCAGTTGGTGTTTGTCGGCAAACCGCTCTTTCACTAAAGTGGTGTCGGATCCACTATCAACGAAAGCCAACGCCTTGACTATCCCAGTCGGAGTCACTACTCCCACGGCCACTACGCCTAAACGTACCGGTTTACTGGCAGATTGTGAAGTTGAACAAATCACGCTGGGCTTGGCACTCGCCTCGGATATGGTTACTCTCGCCTGATGCAGCAGCCGATGGTGTCTTCCCGTGCAGCCCTCGTAACCACATCGATTCCTTGTCCTACAGGCTGCTGCCCGGTGCGTGGTGTTGAGACAGATAAAACATGCTCCTGCCATCCTCGCCATTTCCCACCGTTCGTCTATTGTGGCGTTGCCGAACTTGGGGCATTCTGGTAGGCCATGGCTGGTACCACAGGATCTGCAATTTGGTTTCGCCGTAGCATCTCGTGAAATGACGTGTGTATTGGTCCAAGGCTGGTACTTCGGATGTTCCCGAACTGGGGTTTGGACTTGGCTAGTACTGGGCTTGTTTGCTCGGTTGCTGTCCCGGATGAGTCGGCCGAATCTGCTGTCAGCTATCTTCGTTTGCCTGTCTAAGTTTTCGGTCAGGTCTTCGAAGTTGGCTTCTCTGTCGCTTCGGCTGATCCGTTTCGCTTCTTCCGCCCACCGACCCTGTAGTTCGGGAGAGAGGTGACGGACTATGCCCTCCAAAGTGTGCATGGCGTCTAGGTCAGCCCTGTAACCTAAATGGTCGAGGGCTATTGAGCAGTTCTGCATCTTAATCACCAGGTCGGCTATGGTGTAGACATCGCCCTTGGTTCTCTTTGCCTCTGCCATCATGCCCTCTATTAGGTTACGGGCTACTTTGAAAGGTTGGCCAAACAAGTCCCTTAGAATCTTCCTTGCCCTTGTGTAGCCTTGTTCTGGGTCGAGCATGGTGCACCCGTCGATAGCTTCTCTTGCTCGGCCTCGACAGTAGTGAGTCAGGTTGAGAAGCCTTTGCCCAGGGTCGTTTACCTTATTTTCAACGAACGTCTCGAACTGCTTGACAAACTTGCAGTATTGCTCAGCTCGCCCGTCGAAAACCGTTAACTCCACTCTAGGCAGATCGATCGATGGTGGTTTGTAGTCGGCGACCGGCGTGGGGTTCCCTACCTTATTGCACCCTAATCTATCGGAAGTGTCGAAGCCGCTGGTCTCATGCTCTCGCTGTTTCTGTGTACAATTCTCTGCTTCCTGGGCCTGTAGTCTAGCCGATAGTAACTGTTGCTCTAGTTCTAGTATTCTCAGCTTATAGATATCGACATCCTTACGATCAATATTGTTCTCAATAACACATGAACTAGCACTGACAGGACTAAGCGATCTAGCATTAACTGAAGAATCATATGTACCCAAAACCTCCCTAGAGACTTGCCGTATTAATTCCTGTCCGGATTCGACTGCTTTTGATCCTTTTATTGGCATTTTGCGTGTTTTTCCTCGTTCCAAATTGATCTATTGAGTATTGTTACGAACGTTTGAGCAATGCGTAGCCAAATTCGCAACGGATCCCGAAATCAAAAGACGATTATCCGTGATATTCCACGATACTAGATTATTACAATAAACAATGACATAAACAATATACAAACCTCAATAATACGATCACAAGGACTCAACAACGAGAAACCGAATAACAGCGTGTGAGCAGACAGCACGTGCGTCACGCAGGTCCTGAACAAGGATGTGCCAATGTAGTGCTCTGGGCGCGAACAAACAACAATTGGTCCAGAAAAACAACCAGTTCGTAAAGACAAGCCAATAGTGTATGGAAATGAGTGATGTTGGGAAAAACACTGAATCGCGAGGGGAAAAGGGGGATTTTCCACGACCGGCTGTTACACCAGGCACGAGAGTTGGAGACAGTTCAATATTTAGATGTTTGCCCCACATAAGCAAGCGGAAGTGCTGGTGACTTGTATAGAGGAGCTGGGCAAAGTAACGTCCAATATAGTCTAGTTCACGAAGCACGTAGAAAACGTGGAAAGGTTTCCAACACATCCTTTGCAGCGATGGGCGGCACCTTGAGGACAATGGAACCTGGTGCTGGATTCAAAGTCCAATTGACGAACATCGGATGGTGGATCCCATAGGGGAGGGGCGAGGTCGAATCGACGACAACAGATTCTGGATCAGCAGAGACCTTTTGTTTGAGAACCTAGGACCCAGGACAAACAGAAGAAGAGCTCACAATGTACTGTATATTGCAGGTGTTCCCCATCCTGTTCCCTTGAAAAGAATGCACAGAACGGGCACGCGGAAGTCTCCGTCCGCTAGAATGGGCACTATTGCCGCATAACCAATACTAGTCAAATTTACTGGTGAGCTTATTCCGGGCATGCCGCCGACTAGAGCAGCCAAAATAACCCATAATAACAGGGGCCGGTACCACCTCTTACCGGAAGAGCACAGAGTACAGGGCAGAGCTATTGATAAACCATCGTCGGCACTGGGGAAAGATCCGCAAGGACAGCAGTAAACGGAATCCGGCTTTGCGGTAACCCTTCGACGGCGATAGGGAAGCCACTAAAGTCCTTTGGAATGGTGGCCACTGAGCGCTCTAGAAGGTGAAAATATGAAGCACTGTGAACGCGGAGGTCATCAGTCCTCCATTAGGAATGGATTGGGAAGTGTCGGAGGTCCTAGATAACTAGTGGCCTCCATGCGCCCTATTGACGAACTCGATTGCAGAAAGCTTCCACCACCTCGAGAGTCTCCTCCGAGAAGGAGGCATGTTTGAAAATGAGGATATCTGCCCTGTGAAGTAAATGCGGTGGAGTTATACATCAACTTACGTACAGTTAGGAAGGAATGAATGGAGCTCTCCTAAACTGCCTGGGAGAGCAACGCGTCGAAAGTTGCCCTTACGGAAAGAGCTCTTTGGATAAGAACCTGTGCCATGAAAGCGAAGTAGCGACTTCACAGTCTGAGAGCAGGAAGGAGAACACTATTGACCTGGACGTGGGGTAGCCATCCTGATTAGGTCCGGCAAAAACCATCTTGAGTTTCTGGCCGACATGTGTTCCAGAAGTGTTCCGCTGTTCGCCGTTCCGATCGTCCTTCTGGGCAGAATAGTTAACTTCTGTGTCTACAAGGCTCCGAGTACAAACCGCGGCGAGGATATCTGCCTACTGCGGACCCTGAGTGAACCAGCTGGAAAAGCATATAAATCCCTCATAGCTGGTGGCTTCAAATGGCGCACTCTGACTGGACTGCTAAAGTCCTGATGCCGGGGTCACAGAAAAGCCACTAAGAATGGTTGAATGTAAATGCGCTGCACAAACATAATAGAGGACATACTAGATGCTAGGCTGGGTGCTCGCCATCCCCGATGGACCTCGCAGCAATAAAAATCCCGAAAGAAACATCCAAATGGTAGTACTGTGCTCAGTTGGGAAAAAGCGATCACACGTGTGTCACGATCACCCAGTGCATGCGGCAGCCAAAGGTGGCCTTAAGGCTGGGTGGAAATTTCGGTGGCACCGGTAAAGACAAGCTTCGCACTGGGGCAATGGAGCGGAAGTGGGATACTGAGGAAGAAGCTAATATCGGGGAATGCTGGAAGGTAATAAGAAGGTCACTAAATGCTCTTCAGAACTGGTTTGCGTCTTGCAAATGAAGGAGTGGTGATAGCGAACAAGTGCTGTGGAAGGTTGCGGCGGCCAAGGCCACCAGTTGTAGAAACCGAAGCTGGAACCACCACAAAGTTCCGGCAAATAACTAGCTTAGTCTCGCTAAACCAAGCTCCAAAAATAGACCGTGATCCCTTTGAAGCTTTCTGAGACAGAAGTCCAGCTAAGACTGCAAAATACGTGAAAAAGCAGCCTATGAATCTCCACAGTTACGTACACTTAAGATGCCCAACGAAAGATGGGGCAGTTCCAATCTTTACTAAGGACCTCAGTAGTGCCACTGAGGGCCAGAGCAACGCAGGCGCCCTGGGTGACTGCTTCGGTATTGTACCTAGGTAGATAGTGGGATGCTATTTGACGTGAAGCTAGTGCATCCTCCTCCGCAGCTAAATGAACTAGTTCTCTCAGAGGGGATAGTGCGTAAGTACGTACGCGAATCAAACAGTCACAAATCAGCGGTTCCAGATGGCATCCGCCCAGCTAGCATCAAGCAGATTTGGGATATTGTAGCTTCATCGACATGTAAGCAGTGCCGGTCCACGTTGGACCAGAGTAACTTGCTTCAGGACTGGAGAAGCTCCGCGGTATTGTTCACATGCGATGGTGGAATTGGAGCGGCTGTGCTTAGCTATAGTCCGGCAAGCCTAACTAGCAGCCTATGGAAAGTTGTTGAGATCATCCGGGCCTTCTTCTGTCAGCACTTGCTAGGGCACTCCATGCTACGTCCGGCCCAGAGTTCGTTCTCAAAATAGGTCTTGTCCACTCTCTCCCATGTATCCTCGAGATAAAGTGACTCGACGACTGGATGAAGGTAGGCAAGTCGAAGTATGTCAATTTGACTGTAGCAAGGCTTTCGACTCTGGTAATTGTCGTCTGTTGCGGAACGAGATGTTTCCTGGTAGTGAGCTTCCAGTATCTTATCTGGATGGATGAAAGCTAGGACTGTGGTCCGCTTTCGGTGTATTTAATTGACGTCTTCGATCATTCGGGGCCGCAGCTGGTCCTTGCTTCTCGCGGCCATCACTAATACACTCTGGGGTCCCCCAGGGGTCAGCTCTAGGCCCTTTACTGTTTTTCTTTTATATAAATGACCTTCAAAGTAACATAGCAGTGAACACTGTCATGTACTGTGACGACGTTAAGATGTGGAAGACTGGGCCACAGAACTTCAGCCGGCTGTAGACCAAGCCATACAACTATCTGCCGATTAGAGCCTACCAGTAAATGACGACAAAAATGTGAGTAAGGAACCTGGTAATTCCTCAGCTCATCCATTCTGGAAGAATAATGTCACACCAGTTCGGGACTTGGGACAGCATGAGGTCTTGGGCTTATGGCTAAACAAGTGGCTTTCTTTCTCCTACCACCATCAACTAATCAATAGGTCTGCCTTTCGCACTCCCAACATGATAAGACGGAACTTTCCCTCTATAATGAAAGAGGACTTTCATATCATTTATGGGACCTACGTTTGACCTCTTCTAGAGTACCGCAATCAGATTGTACACCCCGGCCTGGTCAAGGACCGAGACATCTTATAAAGTGTACAAAGGAAAGCCCCAAAGTAGTTCGCGGGTTTTCGCGCACCCCCTATCCTCAACGCCTGACCGACCTAATGTAGTACCCTTTAGAAACCCGCACAGGTAGAGAGGATCTTTTCCCAATGTACAACATTTGCACTAAGGGGCCTGCAGACCACTTTTTCACGAGCTCGAGCCTGAAAGCCCTCAAAAGTTACGCTAAGAAAGTATATAAACCTTGTCCTAGTAAAAAGGTCCGTAAGAAATGTTTTACTCACAGAATAGCTTGGTTTGGGAATGACTTGCCCCAGAAAGTTATCGACTCTCCGAGCAAGGAAACATTTAAAAAGCGTTTGGAAAAGTTCCTAGGGCTAACGTTTCCTCCTTCAATGTTTCTAACATTTCATCCGGTTTCTGCTCTCTTTCGAGTTTCCCTCAACCGGCCCGTCTTCCTGTGCTCTGCCCCTCTCGAAAATATGCATATATAAAGATTAAAAAAGGGAGAAACATACACGAAACCTGCAGTTACATTTCCGTCTGCTTTGATGTATAGATATTGCGCCTTCGTTGGACTGTGTTTGTCCTATGCTTTCATGCTTGCTTCTGAGAGCAAAATCCATGTCGCCTTACTGGTCACTCACGAACTATATCTGTACTACCACCTGCTACATACATCTCTGGCAGTTGTCTCCTGTTGTTCCGCTCTCTAGATTTCAGCCGAAGGACTACTACAGACAAGAAGGTAACTCATGAACCGGCAACATTTGGGCCCCAGCCCCTAACCCGTGTATTGCTTGAAGACTCCAAGACTTTATTGCGCACTGCCCCGTTAAATTCTCAAGACGCTTCATGTCCCTCTCAGTTGATGTGAGATGATGTTTTGCCTTTCCCTCTTACTCTATAGGGGATTTGACGAGATAAACTGAGCAGCGGCTGGTGCCTACCCAGTGTGCATACCACTGAAGGAATTCTAGGCACTCGATGGGCAGTGGTCATTACCAGTCCTGTGCAAACTGGAGAAAGTGCAAGGACTAGCCACTAGAATGATGACTGGGCAAGGGGGGTGGTTGGCTAAACAGAGAGTCTTCTTGCCCCAGATCTGTTTTCGATGGAAAAGCGGTGCATTTGCAAGCATTTGATAGAAACCTTCAAGGTAATAGGGGGACAGTCAGGAATAAATCGAGAAGACCTTCTCTCTCCGATCCCGATGAGAGGCATGAGAGGGCATAGCCTTAGGTCACAAAAAGAAGCACTTGAGGCTCCAAATTAGGGCGAAGTACTTCACTAATAGAGTGGTGCCCTATTGTAATAAGCTCCCGGAGGAAATAGTAAATACCACAACAGTGAAAGCTTTTAAGAAAACATTAGAACTATGTTGGGTGGCAGTATACCCCTAACTATGTTAAGCAGTTTTTTGGGAAGAGGCAACTTACTCATTGCTTCCACTTTTCTCTGCAAGGGGCTGATACCGCAAAAACTTTCTGCCTTTCAGAAAAAGAAAATCAAGCAGCGCTGGGAGCTACAGAAGCGAGCCGACAACGCAGCTATCTTGACACATGATTGGCTATGGCCACGCCAAGTACTGTTCACCAGCGGTGCGGTCGTCTCCCTCGGTGAGTGTAGCTGTTTTTGAAATTTTTAGAACACACGGCTCGTTCCCCTTCATTTAAGTTGATCTTTATCTGTGCTGACTGGATCCTGAATAATGTCAATGCCCCTCAAAACTGATATAACCGCTTGCTCAGATGAGGCTACTTTCCCCATGAGACAGTGTGATTCCCCCTCTGTGGCCAGTGTCTCATTCCTCAATGCAGACGAAACGGTCCTTCATAATGTGCTGGCGTCGGATGCACTAAAATGTGCAGCCTAAAGTCAGGCTGCAGAGACAGCTGAGCTAAGGGCCACTGTCCGCCCCCCTAAGGATGAGTTGACCAGCTTGAGGAGTTTCGTTATCAAACTCCTCCCGGTGTCCCAGGCAGCTGATCAGGCGTGTAGAGTTTCTGAGCAGCAAATTCTTGACGCCGCCAAGATTTTACAAGACACCGAGAATTGCTCCAAGAGTGTCATCCTTTGGGGTCACTTCCTCAACTCCGAACACCCTCACGACACCTACACCCAGGTGTTAAACCGCTTTAAGCTCCCTTTCCCACTTAAAGTTCGGTCCACTTGGTTGGTAACCAAACGTACCAATCGGGTACACGGTATTCTCTTTGAAATGGGCTCCACAGATGCAGCCAAACGAATTGTTTCCTCAGTCACAAAGCTCAAGGAGGAAGTTAAGGGGCTCAAGGGAGTATCCATTGATAAGCCACTTCAGCTGGGGCTCCGCAGTGAGAAGGCTAAACCAGCAATTCCACAAAAAGCCGATCCTAAGCTCAGGGTGCTGCCAGTTGTCCAGGTCACTTGCCTCGAGGGTCGAGCTTCATGCCCACCATCCTTCGCTTCCCTACTCACACCATCTCTCGTCGCGGAGAGTACTCCCAGTAGTAGGCCTAGTGCCACTAAACAGCTGTCGCCTACGAAAGTATCCCAGACCCCAACATGGTCAATAAGGCTATTTCAACGGACGAGACTCACCCATCCTTGAGCCCAGACATAAAACTGTAACCTGTTTCTGCTGAAAGCTGCAGCGAGGAGGTTAACGCACCAGGAAATATATCTGGTGCTGTCATGCAAAACAAGCTCACCAACAATAAAACCCAGAACAGGGCATCACGCAGTGCGCAGAAGGGCAAACCACAAGAAGCAGCCCACCCTTTTCGGAGACCGAAGGATGTAGATCGTCCACCTGGATTGATGCCCCCCAGGTTACTAGACATCAAAACCTACCGCCCCCCCCCCAGCGGTCTGCTTACTCTCTAGTCCCCCAATATCTTCAGCCCACGACTCCCCTAGGACCTCCTTTCCACCCCCAAATCCCCTCTTTCCTACTCCTCAAACCCAAAATCAGTTGTCTCTGGTGATTCTGCAACAACTCCTGAGCATGTGCTCAAGTGTTTTTAGATCAATTGCCTGAGTGTGTTGAATAAGATCCCGGAGCTTCGGCAGCTCGCAGTGGATAATAAGCCTCAGATCATAGCCCTCGCAGAAACCTGGCTCACCCCTGAAATACTTGATGCCGAAATATCCATTCCGGGATACTTCACAGTAAGGCAAGACTCCAGTAGAGGTCGTGCTGGCGGGGTCATCATATACTACGATAATTCGATCCCTCCTCCCACTATACTGACAACCCCTACCTTTCCGTGTATTGATTGTTTGTGGGCTGTGCTTAACCTCGCTAGGGCAGATATCCTATTGCTTGGTGTTGTCTATCGTCCTCTCGCATGCAATTCAACTGATAGCCCAGGTCTCATAGACTTATTAGGCTCCCTGAAAAGCTACACAGACTTCACCCATCTGTTAGTCACTGGTGACTTCAACTCACCCAGTACCGACTGGCAAAGAGCTGATGCCTCTGATATCACCTTTGGTAAACCCCTCCCAGATCTTGTACTGAAGAACTCATGGGTGCAGAACGTAAGAGATCCGACCAGATATCGCACAGGACATGCCCCGTCCCTACTAGACCTGGTCATCACCAGTGATCGGTTCCAAATAGATGTCGTGCATTACTTGCCGCCCCTCGGCAGAAGCGATCACATTCTCATTGGATTCGATTAAATCGTGAAACGGCCTCCTCTTCCCTCAGAAACCAAAATTTTGAGATCTCTCAAAAGGACCAATTGTGACCAAGTCTGTGCATTTATTCGCTCCCAGCTAAATTCAACTAACCCAGGTTACTCTGCTGACGAAATGGCAGAGAATCTCAGAGAGTTAATCTCCTTAGCTGATAGGCTATTTGTCCCCAGAACTTGCCGTCCGCAGACGGCTAAGCGACCCCTCCCTCGCCCCATTAGGCGCATTCCAGACGAAAGCGCACGCCTCTTAGCTTGATATAAAGCCGCAGGCCTTGCCCGTGATGCAGAAGACTCCAATATCATACGGAACATATGCAAAGACAAGATTAGGTCCTATCAGAATGCAGTCCAACGATCTGTACTTGGTCGAGCACGGACCAATAAGGCATTTTTCTTTCAGTACATGTGCCGCCTAAGGGGCACAGCTCCGACGCCACTAGCTCTCGAAGATAGTGCCGGATCTCCAATCATTTCCCCTAGCCAAGTAGCCGAGGCATTCAGCCCCTACTTCCGTACGATTTATAGCTCCATACCCACATCATCCCACCTTACCATGCACCCGATATCTCTGGCCACTACTCTTAGCCGCGTCACTATTCCCATTGGTGCAGTCGCTGAAGGTTTCCGACGGCTCAACCAATATTGCTCTATGGGTCCTGACCTAATCCACCCCCGTATTTTCAAGGAAGCCGCAGACATATTAGCTGCTCTTTATGCCGCGCTTTTTCAGCGATGTGTTGACGACGGAGTTTCCCCCAGTAGCTGGAGAAAAGCAGTGATCGCACCCATCTATAAGAAAGGCAGTATACATCTTGCTTATAGTTACAGACCCATAAGCCTCACTTGCATCACCAGCAGAATTTTTGAGGGAATTCTTAAGAGTGGGGTTCATTCCCATCTGAATAGAAATAAGATCCTCTCCGCGTCCCAACATGGGTTTCTTCCTGGCAGATCATACATCGCCAATATACTTACTGTCATGGACAGTCTAACGAAAGCCTGTGATAATGACCAGCTCTCACACACTGTATTCACTTATTTTGCCAAGGCCTTCGATAAGGTCCCCCATGCCACTCTTCTTTATAAGCTGCAGACATACGGGATCACAGGCTCCATGTTGGCAATCCTACGCAGCTTCCTTACCGAACGTACCTTCGTGGTTAAAGTCGGGAATGTTTTGTCTCAACCCTCCCCAGTACCAACTGGGGTCCCCAAGGGTCGGTCTTAGGTCCCCTTCTTTTCTTGATCTATATAAACGATCTTCCGACAGCCCTTTTTGCGAAGATTGCCATATACGCAGACGATGTAACCCTCTGGAGTTCAAGCGTTGAAGACTTGCAAATTGCAGTTTATGAAACGAAACGCTGGTCCGGGGATTGGAACCTCCCAGTTAATGATGACAAATGCGTGAGCATGTCTTTCGGCAGAAAGACTGGTCACACGTTTTCCAATAACGGAGCAACCACACTGCCAAGGGTTGACCGACACAAGGTGCTCGGTTTCTGGTTAGATTGTAGCTTATCCTTCTCTCATCATCAACAACTTGCGAGCAAGTCTGCCTTTCGAGTTCTAAATATGATTCGAAGGTCCTTCCCGGGCATATCTAGGGATGATTTCCCCACAATTTTCGGCACGTATGTCCGACCTCTGCTGGAGTACGGTAGTCAGATAGTGCACTCTGGTCTTGTCCGAGACCGTGAGATCTTAGAAAGAGTTCAGCGGGCCTACACCAAGGGAGTAAGGGGTCTATCCCATCTACCTTATCCCGTCCGCCTCTCACTCCTCAACCTCCATCCCCTTGACGTAAGACGCGTAAGAGGTGATCTGTTTTTGATGTTCCACCTTTTTGAATCAGGTCAAGGCGATTGATTCACCTCCGTCTGTCCAGCCTCTTCTCTCCGTGGTCACAGCAGAAAGGTTTTCAAACCGAGGCCACGCACTTCACTAAGGATTAACTTTTTTAGTTATAGTGTTATTACTCTGTGGAATGCACTTCCGAAAGATATTGTTCTCTCGCAGAACAAAACTATCTTCAAGAAAAAGCTAGACCCCTGCCTGGGTCTCTCCCAATAATCCCTTGTCAAAAAACAAAATAGATGTCTTTTATTGCATATATGTTCTTGAAAGCCGAATCCCCACTCAGCTTAAGGCACTGTCCACAGTGTGACACTGCATGATGTTATGTGTTTTTTGTTTTTGCTGCCACCCCCGCCCCACCGCTTCTTTTTACTCTCGTTTCAGCTAGGTGAATCCGACAGAAGATCAAGGATTTCCTCGAGAACCGGAACAATTGGGCTCAAAGCCTCGAACCCGAGTAGTACTTCAAGACTTCAAGACAACTGAACTGAACTGAGCTGAATACACTCGGCAGTGGTGGGTGCATAACTGGTGTACATACCATCGAAGGAATTCTGGACGCTCGATTGGCCGTGGCCATTACATGTCCTGTGCAGACTGAACTGAACTGAACAAAAAAAGAACCACCTTCTGGACGGGTGGCGGGACTCGTCGTTGGCGTTCGTTGTTCGTGATGACTCTGTGCGACCATTCCTGAAAAAAGCGAATGGCTTTTGTGGGCTTCAGAGAGATCTTCAGTAAACAAAAAGTAATTTTGCCGGCACAGCTTTAATCTTTCTAGACCTTCCGCCCTAAGAAAAACTTCACTCCCGACACCATACGATTCCATCTCCATAAAAAAGCAGAAGCCACTCTTAGTGCGGGCATAGATCTGAAGGAAGCAGTCAAGTGCCCGGAAGATGAGGAGCTCAATGACTGGATTGCTGTTCATGGTAGTTTGTTTTTCCACTCTACGCACTTTTAGTCGTTGATTTCTACAACCGGATTAACTTGATCTACGGAACTATATGTGATAGGTGCACTGAACAGAGTTGTCCTACCATGTCTGGAGGGAAGAAGTTCGAATATCATTGGCGGGATAACGTACGCTACAAGAAACCTACGCCGCTGCCGGCTCCGAAGTACATGGATGTGTTGATGGACTGGATCGATGCTCAGATTAATGATCCTGCAATATTCCCCACTGATGTCGGTTAGTTTAATAATATTTTTAATCTCCGCAGGCGTCCCTTTCCCGAAATGCTATATCCCCACAGTCAAGAAGATTTTTGGTCGTCTTTTCAGAGTTTTTGTCCACGTGTATATTCATCACTTCGACAGGCTACATGAAATTGGAGCGGTAAGATAAGCAGAAAATTCGTTCTATCACACTGGTTCCAGGAGGCACATGTAAACACTTGTTACAAACATTTCTACTACTTTGTGACTTATTTTCATCTCATAGACCCGAAAGAATTGGAACCGCTGGTACGTGTTTTCATTTCACTAACATTTTTTATTTTATCTGTATGAATGTTACACTCAAGTACTAGTCTTGGTTAAAGAGATGTAGGGTTTTATTGCCTTTAAGAAGTGATTCGCTTTTCCTTATATTATGAGGACATTTTTCACAGTTTTCCGTCGTTATACGGGTGTCGTATTAACATTTGGTAATTGCGTGCTCTTAGTTTAGTCCTAAATTATCCACTATTAGGACGAGTGATGCAGGAAAATAAATGGATTGAAATTCTCCAACAACCAAAGCGGTACAACATTCCAAGCTCTGCTAACCTCTTGTAGCGGGTTTCTAGAGACAGTCCAGAAAGAACCAACTTACAGTTCATGTGGCACTTCTAAAGGAACGGTTTGGTTGCTGGATGGTTACGGAAACAGGAAGCGAAGGCCCGGGTGTATGTCGTAATGTAAACAGTTATAAACTAAGCCGATGGTTTCGTTGATGTACGAACAATCCGTCCACAAGATCCCTCAACTAGTTGACTGGAGACGCTGGTGGATACGGCAGCAAACCGTGAACAGCGACGACCGTGTTGTCACTTTCTGTCGGATCAGAATGATCAATGTGCGTTTGTACAGTTAGACTGTGTATTCCGTGTGTTGGCTACTAGGGCGTTCTTTTCTTTTCCCACTCGTTTAGGTCCACTCCCTATCCATCTTGTATATTCCACTCTTTCTTCCTCTACGTGTAACATGGCAAGAAAGGCAGTGGTCAATGGGGCCTGCCCCACTGTTTAACGCTGTACAGTGACGATAAACCCTCAAAGAAACAAGCGGTTCTTGGCTATACCAGCCCTGTTCACAACTGCTCTAAAGTGACGTGGAGTTCACTGGAACATGATATGAGTTTTCTGACTTCCCTGTTCATCCACTCAGTGATATTTATGATACAACGTCCAGTCTTCGTGTAAGAAGGTAGAAGGAAACATCCCATGTAAGCCACTGCGCATTGACTCTATAGACTCCTGCTCAGAAAGCGTTCCTCCACATTTCCTCCAGGTGTGTATCGAGACGTCGTTTGAACCGAACGTCATCATTCATTTCAACTGAAGGTTAGTCGCTTTCCGTAAAAGACGACAAACCAGTGGTAAACCATCCAGTTGAAGCTTCCACAGCGTTAGAGAGCAACCCCGCATCCGGTCCTTCAGCTGAAGAGGAAACTCCGTTTGTAATTTTGGGCCCAAGTCACCGCGAAAGATCTTCAGGCTGTTTATATCGCCACGAATTCGCAGGTAGTATTCGGCAAAATGCTCAAAAGACCTCGGGCAATCTGGTTAGCTGGTCCCACACAAGCCACTGACGAGTCTCGTTGCGAGGTGTTGCACCTCCAATTTCGCCATGTCACTCACAGTGCATGGGTGGTTAGCAGCCCATCCGTTTCAAGTGCTTGTCAAATATGAGCTTTACAGTAATTAGAAGGTTTCGGGATTTACCGAACCGAAGAAACGACACACGGCTCTGGGGATGGCTCTGGAAGGAGCACAAATCTTATCCGACTGAGCTTGAGTCTTGAGGAGCGACGACACCAGAACCCCAAGGTCTCGTTCACATGGCGATCTCGGGGGTGCTTCGTCCCCGATGCGATGCGCTACGTTTAACACCCTTCTCCGGATGGGCATGTACACGCATTTGGACATGTTGGTTGGTAAGGCCCAGACATCAGACCATCGTGCTAATGCATCCAAGTCACTTTGCAAAACCTCTGTCTACATGTGATTCCATGACACACCACAATTTCAGATCATCGGAGTAGACAAGACAAGGTGATTAGAGGACAGATAACGTCGCAGATGCAGGCCAGGAACGGTAGCGGTCCAAGAACAGGTCCTTTCGGGACAAGACAACAATTTGACCGCTACTGGGCGGCTCTGACAGAAAAAGTCCTGTATTTCAGGTAATCCGCAATCCAGTCAGGCACTGGTCTCTGGAGACCAAATGTCCTGAGTTTTTCCCACAGCGGTTTGTGAGGCACCTTATCAAAGACCTTGCCAAAATCAACTAAGAATTTTCCCGTGCTGTGGCCGGCCTCTATAGCCTCTGCCCACCGTCCTCTCCTCCGGAACAGGTTTGAGGTACGCGAGCTCTTCGGACGGAAGCCGTGCTGGGTGGGCCACAGCAAATGCATAACTCATGATGATCCCGGATTCGCACCAAAACCAGTTGCTCCGTCATCTTCCTCACGGTGCAGGTTAGGCTTACCGGGCGATAGTTAATAAGCACCTTTCTTGAACCCTCTTTTTACAATGGACAGACAACCGCAGTCTTTTGCTCACTCGGCAAACGTCCGGTGTTTATCGATGAGTTGAGAAGATCGACCACAGATGCTGCAAGTTCGTTGATCAGTGCTCGCAGAACTGTGGGGTGAATACCGTCTGGTCCGGGGGACTGTTAAACTTGAAGTCCCACCAGCTCCTTAGTAGCCTCGTCTGGATCAAAGGGCCTAAACACGCGGGTAGCATCCATGCGAGACAGTAACGCGTACACACACAAATGGTTTCTGGCGCGCGAGGGCCTCTGCTTTTTGTGCGTTCGTCTCTGCAAATGTCTTCTTCTCAACTAACAATGGCATCATAGTGTTCACTGGGGCTCTACGTTTCAAGTATGCGTAAAGCCTCTTGGGCGCAGTAATGCAGTATTTGGCAAGCATAGTTTCAAAACTTCCTTCTACCCGTTTTCGTCAAATGGCTTTGTATCTGTCATATCCGTTGGTGGCGTCCCGAAAATGCTGCCATGCATGGTTTTTACTACAGAAGGAACGCCGAAGCCCGCGATCAAACGACAGAAGGCTTTTGGTATGCTTTCGAGAACGAACTGGAGGCACAAAAGTGCTTACCAGCTCAACGATTCTTTCCGTATCGCGGACCAGGCAGATCCCACACTAACTGGAGCTGCATCCGGTTGGTGCCGCCTGTTGCATTTCCTAGAAATTTGTACTACGTGTTTCGTCGAGTGTGGTTCGTCAAAACAATGTCCACCACTGTTCCACCGTATTTCAAGGACGGCATAATCGCTTGAACCGATAGTCGGGAGGTACCTAATTTCCTCAGCGTCCGATAATTTAGGGGATATGATGAGATCTAGGATAGACAACTGAGAACCCTGTAACCATGTCGGCCCGCGTACGTGCTGGTATAAGGTCAAATTTTCAAGCGTCGTATGGAAGACACGTGAATGTATCCTCCGGCGGACCGCAATGACCCTGGTCCCAATCAATACACGACAGGTTGAAATCAAGGGTAATGAAGTGTCCATAATGTCCTCACCGTCGGAGTTCTTCAAGGATAGTAGTGGAGTCTATAGAAGACGTTCGAGTGTTGCTGATGAACGTGTCTCACAGCGAAATATCAACGTAATCCCCTCTGTCGGACGAATAGAGAAGACGCGAGTCGGTTGACAGGTGCGAAGTTGTATTGTATATATCGTGGCACCGAAACAGCACTGATACGAGAAGTACACCGGATGAAAAATGAACACAACGGCTGAGCAGAAAACGAACTGCGAGCGAAGAACCGGAAGTGAAAGTGACTAAAAACGAGGTCGACGGAAACCTCGGAAAATTCAGTCCAGTTAAACGTACGCAACCGGGGAAAACAGTGAGGTCGATATCAAACGTCAGAAACGATCGTAGAGAAAATAGATCCACACTGGTGTCCAGAAAACGGCCATTTTCTGAGAACGATCGAGGTCTCTACGAGTCCATGCCCGGCGAACCGTAAAGGGGTCCCATCGTCACATATCCGTTGGGTGTTAGTCGAACCTTACATCACAATATTTCCCTGAACCCCTGAGAATCAGCGAGCCATGTAAGTATTAGGCAGGCATGTCAGAGTGGATGTAAAGGGCATCACCACCGCTTTACTTTATATCGCTGCTATCTACCCGGAAGATAGTATATCCAGGTAGGGACAGCACCGAAAACATCGTTCAACGAAGTTTCTACAAAAGTAACGATGGCGGAAGGGTTGTGCACCACTAATGACTCCAGTTCATCTTGTTTGTTTAGGAACAACAGTGTGATCGCCTGCTCGGAACTGTCCGTACCACTGAACAATCACGTAAAACATACTGTACACTTACAATGGCTTCAATAGGCACAGATGTGATTGACAGAACCAGAGGTGCCCAGCGCAGTAGGGACCGATGCAAATAAGCCCTGAAGCCAGTTTAGTTCAGGCCGCTGGACGTTTATGGGCAAGTCCTACTTCGCGGCTGCCCACGCCGTAGAAGGGTTCTTTGAGAACCCTAACCGAAGCCTTTGACTTAAAAGTCTGACCCACTAGGCAGTGCGGTGTTAATCCATCACGACCAGACTGCAACTTGGCGTGGTGTGATGGCTTGCGTGCCTCCATGATCCAAAGGGATATACAGGATGGCTTCCTCAAACCGAAGATGCAATCATGCCTAACAGGTCGATGGGTAAAGACCAGACGAAGTCCAGTCTCTTAACCGGTTGATGGGAAACACCTGTTTCCAACCACTATGCCCCTGGAGAGGACACTCCAGCGAATAAACATGGGGAGAAACAGCTTACTGGTCTGAAAATTTCACTAAATGGACGCAGGAGTGGAGTTCTTGGGGTTTCTCCCGACGGTGGTAGAAGTCATCGCACTTCATTGGGCTGCTATCGCCAACCTAAGCTGGGCAGCCCCCAGCCCAAAGGATGCTGTCCCGTCCACATTCCGCTTGATCCATTGGGTGCATCGAGCTGAGGATTAAATGCGAAAAGCGGATTGATAACAAAGCACCAGCGAAGACAAGATAAAATGCGTGCAACAATCAGGTCTTACGTGACAGATCAGACGAAGTTCCTTTACGGGTTCTTCGGTCACGTTCCCATGCTGAGTCAGTGCCTCACTGCCCTGTGGTTGAGACTTTGAGGCAAGGGCTCTGGTTAGGGTTCCCAACAGACCTGTTCTGCGCTGTGGGTAGCCGCTAACTATGATGTGCCCAAAAATCTCAGGTGGTCCCTCGGGAAACATTTCTCATCTCTTTGCTCCTCATCCTTTGCAGCCAAATTCTAAATGGATAGGAGAGGCCACAATGAGTCCTGACCATGGACTTCTAACTCTCGGTACGAGTACCTACTGAGAGACGGAAAATAAGAGAACCGATTTTTTGACCTAAGCATTCTCTTCACTTTGTTGCTTTCAACGTCCGTACACGACCAAACGAGGCAGCAGACCGCCCCAGATAGAACTCTTAGAACCTTTAAGATAGATGTGTTTTGTCTCCGAAACACGCATGCAAGACCCAACTTCAGTAGCATAGCCCGAATATGATGAAAACACCGTATCAGCAGTGCTGAGGTTAGACCTAAAGTGTTGGGAACCAGAGACCAGTCTCTGGATCAAGTACTGAATCTAACCAGGTTAAGGTGGCTGGAACGTGTTACCTATACCCACCGATGGGCTTCCTTCGTGTGCGCTGTTCTCCAAGGCAGGTAGTGGTTGGAAGGTAGGTCGAAGTGGTCAGTTTATGACATGGCAGAAAGGTATAAAAACTTTGACCAATGGACTTGGGCAAGTACGATGTTAGACTTCCAGGTTGGGGTTCACATAACCCGCCTACCAGATGGTTGGACACATTAACCGATATGGCTAAGTGTCGCAGCCGGTGGCGTAGTTATATTTGGACTCTTTGTTTGTCCTCTTGATTTTCGCTTATAACTTCTATGTTTCGGGATTGTTTTTCTCACTTTGTGCTTGCGTTCTTTCTGTCCTGGATTCGAAAATGCTGGTATTAAGCAACCGAAGCCAGGGCACAGGAGTGCGAGGTTAATGGTTGAATAAACTGAACTGAAACTGAGTGGGTTGTTAACCTAGCACGAGGACGTGACCGAAGAACCCGTGAAGGAACTTCTGCTGGTCTGTCACGTGTGAACTGATTATTGCACGCATTCAGTCTTGTTTTCGCGGGCACTTTGCTATTGGTCCACCTTTTGTATTAAATTCTCAGCCCCATGCAGCCGATGGTTCAAGCGGAACATGGACGAGGTGGCATCCTCTGGGCTTGGGGCTGTCCAGTTTAGGTGGGCAGCAGATGTCCAACAAAGTGCAATGAATTCTACCACCGTCGAGAGAAACCCCAAATACTCCACTCTTACGTCCATCTAGTGAGGATTGTTAGACCTCGAAACTACCCCTTTGCTTGGCTGCTTCCACTTCAAAGCTTGGTCTTCACGCTGTTTTTCCCCAATCAAACCAATACTGGGAGAGCAGGGCGTGACAGAAGAGTCGTTGGGGTGGCATACGTTGCAAGTTTTCTAACTAACGAAGCCGGTACTGTGATACTAACACCTACTGAAAACACGGCACGTCTTGTTCCAAAAAGCACACACATAGGCTGTCGAATTACTTACTCGATCTTGTCACAAAACCCACTTCCTGTTTTGAATCGTCCGACTAACTCTACTGAGAAGACTTTTTTACGTTCGAATCATTCCATTTTGTTAGCGAATAACACATTGTATATGTGGAGAGAAACAGTCACTGTCGCCAGTCGTTGCGACACAAACCAGTTGGTTCAAGCTTGCTTTTTCTGATTTGTTAGTTGGTGATGCGACTAGCTGCCACTTGACGGGAATCCGTTTTCGTCCTATCAATCCATTATTTGTCGCTTGCGTATCTGCTGGCCCAAGCACTGACCTAGATTCTGGACAGGCGTTGACATACTGACTGCTGACGGGACTTGGCAGTCTAGCGACCACAAGTCTGCATTTGCCCTCACACTTCCCACCTATAATTTTATCTCTAACTTCTAACGCTTCACTACGGGATGGGATTGCGGGAGCAGTCTTGTAGCTGTTTTATAGGTTAGAATTGCAATGTATATTGAGTATCGTGAGTCGGATAACACCAAGCTATTCAGGACGTACTTAACCACGGTTACGTTGCAACGGAACACAAAATTGTTCGTATCATTTGAGTCGGGAGTGCTTTCACCTGCTGAGGGTTCAAAGTTTTCATTTTTGTCGTTTTCTCGATTCTCCCAGAATGTCATCGGTCGCAGATTTTGTCATAAATCGGTTACCGTTGACTTGTCTCGCATTTGTTTTGCTTTCTGCGTTGAATGGTATTAACGCACTTAGATTGGGCTGTTGTCGGCAGAATCCACTCTTAAATTTCTGTGAGCACAGGAAAGAAACACAAAAGTAACGGGCAGACATCACGAACACTAGACACTAGTTCCGTGTTTTGAAACGTCGGTAAAAAACCTCTGTTGAATGAAATGAGAGGGGGGGGGGAGTATAAGTACCAATATTATTAATGTCGTGTATACATCATTCTGCCTTCTTTTTCCAGCGCGAACTCACCCAGCGCATATGCCACTGAACAGCCGTCGATTGTTTGTTGTCAGTGCAATCCCAAGCTTGGCCGTTTACAGTTTGCATCATGTGTGTATTTGGAATCGATTGGTCGTGTACCGTGCCGTCCATTATATTTCCGTTTAATGATGAGCTACCAGCTGTTTGAATAACGCTGTTGATCGTGTACAGTACTCAGTCGTAGGAATATTCCTCTTTGTGTTTGTTCTTATGTGTGTGCTTATGCACGAGTGATGATCACGAGGAAAATTGAATTGGGCTAAATGGGCCAGTACTGATGAGCTGCATTTGGGTCAGTGTGTGTGTATCTTCGTTTCCGTATATTGTTCATGTAAATGTGTGTATCTGTGTGTGCGCTTATGATTTCACTCTTTTATCTATCTACTAATTCACATAAACCTATTTTTTCATGCAAACACAATTTCTATCTTTTCATTTTCATCAGAGGCTACTCTCCCTCACTTGTTTGTCTTTAACGCAGTTCCTTCTTCTTTTTAATTCGTTCGGGATCCCCTATCTCTCATCCGTCTCTCATTTAGCGGATTATCATTTTGGGCACCAACCACAATGTGGTTGCTGAAATCTGCTGTCTCCCATTCTGACTCATGGGTTTTCCAAGCGCTAGTCTTTTTGTATGAATAAAACATGAATTCACCATGCAATTCTGTCCGATCGTTTGTGCCTAGCCGCCTGGATTTTAAAGACCCGGTCCAATGTTCGCCCTCTCGTACCAGTCGTTTCCGGGCTAAACCTATCAATCCTGCGTTTTTTCGTCGTCTAACTAATAATTATGCGCCATCGACCGAGGGTAAATCAAGAGTTGTTCATTGTGCACGAGTTTCGTATAATAGTGCATTGAATTAACAAAAAAAAGCTATAGCAGTACTAAGTTACCATCCCATGAAACTTCGGATTTACACGAGAGTAACTGACAGGGCACAAAAGCACGCCCCAGCCTGAAGTGCGAAATCGGTGCTAGCCTGTCTTAATTCGCTGAAGCACGTCAAAAGTGAGAATACTAGGTGCTATGAACCATTCAGAGAAACTGCCATTCGAATGACTGATAATAAGCAGCTAGATTCTAGTAAAATTGTGCAAAGTGAACGACCCTTTCGAAAACGTTATTTATATGATGATCGAAACAAAGGCTTTCCCATCGGCTTCTTCAAGTGTGTCTTATTCAAAAATGTTGGAATTTAAGATTTTAGAACCTGATAATTTCAATCAGCCTCGTTCACAGGTGAAACAGATATAATGGTCCTAATCTGCGCAACTTCGGGTTGAGCCCTCTTGAAGATCATGTAGACAGCAAGCATAATTATTAATAATGGTTGAACTGAGCAATCAGCAAACTCGTTTTCGTGGTGTTAGTACCCTCGCCAACTAAGACACCTAGCATAAGCTGTTTAAGCTCTAGCACGAGCTTCGGTGACTAACGGCCATTGTATTACGTATTATATATATATATATATATATATATATATATATATATATATATATATATATATATAATGTGCTTGCGCATCAGTGTTGTGAAAGCGGTATGTACCCGATAGCCACAAAGGCCCATTGCACTGTAAGGGATAACAGGCAACCAGACCTTGAGACTTGGAGTGGCAGAGAACCACATAAGGTATCAGTAGGTCAGGTGTGTTAAAGATCCGAACGATAGTGGAATGCTGTCTACCACCAAAGTAACCGGTGATGCCGGGTATTCGCACCTCGAACCTTCGAGGTAATAAACAAACGTTCCAAGCCAATCGATCACCACCGGCCAAACTTGGGTTATAAAGAATTTTGTTATGGAAAATAAATCCGAAATGCTGAAGAAATAATCAAGCTCGTCGGCTTCGGTAGGGGAATGGGAAACCCACGCATTTGTGCCGCTCACGACATTGTGTCGGATGTATTCCATCAAATGATCTACGAGGCTGCACCGGGAGCACAGTGTATCAATCGGCTTGCGGCGGTGTGTAACCTCGCAGCTCAGGTAGTGATGCGCACGCAAAGCTTCTGTTTTGTCCCTCTTCGGGATGTGGTTTGTTGAAGAAGTGATTAGCTTCATTAGACATTTTTCATAACCATGTATTGCCCCATTTTCCTTTATCATTGTCACTTGCGAAACACGTTATCCGGACATGATAAACGATGAGGTTGCATTACTCAATGACTCCATTTGCCGAATTATCCTGTCAGTATGAAATCGCTTTTTTCGGCGGTTAATCTCCTGTAACGCAGTTGACTCCAGAAAAATTAACGAATGAGTTTTTCTCGTGTGTACAGACGTACGGTCCATTTCACCTAGATACAGAATAGCTACGATTGACGAAGAATTTCATGCATGTGGTCACTCGAATATAGACGACGGATTGGTGCGGCTTGAAATTCTTGCCAACTGGCATATCTTGGAGAACAGATTGATTCCGAAACCACGCAAGATTGGCTTTCTCTAACCTGAGACGTCCAAGGGTTGTTCACTGAAAGAGTTACCACCGTTGACCGACGATGATGATTTTCCTCGACTTGAAGGGCGCCTTCAGTTCAGTTTATCAAACAGTGTTATTCCGTACTGTTCGCCAGAAGGGTATGCCGCAGAAATTCATGAATCTGCTGAGGTCATTACACTCTTACTTCTGGCCGCGTAAGGGTTTACGGTGAACTGTTCAGTCCATTGGAAACGACCAGTGGTGTTCGACAAGGATATTCCATTCCTGTTGAACTTCGTCATGGACGAGAGAATGGAGAATGCCTTGCAAAATCTTCAGGATGTCGGCGTCGAACTAGGAAATAGTGAAAAGCTGTGTGACCTACATTACGCCGACGACGTTGTCTGCTTGTTCGAATGCACGGAACATGCTTAACATGCACCAGATAGACTCGAAGGAGCTGTAGCTCCATTCGGCACGCGCGTTTCAATGTCAAAGTGTAAAGTGATGTCGCCAGTTTGAACGTCACCAGTCCCAGGGTTGATGCTCAATGAGGAGGTGCTGGCAGTTGTCGACCGCTTCAGTTATCTCGGCAGCAGCGTAACACCGGATTGGCGCACAGTAGTAGAGTTAAGCACGCAGATATCTAAGGCTCGAGCGGCGTACGCCGGACTGAAGCAATTGTGGTGCCCACCTGAAATTTCGCTGAATTTGAAAAGTCATGTGTGTTGTGCCGCAGTGCGTTCAGTTTTGTTTTATGGTTGCGAGACTTGAGGTCTGCGTGCTGAAGATATTCGTCGTCTTGAGGTTTTCGACCATCGATGTTTTGTGTAGTATTTCTAAAATTGGATGGAATGTCCGAGTGGGCAATGCCAAGGTCAGAAATTGGGTATTAGGTGCCAGTTCAGAGGATGTTCTATCACAGCGCATCCAGCTTAGTAGACTTGATTGATTGGGGCACGTGTTACGTCTGGCAAACACACGTCCACCATGCCGTACCCTGTTTTTCTTTCTTCCTCGTGAATGGAAGTCAACATATGACATGGCAGCGGGGCATGAGATGTAAGGCGAACTAAGGATAAGTAGGTGCCCCGCGTCTTTGTGTTTGGGGTCCAAAAGATCCCTCAAACAGTTGGCTGGATACACTGAGGGATATGGCAGTGAACCGTGAACAGTGGCGATCGTGTTGCCACCTGTCAAATCAGAATGATTGATCGATGTGCGTTTGTGCGATTAGACTGTGTATTCCGTGTGTCGGCTATTATTGCGTTGATTCCTTTCCCCTCGTGTAGGTCCACTCCCTATCCATCTTGTATATTCACTCTTTCTTCCTCTACGTGTGACATGGTAAGAAAGGCAGTGGTCAGTGGGGCTTGCCCCTCTGTTTAACGCTGCACGATGATGACGATGAATAAGTGAGTGTGCTGTTCGTCGTCCTGTGTTGGGCACACATTACAGCATTTCAAAAGGGGTTAACGTGCTAAATTGCAGAAGGCGGAAAACATTTCTGCTCTGACTTACTTCAATTTTCTACTGTATTTGCTCTGTCCATGCTTCGGAAAAACGACCTGAAGCGATGTTTTGGCGCTCAGATCGTTTCCGTGACGCGTAATGCTTAGTTCAAATGATCTGGCGACTTGAAATATCAAGACAGTTCATGACTGATGCCACCCTGCTATGTGCACAGGCCAGACTTTGTGGGTCTCTGTGCACGATCAGTATTTGTTTCTCCGATGTCGCACTACTAATGCTTATAACAATACAAGCATGAGCTTTTCACTCACTCGCGATTTATTCGGTTTACCTACCGGCATATCTCAACTGATAGGATAACACTAATGCAACCGTACTGCGTTGTATACTTGCTAGGTTGATTAGAAGTATTCTACACGACAGGTTGGAACGTGAACCCGTTTTCGTGACGTCGGAGTTATGTTTGGTAAGATAACAAACAGTTATTGGAACAGATTGTAGTACGCCTCGAAGAAACGATCTGTTATTCGCATTCGAGGTAAAACAGCAAACTGTCCACGAGGGTCATGAAGAACTAGGTCCATCGCTATCCGCAGACCAGGTAGAAGGTAAAGAGATAGTATTTATTTTACCGTTTCATACATTGATGAAATCAAAAGCCTCTAAGTGTTCCATTTTGATGTGCATGAGTAAGTAATCTGCAGAACTAGTCAACGGTAAACTAAGATATCCGAGAGTCAGAAGGGCAATGGAAAGATGCATATTTTACTCTTTGGGACTTAGCATTACAGGATGGAGCTCCCGAAGGAGTGATGTATTGTGTGCACAGCGCTAATTACAAATATGATGTGGCTGCGAAATACTCACTGCTTTTGACGGACAAGGTCTGATGAGTGAGTGCGTAAGTGTCTGTCTCTTTTATGGGTATTTTATAAGCTATTAGGTGTAGCTTATCCAGTCTATACAGTTATCACGTTACTGGAAGACTGTTGAGTAGGTACGAAAGGAATGTTAATTTAGAGAAAGAGCCAATTGCGCCTACTAATTTTCTTGCAATAGATTAGGCTGTATTAAAGAGTTTGTTCTCGAGTTTTATCGGACAACATGAAGCTTGTAAAATAATCATAGACACTACGACCTTGTAGATGAGCATTTCTTCCACAAATCCAGTTGCATTAATTGACCGGTCTCGTTAATGCAGTTCATTTTAAACAATGTGTTCAATTTTTAACTGCATCTGATTCGTTCACAAATGATGCTTCTATTTACCAACGAATAGATTCTAACGCCTAACTGCTACTGCACACCTGACATTATTGGACAGTAAATCACTTTATGTGTAATACAAGAATACAGAATCCACGATTGACTCTAAAAGTGTCTTTGTACGAAGGACTACACAGATAGCCCATTTTAGGCATGGGAACTGCTTGCAAACGTTCGTATACACTTGATGCCGCCACACCCTCCTTGCCAATCAACGCGCACAGTCGATTCCGCCGTGAACGTGGAAAAACACTCAGTTACAACATGCTCAGACCAATTTAGCGAGATTGATCCATACCACCTACATAGTCTTGCACACAGACCAATTGATCATTGGTGTGACTGAAATTAGCGGGATATTTTTGTCGTAAAGTGTATGATGCCGAGCTGAGAAGGGTGTCGCTTTGGAATTTTGAACTGCAAGCTGAAATGGATCGCTGATTCATTGGAGAACTTTTTCCGAATCGCGCGGTTCCGTTCGATTTGCATAATATTGATGTGTGGTGATTGTATATTCAATCTCAAAGTTTCGCGTACGTCGAGTCAGATGTGGCTCAATCTTGCGAGGAAAATTTGTCAATAGCAACGGATTTGTGAGTTGGACGACTAAGTGGTTGACACTTCAGAAATCGTTTTTTTCTCCCAAAATTCTCAGGAGCTGTCTAGTGCTTGTGCTTAAGGTTGATTCCATTACCAATCACTGAGTCAGCGTGTTGTGAGACCGTAGTGATATTCCACCTTGCTTATTTGTTTAACACATGCCTTTGTTTATCTGAACTCGCGGTGGCCATTTGACCGTTGCCCGTGCAAGCTACACACGCTTTTCCAATATACACTAACTATTCTCTCCCTACTGGTAGTGTTCTTCCTCTCATGGGTTGTGGGCAACATTAGCCTAGTGATCGTGGTGGTGTATTGCAGAACACCGCTGTAATGAACAGATGGTCCATGCGTATTGGGAAGGACTGATGAACGCGCGTAATAAGGAAACAGCTCGGTAAGGTTTAACCAACCTTACAAGACCGGCGCACGTCGTCGGACACATCGCACGCTTTGCTTTTCGGTCATGTCGACTATCGGGGACTTTTATCAGACATAGATCCGTAATATCACAAATGTACTGCTAGATACACGTGACTTCCGGTAGCCAAAAGGTCATCATCGTGGGATTTAGACTGCGATGTCTCGGGTTCCATTCTTGCCATTGTGGGCCACTGTTGTATGATAAATAAACAAAGATAATGGTAATATAGTTCACGGGGAATATGGGTGTGCGTTGATGGGTCCCAGTTGGGACTTCATGTAGGGGTATTGCAATAGACTATTCATAACGAGGACGAAACTGCCGTATTGTGGATTCTGATAGAGGACGTTGAACCCTCTTATAAAATCTGCCAACTCGATTACACTATGTATTGATTCAGATGTGACGAAATGCTCCGAGGTGCATCGTGCTAATCAGTCATAGCTTTTCTATCTGAAAACTTAGTGTATAATGACCGGATTTAACAAGTAATTTTTCAAATGTGTCATCACCAACTGAATCGAGGTCATCTGTGTTCAGCAGTGGCGTGGCATGGTTGCGTTAATTTATCTGGGTATTTGTTCGATTACTATGAGGTGGTTCATAAAATGACTCACTCGTGTTATTAGTGTCCAGTGACGACCGAATGGCGTAGATGTTGAACACTTCGGGATTAGGCGATTTGATCCCGCTAGCCCACCGCTGACTCGTGGCAACGTTTTGTGGTTCTAGGATGATGATCGCCGTCAGTCCATTTTCTATCTACATTCCACTGCACTCGTACGCGAGTATGGGATAAAAGCTGAAGTGAAGAGATAAGCGAGCGGTGGTAATAGTTGTTTCTCTTTCCGTTCACTCTTTTCTCTTATTGCTCTGTTCTCAAGCGATCTAGTCATATTCCAACTCAATCGTCTTGTTTGGTGAAATCGGTGAGTAAAACTGATTAGGATCGAAATGCCCATTTACTGATCTATTAGAAGGACGAAAAAACTTGAAACATTTCTTCGAATTAACTATATTGTTCCATGAACAGTCGAATTTATGCCCACCTTGATTTTCGTGGGTAACGGGAGGAGAACAATCCATATCTTCCAGCAACCAGACTATGTACACAAATTCTTGTGGAAGGCTTTCTCCCATTTTTTTATTCGATGCTCTTTATATTCCAGCTTTTGCAACTGGTTCGCTGAACAATCTCGTTTCGTTCCTGTATGATTTCAGTGCTCAGTCACTTGGCAGGTTTCTGATAAGTAACTTACCAATCATCTTGCGGATTATTGACTTGTAAAACAAGTGGAAAGTAATGCTTTTTCTCAACGTAGTGAATGCTTTTGATTGCTGGTCACATTTGGTTCTCAACGCCTTCCTTATCTCCTCACATTTCCAACTACTTAGTGAAAACAACCTCTTCCCCAAGACACGTTTTCGGGGGGCTCGCTGAATATTTCTGGGTAAATCATACCTCGCGACTGCCCACACCGCAGAAGGGATTTTCCTTTGGGAATTCTAACCGAAGCCCTTGAATTAAGAGTCTGGCCCACAAGGCGATGGGGTGTTAACCCGGCACGGGAACGTGACCGAAGAACCCGTGAAGGAACTGCTGGTCTGTCACGTGAGAACTGATTGTTGCACGCATTTTGTCTTGTCTTCGCTGATGCTTTGTTATTGATCCATCTTTTGGATTCAATCCTCAGCCCCATGCACCCGGTGGCTCGAGCGGAACGTGGACGAGGTGGCATTCTCTGGACTAGGGGCTGTCAAGTTTAGGTGGGCAGCAGATGTCCAACAAAGTGCAATGACTTTTCCCATCGTCGAGAGAAACCCCAGGAACTCCACTCCTACGTCCATTTAGTGAAATTTTCAGACCAGTAAGCTGTTTCTTCCCGTGTTTATTCGCTGTGGTGTCCTCTCCAGCGACATAGTGGTTGGAAACAGGTGTTTCCCATCAACTGGTTCAGAGACTGGGCTTCGTTCGGCTTCTACCCACTGACGTTTCAGACATGATTGCATCTCTGGCTCGAGGGAGCCATCTTGTAAAGCTCTTTGGGTCATAAAGGCACGCAAATAAGCACATGACACCAAGGTGCAGTCTTGTCTTGAGTGGGATTCGCCGTGTGGAGCGTGTTAAGTTTCGTGGGTTGGGTCCAAGATATCCCACCCACTCAGTGGTTAAATTCATTGGAGGATATGACTAGATGTCGCGATCCTTGGCGCTCTTGTATTCACAAACTTTCTTTAGCCACTTGATACTAATGTTTGTAGTTCCCACATCACTTCTCGTACTTTGTTTTTTCATGTTGAACTTGTCGCTGAGAAGTAGCAACCAGAGTCACTGCACTCTGCATATTAAATGGTTATTTAAATTGAAAACTGAAATTGCGTCAAAGATAGTCTTCACTATGGCGTGACTGGACTTTTTGCGGTTGAAATCGAGAATAGGTTCTATCAACCACATCCGAACCGTTTTTGTATTTTTACACAGTGCGACTGGTTGACGAAAGTGTGCCAACGAAACCAACTCCAAGTGCTACCTCGCACCTAACCGAATTGCACATGCTCATTTCATTAGTTGAGAGTGAAGTGTAGATCTTAACGGTAGTCTGTTGATGTCATCGGAATTGCGTTCTGGTTTCTTTTGGCTGCATTATTAACTGCAATTAGTCCCTTCAGTTATTTTTTTCTCTTTTAACCGTTTTGTAACTCGTAGCTCACGATTTACTCAAATTCTAACTCGGAAACACGGGCCAATAACAGATAACGGCCCATATATTCGTGTATCCCCTCTCGCATCTTAACGAAACGCATTTTCTATGTCTTTGTCACCTAATTCCTTTTTTTTACCATGAGCATGTAATGCTTAACTGTCTGAGGAAGTGAAATCACTTGCTATCCGCAGCACATATTCGCTTACTGATTCGGAACCGAGTGCATCGTACAAAACTGGTCACAGTGCACGATCCACTGTAACAGGAATCCCCCGATTCACACACGTCGATATTTCGCTTGACCGAGTTTGAAACACGACCTAATCCGAAACTCCAGTCTTTCCCGAGTCCTAATTCACACATTTTAAGGTCAGTGAACGTGTAATCGCCGCGGTTGAATGCTTTCAGTAGCTGAAGCAGATAAAATGCTTAGCGTATCACGCGTCAGAAGTGTGTTCCGCTGACCGAAAAGAACACAGAACATGTACCAATTAGCCAGCAATGAAAAACTGAGGTTGACTTACTGATTAAGATGGATCGTCCTTGAATGGCATTAGTCTCTGTATTGATTGAAGGGCTGAATAGCGCGAGCTAGATGCTCATTTTTTGAAAAGTCCGAATTTGCCCTTTTGTCCAGGTTTTTCCAATCCCCGTGTTCTACTGACTGTTTTCCTCGAACAACGTGTGCACATGATCGTCGTTTGCAAACCAGAACGCATCTGTATAGTCATTCTACGTAGTACGACTCATCATGTAGTATGAACGTTCGACTCACCACTGAAAACCATGGAAGCACTATGTAGCTGTTTCATTTTTGTTAAGAATCATCAGCAGTGTGCATTCACCGAGCCCCAACTGAGGCTCAAACCCGAGGTGAACATTATGACTCGAACACCTTAACCACAATGCTATCCGGGGTGGCTCTCAGTGGTTTATTAAACCTATACAATACATGAAGTGGCGCCCTTCCGGATCACTTTGTTGTAGGAATAGACAACATGATGCTTAATGTACGAACGGAAATATCAGGGAACATTCCGCAAACGTGTGTTGTGGGTTGCTTTTTTCCGGGCTGATTCAATAATGTGGCGACGGCGAACGAGGTTGGTTGGTTGATTAGTCGGTCCGGTTTCGCCTCCTTTCGCGAACCGGTTGGGCATTCCCGGCTGTGTGTTGTATTTGAGTCAACCCGTCGGTGTGCGGAGGCGGATCGTTTAAGCTGCCCGGTACTACACGTTCACGGTGAACTATTCAGGCAATTTTTATGAAGCCCTGGCACGGCTGATGTAGCATAAAGATGAGAATTTTTTCTGCGTGTCTCTACGTTCAGTTCAGTTCAGTTCATGTTAACGTAGTAAACGGGATCGCATGCGAGTGGAAGCTCTGGTCGATACGGTGGCTCATATTTTGGTCCGGTGCTGATCTCCCAGCCATTTTTCTCATTTAAACGAGGGATTGGGTCATCGCAAACGATGAACAGGCAGGTTTGTCGATAATCAGACAATTCGAAGAAATCAATTCAGAATCTCTTTCTGTGATCGAAGTAACGGCCAGTGAGGTTGGATGTCACGTTTCCTCCGCTTGCGTGCACACCGAACCAGGTGGTAGACAGTAATCCATTGTCGTCCGGATCGCTACCACATCTGACCTATTGGGACCTTATGGGGTTCTTCGCCACTCCAAGTCTCAGGGTCCGGTTGCCGGCTATTCCCAATAGTGCAGTGGGCCCTCGTGGCTATGGGGTATATACCCCTTCCACTGCAGTCATGCGCAAGCATGTAATAAAAAAGGTATGTTCTGGAGCGTTTCTCACATGTTCATACACACCGAGTTTGGGTGTGTCACCACTCACAATTCACACATCCTCACCGATTGTGCTTCTCATTGCTGACCGATTGTCCTATGCGTTTATTGGGAGACCGACACACACACGCACCATTTTAGTGTATCAACTACACATTTAGTACTTTTGTCATGTTTGCACTTTTGTTAAGCTAATGCTACTGCATGCATACATAAATTGCTCGGGTACTGATACTCCCCAACTTGTCTGAAATGTTTCTATCCTGCTTGCATAAGTCTCCCATACAAATACTAACCATGAACTGCACGAATACAAAGAATTCCATACTGCATCGGCCGTCGCGCAGGATAATCAGGACCGCGGTGCCCATTGCATCGAGCGGGGTGGGTAGTTATAAGTGGGCTACTGCTCACAGTTCCCTCTCTTTTATTCAACCTTTGTCTTCTGTCCTCAACCACCTCTCTTCGTCCCATCTATGCATCCATAACGCTCCCACTGATAACACGGTCGATACTCGCAACGATTCACTGTCAAACAGTGTCGGGAATAATCCTCTGTCTGGTAACTCATATTTCCTCAAGCCTCGTCAGCCTCTGAATCTCGGCTCCTTCAAGGTGCGTACACTCATGCAGGCCGGTCAGCAGGCGTGCCTAGCCCTCACATTAGATTCTCTGAAGACTGATGTCTTCTGCTTAACTGAAACGCGTATCCAGGATTCGAGCAGTGTAATTCAACTAACTGCTCCTGGTATCTCATCGAGGTATTTCCTGCGCACCTCAGGAGACGAAGCAGCTAGAGCTGTGGGTCAACGTGGTGTAGGAATTGTCTTGACTGACAAGGCTGAGGCTGCCCTTTTAGATTGGATTCCTGTTAACAGTCGTTTATGTGCTGTGAGACTCCAAGGGTCAGTCGGTGTTCGAAAGGATAGTTGTGTTAAACGCAATTTGTTTCTGATCTCGGCGTACGCCCCAACGGACTGCAGCTCAGACTTGCAAAAAGATGAGTTCTATGATGCCCTCGCCACTCTCGTTCGCAGCAGTAAAGGTTCTGACACTGTAGTGCTAGCTGGTGACTTCAATGCACAAGTTGGCAAACTTAGTGTGTCAGAAGCCTATTTAGGTGGGCGCTGTGCTTTACCTGTTAAGCGTACAGATAACGGGGATAGACTTCTCCAGTTTTGTGCAGACAATCGATTGTCCTTGTCTAGCACTAATTTCCGACACAGCTCGCGTCGCACAGCGACATGGCGCTCTAACTCTGCAGGTACTTTTAGTCAAATTGATCATATTGCCGTAAGCTACCGGTGGCGCAGTTCTGTTCAGAACTGTAGATCTTACTGGTCCACGTACGTAGAGTCGGACCATGCATTAGTTTTAATGCGATTATCTCTCCAGCTCCATGGTTATCGTCGCAAACCGCAAACTCGATTAGCCGTGCAACGTTTGTGTGATCCAGAAGTACGCACCCGTTATGAGCAGAAGTTAGAACCTGAGCTAGGATCCACGGAGAACAGTAATGTAGATGAGCATTGGGCTCATATCAAACAGGCGATGCACGTTGCAGCAGGTTTTGCCTGTGGTCCTAGATCCGATGTCCATCAAAGACACTGGATCTCGCAAGAGTCGCTGAGTATAATGGAGCAAAAGCGTCAGCTTTCGAACCGTAAGGAGATGAATAAGATGCGGAGAAAGCTGCAAAGACAAGTTACGAAAAGCCTTAAGAATGATCGCGAAAATTGGTGGGTCAAGGTAGCCGAAGAAATGGAAATAGCAGCTGGTTCAGGTAACAGTCAAAGACTGTTCGAACTTATTCGTGACACCGGTGGACGGCGAACCCAGGTCAGTGAAACGATTTGCGATAAAAATGGAGAACCCATCCATAGCAAACAGCAAAGGCTTGACCGATGGGCTGAATACTTCAAGGAACAGTTTAGCTGGCCGCACGCTAGTGCAGTTACTCCCGTGTCAACAACTGTGACTCCTTGGGTGGTATCACTTGAGCCCCCATCGGAAGTAGAAGTAGAGTCATGTATTCGATTACTAAGGCGGGGGAAAGCGGCAGGTCCCGACGAACTTCCCCCAGTTCTTTTCAAACTGGGTGGTGAGGCGTTGATAAAATCACTTACCGCCTTGCTCCGTGACATTTGGAACGAGGAGCGTATTCCGTTAATATGGAGTGAGTCAGTGATTGTTCCCATCTTCAAGAAGGGAAAACACAATGACTGTAGTAACCATCGTGGGATTAGCTTAATTCCGATAATCACCAAAGTATTAGCTTCGATTTTGCTGCATCGTCTTACACCCGCTCGCGACAGGAATGTCCGCGAGCAGCAGGCTGGATTCCGCCCAGGTCGAGGATGCATCAACCAGATTTTACTCTTCGCCGACTACTTGAAACGCGTCACACGCACCGCCGACCGACAATAATGCTTTTCTTAGACTTGTAAGGCGCCTTCGATTCAGTTGATCGAACATCGCTTTTCAGTACTCTTCATCGAAATGGTATGCCCCAGAAGTTCGTGAACCTAATGAGATCATTGTATTCTCATACTTCCGGCCGTGTTAGAGTTTACGGTGAACTATCCGGTCGGTTCGAAACGACCAGTGGTGTTCGACAGGGATGTCCTATGTCTCCATTCCTGTTCAACTTCGTCATGGACGAAATAATGGACAGTGCGCAGCAAAATCTTCAGGATGTAGGCGTCGAACTAGGAAACAGTGAAAAGCTATGTGACCTAGATTACGCGGACGACGTTGTCTGCTTGTTCGAATCCACGGAACATGTTCAACGTGCACTAGATAGACTCTCAAGAGCCGTAGCTCCACTCGGCATGCGCTTTACACTTTCAGTGTAAAGTGATGTTACAAGACTGGACGTCAACAATTCCGAGCTTGATGCTCGATGGGGAGGTGCTGTCAGTTGTCGACCACTTCACCTACCTCGGTAGCTGCGTGACGACGGATGGGAGCACAGTAGTAGAGGTGAGTACGCGGATATCCAAAGCTCGAGCGGCGTACGCTGGACTGAAGCACTTGTGGCGCCGATCCGATATTTCACTGAAGTTGAAAGGTCGTGTATACTGTGCTGCAGTGCGCTGTTTTGTTGTATGGTTGCGAGACTTGGAGTCTGCGTGCTGAAGATATTCGTCGTCTTGAGGTTTTTGACCATCGATGTTTACGTAGTATCGCTAGGATTGGGTGGAATAGCCTAGTAAGCAACGATGAGGTCAGAAAGCGAGTATTGGGTACTAATTCAGAGAACGTTCTGTCACAGCGTATCCGGCTTAGTAGACTTCGTTGGTTGGGACACGTGTTACTTATGGCAAACACACGTCTATCGTACCGTGTTTTATTCTCCGTTCCTCCTAGGGAGTGGAAGAAACCACGTGGAGGTCAACAGATGACGTGGCAACGAGGAATGAGAAAATGTACAGCAGACTTAGGAAAAGTAGGTGCTTCACGTCTTCGTGGTTGGGGTCCAAAAGATCCCTCAAACAGTTGGCTGGAGACACTGAAGGATATGGCAGCGAACCGCGAGCAGTGGCGATCGTGTTTTCACTTTCTGTCAAATCAGAATGACCGATCGATGTGCGTTTGTACAGTTAGACTGTGTATTCCGTGTGTTGGCTACTAGGGCATTCTTTCCTTTTCCCGCCCGTGTAGGTTCACTACCTCTCCATCTTGTATATTCATACTTTCTAATTCAACGTGTAACATGGTGAGAAAGGCAGTGGTCAGTGGAGCTTACCCTACTGTTTAACGCTGTACGATGATGATGATGATGATGACAAATAATAACGAACGGATTACGCTCCGAACGGCCGTTCTTAGCTTGAAATGTTTGCATGTCGTTAATCAACATCATTTTACGTGACATTATACCGTATAAATTTATTCTATACTAATCTGTGTTATGTTCGAATTCGCATCGATATGAAATCAATGGTCATGTGATGCAAATTTGCACGTTTTCTGAAGCGGTGAAACCACCCGTGACCTGCATTAAGAGTTTCGTCTGCAGCACTTTCCCGGGGGACGCAGATACAAACAACTGTGTCTGCGGAGAGCGTCTGTTACGGTGAAGCGCAGCGTTAGTAGAGGCCAGAATTCGTACGAAGCGGGAGTGGCACTCATAATAGGATTCGATGTTGTGGTCAGGAAATTTGAACCTTAATGAATACTCAAGTTAGCCTCTTGGTCTTCTTCGTTCGAATGTCTAAAATTGTCGTAGGTAGAGGAGTGTCTGTGTTACCCTGGATCTCGCATCTTGTTGATTGCCATCCATGACCCGAGTGTGTTGCTTTCCGATTACTGGAGTTCGGGATTTGTAGCACTGATAGTTTGTACTTCGAATATAATTAATTACCGGTGCACTTTTGTGGTCATGAACACTCGGATTCAGTGGTCGCGAGTAGAATAACTCCCATTGTTTAACATGCACGGTGGATTTTTTCTAACTGCATAACGGCTTCAACTCAATAGCATTCCAGAGTTTTGATATATTCATCAAGCACCTCACGTGTACGTGGTTGGATAGATTGTGGTTTGTTGATTTGCCCATAATTTACCCAGGTACTATTCACGCTTTTGGTAGAGGTTGGAGCTTCGGGATCGTTGAAACTGGAAGATGTCCACCAGTAGCCTTCATGCGGCTATGTTCGTCGTGACATCAGTTTGGTCATAAAGATGTTTAACCGGATGCAGTTGTCAAAGTGGATCACCGTGATTCGGTGAAATTTAAACAATGCAGAAAAGGCTCCAACCTCATCCATGTTAATGAAGTTGGGTCAGATACAAATAGTAAATGTTCGATACCCTTTCACCTCTTCCCAATTTTTCTTGGTTAGCCCAACTCACAGACACGCTACATCACACACATCAATTTCACCCACATTTTCGCTACCTCACTCACAATTGTCACAGTTGACTAATCCAATATTCGTCATCGTGTTACCTACACTGAGCTTCCAAGTTCTTCACATGTTTGCACGTATGAACTGTTTCATGATTGGGACGAACCACATTATCACTTGTGCTTTGATAACTAGTGAAGAGCAAGCAAAATTGACGGCCTACATCAATTCCGATCATATTCTTATTTTTAATTTGTTCAACCCGAGGTCCCCGAGGAAGAAATTAGCTTACCTAAGGGTGAATTTCTTAAAAGAACGTTCACAGGAATGCGCAATTATGACTGAAATTCGGTAGCATTGCACCCAGTGGCTTGGCGTAAGGCAATTCACGATTTTCGTTTCTGAAGTCTATCTTCTTCTCGGTGGCATGCAGTGCAGATTTCCTCAGCACTGGTTACATAATGAAATGAAGCAGATGGGAGGGGATAGTACATCAGTGGAAGCAAGATGAAGGTTACATGAGCAAGAGGCGTAGCACCTTTACCTGGATGTAAACTGAGCTGCGCTAGAACGAAAAATAATTGCTCGAGACTGTGAATCTGTTACTAGAATCCGATTTGAGATACTGTACGAAGAGACTTTGGTGGCGGATAGTTGTTCGCTGTGCACTGGATCGTCACCTCACCTGACACATTGGGCCCTCAAGTATTTCTCTACTTCATACCTCAAGGTCACCTTTGTCTTTTATCTCTAACAGTGCAGTGTACTTTCAACACAACGTGGGTGTGGTCCTCCCGCTACGCAGTGGTGGAACAAAAAAACCCAAATGATATCCACATTTCTGTGGTACCACTGTCCCGTCGGCTGAATCGTGCACCACAACCAAGAACAAGAATACATAGTCTTAACAACAACCAAGTAATATTTATTGATCGGTGATTGGTTGCATGATAGATTGCACTTCATCTTCGATTCGCGGCTCCAACCAAGTTTTACCCTTCCTGTTTATACCGATTACACCAATTTTCGTGCTATTTCCACATGGCTCACTAGTCACAGACTTCTGTATGCAATACTCTGCTTCCATGACCACTTCTGAGAATATAGGTTTGTAATGTGATGGAATGAGCCGTACGCGGACTGCGCGAATCAAGGACAGAAGACAGAAATGTCAAGTGCGTATTCTCTCAATATTATTTGGTACAACCTCGTTTATAAATAAAGGAAAGCATAATACCATTGGTAGATAGTGTACCGACCAGTCATAAAACAACCACGCTGAACATGAATGATCTGACTGTCAAGGTCCGGGTTTACCTGATTGGTTGAATCCTGGAAAAAAGCCAATGGGCACCGGGCTGCCCGCAGAGGCATTTAAATCGCTGCATCGCTATTAAGAAGGCATTGAATGTTCAAGGTGGGGCTTTGTTCCATAAAACTTATCCGGTTGTTTCTCTTTTCAAAAAGGTCTTGTGTTCATTGATGAACTCGCCAACTCAAGTGGTTTGTCTTCACTCATTCCCATAACATATGCTCTGAATCTACGCTAAAATCGTCTCTCGGCGACTTGGATATCAGAAACAGCAAGGAGCTCGGAAAAAGCAAACAAGATGAGGAATGTTCGACCAATCAACTCTAATAAGGAAAGTCTTCTATCTTTGAGGTGTCCCATTTTGAATAAGCCATTCAGAAGACAAACACTGCGAGAGGAATTCCTTTCATATGTTCTCATCGGCTGAGTACGTATAACACTGAACAAGAAAAATAAATACAGTATTAAACGAAATGACTAACTGAAGCAGTTTCAAGGGACTTGAAACCGCATGTGCGTGTGTGTGTAAGGTGGGGTAGGTGAAGGTTATACGCTTTTAGACACATAGGGCGGGTTTTGGTGTGAGCGATCAATAATGCCTCTAGTATCGTTAGTCGTTTGTCACGATGATTTAACAAAAACGAGAACCCGTCTGCCGGATCTACCGTGTGACCGTTGTCGATCAAGACGCAGCTGATGGTCGAGGTCGGCGTACGTGATGCAGTCGATTGTTGTAGGCCAGTCTGGGTCGTCGCATCGTGTTTGTACTTTGGAATGTGTTCGGTCATTCTAGTTCACAGTTATCGATCGGTTCTGCCAATATATGCTTCCTTGCAGCTGCAATAGAAGACGTCGATGCAGTGGGAGGTAGATTCGACTGAGTGGCGATCTTTGAGTGGAGGCATAGGAAGGCGCCATGTGAGTGAGTGCAACCATAGTGCAGCGGCATGGTATGCTCTATGCAATACATTTAATGTTTTGCGTGATTAGCTGTGTTATAGACGCCCCTTCAGTTCAGTTCAGTTTATTTGACCATTAACCCCGAACCCCTGTGTTCCAGTTTTGGGCGCTAGCTACCAGCATGGTCGAGTAAAGGGCGAAAGGAATAGAACCATAACGTGAAAAAGAGCCAAAAGCAAAGTAACAAGTAGAAATCACAAAAACAAAGAAAGAGTTCGAATGCAACCACGCCACTGGCTGCGACACTTAGCCATATCGGTTAATGTGTCCAACCATCTGGTAGGCGGGTTATGTGAACCCCAACCTGGAAGTCTAACATCGTACTTGCCCAAGTCCACTGGTAAAAGTTTTTAAACCTTTTTGCCATGTCATAAACTGGCCACCTCGACCTACCTTCCAACCACTACCGGCTTCGAAGAACAGCGTACACCAAGGAAGCCTATTGGTGAGCATGCGTAACACGTTCCAGCCACCTCAACCTGGTTAGATTCAGTACTTGATCCAGAGATTGGCCTCTGGTTCCCAAAACTTTAGGTCTAACTTCGGCATTGCTGATGCAGTGTTACCCCCATGCTCAGGCAATGCTACGGAGATATCGATGCTCGAACCCCGACAGTCTTCGCCCATCTTCTACTCCGAATGGCCATGTTTCTGAGTCGTATAAAAGATCGGACCTAACCGCAGCATTGTACACTCTATCCTTGACAGACAATCGGATGTCACGCCGTGCCACAGATAACGGGGGTTGGCAAAAGTCAAATGAGCCTTTTTATATGCGATGGTACTTCATTCGACATTTGTCCCACTGGTGAAATGCAACTTCCCAGGTAACAAGAATTATCTACTTCAGCTAGAGCTTCCACTGCTAACACAAAGACTGGCATGGAGCCAACCCATTCTTGCAGCAGTATTTTACACTTTGAAGATGCGAAATGCATCCCAAACATTGCTACACTGTTGTTTAGGCTATCTGAGAAAGCTTGCAGCTTACTTGGTTTTAATTCAGAAGAACAATATCGGTCGCATGTTTTAAGTCAGACAGTATACTGCCTGAGCAAAAATCGATGCCGCTATTCTCACACAAGGATAGGGCTATTTCAAGAATCAGTTCGACCACAAAATTGAAGAGCAAAGGTGAAAGATTCCAACCCTGATAAACACCACTTCCCGTTGTGAACTCGGATGAAAGATCGCCATAGGCACGAACTCGGCTTAGACCCATTGCGTACAAGCATTGGGAAGGAGAAATGAGCTTCTCTGGCATACCCTTCAATGAGAGGCAATGACAGAGAACTGTGTGGTGGACCGAATCGAACGCCGCTTTCAGACCAAGAAAGACAGAGACTATGGGCCTGATGAAGATGCGTTTGAGCTCTAAGCTTTGCGAAGATTAAAGATGTGGTCAATACAACCACAACCAGGTCTGAAACCGGCTTGATTCTTACGCGTTCACATTTCGCAGGCGCTGGGTAGTTGGTGGAAAATAAGCCCGGTGAGCTTTTTGGATGCGATACTCACCTAGTTAATTCTTCTGTGATTTTCACAATAAGATCTGTCACCTTTTGTAAATCGGCACAATCACCGATTCATATCATTCCCTGGGAACTTGCTCGCTATCTCAAATAATACGGAGAAGTTTTGTTAGCTCTGAAACCAAAGCTTCGCCTCCATTCTTGAAAAAATGGAGACAACCCATCCGGTCCAGCTTTTTTGTATCCTCTCAAGTAACCTACCTCCCGCATAACCTCCATTTCTGATGGAGGAGTGATATCCACATGCGTCGTTTCTCTGGCAGGTATATTTGGAAGGTCGACTATAGAGCTGGGCCAACAGAATTGCTTCTTAAAGTGCTCCTCCCAGCGGTGCAGACGACGTCTCTGAGAGTGAATCAGTGAGTCGTCGGATTCCACGATTAGCTCACTGTCCCCGGGCTTCCGTGGACCGGTGGCTTTAATCAAACAGCAAAGATAGTGAGTATTGCCAAAAGGCTCAGCATCTTCCGTTTCCCTACATTTCGCAAGCCACCACTGTTCATGGTCATTTCTCAAACTCATTCAGCTGGTGTCTCAGGGATTTGGGTGCTTCATTGAATGTGATATCCGGAGGGACGGATCTGCGAGCATCCAACAGAGCAACTGATGTCCAAGATATCCATCGTTTGTGAGGCCTACTTGAACCAGAGTTCTGGGTGGCATTGAAAGTGGCATATAAGGCTTCATTGATCTGTTGCCAATGTCCATCTAGGTCTTGGACACCCGGCTGCATCAATATCCGTGTAGACGGGTCCACCTGATAAGCAGATCATCAGTCATCATCTGGAACTAACTGGGCGAGACGAGTGGTTTTAACATCGGTGTGACGACGGACGAGAGGTAAACAGAAGTGAGCAGGTTCCAAGGCGTGATCTGAATCTATAGGTGTAGACCAACGTGTCCGACTTTCTTAGACTGATCTAGGCCAAAGGTGACCAAGGACAATGTGGTCTGAGTCCAACGTCTTTAAAGCGTGAGTCTATGCAGCTTCTCGTGACAGAAGTTCGTACTTGCCAGAAACAATTTGTGTTCAGAGCACAGCTGGATGGAACGATGGCTGTTTTTGATACGATCTGCCGGAACAGCAAATGGGCCTCCAGTATGCCTTTTGGAATCTCCCAAACTGCCAACTAGGGCAATGAAATCCTCAGCAATGACCACCACGTCCGTATAATGCACGTTTTGAAGCAGTTGCGATAAATCGTGGTGGAATTCGTCCTTGGTCTCGAGCTGCAGCCAGTCGGCGCATACACAAATACGACGAACAAGAATTGGCGCTTCACTTTGTTGTTGTTGACACAAATACTGAATGGGATCCGGTCTAGCTGCGCACGCTCAGAATTTATGCTCTAAGCAATCCCAATGCCGGCCTGACCACGAGCACTAGACACCGAATCGCCCGATGCGAGTAGAGAGAAGCGAGAGATTGAGGCTGTATCTGGGGTGCGAAAAGTGATCACAGAAGTGGGGTCTTGTATGCGTATTTTGGAGAGATAACACAAGTCTATTTTGAAGGTTCCTATAGTTCTGGCGAGGGAAGCCTGTTGTCGTATCTGACAGTGTGTGGTCGTTGAATGAAGCCAAGTGAAGTGAATATTTGGACTTGAGAAATACAGTCGATTGATGTCCGACTCTTGAAATACTGTTTTCTTCAGTACCGTAACTACTAGTGACGTTTTGCACCGATCTTAAATTAAAGGAGGAAAAATTAGCAAGCCTTTAACAAGAAGAAGGCTGAGGGATTTTGGGCATGGCATAATTGGTGGCTACTCATACCTCAGAATGGGGTTTTCCTTGGGAACCCTACCGGAGTCTTTGACTCAAAGTTTGACCCACAGGGCAGTGGGGCATTAAGCCTTCATAGAAACGTGACCGAAGAACCGTTAAAGTTAATTCTTCTGGTCTGTCATGTGAGATCTGGGTGTTGCACGCATTCTGTACTGTTTTCGCCGGCTGTTTATTATAGATCCGTTTTTCGGATTCAGTCCTCAGCATCATGCACCCAGCGGAACGTGGACGAGGCATCAACCTTTGGGCTGGGGGCTGTCCAGTTTAGGTGGGCGGTATATGCCCAACAAAGTGCAATGACTTCTCCCACCGTCGAGAGAAATCCCAGGTACTCCATTCCTACGTCCATTTAATGAAATTTTTAGACCAGTAAGCTGTTTCTTCTCGTATTTATTCGCTGTAGTGCCTTCTCCAGAGGCATAGCGGTTGGAAACAGGTGTTTTATCGCGATAAGATATTATCGCTCGCTCACTCCAAATCTACCTTATGTGTCCAAAAACGTATGACCTTCACCTTTAACCTACCGTGGCTTTATCCAACCACATTCGGTCACAAACACAGTTTCAAGCCCCATGAAATCGCTCCAGTCAGTCATCTCGTTTCATATTGTATTTATTTTTCTTTCTGGATGGTATATGTACGCGATCGATGAGAGTATACGAAAGGAATGCCTGTTACAGTGCTTGCCTTCTAAACCGCTCACTCAAATTCATCACTGGGTCTCAATGTCTCATTTTATTAACAGGATACAAACATCAAACTTCGCACCATAGACCAGTTAGTCCAAAGAGGCATCGGGTAGCGTCTCTTTCGATTGATAGACCGGTGATACGGCCGGCTACCACTTGAAGAATAGCCTTTCTTGTGTTCTCCGTCTGTTGTCCTGGCGTTCGTGATTCTTTTCGCTCAAACCTTGACCAGGGATTTGGACAGACCGGCGGGCTGACTGCTAACGGATTTTATTTTCCTGTCGATGATGAGTCAGCCCACGCAGAAGTTCAGTGACTATGACCACACTCGTTCATGCAGCCATTGGTTAAGACCCTTGTGGCAATGAAGACGAAAACACAGTGAACAAGCTTGACTTCAGCAAATTCGGTATCCTCTGGCTACTGCAGTTAAATATATATAGGGTAACGGGGACTTGTTCGAAATGATAATACTGTCAGTAGTATGGTCGGTGGGGTTGGGATTGTCACAGACAGTGGTAGTTATTCGTAAGTATGCAGTCTTACCCCATATACGTAACTACATTATGCAGAAGATACCAGTTATACTGAAATAAACCTTGTTCGCTGCGGCTTTGCTTTCCTCAGTTACAGTATTTTTTCAGTTCATTCATTCATTTCTTCTGTACAGACACAAACGCACAAAGTAGACGTCATATATATATATATATATATATATATATATATATATATATATATATATATATATCACTTCACTGGTAAACCGGTACAATTTACAGAGGCGTTATGCCATGCAAAATACGAAACAGAAGAATAAACGAAGATTCGGAACGGAATCTCTCGGGAGTTCGAACACAAAGTGTCACAATATAGCCTCCACTGAGCATGACTTTGAGCCATATCCAGCAAAATTTCCAGCCAATTGTGTGATAGATCTTAAGGTCCGCAGCCATGCAGGCGTGAAAAACCGACAGAGACAAGTCTTGACGTCAATACTTTGATAGACCGGTGCTATGTCATGGCTTGGTCTCCATGTTGTTGTTTGCAGCCAACCTTAGGCTCGGCGAATAGAGCACGATGTGGTGGCATACGAAGCGCACGTCCTAGCCAACGAAGCTCATGATACCATAACACCCATTGGGTACGCATCACTCCCGGCTCCGCAGATGTTCGTTCGAAATGTGGAGTTATTTAGCCGCTCTTGTCACCAAACTCTAGAGCTACCCCTCAGGCTTCGGTGATCGAACAGGGACAACGGATCAGTTTTGGCCCCTCGAACAGGCCACCTCTCACAAGCGTATAGCAGCACACTAATTACAGCTGGGTTGGTAACCTTACCTTTCTATTGGAGAGAGATGTCACGCCGACCTGACAGGTGCAGCAAATTGCAGAACGCTGTTTGAGCCTTCGCCACTTGTTTGTTTACACCGTCTCCAAACTACCCGTCAGCAGTTATACAGCTTCTCAAGTAGACGAAATTTTCGGCAGTTTTTAACCGATCAGTGTAGATGGTGCCATGTATCATACAATCAATTAAATTGTTATGAGGTAATCGATTGAACGATACCAACTCTTCACACACTGTTAGAAGCTACGGGAAGCACCATGCAGCTGTTTCCATTCCCGTTACGTATAACCATCAGTGCATGTTCGCCGAGTTCCTATGGAGGAATTCGAACCCAATGTGCATATTTGTTTCCTACATACCTCGGCCGCTTATCTACCTGATCTTGCTACCAACAGTCTCCTTGATGTGATCTATGCAAAATCATACTGTGGATGTACACACTTGTGAAAACATTTTGCTACATACGTGCTTTCTGGACGTTAGCACCAGTCACCCGAATCTCTATAACCCATTCAAACCTTTACGGCGTAAGTCACAAATGATTGACATTATTCGCCTGCCTAAAAGATTATTTTTGTTTTGACAATTAACTGAATCAACCGGGATTTAGATATCTTCTAGTGGGAATGTGGATGTTGTTTTACCGAGCCTCGTCCGAAAAATCATTTTAATGCTTTTTCGAGGGCGATGAGGTTTTAGCAATTCAAAGCAAACAGAACACGTTCAGAGCTGTTATGTCTCCATGAGACATGTGCATTTAGATTGCTTCCAGTCCTCTCGAAGAGTACCATTTTTTCGATGTCATTATACGAAACAATAGTATTCTTTTTTTTCTCTTTAAATCTTAATCGCACATTCATAACACATCTATCGGGTTCCTTTCTTTCTCTCTCCCAGCGTTTTCCAAACAGATTTTAACTGATTCATATAAATTCCTCCCGTGTTCTTCTTCATTCTGGTCTCTCTCAGGTTGTCGGGAAGCCAAAAAGTCAGTGTACAGTTATTTTGATTTAATTGGTTGAAAACTCCCCGGTACAGCAATTAGTCCTGGACATTCTCACAGAGAGTGAACCCCGAAACTCTTGCAGGTTGAACCTAGACTGTTCGCTTTGACGCTCGACAGTGTTTTTACTCTAATCTCATAAAGATGAAATTTCTCCTGTCATTCTATTGTCGACATCGCAAAGGAAAACCAATTATTTGAAACATATATAACATGCCTATGTAAGTCAAATAACTCTAGAGCTTTCACAAAACGACTTGTTTGGTACGAACCACGGACGATTCTAGAAGAGTCATGGGAAATCGCTGGGCAAAATCTTACCCTGACGAACGCATTTGGGCACTTACTACTTTTTAAATACTCCTACCATATCCTGTCCGAATATGATACGGAAAACCAGTTTTTACAATGGTTTTATCAGTTTCTTACTATTAGTTTTGAAATCACTTTTTCGAACCATATTCAGTATGAAAATTCTTTGATATTTTGCCCAATTTATTGATGATTAATTCTTTTATTACTGTAAAATTTAGCAAGCGCTCTTATTGGTATTTGGAGACCTTTTGACAATCATTTTTTTTACAGATTGCCTAAACCAATGTTAACTTCGATGTGACAAACAAATCATGTTTAGTGCGTCCATTATGGATTTCAGATGACACCCTTCCGGTTTTTTTATATTTATCCCGATCTCTGTTTCTGTTATTGTTGTTGTTTTTGTTAGTTTTTCCAACGCAGTCCCAAAGCGCACGTGTTTAAACATACCTATTTCTGGTTTAACCAGTGGTGAAAGTCGGTTGATCGATTCGCTCGGGAAAAGTCAAACAGTCAGACAAACACATCATGGTTTGGCATGGTAGCCGCCGCGAATGACCCGATTCTCGGTTGTTTACGTGAAATCGATAGTCAGTTACATTATATCAGGATTCAGATGTGAGTCATAACGGCGAGTTTTCATATTGCATAGTGACTGATTCAAGCGCTAAACAATATACTAACTCGATGCAAACCTATAAGAGCCGGGTAGCTCGATGGTAACATATGTGACTCACAGCTGTGCACTCTGGGTTCGAGTCCAAATTGAATGGCTCGGTGGATTTGCACTAGTTCTGATGACTCGTCGCGAGCCTGATGAGGCAATTTAACAGTGAGGGTTCCATGGTGAGTTGAGCGTTTATACTGCCCAATGAATCATTTCATAAAATCCACAGAAATGAGGGTTTACCACTAAAGTCTTCTAGTATACAGCGCTCGTTCAGTTTAATTTCTAGTTCCTACTGAGAATAGCTAGACGAGCGAAGAACAATCGGAAGGAAATCTGGTTCTCTGTGTGTTATTGATAGAAACGTACATGGTGAACTGCGAATTTAAAATAAACCGGTGTCGTTACTACCCTGTCGTACGAAACCTCCAACAGATGTGCCTAAACGACCGCATTTAGTGTCATATGGCAGTGGTCCATTCAACGAATTGGCATTATTTTACTTTGGTAGACAGATTTACCCAAAAACCAAGGGTACTGAACATACTTGGTCAAAGTAGAGTATTTTAGGTCCGGGGGCGGGGGGCAATTTTCAGATAATGTAAGTGGTTCATACCACTTTTCAACTGATAAAGCGAAACAGTAGTAAAATGACTTCATATCTACGGCAGTGGTGGTCTAGCGGTTTAAAATGTTTGCTTACCACCTCAGAGGTTAGAGGATGAGTCAAGCCACTGCCGGTCACTTTCGTGATAGACAGTAGCCCACTGTTGTCCGGATCGTCACCACACCCGGCCTATTGGGACTTTTTGTAGTCTATGCTCTATGCTCTTCCTTTGTACTCATGCACATGCGTGTAATACAAAATTGCAAACCTAGAACAAAATACTACTCATAAAGACGGCGACATCAATGAGACTTTCAGCATGGCTGACCGGTCTCCAGCTTTATAATACACAACAAACAGTCCATTGGTAGTCATCTAAAGTAATTGCCCCTTTTTGATTCTTCCTAGTAGCTCTATTAGGATGAATTCTATGCCTTTGAATCACCCCGTTTTATCATACAAAATCAAGCAGTTTATATCGAATGACAGGTGACCGCAATCAAAACCGTGGTACGTAGCGCACGGCCCAGAAAACCTAATTAACTGGGTCTTCTGAATGGTTCTTTGAGTTACGTCCCCGATGAGCTAATTTTGTAACGGTCAATTAAAATAACTCTTGATTGCTTATAAGTCGATTCTGTTGTGTTCAGGTAAAACAACGCTTGGCCGCTGATTGGTGGATTCCGCTCGGTTCGGTGAGAGCTACCGTTGGCAGCTGATTGAGTGATTTAGTTTCGTTTCGTCATGAACTGGTTGAATTATCGACCCGTTTCTCTGAACTGAGCTTTTCTGCTGATTTTGGGCACCATGACCACATCAATATAAGCCACTAATGGTGAGGTTGCATACAAGAGTGTCGCTCTTACTGGAACACTCCCCTTGACTCCGACCACGCGTCAGTTTGCACTAAGCTGTCCATGTGCTTCTGTGGGTGCTCCAAACGCATGCTTCAACGACGATTGGATTGCGATAAGCTTTCCGACCCATATCGATTATTCGTCTTCCAAAACGCGCTAGCTGTAAAGCTAAATGTAGCCCCACCTGGCCCAGTAAGATGCGTCCTGTCTCGTCGTGCCATAAGACCCTGGGTTTCTGCTAAATATCTGTGCCTTCTCGATTCCGGATGGAAGTGAGTATAACGAAGCACTTCTCGTAATGAGGCGTCTACTTAATGCGAGCCTTCGTAGAGACCGCGAAATCTAGTGGTCGCAAAGCACATCAGAAATGGATCCTGCATCTGCCATGGGAAATTCCCGTAAGCTGTTCTGGCTCACTCGAATCATCGGTAGGAAGCCACTAGGTGTGAGTGAAACAATCTGTGAAGCTGACGGTTTGCCAATTCACAACCAGAAGTGGCGTCTCGAACGCTGGGTGGAACACTTCCTGACACAGTTTAACTGACTCTATCCCATAGTACTTCCGGCACCCGTCCAGTGGCCTATTTCGACAGATCCACCTACCGAGGTGGATATCCGAAAAGAGATCCAGGCCTCAGAACGTCGCAAGCGCCGGGATCCAATGGTATCCCCTCAGACCTTTTTAAGAATGGTGGAGAGCAGCTCGTTAGAAAACTTAATGTTTTGTTCTCAACAGTTTGGAATTCTGAGCAGGTTCCATCCTTGTGGGGGAATCAGTTGTTGTCCCCATCTTTGAGAAGGGTTCGCGTAGTGACTGCGCGTCTGTCATACTTCGCAGGTTGTATCAAACGCATGAAGAGCAGACTCGCGAGGAGCAAGTTGGGTTTCCTGCCGGTCGTGGATGAATCGATCAGAACTTCACCCTCCGATGACTGCTAGAGCACCGTCACACTTTCCGAAGACCGACAATCATCGTGTTGCTGGACATCCGCATAGCCTTTGACTCCGTCGATCGAGCTACACTATGGAATTGTTTGTTGAGAAATGGAGTATGTGAGAAGTATGTACCAGTCCTCAAAGAGTTGTGTCGTCACACCTGACGTCGTGTAAGGGCCTGTGGCCAGTTTTCGTCCCATTTTTGTTGTCTCCAGTGGAGTCTGACATGGTCGCTCTTAATCCTCATTTCTCTTCAACTTGGCCATAGAGGATGTTCTCCGGAATGCCTTATCGGGCCTTCCAAAGGTGGAGATGAAATTCTCCCAAGGCTGAGTTTTCGACTTAGAATATGCTGATGATATCACCTTGCTGAGCGACGATGCACAGATAATGCAACATGGTTTGAACCGGCTTGGCGATTGGGGTATCCAGATATGGAATGCACTTTGCCTCTTCGAAGTGCAAAGTGCTTATTCGAGATTGGCAGGATTCTGTGCCTGCACTCGCCCTTTGTGGTGACTAGCTTGACGACTTGAAGTACTTTGGGATCTTAATGAAAGCTGGAGGTGGTATTGGGGAGAATATCAGTTTACGAATAGCGAGAGCTAGAACAGTTTTCGAAAACGTGCGACATCTGTGGTGTTGCCGTGACCTGGGGCCCTTTCTTAAGGGACGGGTGTCCGTTGCCGCGGTTCGCACTGTTTTCCTCCACGATTTCGAGAGCTGGCCACTTCGGGTTGAGGATGCTCGACGTCTTTCCGTGTTCGATGACTGATGTCTCCGAAGAATTGCTCATGTCTGGTGGGCACATCGAATAAGTAATGGCAAGGTGCACCATCGTGTTAGACACGGATAGCCACCCTCTTGAAGAACTGATCGCTCTACACCATCAGCGGTGGCTCAGTCATGTTTAACGAACGCTTGTCCATCGTGTACCTTTCCGTGCTGTATTCGAACGTGTTGGGCAAGGCTGGGAGAAGTGACGCGGCCGTCAGGCCACGACTTGACGTAGAGGTATGAAGAAGTTAGCACCAGCATTGGCTTCGGTTGGCGCTTCCCACCTCCGTGTTTGGAGCCCAAGAGATGAGGATTATCATTGGTTAGAGATGTTCAGGGACATGGCCAAGAATAGAAGTCAGTGTCACGAATGTTGTGCAGTCGGCTTGTCAAACTCTCATGCCCCTTAATCATGAAAATTTCATTTCGACAACCAAAGTGACAAAAAACATCAAAAATGTAAGGTGGAAAGCAAAAAGATCGTCATTTTATTCTTTCACTAGTTGTCTGTTCCACTGTATTGTGCGCCCTTTCTCCTATTTTGTGTTTTTTTGTTACATTAGCGCCTTGCTTGATCGCCACCCGGTGTGAATAAAAATTTAGTCAATCCAACTATGTTTCAAGTGAGTCGCCTCATCAATTCAACAAAGCCAGTTACTATTGGCTCATTAGGGGGTTTTATTTAGCCAAATGAATAGTGGATCACCCATGCCGAGAAGTTTTTCTGTTGGTACGAAAAACGATACACGATTGGTAGAAGCAAGGCGCTAATAAACCACTGGGGTTCACTTCGTCTAAGGTGTTAGATGACTATGACAAGCTTACATATAACTCAGATTCTGTTATATCATGGTTAGGCACGCATGCAGTGCAAGAGGTATATACCTCAACAACAACAATAACAATGGGGGTCTATTTCGCCATAAGAGAAGAACGGCAAGTTTGATTCCTCAGCAAGGCAGACATAGTATCTGACCAAACTACTATGACGGCGCTGTCTGCCAAGAAATGTCTGCACTGGTAATTGTGATCGGGTTTGATTCTAGGCGCCTGAGCGGCAGTAGAGATCGTTGTTTACCATCGTTGGCACTACCGTTACTGTTACTGTTGTGTACACGTTTGTTCTGTAAGGCTGATGTGTATCCTTCATCTAAAGCGGGACGTACATGGTACTCAAAACTGATCACTCACCAGAGCAAACCTAGGGCAGACTGGAGACGGGGATAAAATCCGCATAAGATAGCGTCGAAATATCTGCCTCCGTATTTGTTCAACATGGCTTTATTAACTTCTGACGAATGTTCATAGAGAGAGAAAAAACAGGGCTGATAAGAGTAAATGCTGACTCATCGTCGATAAACAACCAAGTCACGTTAGCAGTCAGCCCGTCAGCGCCTGTCCAAAATCCAGGTCAAGGTCTGAGAAGACGGAAACACGAACAACAGATTGAGAACACGAGAAAAGGCAATCCGTCAAGTGGTGGCTGGCCGTGTCACAAATCTATCAATCAGAAGAGACGTTACCCGATGCCACTTTGGACCAGTTAGTCTATAGTGCGACGATTGGTGACTATGACTCTTGCACCTTACATCAGATTTTTGTGTTCTGTTTATAAAATGAAATAGTTCGAAGACAGAATGCTCTTCTCAGTAGATCTAGTGTAACGGAACAGAACAGGGACCTTTCAAGCTGTCAAGTTATTCACGGTGCGTAATAGTCAGACCATGTTTTCTGTGAATACGTGTATCTCTGATGAGACATGTAGGGAACCACTATCTGGTGAACGAAGTGATAGAACCGACATAAAGCACTAGCCCTATCTCCAATTTGGTAGGTATTTTTTACTGCTATTACTATTACTTTCCGTTTTGAAGTGTTGCTGATTTTCAAGAGCCGAAAGGAGGATTTAGTTAGCATAGTGGTGTGGGTTAGAAGCATGAAAATGATGTGATAACCGTCATGTGAATATTGGACTAGAGGGAAGGAAGAAAGGATTCATACTGATTTAGGGAATGATATCCGAATGCGAGCGATATTGTGACACCCGGAATGGGTAAAGTACGGTGACGAATAGTCAGATTGAGGTTTATTGTGTCAAGTAAATTTTGGGGACGCTGTTGGGTGTAATGAACCTTCCACACTCCAGGCAGAAATTCGGGACACTCGCCTTACCCGAGCATCCTTTTGAAAAGCCACACTGCTTTGCGGAATTACCATGGCGACAAACGTCTAGCGTTCAAAAAATGATGAGCTATCAGATAATAAAAAAAATCATTTGAGAAATCCGAGCGCCACTTTAAGTGTGACATGAGTGATATGAGATAGTTCTGCGACGCTTATTCGGCTGTGGGTCTTCAAATCAAATCAATCCTAGTGATTAACGTTCTGGAGTGGGGGTGGGGGTGGGGCACACTGAATGCTCTAAATTATGAACACAATTTGACAAAATAAGCATACGCGTATTGTGAGGGTATGTGTTGTCTCATTGTTGGTAGACAGCCAAGTCGCGTTAGCAGTTAGCACCTGTGCAGTACCGAACCCAATGCTTGAGCTCACGAAATCATGAGCGACGGGATAGCCGACAGACGACGTAAATCACTGGGCTAGCCCCATCGGTCACTTTACGATGGGACGAACAGAACGCACATGAGCGTTATCCATTGGACATTGAAATATATTTATAAAATGTATTATTGGCATGAGGAGCTTGAATCTAACAAAACAGAGAATCCACTTGTATTGTTCACATCCAAAGTCCAAAGCCGCCATCCGGGTATTCACTCACATTATTTACGTCCCACTGGCCGTACCGCAATAGCTCAGTTGATAGGGCATCTGCTCGGTAGACGGAATTTGGCCGGTTCGATTCCGGCTCGCGGTGTTGGACTTTTGGATGTGAAAAATGCAAGTGAATTTTCCATCATACAAGATTCAGGCTCCTCGTGCCAGTAATACATTCATTGCGTTTTACACTGATAAAACCAACTGATTTTCAGACAGAAAAGACTTCTCACTATAGCCAGTGGGACTGTACGGAACACGCGTTGTCTATTTTCTGTTGGAAAACGGTAAAATCCAGAGAAAATAAGGATGTAATTGAAACTCATTCTGTTGTTGTATTAGTAGAACAATTACAAACTACCGCCACGGTTGGGAAGCCTACTGTGGATGAGGTGATAGCAAAACTGAACCCTCAGTTATTTTGTTTATACCCTCTACGCGTGTGTGTACGTGTGTATGTATACATGTGTGTGTGTGGCCGACATAAATAACAAATTTCCGCGCAAGCGCGAGTACACAAAGACTGAGCTGAAACCATTACACAGCCATGGAGTAGTGCTTCGGGTGGCGTATATCGATCGCTCCATGCTCCACCTATGAGTGGAGGGCTTTGGTGATACCTTATGTCTGTTTCTCCCGATTTGTTAAGAGAGTAATCAGAACACAATCAATAATGAGAACTGTGGAAAGATCGATTTCAATGAAGATCGATGAAATCAAGGTGACAGTGACGAATCTGCGTCAGTTTATTTTTTCGACAGAGAGTTTACGATTATTCCGGGTACAATAGCAAGCTTATATCCTCAAATCATATGTTCCGATAACCGCCATGGTAGCATTTTGGATAAGAGCTGGTGAGTATCACTGCAAGTGAGTTATTATTGGTATTATTATTAATATTAATGTTACTGTTACTATTATTACTATATTGGTATCACACTGGCTTGAGCACGTTTTCACGATGCTTTATAGCTGTCGAGAAGAAAAAGAAACGTTTTACACGCTAAAACGGGTTAAAATTTCAGATAAAACGTCATCCTTTATTGCTAAAACACATTCAAGGAACGGAAGTACGTCATCTGCATACTTGACTTGATGGGCTCGGTGGGTCGCAGTTGGGTCGCTAATGTAAGTGGTGAAGAGCACCATCACAGCTTAGGAAATATCTGAAAACTTCGCTTTAGTCTTTGGTACATTGTACTCTACTGGAGAAGTAGTCTTTCAACAAGTTAAGTAAGTTTGAGACAAATAAGAGGTTCCAATTTTTTGAGAAGCAAGGATTATGGTACACTGTCAAACGCTGATATGTAATCAAGAAAGGCACACCTTACTGATCAGCACAAATTACTGGGGGATTTTGCAACTTAATAGACTGTTCATACTACTGCATCTGTCGCGGAACGCCGGGGTTTACATGCAAATTGGAATTCTTCAGTGCTACTTCTGACTGTGTTATGAAGGCGCTGAAGTACAACTCACTCAACTAACTTGAACGCGGACGAAGAAAGTGCAACCGAGTGGAATTTCTTGGTTCCCGTTTGGCTACTCGATCCTTTTGGCATAGGAATGATTGTGAAAGGACGCCAACAGTCAGGAGTGGAGAACGGTTCAAGTGAATGATTGATAGCAGTTCTCATTAGCTCATAGAGGGCTCCAACCGCGTGCTTGAGTATTATCGAAGATAAGCCACGTCGTCCAGGTCTGGTTAACTTGTTGGATTTGAGGAGCTTGAAAACTTCCCGGCTGGAGAATTTTTCAATTTCTAAAGTTTTAGCTGATAATTCAGATTGTCAACCTCTATATCATCAGAGGGGAGGTTTTTCTACTGATCACAGTGTGGGTTAATCCCATGCCATCTGTCTTTGATGTTCCTGGGGTGCATGAACTGCTGAGAGAATAAAAAGTCCTGACTTCTGATGTTTTTGATCAAGCTTGATCGTCTACCGACGTCAGATGTGTTGGTAGGCTAACTCTTTCTTGCTGTGTAATCGTTTTAGGTAGGGTAAGACCACGTTTCCTAGGTGGAAGTATACCGCCTCCGTGGAACAGCAAAATGTTCGAAATGTGGTTTATAATTTCGGTCTTAAAACAGACCGAAAGGGAATGGCTAAAACTGCTTTGTAGCCGGGAGATCGCAAAAATCAAAGAAAGGTTAAACACTGAGAGGTTTTGTTTGGACAAGTTCCGGTGATAAAAACGGATCTGTTTAGTCTGTGTGTAAGACAAGTGACCGTGTTTAGAGCATGCTTCTGAACGAAGATGTAATATTTTTTGATCGTGTGTACTAAGGGCTGCACTAAGTCTGACGGAGATGAGCTCTAGATGATTTGTTATGATACAATCCAAATGTGAGTCACCTCGGGTCGAGGTGAGACAAGTATCATTGAGACTGAAGGATGAGAGTGAATACGTAGATGCATGGTCAAAGTTTCCTTCAGTAATACGAAGATTATCATCATCCAACTGTACAAGGAAAGTCAGGAATGAATCATAGAAGGAGTGACCTAAGAATTATGGGTTTTGTTGCATAACGTAAACACTTGAGATATATTCAGAACGAGAAAATTTACGATGACATGAGATGGATACAGAGTCAGCCCCATTCGAAGAGTAGGAAAAATTGACACTGGGTTTGCTACACCACTTGAAACTGATATATGTGACAACCCCACCACCTCTTTTCTTCGTATATTTTTGTGTATCCTGAAGGAAGCATGATAAGTTTTCCATTATCACCACAGATTCATCCACGTCAGCATTCAGTTGGGTTTCCTGGAAGCATACCACGCCCATATTTTGGAAGTCACGAGCCCTAAGCAGGTAAGTTAGGCTCGGAAGCTTGCTGAACAGGGAGTGCACGTTGTTGCACAATGCTGAGAGTTGTTGTATCATCCGGTGATGTGCGAGTAAGTAATGCCTACCATCTAGCTCTTTTGCGTTTTCTTGCACGATGGCTCCGACTCACTTTCGTGTCATTTGGTAGTGCGTAACTCGGCATGTCTTTTATTGATAACACACTGTTTCGAATATTTTCGCGAAGACAACATGACGATGAAATAACTCCAACGAAAACGGACCAGAATTGTATTGCAGCCGTTCGAGGGACGCGCGAAAGTGTGGAAATCGTCTGAACATGGAATGTAAACGTAGAACATGTGCGACGGATGATTTGTTCTCCAAAAACTGGAAAAATCAGTTCGTTTGGGCCATGTGAACATAGTAGGAAGTGGGATGCGAGCAGCATCAAATTCGTTTGCTGTCAGTTAACTGTAAAATCGCAAGTGATTACACGATTCACACTAATCGGTTCCATGCTCGTGTGGGTTCCGAAAACTCAGACCAGGTCACATCAAAATCAGTCACTTGATAATTGTGAGTGACCTTGTAATGGAAGTGGGCGGAACTTCACTCAATGCACGTGTACTTACAGAATTCAGTGCGTATGAAGAACAATAACGTCGACTATCTGCTGAAGTTAGCGACCATCAGCCAAAAACGCTCGCCCTTCATGGCAAAAGGTACTTGGGGGCTTTATTATTCGTCATCAACCTAAACATTAGTCATCGATTTGGCTCAGTTGAGGTGTCCCATATCGTTATGCAATCTCGGAATCGAAGTTTGTCTTGATTTTCCGGGGTCGCGTTCAACCGTGAACTCCGATCCCATTTGTACATTTAACACAAGTGGACGATAACTCTCAGATTCCCTTTTCTTCCTCCTCTCCCACCCCCCACCCCAATTGTTTTTGACTGACCCCAACCAAAACAAAATCCACAATGCGAAACTTTCTTGGATATTAGTTTGTTCCACGTTTTCGTCACCGAAAAATCACTCGCAACCACCGCCATTGACTGCTGACTGATCCGTCTGCCTGCTCTGACATATTGATTTTCCAATTCCCGCAAAAGCTTCGGATATTTGAACTGTTCACCAATAAGGGCGAACCAAATGATCACCCATGCTCTGGCAGCCTAATGATTTCACGCGAAATTGACAGTTGTTGTTGTTATCATCATCGTCACCTTTGGTGGTGGAGGTGATAGTGAAGTGTTTATGAAAAAATCAATTCGGAAAACAAGTAAACAAAAATGAAGTGACCTCAGGAGGTTGCTTTGGGATGCTGATCTGATGATACGCTTATTTTGCTAGATAAAAACGACTGATCAATCTGCCATAGCTTTGCCCTTTCGAAAGGGCACCACCGAATATAAATTTGGAATGTTGACAACTTTCGGTCATCATGCGTGCTATCAAATGACACGCGAAAAATGAATCAGGGACAAAATAGAATAAGCCGAGAGTTTTGATCAGATGATGTGTCTATCTGAGTGACTGTTTCCTGAGAGCCGAAACCAAGGTTGCCCAGCCGATTCGCTATCACTTCGATGACGGATAATGCGTAGTACTAGACCTCTTTGAAACTCAGCACCATGGCCTGGTGTTGGGCGAGAGACGGAGGGAGGGAGAGAGAGATGATATCCACGCGTCTGTCGGATGATCATTGACAGTCACTGGATCAATCACTGCGACGGTACTGCTTCTCCCTAGTTCACGATTAAGCCAGTTTGAGTGCTGATCCTGGGATACAATCAGTTGGGCATCTGATGATACTACGGTCTTGTTAGAAGCGATATAAATTCATAAACACATAAGGAGTCCTTTTCCACTAAGGGGCTGTAATGGAACGCCGTCGCCATTCCTGATCTCAAAAATCCCCTACACTCATCGGAAAAACTATCGAACTTTATTGGTTTTGAGAATGACTCGTCACACAACATTGCCATTGAATGTTAACGGAAAAAGTCACTGCAGATGTTTTGACTGACGTGTTGATGGTCATTATCTGTGCTTGCTCGCGGAGTTCTAACTGTAACTGGTACCCAAGGACCAGGTTCATTGTTTAGCCGTTTGAGCAGGTTCTCAACAGGTCGCCTCATGTCCCAGTCAGTCAGAACATCAAAAGACTGTTTTCGTTGATATGTAATAGCCACGTAATATGACGAGTCACTCTTAAAACCAAACAAAGATCGATAGTTTTTCTGATGAGCGTAGACGACTTTTGGGATCAGGAATAGAGAAAGCGTTCCAATACAGAGCCGTAGTGGAAAAAACTCCTTACGTGTTTATAAATTCTCTTCGCTTCTAGTGAGACCGTAGTACCATCAGATGTTTCGTTGGTTGTATCCCAAGAAATCAGGAAAGGCGAAGTTTTACCAATTCCAGTTCAGTTTCGACTAGACTGAAGCCTGACCCCAAATTGCGGTACCACTTTCTTGCAATTTTATTTAGCTGACGTGTGATCATCGATTGCCTGATATTACTTGACAGCTGACCCTACCCTATTTGAAGTAACTAACAAAGCAGACCAGACAACAATAGTCACCAATGTTCTGGATTCTCGGATTCACATGAAAACCTGGGCGGTCTATACCCAAGAATCTTGGTAAAATTGAATTATTGAAGACGAGCTTGCTCTATATGCGAACTTTGAGTGCTTTCGTCATGGCAGAAAACAATGCAAGAAGAGGACACAGAAGGTGATATCTTAACTTACATCAGCTCCGAGTGGTCTGACCAGTCTGAAATTGTCTTCATTTTTTCTTGTAACTGTGTTGACCGTGTAGTAGTTGGATTTCGTTCTGGATTCTCAATCCTTCGAGACACTGCCGTCAGTAATCCGTAAACAGCTCCCTTTTACTCCCATTGGGACATCAACCTGCTCTTTGAAGCTCTCATGGCAGTTCTGATTGTGTTTCTGTTTGACTGTTTAATCATTGTTGTCGAAGACTGAAACAAAGCCACTGTGCACTCCTTAATTGCTTTTGGTTTAAGTAATCTCTGTCTAGTCCCAACAAGGGGAAATGCTGTTCCAGGCAAAATTACCACAATTCATCCTGAAAATTTCCATTTACAATTGAAAGCTCTTATTTCAAACAGCGACCACGCTCTCATTAATATCTTGCCGAAAGTTTATTCACGCTCCGCACACGCCTCTCTCGCGAGGACGAACCAACTATAGATCACTACCAGAAATTTGTCACGCGCCAACATTGCTGTTCTTTTTGGTTATGCCGATTCGTCACTTTCATTGTTAAAAGACTATTTTTCCAACTGAACTCAGGGTATGGTTCTTTCCCACCATATTTTCACCACATACTACCGACTTATTCACCACACCACCTGCACGACATCTTAACTACGTCGATGACGTGGTGGTCTATCAATCCACCACCTGTCAACAAGAATTTACTTCTTTCCGAGAAATTGTGCGATATTCACAGATTTTAGTCCTATTCTGGACTGCATCTGAAAACTCCCAATTTTTTTGGCTGTACTTTCTGCCCTCATTGTTCCTCTTATCCCGGTGATCAATCGGTCATCAGTTTTGTCCGCGTTTGCAGAGCTGATTGGATCAAATACTTGGGCGTTACAATCAGCGCCAATTTGCAGTGATCTCCCTATATTCTGTAGTATTCTTTGTTCATTTCAAAGGGAAATTCATCATTTCCCTCCATTTTGTTTGAAATGCGAGTTTTTCAACTTACAAAAGTTCTGACTACAAAGAAATACCTGATAGTTCCCCTCATACTGCCTCATTTTTTCTGGATCGTGTTAGTTAATAACCTCGAAGATGGTACTTGTTCGATATATATTCCCAGAGTTACACCTTAGTGCTAATTGAAAGTACAGGCTGAAGGACCGCACTTTACCCAGAACACATGGTTACAAAACACCAACCTATGCATGCTTCTGACACCGGTTTCTAAGTTCCAAGGGGAGCATGGAACCTCCCTTCCTATGCTACAGAGAAGCTGAGTAACACAATTAAGATCGAAGAAGGACAGCTGTACCTCTGAGGGAACAAGTAGCAAGTAACTCAGTTAAACTGTGATGCAGAACCTACGTCAAGCTACCGACACCTGTGATATGCCGATAGGATAGATTACGTAATGCGTTCAGTGTACACGTCAAAAACTAACGGTGTGGATGCCAATAGAGCGGGCGAAACGTGCGTGAGTAGCAGTCATCGATTAGACAGCTTAAAATTTAAATGAATACATATGAACGCAGAAAACAAGCAGGCATGAACGAGCACTGGAATAGTTAGTCAGGCTGACGAGTCACGAGAATGACTGATTATGGAGACGCCAAAGATGTTTAAATGTGGCGTTCTTCTATAAACATGAAGTGAAAATTGGCTTATGCGAACGAACACTGAAAAGCCTTGCCTGTTGGTAACACAAGTCTTTAACTCCCGTGGACGGTTTGTATACACCCCAGACCATCGGACACACCCGTCAAAGTTTGAACCCCGACACTATAGCTGAACTTTGGTGGTGGTCAGAACCGTGCCGTTTCCCCGATCATCACGTTACCTGACGTATTAGAGCACCGGGTTGATGGGTCCTCACTATGAGTTCCAAAGCCATTGGTACTTGTTAACTCTGTAACAACAGAATGCAGACCACCGTGCTGATTCTTAACTGACGTAAGGGTAGAGACCCGTTGAGACATTTACTGAGCTTTGGGTTTATGAAATTTTCTGTTTTTGTCTTTTCGGATGGAACGAGTGAAATCCCCCTCCCCCCCCCCTTCGGAAGATCTCTGCTCCAGCATACTACATCTCTAACAGTACAGTGAGCTCTTGGCTAGGGTGCACGTCCGACGTACTACAATCATGGATCTAAGAGAAGATTTCTCAACAATACCTAACCTGGTAACTACTAGTCGTTTCTAACCATGCGGCATGACTGAGGAATCGGAAAGCTTAAAATGTAGTGTGGAGAAAAATATTGTAGACACCATTGGAAAGGTCGAATTAGTAGTTGAAACAGAAACAGTTTCTTCTTACTTCGCTTGATCACCTCCGTTAATAACTCCTGGCTTTCTTGCATTTTCTTCAGTCAATTCAAATCCTGTGTAAAGCAGTTGAGCAACTGGAAAAATGGGATTTGATACATTGAAATGGCCAGTCTACGAACCAACACATACCGGGATCATCTGGTGCAGTCAGTGAACTCGATTGGGCCAGCTGACGTATGCCATTTTCGCAGTGTCTACAAGAGCGCCTTAGGCACAAATGTCTTTGCTCTAGTCGATTCATGCCATTGTCTGCATGTAGAAATGTCAACAAAGTTTACCACTTGGCATTTGGCCAAAGCAATTGTTTGAACACATCAAAACAACCTTCATGTCATTGATTTGATTTATTTTGGTTTCTGTTCATGTGATTTCGGTGGGTTTCGTCACTGAAATTTGCTCTCTGGTCAACAGATCAAATAGGAATTAAGAACCCGTCCGAATAACAAACACTGAAGGAGACTGGGTAGCCTGCTGTTTGTGAGGTTGTCAGAGTAAGTATTGTAATAACTATTGATTGCTTCAGCCAGCCAATCAATCAATCGGTTAATTACCTAATTAGTGAGTCAATCAACCAGTTATACACTTATTTATCTAAACGATCACTGGATCACTTACCAGACCAGTCTGTTTAGTACACAACCGATGAGGAGAATACAAATAAATGTGGGAATAGCACTCCACCGCGTTTCAAAACAGACACACTGTGATTTTTAGTGTCATTTCTTACCGCAGCGAAAGATAAAACCGTTTCGTTTGTAAAATCACTGATCAAATTATGGAAATATATGGCGCCTCTACGTAATTTATCATTGGAATACTGGACTAAAGAGCGGTGCCGGAAGGCCTTTAGTCGATTTGTATGTGTGATTTATGCAAAAACAATAAAGTAGAAGAGTGAAAACCATGTCCGTTGATTGTATCCTACGTTCTCTCCCCGAGCGAATTCGCCAGGAAGCACCGATATTGTTTGTCTAATTCGGAAACAAGATTATCGATAATAAAAGAACAGACAGAGAAGAAGTGAAAACAAGAAATCAGATATTTATGAAGATGATCTATTGGGTGGCTACAAATTTTATTTTGACTTCCTGATAGTAAGTTAATCCCATATGTCGAGTCAAAAATTTTGCTACCAACTGAAAACGAGTTTTTCTCTCGTACGTACGTGTGAAGATACCAACCATCAAGATGGGAGTTTTGTTGAAGTATTTCTAAATTTGTTCATGCTAAATGTATATGGTTATATCCCTTGCCACTTTTCCGATCGGTCCAAGCTAAGATGCGTTTCTTATACCCTTTTATTTGCTTCTTTTTTGTTATATAACAATGGCACACTATCTGATGAAGGAGGTTGCGACCAATTTTAAAGCTGTCCACTGCAGGAAGTTAACGGCGGCGGAGTAATGATTCGAAATTCCACGGTGTCGACCGTCTGACCACTGCCGGTGCGAACCGACCGACCAGCGGTGTTCGGGAACAGTATCCACAAGGTCTTGTGGGTGTGATGATATTGGAACAGCAGAATGACACTGTCATTGACTTCAAATTAAACAATCGCCTCGGGGATTCTGTCACCGAGGCACAACTGGAAACAGACAATTAGCTTCACTGTTGGTCACCGGTGAATGAATACGCACCTGCACCGGAGTATGTGATGTAACTGTATTCTGCAAACCCACTAGTGAAAGATTGCGCCCTATTTTGAAAGGCCTGTTACAACACTGGGACAAATAAAACACAACAGAGCAGATGCAAACAACTTTGGATAACGTTTTTAACACCAATATTGTTTCTTAGTTAAATGTTCAGCTCATATCCCCCAGGAGAAGCGCACCTATAGATCTAAACATCAGCTATGAACCGCTGAAATCCCCAAACACACTGGTCACTGAGAGCGACATTTAAGCTGCGAACGTTTCATCTACCATCCCCACGACACCACCACTAGACAGGCGATTACCAGACAAACTGCATGCTTTCCAAATTTATTTCGTCGTTTGTTTTTAACTGATGATCACATTTTCGTTTTTTCTTCTAAATCAGACACCGAACTGCGTCATTATTGCCACTGTGGTACTCTTTGTAAAGATCTACATTGAAAACCCTTTCAATGCTTTGTGAATGTGACATCACTTTGCTAAGCTCGTCCATACACCACACTTTTACACGTTTGTTTGTGAGACATTTGAATTTGGCCTTGAACCGTTTCTGACTGTCGTGCTTGGACCACGGGACGTTGAACCTTTCGATTTTACTGTTAAATCTATTTGGTCACATACTTGAGGTTTGTATATGTCCGTATATTTTGCGATTTTCAATTTTCTACCATTGAAACTACGAATCAATCTTGTTGTCGTTTTGGGCTTCGTGTAGACTGACTACGTGTTGCTCGAATTGCGATTCCGGTGACCTACACTCGTCATTCGCTTTCGGTTGTTTTCCACTCGAAACACTTCAGTCATCTACAAGACTATGAGAAACAAACACCGGAGTGTTTGCGATATCCGTAATTCTGTTTATCTTCCTACCTCACTGTTTGCCAGTTTCTAAACTCCTATCCTTTCTTATGCACTCTAATATATATATATATATATATATATATATATATATATATATATATATATATATATAATCATGAAGGATCTTATCGTCGAAACAAATCAGGGTCCGTGGCATCACAGAAGTCGACAAAAAAGTGCTTAGGATATTCCGAAAAAATGACTACCTTTATGTCCAAGGACCTATCCCATGCGTTCAAACGATCACTGCTGTTCATACAAAGAAAGTTAGTTGTAATTTGCAGCACCTATAGTGAACAAACATTATTTCGTTGAGAAATTGTCGTTCCACGCATTACCTTCACCTATCGTTATAGATGCTTATTATTTCGTTCGGGGACAAGAATTCAACGGACTCGTTGCTTAACTACACGGAGGGTTATCCTCAAATTCAGAATGGGAAGTGCCTAACCGGAAATAAGAGATTTATCAATGGAATAGGCTTGCAACACGAACACATCTTTTTTTGCGGTCTTGCTTTAAGCATTCATGGATACAGGTTGATAGGCAAAGCGATACAGAGTCATTTGTGATGATTGTAAATAACAAATGAGTGAGTTGTCTTAATGCATCCACGAACGCTTCCACAATACTTGTGCTTCCGTTTCCTTTCGAGTTCACCTTCTGCTACTTGATGTTCGCACCCGTTCGATATTGATAATTTCGGTAGTGGATTATTTACGTACTCAGTTTCGACACTTCATATGCTGATGCGATTGCGAAATATCACACAGAATATTTCTTTATTTACCTTCTCATATTAAATACTGATGGTACGTAAATTCATGAAGACGGTCGCGGCCAATATACGACAGCAATGAATCAATAGTCGTATGCCCCGATATCAGTCAGTCTGAATAGCATTATCGCATTCACTGAGACGAAAACTGATGTAAAGCATCACAGAGAGGGGGCGACTTGAATGCACTCGGCGTTCATCTTCAAGCTGATCATGAAGCAAAATACAAATTCAGAAGAAAAAACATCGTCCTGTTTTTTTCTGCACTGACTGGGACTGGGTACAGGATAGGCTAGCTGGACACGGCCATTGTGGAAATTGGGTATAAAGGGGTGGGGAGGGGGATAGACAGAATATGTTGCACATGGATTGGGATCAACTGACCAATGAATACGAAGGGTGGATGGACGGAATCGGTGAGCAAACAGACTGAAAAACGCAGATACCGAACGTCACCGTGGTGATCGAGAAGACAAAAAAACACACTGAAAACTGTGTCAGGAATGCATGATTAAAACGCAACTGAGGTCAGTCGGGATGTGTGTGTGTATGCAAGTCTATGGATGCAGGCATGATGAAAATATTGGCAGCAGAGAGAGGTTAATTCATGGAGAGCAACAACACAGTAGTGTTCTTTTAATTATGCTGCACCGAGTGATTCAGTCACGGGGATAAACGATTCGCTTTGGGGTTGTAGGAAAATATTCGATGCTAACAATGCAAGGAGACAGGTCAAATTAGTCATTTAGTTGCGAAATGCTGTTAGATGACAAGGCAATGACATGTTTGAGAGCTTCCTGGTGCGCTGCGCCTGACCACGATTCGCGATTCGAACTATTGATTTAGAAGCTTAATTTCTGTCTAGAGGATGCAGCAGTGATTATAGGAAAACGGAGCAGGGGAAAGCATAAAGTTAGGAACATATCGTTGTTGCGGACTGTGCTCAAGGAGAGGGTGGAGCTCGAATAATATGACCGGGGCGGAACATGAATATATAAATGAAGGTCAAATTTATAAGTTAAGTATCGAGACTGGGAAGCAGGGGAGAGAGGAAGAGAAAAGTATGAAAATAATAATCACGTTACTCAGGGTCAAACAAAGTAATCATATTAGGACAAATTAGTCTGAACGGTCGAAACATGAGGACACTAGAAAACAGTCATTCGGCACAATTGTGCGTGTGTGTTAGTGTATGTATGTACTGCATGCTTAAGAACGACACGACGCGGATGCTGAGAATACACCGAAGGCACCATTGGCACAAGTGAAGAAGCCCAATCAAGTTGATGCGATAAAAGATCGTTCGCAAGATCGTGTTCATATGCATGGGGAGCAATAGACGTATGGAGCACAAGAATGAGACTGATCAAAGAGAGAAGTGCGGGATGGATTGCGTAACTCAAATGAAGGAAAACCCACATTCAGTCAAGTAAAGCACAGTAAGTTCCTTTCGTCCCGAAAGATTGCAGTGAAATATTCCCACGTGATTGACACGAACGACTGACTGACAAACAGATCAGTAGAAAATGAGGCTAATATTGGTTATCTTAGCAGGGAACGACGGTGTTCGAATCTGATCAATGAGGGCTTACACAGAATGATAACGGCGTGCGCTTCGGTCGAGCAAGTCAATACGACCTAATTAGTACTGTGTGACGTCGATAAAACTTGTCGGGACAAATCCTTGCCGTGTCCCATCTTCCGAAACAACCGATGTCCAACCAGAATTTGCCGAGTCCAACTCGAGCACGTAGAATACCTCACCCGGTTTGGCGGCCAGATATGTGGATCCATTACCTGACCGGATAGAAGAGGAGGAAGTGAAAAGAGGTGAGAAAAGTGCCAAATAATACGAACTGGTAGACTGGCTCGAGCATTAGACTGCGTCACTTGAGAATGAACATTACTGTTTGCATCTAGACCACTCAGACTAGAATTGCTTTTGTCAGTACCTAGATCTACATTGAAAGGTAAACAGTTTATTGAGGCACCCACAGAATCACTAGCTAGAATGGATTCTGTCAAATACTTAGGAATCACTATCGATGCAAATTTGTAGTGGTTATCTCATATCTTAAACTGTGTGAAGGAACTACGCAGGCTATCTTACCAAATCCGAAAGCTTAGGCACTTTAATGTTAAACAGAGTGCTACTTCCCTTCTTATTTAACAATGTTTTTCCTGTTCTACTTTACTGTTCCCTTGTTATTTTTCCTGGTCTACTGAAGAAAGATTGTAAAATTCTTCGTCAAGGTCTGTCTGTTATCGGTCGAGTATCTTTCATACCCTTAGCTGAACTATCTGCTAAGTTGTGCGAACTAGATCTGGCCGCATGTGAAATGTTTGCTCACACAGCGCGCACAGCACTCACCCTTTACACAGTGATCTATCCCAATGTAACTCTCTTGCTTCTAAACGTTCCTCCTTTCCATCTATACCCCCTCGTAATAGCATCTACGAAAACTCTACCGTTTCATTTCTAACACGGATCCTCACAAACCGGACACGGGTAACGACAGGATTCTTGACAATTTCGATATGCAATCATTCTTTTCGCATCTCATTGATTCGATGAGGTGCAGAGTGTAAATATTTCTTGACCGAAATGCGGACGTCTGTCTACGAAAAAGTCTGATCAAATACAAGTACAATTAGGTCATATGAGTGCGATCCATTGTGTTGCACTTCATGAGCCGGTTCAGTTATTTTACAACAACAACGCCGTTTTATAGTTAATCGGAGAAGAATTTGTTTGACGCATCAATACACAACAGAACTGACTCACATGCATATTGCGCGATTGAAAGTACCCACCGCGGAAGGTGGACAGTTCGATTCCGGCTAACGAAGCGGATTTTTTGATGCGAAAAATACCTGTGAATTTCCCATGTTACCTACAATTGCTTTTCACCCACGGATCACTTTTTCTGCGTTTGTAACAGGCCTAGCATGGAATCAATGATCGAACAAATGGCATAAAAAGACAAACATAAAAATAAACACACAATAGACCATAAGGGGCAGACGTGACCTCGACTGTTCAAGGGGATTCTCTGTCCATCAGTTCCAATTTCAAGGAAACCACAAGTTTTGACATTTGGACTAATTGCTGTGTGAACGACCAATCATTTGGTGAATACCACAATGAATAGAATTGACCGATTATCACGTGGATCGAGAGACACTACGCAGGATGCGCGCTTTTTTGTGTCTGCTGGTGTGTGAAGGATGTCTAAGTGCTGCACATTCGTTTGGCATACGGTCCAGTCAAAAATCGTGAAAAGTCAGAGCGAGTTGAACGTAGTCACGAATGGATGCGACCGACGAGCGTGTGTGTGGTACTGTGGAACGAAAGCTATATATGGCATCTCCTTCTTTCATAAAAGTAACTGCTGATCAAATTTGCGTGTTGCGTGCAGAGGAGGTTTTCCAGTCACATCAACAAAACGTCAAGCGGTTACGTAGTGAATTGATTTGTATCAAACGAATGCCCAACAGAAGATGGTTTGTCACATACCCTCGTATTCGTATTTCACTGTAGCATAGCCCACATATGCTGATTTGGACTCGGACGATTTGACGGCAGAAATGTCGGGAGAATCCACATTATTTTGTGTTGCCGAGTCACCTTCCGGTTCCGAGTCGAATGATCCGTCCGAATCAAAGTCATCCGTGCTGAAAAGGTTTTCCGTTTCAGTCAAAGCAAAGAGAAAAAACATAATCACTAATGAGAAATGAAAATGATATTGAGCATTAAGAACAGAGTAGGTGATGCATTCAAAAGCACTACAAAGCTTCACAACAAACACAGTGCTATTAGGAAAACATGACCAGTGAATGTCTCATTCTGATAGGTGGAGATCAAGCGACCGAAGTTTTTTACTTCGAATGGTAGGCTCGGACACGGGTTGTCGAATTTTAGCGGCTAGCTCGTCTTCGCTCACGGTTTCATGAGGTCTCATGCAGTTCCTTATTCCCAGTACCAGGATCTTGGTTGTCGGTCCAACCTATGGGAGGCAGTAGGCTCCCGAGGTTATCAGTAGGCTATCAATAGCAATGGGTCCGTAGCTTCGGTATTCGATTCAGTTCAGTCCAAACAACCATTTATCATGCACTGGGTGCAACGGTTTTGGTTGTAATCTCTCCGCGGGAGCTTCAATAAGAAATAATCGAAAAACAGCACGTAAATACTAAGAGAATAAGAGGCATCATCAAGCCGATAAAGGAAGCTAGCGATTGCAAGAGCGCCACTTAGCTATATCCTCTTATGCATTCGATCACTGATTGGGGAATCTCTTAGGATCAACCTAGTAGGCCTAACACATCGAATATGACCAAATCCGATCGTTAGGCTCTCCATAAGCTTCTTTCATATCGCGGGCTTGCCACCGTTACTCATCTTCCAACGACTACCTGCCTTAGCGAACCGTGCGCGCCGGCGAAGCCTATCCAAGAACATGAGTAACTCCTTAGTTTGGTGAGCTTCAGCGTTTCAACTAATGATTTGGTTCGTGTACTTAAGATTCTACGATGAACCTCAACACTGCTCATACAGTATTGAAGTGGGTGATAGCGGCACTCCGACGACAATGGGTAGTGCATACACCGGAACAAGTACAGATAACGATTTGGGACTACTGTTGTTGACGCATCCGTGTGGAGATTTCAACGGATAGACGACATATGATACGACGACGAACCATACATCATGATATGAGCTGACCATGAACGAACCACTCGTAAGCAGAGGTTCTACGTGACGAACAAGCAGAAACAAGAACAGTGAACTTGAGGTACAAAAGCGAGCGTCCTTCCGGCTAGAACATCGTATTTTAAGTATGATCGAACTGGGCTTAAAAGTGTAAAATGAATAGGCCCAAGAGTGGCACAATGACCAGATTGGACCTTCATATGCAGGGGTTGACCACCTCACCATACTTTCCATCGATAGAAGAAAATACAATTTTTCGGTGACTGGCAGACCAACTATCATGTTCGCTTTCGCTCCGTGTGTATATGAACAAGCGCACGAGCAGAAACAAACAAATATGCACGTTTCTGATACCCATCGAAGTACACAAGGATCGTTAGCGTGTGACCCGTAAGAGAGCAGACACGTGCGCAGAAAACCACACGTGAACAGTGAAAGACGTACAGAACTGCGTCGGTCGTGGTGACCTGACCGGTGCTTACCAGAGGAAAATACGGCGACTAAATGAGCAGTAGCACACGTGCAGAGAAGAGAGAGAGAGAGGGTCAGCGCTCATAGGAGGTAAACAAAACCGCATGTATATGAGCACTTGTGATACACGTATGCACGACCAGGTTAGTTTTCAACGTCAAACCTCAACGTATCGGAAGCGAAGTCAGACGAATCTCACCAAGTTATCGGATGAGGTGCTCTGACTACAAAGATGCATTTGATTGAAAAACCCTGCTTTCTGGAACCCCGAGATGACGAATGTAGGCCAATCACAGGGTAAGCCCACGACGACTCAACAATGTTGGATGGCATTACTGGTTTGATCTATCCCACTGACTCTAGCAAGAAGTCTTCTCTGCCTGCAAATCATCTCATTTTATTAGCGTAAAACAATGAAGATGCAGGTCCTTGGTCCATGTAACCATTCGTTGTACAGAACGTATTAGTCCGAGTGGTGTGGGCGACAAAACCTTGAGGCTTAAGTACTACTGACGGGATTCATCACTCATTCTGCCGATCTACGACATCGATCGACTATCCTGTCGTTCGTGGTTTCGTGCGATCAAACCTTGGGCTCGGTACTGCACAGCTGTTGACTGCTAACGTGACTTAGCTGTCTACCAACAATGAGACAACACATACTTTCACACGTACTGTAGAGCTCAGAAATCTAGCCACTACTGGTAAAAGCATGCGAAATATCGCCATTAGGTCGTCAATGTCTTGGTAGCATTGCGCAAATTTCGGGAGAACATTGGATACGACTAAAACATGAGACAAAGATAGCTAATGTGATGCTGTTGTGTTCGTCTGGAGCAGTCATGTGCTCACACACATACACACCTGGTCAGAATCCCATGCAATGATCGACACGTGGCTACAGTCGTGCACAAACGTACACAGTTGACGTTTGTCAGGCTTCGTCCCGGACAGCACTGGCCAATCAGATTGGACCACTTGTTGCACGACCTTGCACGGCTTAATCCGATTGTACAGATGTCTTACGCTTTCGATTGCAGACAGCGTCGACTCACGCACTTGTAAACGTTTTTGCGTTCCACGTGCTTGCCTGTACGTGCGCCTGCCATACGTTGCTACCGATAAGTTCACACGTTCAACTGTGCCTTCCTTCCTTGTACTGAATTCGGGATACAACAAACAGCAGGGGTGCAACTCATAACAGCTGCCAGGATAAGCATCTTTGATTGGGGGAGGTTGGTTTTTCATGTTTGAGTACAACGGCCTCAAAGTCAGTGGTCGCCATTTGGCACTCAGTACTTCGTTTGATTCCAAGACACTGCTTGTAAGGGGAACGGTCATAACCCGGTAGACCACTGAAAACATGGGCCACATCGGGTAGAATGCAGGTGATAATTTTAAAACTCAGCTAAACAATCTCGGTGGGTGATATTTACCTATGTATACCAGGCTGGAGTCAGGCGTGATGAAAACACAGACAACTTGCAACGAAGGATAAGAACGCAAATGTAACCACGCATTTTTGTTCCTTACAATATACTTTTCTACAACATTTGCAAATGTTCGCTGTCACGTATAGGGGCTTCGTGGTTTCCTAAGAATGTTTGCGTGCTAGCGACACTCGGGTCTTATTACTGGCTATTCATTCAACGTGTCTAACCGAAGGCAATTTCGTTCATTCAGACTAAATTAGAAAGTTAGGCAAACATGAACTGAGAGGTGGTTAATGTCACCAGCTTCTTTGTCTAACTCTAGTCCGACAGCCGCACCGCTTTTTTCAGCTTTGACCAACGCATACAAAAAGAACACGGAGAGTTTTATATTCCAAACACCTAGGAATCAGTGGAGACAGCGCGCAGTGATCATCCTGGCAAAATGACGGTTACATACATGCAAAAGATGATCATGGAACTCGAGGTTTCCACCGAACACGAGTGGTAGTTCAGAAACAGTGATGGTCGAATATGGAAAGATGATGCGCGTCTTCAGTGTGGGTCGACTGGGTGCCACAACCGTAAAGTGGGACATAACACATCGTAACATCGTATATTCAGCCGTTCGTTCAGAAAGATTGATGCGAGTTGAAGAAATCCAGCCAGCCAATTGCATTCGTGGTGTGGCCTCCTTTAAAACAATTCCGCCAGTTGTGATACGGCTTTCAGTGCACCTGCGGTTGTCTAGTATTTTTAACCGATAACCAAAAAGGCGACTGCCAGCGTGAAACATTCCCAATCATGGGATGTTCCAGATTCGGGTGCACCAAATGCCGATCGTCATGCTGATCAACACGTGTTGCGGTGCCCGATATGACCATATCACAAGCGAATTATTACATGTATGGCTTGCAACTGTCTGACTCTACCGCTACCGCCGCTCAGTCTGTTTTACTGCATGAAGATAAGAACTTCGAAACGGGGACAGAATTAATTTAACGTCATTATCCAATCCGAGTGATCTAATGTCCAGACAAATCACCCCAGAGGAAAAAGTGATAACGAACGGGCATCTATATGCATAGTGAATGGATGGATAACTTGCATGATGAGAAACAAATGTGTGCTGCTGGTCAAAAAATAGACGATGAAAGACGAGGAACGTACAGAAGATTATTCGTCCGTCGGCCCACAAGCGGTTTGGAAGGTTCGTTCTGATTAAGATCTTGCTGCATCTTGCCCAGTTTACTTTGTGCTTCATTCAAAACCCGATCACCGCCTAGCGCTTCATATCGATCCTGTCACACGGAATGGGGGTGAAAAACAAGGACTCGACTTTATTTGCCGATTATCATCACAAATTCAACAATCCAAAAGAAGATGTAAGTAAATCAGTGAATGCAATGTCAGACAGGCCGGCGGTGATGAGACGGTCATTGAGGCCAACCACAAACCCGGAGGTCCCAGATTCAAATCCAGCGATCGCAGGTGGTCGTTTTCCCATTCTGCAGCCTCCAATTGACAGAGATCCATCCGCTGAAATATTGTACAGTTTATGCATGATAAATATAAGGAAGTATGAATTCATTATTTATCAGAGAAATTCTAAGTAACCTACCGAATTGAATTGATTTCTCAACATCGATACTCTTCAAAGATGAGACGAATACTCAAGTTGTTCCTCGAAAGGAACGCTTTGAGATCTGGAACATTTTTCCCCCAAATTAATTTAAAGAAAAACACACAGAGCTGCCACATGGCACGGTTTATTTCCGGAACCGTTTCGCTGCATCTCAACTAATACCTACTGCAGAATAGTGAGTATATATATGGTTCTGATTTATTGGAATTACACAGACATAGAACCGTAGTTCAACTTTCATCACCAGGGCTGATACAGCCTGATATAGGGATCTTTTTATAGACAAAGAGTGAGTTGCCGTCTGTTGATTGCTATCGCCTCCGCGAACTTTACCAGACTACGAGGTAGCTTTGCACTGGCCAAGATGATCGACCAATTAAATATCAAAAACTGTCACATGGCTTCACTAGACATCGTCTCGCTATTCACAAATGCACCGGTACAGGAAAAGATTCAAGATGTCTGCCAATATGCCGAAGAAAAACAAATTAACCTGCTGATGCCAATACAGATCCTGAAGCGACTGTTTTGCCACTCTACACAACGAACGTTGCGTTCTCGCTCCGCAACGTTTGACGTGGATATACCGACGGAGTCATCATAGGTTCAATTCTAGCCGACATATTAATGACACACATCGAAAGTAAAGCCAATCACGAGCTTCAACTAGCGTTGTTATTCACAGTACATGTAGATGACGCACTAATCATCACAAGAAATGCGACTGAGGTCGAGCAAATACTAAACAGTTTAAATGGACTCCATGGAAATACCCGATTTACACTGGAAAACGAAACTGACAATCGACTCCCGTTTCTGGATGTGTGTGTTGTTAGCAGAGTTGGTAGTTCTGTGTTTAGTTCAGTTCGGACAACCATCAGTCTTGCACTGGGTGCGGTGGCTTTGGTTACTATCCCCTAGCGGCAATCTCAAAAAGGAACTAATGAAAACGAAGAAGAATATGAAGGCAGTAGGAAGAGAACTACAAATATTAGCATCAAGTGGATGAAAAAAAACTGTAGATACAAGAGTGCCAGTGATCACGACACCCGTGTATCGTGTTTTTCATGTTTTTCTTCCATGTCATGGACTGACCACCCTTACTCCTCTTCCAACCCTTAACCGTCTCAGCGAACATTTCGCGCCGAAGAATACTGTCAGGGGACATGCGCAACACATGTCCCAACCATCTTAGTCTGGTGACTTTTAGTGTTTCATCTAATGACTTGTTTCGTGAACCCAAGACTCTCCGCCGAACTTCAGCATTGCTTATACGGTGTTTCCACCAGATTCGACAAAATGTTACGAAGACATCAGTGTTCAAATACTGACAATCATTTTATATCCTCCACCCACAGTGGCCATGTCTCCGAACCATACAGGAGCACGGGCCTGACGGCTGCAGCGTACACTTGACCCTTGATAGATGAGCGGATATTATATCGACGCCACTGGTGGTCCAGGCTGGCAAATGCGAAACCAGCCTCCTGTATACGCAAAGACACTTCATGCGATATCCGATCACCGACTGAAATGCAACTGCCCAGATAATAGAATTTTCCTACCGGGTCTATAGTTTCCCTAGATACTGAAAGGTTTGGTGTAAGACCAACCCAGTCGTGCAACAGCAGACGTAACATCGCTACGCAGTCCGTCGAGCCGTCTAGAAGAGCATGCAAACTAACCTGGATCTTCACCAAGAAGAACTACGTCGTTCGCATATTTAAGGTCTGACAGTTTTCCACTCGAGCAAAGTTCCATGACACCATCCTCATTTGACAAAATTGTGTGGTCTCTAGGATCATATCAATCACAAAGCTAAAGAGAAAAGGAGAGAAGGGGCAACCATGACGTACACCGCCGCTCGTGGTAAACTCGGGTGAAAGATCACCCTAAGCCTGAAGTCGTCTTTGACCATTCATGTAAAGGGACTTTATAATGGAAATTGCTTTCTGTTGTACATCCTTCAACATGAGGGGACGCCAAATAACCGTGCGGTCGAGTCGAAGGTCGCTTGAATATTGAGCAAAATGGAGATAGTGGGCCTACGAAAATTGTGCTCGCGTTCTAAAATTTCTCGAGGAGTGGAAATGTGATCAATACAACCTCGACCAGGTCTAAACCTAGCTTGATTCTCGTGCGAGCACTGTTCGCGAGAGTTAGTTCTATGTCCAGATAGATGTACCGAAAATCTACCTGAGCTGGCCAATGCTTCTATTTCCAAAGTATGACCCCCAATCCAATACAAGCGTGGTTTCGTTCGTACGATTTTCGATTGAACTAAGGGAATATATACGTGTGACAATTTTGTGATTGAACTGAAGACAACCGAAGAAACGTTAGAAACCAATGGTTACCCGTCTGAATTCATCCGACAGCACAAAAGCCGGCACCACTGACGAGGCTTACATCAGTTGCAAAACTTGAGGTCAATCTAGAATTTCCATACAAAGGTGAAAGCGTAAACAGCATATTACGCAACCGATTTACCTAGCCTGTTGGACAAAAACACTTTACCACTAATCCAGTTATTCGTTTTAGAACGTCTCGAATACCAGTACCCTTGGTGAAAACATGTCGCTCTCAAACCTCAATATCTAACATAATCGACGAATTCCAATATGAATGCGGAGGAACCTACATCGAGAGAGAACAGAGAGTCAGTTATGCACCGTGTGGCAGAACACATTCCAAGTTGGGTCGTAAAAACGACCAACACGAGGAGCAGTGTAAACCAGTGGACGTACAAAACACCAGCATCATTATTAGCAAGACACGTCTTAGCAACAAAGCACAAGGCGGACCGCGAAAAGTCCTTTCGGATGCCATACAACGACTTCCATTTTCGATTGTAAAGGTTCGCGGAGGTGATGGCGATCAACAGATGGCAACTCACTCTTTGTCAATAAAAAGATCCCTATATTAGTCTGTATCAGCCCTGGTGATGAGAGTTGAACTACGGTTCTATGTCTGTGTAATTCCAATAAAATAGAACTATATATATATATATATATATATATATATATATATATATATATATATATATATATATATATATATATATATATATTCACCACTCTCCAGTAGGCATCAATTGAGATGCAACGAAATGGTTCCGGAAATAAATTGTGCTTTGAGTCCAAACATTAGCACGAAAAAATGGGAAATTAGATCTAAGGACACGTCGCCTGTATGAACACGGTTGACGATGCAAGCTATGTACCATCTAGATGGTTTCTGGAAGTCTCCATTGGTTCGTATCGCCCAATGTTCGCAAACAACAGCATCTTTCTGCAGAACAGAGCGACCGAATGATGTGAATCTGACCAATACTGTGTTGAACTACTGGATAAACGTTAGTAGTCGGCCATTGTACACGTAAAACAACTCACGATTTCATACAGTGATTATCCGAAACAGTCCAGTGTTGAAATCAGTGCAGATCCGATAACCAGGTTCGCAAACACTACTTTCGAAAAATGAGGAGACGTGGCATTGACCCGTATTCCGCATTCGGTTTCTGAAAAGCATGACTCACGCTTCGTCGACAGACAACTAAGTCACGTTTGCGGTTAGCACCCGTCCAGCACGGAACCTAACCCTTGAGACAACGGGAACAGGAGCGACAGGTTAGCCGATCGATGGTGTACATCGATAGAATGAGAGATGAATCCTTTTAAGCGGTCTTCAGTATCGAAACCGGCTCATTATAAGGCGTGGTTGCCCACATCAGTAGAGCCAGTACGTTGAGCGCAACGTGTGAGTACGAGGACCAGCGCCCCATATGGGCACTGTTTATTGTTAATAAAGCGAGATTATTCGCGGGCAAAGAAGCGCTCTTCCTCGCCTTAGCAGCAACAGGACAGAACAATCTCTATTTCTCGAATCACCAAAAGAGAGCAAAAACGAGATCCATCGTCGCGTGTTAAATGCAACCTTATCATTACGCAACCAGCTTCGCTTGCTCGGACGTATTTTTCCAAACAGCTCAACATCATTCAGCGCACTACCTGCACATCCTTCGTTGGGCTCAAAGAAGCGACGCGGTATTCGGACAATGATCTGTTGTATGAAGCTATCATCGGGAATGGCCTTCGTTGGGTGCCTCGAAATCCTATTTGGGATTGAAGGGATTAGAACTACCCTTGTTTCGATGTACTGAGGTATACAACCAATACCGGGGATCAGTGACACGAATACCACAGAGGATACGAGGTAAACTCTTGCGGTTTTGGATGGTAAATATCTTGGGATGTTAGGAGAACGTGGAAATTTTAGTGAGAGAGAAACCGTTTCATTGTAAACCTTTTGTTTATCTGGCGGTGTTGGCGCGATGCCTCTCTTAAAGTTACTACAAATACATACATGAAGGCCGACTGCAGTTAAAATTTTGAAAAACAGAAGCGAGAAACAGCGATGCGACCGTTTTCTCCGGGGGTGTTAACTGATGTTACTCTACTGAAACAAACGTCTGTTGCCAGTCTTCAATGTTATCGGTTCTGTGCACAACTTTGCAATCGCCCAGAAAAGAGTAAAGGACGAATCTTGAACTTTAGCGTCACTTTGTGAACTTGTCATCTAAGGCTGAACTCGATTCAAAGAACACTGCACATTGAGGGTACACGAAAACAAGAGATTTGGAAACCTCGTTCAATCTGAGTAGTTGCTAGAACTACCTACAGTTACAGCGTCAACAGGTAATACATAAAATCACTTTATCTGTACAGTCAATTGTGAATGGTGTGGCGGAAATTTTGGTGTCCAAGCAATGATACTTTGCACACGCGTCGGCCAGGTGAATCTGAGCCAAACCTGTACACTGTCCTGACTGTGAGACTACACTAGCTTACAGTGAACTTCGAGATGTAAGAGCAACATCGATGCCACAAGCAATCGTGCGACCATGAAAAAGGAAGCGAAATGCTTCTTTTTTCGATAGCCACTCGCGCAGTAGCTGACGGTCATCGGAGATACAGCTGCCGCGGGAATAAAATTTATTAGTCCAATCAACCAATCTTTCGATCGTTTCTCCCGCACGAAAAGGTCTGAAGAATGACCGATTCCACACAATTTAGCAGCGAAAAATGTATCACAGCTATGATGTGATCAGCTGAAAAAGTCCTGCGAGTAACACGAGGACGCGTGGCAATACTCTAAGAAACCAGATTCATTTTGTGTGGGAATGTAAAAAAACTGTACAGCACACAAAAACAAACAGAATGTTTACCAAGACGGGCCAATTGCAGAAGGTATATTTTGTTGGGAGGACAATGGAGATATATACACAGAGAAAGACCGAATACACAATTTCCCAGTGTATGGATGCATCTGTATAGGAATATCTAAAACAAATGGTCGCTACTCTGTAAGTTTAGATAAAATCTGTTTACTGTGTTCACTTGGCTCTGATATTAAAACAAATATGGATTCTGAGGAGCCTGCAGCACACAAAACCAGGGATGCAGATGGAAATAATCCATAGCCGGAGCTGATAAGATTCCTGAGACTGTAAGGAGAAAAACAGTCTATCCTAAAACTTGATTGATGGTCATCAATCATAATTTAGCCGGTTGCGTTGGCGCTATGCTTGTTCGTTACCTTGGTGTATCTGACTAAGCATTTTGTTGCGCACTGAAAAGATTGGGCTTGCGTAATTAGAACTCTTTGTTGTTGCATTACAGACTTAGATATTCAGTTCTATGACAGCTGTTGCATTACGCGAATAAACAAGCTACATGCAGCTAGCTGAAGGTGAAGATGGAAATCGACGACCTTGAGAATGCATCTCAGTCGCATACGACGCACGTACTACCTTTTATTGTCCTGTAATCAACAATAGTGGATCAGCACATGAACACAACTGAACGAGCTTTGAGCTAGATCTATACTAGTATTAGTCGATAATTTGTTTTGTATGGCTCAGAAATCAGATTAATCCCAGTGAAAGAGGAGCATGACCCGCGTATTTCTCGGAATCTCCGAGGTTTGCGGGGGTAACCCATTTCGCAACGCTGATGGTAAGCACACAGATCTTAACACAGGAAATTCGCTGAAAAATGTGATCGTTTTTCAATTCTTCCCAGCGCTAATCTTTCACCTCTGTGCTCCGGCTTTGGGCGCTACCTCACAGCGACATCGCGTCGAAAGTAAAGAGAATAGAAAATTGAGGAACAAGGAAATGCAAAACGTTTCAAGTGGAAATCATGAAAACGAAGAAAGAGTCTGAATGCAAGTACTCCACTGACTGCAGGACCTAGCCATGTCACCTGATGTTTTCAGCAATCCGGTGGGCGGATGGACGGCGAACACTAACCCGGTCCAGCAGTTTTGTAACTCTTCTGACAGCTGACCTCCTGGATACCCTCAAATTATGACGGAGTGATATCTACCTGTAACGTTAGGTATTAGTGGGAGGTTCACCGTGGGAGTGGGCCAACTGAATTGTTTCGTTCAACGTTTCTGAGAGCCGCTGGAGTTTTTGATTGTAACGCTTACGCCTGGTTTCCGTGGTCCAGTACTTCCAACCAAACAGTAAAGGTTGCGACCATTGTCAATAGAAGCAGATTTCTTTGTCTGCCTAAATTTTGAAATCAACCGCTTCTCGAGACAATTTATTAAACCTTAAATCAGCTGACGCCTCAGGGGTTTGCGCACCTTACTGAACGTGGCGCCCGGAGGAACGGATATGCGAGCAACTGACAGAGCAACCGTTGTCGGAGATATCGATCGTTTGTAAGGTCAGCTCGAAGTGGTGTCTTATGTGGCGTTGGCAAAAATGCGCAAGGCTTCCTTGATATACTGCCAGTGTTCGCTCTTTCTCTGGATATCAAATTGCGTCGATAATCGCGTAGCACTGCCTGAAAAGCAACTATGAGAAACGGATGGCTTTAGTGTTGGCGCGACCACAAACAAGACGAAAACTGAAGCGGGCACAGACAAACGCGTGGTCTGAGTCCACAAACGTGGACCAGAATGAACGACAGTCCCCAAATGATCTATGTCAGCGGTAACCAGTGGCAATGCGGTCAGTTTGAGGCGTGGAAAGACGCCAGGTGGATCAAAGGCAGTATTCATGGCAGATGTTCGTATTCGCTGAAACAGTATATGGTCGGAACACACTTCGATGAGACGTTTGCCGCTGCCACTTCGATCGACTACCATCACAAATTGGCGTTTTATGTGCTCTGCGGTGCCCCCAAATAGTCAATTCGGGAATCGAAATTGCTAGCAGTGACCGCAACCTTTGTTGAGCGCACGCTTCGAAGCACTTGAAACAAGTGATGGTAGAACTCATCGTTTACTTCACTCAGGGGAACTGTAGTCATTAGATGCATACACTACGATTAAGCATCTGTACTTCACTCTTATGCTGTTGATACGGACAGTCGTCTGACCGAAATGCACAAACGACTTCTAACTGGGATCCAGTCTGGCAACGGACGCTCAGCTCTCGTCCTCAAATCAACCCCGGTGTCACTCTAACCTCGAGCACTAGTCAAAAGATCACCTGACACAAAAGAGTGAAGTACTGAGCGCGAGACTATGCGCGTTTTGGAGGAAGCATATACCAGTTGTAGAACTTTCAAGAGGCCTATTTTCCTATGACAGTGTGCGAATGTTGAATTCAAGTGAACATTCTGGCTTAGAAATGTGTTGGATTTAGGTCGTACTTTAGAACCATTATCAACACCATACATGACTCGTGGGCCTCTTTAACCTGTGGCATCTTGCGACGACCGTAAATAATAGCGAGATAAATTAGTAAGGCACTCTACAGGATAGATCCTAGAGAGTTTTGACCGAATGATACTTTGCGACCGTCCACATCATCTTAACTGGGCTTACCAGTCCGGCCCCCATTGCGGTGTGGAGTTCGCCTAGCACAGGAACGTGAGCGAAGCACCCGACAACGGAATTCTGGTCTGTCAAGTGAGATCTCATAGTGTGGTGAGCAGGCTGTTGGCAGCCATATTTGTGTTTGATCAATGTAAGCGTAGGATACTTGTGATGCACTTACTGAGTCTTCGCGCTCATGGAGTTTTCCATTTTTGTTGTTTCAGATCGAACACAAGGAACACTCGTGGAGGAATACTGATTCTTGCACACCAAAATGGTTGTCCATCTCTTGTTCGGTCTTCGCCGGTGCTCCAAATACCCATCTACTTTTCGAATTCAGTCCTTAGCCCCATGCATCCAGTGGAGCAAGCGGAACATGGACGGGGCAATATTCTTTGGGCTGGGAGCTGCCTAGCTTAGGCGAATGATAACTGCCCGAAAAAGTGTAATCACCTTCCACACTATCGAGAGAAATCTCAGGCTCTCCATTCTTACGTCCATCTAGTGGAGGTTTATGGTCGGTAAACTGCTTCTCTTCGTGTGTATCCACTGGATTGTCCTTTTTAGGAGCATAGTTATTACAACCTGACTCGCCGAGACTGGACTTTGACTGGCCTCTACCCATTGACCTGTCAGGCATGACTGTATCTCAGGCTGCCGGTAGACGTTCTGAGTGGCTCTTAAGGTTATGGGAGCATGCAAGCCATCACATTACGTCAAGGTGCAGGGTGACTGAGAAACGTGTCCACGGTGTACGTAAATTTCCCGTCACTACACAGTCCATTTTACAAGTACATCGTATAAAAATCATTATTTTGTACACTTGTACGATTCGCTCAGATCCCTACAATCCACCCGCTTCGGTGTTCGGTATGATGTTGTCCACTAGCACAAAAACAGAAGGAAAAACAATGTGCACAGGTTTCGTAGATGTAAGCGGATACCACAGAGAACTGAAGAGATCTCTCGGTAGACCGAAGATACTTTTTCATTCAATTTGTATGCAAGAATCCAGTGGAAATGGGACATCCACAATCTTAGAGCACTCCATGCGCTACCAGGAGGAACCAGTGACGACGAGACTCGCAATGGTGAAGAACCACACAAGAGATCCAAGCGTCGAAAAACTGGTGTTTACCACCATAGCTGACCAGTTGTGGTGGCACATATTTAGGTTTTCAACAAACTCCCCAGTTTACGAATAAACAATTGCTCAATCACAATCCACAGCCCCAGCTGGTAATGTTACACCCTCTTCCGTCACCGCTTTTAATTACCATTCGAAAGAAATGTGTAAATGAAAAGAAAGCGATCTGGATTTGCGTCGAACGGCCCGTCATGTGAACGTCGAACTCACCTCTAGTTGTTTGATGTGTTCTTTGAGCGAATTTAATCGCCGACCGAGCACGGCTTCTTGCGGACGAACCAGTTTTGTACTTCCCATGTCCGGATGATCCTCGTAGGCCTGACGTAGACGTTGTGTGCCTTGACTGTGCACAATAACAAAATAATGAGGAGCAGATTTAGGTGGGGACCGGAATTCCACAGAATAACTTTTTGAAGACACGACATTACTGACCAGAGGAAACTCGAACTGAAGAAAGGTAAGGACAAAAAGTTCATGGAAACAAATAAAAGTGAATACGTAAGTCAACAGCATTAGGATACGCGGTGTATTCTGCAGCATCTTCACTAGTGCATAGTACGGTGTTTCTAACTGCTAACACGTATTATACGATGCAGTTTGCGTGCGCGTATTTGCCGTTGGTCTCATGAAGACGTTCAATGTACCCTTTATAGACGATCATCTGATTACAGGTGCAGCGAAATGCTCCGGAATACATCACGCAACCTAACACTGTTGACAAGTGTTCAAATTTATGTCGGGAAAGTTAGGCTTTCAAATAAAAGTGAACTGATGAATGATCCTATTCATTATAAACACTTCAAATATCTAAACTGAGAGGGCTCGCGAAGAGGAACCCGTTTTGAGATGAAAAACCAACAGCAGCCTAATACAAAATCACACTCAAACATACGCATTCGTTCCGTTTCCTAGAGATCCGAAAGCGTTACCACTTTCTGACGAGGGAATTTGGTTGTGAACTTGAAGCTTCAGCTGGCAAGCCATCAAAGCCCTGATTTTGACGAAATGATACTAGCTACTTAGTGTATGGCTTTGTTGACCCTTTATGTGGATGTCAGAGTTCTAACAAACATCAACAGACTACAGTTAAACCGAACACATCGTTTATTCATTTTTCACCAGATGATCTGCTGTCGTATGATCACTGACAGCTGTTTGTCCACTAGAATGTATAAATTTCGGATTGAGCGTTCTGATCGTGTGTACGTTTAGTGGAAACGCAACGATACAGCACCTTGACAGCTGGCCGGATCCGAAAAGGATGCATACCACTTTATCTTTAGCATTGCGAACCATTTTCCGAAAAGTACAACGGTACTGTGAGAACCTTCAGATTGCGAAAATCGCACCGGTTGTTTTTGGTCAAAAAAAACAGCGAGATGAGGACCGGAGAACTGCACGTACGCGGCTATTTAGATGAGAAGCAAAAAACAACCAGAAAGATTAAAATGGGAATGAAACCGAAGCAGACTCCCTAGGACGAAGTGAAAATCCGCAGTGGAACCAATGACGGTCATTGCCCGACATCTGTGCGATTCCGTTTTGGTAGTGCTTATTACCAATTTGAATATTTATCGAAGCGTATGAACCAGTCCCCAATGCTGACTTATTCTTAGTCATCGATTGTGAAGAGGGACAAAGAGAAAAAAGAGAGAAGAAGAACGTTCAAGGGACGACCAATGTGATGAACCGGCAAAGATCGTAATTTCCACTGGGAATTTAACCGCATAAGCCGGCAGGGTAGTGAACCAAACAGACAGAAAAAAGGGTGACCACCCTGAATGACCAAGTCAAATAGACTTAGTATGGCTTACAAAGATAATATGTCATACAGCCATTCCTAAAGGAGAAACGAGTCGCGCAACTCACGAAAGCGGATATATATATATATACATATATATATATATATATATATATATATATATATATATATATATAACACAGGACCTGGATTCAAGCGTGGTGACAGCGCCACAAATAAAGGAAACCGATAACAAGGAGTGGAGTACGAACGCAAACGAATGTCTTTCCGTTTGTTTCATCGCACGCATTTTTTTCAAAGTTTTATTTCACAGTGATGGTAGCCGTGAGTTTCCTAAGTACGCCACACAGCATTCGCGTCACTGGCTTCGATTATGAGCCATATCCTCTAATATATCACGCCAACGACCATCTTCATCCATTGGGTCCTAACCGGGAAATCGAGATGTGCCAACGGGGTCAGTGCTGGCGTCAACTTCTTCATATCCCTACGCCAAGTCATGGTCTCCCAGCCATACTCAGAAATCGCGAATAATCTACGATGGGCATGCATGCGCAAAACGTGTCCAAGCCGCCGGAGGCGGTATACAGTGAATGCCTCGGTCCGAGGGTGGCTATCTAAACCCAACACATGGTGGCAAACCTCATGGTCGTCATTCGATGAGAGGGAAAACAATAACGGAACTTGGATGACATCGACGACGGTTTGATGTTCGCTCATCTGCACGATGTAAGCATAAGAACAGCAACATGTGATAAGCATGTCCCAGAATTCCTTAAAATAGTTTCATCTATGCCATGTGAGCAAACTCACAACCGACCGCATCGTTGTCATGATCCTAGCTCCCGCCTGTAGATCCAGGTGCGACTAGTTTATTTGCATATGTCTTTCAAAGCCATGGAGTATACAAAGTAGAAAGAAATCGATTTCGAAAAGACGAACTGCTTTATCAGTGATGAGCTGTCTGATGTTGACGCCACCAACAACACTTGAGTGGTCATGGACGAACTCTCAAGCGATCGTGAAATCCACCGTGAGAGACAGTGGCATGTTAGGACGGGGCGGTCAACCGATAAACCTCCGGGTACATATTAGCTCAGGTCCAACGCACGGTCAGTAGGTTGGTGGTACACGAGGTTCGGACAAAGATCAACTACTTATCCGACGCGCTGACGATCTGCCAGAACCGCCATATTTTCGCATTTCACGTGTACATCAGTACAGTGAACGGAACAAACCCGACAGACAAAGCATGTCAGTAAAGCACTAGGGAGGACTTACAATCACGGTCCTGAGTGGTAGCACGCCAGAAGATAACGCAGCGTTTTCCACCGCCAAAGGTGACTGAGAATGGTGAGGTTCATTCAACATGTATCTCAGACTGAACAAATCGCTACTCATAATGATGCAATGCGAATATTCAGATTCCGATCGCGTGATTTCCTCAGCTCAATTCAAGTTCCCCTCATATCCCTCCTACATCTGAGCTATAAAATACATACATGTGAGACATTCAATAACTGCAATCGGGTACCGACCCGACTCGGTTTTGGTTTCTGATTGAGGAGTAGCACATTCCGGGACGAGGTTGATGCGGTTTCCACAAGACCGATTTCACACAAACTAGTTGGCTATCGTTGAAAAAAGAAGCAATCCCAATTGGTAGGTTATATATTGTGTTTTCCTCAGAGGATACGCGAGACGAGTGGCAGAACCGGAGGCTGTCCGTCAATGTGAATCAGATCGTTGAGATAACTGAATGGGATCTCTGTGCATTCAATTTTGATATCCAGAATTGCGAAGCAGTCACGATAATTTTTATTCCGAATAACACACGGTATAGCCCGAATGTGGTACCAAACAAAGAGCAACGAGGGTGTGATCTAAAAAACAACTCAGAACAGGGTTGGCGGTTTTCACTGAGTTAGTTCGGATAGTTTAGTGATCGGTGATGGCCGTACGACCGGTGCTGCTCGAGCTTCAGAATTTCTGATCTAACACAGGTCCCCGAGAAGTTAAAATTAGTGACTCAAATTGGATGAATAGGGATGTGATGTCCATACGGGTACTTTCCAGCGACAAGAGGATAAACCGCTTCTAAGTCAAATGTAAATCCGGATCGCGCAAAGATAAGCAGTAGGTCGGAATACAATTTCGTAGATTGTAAGCCATATTAGGGGAAGTTGGGTTGCGTGCATAACCAATCGAAATGCCAGAGAACGAGGATTCGAACCTCGATCACTTTTGGTGATAACAGCTCAACTCTAGCTCGGTTCACGAACAGGTCTGACATTCATAGGAAACTAAGGTGATAATCCAACTAGCGTGGAAAATAATACGGAATCCAGATCTGAGAAAAGCTGAGTAAAGAATTACCAAAGAAAAAAACAACACTGCGCACGGAAAGGTTTCGACAAACGTCGGAGATGAAGTCAATATCAACATTAGTTACGCTAGAACCTGACTGGCCGATCAAAACAGAGACTAATAGCGCCAGTGGATGCATTAATCGGTTGCGAGAATAAAACCTACTGATATGGTGAAAACGTACGCGGATGATCACGCGCGTGGAGAGAGAGGGCTCAAACGGGGCGTATGAAAATTTCATTCACGAGATTAGCACTAACTACACAAGAAGGTATTCATAAACGAACTGAGTTCAAAGAATCACGTGTGCACAGTCGCGTGAGTTATGCATACGTAGCTACACGTGTCTGATCGATAATGCAGCAAAGTCTGATGAAATGGAATCAGCAGAAAAAATCAAGCAGTAAGTGGGATTATTTTGTGAGGAAAATTTTGCTAGCGCATAAGTACTTCAAAGGTCCCTTGCACTATTTCGGATGACCAGTAACAATCAGACAGAGTGGCAGAGAATCACATAAGGTCCTAATTGGTCAGGCTTTGCAACGAGGCGAGTGATACATGGGTTGTTGTCTGCCATCAGCAATGGTAGCGGCATTTGCCGGATCCGAACCTCATACTGCCGGGGTGACAAACGCCTAATCTGCTCGAAAGAGACCGGTGGATGGATGAAGAATTTTTGCAGAATGATTCATTATGCAGCGGTCATTTTCCCCCAACGAAAATGCACGGAAACGCTGTACGGCTGTTTGATCATTGTCAGGATTCGGTGGCAGTTTTTATCCACTCCGTCCACAACTAGGACTCGAGCCTGATCGTAACTTTGAATCATACACGTCAATCATTTCGGCTATACGGGCTTTCTAGGCGTCAACAGTACGCGATTTAGTTTGTATCTGTCGCTGGTTCTTTTCGTTAACAACTCGTCATATTCACACTTCAATCGATTCCCGTAAAGGATGTTTAATGGTGAATCATATTTCAAACTTATAAAGGCGACACCCAAATAGCTTACGCCTTGCGTCGAGGCGATCTGTCTGTTAGAATTCGGAATCTGTGGGACAAACTAGTTGAATGACTGACAAAAATCCCGTCCAGCAACTTACGTGCTGGCTATCGTGTCATAAATTAATCACTGATCAGGATGAACCATATATTCGCATGCCCATTGACAGCTGACTGAGAGTTGGCTAAATTGGTGGCCAAAACAATTGTTTTCATATTCTAGTCCTTGTTTTGTTCAAATGGGTCAGTGAAGGACGCTTTACATTTCTGAAAGAGCACCGGCTCTGACGTTGTTGAACATCTTATTCTGAGAAAGCTTTCAATGGTTTCAGATGATAAGCAGTGACAGTTACGTTTGACAAACCCCGTCGAACTCTGAGGGCTCAATTCACGCCGGAGTATCACATGGTGTGAACAGCTGATCCTGGAAGATGATTCACCTGTCATCCAAATTCAACTTCAACGTAAGATTTGCAAAGATATCTCAAACGGGAGTATGTAAATTCGGCTGACCATGTCAGACGTCAGGCAACGTTATATGAGATCAAATACCAGTTACGAATACCGATAGGCGCACATGAAATCACGAAACGAACGGGAGCAATCCGATTTCGGAGTACGAGCTCATCATCATAAACGGGTTACATACGGTGATCGGCATGCACTAGTTCCAATAGAGGGACATATCCGATAGTTTTGACCGTAGTACTTTCATTTTCCCGATTCTGCTCTTGTTTTAGTTGCTTCCCTCGAGTCATATAGCTGTGAGTAACCAAAGGTCGACAGCTATCTAGGGGTTTCCAACCACCATGGAGCAGTGTAGTGTAACTTGAGGAAACATTGAAGCACACGTTCAATCATTGACAAGCGAACGAATTTCACATGGGTGCCACACATGATGAACGAATAACTTCAAATACAGGACAAGTGAGGACATTGTTGTGCTATGTGGGGCGACTTTACAGGTGTTCATGTTATCGAAGTGGGTAGACAGGCAGGTTAAGGAGAGGCGGATGAGATAAGATGTCACTTCGGTGGCCGGGGAAATTGTATCACTCTTCTTAAATTTGGCATCTCAGACTGCGGCACAAAAGTGTCTGGTCGTTTGCAGAATCATAATTTGGTCGACCAAACAGGCATTTGGTTCATCCACCTATTATAAAATAGCAATTTAAGATGAGTAACACGTGAGCGTTCGTTCTGAAACGTGAACGATAGACCTCAAAGTGAAGGATGATACGTAAAAATAGTGTGATCAAATATACAACAAAACATTCACGAAACCGAGCCAAAACAAGGCGGACTAATGTAACTGTCAGAAGGTACAGACAAATAACCATGTTTTAAAATCCTTCTACTACGATGCATCGTGAAAATCGGCGAGCGGTGCAGATCGGAATGAGTTGGATGGGAATGTGACAGACGAACCAAAATCACCATCCAAATGAGGATTAGAATGAAGCTATTGGGGCCGTAAAATGATAGCCTGTCAGCCTGGAAACATTACAAAACTCATTGTTGTGAAACGCGTGTGAGAGAGAGAAAGAACACTGATAAAAAAAACGGTTCACACTACGTGTGGGCGTTGGAAATGTAATAATTAAAGGAATATGGTGAAAGGGACGAATCGCATAGCCACGAAGTCGCTTTATACCGTTCTACAGAGCGGGTAAATCCGGTGATGAAAGAAGATTCTAAAAGGTCAGACGGGCGGACGAGTTGTCTATCATCAACGTTGAAAAATAGCGCTGGGGTGCGAACCCGCCCGTACAAGTTTTTCAATAAGTCGTTGATGGGAAAGCATTTTTCAGTATCAAGGGTAGTTAGTTACTATTCTTTTCAATTTCTATTTGTGCACCGTTAGACGTTGTCCTATCACATAACCATGCGGAAAGTGTGATAATTTTATTCCATCACGCACAATACACAGGTGTGATCTCCTGCCTAAATCCTGCTCCTAGATTGTTCAAGTTTCCGAAAGGGTCATATATATTCCACTTTTTTGACTTGCGTGAAGTGCCGCTGGAAGTTCACAGAACACATTAAGAGTGGCGGTAACATCTTCCGCATTTCTGATCAGTCAGTTTCTTCCTGGGATTGTGCATCTAATGGATTCCAGATCACTTGTCGATGAAGACACTTGATTGTATTAATAACATGTTCTCTATGACCACGTGTGGATTAAGGCGTGCAACAGAAACCCACAAAATTAGCAGACTTGCCTCATTCCAAGATAACAAAACCAAACTCAGCCCAACGAATCGCTGAAAATTTATTAAAATGCGATGGTCACATCAAGGATATCTCATTCGCGTTTCAGTTCTAATTTGAACAAGCACCTACACTTTGCACTGGGGGCAGCGATTCTGACAAAACCGAATCCGTAAACTACGTAAGGCAAGAAATTTTACAAGGCGGATCGAAAACGAACAATCAGACAAATGACATATTGCGTGAATAGATGAGCATTATTGATCGCAACCTATCGCCGTCATCCGTGACTGCTTTAAATGATGACTACATGGATCTCACGAACCCTATCCTGAGGCTTGGTGCACCCAGTAGGACCCAGTCCATTGGCTGGCTCGGCCCTGACTCATTTCCCATCCACCACCTACTCCAGTGACTACAGAGCACAAAATCCATTTAAGGGCATACATACCATATCTTAGTCATCTTGGTATGTTGAACTTCAGAGTTAGATACGGTGAATTAACTGCATTAAAATCGAACTAGTCCAGTTTGCGCACTGATGATCCAATAGTACAACAACTGCATGCAATGCGTCAAGGATATCGGTATTCAAACATTGACAATCGCATTGTGAATTTATCATTCGGCAACCAGGTTTTGTGCAGAACTTCTGCCGCGTATACTCAAAATTTGACGGGAATTTTTCTAACTTGTATTCTGTTTCTTGTTAGGCACTTCCGGTGTATTGTCCACTCTCTCTCTATCTCTATCTCTGATTGATCGTGCAATACTAATCGCTGGTCTTGTGAGAATAAAATCGTCTGATCTCTACTCCGTGGTCTTTCAGGGTATCTTTTCCTCAAGGAAGCCAGTCTGGACGGCTTGCTGGTTCACACGAAACAGCACACTAAATCATGGTTCAGTAGCCTCTTTATGATAGCTTCATATGCCATTTGCAGCGATGGGCATTTTTTTCGTAACCTGGAAAGAATTCTATGGTCGCATTCCACTGCGGAGCTGTGAACGCCTGGCACCAAAGTGAATTCCAGTCAAAAACGGCAACTGGCAGATGTAGACTGTGACGACAATGAATCGAAAAATATGACTGATCGCAACCCGACAAACAAAGAATAACGGTTCAGTTCGTACATAACAACAACACATGGCTGCAACCCCGATCGTTTTCGTCGGGGGGGAAACTGGTCCCTAATCTGGGGTTATGAAAGAAATTAGGAGATTGAAACAATCCTGACATAATTTCATTCCCACAAATAAAACTCATGAAAGAATGAGATCCTCTGGTTCGGATAGGATGGGACTGTCAACTGGACGGCAATTTGGTTTATGGACGCTGAAATGCCGGTGGAATAGGCCCGACGACTTCGTCGCCAGAGTCACAACAATCGTTTGGGAAACAAAACTACGGAAACGAAAACAAGGCCACCGAGCAGGACAACATCTTAGGTTTGTACCAATTCACACTAGTGTGTACGGGAAAGTTCTCCATGCACCTGTGCGTCTGGAGATTTGGAAAATCGGTGTGTGCAAATATCGCTATGAGAATTTGCATCATAATATAAAGCAGAATAGAATACACGGCTGAAATTTACGGCACCAGTTGGAAAAGTGAAAAACAGATCAGAACGGAGCACAAATAAATACCGCCGCGTTTACTAAAGTGCCAATAAAATCCTGCAAGAGTTGAGGAAATCCGTATCGATTCAATTCCTCGAATCGACAATCCTGGTTGGTGAACTGGGACACACAGTAGCTACGGCCCGGTTTAACAAGCCATCGCAATTGGGCACGCACAATCAAGTGATGATTATTTCATGACAGAACAAGTGTAAAGGTGGAGGGGAGGGAATGAGAGTGCTGATTATTACTACTAAAAACTTACATTTCACCATTAGTGTGCTTGACTTGGGAATTAAGATCATTGATCCGTTCAGCCACCTGTACAATAGTCAAATCTGTGACCTGAACAAAATAACCACGATAGAGGGGAAAAAATAAACAGAATGGATACGTCACAGGGAGCGAGATGTAACATGATGAGAAATAGATTTGTAAAGGCAGAACGCGTGCAGCTGAGAAAATGCAACATTACACAGCAATAACAGTGAGGAAACATTTCCCTAGGAAACGTGATGAAACGGGCTGTCTCACTTTCGACGCGTTGTGTGATTTTCCAGGCATCTGGTTGTAAACAGAACCTTTTCTTTAGCATCATCATGAGTTGATAGGGTACAAATGTTTTCGCAGAACACTAACAGGTAGGAATCGAACAAAAAAAGAAATGTGAACCAACAGATCACACTGCCTCGTTGATACAATTTATCGAAATTGATTGTGATCGGGGCGCAGTTGGACGCACGCGTGCATACACATACGTGCGCGCGCGCACACGCTGAGACTGACTGAGTCAGACAAACTAGTATGATTCGACAATGACTGCGAACAAAGAGAAAAAGTAGTCAATCGACAAACTTTGACAAACGCGTACACGAATGACAAGACAAGCGGGCACTATCCGAAATTTTGGAACACGCTCAATCCTGTTCCAAAATCATCGAGCTCTGACATGAATCTAACCTTGCTCGTTCCGTACGACTGTTGGACGTGCGGACTAGTCTCGCAAATGCGCCAGCTACAATCAATCACAATCTGGCCGTGATGTTTTTCTTGTTTTATACATGAGCATAAGTACAACAGAGGATAAACCACAATTACACTATTACGGACAGCCGGTAACTAGACACTGAAACTGAACGTGGAGAACCTCATACGGTCTCAACACGTCAGGTGTAGAAACGAGCCGGATAGGCACCAAAAAGCAAATTACCATGCACCAAAAAGTGTGTGTGTGGGGGGGGGGTCGTAAATCGGTGCATCTGATTATATAGAAGGGAGTACTACGAGATCGGGGGTTACAATAAACGAAAATAAACTTTTTGGTTTATTAACTGATACCGATGAATATACTGCAAACAGTTTATCCCATAGGCCTAATAAAGAGAACGCGTTGACTGATGGCTTGTCACGTCTGGAGTTTAAAGCATGGAAAACCAAATTGCAACACCTTAACGGACTCGCTTCAACAGCGGGATCTGGGTATGCAGAGATCCCAGAAGAATGAAATACTGAACCAGACTGTTGAATGGTGAAATCAATGATCGATAAAACTGGTAGCAAATCCCGCTGACCGTGGAACACTGGTTGTTCATACGACGCGGAAAGTGAAAAATTGACACATGGTGAAAACGCAGTCAGGATTGAAGTAGTTTGTTCCAACCGATAGGAAAAACAAATGATGAAAGTCGTCTAGCCGGTAACTGACTTGCTTATTAGTTGCATACAGCAAGATCAAATTCAGATGGTTAATAGGAAGGAGAAAAATGGAGTTACTTAAATAATTAGCCGAATACAGCCCGACTACGTAAGTTAAATTTTTTTTTAAAAATAGGAGAACGGTGAATTGGTTTGGACTGGGTTTGAAGATGAGAGAAGTTAGGGAGAAAAAAACACCGCGAATCAACTCTGTCGATTTACATGTGGCCATTGGTGTCAGCTTAACCGATGCGGAATGGCGTCATATTTGGCCATCAAATGTTGCCATCGATTTGACCACAGATAACCAAGGAATTTTTTAGGGCTTTACCTGGCTGAATATAAAGAGGGAGATTGTTCACCGGGAATCACAATCACCTCGGCGGTCGAAAATATGAGTCGTACTCGACCTGTTTCGAAACCAGCCAAATGACCGTATTGACAGAGGCCTTAAAAACTTTCTGGCTTTGGTTACAACTGGAGCGTGATCTCAGGCACCCAAACTTTTGTCCGTCTTTTTGTTGTTCCGGGTTCCGTCCAGGCAGCTTCTTTGATTGTCAACCTTATTTGACTGCACTGAACTTCCACATAAATTTCGCTTTCTTGTATGTTAGTTGCGACGGTTAGTCGAATTGCGATTGCTCGTGACAACGTTTCTCGCTTACCTGGATTTTCTATGGTAAAAACGTTTTTTCGGGACGGTGAAGAGACTCCAGCATTTGTAAACAGATGAATTTTCAAGCACGCACATGACAGATCATGATCAGTGCGCGTACACTGCCCGTCATCGGACCTCGGTAAGCTCGGCAATTCTACATAAGCGAAACCCAATGGGAGCACACTAGGATGTGGTCGAGTTGGTATGCAGTGTGACTGACGATGGGGTAACATGTTAGTCGGACATCCCATAAACCCCAGGCTCCTGGTTAGTTGCCGTCTCAGGGATTTGCACGCCTTATTCAGTGTGGAATCCGGAGGGACGGATCTACGAGCACTCGACAGGGCAACTGATGTCGATGATATCCATTGTTTGTGAGGTCTACTTGAACCAGAATCCTGAGTGGCATTCGAAGAGGCATACAAGGCTTCCCGGACCTGCTGCCAGCGTTCCTCTGGGTCCTGGATATCTTGCATAGATAACCGTGTAGACAGCTCCGCCTGAAAACCAGTTCGTCGGCTGTCGTCCATAAACAAATACACGGGGCTAGTGGCTTTAGCCTTGGTGCGACCACGGACGAGACGTAAACGGAAGTGAGCATGTACCAGGGTGTGGTCTGAGTCTACAGGCGAAGACCAAAATGAAGGACAACCTTCAACTGATCCACACCAGCAGTGACCAATGTCAATATGGTCAATTTGAGTCGAACGTTTTGAAGACGTAGAGGGACGCCACGTCAGTCTATGTCGCTTTTTGTGATATAAGTTCGTACTCGTCGGAAAAAATCTGGCCAGAGCGCCGCTGAATGAGACGATCGCCGTTATCGGTACAGTCGGCCGGGATAGCAAATGGGCCTCCAATGTGTCTTTCGTAATCTTCCAAACGGCCAGCCCGGTTGTTGAAATCCTCAGTAATGACCACTACGTCCGTTGAAGAGACGCCTCGAAGCAGTTTAGATATACTGGTAGAATTCGTCCTTGGTCTCAGAAGAACGACCTTCCGTGGGTGCGTACACAGACACGACAAACAAGCATCTATGCTTCATTTTGTTGTTGTTGACATGCACAGAACCGTTCAACCGAACCGCATACAAACGATTGCTGACTGGGATCCAGTCTGATCGACCAATCAACAACCACTGCCAGAGAATGGATGATGAATACATCGCAAGCGTCCAGCGGCAGCATGTGGAGCCATCAATGGAACTCAGTGAAGTCTGAGATAATCGGCCCGATAGCCCAGGTGAGTGGCTACCGATTAGGCGAACAACCGGATCAATAGGACCAACCGAACGGAAATGGAGATCAAAACAATCGGTCTAACAGCGGTGGGCACCAGGCCAAAACGGAACAGAAATATTCAGATAGTCAGAGGATCGATGTTGCTACATCGCGGTCTGGAAAAGGAACTATATAAACGGTTGCACATGTTTTACCGACTGAACTTGTTTGGTTGTTCAAATACACGTGTTCCTCACCCATCTTGCCTTCTTCATTACAATATGAGAGACCAGTAAAGCCATTACATGAATGGTTCCGTCACGTTTTCGTGCTGGCTTGACGCCGAACTACCTTTGGGGTCAATTTGTTGAGCAGAAGTTCTCATTAGTGGCAAAACTTGTTTCGTGAACTCAGAAACCTCTAACGTCTTTTCGATAAAACGTCCCTCCCAGTTATACCCTGCAAATGTCCCACACTTTTGATAAAGTGGAGCCCATCTACATTACTTAGAGCTTGTCAGTCGGGAGTTTCACCAGCTTGAATGATCGTAGGCCCAGCAGTGCTTTTCGAGCAATTATTGCGTACTTTGTCCCGGCTGGCTATTTTTTCGACTCACACAAGGTCAAAGTCTGTTGGTAACCAGCTACAGGCTTCTAATGGCGAACGTTAAAAACTCTAGAGTCCACAAGCGTATTTTGATCAATTTAAACGGACGTAGTTCTCAGGCCAACGGCGAACCAGCTCCCGGGTCGCGTAACGAGGGTAGAGGATCGATTGGCACCGTCCTTCCCTGGTAAGTTTCTGTTCATAAGACACTTTCTACCGCGATTCTCCTAACGCCCTATCAAAGCTTCTCTTTTTTATTTTGAACAGGCGGCTGCGTACGCCATTCCAAACGTATTGATCTGTATTCACTCCGCTAAACAGCGCATACAGTTTGATTGGCGGTTGAGATATCCGTAGATGTAGAGACATCACTGGGCGCACTGGACAGCCGGTCTAACAAGCGCGGTGCTGTAAGTAGCGTGGAACCTCGTTCATCTTCGGAAATGATGAGTGTCAGTGGGATGGACAGCAATGGTGGTAAGTAGCGTTGGTCTGTCTGAAGATCAGCTACCGTAGTTTTACTGTCGAAAGTGGTTTTGGTGACGGACGCTCACATTCCCTTCAACCAAGTGAGATATCCACAAGGAACACTGTTCGAAGGTAAATGCAAGTAAAACATTCAAGCTACCACGGTAGATGCTAGTGATGGCTTCAGTTCGCAGGAGGGTACGGGTCACAAATGCGACCGATTCTAAAGAACGTTCGATGACGATGAAGCTAACATCAGCAAAAGACAGTTCGTGCCATCTGTGATATATGCGGATGTGACCTGCCGTTCAGATGAAAATATGTGATTATCATGACATGAGTGCTCCATGCAAAAGGATGACTGCGAGTGTTCACCGCACTGTTAGGGATTCAAACTCACTACAGAAACTTGGAGTGGGGGTCATATAAGGTCCTACCGCGTCGGGATGAGAAACGGGCAGTACAGCACTTTCTACTAGCAAAGATGACGAGCAGCGGCGAAGTCCGAACCCAAGACCTCAGATTTTTTTTGTGAATCAGTGAACTTCAGTGCGGCCGGTGACGTAAAATCAGGAAAAATTACCATCGTCAATGACGTAAGACGAACCATGGCAAATGCTCTTAAGCAATGGGCGCCACTGTCCCTGTCTGCCTCCGAGTGATGCACAAATGGATTACTTCTTCCATTGAAATGATGAGATAGGTACTGTATAGGGTATACTTTGAAAAGGGCACGTTCAGGAAAATTCCACAAGTCTTTGTGAAGTGAGAAACGAAATAATTGGACTGATCTTTTAGGAGTGACAAGCTAGCAGTATATACTGTGGTGTGGGTGGAAAGTTGTCCACTGAGATCAGCGAGTAACGCACGGGTGTGAGCATCACCACCGACCGAAGCAAACGAGCAGCAAACTACGTGACAGTTCACAGAACATAAATGAGCCGGTAATTAGCCACGGAATAAAAGTGGGGTAGACATATGAATTTATATTACGGCTACCAAACAACAAATTGGACCCTCAAAGACCGATGGACTACAGCGTGTGGAAGGTATATACTTCAAAAAGTTGATTTTCTTGTACGCACATTGTGATAACCAGGTGAAGTTTGGACAAGGGCAATCATCTAGTGTGATTCTGGCTTTATGCCGACACAGCAGAGAAGGGAACAAGAGCGGTTCTCAGATTGGTCCCGGTCATAGCCAGAACACATAAGTATATATATATATATATATATATATATATATATATATATATATATATATATATATATGTTCCGACTGAGTGTACATAAAAGGATGCGTTTGAATGAAGCGAAAATAACTAGCCTCATAAGGTGAAAGTAGAAACAGCACAATCCGAAGTGCTGTGTAGCACCAAGTCCCGTTTGCGAGGACAGTGGCGGATAGAATAGAAGCTTTACTACTACTAGTAATCTCTGGCCTTCAAACAGCACGACAGTATGGAAACCGAAAAACTCAACAACAATCAGGCGTGCAAGGCGTACGTTTGGCATGCGCATCATGTACGTGTGTGAATGTATGCGTGCGACCAAGCGATCCGCCCAATGATGCTGCAGCTGCTACTGATGATGCTAGCGATGATTTCATCGAACAGCTTCACGCACACAGAGGCACGAAAAACGATAGGCAGTGGCTCACATAGAAACAGTCATCGACTTGTACGAAAAATGACCGTGTACGTATCGAAGTTCGTAATCGTCCGAACAACGAAACGAGGCTGGTACTTCCGTGAAACAGACCTATAGTTACACCAACGCCTGTTATTCGTTCGATATTATATATGACTATATCCGCATGTGTGGGTGCATTACGGTTGAAACATCAGTTCACTTGGTGAGGTTACGCACGCTTAGTCACGTTGTGCCATCACATTAGGCTGTAAGGTCCACGTCGTAAATAGACAGTACAACCAATGCCTAACGATCTCCATAAAAATAGCCACATGCATTGTATACTCATAGAAAAGAGGCACACACACCACGCACAAAATATGTGACCGATGGAATCCAACTCAGAAACACCTCTAAGCAAATAAATGTGCACATGAGTAACAGAATGGTGAGCTGTGTGAAGAAATCGTTTAGAAGTACTAACGATCTATTCATCGGTTATCGGCCAGCGGTTCTGTTTTGCAACCAATTAATCAATTATCTTTAATCGATACGCGCCCCATAGATTCCGATGCACACGTGATATTATCGTGGAAACAGAAAAACTAGAACACCAGTGCGATGCAGAATAGTGCTTCAGTTAAAATCAGGTTGTGGAGGATCGGTGAAAAAAACAATGAGGAAATTCCAACTCAGATCTGACGACTGTCACAAAGATAATTCTGGTGGCTCCACTAAAAAGAAAAAAGTGTTGAAGTTCATGCACACACGATATTCCTGGGGTGTTCAACGATCACGAGTTATAAGATCCCCACATGAAGTGTGGTATACTTACGACTGAGTTAAATAATACAACAGTAGAGACAGAAAACTCCACAAGTTGTGATTTCACTTACTTGTGCGGGAAGGAGAAGAATTTAATAGAAGCTATTCGGAAGTGAACCACCCCCAACCCACCCCTGAGTAGTGTTACTGAATTTCGGATGACCAATGCCAACCAACACAATTCGGAGATGATAAAAAAAACCGCATGAAATGCTTAAGCAGCTGGAGAAACAGTTAATTTTCAGGTTAACCCTTTATCTGTCTCTAAATGACACTAAGATGCGACAGTATTTTTTTTTATATTATACTTAAAGTGAATTACAGCATGGGGGGTAAACCTCATAATCAGTACGATTCATTTTCGCGAAAAAAATATTACAAACTTGCTATAAGTGACTCTTTGTTAACCCGATTATGATTCAGTAGAGCAGGCGCACTGATCAGTGTTGACTCGATCCTGATGGATATCAGATGAAAGGCTGACCAATCCATGTGGTACCGGGAGCTGAGTAACGGATTCCCATTTGTAGACCATCCAATTTACCTGATTGATGCTGGGGAAAACATCGTGTGTTGTGGTGTCAGAACCATCGCGACGAGACTGCACCTTGGCGTGGTGTGATGGCTTGTGCACTTCCATGATCCAAAGACCTAAACAGGATGACTTACTTAAGCCGGAGATACAATTATGCCCCACAGGTCGATGGATAGAGGTCAGACGAAGTCGCCTCTGAACCAGTTGATGGGCAACATCTGGATATAAACACAATGACCCCGGAGAGAACACTCCAGAAAATAAGTGCGGAGAGAAGCACCTAACCGGTCAAGATGCCTTCACTAGATGGACGCGGTAGTGGAGTACCTGGGCTTTCCTTCCACGGTCGGAGAAGTAGTCGCACTTCGTTGGATAGCCATCGTCCGCCTAAATTGCGCAGCCCCGGCCCAAAGCATGCTGCCCCGTTCACGTTCGCTCGCTGCACTGGGTGCATGGGGCTAAGGACTAAATCCGATAGTCGGATCGATAATAAAGCACCAGCAAACGCGATAAGATAGGAACAGCGATCAGGTCTCACGTGACAGACCAGAATAAGTTCCTTCACGGATGCTCCGGTCAGGTTCCGGTGTTGCGTTAACACCACACTGCCTTGAGGGTCAGACTTTTGAGTCAAAAGCATCGGTTAGGGTTCCCAAAAGAAACCCTCTGCGATGTGAGCACTCGCGAAGTATGATATGCCCAGAAACCTTCAGCAATTCCTCCAGAAATGTTTATCTGTCTGTTCTTCATTCTTCACATTCCAATTCTAAATGGATACGAGAAGCCACTGTGAGTCATGCTTATGACCTTATGACTTTCAGAAAAGATAATAACTTGGAGATACGGAAAAACTGGGAATCGATTCCAGACCCAACCATTCTCCCCCCCCCCCCTTGGCTGACTCCAACGTCCACACACAATGCCGCAGCGTGTGCTCTACGGATACAATGGTTGCTGCTAGCGATTTTAATGCTCAAGTCGGAAGCCGTAATGAGACGGAAAGGCATATAGGGGGCCGATTTGGCACTCAAGCCGATCGAACCGATAACGGTAACCGATTCATCCAACTATTTTATAATCATCGACTATTCCTGGCGAGCACGAATTTGTCGCACTAAAAGAGGCATCAGCTAATCTGGCGTCTTTTTGAGCCTTCACAGCGTTGGACCCAGACCGACCACAGTGCTGCCGCTTAGCGCTGGCGCGGGTCAATTCAAGATTGTCGATCATTTTCGCCCACGTCTGTAGACACGGGCCACGCTTTTGTCCACACGAGTTACAGCCTCCGTCTCGTCGAAGGGTGAAATAACATCAAAGCCAGCCGTCCCCCGCAGCCGCTATTGGACGATAACTATCGGTCTGCTTTCCAAGCAGATTATCCACCAGGTTATCGATGGGATCAAATTCTCAAGAACTAGATCAACGATGGAATAAGACCAAGTAGGCTCTATTTGATTCTAGGGCTTTCCACGGTCCATGAACAAAACACCGCACACACACACACACACACACACACACACACAAACGATGGGTATCTGCATTCCCAGTTGCATTGTTAGATGCTCGTAGATCGATTCCTCCGAATTCCAGATATGATGAAGCACGGAGATGCCTTAAATGCCAACTGATCCGCAGCCTGGGAAAGGAGACAGAAAAAAACTGAGACGATAGCCAACAGACGCAACCTTTTCCGTCTAATCAGAGATACCGGTCCACGAAAGTCAGTTGTTAACGAACTGATCAAAGGGGCGAACGGCTCACTAATCACACTCAAGAGAGCCATCTAGTTTGTTCGGCGGAGCTTTTCGAGAAAGTTTAATTGGCCTTCATGCACACGAACAAACGTGCAATAAATAGCACGGTGGTTATAATTCCGGATTTAGATACCAATCCTCCGTCGGAATCAGAGGTTCATCAGATGATTTACTTCAAACGACACAAGGCTGTCGGATCGGATCGGTTGACTCCGTCTATTTTCAACAATGGCGGCTCAGCATTTTCACTGAAGTTGATAAAACTTCTCCGGTTCATTTGAACAAGGGGACCAGTTCCAAAGAGTTGGTGTGAATGGGTGATTGTACCGATTTAAGAGAAAGGCGACGGGTCTCCCAGTGAAAACCACATGGGAATAAGTCTGGTTAGCATCTCATCTAAACTTCTCGCTGGTACTATCCTTCACCGATTGTCTAAAGCTCGCGGGGAATCAAGCTAGGTTTTGACCTGGTCGAGGTTATATTGATCACATCTTCCCTCTTCGACAAATTTCAGCACATAGGCACACCCTCCGCAAGCCCACCACCCTCGTTTTTCCTAATCTTAAAGCGACCTTCGATTCAGTCGACCGCGCGGTTCTCTGGCGCTGCTTCTTGTTGAAGGGTGTACAACAAAAACTAATCTCTATCATTAATTCCCTTTACATGAACAGCCACAGCCGAGTTCGAGCTTACGGTGACCTTTCACCCGAGTTCACCACGAAAAGCGGTGTACATCAGGGTTGTTCCTTACCTCAGTTCCTATCTAACTTTGTGATTGATATGATTCTAGAGATCGTGATTTTATCAGGTGAGGATGGTGGCACTGAACGTTAACCAGATGAAAATGTGTTAGACTCTGAATATACGGATGACACAGCTCTTCTAAGTGAAGATCCAGGTAAACTGCAAACTTTCATGGAAAGATTGAATTACTGTGCAGTAATGTTCGGTATGCATTTTGCAACCTTAAAGTCCCAGGTGTTTCTGCAGGATTGGGTTAGTCCAACGCCAAACCTTTCGGGATTTGGGGCGACTATAGACCAAGTAAATAACTTTTGTTATCTGGGCAGCTGCGTTTCACCCTTAGGCCGAATATCGGATGAGGTGTCTTTGCGTATACAGGAGGCTGATTTCGCATTTGCCTGCCTGGACCACCAGTGGCGTCGATATAATATCCGCTCATCTATCAAGGGTCAAGTGTACGCTGCAGCCGTCAGGCCCGTGCTCCTGTATGTTTCGGAGACATGGCCACTGTGGGTGGAGGATATAAAATGATTGTCAGTATTTGAACACTGATGTCTTCGTAACATTTTGTCGAATCTGGTGGAAACACCGTATAAGCAATGCTGAAGTTCGGCGGAGAGTCTTGGGTTCACGAAACAAGTCATTAGATGAAACACTAAAAGTCACCAGACTAAGATGGTTGGGACATGTGTTGCGCATGTCCCCTGACAGTATTCTTCGGCACGAAATGTTCGCTGAGACGGTTAAGGGTTGGAAGAGGAGCAAGGGTGGTCAGTCCATGACACGGAAGAAAGGCGTGAAAAGCCCAGTCAGTGGACTTGCCCATGTAGGGCGTTAGACTTCCTGGGTAGAATTCAAGAAGTCCCCCCACTTCATGGTCAGATACGCTGGAGGATGTGGCTTGGTGTTGCCACCGGCGACGCTGTTGTATTCGCATACCTTCCTCGTCGACGTGATACTATTTGTAGTTCTATTCTTACTTTTTCATCATTTCTAATTGGGGTCACTTCTGAGGGACAGCAACCACGGCCACCGCACCCAGTGCATGATTAACGGTAGACTGAACTGAACTATGGTGTCAGAAACTTCTACCATGTTGTTTACTCGTTCGGTTCTGATGCAGCAGCCTAGCTAGCATTATTGGTAGGCACTGCTTGTTGTGTACAATAAAAGACTTAAGCAAATCTACCTAATCACTTAGAAATAGCAACTGGCGCACAACGATGGCGGTGGTCTCTTCCATCTGATGCAGAGTCATGACAGAAAATGAATGAGTCCAATTACTACAAAAGACTAGTAAACCCATTAGGGAATTTATACTTGGTACCCGGGAACTAGAAACAGCAAATTGCACAATACTCCGCAAGGTGTGTGTCATCGGTGGCGGAGCCTTGTGTGGTTCGTCCCTTCAGATCTCAAACATAATGGTGACAGTTATTTCAAGCATGCCAGTTTCTTTGCTCCGTTGTGCATCCTTTGACAGCAAAAGGATGCATCAATGAATGCACATTATTCTTAGTACGAAAAGCATCCTATTTTCACTTGGACTTACCGGACTCATGGGTTGGGTCCGATTTCTTATGCTCCTATCTTAATCTTCCAATACTATGACACTTGAGTGCTCTGACGAATGTTACGTTTTGACAATCCGGCCCGCGACTAGTTAGTGACATACAGGATGTATACTGAAAGTAAAATAAGATCCGGGAAGAAAATTCGTGGACAAAGAGTACGAATATCTCATTTTATCCACGAAAATAACCTGCTAATTTGCATCAGTACGCAGTTTGTACGTCATCGCCGCCTACCAATTTCACAAATACAAAACATGAAGTTCTTTAACGAGCTGTACCCCACCATCTTTAAAAAAAGCTGGAGGAATGTCATCGGAGCCCGGTGTTTTGTGATGTCCGGAGGCCTGAATCTCCTTTCGGATATCCACCTCGGTAGGTGCACTTGTTGAAACGAACCACTGGAAGTGTGCCGGAAGAGTTGTAGGAGAGGTCAACACTGAGCCCAGCTAAAATGTGTCTGAAAGTGTTCCGCCCAACGTTCGAGACACGGCCCCTGATTGTGAATTGGCAAACCGTCAGCTTCACAGACTGTCTCACCCACACCTAGTGACTTCCTACCGGTGACCCGAGTGAGACAGAACAGCTTACGGGAATTTCCCATGGTAGAAGCACGTTCCGTTTCTGTCACGCGTTGCGACCATTAGATTTCGCGGTCCTTACGAAGACTCGCGCTAATTAGACGCCTCATTACGAGACGTGCTTCGTTATACTCGTTTCCAGCCGAAATCGACTGGCGTGCATCGAGAAGGCGCAGATATTCAGCAGGAACCTAGGGTCATTTGGCACGACGAGACAGGACGCAAATTACTAGGCCAGCAGAATGCAAAGCATTCTTGGTAATCTACTAATGCTAGTTTATGTCATCAGGTTGGACTACATTTAGCTTTTCAGCTAGCGCGTTTTGGAAGACGGATAGTCGAGATGGGTCGGAAAGCTTATCGCAATCCAATTGCCGTTGAAGCATGCGTTTAGAGCGCCCACAGAAGCACATGGACAGCTTGATGCAAACTGATGCCTGGTCGGAATCAAGGGGAGTGTTACAGTAAGAGCGATACTCTTGTATGCAACTCCACCATTAGTGGTTTATAGGTAAGTGGTCGATTACAGTTCAGCTGTTTGTAACTCCGATATCAACAGGTCTTGAACACACACCACCCGCTGAGGCTTCAAGTGATTTTACATACCAATCCTTGGGGTCATGGTTGCCAACTTTTCTTGAGCGTACAGTGGGTCCTTGTGATAAGCCTATTTTCATTGCGCCCATGCTTGAATACATAATATAAAATGACTAGTTTACGCATCTCATCATATCTTTCAGTGTTTTTAACTAACTGTCGGAAGGATCTCTTGGATTCCAGGTAGGAAGATCAGAGACATCTATAATCGATGATCGTTTTGAGCAGTTGAACATGTTTTATCCACATGTCTTTGGATAGTCTGTTAGAATGAAATCGATTTCTGTGTGTATCATTCAGAATGTTTGTTTATACTGAGCACTAACCGTGAGGCTGATTGAATCGACTGTGCACAACTATCCACTGATAGTGTGGACTACAGTCTGCAACTGCCGTGGCACATCGCTGTTCGTACAATATTTCAGATGGCGAAGAAAAAGCGTACAGTAGATTGAATACCATTAGTGGATGGGGTAAACAACTAAACTACATGCCCACACGAAGGACGAGCACCAAACCCTACCTTAACACCTCGGATTCCAATGTCGCAGATGAAAGGAGTACGCAGATTGCCACGTTTGGCACCTCCGAGCATACTGACGGTAGCCGAAGCGGTGGATGAAGTGGTTGACGAACCGCTTCCGTAAGCGGTGATTTGCGGACACGATTGGGGGTTTTCCAAACCAAGGAGATAGGCCCCGAGAGCCTGATAGGAACCCTCAAACAAGGCACTGGGACACGTGCCAAGATTGAGGAAAGGCAAATCCACCGGTGGTAAGTCACCCGTGATCAACCGATCAATAACCATAGCGCCATCCTGAAATGACAATGAGAGTACAAGGAATGTAATCATTAGCAAGCAGCGAACGGAAAATAAAATGAAATATTTTAAAAAAAGTCGCAAAGCTCCATTACGGACAAGTAAATTGTTTGTAGAAACCTATAGCAATACTCTAATCTGTTACGCTACCAAGTGAACCTAACAATCATGGAACGCGAAGTCAAAGCCTGAGAAGTAACGCTGTTGGCGAGCTGTACTACAAAGACAATTAGAGCTCGTAGGGATAACTTCCCCATCGCGGTTGAGCGCTGTAGATCTCTGTCTATCAAATCCGTTAATGGTTCAAAGTACAATTTCGCCGGTGAACACTGGAGGTAGAGCGCAGTTTTCCTTCTTGGATTGTAAACACGCCTGGCCTATTGGATCTTTATGTGCTCCCGGTCACGATTGCCGGGGTCCTCTCGTTGACTGTGCAATGGTCTCCCGCGACCATGGGTCTACCACATTTACTGCAATCGTGCACAAGCACGGGACAACTCCACAAAATAACAGACAAGGTGCATCTATTAGGATTCCTTATCAGGTCTTATGTCAGTGGAGTAGTACACACACACACACACACACACACACACACACACACACACACACAGAGGGGGGGGGGAAACTGCTACCGTCCTAAGCACCAACGGAGGGGATAACACCTCAATGCGGCATCAAGTGCAAGCCGAATGGAAAACGAGGGACCAACAAAAACAACGACAAAAACAAAAACCCACTCTTGTGCAAAATCGACGAGGCGGAAGAATATACCACAGACTTTGTTGGGACTGTTTCTCAGGAAAACATTTACAATCTTTCACTCACGGTTCGCTATCACCAGAAATTTTAATAACTAATCTGTCTGAGATAATAGGTTGTCAGAAGCATAGAAAGATCCCGACGGATCACGCTACGGACACACTGACTGATCTGTTTGTCGTGTTTATTCTTTATTCACTTCCTTTTTTATGGTAAAATAATGGTACAATATTTCGAAGAAGGCTGAGACCAACTAGACTCTCAATTGGAGGAGGAAGTCATCAGTGGTGACGGCAAGATTCGAACCCGGACAGAAGGATCCAGAGAACACTATAATGATCATTTGGTCACCGACTTTTCTGACATCTTAAAACCATCATCGTGAATTTGTTCTTGCTTCCAAATAAGTGTCACGCTGATTTAATTAAGAGTATCGGGGAGGAAAAAATCATTGCCAATTTCCACATCCTATTATCCACATCAAAATCAGTAAAAAAATGCGGCTACTAAAACAAGGTAATCACAAAGTGTACGTTCGAAATTTGGCACCAATCTACAGGTAATTCTGAAGGAGAAAGTTGTTTCTTTTTACGATATCACATTCGCAGACATATGAACATATACACTACTCATGCACAAATCACTTGATCGATAAAGTGCGCACCACTTTCACGAAACTTGAGCCGGGAGGAGCAAGAGACTAATTGTGACGGAAATAAATCAAAAAAGAGGAAAAAAAGAGTGAACTTATGCACTATACAAAATGGACTGCGTGCATGCGTGCATGCGTGCACGCGGGTAATTCATCTCCAATTCACTGCAAATATCGGATCCGATGGCGAACTACTCAAATAACAGTGGAGCAGTTGCGCCAGTCACGAGCTCGTTAGTGCATAAGACCAACGGAAATTTATTGGATGTAAGGCAGATGTCTGGAGCATGTTTGTATCGTTGTAAAACTTGGTGTGCTGGAAGCCGGCACCATGAGCAGTTTTATTCCGTTTCACGAAAGAGCTCTCTCCCGCAAGTTCCAACCGTAGAAATCAAGCTGAACGTGACTGCTGTTCAATTCATAACTGCCAGAAGTCAGATCGATGAACAGAACGTCTTGGCATCAGCCTTTTCTCACTCTTTCTATCAGTCTCGCTTACCTCATATGTCTGGACAATCGCGTGTTTTGCATCGCCCATATCATTTGTTTTGCATGCACGACCTCAATTAGCCATTCATTCATACATAATCCAGTAGATATAAACAAATTTTGGAATACAACTGCCGTTGAACTGGAGTCGAGTGTTGGATACTTCTCAAGTTTGAACACCAATGCAGGTGCTCTAAAAGCTTACAAAGAATCATTCCGATCAAAAGTCGACTCATTTAACACGATCTTGAAAGCTAAAAGGGTTCAACAGAATGTACCAAATGGATTTTTGCTACGAAACTGGCTTTGGGAAGTCAGGGTAAAGATCCTAAGTGGAACAACGGAATAATCCTAAGGGATAAATGTATATTCCAATATTTCATAAAACGATACCAATGACAGCCAGAGCGATGAGTGGTCATTGTGAAAGGTCAATGAAGCAATCAAACAGCACAGGAGAAGGGAAACAGCTTCTAACAGAATAGGATACGGACAAACCATCAGCAAAACGGCACGGGGGCATCGAAACCGAAAAACCTCGTCCACGTAGATCAATTCGTTTCAATTCAATCGACCATGAACCACGAAACTAAATGGTCTGGTTTTGGTTTATCTAATTGAGCATGACCGAGATGTTACTATGAGTGAGTGGACATGGACAAAGAAGTGTATAACATTGTGCATATTCCGGAATCTAAAACATGTAACTAAAAAACGAAGTACACGAAGAGACGCTCCGAACGGAAGCACGCCAGTGATCACATGGTCGCCCAGTGTCGCCAAACGTCAGGCAGATCGGGCTGAGCGAACTCTATCTAGGAAGACTAACAGGTCGTATACAACAGTCATACGTAGAGATTTCCATACTGTATGTCATGGACAGAGACTATAGCAATGAGGAAAGCAGGATGCTATCTTGAACTCTTTCCCTAGAATGATCAGAACCGGTTCCGACAGAGCACCACACGCCTTACACTAAGCCATCGTTATTGATTCAGTTGTGTAATCAACATGATAAATAAACATCACGAACTACGTGAGGATTGAACAACAACTGGTTCGATTTGTGAAAGACCAATACAAAACGAATAAACTACTGTCCGAAGAACAGTTCGGATTTTGTTGACGAACTGACAAACTAAGTTCCATATCGACGCACGGCGAGAGGATAGGGAGAGAGAGAAAGACAAACTGACATGTGTAAAATTACGCTTTCCAAACTATTCAAAATATACTTCTAGCGTGTTGCCAACTGACAACAAAAATACGAATGATTTAAGACTGGTAAAAGAAACAGAAATAAGGTGGTTGCGGGTGACAATAGTCTGTGCCAGTTCTGTGAGACTCGAGTCCCTGCTATGACTGTTATGGTTCAGAAGACGTGTCGGGTAAATAGGTCGTTTATCGTAAACAATTTATTCGGATGACGAAATCAATGAACCACAACAACACTGCTCATTTGCATAACAGCTATCCAGTCTTTTCAGAGCCCGTCTTTATTCGGTCGAGGGAGGATCCAATTATATGGCTCTTATTCCTTGCATTATCTTACTGTGTTCAGTCCATGCAAAGTAATCACGTTAATAATTGTCGCTTCATAATTGTCCATAACTATTTTCCAGCAATCAACTACTTACTTGTTCGGTGAGTAGTTTGCACAACCCACCAAGACAGGTCTGTTTCGGGATGTGAAATGGCTTGTTAGTGACTGGAAACTAATGAAATACGGTATTTGTACTCCCCTGAGCTACAACTGAACGTATTAGTTCAAACCAGTTCTGTTCACACTAAAACACGCGATATGATGCAGCCAGTGCGTACCTGCCCTAGATGTTCACGAACGAAATAATCCCCGAATTGACAGACGAGTATCTGCGGTAAGGGTTATCAGCCTGGATACAGAACGCCTAAACTGACGTGGCTAATGGAATTAGCTGTACGGCATACCTTGGCAAGAAAGTTCATAGCGGCATCCCTAAACATAAGAAATCAAACGGATTATTAAGACCACCAATCCGACTAGCAATTACTCATTATTGCCTCAAGTAAATTAACGGTATGGTTGCAAAAAACAGTCAGGAAGACTAAGACGGGATAGCAGACGCACAATATTGGCACCGCCGGCAACCTGCGGCAGTGTGTTATACACACTTTCAGGTTCTAAGGCTAACAGGTTACGACGACTGGAGCATGTGTTGCGCATGCTTACAGACAGACTTTCGTTGAACATTAGTCTACAACGTAGGTAGCATTTGGAGGCCGTGGCGAAGAGGTACGAAAACCCTAGCCAGTTGTATGGAACGTGTTAGACTTTGGCGATGAGGCCCATAAGGCCTATCTACCAGAGAGCTGGAGACACAGCGACATGACTGTGCTACAATAAGTGACGTATTTCAGTTTGAAGTAACTCGTTGTCTACGTAGTCACCAATTATGAACTTTCTTTTTATTTATTCGCTCTTCATTGCTCTACTAATTTCCTTACTGACTCGATGATGCCACGAGGTAGTAACCAAAACCAGAGCATAGAATCGCAAGGTTAATGTCTGAAAGAACTTAACTGAACTGAACGATTCGTGGTAGAATGAACTTCAGACAGGCTGAAAAGGATGCTTCACCATCATCAGCAGCAGCATCGTGAAGCGATAGCCAGTGAAGCGTACTTCACTGAGCCAAGCGTTATTGCACACCAGTGATACAAACGAAGGTTGACTTTTATGGACACGGGTGTAGACTTATAAGTGAAGGGAAAGAACGAAATGATAATCTGACCATCGCACGGAATACGTGTGTATGTGTATGTCCGTATTTTCGTGTTTGTTTGTTTATGTGTGTGTGTGTGTGCAAGCAACGTCAAATAGTCTGATCAGGTGATAAATGGTAACATGTTCACTACTGTTCACGGTTCCGTACGATGTCTCCATGTTTTCGACCCGCTGGTGATGGAATCTTCCGGACTCAAAAAACTCGAGAGACCTACGCTGCCATATCACCCGGTGCACTCCTTGTATCGCTTTTCCGTGTGATCTTACCCAACATGACGTGAATAACATAAGTTGTTAATTTCCCTTTTTAGCGAACATTTTTTTGTGACCCAGTACATCTTATTACGGAGAAAATTCAACCCAATATTCTACCTTACTCGTACGTTTAGGAAATTGGTGCGGCACATAAACGCGTTCAGCTGCTATCAGAAATAGGCATCTTTTCTGCTTTCAGCTATGGTTGAGATAGGATGACTTGGCGCGAATGAGCCTGATGTGCATCCGGTTCGCGAAATCCTCGATTTCAGATTTACTCCAGAAATACTTGCGTGTGTGTGTGAGAGAGAAAAGGTTTGCGCAAGCGATATGACAGGTGGACGCAATTTAGGTCACACAGATAATAGGTGCGCGTCAATGAAACCCTCTTGTACTTACACACTTAGCCGAAACAGGAAGGATTCGCTTCGAGGGTTTGATAGCTGTCATTGGCTACAATTCATGTTGTGCAATATGGTAGGAAAGAAATCTGCTTCCTACACAGATCACCAAAAAGACAACTCACTGAGGTTTCGTCGTCCCAATGACCACATGGTGTCTGAAATCTGGTTCGGTCGAGTCAAACTTGTCGAACGAAGTGAATTGGATAAACCTGTGTTTTGATTCCATCAACAGCACCACTTAAAGAGTATCCCAAAACTGATACAATAAGTCAGACCAGCGGCACACTGACACGCAACCGGGATGGATCAAATCCAATACGCAAACATAGCCCAGCAACAGCTTGTGGTCCCCCCCCCCCCTCTTATCTCCGAAACGAAGATATTCTGATTTAGCCACATTCAGATTCTATCTACGATGCAGCTTGAATAAAGAAGCGTTGTACTCTAATGCTTAGAGTGCCACATAGCTTAGTGATCCACCTCTTGTTCCGTCTTACAATGTCCTTTTTCAGTCACCATAGCATCATCGCTCACAAAGGTCGTCGAAATTTAGCCGTTTCTAATTTCATGTCCAAAACTGAGCACAGTAGAAACGATAAATTCAGGAGTCCAAAGGGAGTACTGCTCTACTGGACGGGATCGGCAACCATAAACCCCGGGGCACTCCGTATGGTGAATCATACACGTCAGGACCACAAAAGGATTGAAAACAAATAGTGATGGCCGACCGAATTCTGCAGACGGTAGTCAACGATCGTCCGGCTCGTTAGCACACCTGACCTACTGGGACCTTTCTCTGATCCAAGCCTCAGGATATGGTTGTCGGTTATCTCCAATAATGCAGCCGGTCATTGTTGCTATGGTGAATACCCACTCCACTGCGCTCATACGCAAGTACGTAATGAGAAATTTGTTGTTTCACACTTGCAGTTTTTCATTCTCTCAGACATCATAAAACAGAACTGATGCTTTTCGCTACTCGTGCCAGAATTTCGCTTGACATGTACTAACTGAACCTTTTCGACACTATTGCGGATGTGATACGGCGCTCAAATTGTCATCCGTTTCAAATCTGGCTTTGTCGTCAACTTTGCTACATCTGTTAAGGAAACAACGTTCATTTAGAGTGCTTCGGAAGGAACTTCAACAAGCCTAAATAGAAGAATATCTCGCCTTGTAATGAGGCGAACTGTGCACACCAGCATTAACGACTGATGGTGTCATTACTATCATTTTTATTAGTCGGCCAACGGTTAGTTGGGACAAATAAACTATGCAATGAATGCGGCGGTTTTTCCTCGACGTTTCTCAGCGAAAATCCCGATCAGAAACAAAGACTCGGGGAATGATGATACCGAGAACAAAATATGAATTACACAATCAAGCAGACGGGAAAGTAGTAGGAATGCAAAAAACCTTATTTGCGGCGACACTAGCTGTAGCCATCACCGTATCTGAACACTGAGTACGTGCATCTAGTGGGCCTTACCCTGGAAACCTAGCACGTCCCACATGGCCAATTCCACTGGTCCGAGGTTTCATACCTTTCTTTCACATCATACTAGTTTCCCCGAACTCATCTTCTAAAATCTACCACCTCTAACGAACATTGCATGAGCGGAGAGGCAATCCAGGAATGTGAGAAATGTTTCCCAACCACTGCAGCCAGATGAGTTTGAGTGTCTGAGCTAATAATTTGCATTTTGCACCCACACTTGATAATGCTGGTGCAGTGTTAACACCAAATAAATCAACAGTATTCGTCAGAGATATTTTACTCCATCCCCTTAAGTATGAATAAGGGTGAAAGCAGCAGGTAGACCCGGTAGTCACAAGGGACCACCAATCACCATCAATGGGAACCAGAAACTATGACAAAGAGAATGGCGCTGGAGAATCTCAGAGGACAGGCACGATTCCAAACAAGACGGAATAATAATCGAAAGTTTCAGATTAATCGGACCGAGAAATGGATAAGAAGCGTCAGATATAAAAATACATTAGTTCTGAACATCAATACTCCGAAGAAGCCCATAATATGCATATATATCTCCTAATCCTACACGTATTGATCTTGGATGACTAAGGTAGGTAGCAGAATCAATTAAATCTATCTAATTATCACGCTTAAAAAATAATAAGTTTCATTTGTGAAGTAAGGTAATGAAAACTTCTATCTTTTAAAGGAACAATTTCGGGAGTGTCAAATTTCCAGTTGTTCATTCTAAGTAGTCAATGATAAGGACATTGACGTTTTGACTTTCTATGATTAGTGCTCATTAGTGGGGAACTCTTCGTTAAAGAGTTAGTTTCCGAATACTTATTTGAATCGATTTTGCTTTGATTTTATATTGAAGACTCATTAAAGTGGTCGGGATGGATCTATAATCAAACAGTTCACAGAACAATCGAAGAAAAAAGGAAATCGTGACCAAGACTTTAATATGTAGATGGTCGAGCTTCTTATTTATTTGACTAATTTCGCTCGTGATGCAGGGCTACCAACATATATTCGGTCGTGGATTGAGCGTATTCTTTCTCAGGCTAGTGAAAAATCTAGTTTCAAACCTCGCACACCCGCTAATGCGTCCGGCTCGAGGCCCAAACGTTGTGCCAATACGAACTAAGGTGCTTGATCTGTGTTTCGTGTTTATCGTGAATGTTTTTCAATTACACGCTGTTGCGTGAGTACAGTGGAAGGGGTGTACTCCAGAGCCTCAAATGCCCACTGAACTATTAGGAATGGCTTGAAGTGAAGACCCAACGTCTCAATAGATCAGGTGTGCTAACGAGTCGGACGACCGTGAATTACTGTCTACGACCAAAGTGATCAGTAATAGCGGGGATTGGCACTTCGGACCTTCGCGGTAGTAAGCCAACGCTCTAAACCACTCGACCACCACCGGTCAGTTTAGGATTTACCCGGGAAGGCACAAGAGACTTCAAACAAAGAACTACACGGGGGGGGGGGGGGGGTAGGTAGTTGCAGATGCGAACCAAGAAGTCCTGGTTTCGTGTTCAGACGGCACCCCTTCGAACGTCCAGAATCAAGGGCAAGGTTGAATTCAGCGAAACAGATCGATGATTGGGCAGGCATACAGTACGTCATCGCTTGTCCAGAATCGAGGACACGATTGAGGCCAGCGAATCTGTCTCAACAGACCGCAGCCGAATCAGCCAATCGGGTTGCTACCAGGTCAGTCAGTCAGAAGAGTCACCCGTCAATAAAAATTGAGCCAATAAGTTTGCAGACAAGGCTTTGGTTATGCTCACCGAATTTTTCAAATAAATGATTTATTTTGTACCAATAAAATGAGATGATCCGAAAGCAGAGTAGTCTTCTCACCAGAGTCAGTGGGACAGTTTGAAACAATCATAAAGCCCGTCCATATATCAGCGTGGTAACGATCTGACAGAAAGCAATGTGCCATTATCTACCATCATAATTGGTCGGTGGTGACGGAGTCTGAACATCTTGGCACAAACTGCGCAATCAGAGGCCGATAGTGCTTGATCAGCACCGGTGATCAACGTATTGAAGCATAACCTACCGATATTTGATATCGTTATTTTTGCACCCCAAAATGTTGAAAACAATAGGAACAACAGGGACCAATTATAAACAGGATAAACCTGAATAAAAATCTGATTATCTAGATGACAAAAAGTACTACGTTGTGTCCACGTAGGGACACTAATAAGTGTTAACGTGCACAATGAAGCCCATAGAACCCGGAACCAGTAGTACCAATTAGTGAAAGTGGAAGGCGAAGGAGAGCACATGGGCTTTAAGTAATCGAGTCGCACCTTCTCCGTGTCAATCTTAGACACAGTCTCCTTGATCTGTTCGTTGCACTGTGTTATTTGTTTGATTATACCTTCGTTGATTGAATGAATCTTCTCCAACAGATCCTTGACACCATCAGATCGAATACGATTCATCGAATCCAGTTCCTCGAGGTGAACCATCATATTCTTGTTGTAGTGTTGTCGATGATTGGCATTGAATTTGGACAACTCGGCAGCGTACTGAGCTTTGGACTGATCATAAGCTCGAATCTTACGCTGATAAACCTCTTGCATCTGAATGAAGAATGACAGAGGAGTCACAGATGACAGAAGGATAATAAATCCAATAACCTAGGTCGAATATATCACGAACCGCTACCCTTCTAAGATAATAATGTTGCTGCACATATGTGATGAAAGGCTGACTTTCGATTAATCGGATTACGCTGCTATACGTTCAAATGGGTGTGGGGAACCACCGCAGTAGAAGACATGATAGGATGTAACTGGCAATAAAACACTACACCGTCAAACAGCAGTTAAGCAATAAGTACCCGTTGTGATCGGCCGACGTGGGCAAAGCTAAGACGGATATGAGAAAACAAATAGTGCACATCAAATGAGGCAATTTAGGCTGAGCATAGCGTGTAATTCAGCCTTGATTTACCGTATCAGGTGATAAACGCCAAAGCAAGACATTTTCCCGTTATAAGTATAGACGATGATAAAGAACACGGGCTGGAAGAAACTGAGTTATAATCAACAGATATGTGGACCATGGCACAAAGATTATGACAACATTTAAGGTCTCCAACGAGCACCGAATACATTTTTTTCTAGGAAACGATTTTCTTTAGAGGATAGGTTCGCTCTTCGGAGATCGTCATAATCGAAATATTCGACAAGGAACAGATGAGGGACGTAATAGATAGCATCTTCCAAACCCCTAGATTTAAGAGTTCGCGAGTGTTTCCAACGTTTGAACCACTGGATGCATCCGATCAAGAACCAGAATTTCCATGTCCAAGTATACATACAGTTAGAAAATTAAAAGGAATGAAGCTGTGACGACTACCTTAGGATCATTCGATTGTAAAACCTGCCTTGATAAACGTTACCCATGGTGGCGAAAACGACGGTTATTTAAAACCTCTATCGACAACGCTGTGACTGAAATTAAAACATTCACATGGACGTTAAACGAATTTAAAAACAAAGCGCTAAAAAAGATGGAAAAAGTTTCATATTGAGTCCCCGCAATCTTGTGTCATCCACTAGCGAGTAGTCAGCCGATTGGGCAATGAGCATAGCGATTTTGAAGGATAAAGAAATTAGAGAATTCATGAAGAAATAGGAACTGCGAATTATCTGGAGAATGCGTCAGTTTGTCTGTAGTCTTAGGTGGGTTGCACCGCAATCTGCGTCGGTATACTTGTGCACTAATAATATCATCCGAACTGGTGATGAGGAAACATTTCCTACCTAAACACCGAGCTCGGTGTTCAGTAGTTCATGAAAGCCATCAACCCAAACAGTCAAAGACACTCCGGAATTAAAAACCAATAAGAGCACAAGTTATCTGGTAGCGCAAAACCACAGGGTTTTACTACGCTTATTCGGGTCGGGATCAGCAGTCTGTTACAGAAATTTGAACTGAGCTGTGAAGGAAATACATTTTCAACTGTTGATGTGGTCTTCGAAAAGGTAAGGGTGGTTATAACAGTTGTGAATGTTAGGAAAACTGTCTGAAAATTCAGAAATCACAGACGGAAAACTGCTTCCAACTGAAACAAGGTCGTTTCTTGCGTTGCTATCATGTCTGAATTCAAGCCGGTGAGAAACACACATGTAAACGTTGAGCTGAGCGAACAGAAAATCATCATCAGCCTTCGGTATTCGGTGTCAGCTGACAACAGTAAATAACTGTAAGGTGTCCCACTACAAGTGAACGGGAAATTTATAACACAAAACTGGGATGCAGCACTTTAGTACGAGCTTATGAGCTTTTTAGACAGAAATCGTCACCTTTTGTTGTTCGATCCTTGGTAACTGCAAATCTTTGTCCGCTTTGACCCAATTATCGTAAGCTTTTTGTTTTTCCTTGAAAGCGATCACATATTTCTGCCACGCATTGTCCAACTGTTTGCGCAATTGATCCACGCTGTTGCCAAGTTTAATCGATTCGGCCCGTTTGTTGTCCATCTCGCGTCTATCATTGTCACAGAACGTTTTTAGACCGACCAAGACTTGGTCGTTCAGATTTTTCGCTCCGGCCTCAAACACCGCCCCCATATTGGATAGTGACTGAGCGAAGCCTTCGAACGCCACCGCGATAGTTGTGTCTTCTGGGCCAGCTTTCTTTTTGGGAATATAAGCAGCCGCGGATTTCCTGCGTAGAGGTATATGACGTTGGGTTTTGAAAGCGTAACACACATACCTGAGTCGTTTCCCGAAATCATGTTGGAGCTTTTGTACATCAACAAGCAGCCGGATGTAGGCGTCCGTGGAACTCAACTGCTCATTTAGTTGTTTGAATACACCATCGCCTTGATCCTGAAGAACAGAATATTTAACTGGATGATGAAGAACGAAAATTTGTTGCCAATGAAAAACCTCATTTGTTTCCATTTAAATCAAACAGTTGTCGTAAAATCTTTGATACTTCAACCACGAATGTCTGAAAAATTGCACTGTTTTTTGTGGAATATAGAAATATCGTGAAAATAAAACTACAAAAAAACGGGACGATAAATAGGAAATGAGAACGAAATTAATGCACACGTTAGAAGACTTCCATAGGTTGTTTTGCTGTCCACTGGACATCATCAGTCGTAAAACTGAACAAGCGGAACGTCCTCGGTTCAACAGGTTAGGTTATTTGCTTTCGGTGGTGTTCCATGTCGTTTCGATTTCCGGATTAAAGACGAATACGGTACATGAACACTGCAGTTCCTATTACTGTATCACAACATACCCAATCACAAGACGAGTGGGGAGTAAATGATTCTTCCATGCATTGAACTAAGGGTCCGGATAGTTTACATGGTACACAGAGAACCGTAAACGGGAAAAACTAGTGACCACGGCATCTGGTATCCCAGTATCCCAGAGCGAATACCTCAACTAAGATACTGACCAGTTCACTAATTCATGCCTTCATAATTATCCTAAGCATCACAGATTTGTCCTCCAAGATCTCCCAACTAAAAGCGCGCACTTGATCTGTTGATTGTCAATAAACTATTTGTGATTACAATTCTAACCTTTAATTTGTTGCAACAGCAACTTCATTAAATCAGAATAATGCGGCACGCACGCTGATTAAATTCGGATGTGCTTAAGTTAGAGAACTAAATGATTCCCTTAATACATAGCGCACTAATCCACTGTCGTCCGTCTCCTCACCACACTTGAACTATAGCAACCTTACATGGTTCCCCAGAGTCAGGTTACCGGCTATCCCTAATAGTGTACTGCGTTCTTGTGCCTATGTGGCATACCCCTTCCACTGCGCTCTCTTGCGAAAGTACGCAGTAAAAAATTCGGCTTTCAAAGAGCAAATGGGTATCAAGCAGATGATACTGCAGTTTAAATCAAACTCCGGAAAGAGACTATCTTTGTCTGATGATTGTTTATTTTTCCAGTGCGAAAAAAAACTCCAAACATTACTCTGACAAGTTATGCTGTAAAACTCTAGATTTTTGCTGTCCGTCAGTCTTACAGATGCATATTGGTAGATTCCGGTCCCCATCGAACACAGTGGAATACGTTTCATCGTGAGAAGTGACCACGAAGCAATTCTACGTAAAGACAGTGAAGTTTGGCGATCAAACTGCGCATCAGAGATGAAACACGCGGCCGCCACATGATACTCCCCACTAGGGTTACTAGCGGAAGTGTGAAGTTGCCAGTAAACCTATCCCCAGCCAGCAGTGACGTCCCGGACGCCGAGCGGAACATTTAAAGACATTTCTTCTGTTTCCTGTACATTTCTTAATCAGAAAAACCATCAGCACGCACCCGCGGTATAAGTCTACAAAAACATCTACATAGACGGAAATTCGTTAGAAAACCTATGTTTGGACAGGTCACAACGAAATAGGCTTCGATAGCCCTTCCCCAATCTTATCTAAAGATGATGTGATACCACTTCTCAGAAAACGTGTCCTGTTCCCAAAGGTATATGCTTCTGAGCCGGTCCCCTCCTTGTTGGGGAATTTAGCGGTTGTCCTAATCTTTAAAAGCTTGCTTAGTAACTGTACCAACCGCACTCAAACTGTGCCCATGACAGTGCGTAGATTGTGTCATAAGTGATAAGACACTACGCCTTGGCGTAGTGTGATCGTTTGCGTGTCTCCGTGACTCAAACAGCCATGCAGGATGGCTTCCTTAAGCCAGAGATGCAATCATGCCTCACAGGTCGATGGGTAGGTGCCAGACAAAGTCTAGTCTCTGAACCAGTTGATGGGTATCATCTGGATATAAACACTGACCCCGGAGAGAACACTCCAGAAGATAAGTGCGGACAAAAGCACCTAACCGGTCAAGAAACCTCCACTAGATGGACGTAGGAGTGGAGTACCTGGGCCTTCTCTTCACGGTTGGAGAAGTGATCGCACTTCTTTGGATAGCCATCGTCCGCCTAAGTTGGGCAGCCCCTAGCCCAGAGCATGCTGCCCGGTTTCCGTTTCGCTTGCTCAGTTGGGTGCATGAAGTCAAGGACTGAACCCAAAAGGCAGATCGGTAATAAAGTAAAAGCAAACAACATATTGAAACCACCTTAACATGGTGAGCTTCCATCTAATGAATTAGTTTGTGATATTCTGCGCATTACATCAACATTACCGATGCGGTATTCCCACCAATTTCCAGCAATGCTACGAAGACATCGGTGATCTTATACCGAAAGTATCCGTGTATCTTCCACACGCACTGGCCAAGATCATGAGCCATGAAGGAGAACTGACCAGACTGTCGTAAAGTACACTCAACTCCTGATAGATAAAAGGATGTTACGTCGACGCCACAGATCACTATGGTTGAAAAAACTCAAACAAACCTTCTGCATGCGCGGAAACACTTTATCCGATATTTGGCCTAAGGGCGGAATGCAGCTGCCCAGATAGCAGAACCTACCTGTTTGATTTATAGCCACCCCAGATACCGAGTTTTAGTGTTGGTCTAACCCAGTCTTACAACGGCATTTCGTACTCTGACGATGCAAAACGCATACCGAATATTGTTACGCAGCAGTTCACGCTTCCCACAAAGGCTCAAAACTTACCTGGATCTCTACTTAAAAGAAGTGTTGTTCGCATATCGAAGTTCTAACACTTTTCCACCCGCGAAAGGTAAATCATTGGAAAGCAACCGCCCGTCGAAGTTGGGCAGCCCCGAGCCCAAAGGATGCTGCCCCGTCCACGTTCAGCTTGGTCTGCTGAGTGCATGAAGTTCGGGACCAAATCCGGAAAGGGAGTCGATAATAAAGCACCTTCGGAGACGCAAAAACCAGGTCTCATGTGACAAACCAGAAGTTCCTCCACGAGTGCTTCGGCCATGCTCTCGTGCTTGGTTAGCATCCAACTGCTCTAAAGGTCAGCTTTTTGAGTCAAAAGGCCCATTTATGGTTCCCAAAGAACAACCTCTATTGTGGTGCGGGCAGCTTTTGAGTACCATTCGCCGAGAAAACCCCAACATCCTTCTTGTAAAGGGACTTACTAATTGTCCTTGTTTTAATTTAAGATCTATCTTAAATGCTACGGGTTACTACGGTTCGGAAGAAAAAATTAGTTCATAGGTAGGACACAAATCAAATGCTCTTTTTAAGCTTAAATTCTCAATTCACTTTGCTTTATTTAACGTCTGCACACTGTCACATAGGGCAACAGACTGCCCTCACCAGAACTATTAGCACTTTCAAAATAGATGTATGCTAAGTCTCGGAAACGCCCATACAAGACCCCTTGTGATCATTCGTCGCACCCCATATACAACCTCAATCTTTCACTTCACTCTTCGCATGTCGGGTGATCTAGTGTCTATACCTTTTACACTTCAAGTGGATCCGCTGTAATTTCAAGTGAATCTCTCGTAACTTCAAGGGAAACCATCGTAACTTCAGGTGAATCCTACATAACTTCAAGTGAAGCCCCAATCACATCGCTCTGCAAACACAGGCAAATGATTGGCTTGGCAGTGGTCACTTGTCATTTGCTCTGTCCCGTGATCATCTACATCGCTATGAAAACTGGTGAGCTGAATTCTCGTTGACACATGCAAAAGTACGTGCGGGGGCCTACGGGGGAGGGAGAGATGTGACCACTGAGTTGATTACGTGACTGATGGGCAAAAGAATGATCGCCCCATAGCCTTATTCTCTCGTACCCTAACCGTCGGCGAAAGGCATCACTCTGTTATCGAAAAAAAAGGAAGTGCAAATGTCAAGTCCCTTCATAAGTGGTTACATTATTTCTTACGCAACCATTTCAAACCTATCACTGACCAACGGTATGTGGCCCTCATGTACGGTGGAAGACAAACAAACAAGATCAAAAATGACAAGATTTAACGATGGAGACTTGAACCATCTGCGTATTGTTATGACAATCTACAGGCCCGGAAAAGACAATGCAGTTGCAGACACGTTCTCTCGCAACATATGTGACACTCTTTTCGATGCGGCCAAGTAAAGATAACTACGACTCGCTACGCCATCCCGGATTCTCCCGAATGAGCCACTTTGTGACCTAAAAACCTGCTCTATTCGACTGAGCAGGCTGAACACACGATTTCGCGGCGCAACGTTTGTAAGGAAATAAAGCCACGACTCTACAAACCCCCATCGGTCGTCTTGTCAAAGCAACGCAACCATTCGAAAGACTGAGTTCAAGGGCCTTCTGCCTTGGACAACCAGCAATCGATATATCCTGACTATCGTTGATGAATACTCGAGTTTTCCCTTCGCGTTTGTTTGTGCGGATATGCATCCATCTGCTATCATCGATTGTCTGTGTCAACGTTTCACCATATTTGGCATGCCAGCATACAGACACTCTGATCGACGGACGAGTTTCATGTTGACTGAGCTGTCTGAGTTCCTGCGAAATACGGACGTGGCTCTGATTCACACCACTGTACATAATCCCCAGGGAAATGGACAGGTGGAACGCCTGAAAGGTACGATTTGGAAAGCTATCACTCTAGCTCTAAAAACCACGGCTTTACCAATCTTGCAATGGGAGATCGTCGTCCCAGATGTGTTCCATTCTATCCGTTCACTACTGTGCACGGCAACGAATCGCATTCCACATGATGCTAGTTAACTATTCCCGGCGATCAACTAACGGTACGTCATTGCCAATATGGCTTAAGATTCCAGGCCCCGTACTGCTTAAACAAATGGACCGAACCTCTAAGTCTGATCCAATGGCTAAAGAAATCCAGCTAGTTAGTTGTAACCCCCATTACACCACAAATAAACATGATACTTTACTTTTATACGGATGGCCCCTGCGAGAGGATGAGCCGGCTTCATACATGTCCCGAATGAAAGGGGACTTGTCACGAAGAGTCTTGGGAATTTGATACAAAGTGGCATTCCCAGTATCACCCGGCTTTTCGTTCGAGGTAGCAAACTTAGCCCGTGCATAGCCAAGTGCCACCTGTCGAGCAGCAGGAAGTTTTGTGTTGGGAGCCAGTGACCGAACGAGCGGTTCCTTTGCCTTTCGGATGGTGGTCTACCGATCTGGGATGCCCAAAGCGCCCCAGTGATCTTGGTGCACGGTTGTCAGTGGCTCCCTAGGAGCTTGTTTGCCATTTGGTAGAAGTCACCTAGACCCAGGGATCCATGCAACCCTAATGACTGGGCGGATTTCCTTGGTAGCCGTTGGATCCCGACAGGTTTCATCCGCCTATGTAGGAGTATTCGTCCTCGCATGCTGGGCGCCGTCTCGTTGAGGTTTTAAGGCATCGGTTACCCTCAACATGGATGCCAGAGACGCACCCACAACACCATCCACGCTCAACACTCTTACACCCGGCAGTTTCAGACATCCTCATTCATCAACAGAGAACTTACTTGTATATTCTGCGCAACAGAGAGGCCCGAGTCAGTCGTTTTCCTCTCTCATTTACCGTGACCTCCCTGCATACTGAAACCGACTGTTTTTCCTAGGTGGGGTTGAATGTCATGTTAACTGACTTTCTATTCCATGGTTTTATTTTATACATCGTATTTACTTTACTGTTTTTGCTTTTCAGTCCATGTACACTTCTTGCTAGTTGAGTAAAGTGTTACATTCTGAATCGGTGTTCCGAAATCTTCTGCACTCAATATGTACGTAATCGTTGACTGACGTTACACCGCGATTGCAGTCTACGCTCCAACTGTACATCGTCAAACAGCAGGGTGAGCCCACTGACCACTGCCTTTCTCATCATGTTACACGTAGAAGTAGAAAGAATGGATATGCAAGATGGACAGGTAGTAAATCTACAGGGGTGGGGAAAGAAAGGAGAGCCCTAGCAACCAACACACGGAACTAACAGTCTCACTGTACAAACGCACATTAATCCACCATGCTGATTTGACATAAAGTTACAACACAATAGCCACTGTCCACGGTTTGTTGTTATACCCTCCAGTGTCGCCAGCGAATTAGTTTAAGGATATTTTGTATATATTATACATTTTACACCGGCTTGAGAACAAGCATGGTGCCAACGCACTAACAATAGAAAAAAAAATACAAATTCGGCGGGATTAAGAGTCAACATAAAGATTCTGTGGTAACTAAGTCTTTCGTAATTAAATATGTTTGTCACTGCTTGTGCTCTCCCGTGTTACTGCCTTATAACTCTTGCGTATTCATATTTTAGCTATGGCCTTGTTCCAAGTTGATTAAAGCCTTACTTCAGGTACCACTTTGAGACTTCTGTTATCATTCGTTTGTTGTCGATCATAGCAATTTAATCAACTAGTAAAATATGGACTGGATCCTACGACCAGATCGTTTGGACACCAATCCTCACTCATCGGATGTTTCGGATCACTGGATTCATTGAAAGAGGACATTCAATTACTTCTTGACTTCTATTGAGCCCCAGAATGTTGACAAACTTGCCATTTTAACAAATTACGTCGCACCGTCAGTCTTCAGACACATCGCCGCGTGCAAGGACTTCAAATCGGCTATCACAACTCTCGAGAAAATTTGCATTAAACTGAAAAATATAATTTTTGTACGTCACATGCTATCTTCCGCCAGGCAAGAACAGGAACAGACTACAGATCAATTTCTCCAATAATTACAATCCGTCTCTGTCGATTGTAATTTTAAGGCTGACGAGCACCGGGACGAATTTATTTGTGATTTGTTCATTCGTGGCTTGAAGTCTAGTCAAATCCGGCAACGATTATCGGAAAGAAAGACACTTGAACTCCCGACCGCCTCTGATTTAACTAGACAACTGGAGCTTGCCCAAAAACAATCTATGTCATGCTATGTTGCCCTACCCACATCTTGCTCCATCTCTACGATTAATCCGCCCGTTTCAGATAATTCAAATGGCTCACAATAAAGAAAATTCCGTATCGGCAGTTGGTAACTTCTCTTGTTATTTCTGCGGTATGAGTCGACACCCCAGAACTAAGTGCTCTGCTAGGGGAGTTTTGTGCAAAGGTTGAGGAGAAAAGAGACATTTTCAACGAGTTTGTCGAAGTTCCCATGTCAGAGGGCCTACACCATTCCCCAGACACGTCACGTCGTCTGTGAACTCTGTCATTTCTTCCGTCACTGTTGCAGCGGCTCCCCACTGCCTCTCCAGCGCAATCATTCTTGTCACTGTCAACGGGATCACACTGCAAGCACTTATTGACACGCAGTTCGGAGAGCTACTTTTCTAAGAGTGTGGTTGAAAAGTATGACTGGCATGTCGTTGCACCACAACATCGAATCACCATGGCATCCACCAGCCTATCGAGTTTTACGCAGGGACATTTATTTGTATCTATCCAACTTAGAGACATTTCTTATACATATCAAACAATCTGTCTTATCTAATTTATGCACAGATGTTTTACTTGGACTCGACTTTCTCAGATTACATGAAAGCGTTGAAATTCCATTTTCTGGTTCCAAACCCCCGATTTAAGACAGTGAAAAGCACTACACCACATTCGAAGCATGCGGCAAATTCTACCAGTTTTGTCGTATCCCATTCGGCCTGACAAACGGAGTGGCATGTTTTTAACGTGCAGTTGATGGTATCATAGCCATAGAACGATTGAATGGAACCTTTGCCTATGTATACAACCTGACTATCTGCAGAACCTCCACTGAGGAGCACGACCAAAATCTGGAAGAGTTTCTTAAAGTCGCTAAGAAATACGGTATTATATTCAATGATTCAAAGAGCATTATTCGTTCGCGGCAACTCAATCTTCTCGGGTTCGAAGTATTGAAAAGTGTTATTAGACCAGACCCAGAGCGATCAAAACCACTGAGAGAACCACCCACATCGCATAACGTGAAAACCCAAGAACGCGTCGCAGGCATGTTTGTTTACTGCTCTCAGTGGATATCACACTTCTCGGATAAAATCAGCCTACTTGTACGAAACCAGACCTTCCCTCTATCGAGCAACGTCCTGGAATCACTCAAAAACCTGAAAATTGAACTAGAAAACGCCGTCTTGATCACCTTCCAACCTGGAACCAGTTTGGTAGTAGGAACGGATGCCTCAGACATCACCATTGCGGCCTTCCTAAACCAGAAAGGCAGGCCAGTGGCACTTTGCTCTAAGACATTGTCCCCGACGGAAAGCCATCATTCTTTAGTCGAAAAAAGGCATTCGCCATTGTCGACGCCTTGAAGAAGTGGAAACATTTACTAATTGGAACACGCTTCGAATTAGTGACTGGCCAGAGATCAGTATCATTCATGTTTGACAAAACACCCAAGAGTAAAATAAAAAATGAAAAGATCCAATGCTGGCGAATCAAATTATCTGACTTCAATTATGACATCGTGTATCGCCCTGGACGCGAAAACTGTCTCTGACAATCTGTCCCGATCTGAAAGAGCTCCATGAATCCCTGTGCCATCCTGGCATAACCAGAATACTACACTTTGTCAAGAGTCGTAACGTACCATTCTCGACAACAGAAGTATAGTCGGTCACCTCCTGGCGTTCCATATGTTCTGAAATTAAAGCACGTTTTTATGATCCTCCGCACACCCCTTCAATCAAAGCTACGCAGCCATCTGAACGTGTGAGTACGGACTGCAAAAGACCTCTTCCGTCTAACTCTAGAAACAAATTTCTGCTTACGGTTATCGATGAGTTTTCCCGTTTTCCATTCGCGTACGCCAGTGCGGATACATTTACTACCACTGTAATCAAGCGTTTAATTATTCTTTTCTCTACCTTTGGTATGCCCTCTTACATACATTCTAACACTGGTTCGTCGATTATGTCAGATGATTTGAAACGTTTTTTCCACAGCAAAGGCATTGCCACTAGTCGCACCACGCCTTTTAACCCTCAATGCAACGGACAAGTCGAACGTCTGAACGGTAGCATTCCGAAGGCCGTTAACTCAGCACTATGATCTCGAGATCTAGCGATTCATCAGTGGGAAGCCGCTCTTCCTGACGCCCCTCATTCACTTCGCTTCCTACTCTGCACGGCTACGAACTGTACTCTTCATGAGAGGATGTTCCACCATAACCGAAAAGCCACAGCGGGCACATCAATGCCCAGTTGGTTGGCGAATTCAGATAGGGTACTTCTTCGTAAAAACGCTCGATCATCCATATTTGACCCATTAATTGAGGAAATTGAATTACTCGAACTCAATCCTAACTACGTCCGCATCCGCTTTACGGATGGCTGAGAAGTTGCCGTATCACTCAGAAATCTTGTACCGGCTGCTGAACGATCCGCTGAAGATTCAAGCCACGGTAAAGAAAATGAGATGCTACGTAGTCCCGCTAACGAACTTCTCTCATCTACATCAGAGCCAGATCCGGGCCTCAATTCTCAAGTGACCCGCAGAGTCGAAGACACCACTCAACAGTCCCTAATGGAAGAAATGTATAGACCCCAACAAAGAGTCCATCCATATTGTCTGAGAAATAGAACAGCATGATCCAAACACCACAATGCCAAGTCACATACATACACAACTAATCATTCCCTACGAGTATGCAAATATTAACCTCTGCGTCAATTTTGTTACGTCGAAAACCTTTTTCGACGAGGTGAATGTGGTAACTAAATCTTCCTTAATTAAATACTTTTGTCATTGGTTGTGCTCTCTCATGTTAATGTCTTATAACCTTTGCCTATTCGTATTTTAGCTAAGGCCTCATTCCAAGTTGATTGAAGCCTTACTTCGGGCACCATTTTGAGACTTTTGTTATCATTCTTCTGCTGTCGATCATAACAGATTCCAACAAGTAAAAACAATCTTGTAAGTGTCTTCGCCGTACACGCTTTGCAAACTTTTCTGTCTAATTTCCAATTTTTTATGTGTAACGGGAAGTTAGCAGACAGACCATATGGCATTCGTGCCACTGGATTCGGTCCCAAGCCATATCCCTCAGCGTCTCTAATCAAAGGCAATCCTCATCTCTGGGGCGCCAACCGCGGAGGTCAGAAGCACCAACCAAAGTCAAAGTCGAAGTTATATTCACTATGCTCTTGAACCAAGTCATAGCCTGAACGCCGTGCCGCTTCTTCCAGCCTTGCCCAGCACGTGCAACATGAGCACGAAAGGGCAAACAGTGGACAGGCATACGAAAAACATCCCGAGCCATCGGAGGCGGCGTAGATCAATTACCTCGGTCAGAGGACGATTATCAGCACCAAACACGATGACGAACCTTGGCGTTGCTCAACCGATGTTCCCACCAGACACGACTAGTGCTTCGGAAACACCGGTGGTCGAATACAGAAAGCCGCCGAGCATCCTCAACGCGGAGGAGCCAGGTCTCGCAACCGTAAAGAACACTACGAACTATGGTACTGTACACCCTTCCACTGAGGGAAAGCCGGATGTCATGGGGCAGTTTCTCGAAGGCTGCTCCGGCTCTCGCAACACTGCCACCAGTTATGATCAAGCTCCCGAGGTACCTAAAGTTACTAACTACCACTAACCGGTCATCACTAAGGCTGAGTGCGGGCACAAGCTCCTGACAGTCTTGAAGAAGTACCTTGCATTTTGAAGGCGTAAAGCATATACCACATCGGGGCATCTCAATCGCCAAGCGGTCCAATGCGTGTTGAATTGTCTGTCCACTGTCGTTCAGACGATAGCATCGGCGTACTCTAAGTCGAAAACTTTGTCCCTGGGAGGAGTTCAACTCCACCGTTTGAAAGACCAGATAAAGCGTTCCGTAAAACACCCTCTGTTGCAAAGTTGAAAAGAAACGGGGATACAGGGCAGCCTTGTCGTACTGCTCTGGAAACGACAAAAAGTGACGAAAGCTGGCCATAAACCCTGACCCGACCTGAGGTATGGCAACGCAACTCTTTGAGGACCGACATAAACTTTCCAGGCACACCATTCCCCAACAAACAGTTCCATAGTGCAGTCCTATCGATGGAGTCGAAGGCCGCACGAATGTCAAGAAACACAACGGTGGTTGGCCTTGGAAGGTGTAACGGTGCTCCAACAGCCGACGAAAAGTGAAGATTTGATCGATGCATCCACGACCGGTACGAAACACAGCCTGTTCCTCGTGAGTTTGCCCATCACGCGTGTTGTACAACCTGCGCAGAATGACGGGTGCTAGCAGCTTAGACACTATCGAGATTAGGCTTATACCCCTGTGGTTGGCGCAGTCAGTACTCGAGCTCTTCTTGAAGACGGGGAAAACGATCGATTCTCACTCCCCCCCCCCCCACACACACACAAAGTGGGAACTTTTCCAGAGTGCCAAACTTTGGAGAACAAATCTTGAAGTCCTCTATCGAGCTTTATTCTATCATCTTTAAACAGGGCTGGAGAAAGGCCATCGAAGCTCGGCGCTTTATGACGTCTTAGGGCTCGGACTTTCTTGCGGATCTCCGCCTCAGAAGGTGGATCTGCCGAAACAGAGCACGGGATGTGCCGGAACAGCTACGGGAGAGGCCGACGCCGAAGGCCAGCTAAACTGTGCTTTAAAGTGCTCCGTCCAGCGTACAAAATGCATGTTGTGTCTCCGAAACGCGCATACAAGACCCCACTTCTGTGATCACTCTTTGCACCCCAGATACAACCTCAGTCCCTCGCTTAACTCTTTGTGTTCAGTGATTCAGTTCCTAGTGCTCACGGTCAGGCTGGCGCTGGGATTGCTTTGAACATGAGAGCTGAGCATGCGCTGCTTGACTGGATTTCAGTCAGTAGTTGCTTACGTGTAGTTTAGTTGGACGGTTCTGTGCACTTCAGCAGCAACAAACTGAAGCATAGATGCTTGTTCGTCGTTTCTTTGTATGCGCCGACTGACTGCAGTTCCTCCGAAGCCAAGGACGAATTCTACCAGGATTTATCTCAGCTGTTTCGAGGCACACGTCCAACAGACGTGGTGGTCATTGCTGGGGATTTCAACGCCCAAGTTGGCTGTTTGGGTGATTTCGAAAGGCACATTGGAGACCCATTTGCTATCCCGGCCGACTGTACCGATAACGGCGATCGTCTCATTCAGCTGCGCTCTGGCCAGATTTTTTCCGGCGAGTACGAACTTATATCACAAAAAGCGACATAGACTGACGTGGCGTCCCTCTACGTCTTCAAAACGTTCGACTCAAATTGACCATATTGACATTGGTCACTGCTGGTGTGGATTAATTGAAGGTTGTCGTTCATTTTGGTCTTCGCCTGTAGACTCAGACCACACCCTGGTACATGCTCACTTCCGTTCACGTCTCGTCCGTGGTCGCACCAAGGCTAAAGCCACTAGCCCCGTGTATTTGTTTATGGACGACAACCGACGACCTAGTTTTCAAGTGGAGCTGTCTACACGGTTATCTATGAACGCTGGAAACAGATCAATGAAACCTTGTTTGCCACGTTGAATGTCACACAGAACTCCGGTTCAAGTAGACCTCACAAACAATGGATATCTTCGACATCAGTTGCTCTGTTGAATGCTCGTAGATCCGTCCCTCCGGATGCCACATTTAATAAAGTGCGCAAACCCCTGAGACGCCAACCGACTAGGAACCTGAGAAATGACCGTGAGCTGTGGTGGATTGTGAAATGTAGGGAAACGGAAAAGTCTGCGTCTTTTGGCAATGCTCATAATCTTTACTGTTTGGTTAGGGCCACCGGTCCACGGAAGCCTAGTGTGAGTTAACCAAGGAATCCGACGACTCACTGATTCACTCTCAGAGACGTCGTCTGCACCGCTGGGAGGAGCACTTTAAGGAGCAATTCTGTTGGCCCAGCTCTATAGTGGACCTTCCAAATATACCTGCCAGAGAAACGACGCATGTGGATATCACTCCTCCATCAGAAATGGAGGTTATGCGGGAGGTAGGTTACTTGAAAGGATACAAAACCGCTGGACCGGATGGATTGTCTCCATTTTTTCCAGAATGGAGGCGAAGCTTTGGTTTCAGAGTTAACAAAACTTCGTATTATTTGGGATAGCGAGCAAGTTCCTAGGGAATGATATAAATCGGTGATTGTGCCGATTTACAAAAGGTGACAGATCTTATTGTGAAAACCACAGAAGAATTAGCTTGGTGAGTATTACATCCAAAAAGCTTACTGGGCTTATTTTCCACCAACTACCAAGCGCCTGCGAAATGTGAACGCGTGAGAATCAAGCCGGTTTCAGACCTGGTTGTGGTTGTATTGACCACATCTTTAATCTTCGGAAAGCTTAGAGCTCAAACACATCTTCATCAGGCCCATAGTCTCTGTCTTTCTTGGTCTGAAAGCGGCGTTCGATTCGGTCCACCACACAGTTCTATGTCACTACCTCTCATTGAAGGGTGTGCCAGAGAAGCTTATTTCTCCTTCCCAATGCCTGTACGCAAACAGCCGAAGCTGAGTTCGTGTTTGCGGCGATCTTTCACCCGAGTTCACCACGGAAAATGATGTTCGTCAGGGTTGCCCTCTATCGTTCTTCCTCTTCAATTTTCTAATTGAACTGATTCTTGAAATAGCCCTATCCTCGTGTGAGAATTGTAGCATCGGCCTTTGCTCAGGCAGTAAACTGTCTGGTTTGGAACATGTGGACGATATCTTTCTTGAGTGAAGGTCCGGGTAAGCTTCAGGCTCTATCAGATATCCTGAACAACAGCGTAGCAGTGTTTGGGATGCCTTTTGGATCTTCAAAGCGTAAACTGCTGTTGTAGGACTGGGTTGGCTCTACACTAATTCTTGTAATGGTAATGGAAGCTCTAGCTGAAGTAGATAAGTTTTGTTACCTGGGAAGTTACATCTCATCAAGTGGACAGATATCGGATGAAGTGCCATCGCGTATACAGAAGGCGCGTTTGACTTTTGCCAACCTCCGTCATCTGTGGCACCGGCGTGACATCCGATTGTCTGTCAAGGATAGAGTGTACAATGCGGCGGTTAGGTCCGTTCTGTTATACGGTTCAGAAACATGGCCGTTAAGGGTAGAAGATGGACAAAGACTATCGGTGTTTGAGCATCGATGTCTCCGTAGCCTTCTCCGGTGGGAACACCGTATGAGCAATGCTCAGGTTAGACGTAAAGTGTCGGGCATTAGAACTCAGTCTCTGGATGAAGTATTGAATCTAGACAGGTTAAGGTGGTTGGGGCATGTGTTACGAATACCCACTTATAGGCTTCCTTGGCGTACGCTGTTCTCCGGGACAGGTAGTAGTTGAAAGATAGGTCGAAAACCTTGACCAGTGGGTCTGGCCAAGTAGGACGTGTTAGCCTTCTAAGTTAGGGTCCACGTGACCCATCCACCAAAGGGCTGGAAACACTAAGTGATATGGCCAGGTGTCGCGGCCAGTAGTGTAGTTGCATTCAAACTCTATCTTTGTCTTCGTGATTTTCACTTATTACTCTGATCTTCGGGTCTTTTTCATTCTATGCTTCTGTTCTTTCTGCTTTTTACTGAACGATGCTGAAAGGTGGCAACCGAAGCTAGAGCGCAAAAGTGCGAGGTTAGTGGTTGTATAAGCTGAATTGAACTGAACAAGACGTCGCTGCAGACTGAATAGGCGGACCGTCAGCTTCACGTGTCCTTTCGCTCCATCCCAATGGCTTCCTACCGGTGACTCGGGTGAGATGAAACAGCTTGCGGGAATTTCCTAGAGCGCCAGCATGTTCCATCTTTGATGTTTTTTGAGACCACCAGGTTTCGCGATCCCTATGCAGACTTGCGGTGAGTTCACGTCTCATTGTGAGCCGTGCTGCATTATGCTCACTACCAGCCGGGGTGGACTGGCGTGCAACAAGAAGGCGCAGAGACTCAACAGAAATCCAGGCTGTCACGAAACGAGTTAGGCCACAACTCGCTTTGCCAGCAGAATAAGCGACCAGTGCTAGTTGATGTCATCTGGTGGCGTTGATTCTAGCTCTTCAGCTAGAGCATTTCGGGAAGCGGAGAGGTAAGACGGACCAGACGGCATATCGCAGTCTAACCATTGCTGCATCGTACGTTCGGGATGCCCATTGAAGCACATGGACAGCTTAGTGCAAACTAACGCGTGGTCGGAGTCAAGAGAAGTGCTTCAGTAAGACCGGCAGTCTTGTATGCAGCCTCACAATTTGTAGCTAATTGCGACGTGGTCTATCTGGGTCCATTGCTGACTCAAAGGCGGCGGACGCCACGTGGCATACCAGCGATTAGAATGTCTGCAGTTCGCACTGGCGAGAGCCAACAACCGTTTTGTTTTCTGAATGGCAGGAATCAGGGCCAACAGGGCCTCCCAAATGTGCCTTGCTTGAAGACAGCCGACCGACTCTATCATTCGTGTCTTTGGGTAAAATCAAGATATCACCCCTTTTTGTTTTATGTAGGAGGTCGCGTAACTTTTGGTAGAAGATATCTTTGACTGCATCTGGGCTGCAATCTGTAGGGGCATAAACCGAGAGGACAAACAAATTGTGTCTATTGGGACGGCATTTGCTTACCTTGCACGAGCCTCCGAGTCTCCCTCCGCACAACCGACCGTCAACTATGATCCAGTCAAGTAGCGCAGCCTTAGCCCTCTCACTAAGAGCTACACCTACTCAGCAAGACCGGCAGCGACAGCCTCAGGGTCCCCAGATAGACACAAATGAAAATGCAGAAGGATTGAATGGGGGCATCAATCAAACGACCGAGCTGGAGTCTTGAGTGCAAATCTCTTGATTACAACACGTCAGTGGAAAGGGTCTCCAGCGTACAAGCTAATCACGCCTGCTGTCCTATACGCATCAACGTTCGCATATTAGATGGGGCCAGTTTAAGAAAACGTCTGGGGCGATGAACAGCATTAGCTGGAGAAAGTGGATTCGGTGAGGCTTGGACACTAGACGAAGGAGGGCGCGAGAGAACAGAAACAGCACTTTCCCTCACATTACCGCAAGTACGGTCGACTGTAGTTCCCGTATAATATGAAAATGTGTGTGTGTGTGAGAGAGAGAGAGGGGGGATTCAGGTAATTAATGTGTGTGTACGGTGTGGAAGCGCCAGCGCGAGCATGTCTTGCAAGAGCATAACGAACCGTTGCAATACTGTGCCGAGTGAACCATCTGACCTCCAAGTCGAAGCATGGATGTTGCTTTTCATTTCATGTTTGAGTACGAGCGCAGTGAAATTATGCCACAAAACCCCGAAGGTCCACTGCGTTATTAGGCATGGCCAGAAACCAGACCTTGAATGGAGAATCCCAGAAGATCCCGAACGTTCAGGTGTGGAAACCAGGCGGACGACAACTGTCGCAGTAACCCACTATTGGATTAATTATCTGCCCCAAAAGTGAACAACCATAGTGGGATTCGAACCGTAGACTTTCAAAGTAGCACATGCTCTGAATCACTCGACCACCACCGACCTTCTCATGTGGGCGTCGCCTAGACAAAAGTTCGAATGTTTGGCACAAAGTACTCTGCCCCGTAATATCTACGAGAATTGGTTATTCTTATACAGTCCACAAAAGTATCAAGAAATATGAGCTGTACGCACAAGGACATCATCAAAAACCGTGAAAATAAACTGAGCCGTCAGTGAATCTAGTTCGCGCCCATCCATTCAGTGACCTAAAGCCTGAAAGGTCTAAGTACCATCCATCATATCAAACAGCCCGTGGAATACATACAGCGAGTCACCGGCATTGAACAATATCAATGACAATATGCATATCGGTAAGTGTCTATTTATATTTACATATGTATACATGTGCATATCAATGACTGATATGGCATGATTAAGAAATTTCTGAATTATTTTTCTTCGTTGGAATGAGAAAAATGAACAATTGCAACTAAACACAACACTCACCCACAACTCAACGCCCCAACTTTTACCATTCATTCTGCAATAAACACAGTGTCGCAGCGAACCGTACACAGCGCGCGCTCAAGGTCAGCCTCAAATTCGCGTTTGACCAGTTCAGTTATCTTCAGTTCAATACAGTTCAGTTTGCACAGGACTTAGTGTGGCTAAAGCCAATCGTGTGTCCAGATAGGTGTGTTGTCAGCGCGTTTCCCTAGCTCCCAACACAGCGTGATTTTCTTTTTCTGAAAGGCAGAAATTTTGTGCAATATCAGCCCTGGCAGAGTAAGGTGGAAACAATAAGTAAATTGCATCTGACCCTAAAATCTGCTTAACATAACTCGGGGTATATTGCCAGTCTTGTCTTGAAGTACTACACGGGTTCGAGGCTTTGAGCTCAATTGTCCCGGTTCTTGAGGAAATCTTTAATCTTCTGTTGGATTCACCTAGCTGAAACGAGAGTAAAAAGAAGCGGGTGGGGGCGGGGTGGCAGCGAAAACAAAAAAAACACAACATCATGCAGTGTCACACTGTGGACAGTGCCTTAAGCTGAGTGGAGATGCGGCATTCATGAACATATATGCAATAAAAGACATCTATTTTATTTATTTTTTTTTTGACAAGGAATTATTGGGAGAGACTCAGGCAGGGGTCTAGCTTTTTCTTGAAGATAGTTTTGTTCTGCGAGAGAACAATATCTTCCGGAAGTGCATTCCACAGAGTAATAACCCTATAGCTAAAAAAGTTAATCCTCAGTGAAGTGCGTGGCCTCGGTTTGAAAACCTTTCTGCTGTGACCACGGAGAGAAGAGGCTGGACAGACGGAGGAGAAGCAATCGCTTTGACCTGTTTCAAGAGAGTGTAACATCAAAAACAGATCGCCGCTTACGTGTCTTACGTCAAGGGGATAGAGGTTGAGGAGTGAGAGGCGGACGGGATAAGGTAGGTGGGAAAGACCCCTTACTGCTTTAGTGGAGGCCCGCTGAACTCTTTCTAGGATCTCACGGTCTCGGACAAGACCAGAGTGCACTATCTGACTACCGCACTCCAGCAGAGGTCGGATATACGTGCCGAAAATCGCGGGGAAATCATCCTTAGATATGCGCGGGAAGGACCTTCGAATCATGTTTAGGACTCGAAAGGCAGACTTGCTCGCAAGTTGGTGATGGTGAGAGAAGGATAAGTTACAATCTAACCAGAAACCGAGCATCTTGTGTCGGTCAACCCTTGGCAGTGTGGTTGCTCCGTTAATGGAAAACGTGTGACCAGTCTCTCTGCCGAAAGACGTGCTCACCCATTTGTCATCATTAACTGGGTGGTTCCAATCCTCGGACCAGCGTTTCGTTTCATAAACTGCAATTTGCAGGTCTTCAACGCTTGAACTCCAGAGGGTTACATCGTCTGCGTGCAGGGCAATGTTCGCAGAAAGGGCTGTCGGAAGATCGTTTATATAGATCAAGAAAAGAAGTGGACCTAAGACCGACCCTTGGGGGACCACAGTTCTTACTGGGGAGGGTTGAGACAAAACATTCCCGACTTTAACCACGAAGGTACGTTCGGTAAGGAAGCTGCGTAGGATGGCCAACATAGAGCTTGTGATCCCGTATGTCTGCAGCTTATAAAGAAGAAGGGCATGGGGGACCTTATCGAGGACCTTAGCAAAATGGATGAATACAGCGTGTGAGGGTTGGCCATCATCATAGGTCTTCGTTAGACTATCCATGGCAGTATGCATATCGGTGATGCATGATCTGCCAGGAAGAAACCCACGTTGGGACGGGGAGAGGATCTTATTTCTATGAAGATGGGAAAGAACCTCACTCTCAAGAATTCCCCGGAAAATTTTGCTGGTGATGCAAATGAGACTTACGGTCTGTAACTAGAAGCAAGATGTCTACTACCCTTCTTATAGATGGGTGCGATTACCGCTTTTTTTTCAGCTACTGGGAATACTTCATCGTCAACACATCGTTGAAAAAGCGAGACATAAGGAGCAGCTAGTCGGATATCTTACGTTCTGCACCCATGAGTTTTTCAGTACGAGATCTAGGGAGGGTTTACCGAAAGTGGTATCCGGGGCATCAGCTCTTTCCCAGTTTGTACTGGGAGAGTTGAAGTCACCAGCGACTGACAGATGGGTGAAATCTGTGTAGCTTTTCAGGGAGCCTAATAAGTCTTAGACCTGGGCTGTCGGTTGAATTGCATGCGGGAGGACGATAGACAACACCAAGCAATAGGATGTCTGTCCTAGCGAGGTTAAACACAGCCCACAAACAATCAATACATGAAAAGGTAGGGGTTGCCAGTATAGTGGGAGAAGGGATCGACTTAACGTGGTATATGATGACCCCGCCGGCACGACCTCTACTGGAGTCCTGCCTTACTGTGAAGTACCCCGGAATGGATATTTCGGCTTCAAGTATGTCAGGGGTGAGCCAGGTTTCTTTGAGGGCTATGATCTGAGGCTTCTTATCCACTGCGAGCTGCAGAAGCTCCGGGATCTTATTCAACACACTCAGGCAATTGCCGTAAAAACACTTGGGCTCATGCTCAGGAGTTATTGCAGAATCGCCAGAGACAACTGATTTTGAGTTTGAGGAGTAGGAAAGAGGAGGATTTGGGGATGGAAAGGAGGTCCTGGGGAAGTCGGGGGCTGAAGATATTGGGGGCCTAGAGAGTAAGCAGACCGCTGGGGGGTCCGGTGGGTTTTGATGTCTAGTAGCCTGGGGGTATCATACCAGGCGGACGGTCTACATCTTTCGGTCTCCGAAAGGGGTGGGCAGCTTTTCGTGGTTTGCCCTTCTGCGCACTGCGTGATGCCCTGGTTTGAGTTTTCTTGTTGGTGAGCTTGTTTTGCATGGCAACACCTGATACATTTCCTGGTGCGTTAACCTCCTCACTGCTTCTTTCAGTAGAAACAGGTTGCAGGTTCATGTCTGGGCTCAAGGATGGGTGAGTCTCGTCCGTTGAAATAGCCTTATTGACTATGTTGGGGTCTGGGATACTTTCGTAGGCGACAGATGTTTAGTGGCACTAGGCCTACTACTGGGAGTACTCTCCGCGACGGGAAATGGTGTGGGTAGGGAGGCGACGGATTGTGGGCATGCAGCTCGATCCTCAAGGTGAGTTACCTGGACAACTGGCAGCACCCTGAGCTTAGGATCGGCGTTTTGTGGAATTGCTGGTTTAGCCTTCTTACTGCGGAGCCCCAGATGAAGTGGCTCATCAATGGATACTCCCTTGAGCCCTTTAATTTCCTCCTTGAGCTTTGTGACTGAGGAAACAATTCGTTTGGCTGCATCTGTGGAGCCCATTTCAATGAGAATACCGTGTACCCGGTTGGTGCGTTTGGTTACCAACCAAGTGGACCGAACTTTAAGTGGGAACGGGAGCTTAAAGCGGTTTAACACCTGGGTGTATGTGTCGTGAGGGTGACCCGAGTTGAGGAAGCGACCCCAAAGGATGACTCGCTTGGAGCAATTCTCGGTGTCTTGTAAAATCTTGGCGGCGTCAAGAATTTGCTGCTCAGAAACTCTACACGCCTGATCGGCTGCCTGGGACACCGGGAGGGATTTGATAACGAAACTCCTCAAGCTGGTCAGCTCATCCTTAAGGGTGCGGACTGTAGCCCTTAGCTCGGCTATCCCTGCAGTCTGACTTTGGACTGCACATTTTAGCGCATCCGTTGCCAGTGCATTATGAAGGACCATTTCGTCCGGATTGAGGAGTGAGACATTGGCCACAGAGGGGGAATCACATTGCCTAATGGGAAAAGTAGCCTCATCTGAGCAAGCGGTTATATCAGTGGTGAGGGGCATTGACATTATTCAGGATCCAGTCAGCACAAATAAAGATCACCATAAATGGAGTGGGACGAGCTGTGTGTTCTAAAAGTTTGAAAAACAGCTACACTCACCGAGGGAGACGACCGCACCGCTGGTGTACCGCAGTTAAGGACTTTTTCAGTTCAGCTAAGTTCAGCTTAGTTCAGTTTGCACAAGACAGGTAATGGCCACGGAAAATGGAGCTTCCAGAATTCCTTCGATGGTATGCACACCAGTTAAGCACCCGCCACTGCTGAGTATATTTCGCCGAATACTGGACAAATGAGGGGGAAACGTAAATTTACCGCCCATCATTTGCGGGAGACATTATCCTTCGTGAGCAATCATTGATACTGTATGCAATCAGCGAAAAAATCTAACAAAACATACCCCAGAAGGACCACAGTGTTCCCCTTCATCCATCTAGTTGATATACTTGTAGTGACCTCGATCGTTTTGAGAAAATGACTGTTTTCTGGACACCATCTTGGATCTATTTTCTCTACGATCTTTTCCGACGTTTAACATCGACCTCATAGTGTTGTCCGGTTGCGTACTTTTTACTGGACTGACTTTTCCGAGGGTCCCGTCTGCCTCGTTTTCAATCGCTTTTGCTTTCGGTCGCTCGCCGATTGTACGCGCTCGCGGTTCGCTTTCTGCATAGCCGTCGCGCTTCGTTTCGTTCTCCGTCCGGCGTATCTCTCGTATCGGTACTGTTTCTGTGCCACGATATATAGAATACACTTTGCATCTGTAAACCGACTTGCGTCTTCTCTGTTCGTCCGATAGAGGGGATAACGTTGGTGTTCCGCTGCTAGACCCAATAGGAGACACGTTCACCAGCCGCTCTCGAACGTCTCCTGTGTACTCAAGGCTCACTACGAGGGAATATCTCGTACCACTTTCGATCTAGGGCACCTCTGAAGGATTGGACGGTCTGCAAATCTATCATTCCACCCGGCAGACCGTTCCAACTGTTCACAACCCTGTTTCTGAAGAAGTGCGACCTAGCCATCAACATAACTCGGGCTCTTATCGGCTTCTTTTCATGTCCCCTTGTTCTGGAATCTACGGCCACTCGGAATAGACTATCTGGTCTAAGGCTAGAAAAGCCCTCCATTACCTCGAACTTATCTATGAGATCCCATCGACTTCCCCTCCTTTCCAACAAGAAAAGATTCCGGTCACAGTCTCTGCTCGTTAGTCTTACCCCTCTGCCCTTCAACCATTCGCGTGGTCAGACTTTGGACTATCTCTAGGCGGGCGGCCTCCTTTTTGTAGAAGGGTGACTAAGCCTGCACGCTACATTCTAAGTGAGGTCGTACTATATCCATATAAATAGGTACGAATACCTCCGGCTGCCGGCAAGACAAGGCTGATCGCAGCCTAAAGAGCTCCCCATGAGCCTTATGCGCAACAGCGTTGCACTGCTCCGACCATTTGAAGTCACTATGCATGATGACCCCAAGGTCTTTAAACTTACTGACTACCTCTACGGTGAGCAGCTCTTGATCATGAGCGACAGGTAGGCTCTCTTTTGGCCTTGGTTACAAATGGCTTTTGCAGCGTTCAGAGGTATGTCCCATTTGTATGCCCAGTCCAGGGCGGTACCTATTTCCCTGCCCAAGTCCGCCCTACCTTTGGATCCAACAATCTTCACATCATCCTCAAAAATAAAGCAGGGCTATTGAAGAGCGGATGCCAGGTCATTAGTAAATAACAAGAATGGGACCTGGCCTCGAGCGGATCCTTGAGGTACACCACTGGTGACCTTCGCCAAGCTGGAGCACCTGTCCCTTACTTTGAAGTAGAACGTCCTGTGGGAGAGGAAGTCCTCCAGCCACCTGAATACTGGCCCACCTATGCCGAACGTCTCCATCTTGCATAACAAAAGACGATGATTAACAGAGTCGAAAGCCTTGCTGAAGTCCAGGTAGCACACCCCAACTTCCTTACCTTCGTCCAGTCGCCGAGTTACCTCATCTAAGAAGCACAGGAGATTGGTGAGGCAAGATCTATTTTTCAGGAATCCATGCTGCGCCGGGCTTAGCATGGAGTGCTGCAGTAAGTGCTGGCAGATATGGGCACGGATGATCTTCTCGAGGACTTTGCAGAGAATGCTAGTTAGGCTTACCGGCCTGTAGTTCTGCATATCCGACTTGGGCCGACTCTTATTCATTGCCACAATTGCCGCGACTTTCCAGCCCTGAGGCAGCTTACTCTGGTCCAACGTTGATCTGTACAGCCCGCACACCGATGGAGCTATGTTATCCGCCAACGGCTTGATGATGGCTGGACGAATGCCATCTTGGCCCGCTGACTTTTGGCTGTTTAACTCATGTAGGTACTTACGCACGCTTTCCTCTGATAGGTCTAGCTCGTTTGACTGAGGAGGAGGAGGAGGCACCAGGGTCGGATCTCCTCATGCTCTACTATCCTATCTACGTACACTACCACAGTATTCCCTCAGGGCGTCTGCTTTGCCCTGGCCATCAGTGACAATACCGTGGACTCTGGTGGATAGCGCACCTACGGCATTTCTTGTTGAACCTTTCGACTGTACATAGCTGTAGAATTTTTTCGGCTGTTATCTTACGGACCGGGCCCATTTGGGCTCAAATTCCCGCTTGGAAGATCTCAGGAAGCTTACAGTCTCGTTTCTCAGCTTTGCATAGCGGTTCCATGCTAGCTGACTGCCGGAAGCTTTGTACTGGCTCCAGCTGCTGTTTCTACGTCCGATGGCCTTGGCTAATGCGGCCTTCCGCCACATGGGTTTGCCCTCCCCACTTCTTCGTTTTAAGGGTGTGAACTGCGGTACACCAGCGGTGCGGTCGTCTCCCTCGGTGAGTGTAGCTGTTTTTCAAACTTTTAGAACACACAGCTCGTCCCACTCCATTTATGGTGATCTTTATTTGTGCTGACTGGATCCTGAATAATGTCAATGCCCCTCACCACTGATATAACCGCTTGCTCAGATGAGGCTACTTTTCCCATTAGGCAATGTGATTCCCCCTCTGTGGCCAATGTCTCACTCCTCAATCCGGACGAAATGGTCCTTCATAATGCACTGGCAACGGATGCGCTAAAATGTGCAGTCCAAAGTCAGACTGCAGGGATAGCCGAGCTAAGGGCTACAGTCCGCACCCTTAAGGATGAGCTGACCAGCTTGAGGAGTTTCGTTATCAAATCCCTCCCGGTGTCCCAGGCAGCCGATCAGGCGTGTAGAGTTTCTGAGCAGCAAATTCTTGACGCCGCCAAGATTTTACAAGACACCGAGAATTGCTCCAAGCGAGTCATCCTTTGGGGTCGCTTCCTCAACTCGGGTCACCCTCACGACACATACACCCAGGTGTTAAACCGCTTTAAGCTCCCGTTCCCACTTAAAGTTCGGTCCACTTGGTTGGTAACCAAACGCACCAACCGGGTACACGGTATTCTCATTGAAATGGGCTCCACAGATGCAGCCAAACGAATTGTTTCCTCAGTCACAAAGCTCAAGGAGGAAATTAAAGGGCTCAAGGGAGTATCCATTGATGAGCCACTTCATCTGGGGCTCCGCAGTAAGAAGGCTAAACCAGCAATTCCACAAAACGCCGATCCTAAGCTCAGGGTGCTGCCAGTTGTCCAGGTAACTCACCTTGAGGATCGAGCTGCATGCCCACAATCCGTCGCCTCCCTACCCACACCATTTCCCGTCGCGGAGAGTACTCCCAGTAGTAGGCCTAGTGCCACTAAACATCTGTCGCCTACGAAAGTATCCCAGACCCCAACATAGTCAATAAGGCTATTTCAACGGACGAGACTCACCCATCCTTGAGCCCAGACATGAACCTGCAACCTGTTTCTACTGAAAGAAGCAGTGAGGAGGTTAACGCACCAGGAAATGTATCAGGTGTTGCCATGCAAAACAAGCTCACCAACAAGAAAACTCAAACCAGGGCATCACGCAGTGCGCAGAAGGGCAAACCACGAAAAGCTGCCCACCCCTTTCGGAGACCGAAAGATGTAGACCGTCCGCCTGGTATGATACCCCCAGGCTACTAGACATCAAAACCCACCGGACCCCCCAGCGGTCTGCTTACTCTCTAGGCCCCCAATATCTTCAGCCCCCGACTTCCCCAGGACCTCCTTTCCATCCCCAAATCCTCCTCTTTCCTACTCCTCAAACTCAAAATCAGTTGTCTCTGGCGATTCTGCAATAACTCCTGAGCATGAGCCCAAGTGTTTTTACGGCAATTGCCTGAGTGTGTTGAATAAGATCCCGGAGCTTCTGCAGCTCGCAGTGGATAAGAAGCCTCAGATCATAGCCCTCAAAGAAACCTGGCTCACCCCTGACATACTTGAAGCCGAAATATCCATTCCGGGGTACTTCACAGTAAGGCAGGACTCCAGTAGAGGTCGTGCCGGCGGGGTCATCATATACCACGTTAAGTCGATCCCTTCTCCCACTATACTGGCAACCCCTACCTTTTCATGTATTGATTGTTTGTGGGCTGTGTTTAACCTCGCTAGGACAGACATCCTATTGCTTGGTGTTGTCTATCGTCCTCCCGCATGCAATTCAACCGACAGCCCAGGTCTAAGACTTATTAGGCTCCCTGAAAAGCTACACAGATTTCACCCATCTGTCAGTCGCTGGTGACTTCAACTCTCCCAGTACAAACTGGGAAAGAGCTGATGCCCCGGATACCACTTTCGGTAAACCCTCCCTAGATCTCGTACTGAAAAACTCATGGGTGCAGAACGTAAGATATCCGACTAGCTGCTCCTTATGTCTCGCTTTTTCAACGATGTGTTGACGATGAAGTATTCCCAGTAGCTGAAAAAAAAGCGGTAATCGCACCCATCTATAAGAAGGGTAGTAGACATCTTGCTTCTAGTTACAGACCGTAAGTCTCATTTGCATCACCAGCAAAATTTTCCGGGGAATTCTTGAGAGTGAGGTTCTTTCCCATCTTCATAGAAATAAGATCCTCTCCCCGTCCCAACGTGGGTTTCTTCCTGGCAGATCATGCATCACCGATATGCATACTGCCATGGATAGTCTAACGAAAGCCTATGATGATGGCCAACCCTCACACGCTGTATTCATCCATTTTGCTAAGGTCCTCGATAAGGTCCCCCATGCCCTTCTTCTTTATAAGCTGCAGACATACGGGATCACAAGCTCTATGTTGGCCATCCTACGCAGCTTCCTTACCGAACGTACCTTCGTGGTTAAAGTCGGGAATGTTTTGTCTCAACCCTCCCCAGTAAGAACTGTGGTCCCCCAAGGGTCGGTCTTAGGTCCACTTCTTTTCTTGATCTATATAAACGATCTTCCGACAGCCCTTTCTGCGAACATTGCCCTGCACGCAGACGATGTAACCCTCTGGAGTTCAAGCGTTGAAGACCTGCAAATTGCAGTTTATGAAACGAAACGCTGGTCCGAGGATTGGAACCACCCAGTTAATGATGACAAATGGGTGAGCACGTCTTTCGGCAGAGAGACTGGTCACACGTTTTCCATTAACGGAGCAACCACACTGCCAAGGGTTGACCGACACAAGATGCTCGGTTTCTGGTTAGATTGTAACTTATCCTTCTCTCACCATCACCAACTTGCGAGCAAGTCTGCCTTTCGAGTCCTAAACATGATTCGAAGGTCCTTCCCGCGCATATCTAAGGATGATTTCCCCGCGATTTTCGGCACGTATATCCGACCTCTGCTGGAGTGCGGTAGTCAGATAGTGCACTCTGGTCTTGTCCGAGACCGTGAGATCCTAGAAAGAGTTCAGCGGGCCTCCACTAAAGCAGTAAGGGGTCTTTCCCACCTACCTTATCCCGTCCGCCTCTCACTCCTCAACCTCTATCCCCTTGACGTAAGACACGTAAGCGGCGATCTGTTTTTGATGTTACACTCTCTTGAAACAGGTCAAAGCGATTGCTTCTCCTCCGTCTGTCCAGCCTCTTCTCTCCGTGGTCACAGCAGAAAGGTTTTCAAACCGAGGCCACGCACTTCACTGAGGATTAACTTTTTTAGCTATAGGGTTATTACTCTGTGGAATGCACTTCCGGAAGATATTGTTCTCTCGCAGAACAAAACTATCTTCAAGAAAAAGCTAGACCCCTGCCTGAGTCTCTCCCAATAATTCCTTGTCAAAAAAAAATAAATAAAATAGATGTCTTTTATTGCATATATGTTCATGAATGCCGCATCTCCACTCAGCTTAAGGCACTGTCCACAGTGTGACACTGCATGATGTTGTGTTTTTTTTGTTTTCGCTGCCACCCCGCCCCCACCCGCTTCTTTTTACTCTCGTTTCAGCTAGGTGAATCCAACAAAAGATTAAAGATTTCCTCAAGAACCGGGACAATTGTGCTCAAATCCTGGAACCCATGTGGTACTTCAAGACCTCAAGACTGCAGGGCAGTCATGGGTCCCTTTACGGCCCGCCAGCTCTCCTCGACAGTAGCCTCCTCCGTCGTGTCCCAGGTCAAACTTATCGCCCTTTTACGAAACCTTTTTAGTCCATGCTACCGAAATGTCTGACCAGCCTTGGGGGTACCTTGGCTTGCCGCATGCGTAGGACGATTTTGACACACACGTGGTCACTCTTGCCCAGGGCGCGCAATAATGCAGCCCGGACACATATTTGGGGAAGTTCGTTATTGCTGGATCCAGCAAGGATGAAACGCCTCCAGTGCTTTATCTGGTATTTTCCCCAATATGCTGGTGCAACGCACTGGTATGCAGCCATTCTAAGTAGGTTTGCTCCCCAGATCCCGGCCTGAAGACCTCAGCCACTCAGTCTATGTGCGGAAGATTGAAGTCACCCACTATGAGGGTCTTTTGTGCTTCCTTAACTGGTTCAGTCAAAGTCCGCATTAAACAAACGTCCTCTTCATGGTTAGAGCTTGGTGCCCTTTAAACACGAACAGCGTTAACCCTTCTGCCTGGAAAGACGATAGTAACGGCGCATAACTGGACATAGCGAGTTCACACCTTGGTCTGAGACTCAAAGTGGTTTGTACCTGACCTAACGAGGATGGCTACTCCAACACCAGGGCGATCCTATTCTCGACCCTGTCTATAGACTGCAAAACTGTTACTTATTAGGCCTGGCACTTGGCCTTCTTCAGAAAGCCTCACTTCCGTGACGGCAACTATTGAAACCTTCTGCTCGTCAGCTGTTTTGGGGAGTTCTGCCCATTTGTTTCTTATACTATACGCGTTAGTATATAACACTACCGCGTTTGCTCTGTCGCCTAGGTGTCTCTTGTCATTCACTCCTGTGTTTCTCAGGCGCAACGCCAGAGATGATGACACTTTTTTTCTTCGGATGTCCTCACTGGTGTGCATGAAGCTGGCTGACGATCCAGAATTTCCGACGACTCCAAATCCATTTCTATTCGGGTTGCCACAACATCCAGACCGGCAGACGTCTAGCTGTCATCTATCTTCGGACAGTGCTGCCAATTTTCTTCTTCCAGTGCGTCTTCAATTGCATTTATTTGCAACCCCGAACTTGGCTTCTTTACCACTGTCAGAGTCGGGGCCTGGGAGCCGAGTATGGCATTCCGCTGAACTTTTTGGTTTCTCACCAGCTCCCTGGCTGGTCGAGCAAGGTTATCCCCCGGAGCTAGACCGCCAGGCCTTACTCTGTGCTCGTCCGGCACAATTTGGTATCTACCCTTGGTAATGTCAGCTTCTATTGCTTCACTCGCCAGCAGTTTAGCCCGGGTGGCCTCATCAGCGAACTCCTCTAGGATTGGTCTCGCACGATGTTCGCCTTTGTTCCCCAGTGGTGACTTCCATGTCCCCACTCTGTGCACCTTTCTTAGAGTAGTAGGGTACGGAACACCTGCGATTAGCAGTATATCGCAGACCCTTCTCCTATCTTTGTTCCGCCTGGCTTTCGATTCCATTATAAAGGGTTCTCCATGGTCTAAGATCGGGAGCCTGTGGCTTGAGACCCTGCCCATAGACAAGATCTGCCTCTGCAGATCCCTCACCCTGTTTTCCAACACCAGAAGAACAGGGTCGCCCTTCCTAGCTAACTCTACATTACAGTCACCCTTCTTTTTGACTTGCCTTGCCCTTCTAGGCTTCTGATCAGTCCACTGGCCCTCGTGGGTCTGCTTTGAAGGAGTTGACGCAACGACCGCCTGGCAAGCTCTCGGATTTGGTCCACTGGCTCTGATGACTGTCCTCTCGGGTGTGGCTACTACTTCCTCAAACGACTTACTGCAACCTGATTGCGGTGGTTTGGGGCTTATGACTGAGGTACTACTTGGTGGGCGTCAGTCCTGCCCTTGGTCCTGCAGTTTAAAGGCCAGACAGGCCGCCTTCTTGCAAGGAGCACAGACCCATTCAGCCCATGGGTTCTGTTCATGAAGAACATAGATGTCCTTTGTTATTCCTGAACACCTTGGGTGAGCCCATCTCTTGCTTACCTAGCACTTTATACCATTTGCCACAGGTTTTCCGCACTTAGGTGCGAGACACGGGTCAGAAAAGAGTGTCATATTTAAAATCACAAAAAAGAAGGCAAAAACAACTCAAGTCCTCTTTATTCAAACACAAAATAAACACTCTGACACTAGCAGGTAAAGCCCGCTAACACTAAAGAACAAAAAGAAAGATTAAAAGCGAGAAAAGATCGCTTCAAAAAACACAGAAGACTACTCGGCAATACTACGAGGAGAATAAAAATATTCTCTGGATGAAAAGTACCCTAAATGCAATTCTGATACTCTCAGTATGTTTTGAGGTGATCCAAATGTGAAAAGTCTTTGGCCTCGGCGGGATTCGAACCCAGGCATGGTCACCACCCTCGCTTTAGTACCGCGAGTGCTCTACCAGCTGAGCTACGAGGCTACGCCGGAGGACCTTCGACTTTCTGCATATGAATCACAGTATACCCGCCCAAATTACAGTAGTACATGGCATCCACCACAGTGAACTAGCTTGTAATTTGACTGCCTACTCTCAGTATGGTGAATTAAAATAGGTCAATTCACAAAACTGTTCAAAAACTCAATTTAAAGACAACAGCACTATGAATTCAAACCGCGCGGCACTCACTGTTCAGGTCGTTAGCTGCATGCAGTTAATATCAGGTCAGGTAAGGTTGCAGGGGACTGATAGTGGCCAGAGCCGATCTAGCTTCCGGAATTCTTTCACTGGTATGCACAGAGATTCTCTTCCACTACTGCGACTTTGTTATTTCCCTCCGGTTTTGTTACACGAAGGGATGTTTTCCTTCAGCTGGATTAAAAAAGAAGAAAAGTTGTTCTAACCATCTAGGTCAGAGACCCACGTGAAGTTAGTTTCCATTAATTCTTAGTGCCTCAGATCGTAGGCTCTGGCACAGGATACAGAAAATCCTGGAGTAAACTACAAATTCTCCCCACTCCTCAGTATTCTACTCCTGTGAATACGTCGTTCCACCTAGCATCCAGCATCATTTGAAATGCCCCACACATTGTGCGCTAGCAATTTCTCCCATTTGTATGTTCCACTCTCCCACTGAACTATTTCTGAAGAAGTTCGCTCACACACTGAGCCTCTAGCGTGGCTTCTTCAGTTTTATACGTTGACTTCTAGTTCTGTGACCAGCAGCCTGTTCAAATAAATTCCCGATCTTATTCCTGATAAACCCTTCAGGATTTTAAAGGCTTCCTTAAGGCTTTCTCTGAGTCTTCTTTTCCTAGGGAGAAGTCTCATATCCTGCAGCCGTTGTTCATGTGATTTCCCTCGTTGTCCTTCAGCCATCCGAGTGGCTAGTCTCTGGACCTTTTCTAGGCAAGCCGCTTCCTTTTTCAAAAAAGGTGTCCAAGCCTGTACACCATGTTCTAAAGGTTGTCTCACTGCAGCCTTGCACATACGTATGATCACTTCTACCGATCCGCAAGAAAGTACTGAACGCAACCGAGAGAGCTCACCCCTTGCTTCGTGAGTGGCCACATTGCACTGTTCAGCATACTTGAAGTCCGCAGTCATTTGGACACCCAAGTCCCTGGATGACTGTGCCGCCCCAACTGTGAATGGTCCATTCTCGCCCATGACCGTCACCCTCACTAAATTTAAGATTAGCAGATGACTCTTGCTTTCATCTAAGGGGATATCTTATTTGTTTGCCCAGCTAACTTCGTGCTTCAAGTCCCTTGCTAGTTCATCAAGATCTCCTGATCCCACAAATATCGCGTAGCCTGCAAAAGTGAAACACGGTGGTGACAATCCTTCCACTTAATCATTTATGTGCAGCAGAAAAAGTAGTGAACCTAAAACTGACCCTTGAGGTACACAGCCGGTTACCTCTACTGCGTTTGACCTGAAGGTTCCCACTCTGACAAGAAACGTCCTGTTTGTCAGGAAGGCTGATACCCACTTGTGAATTCGCCCTTCTATCCTAAAAGTCTTCATCTTCCTCGTCAATAGGCGGTGGTCGGCAGAATCAAAGGCCTTGCTGAAGTATAAGCATCAAACTTCAACCATATTGCTCTCGTCGAGCTGGTTTGTGACTTCGTCTAGGAATACTATAAGGTTCGAAGGGCAGGGTTTGCTCTCCGAAAACCCATACTGTTTTACGGACCAACTTGTGGCCCAGTGCGTGTGTTCACGTCTATGGTCCGTTACCAGCCGCTCTAAACACTTGCCGGGAACGCATGTGAGGCTAACAGGACGGTAAGTTTCTTTATCTCACCGTGACCCTCCCTTGTGGGTAGCCAAAACCGTAGCTAGCCTGCAGTCCAGCTGTAATACCCCCTGACTAAGTGCGGCACAGTATAGAGGGAGGACATGTCCACCGAGCATGGCAGTGAATGGTTGTACGAGAGCTGGGTGTATGCCACCAGGCCTCACCGACTTGTGTATGTTAAGTCCTTCTAATAACTCCTCTGCCTCCCGTTACCCAATTTGCGGGATGGGAGGGATAGGAGCAGCCACTTGCATTTCGGTCGAACTTTGGTGTCCCCCTCGAGTCTATGTTTACCCTTGAAGTATGGGCCCAAGTCATCCGCTTTGCCTTGACTATCGTCACATATTTCACCTCAACCCTCACGACCAGAGGTCTCACTCCATTTCCAAGAGAAGCCTTTGACTGAACTTATCCACAGTATCTTTTTGGGTTTTGTTAAACTTCTCTGGCCTGTGCCAGTTCAAAAGTCCTCTTTGTCCCTCGTTGGATTTTTACGGCTGAGTTTCCATATTCTTCCTATCATAACTGGGCTCTCTCTCTACCAGTGGCCTTGAAGATCTGCCGGCCTCCATTCCTCCTTTCGCCTGGTCTTCGGACCACCGGCCTCCACTTGGCTGGCTTGCCTTTGTTTCTGCACTCCTGAGGTGGAGCTAGACTGTCCCGCAACCCCAGAAGATTTCCTTTGATCCTCTGCCAAATACCCTCCACTCCAGATTCCATACAGTCTACCCCCAGTCTGGTTCCGCAGCCGTAGTTTCTAGTTCCCCCGTGTTCATCCTCCCATAATTTCTACCCAATTTTCCTATGGCTTTCGCATGCCTGAGACAATGAGAAAATTCGATGGTGGTTTGGCCAATTTTGCTTAACAGCGTCAGCAAATATAACCACTTCTTTGTCATTTTCATGCCCAACCATCACTTAGTCGAGGAGCGAAGGCCGTTGTCCAGGTCTGTACCTTGTGCTTCCTCTAATGTGATGAACCAGAGCTCCGCTGTGCATCTATTCGACGAAGTCTTCCTCTGCCCTGCCCGAAATACAGCTAATTGTTGTCTACTCCGCTCCAGGCAGGTTAAAGTCTCCTGCTATTGGAAGTCCGCTTGTTGATGCCTGGAGCCGTTGTAGTGCACCTATCAATCTTTTATCATAGTTTAATGCCTAATTTGGACTTTCGTATGCGCATGCAGCAGCTGTGTTTCTGGTGCCCAATCTTACGAAGATAGATAACATTTGAGTGCCTGCTGGGCACAAGCTCACTTCTGATTCCATTTGCGCGAAGTCTTCTCCGACCAGGAAGGCTACTCTACCACGGGCTGTCACTTCCTCTATCTTGCTGATAAACGAGATAGTGGTCTTGCACGCCCTGTGAGATATGGTCGTTTTGGGACGGCCGTCTCTGAGACTGAGATTATTTCAGCATCGCAATCAGCTGCTCCGGCAGTCAGCTCCGCCCATTTTTTTCTCACGCTGCAGGCAACGGTGTGTAGCACTACCGTGTCCATCTCAGCCGAAATAGCAGTTTCCTCCTTTGTTTTGTGTGTTGCCTCGAGTGGAGTGCTGTTACGGTTTTTGCTTCTAATGGACTGGGCGTCGCAGTTTGCAGGTTTGCTTCCATGACTGTTTGTTCAATCAGGTCGGAATTCTGTGTACTTCTCATGGGCGCTACTTTATTGAGTTTCGTTTTTGCCGATGGGGGAAGACTGCTTCCATCTTACACCGGGACCTCCCTCGACTCGTCTTCCAGTACGTCTCTAATTACAACCACCGCTTGACGGAGCTTGTTTGGCGAGCTGCACGGGATGCGCGTCCCGGTTTATATTACCGAGCTTGTTCCCAGCAAACCCCTGTACTGAGGCGATACCTGTACTTGCCTTTTTCATAGGTTGGCATTTCCTCGCGACCTTGCGCCCATTTTTGGAGCATTAGGCACGATACAGTATCTTCCCATTGTGCCACTTAAAGCCTTCCCTGCCCTTGTTGCAGCTAGTACCTGATGTTCGGGTTTACAAACTCAACCAGGTTTGGTCTCGCTGGTTCTGTTTGTAATTGCTGCCGAGGTCGTTTTCATGTGCCGACCCTGTGAATTCTTATTCCTATCATTTGACAGATGCCTACAAGCCCTAGCGGACCCCGCACCATCCCGTTATCCAAATCCCTCCTTGTTTTGTCTCCACAAGTGGTCGGCTCCCCATGACAGCGTAAGTACATCGCGGCATCTTGTTGTACTGGGTTCTCCCCGGCCCTTATTTCCCGCAGTTCCTTTTTTACTCCCTTCATCTGAGGCTCCAAGCCTTTTAAAGCTAGGTTTGCTGTGCCCTAAGGGGCTTTTTTTCCTTGTGGTTTATTTGTCGCCTTGTTCTTATTTTGCTGTGCTTTTTCTGCACCTCTTGAATTTGAAACTGAAAACAGAGGATTTGCTACATTTAGTTCGCCCTTGGGTCTCTTAACCCTAGTCCTCCTTGCCTTCTCAAAGCTTATCCCACTACACCCGCAAAGGAGAGTATGGAAGGCTCCTTTTCCTCCGGAGTACCACAGCATCCTTTGGTTCTTAGACCCTCTTGTCTACTTTCAGTTAGTTTGCTTATGGTAGCGGATTAAAAAGCCTGACTGGCGGCGGTCTCGCAATGAAATACACTCACTCAATCTACCTGCTTCGGAAGCACGCTGATTAATGCTCCTGTGGAATCCCTGGGCACTTTGCATGTGCCCATCATTGGCACACGTCGCACGCCATCCCACTTCGCCCTCGCCCTTAGCAAGCTTCAGATGAGCAGGGGTAAGACATTTTTGGCTTTGTTTTAAAAGAAAAAACTAGCTCGCTGACGCGGGCTTCGCAAAAATGAGCGAAAAATACTGGTTCCTTGATGACTGAGAGCAACACAAAAAATATGAATCTGAGATTAATGCGTCAGCAAATTGTTTCAGCACAGTTTATTGACCCGAAAACAGTGGGTACCTCCGTTATACATGTTCAAGCTGTAGTTCAACAAGAAGTGCAAGATTCAAACCAAATTTGAACATGCCGCTTTCGGTTCAGTTTACAAGGGATGAAGGTAATCAAGACCAATCGCGCGTCCATATGGTTGTTGTTTCTGCAAGTTTCCCTGCCTAACAACACTGCGCTTTGAATTTTCTGTCTGAAAGACAGAATTCGCGAGGCATCATCACCTTCACAGACATAAGTTCGTCGACAAAATACCAGGATTTTATTATTTCACCCTTTGCTCTTACAGGTAGTTCAGGGAAAGCTGTGTTCCAGCGTGAATCTGGGTCCTTCTTAGAAGTTGGTACATTGCAGCACCTAACAGCATCTTCTGAAAGTCCATTCCACATAGGCACAACCTTATACATAAAAACCTAGCTTGCATGCCCAGCCTTTAGTTTGCTCTTTAGAGCCCAAATCTATGTCCCCCGGTTCCACACTGAAGGGCAGAAACAAACAAACCACCCGCGTCTATACCCGACAAACCCTTTATAATCTTTAACGTTTCCATCAGGTAGCCTCGGCTTTCACGACCCTCTAGAGGGAAAAGATTAATATGCCATAGACCCTGAGCTTAGGGTTTCACGGATGATCATTCTAGCTGCAAGTAGCTGCATCCATTCTAAGCACCCTTCATCCTTGCCGTGGTAGGAAGCCCTTGACAGCACACAATACTCCAGAGATCTCACTAGAACCTAGCACAATGTGACGAGAACTTCTGGTTTTTGCATGTGACAGTATTGTACACCTTAGTTAACACCCCTCTGGCCATGTTTGCAATTCTCTGGCACTGTCTTGGAGGCCTAAAGTCCTGTGTGACTGGCACGCGTAGATCTTTTACTTCAGACGCACTTCAAAACGGAATGTTTTTCGTTTCGCCTATGTTAATAGTTGAGATCTGGCATTTGGCGGGATTCGAGGGTAAGCCCCATCTTCCTGTCTTTCTGGGAACAGCACCTATATCCTGTGCTAAATCGCAATCTTCACTTCATTTGCAAGAACAGGACACGGGTTGCTCAATCCCTTTGCTAGGTCTTTTATGTACGGGAAACAGAGCGAAGGCCCCAGCACTTGACCATGTGGCACACCTCTAGTAACCTCCTCCGGCTCGATTGATGACCATCCGCCTTGACACAAACACCGCAATCCCCAAGAAAGTTTACTGCTCAACCACTTGCTCTCCTGGCTATCTAAAGGTCTGTAATTTACGGTGCCATAGACTGTGACTTGCAGCATCAAAAGCCTTACTGAAATCCAAATAACAAACACACACTACTGTGCCTTCATCCTTGGATTAAGTGATCTCCTTCAAGAAGGCCAGCGGGCTTGGCAGGCACTATTCTTTTTAACGAAACCATGTTTTGCGTGTGTCAGTAGATCGTTATTAGCCACTTGCAGGCCCAAATGCCCTGTGATTATACTTTCCTAGTACTTACACAACATCATTACCTGGCAGAATGATCTGTGACCTTCCGCTCCCGCCTGGAGCATGTCTTATGTGCTGCTACAATAGTGGCCCTATGACAGTCCTCTGGCACCTCACGCTCCCTTAGCGAAGCTCCTTATAGCTGAGTAACAGGGCCTGATAAGATACCGGAACGACGCTGAACAGTTGCCGGATGTATCGCACCGGGTCCGGATGCTTCGTGCTTGAACAAAGACTTAAATTCATAGAGCTTCTTGTCTTCATGTAGAGTAGGCTCCTGAGACACTGTCGTACTCTATTCACTTGATTCCGCCGCACTAAGCAACTGCTTCTCGTGGTACAAGCTCCTAAGGAAGGCAAATGAAGTTTCCGCCCTGTCTTCATCATCCAGAACAATGGCTCCGTTGGACTTTTACAAGGTAATAAAGCTCACACGCGTCTGGACTGCCCGTAGGCGGAGGACTTGTTAAGGTTTACCCCCAAGTTGTTGGCGAGTTTCTTCTGATGCTGGTAATTTGCTTCTATTTGCAGGGCTTGGGCCCCTTTTCTGGCCTTCTTGGGAGCGATCCATTGCTAGTGCTAGCTGCGAAGTTTTGCAACGAGCCCAAATTCTCCTTCGAACAGTTGACGCTGTGGCGGTCTTCGGCTTTCACCAAGGCGTCCGGCCCTTATTTCTTTGCTGTGCCAACGGAGCAATCGTGTCCGTCAAGCTTATGAGCCCCGTTCTGACTTCCCTGCACCTCTCCTCCCCAGATAGCCCCCGTACTTCCAGGTGCTAAAGTGTGCCTCTTACCCTCACTCTCAGCCGATCACCATCCACTCCGGTGTGGTTCGGAACCAAGCTAGATCCTGGTTCGTTGAGCCCTACAGCGAATATCGTTCCCAGGAGTCCATGGCCGCTCTTCCTCAATGGCTCTTCTATCATCAAAAGGGTGACATCGGATTGATATATGATTATTAGCAGATCTAGCGTAGATGAACGCTGTCCATAGCGGAAGAGTGTTTCGTCTCTCCCGCTTCCTGTGAGGGCGTGGTTGTGATGCCAAAGCACCAGAGCCTATCCGGTGGTCCCCCTGGGAGCCCACTCATCATCCCAGCTCAGTCCTAGAAACCATGTCTCCGGTCTTACTTAAGCTCTGTGACAAACTCAGTACCATCTTTCGAAGCTGAAATAGTTCAGAGTCTTCTTCTTCATCAGTTTGGGATATTCTACTGACACAACCAAACCTAGCCGACAACTGACCTTGGAAGAGGCAACGTGCAATGGTTTGTATGTTGGGTGTTACTAGTGTAAACGGGACCTCTCAGTGCCTATAATCGGCCCTTACGAAAAGAAGTACCTCTAAACCCAGCCTACCGCCATTAAGGAGGCAAACACTGAAATCCTTCCAAAAGTTCTACGTGCTTTAGGAATTTGACTGTATTTGGCATTACTCTGAAAAGCTAGTCCATACAACACAATTCTGCGCGTCTGTTCACTCGCTTGAGACATTTGGATTTGGCCTTGAACCTTTTCTGACTGTCGTACTTGAGCCACGGGGCTTTGAATCTTTGAATTTACCGTTCAGTCTATTCGGCCGCATACTTGAGGTTCGTAGATGTTTGTACCTTTTGTGAATTTCCATTCAGCCCAGCCAAAACCACGAATCAATATTGATCTGGTTTTGGGATTTGCTTGAATTGGCTACGCGTTGCTCGATTTACGAGGATTGGTTTACTGCCACTAAGTGGCATGGCTCCCTGGTCTTCCTTCATCCACGTCTCCGTGATAGCCACAATCACTGATCCATTAGTCCTGGTCGGCATTTCCGCCCTTTTCACCTCCTAAGCTACAGGCATTTTTGTACCACATGACTGCAACTTCTGCCAAGTCATCAGCTTCCACAATAACCCTTTAGACCGCGTACCCTCGGGCATTATTCTCGAGGGGACAACCGTTTTTTGCACAAACAGCCATCTGGTTCTTAATTTCTTAAACTTTCAAGTCCACACCTTAAGTAGCAATCGTAACTCTGCCAAATGAAACACCTGAGGTTCCCCTTGTCTGCTTAATTTACCCCCATTGTCCCTGGAGGACTCCAGGGAGAAACTCCTGTTGGACTGTGTTTGCTCTTTGCGCAAGAGCTGTTGTCCAGATTTCACCATTATAACTGACATTGTCCTAACCTGGAGAGAGTGGCCTCCACTTTCGCCTCCATTTCAGTCACACACCCCCTTGAAGGTGAGCAGCCGCTGAGAGGCCACGTGTCTTTTATCTTTTGCAAAGTCCCCCTCGTTTTTCTTAGCTGTCAGTTTTGGTCTTGACAAGTGGCTGCTGCCTTTGGAGTAGGTTCACTGGTAGGCTTGTCATCTCTCGCAGTCACCAGAACCGGCTGCTAGAGCTGCAGTTTCGTTGGACGTGGCTGGTTTTATTCCTGTCTAGCCATTTAACTGAAGGGAGTCCGGTGCGATCCACACGTATCCTCCTGTGGCTTGCTCAGCTCTTGACGCCCGGCCTAGCTATGGGTCCCTGCTATGTGTGTCGGCTTAAACGATGAGCAGGGGCCATGTTTTTAGAATGCCCGCTATCTTTCAAAGCCCAACTTCATGAGGCCTTGCCGTTTTTGGCTTGGCGGGTAGCCCTACTATTCTCGAAACACTTATAATGCGCCCATCTTTGGCTTACCCTTTGATTCACGCCTCTTCAATCATGGGCTCTGCTTTACTATGCAGGAATGGCTCTCGTGCTTCCCGAAAACTCCCTCCATGATAAACCTCATTTTTGAGTTCTCCTCCAAATTTTCTATGCTTTGTTTGAGTGCCTCCAACACTGCTGCTCCCCGAGGTGTGTTTTGTGCAATTTTTCTACCCCTATTACACGGTTTTGTTCTTCTTTATCTGCTGTTCGTTTTTCTTGTCAACGGCGCTCGGTATTAGTAGCGAGCCCTTTGGTAACTCGTTCACTAAGCTTCTTTCAGTGGCCTTGTTTTTGCTAGTTACGGATCCATTAGTATACGAGAGTATTCCTCGACATAGCAAAACAGCAGACGTATGAATCCCAGGGATTTGTATTCCCTGAGCCCCTCATGCTTAGGTCAGGTCCTTTTCAGTTCAGTTCAGTCCAGCTGACACAGGACTTTGTGAGTATAGATGCAATTGCGTGTTCATGTAAATTTGTAGCCGGCACTTTCCTGTAGATTAAGAAACTGCTCTGTATTTTTCTTTTTCTGGAAGGTAAAATATCTGTGCGACATCAGCCCTGCCGAATGGAAGGGGAGGGGGAGAAGAGTGAATGGTTTCTGATCCTAAAACTACCTAACATAATTTGAGGTATATCCATACCTATGCCTGCCTTCTGCCTTCTTGAAGGCCCTAATTGTTGTGGCCTTGATGAACTCTTCCCGCTACCCGTTCCGATAAGGTAGCCCTCTGACTGAGACGTGTTTTGCCTTGATTTGGAGACGAGCTGTTTTCTTTGCCACCTAAGGCTGTGCTTCCTTGGGCCTCTCCATAGGATCGCAGAAAAAAGATCTCCATTTATGTCTGACAGTACTTCTGTTGCTTTGGAGGCTTCCATCAAATCCTCTCGAAATCACCGCCCTTTAGTCGAGAACAGGTCCAGCCCACAGATTTGTTCTGTATAGCGACAAACTCTTTCCCTGTCACCACTCTAGTAACTGGTCCTTTCACCTTCTCCAGACAATCTGTATCCTTCTGATGTTATAATGCCCAGGCTTGCGAGCAGTGCTCCATGTGCGGTCTGACGGTGTCTTAGTGGATCAGAACGAAAATCTGCAGCCTAGTACATGATATGGTTAATCTTACCCGAAAGAATTCTCCCCTGACCACATTAGCTGCTGCACTGTACTGCTATGATGGCTTTAAGCCTTTGTCTAGTATAACTCCCAAGCGTTTATACTGACAGTCCATTCTCCAATGATTGTACACCTTTCCCACCGTCCACTTTATTTGTGGTTCAGCTTGGACACCTGGAGAGATTCAGAGGAAGGTCCTACTTTCGTGACCGGCTTTGCACCACTAACACTGCCAGATCTTCACCTATGCCGGCTACCTTGGCGCCGTAAGCAGACATAAAGATAGGGTCAGCAAGTTCATGTGCTAGATCGTTGATGAAGATAAGAAAGGAAGACAGCCGAGCTGGAAGCTCTGTGGCACCCCACCAGTAACGCCTTCTGATTTCGAGGCAGATCTACCCACCTTGGCACCAAACGTTCACTCTGCTGGGAAGCAACCTTCCCATTGCCTTCCCTTACCGAGGATACTTACAGACTGCGGTGTGATACCTAGAAACATGTGGTTCACAGAATTAAATGCCCTTTGAAGTCTATGCAAAGACATTAACTAACTTTTCCCTGTCCTGGGGCATGCATACCTCATCAAAAAATAGCAGGAGATTCGTCAAGCAAGATCATGCTGTGCAAATGGTATGAGATTACGTTGACCCAAGTGCCTAGATATTTGTATCCCATCTATTCGCTCCAAACGTTACTGAAGTGAAGCTAGTTAGCCAGCGAATTTCTGCCTTTGTTAGAGTGCGGTCGTGCGTACTCCTGCCGCTATGGCTCTACTCCAGTCCCCTAGCACACTTCCTTCTCCAAATGACGTTTCGTACAGCCGCTTCATCGGGGCCTTCACGAACTCCGCCAGGGGCTGAATGACGGCTGGACAAATCCCATCTGATCTAGCTGCTCTGTTTCTATTCAAGGGTCGCAGCCCCGTGTGCGCCTGTTCTTTATCTTCTTCACAGAGTTCGGGTGCTAGGGCGCATACGTTCCATCCATTGTTTCTCCTACATTATTTGCTGCTCCGCATACGCTTTTCAAGAATGGCAAAATCATGTTCGCATAATATTCATCGCTTGAAGTTAGTCGTCCTTGTGGTTCTCCCAAAGTTGCTTCGCTTCCTCTCACATCTTTTGAGATTGGAAGTAGGCATATGATCTTTTTGGGGTTTTGCGGGCCGGTGCAGCCAACATGCACAGGGAAGAATCATTCTCTACTCTTTGAATCTTTTCAGTTCTGCTCCCAGCTACCTTATAGGTTTTCCACGTTGGACATGTTTTTACAACTTGTAGGCAGCTCATGGCTGTTTGCGGATGAATGCAGCCTTACGGAATTTGGACCACTATTATGGTGGCTAGCTTCTGCTGCTAACCGCCCTCAGATGTGCAAACTCTCCGTAATTCTGAGATGCCCGGCAAGATGGTCTCAATCGGTGCAGGATATTGAGTGGTTAAAAGAGGGCTCTTGTCCGGATAGGTTTGCTTTTGGCACGTTTCCGCATCTTCCAGCACCTTGTTTTCGGGACGGGAGCAGGTATAAATGACATATGTTGAAAATCCCTCCAAACGTTCTAAATACTTCGTGAATGCGGCTATATTTGACATTATTTTGCTAAGCTCGTTCATACACAGCACTTTGGCACGTTCGTTTGTTATTGTGAGAAATCTGAATTTGGTTTCTACCTGTCATGTTTGGACCACAGGACGTTGAACCTTTGATTTTACTGCTGAGCTTACTTGGCCACATACTTGGGGGTTGTATGTATATATGCATGCATTTCTTGCAATTTTCAATTAGGAGCCGTAGAAACTACGAGTCGGTTATGTTTTGATTTTGGTACTCGTGTGGATTGGTTACCAGTTGCTTGATTTGCGATCACTGTCACTTGCGGAGCTTTCATCAGACCAGACCCGGGCCAAGTCCTTGCTCCAGCACTTATCCGCCGAGGTGGCGTCGAAGTGGACTAGTTTCTTGTGGTTCACTCTGTTCTACGTACGATGAACAGCACTTTGCCTATACAGTGGAAGTCACCGATGAACATTCTACATTCAAGGGAGTCTCTTCACAAGATCCGTATAAACAGTGACAAATAAACCACATACCAACTGTGTGATAACTCATGTAATGCCTAGCGAAAGTACAAATCTAGGATTGCGTGATCTCAAGCAACCTCCTAAGAGGCTTTCGGCATGGAATCGAGGAGATTCGTTCGCGCACCTCGCGTCCCTTTGACTTCTTTAACCGTCTCGCCAAGTCTATAAGTCACGGTCAGTCAGCCTTTGTCACGCTTCTCAATGTGATAAACGCATTAGGTAGCATGTCCCACGCTCATATTTTGTCCGGGATTCTCCCCTCAACCACAGTCGACTCTTTGTACCCCTCGCTCTGTCTGTACCTGTCTGATCTTTCGCAGGCAACTCTGATCCGTGACCACTTGTCATCCTCCAAATCGAGCACAAGGGGCTTTACCCAGGGGGGAGGGTATCTTGGGTCCACTCATATTTCTAGATCACGTTAATGATACATTCTCTGCAATTCTCCATGGAACTGTTTTCCTTTTTGCCACTGACACGTGTCTTCCGCAGGTCTTTCACGCTGAAAACTTCCTCACCTACCTAGGGGATATGCGAGACGATCCGAACTCCCTTAGCGGATTGTGGTTCAATTGGCAAAGGAAATAAAATCTTGCAAAATACTCTAAACTATTTTACAAATACCTTGTTCTCGTTGGCATTCTTTTCAACGCTGATCTTTATATTCCCCCTCAACCCCCTGTTCTAGGTCAAGAGTTACTACACTCATGCTAGCCAAGCTTCTCTGGCTATGCTTCTTCCCATATTACTAAAACCGAGCGCATCACAGGTCTCATATTCCGCCTTCTCACACTCATTTAGAGTCGCCTGTTCATCTTCAGCACTCACTCTACAGCTATTCCGGTATATTTCTCTCTTACTGCTACCGGCACGCTCTGCACTGTTATTTACTTAGAAAATATCCAACGGACCCTTAGGAAACGACCGATGAACACGTCCGCTGCCTCCACCTACCGACAGAGATGTGGATCCTTCCAGCCTCACCCACTTGTCCATCTTGTGCATGCTTCTGCACCGCCAAATATTTCTCCAGTAAATTACCGTTCACCTTAAATAGTAATAATTCTCCTGGGCACAGAGCTTTCGCTTTGTCCGTTCCACATATCAGGCTGTCTTTTAGGGCCAAGTTTTTCGTTGCTGAATGCAGCAAGATCTGCAACAAACTGCCGGACGGCATATATGTCTGTGGCTCCCTACACCGTTTCCAAGGTAATGTAACTATATGTCTCACAGTGGGCGCCGCCTTCTAGCTAAGTAATAGCACTGTAACTGTCGACTCTGCATTCCAGAATGGCTTCTGGTTCTTTCTATGGCCGTTGATATCTGGGATAATGTCTTAGCTGTTTATCACGTCTGAACTTCTTTTGTTTGCTCGCTGCATGCTGCACTTCAACCTTGTCTGAGCTTGTGCTTTGGTGACCGAGAAATTCGTGGGCTCTACTTGCCTCGGCACCTTATTTCTCATGCGTACCACCTTAGTGTTTCCGACTTTGTGGACATGACTAGTGTTTTTGCAGCACATCGGTGAGCATTCCTGGCTGTGGTTTTATCCCTATGTGGGACTGACCATTTGTGGTACGAAATAAACGCCGAAGGCAGAGATTGGAGGAAAACAGCAAGAAAAAATACCCTAATGTTTGTTTTCCCAGCATATCCGCCTCGTCACATGCTGCCCGAGTCTCCGAGAAGTGCCGTTGTTACTGAATGACTGATGTAGTGGGCCTATTTCCAACGCGGCTTGTCACGTGAGGCCCATAATTTGCTCCGGCGGTGGGGGCTGTAGTTGCTCACAATAGAAGCCCCGACTTCGCTAACAGCCAGATATCAGGATACGATATAACCAAAAAATTAGCCTCTAAAAATGCGAGTCACCTTTGACCCACCACTTGCCGGACGCTTACAGACCTGTCTCGCGATGCCCTCTTATTTGAAGCAGGTCATATTTCTATCTACCAAGGGCGCTAAAAGTAGACCTTTGGAGTGCGCTTGGCCGCGAAGTTCCAACTCTATCCCATTTCACGCCCTTCTTTGTTTCCCAAAACGTTCTCGTGCCGGTGTTGTCCTGCTTTGCTGGATGGTAATGGTCATAAAAGTTCACGTAAACCATGGGATCTACACAGTGTGGTGCCACCTTGCCTATAATCCAATATAACCGCAGCATACGGCACAGTTCGAGTCAGAGCACAATCGGTTACACGTCGTTTTCTCAGTATGAGTTCTGTTTTCCTTAGTACATTAAAAACACTCTTATCAGTCCCACCTAGTAAAGTACTCTCCTATTCCGTCGTCTCAGCCGAGCTTGCGGTACTCCGATGCGGCCACCGGCTACCCAACGGCATCAGTATAATTCCTCCCCATTCCTGACACTCAAGGGCCCCTCTACGGGTAAATGCAGTCCACCAAGCTGAACCAGATGGCGTCCTTGTTTATTTTTGGCACTCAACTATGTGCCACATAGCTCCAAAGCTCCTAACTTCGTCCCTAGAGCCCCATCTGTGCCCTAAAATTTATCAAGTTCATACTATTCACTGCTACCTCATACGGTCTGCTTCACTTTTTGTCTTGCATACCTTCCATCCATTTCTTTTCCCCACTTCCTATTTCCACCGTCACTGGTTTTGCGCAAGTCCACCATAAAATCCAGCCAGTCACGGTTCATGAATGCGAAATGTGCAACCCTACTGAATAAATGGATTGTTGATATCAAACTTCACAGCTTTTGCCTTAGAAAGTTGCTCCGCAGTTTTTGCCATCGTTTGCATCCGGTACACTGGCCAGGCTCTTAATTATTTTCCATTTAATTTGCAGATTTTTACGCTTCATTACCGTATTCTTGCTTCGCTATGTGGGTCCAGTTGGAATCGCCTCCACACCCACTTCATTGTTCGGATTGCTGATAAAAGTCTCCGATAAATTACCGTGGATCTCAATCCGTTCACTGGAGGTCCCGGTCGCCCCAACTCCGCATATCTGGAACGATGAAACCACTCGACAATAACACGAAAACCACGATGAACGATTTTTCGCAATCTCATCACCGGCGCACCAGGTGGTTATTTCCCTTATACTTCGCGTCAAACTTTCTCTGGCATCTCCGACCACAAAACTATCAACAATTACCCATCTCTCGAATGAAACTAGTGTACGTCCGCTTACTGTGGGAAATTTTATAATATTTCGTCCTCCGCGGCTGCTTCACCAAAACTGGCTTTCCTCAGAGACAGTTAGTAAGCACTCGTCAATCATTTCCCCAGCCATCCTTGCTTATATGCATCTTCCGCACCCAAAGCCGCGTTTGGCCGGCTTCTAGTTAATTTTCGAAACGGAAAAGAGGTAGATTCATGCCTACCGAGCCATTTGATGTCATTTTACTTCATCGAAGCCTCACCCAGCTTTAGCCCACTGCAGATGAAATGTGCTCCTCCTGAAATTGGTGACTATTTTAACTGAGGATTTATATTTTACACATTATTCATGCTTTCATGGGTGCTTCTTCAACATGCTTGAAAAATATACTTCTATAACTGTTGCCAATATTATTACTTTTGTCGTTATTATTATTGTCTATCTCGCGACAGCACAAACCCTTGCCTTTTGTTCGCCCATCGCTTGAAGCTTGTGAGAAATCCCTCGGACTCTAGGGTTCAGAAGGACTTATTACGTATCGGTGGGTAAACGAACAAGCGTTCTCGATTTTAAACGCAGGAAAGGAGGAATTCCTGTCGCTATCTTCCAATAGAGGGGGCAGGAGATGGATGTTTGCATGCCTGGACTCTGAGACTGTCAGAAGGCGGAAAGGGTAGTGCGCCTGGAAGTTAGCTTATACGAATCAATAAAGCACCGCCCAAAATATATCTCCACAGCAGCGAGAGGGTCTGGTGCATTGTAGCAAACATTCGGAAACGTTCACCACGGGGCGCCCAAAGTTCGGCTGCTATACGAAAGGCCATGCTGCGACCAAACTCACAGAACTGTGTCTAAACCTGGTCACTGTTTCCGGCTTGCAACACCAAAGCCCGCGTAAAGTACAGCGACTCTTCACAAGGTTCTTTGAGGGAATCGGTGAATTCTCGCAACTAGCCAGACTGGAAAGGCTGAACCTAATCTTAATGGAACGGAGAAGCCAGAGACGAGGCCCCTTAGTCATTTGAACGGCCAAGGGAACTGTTACAGCCAGGCTGCGTTCTTCTGATGCTTAGCCGCAACACACCCCCCAGGGGTTTCGAGATGAAGCTGAAGAGACCACGAGCATGTCCCAGTTCCACTGCGCAGTGCTGTGGTGCGGTGAATTCTGGAACCAGCTTCCTGAGGATATGGTGGCCACGCAAACCGTAGCAGTGCTCAGGGCTCGCCTATATCATTGTTGGCTAAAAATTTCCCCTAGCTGCTTCTAGTATCATACCCAAAATAATATTATTTATTAGTCTTCTCGCAGCAACTTCCACCTGATTTGATTCCCCATCCGCCTCTCGTCTACCGGATCTTGATCCCCAGTAAAACGTCTTCCTCGTTCTGCTTTTGTTTTTCTTCTTCCCCTTGCGCTACCTTACCTTATTCTTCTGATTTTCACCACTGCCACCATGCCTGTCCTTTCAGCTGTCTGACTTTAGAGAGGCCACATGTTGGGGAAGACACAAGGTTGTTATAAACACGTGTTCAAGTCCTGAGGTTGTAAATCATGCCAGATGGGGTCGCGATTACTTTCCTGCTCTAATGCGACAGATGAACCAGTTAGCAAGCCATACAGAAGCCATGGCAATGCTCACTGTCGCAGAGCAGCGGGATTTTCCTGAAGAGAGTTGATTCAAGAAACCGGTCTCATCGAAGAGTTAGGTGCTGCAAGTCCTGTGACCCGACTTGTTGCTGCACGTGAGGATTTCAGGAGCATCGGAAGCAGAAAGCCGGGCACAATTCAGCTCAGGCCTCCATAAGCTGTAATCTGATCTAACCTCAGTTGAACCTGTGCTTCGGGGCTGCGCGTGCGTGACCTTCGGGCCGGCCAAGCTGCTCACCTTCCGCGAGACTCCCAATAAAAAATCGCTTCGGCCACAGAAGCTTAAAATACCTTCAAGTGATATAGTTCATAAAAACCACGCCAACTGTATCTGGAGAGGAGGGTACCTGCTATGTGTGACATGGGTCGTCAGTCGAGCAGCGCGTAACCAATCCGCACGAGTACCAAAATCAAAACATAACCGACTCGTAGTTTCTACGGCTCCTAATTGAAAATTGCAAGAAATGCATGCATATATACATACAACCCCCAAGTATGTGGCCAAGTAAGCTCAGCAGTAAAATCAAAGGTTCAACGTCCTGTGGTCCAAACATGACAGGTAGAAACCAAATTCAGATTTCTCACAATAACAAACGAACGTGCCAAAGTGCTGTGTATGAACGAGCTTAGCAAAATAATGTCAAATATAGCCGCATTCACGAAGTATTTAGAACGTTTGGAAGGATTTTAGTATGTCCTCTACGCCGCCGGCCAAAGTCCTTCCGAGAAAATCGCCCTATAAGATTCGGGACTGGTTCATGGTACTCATCTCACCTACCCCTAGCTTATGTTCAGTGCCTGCCTTTACTAACTTTCTGCTTCGCCTGTATTTGCTTTAGGTTGCCATCGCACTCATGATTTGCCCAATCCATCAGAATCAACTTCGATTTCCGCTGTACTTTTTGGGATGGGCGTGTTCGTCGGGAGACCGATGGGCACTGTTGGACGCGTGATCGGAATGTAGGCATTCCACAGCAGAACATTTTGCTGCGTGAGCTTAGACTCCGTGTCTGGAGCAGTAAACTATTTCGGCAACCGCTTGAACTTATTTTGTCTGCAAAACTGCCCGCAGAATTTGAAAGCAGATACGACGTCCAGGCAGCAACGAGGCATTGAGTAAGGTTGGAAGGTCGCGAGACAGTGGAATGTATAAATGTGACAATTCAAGTTACCTAAAGGAAAAAGAAATAGGTTTTTGGTTTTAAATCAGTTTCGAAACCAAATGTGGGATGGAGAGCAATAAAACACACATGAACACGGAAATAGATGGAATACCAACACAAATTGGGGTGTTTCACAGCTTCTTGTATAGATAGTGTGCGACAAGCCATACTCCATAAAGAGCGAACAAATGTTCTCCAAGGGCCGGAGTGATATTACAATGTGATTTCAGCCAGTAAGACTCGGTTCAACTGCCCAAGTGAAATCTTGGCAAATTTTTCCTTTTCACCTCTCGGTGTGTTCTAGAGGAAATCGGAACTCAGCATATGTTTACTATTTTTGAGGAAAGTATATCAACCTACATACCCGTGGGGAGCAAAACGGAATAAAACTCGGTGTCACTCAGCGCAAGGTGGCCTGCAAAACACCTCAAACTTTTGTTCACAGCAATGGGTTGGAATCCTCAGCATATTCATCACTGTTCCATCCCAATAATTGATAAAATTTTCCGATGTTTCGAACGCACCCCGTTTCTTCCTTTTCAGCTAATGTATCAAATTGGCTAGATCTGTCCAATACGCAAAGCCCAGTCCGGTGATGGCAAAGTACCGTTTAAACATGGAAGCTACCCTGAAACTCCAAAAGCAGTGCAGTCATTTTGAGTCCAATTATGGATGTTGACTTCAGCTCAGTAACTGTTGCTTTGCAAGGGGTCATATTCACGCGGCTTTCCGTGTAGGTCGACCGGGCAAGGTTATCCGCCACCCAATCGGCCAGTTGTCAATTGCGTTCAATGGCCTGCCGTTATATGGCCTTCAATTGGGCTTCCCTGAAAAGTCTCTTGTTTGGACTCGTCATACGGCCGTTGGATCTAATAATGGAAAGCCTTGCCTTTGATCAGGGAGAAAGTAGAGGGAGAACAGTGTAAGTTCAAGCTACCAAGGAAGGAGGATGGTAAATGCTGAATACTCTTGCGATAGCCTAGTGTTTCAACTGTGGACGAGCCGGGAGCTAATAAGTGGGATATCACGACTTGAACGAGAAGACACTTTTCCAGGTAGGATCGTCACTTGCTCGGGTTTGTCAGGATCTTCCAACACTCATGTTTCTTGGTTCACGACTTGTTTCTTTGTTTCCAAAAGAGTGCTGTAGATGTGGCGCACACCTGGAGTAACTCGGAAGTCATGAGATACAGGGCACATACTCTATAAGGGCTATTGTAAGTCCCTCCTTGGAGGGCCCCGGTTGGGGAAACTTCCGATTTTAGCAAGTCATAGGAAGATTTTTTCGCAGGGTCGGCTACCTTCCAAATGGCTGGGCTTTTGAAATAAACCCTCCACGTGAGGGAACCGAATGAAGCCAGGAGCAGGTGACCAGTCTGTCCCGAGGAATGAGCCTGTTAGACGGGGAGGGGTTTGGAGCGTGCAGTGGAAGCCTCGATTCGCGAGTGACTATTTTGTTGTCACCACCAGGAATATAAGCTAGGATTTTAGTAGATACCGATGAGGGACTGCGAATTAATAGGGAATCCAGAATATTCAGTCTTTTGATAGAAGTCATAAAAATGTGGGTCCTTTGTGCAGGAGGGACACAATAGAGAAAGTCCAATTATCCAGTGGGACCCTGAAGTCCTCCCCTACGGTTTTTGCATTGCAAGGACGGTCAGACAACTCACCGAAAGCTCCGAATTAGGTCCAACAACTTCCACCCAGGAGGTGGTATAGGCATCCCACCAGTAGGTTTTGGAAACTAAACTGGAGCATTAGCCGTACAGAGTGACAAGTGCTACCTTTTAGGTGGTGGACGATGGCAGTAGTTGAGAAGCCTTGCGGGACGCACACCGAACAACCTCTATTACGTTTAGTTCGAGGGCAATAGAAACGTGCTGGAGTGAGAAGTACTTATTAGGCCATTTTCGGTTGCCGCTGTGACATCCGGGCTCTTTAAGGCTGCTTAGGATTCCATGGAGTCAGTCCTACCTGGCAATGAAGGGGCATTTGCGGGAAGCTGCATTTATGTGCAAGTATTTTGTGTTGCGGTCACACGAGGCGGGACGACGAAGTGACTTAGAGCCTTGGAGTGCGTGGGTTTTCCCAAGCAGCAACTTCGATGATGGTTGGTATCTTGTCATGAGAGGATCTCGGAAGGTAAGAGCTAGCTCGGCATGGAGTGGTTCTGTCGCATGTCAATGCGGCTAGACCGGGTGGAGTGCGGAAGGTGTCAGTAGTCGGTAGAGAGGGTATACTCCGATTATTTTGGGAAGAAGTTAACAGGAACACTTAAAGTCGGGTAACTGGCGTGCAGAATTAAGTGTACTATCGACGATGTAAGCTTCTGACAAAACGCCGGCTCTGGAGAACGGTTCAGCGAGCGGATAAGGCAGAGAGGCTTTGGGGTTGAATGCCACAAGATAGGAGACATTTATAGGAGGGGAGCTAGTGGAAGTTTACTTTGGGCGAAAGGGCCTAAGCGGTATCGAAAAAGGTGGCAAACGGCAAATTCTGGATAAGCGATGTGACTGGTGGGATACAGCGTGGAGGTACAGAAAGTTTGGGAACCGTTATGTCAGGCAGGATGATGGATTCAGAACAGTGGTCTCAGTAGTCATCCTAGTGGCACCATACCATGAGCCTTGGCCAGGCTCACTCTGCCATCCTCAACCCGAAGGTAGAACTGTCCGTCACTCAGTTGGGCCCGCATCCAAGCAATCACTGTGGATCTCTTCTGTGCCCGTAAATTTAGCAGCCAAAGTTGGTGACCTACAGAGACAGGGGTGTTCTGAAATTTCGGGTAGCAAACTTCCAGCAGCCCAAACCTGTGCAGATGTGTTGCTACCCCGGCCAGGAAAGGGAGCAAGTGTTACAAGCACGATCGTTCCCTCATGGAAGCATGTAGTCTTCTCAATAACGGACTTCCTTGCACTAGATTAACCACGATCTTTCTTCCTGGGATCTCTTCAAGGACCCCGAGTATAATCGGTAAAAGGCTTACAGCTTTTACTTCCTCGCCTCTTCCTTCGACTCGCCCTTATAGGCGGGAACGGCCTCAGCAATATTTTAACCCAGACGAGGTATGGCTGTCTCCAAGGCCATTGGGGAACCGGGTAGGCGATTCGACCATAATAGCTTTCAGAGGCTCAGTGACGACAGGATTCAAGCAGTCTGATCCCGCTGCCTTACTGGTGCTCTGCTTTATGATTGCCTCCGCAACTAAAACCAAACACTTCAGGAAGCGGCCTACTTGTTTATTGCCTGATTTGAGTAATGGAAATGCATTCCCTTGGGTTGTATGAATATGCCCGCCAGAGGTGACGTTTCAGCACTTCCGCCTTAAAACCACCTGCTGTGGAATCCTAGCTGTCGCCTCCAACTTTTTATCCTAACGCAACCATGGAAGCTAAATTGTACTGCACATGGTTGCAGTATTCCTTTAGATAGACCTGGGCATCAGCCGCCAGTACCAATTCATACTATAATTGACATTTTGTCTGTATCTTCAGAGTTACGGTGCACGACTTCTTAGGTTGCAGCAGTTTTCGATGGCCTCCAATTTGCTTAAACAAACTTCATGCTCTCTTTTTTCGTTTTTGCGCCGGCTGTGTCTGGCTCTCCCACCAGGGTGGTTTTGTCGCGTCCCTACAGTGCGTGAGGGAAAGAGGGCCTCTATAAGAGCTACAGCGTCGCCCCTGAAGAGCCTCCATTCTTCTTCCACTATTTGGCACTTGTGGTTTCATTTCAATCCTAGGGCCTCACTGACCAGGGATTAGGTATCGATTTCGTCGAGATTTTGTCTTCTTATCTTTCGGGTCAGAGCTAACTTGTCCTCACTGTGAATCTAAGCGCGCCATGATTGCCCTTATCTGAGTGGGCAGCGGCTCTCATATTGTATACGTCCTACGGAACTTTGGTAACGACCGTTTCGAGTCTCCAGTCTCCACCCTGCAGGCCCTTGAACATGCTGTTCTAGGGCTCATTCTGAAGCAAAGCTCCATGGTTGTACCGCGACTCCGCTCTTCAGATCCCGCAGGGCCTCCCAGTCCATTTTGGGGCAGGTTAGATCCCGATTATCACACCTCACAGCCCAAAAGATTTGTTCGTGCTAGTATTCCGTGGGCTTGGTGCCCTCATATTCTTCTAGGGGGAGGGGGGGGTTCTTAATGCATATGAGCCTCGCCCAATCAGAGCGTGGACCAATTTTACACGAGTTTCACTGAACACTGCCCGTCAAAGGGGTTCCATCCGATAGCTGCCTGTGTTTCTGCGTAATGGGGAGCAATATGTTACCTCAGTCCCTTCCACGGATGACATTAAGATTGCCTCTGAGTTTCCTCGTCCCAGCCGCGAAACTATGCTGGACCAAATTCATAATGAACTGAAGTGACTCCGGGATTGGTGCATATCTTGGAGTATGAACTTCTCGACCTCCAAAAGCTGTTACACAGCCTTCATATATCAAGTGGCTCCTGGAACCCTGCGTATCAACGACCTACCCATTCGAGACCTTGGTCTCCATTATTCGTGAGGCTTTAGGTTTTCTGAACAAGTTTCCACTCCAGTAAACCTACGCGAGAAGAACCAATGGTCTCATCTCCAGAACTTTTCGGGTAAAAGATTGCAAACTGCTCACCTACAAGTATCACTCCAGGCCTCTCCCTGAATACTGTCCCATTATCTTCACCAACATGACGAAACCTGATCGCATTTCTTGAGGGTCCGTGCAGCTCCAATCCACCAAAACAATTGATGGGAATTTCCTTCAGTCTGTGCTACAAGGATCTACGCATCCCACTCAGTCTTGACTACCTATGGCTTCGTCGCTAGAAGCCCATTTTATGCTTCCCGTTTAGACCATACCACTGTGTAGCCTTCTCAAGTGCTGAACCCATTCTTATCACTCCCTCCACAAACTATGCCCTACGCCGTCGCTCACTGCAGTTCTCTATTCCCAGATCATAATCAGCTTTGAGGTTTACCTTTTTCCTTAAAAAATACTCAAAATATGAAATAAACCCCCGATAAACATCCTCGAGGGTCTCCCTATCTCTCAACTCGGAGGCTCGCTGGGTCAATTCTCAACTGTTTCCGATGTGCTCCATCTTACCAAACAAGGTGTCACCGAAGAGCTGGCCTACGAAAACGAGTTTGATTACCAGGATTATGGCACCTTACCCTACGGCTTTCAAAGCGAATAACGATCTGTGGGTCGCCTACATGTATCACTTAATTTTGCGCTGACAGCAGCTGGCCCACATAATCTGGAAGTCGTCGGATTTGTCTGAAGTGAGCCCTCAGCAATGCATTACTTTAGTGTTGGAAGCGTTCCGTGTATCCTTTACGCGCTTTCCCTCTGTTCCATAGCTAGGGCCGCACGACCACCGGTGGGGAAGCGGCGGCTAGTCTGTGGTTGTCTTGTTATGCGGAGATAAAAAGGAAAACCCTAGCAGAGGCGGAGCCCATGAGTCAGGTGTAAGGAATGGCAGACAGAAGAGAAATGGGCAAAACATCCTATCAGTTAGGCACGATCTCTCGCTCCCTCGAGAAAGAAGGAGAAAATAAAAGGAAACACCTAGATAGCGGCAATGCTTCTGGTTGCAAAGGAATCGGATTCGTGCTCCAAGCCCCTTCAAGAATGGATGATTTCTCCGTTGTAGCCAGGAACCGACCCTGATTATGGGATGCCCCTGAAAACAAATGAGCTTAGGAGCAAAGCCCTCAGTACTTCTGCCTGACCCTTGGCGGGGTGATAGAGTGCCTAATAAGCTCCCCACATAAAAACCGACCCAACTTCTCTCATTTTAAACCTCCTCGTGTTTTTCGCTCAATGCCGACTAGCTCACTGATACCAAATTCTTTCGGTCATGCACACTTTCCATAGTTTATTCATGTAAAGTAAGCTATGTTTATAATACTTCCGGTAGATATACCGACCGACTACCACCAGCACGCGTTCGTGGTCAAGAAAAATATGTAATCTAACATCTCTGAAATCAGCCTTGGACACTCACTCGTCAGTGGCTCGCGACACAAAAACGGTTGCGACCCACCTGGGCTCCCACGCGCTTAAGTTGTCTTCTCGGAGCGCACGAGACCGACTGGGGTGATGGCGAACTGGACTCTCCACGTATGATAATCCGCCCCCGCCCTCGGTTTTAACCACCGTGCTCTTCCACTCAAGCTCGGCATGTGTGTCGACGTTGGCTACGAAACCACCGGGGCGCTAATTCTTATCCCACTGCTCTGGCCAACCAGTCGATATATCAGAGGGTAAATACATCTCACCGTGGCCTCAAATATACGCACGTGAATATGAATTTATGTATAAATGTATATATCAGAACGCGGGGAAAGCCGCCAGCATTTTTTGTTGAAACCTATCTATATTTTCTCTCCTTCGTAAGAAAGCCTTGTCTCCTATATTTTGGTGTTCAACCCCCTCTCCACCTTACAGCCCAACCTAATGACATACTTCCGTATACCAAGACCCAACACCAACCTGCAGTTTTATACTTGCAAATACGCCACTGTAGGATGCGTCATATACTTTGGGGACCCACCAAACAGATTGGCCACTCAGGTTTTTAACGATTTCCAGCTGCTTCCTCGCGTGGCCTTCAGACCCAATGCACCCCCACGGCTTTATTAACACCGAGCGATAGAACTTCCAGGTACACTGACGAACTGGTATTCATTTACCAGGCCTAAGAGTGAAAGCTTAGTTGGCTCTTACGAACACCGACTTACAACACCGGTAACTTCTCGCTTTACTAAGACCACTATGCCTCATTTCCCACCCCCGCACTCTCATCTTTTATTACGCTCACGCTAACTCTCAGCTAGAGCACCTTCCAGGCATCAAACCTCTCTTTTTGAATTTCAGAACCACCCGGTCATCGTGTTGCATGACTGTATTATATTGCGCACAAAGCTCATCTTCTCCGCCCGCCCACAACCACGCCCATGGCTGGCTGCAACGAATACGGTATGGTTATCCGGTTTCACACAAGAAATCTTGATATGGCTGCTTATGCCCCACCGAGGCCTACTGGAAACTTCTAATCACAAGACTCTCTCATTGTGGAATCCATTTAAACCACCCTGCAAGGGTTTTTAATTGAGGAGGCAGATTGGTGAACAAGCTAGTTTCTAGTGACTCACACTCCTAACATTACGTCACAATATGTTAAGACAACTTGAAGAATTGGACCAGTTCTAGAAAAATGAAGTCAAAGAGATTATTGGTGATATAAGAAGGAAGTAAAAATTATAATCAAAGCCTAATCAAGTCCGGATGTGGATTGTTCCTCGCACATTATGTCAGTTCTCATCTGATCTGTGGCCTGTTGCAGAGTGGAGGGAGGGCCAGGACAGCTTAAGTGCACACTCAAACTGTCTTTGGGCACACAGAAGGGGTTGTGTAGGCGGATGTCGACAGCCTCAGCAGTGGCCGGGATGCAAAATTTTGCTTGTCTTGATTGTCGACCCCGGTTCTTATACAGATCACGGAAAGCCTCGGACACGTTGACTGTGTTACTGGATTCATCTAGGTGTGAAATGACTGCCCTAGTGAGCGAGTTAACTGCTCCAGTGTTTCTAATTGAGTAACAAACGGTCCGGATCCGGTGATGCCCTTCTTCCTACAACGGTGAAAAATCTCTTAAGAACGGCAGCCATCCTTGGAACAAAAGCCCAACATAGACGCAGAAAAGCAACGGGAAACTCAACCAAATAATACATTTGTCTTTTTATCAGCATAACCTGGCGCGTTGTAGGGGTTTTCACCCCCTTTTTTCTTGTAATATTTTGCATCTTGTTGCAGCGGCATTTCGCTCGCTGATTATTCCCTCTTGGAACTCCATATTTCTTCCACCACCTGAGAATTCCCAACATTAGATGATACATGTAGCTTCTCATGGAAATTGTCTCTTTTTTCAGGGGTCATAGTTTCTTTTCATATCCATAAATCTATTAAAATTGGCATTCCTCTTGTCACCTTCACGAAGTTCTTACCTATCTCCTTGCCTTTTCACCTGTGACGTTTTAAAGTGAACTTAGGTATGCATCACGGACCATTTTTTAGCTTCATCCTTATGAATATCGTATTTTCTGCTTCCCAAGGCAATTTTCGCCTCAACGTTCTAACATCCAGCTGATACCTTAAACTTGCCCATGCTGACTCCAAATTGAATCATACTTACTGTTTAGTGCGTCGTTCATTTAATTCAGTTAAGCTGTCCCCACCAATATTCCTCTTTTGCTATGATGATACCCCCCTTTAAAATGTGTGAGATCTTATTGAATGATATCGTAAACTCTGATCATGCTCTCATTCTTGCCTTCAACCGCCGTCGAAAAATAATACAGGTATTATAACTCCTCCCACCTCATGCCCATCCTTCTTGTTCACCTAATGAATGCAGGAGCCCCGAGGTGCCATCAGAGCTGCTTCATCCAGAGGTTTCATTCGGGTTTCCCTCACAATTATGCGCATGATGTTGTCCGCCTGTGCTGGAAGTCTTCTTAGTTTTTTTCCAGTGCTGCATGCTTTGGTACTTAGTACTAATATCTGCTCTGGTTTTTCTGGCTTGCTTATGGCGCACATGGAAGTCAGCCCTCAGCGCCCACTTCGTTCTTTTCCCGTGGAAGAAGGAAAGGGGTATGAAGCTACAGCTGGCCTATGGGCAGGTGAGGCCGGAGATACGGAACCCGAGTCTCCTAACAACATTTCTGTTGGAAGTGGGTCAGATATCCTGACATTTGGATCCCTCTGAACCTGATCGGGACCTGCCGCTCTGGTGTCAATAACCCCAAATTTGACTTTGCGCGTAATATCAACTTCAGCCAGAATCTCGCTTCCGGGCCCATGGTTCACTTCACCAGGTGCTGCCAAGAATTCATTCCTGGATTGTGGATTTGTGAATTCCTCCAGAACCTGTTCCAGATTCTCCTGCACAGCAATCGGCTCCATTCCCTAGCCTAAAAACTCAACTGAGCCCTACCGCCCTCGGTGTCCCGGTCTTCCCCGGCAGGTTTTGACCCACGCCCCTCAATTCTCTATCGCTGGATGTGGCTTATATGCACGCAAGTTCGCCAATGCCCCTAAGTACCACTCTTTGATGTCGATACAGAGTGAAAAACGAAGCAGCGGTTAGTTTGGCTGGAGACCCAGTAAGGGTATTCACTTTGGTCATTAAGCTCGAAAGTTCAAGTTCTTGTTTATTTGAACGCGTGAAAGCTTTAATCGACGGGCTGTTGTTCGGTGTCGCCGGGGACCACGCCGGGTCATCTTTTGTTTCGGAGCCCTTGGTTGTCTTTCCGTGATTGTCTGACCTACATCGGATGGAGAGACTTCAGTTATGGAAGCATCCGTCGTTTGACTGTACACCCTCTTATTTTTTGATGATATCTTTCTCACACTCGCAAAACAGCTGCTTGTCCACCTAGGAGATTTATGTTCTTTTTGCTGGCTGAAGGCATTCAATGATAGGTTTTAACATTTCGGATAGTAGCGTCTACAACAGATATTGCACGTAATACCCACATCCACAGATTCTACGCGCAGTAGGCGGCTGCCCCGTCGTGGCATCTGATCGTGGGTGGAAGCTGCTATTTATTTGTGCACGGATAGGAACTTGTTCTGAATCCCATCAAATAATTTTCGAAAGAAGGAGAGAAACAGTGTCTTGGCGGGGACAACCCCTGATAGGCCTGAGAACACAATTACAGGACAGAGTCCCTAATCATGTGATGCAGCTCATCCACGAAAGTCACAAACAAACTAGAGCTCATCGCCCCTTTCCCGCAGATTGTTATGCTCGTGTCTGTGCATGCCGCCTTCAACAGCTCCACATCACGGTTTAGAGCACGATCCGGCTGCAGGTAACGACAATGTTCTATAGCAGAAGTGAGCTCAATACTAATGTGCTTCCAGACGCTTGCCGCGGTAATGATTTGGAAACTGTTCAGGAGCCAGAACCTCGAGTACGGAGTAGTGCAAGTTCAGCCTGCCTAGCTGAGAACATTTTGTGCCTCCAATAGTAATCATTGTAAATGTATGCATGTTCCATCAAATACAAGCAAAAATAGCATAGATAATTGCTTTTGCTTTACTGGCACGGTGTGCTGTCAGTTATTAGACAGTTAAATAACTGAGCAATTATTTCGTTGATAATTTCAGTTTTTTTCTTTTCGAGGCTGCCTTCGCGATGTTCGCGTGATTGATGCTTGAGGTTTTCTAATTCTCCGGTGCCCGGAATGGATGGAACTCTGCATTGATGGATTTGGGGGACTAAAAGGGAGCTTGAGGAAAAAGTAACATGACGGCCAAGAAAGGCCGTAAAAACAATCCTGCAGTTGAGCGGAAATTTAAGTAGTGTCGGTGACTACGATCTAAATGAGCTACCCGGTTAGATGAAAATACTGGTTGGCAATAAGCCATACCGTGCCACGTCACCACCCACGAAGTTATACCCAAAAATCAGTAGCTGTTACATTTCTAGCACGAATCCAAACAAGTGAAGCAAAGGCGGTAATTGGGCTGCCTGCGTGTTTTACATTTTGATGTGTTTATGATAACAGTTAGGCTATTCACTGCACCCTTATGGCCGGGAACATGCTTCGTTTCATTCCCTATCCTCAGCATTTAGCTTGAGGCTTCTTTAACATCCTCCGGGTCTCTTATAAGCCGCGTAATTTTTTGCACTGTATAGAGTATCTCATTTTTTGTCGGCCTCATATTTCGTGGGTCGGTGGGGTTCTTAGTTTCTGATTCATTCAGAAGGCATATGTATAACATGGGGCCGAATGGAGGGCGCATTACCTTTGCCGTTTTTCTTGATTTTAAGAACCATTTACCAGGCCAGCAATAGTTAATTTACATCGATGATTTTTGGACGGTGGTTGCAGTATCTGCTTACATTAGTTTGAAAAACGGAACAGGTTCCCTCACTTATGGCCGATTCTCACATGATGTAAAACTTTTGGTTCTGTGTGGCCATACGCATTTTGCTGCTTGCTGTGGTCATTAAAAGTATTGAAGTAAAGATTTAAATGGCTCAAAAATCAATTGTCATCTGAAGGAAGGAGGTTCCAAATATTCTACTTAGGGAGTGGTACATAACCCAGAACTAGGCCTTGTCCGCACTAGTCCGTCACTGCAAAACTCGACCGCCTTTGTTTTAGTGACAATCAGGGAACACTTCTGGCCACATCGGGTCTAACTTGCCCTTGAAATAAGGAGCGGTTTTATGGAGATGACTACCAATAGTAGCTTATCTCAAGAATTTACTACCCGATTTGTAGAGGACTTTCATCCCACATTTAATCTAGACCATTTTTTCTCCGTCCAAGTTCGTGAATTTTCAGACCATCCTTTAGCGTAGAAAGGAAAATTGACCACGTTGGTCCTCTTCGCAAAACTAACATTTACTATTAGGTCACCTTTCAGCCTGCTCTTTTTGGTGGGGACTGGATTGAGATGGGTCAATCTTTATTTGTATGGATTGTGTTTCCGACCGTCCATCACATTGTTGCCATAGGTTGCACTCTTTCTATACGTTGGATGTTCCACTGCGGGTACGGTGACAAGGCTTGGACACTTTCCACGTGGGCTACAGGCAACTCTTGGGTTGCCTAAAAAAGATTACCGTATTTTTCGGATGGACCCGAGGTATGCTGCAGTGTAAGACAAGATAAAATTTGCGTTGGAATCAGCTTTCCGCAGGACAAAGTCTTTGTATATGATCGAGAGGGGTTAAAAAAGAAACTTTCAATGGAATTTAATAATGGTGGTACCATCCAAATTTGAAACTCATCGTCAGATTATGAGTTTGACCAGTGCCGATTTTAATCGGGGGAAAAGGCCGCACATATATAAGTGGTGACGGAAGTGATCACAACGGCAGTAAATTCAAACGTACTGAGGACAGTTTTGGTATCAGTGGTATAGGATTGTATCTGAATGGCGGGAAAAGTTTCCCTGGAAGGGCAGGACCGGTTTCGCGGTTGTTGCCGCTCACCAGGTGTGTATACCAGGTGCTCCCTTGCCTAATCTTCCCTTCACTAAAACACTCACTTTTTTAGTGCAGTAATCTCATTCAAATAATATGGAGCTTGCACGGGCGGTGGACCTATTTTAAGTCACAAGGTGATTCTTCCAGGGTTGTTCCGTCAGTTAACATGGCAAACTTACAGAAAGAAAACACATGGTCCTCATTATGGATTTTATCGATCACTAGCCAATTTGCTACCAACTGACTGATTGGAAGAATCTACGTGATTCTGAAAGTGAACTCCTCTTTTATGCACGCCCCATTCGATTCAAATCAGATTACTGCTACGGTCGGGGTAAATTTTGTTTATTCTCCATAAATGGAAGAATTTGCTGAGAGAGGTACAACCTGTCATTAGCAAGCCGCAGATAAGGAGGAGCATATGGACACGAAACTGGAGGATGTACGAGAAAAGAACACTAGAGGTGGAATGTATCAAATCAACCGGACAATTCAAAGGGATACGGTGAAAGCTCTAATATTTTCTGTCACCAGTTTTTCATTGTGCTAACTTGTTCCATTGCTATGACAAAATGATTTCAACAATCTCCTCTGTTCCCATTTTACGGCAAGCAAAAGAAGTCACTTTAGTAGTGGAGTTTGAAGAAATATAATGAAATGAGGAGGAAAAGTATAAAAAGATGTAAAATTGTACGCAACATAAGCAGGATTACCGTATTTAGTGGGCCATCTTTCGACTAATGGGTGGAGAGGCGGAGGAGCAGACGTAAAACGAACCTTTGTGCACTTACAAAAACGAGCAAATTATCCGCAATAAGTATATTAATTAAAATAAGTCTACGTGCGACTCATATAGAAACTTGCTTTTGGTGTCTGAGGTGAAATTGTTTCACTGGAAACTGATCTTATTTAGGCACTTGCTTCTCGGACACCATATTGCTTGAGATGAAGCTTTAGCAAGGCGTTTATGTTGAGTGCAAACCGAACCTGAACGGAAAATGTTCGCGTTTCATACCCTGACTCCTATGAAAGTGCTAAGGGAATGCATTGCTGTGGCAGCTGTATTGCACGATAAGCCGAGCCTTAGCTTCTTTATCCGGCGACCTCTTGATTTCTGGCAGTAGAAGACCACCGTTGAAGGTGTTTTCAAGGTAAGTTTTCGAAAATCCCTCGAGAGTTTTTGGGTGGAGCATATTCACGTTCTTCCTCGAAAGTCACAGAAAATATTTGCACATGCTCTTGTTGTAAAACGGTTTCTCAGTGTGAGTTTACAAGAAGCACTTTCGCCACCACGGACACTGCCGATAACAACGAGCCGGCCTGTGACATACACGCTGTCACGATTCTAGACGTTCTCTTAATGCGCACAGATCCTTAATTGTTTTGCCAGTGAGTAGGTGCCCTGACTATTACCGAATACGTCAAAATAGTTCCTTTACTAGCGTCAACGGATATAAAAAATGTAAAATGAATGTAAAGTAGTACAAGAAACCCCTTTCTGTTCATTAACATTCATACTGAAAACAACATTATTTTATTCGTGTAAACTGCCTCCATATGAATTCTGGTTGTTTTTTATTGCTCTAAACCCCTGTCATAAAAGAGGTCCTTAGTGTTGTCTTGAGTGTGAGTCGCTGAGATTGAAATTCGCCGCAACCGCCTTTGATGATCCCCTCTGTTTCTAACCTATTTTTGTATTTCAGCCGCAGTTTTCGATTTGTTGTTCAATTTAGAGGCTTTGAAGCCTCTGAAGTACACCACTGAGGTTTGATTGTAACACTGCTTTATTTGTCACATGTAACGCGTGGCTAGTTGAAATGGACTTTTCTTTGAATTGTGTCGGAATCAGCCTCTAGTTTTCACCCAGGCTTTCAACTGACTGGACTTCACAGTATTCACCATGCTTGGCGGTTGCTGATGATTGGAGCACGCATTAACTCGGCAAAGCCTTCCGAATCAGAGGACAACGCTCTGCAGGTGAAGCAACCTCCCTTGTCCACATCGGTCGGTCTTGTTTCCTCCTCGGGCTCTGGTATGTCAGTTTGTTCTGAGGCTTTGGCTGGTCTGTTGTTAGCTGAACTGGAGTAAAGGTAGGTTGAGGAATATTTAGAATTGGGTAAGATACGTAGGCTGCTGGAGGTGAAAAACTGGACTGAATTGGTGACGCTTTTTTGGCATACGCCGCGGGAAAAAACCCAGTAGCCAGAGATGAAGTTAAGAGTGCAGTATTGAGCAGTGAACATCCATCTCGCTACTAGTGTAATTGCCACGTACAGAACGATGCGCCCTGAGCAACGCTCGCAGTTTAAGTGGCAGAATCTGTAGTGGACTATTGTTTGAATTTACATAGGGTAGAATTGGAATCGCTTTTGGGCTGTTTGTTTACCTGTTGAAGGTTTGCAAAACTGTTTGAGTTCTAGGTTGAGGGCAGACTTCGGGATGATGGCCAGCATCTACTTTATCCGATGCAATACTGCGATGGACAAACAAAGAAAGCAAATGTAGAATGTGCTGTGAAGCCTTCAGGGTTGGCATGCAGTGGGGATGGAGTAGCCCTTAGGAGAGTTGTATGAACAAGATCAGGCAGTACTTGGTTCTATGGCTGACAGCTAGCTGCTAGGTTTGAAGCCTCTGGTGGAAGATTCAGATGCTCTGACGGAGTTGTCGTTGAAAAGGCCCAGTGTGGAGTCATGCTGAAGCAGGCAAATTACTCATCAGAACTTGAATCTTTGTAGACCCTGGAATGAACTGTTTGAGTGCTATCCACGAGTCTCCGGGACTTGCGGGTCTGGAGGGTTGATGATATTTTGGGGAGAGGAGATAACCTTGAGCTCTAAGATCCGCTGCAATTGGTGTCCTGTGGGGCGCGGGCTGCTCGAATCAGGTTTCGTGAACTGGCTGTGTATAGCAGAGCTCAGGGGCACCGTGGTCACCCATCAGGGAGATTATTGTATTCAGAAGCAGCACTGTTCTCGCCGGAAAGGGTAGTTTTTCGTTGATCGCACCTGATAGGTGGCAGGTATGCAATGGAATACACGCACTTGAGGAAATTTCGCGCTTCCTGTCTCGCGATTCATCTGGTCGTTGGGCTTTCCTTAAGAAAATAAAGATTCGATTTTGTGTCTCAAATGTGGACATTAGTTCAGCTACCGTCCTGTTTCCTAGCCAAGCTTAAACCCTAGGAAGGCAGAGACGGTACCAACCTGTACTGCGTTGAACACAAGGGTGATATACTGGCCGCGTTTTGCGTGTTTCAACACAAGAGCTAAAGATGGAGAGCCCAAGGAAATCTGGCCAGTGAACCGATAAATTTACGGCCACTCTTGGACCAGGTTGTCTTTTCAGTTTAGTTATGCTACCAGTACAATTTTGCGGACCGAGGGCCCTGTGGAGACCTACGGTCTACTGGATACACGGCTCAATATAACTTTAACATGAAAAGTCCTTTCGGAGCCAGTGGGCTTGAAGGCATCCCCTTCTCACTTTCGACTCCGAGGGCAAGTGAGACCACCAGTTTAAATTAGGGAATGAAAAATCTGGGACAAAATTCACTGCTAGAAATTAAATTTTTGAATAAAGGATAAGTTTATCCAGTTATTGGGCCCTTTACTCTAACAGTTAATTTCCTGTTGAATGCGACGGTTTTCTCTTGGCATCACCCGTGTTGCGGAGACAGGAATAATCTGAAATGCCCGACAGTGCAAATCCTCATGAAAGCCGGCCTTCTAGAGGCACATTGCGCACAGAAGCATAGATGCGGTGCGCGAAGGAAACCCTAAGCCGTGCGAACGCTTTTTTGATGGATTGAGTTCTTATCAGTAACCGGGAACTACTTTTCGTGAGCATGGTAAATCATTCTGCAACTGATATCTGTCCCTTGACCAAAAGGATGGATCTATCATACAAGTTCGATGTCTACGAGGAGGATGCATTGACAATTGATCCCTCATCAGAAGATGAACAACCGGTTGACGTATTTGCCGATGGCCTAATCTCGTCGGATGGACATTATGAAGTGGCACCTCTGTGAGGGAATCCTGCATTTAGTCTTCCAAATAATTATATTGTGGCGAGAGCGGGATAGATGGTCCGAGAAAAAAGCTTTTGCTCCATTCTGAGTTCTTTAGTTAGTGTTCTGCAGCAATGGAAGGGTGCACACTAAAGGGCCACTCCGAGTTAGTTCCTGGTTTGCGGTTGAAAAAGGAATCCGGGTCTGAGAGGTACTTGCTACATCAAGCTGCAAAAAAGCCTAAAAACCTTACAAGTTCAGGACAGTGTTCGAATGCAAGGCTGCATTTCAGGGAGGCTAGTTTACCGATTACTTGCCACAGGGGCCGGACAAGACAGCAATTATGGCCGGAGTGTTGCTTCGCGTTTGAAAGTATCTGATGCATTTGTGGCTGACCATAAAGTAATGTTCATGCGTGTTTGAATGCCGAGGAAGTGCAAGGGAGCACCAGGTTTCTTCGGTGGTAAGTGCATAACTGGGTGGTAATCCGGTAGGACAACGAATAAATGCCCACACATCTCCCGCCATTTCTTCCTGATTTTGTGCAAAATTGGCCTAGCTTCGTGCGACAGACAATTGAGGAGGACAATACGAGCATTATGTATCCAGGCCCTTGTTTGATGGTTTCTATGCAAACCGCTGCCTGGCGTCCTCGTATACGCTGGAGTGTTAGATGAGTGTGTCAAGGTCAGCCTGACGTGAAACCCAGGTTGTCACGTATTTTTTGCCGTTCCCGTTCTTTATACTTATAACTGCATTCCTCCTTTTGTAGCACACATCTGAGCAGTGCGTAGCCAAATTCACATCGGATCCCGAAATCAAAAGGCGATCATCCGTGGTATTCTACGATACTAGATTATTGAATGAACAATAACACCAAAAAGATACAGACCTCAATAATGAGATCACAAGGACTCAACAAACGAGAAGCCGAATTTCGGCTTGCGAGCGAGGAGCACGTGCGTCAGGCAGGTCCAGAACAAGGATATGACAAAGTAGCGCTCTGGGCGCGGACAAACAACAATTGGTCCATAAAAACAAACAGTGCGTCAAAACAAGTCAGTAGTGTAGGCAAGTGAGTAATGTAAAGAAAAATATGGAACTGTAAATGTTTTAGGGGGATTTTCCACGACCGGTCGTTACAACGCCCACCAAAATCCTCCCGAATCCCTAAAAAAGCCAAAGGTTTGGTATAAAGGTACTGATTGTTTCTACCTACCCAGGCCCTGATGTCAGTGCGCGTGCTGAATGCTTGTTGTCAACGTTCTACTCATGGTCGCAATTAATCCGTTGGCCACATAGACGTGAGGCTATTCTACATATTCCACGAGAACAGCTGACCGATGGCGGGCGTGAGGGGGGATCATAGATGCTGTCCTTGGAAGGGCCATCATGCGCTGGCTGTATGTGCTAGCGTGAGCGTGTGTATGATGTAATTGCAGCCACTTCCACATATGCAAAAGACATTTCATTAACGTCAACAAAAACAAATTGCGAACACCGTCACATGTTTGATAGGGGTTGCAGAGCATAGCGTGCGTAGGATACTTGCGTATGTGTCCGTATGTACAATGGAATCGCATGTACCACCGCATATCAAAAAGGACTTTCTGTACAGTCAAAGAAAGACTGTGAGCACTGTAAAGTGCTTGACGGAGACAATGTAATATAAACGAGTATAATGTGGGCGTGTGTGTGTGTGACCTAATCGCAGCTACTTCCACGTATGCAAGAGACATTCAGTAAAGTCAACGAAAAACAAAAGGCAAACACTGTCACATGTTTGATAGGAGTTACGGGGTATAGTGTGCATCGGGTATGTGCGAATGTGTCTGGATGTACAATGGAATCGCATGTACCACCACATATCGCAAAACCCTTCTGTAACGTCGAAGGAAGACTGTGAGCACTGTAACGTGTTTGACGGAGACGAGGTGGTATAACGAGTACAATGTAGGTCTGTGCGTGCGTCGGGGTTTATGATGGCTCGATACTTCAGTGCGTCCTGAATGTTCCCTCACATGCGTTTTCTTTACCCACCTCGAAAACGAATGCGAAATAGTCTACTGGGCCTAAGCATTATCAGTTTCTCCGCCTTCACTCTCGAGTAGGCCAATATTGCGTATGTCACGAATTAGCGCTCCGTTATCTGTCTTCATCTTCACCGTTCTTATCATTCCGTCAGTGCTTTCGATGGTTTCCATAACTACTTCCAAGGACCAGGTGCTGAAATGTGAGCGTTCGTCTGCGATCATCACCACATCCCCAACCTTGAATGGTCTTGTTTTCACCAGCCACTTCTGTCGAGTCTGCAGAGCTGGTATGTACTTCCACAGCCAGCGCCTCCAGAAAACCTTGGCCTGATAATTCGCCTGCTTCAATCAGTGGAAGTAGCTCTCACAAAGGCTCACCGGCCCTTGGAAACCCTCGTTCGGCCTTAACATCAATAAGTCCTTCGGAGTGAGCGCCAGATTTGTAGGGTCGCCGTTCATTATGGAACCAGGGAGCGGCTGTTCAGAATTCTCTCTACGTTAGTCGGCGTCTCGTCGTCGGGCGGTCGCTGCTCTATGATCGACAGCAATAGCTGCCAGGCGGACCGGATCATTCGATCCCATACGCCGCAGCGGTGACTGGCCTGCCGGGGGGGGGGTTGAAATACCGTCGTATGCCGTAGGCTACGGTTTGATCCTACAGTTCGTCCCTGTTTGTGCCCTTGTGCCAACACTGCAATTCCCGGTGGGTGCCCACAAAGTTCGACCCATTATCTGATTATATATCGGCCGGTACGCCTCTTCGGTTGATAAATCTCTGCAAGGCCCGTAGAAACAAATCGGTGGTCATCAAATGGGCGACTTCTAGGTGTACCTCGCGTGACTTCATGCACATCATGATACACCCACATCGTTTTTCCAGTCTCTTCCCGCACTTGATCCACAAGGGCCCGAAATAATCCAGCCCGGTTTCGCTTAACGGCCATCAGCCCGTAGTCACCCTGCATTCTGGTACAGGGGCCATGTGTTGTTTGCCCGCCGTTGCATTGCGTCCCCTACATTGCACACACCGTCGGATTACGCGTTTTACAGTCTCTCGTCCTCTCAGCAACCAAAGGCGCTTTCGGATGACGCTCGTCACGTGACTTTCCCCTGCATGTCCCTCCACGGCGTGGACATGTTGGATCATTAGCTCCACTACAGGTTGTCTCGCAGGCAGCAGTATAGGATACTTTGTGTCGAAGCTCAGGTGGGCGTTGGTCAGCCTACCATCCACCCGCAACAGTCCATCACTGAGTTTGGGGTTTACAAGCTTCAATCCGCCTCTTGAAGATGATATTTCTTTGTTGATTGAACCCACTTCTTCCGCGAAAGCCTCGCGTTGTATCATTCTGAAAATATCGTATTCTGCAGCTTGTTGCTCATCGGGGCTTATCGGGCCGATTCGGATCCGGCCTGAGGGGCGTAGCCCTTTCATGACTAGCAGATTTCTCTTGAACCTGGCTAACCGAACTAAAGCACAAAGTGTCTTCATCCAGGAAGAAAACCCGACCAATCGCAGTAAAATGGATGTCGCTTCGACGACGTTGGCCGCTATCACTACGCCTTTGATCTCCAGTTCTACTTCCGTGGGGGTTTTTGATTCGTGCACGGGCCAGTCCTGTTTAGGCATTTGCAGGATGTTTGGCCCTCTCGTCCACTTGTCTAGTTGCCTGAAGTTGTTCGCACCTCGGGAGCACAGATCGGCTGGGTTATCGCCAGACTTGACAAGCTTCCACTGGTTCATTGCTGATTGATCGTGGATAATCGTGAGTCGGTAGGCAACGAAAGTACTAGACCGGCTCCGGACGTCGTTAATGTAGTAAAGTACCATCGTTGAGTCCGTCTAAAAGCTAGAAGACGAAAATTAGAAGCCAAAACATCTCTTCACAGCTTGTACCGCCGTGAATGCTAACACGGCTGCCCTGAGTTCGAGGCGTGGGATCGAGACCGGCTTCAGGGGAGCATCGCGGGCTTTAGCGAACAGGATCCTCGTAGTATATTTTCCATCTCTTGTGCACCGTCGTCCGTACACCACAACTCCATAACCGACTTCGGATGCATCGGAAAATGCATGTAGTTCTCCCGTCCGTGTTGCATGACCAGGAGTCAAGCATCGTAGAATCCTTGTGTCCCCTTATTTATTCAAGGTTTTCAAAAAGTTTTCCCAGTCCAGCCGGTCCCCTCGGTCCAGTGACTGGTCCCAATCAACTTCCTCACGGCACAGCCACCGCAGCAAGAGCTTTCCGGGTGGCAGCCAGGGTGAGACGAACCGAGCGGGTCGAACAGACTTGAGAGAGCGGATAGTATACCCCAACGGGTTACTGGCAGCTCGGGAACGTTCAGCTCGAAAACAAAAGTCCGTTTCCGCGTCCCATTGTATTCCTAAAGTGCGTTCGGTAGGGAGTAGAGAGCCGTCCAAATCTCTAACCCTTTCGGCTCTCTCGTGGCACGAAATGACCTCGAGCATTTCTGAAGCTTTCGATATCTATCTTGTTAGATGGAAGCTGCCCTCTTCTAGTAATCTTGTCAGAACTGTGAAGAGCGCTGGAGCCGATTCTATATCATCGAATGACCCAAGATAGTCGTCGACGTAGAAATTCCTGCTGACGCTATCTACCACCCACCGATGGACCAAATCTCCATGTTTGTTTTCAACTTCCCGAATGGCGTAGTTTGCACAGAACGGTGACGATATGGCTCCGAATGGGTGGACGGTCATCCTATAATTTACCACTGCGTTGTCCCGGTCGTTCTCTTCCCACCACAGGAAACGCAACGCATTTCGTTATTCTACTGGTATTTTCACCTGGTGAAACACTCCTCTAATGTCGGCAGATAAGGCCACTCTACCTTATCTGAAAAGGCACAAAACGTCGATTAGTGGCGTGGTCCAGTCAGGTCCTTGTAGTAGGCGATCGTTTAACGACTTGCCCTGGAACTTGGTAGCACAGTCAAAAACCACCCGCAGGTTTTTGGATTTCTTGGGGTTGATAACCGGGTGGTGAGACAGATACCAGGTACCCCTTTTGCCGTCGGTGTTGGCGGGTACCTTTTCAACGTGGCCGAAAGCTTCATTTCGCTTCGTTAGTTCTGCGAGTCGTTCCCACAGATCCTGGTCTCGAACGAAGCTTTCTTTCAGTCGTGGTAGTTGGTGGAGAACGTAGCTTCTGTTATCAGTCCACGGGTCAACAGATGTGCGCCATGGGAGGGGAACCTCAAGCTGTATTTCAAGGCCTCTGGTGCCTTGCTGCACCGTTTGTAAGGCGAAACGATCCTCTTGAGAAAACGATGGCCTTTCGCCTCCGATGTAATAATACTCCTTTTCATACAGCCGCTGCCGGTGACACTCTATGCGGTCCGTTTCGGCGGATAAATAATTTACGGAACCACATCCCTCTACTGGACCATGTAACATCCATCACAGGGCCGTGCGTACGGCATAAGGTGCCTGGCGGTCGCCCACTCTCTGGTCAAGTACCCAATGCGCCTCTGGCACGTCGCAACCGATGAGGAGATTCACTTCATCGTCTTGCCAGCCTTCAACGGTCACATCCTGCAGGTAGGGCCTCCTAGTCAAGATTGCGTTCACCGACCTTGGTGCTCGCATGGGGAGATCAGCTAATGTGAATGCTTCTCTCGGTTCGATTTGCTCGTTAGTGCCTAAAGAGATGAGTTGTTACCCCAACCGGCTGGCAGTCATTACTCGTGTTCCTCCCACCGTGCTCTTTGCTAACGACTTTGCACCTTTAGCGAGTTGGTGCTTGTCAGCAAACCGCTCTTTCACTAGGGTAGCGTCAATCCACTGTCGACGAAAGCCATATCTTTGACCACCCAGTTGGGGTCACCAATCCCATGGCAACTACCCCTAAAGGTACTGGTTTACTGGCAGACCGTGATGTTGTACAAATAACACTGGGCTCGGTGCTTGCCTTGGGTATAGTCTCTCTAACCTGGTGTAACAGTCGATGGTGTCTGCTCGTGCAGCCCTCGTGACCACATCTGTTCCTTGTTCTACAAACCGCCGCCCGCTGCGTGGTGCTGAGACAAATAAAGCACTCTCTTTTCATCCTCGCCACTCCCCATTGTTCGTCTTTCGTGGAGCTGACGAACTTGGGGCACTCTAGTGGCCCATGGCTAGCGCCACAGAACCTGCAACTTGGTTGCCCTATAGCATCTCGTGAAATGGCGTGTGCATTGGTCCAGGGCTGATATTTCGGCTGTTCCCGAGCAGTGGTTTGGACCTGGCTAGTACTAGACTTGTTTGCTAGGTTGCCGTCCCGGATAAGTCGGCCGAACCTGCTGTCGGCTATCTTGATTTGCCCGTCCAAGTATTCGGTCAGGTCTTCGAAGTTAGCCTCCCTGTCGCTTCGGCTTATCCGTTCTGCTTCTTCCGCCCACCGACCCTGTTTTTCGGGAGAGGGGGGATGGACTATGCCTTCCAAAGTGTGCATGGCATCTAGGTCAGCCCTGTAACCTAAATGGCCGAGGGCTTTTGAGCAGTTCTGCAACTTGACCACCAGGTCGGCCATTGTGTAGGCATCGCCCTTGGTTCTCTTTGCCTCTACCATCACGCCCTCTATCAGGTTACGGGCTACTTTGAAAGGTTGGCCAAACAGGTCCCTCAGAATCTTCCTTGCCCGAGTGTGGCCTTGTTCCGGGTCGAGCATGGTACACCAATCAATAGCTTCTCGTGCTCGGCCTCGACAGTAGTGAGTCAGATAGAGCAACCTTTGCCCAGGGTCGGTTATCTTATTTTCGACGAAAGCTTCGAACTGCTTGGCGAACTTGCAGTAGTGTCCATATCACCCATCTAAAGCCGTCGGTTCTACTCTTGGCAAATCGATCGTTGGTGTTTTGTAGTCGGAGGCCGGCATGGAGTTTCCTGTTTTATTTGACCCAATCTATCGGAAATGTCGCAGTCGTTTGCCTCATGCTCAGGCTGTTTCTGTATACAATTCTTTTCTGCTTCCTTTGCCTGTTGTCTAGCCGATAACAGTTGTTGTTCTAGGTCTAATATCCTCAGTCTATATAGATCAACATCCTTACAATCCATATTGCCCTCAGTTATACATGAGCTAGCACTGACAGGACCAGGCGATCTAGCATTAACCAAAAGATCAAAGGCATCCAAAACCTCACCAGCGACTTGCCGTATTATTTCTTGCCCAGATTCCAATGTCTTCGATCCTTTTGTTGGCATTTTGCGTGTTTTCTCGTTCCACTTTGATCCATGAAGTATTGTAACGAACGTTTGAGCAATGCATAGCCAAATTCACATCGGATCCCGAAATCAAAAGGCGATCATCCGTGGTATTCTACGATACTAGATTATTGAATGAACAATAACACCAAAAAGATACAGACCTCAATAATGAGATCACAAGGACTCAACAAACGAGAAACCGAATTTCGGCTTGCGAGCGAGGAGCACGTGCGTCAGGCAGGTCCAGAACAAGGATATGACAAAGTAGCGCTCTGGGCGCGGACAAACAACAATTGGTCCATAAAAACAAACAGTGCGTCAAAACAAGTCAGTAGTGTAGGCAAGTGAGTAATGTAAAGAAAAATATGGAACTGTAAATGTTTTAGGGGGATTTTCCACGACCGGTCGTTAAACCTTGCTTGCATCGTCGGCCAAATCGAAGAAATAACTTATTGGCGCGAACAAATGCTGCACATCACTGTGCAGCCACTAGTTATAATCGTGAGCAAGAGTTAATGATCATCCTAGATCTTTTCAACCTCAACTAATGTTTGTAAAACACACCATTTATTTAGCAAATCCTCCTTGGTCCTTTCCAAGATGTCACCTGTCTGGAGCATCTACATTCCACATGCTGCTACTCGGTTTCTCCACCATTCTTTCCGCGCGTCTACTCGTGCATCTTCTAAGGTTTCTGTCCTACCTTGTGGTTCTTTCTTACTCGTTTCTCATTGTCCATGATGCTCTACTTTACCATCGTTTATTTCCCTCCACAAGAGTGATCTCCCATTCTATCCAGTTCATCGATCCCTTATCTGAAATTTGTTTCTCCACACAGCTTGTCCCAACGACCCATAAAATAGTGCGGTATCCACCGCACTCTATAGGAATGCTATCTCGCTATACCACACATCGAAATTCCACTGGCTCACTATCCCTGACAGCACTCACATCCTATAGCCCAATCTGTATAGCCATCTCCTGTCCCTCATTGGAGCCTAGATAACAGAACAGCCTGTGCATGAATGGCTCTCTCGTATATTACTGATCTGCCTGAACCCTTTGATTTGTCGCTGGCTAATAGACCGGCTTTCTGTTATCTTCGGTACCTCCCGCCTAGGTTTTACCCCTTATACCATCCCGGTCCACAACCAGGTCCCGGAAAACCGGAGTCACTAAGGTTGGCAAATCCAAACACATTCAACCCCTTCCGACAAGTGACCTCTGTTCTGTCGTCCTTGTTGATATCGGTTACGAAGCCTGTAGTAGTTCTGATGATATTTAACAGAGTTTCATTGGGCCCAAAAGCAAAATCAAGCCTATTGTTGGAATCCACCAGATGAATACACCTCTGGCTACCCATAGATGTGCTAGCAGTGTCAAAAGCGTTTGCAACAACCAACGAATTTGTTCGTCTGATTGATTCCTGATTTTTGTGGGCGCCACTTTTTCCGCTTGTGTACACCACCAAAATACCGTTTAGTCCCTCCGGTACACTCGTTATCCCGCTCCGGCGTTCCGAGTTCTGCTCTTTGACGCGCTACTGAGTTTATTCTTAATCGTGTTATTAACCGAGGACCAGGGTCTTTAGACTTTATACGGGAGCATGTTCTGACTTAGCTTAGGAAAGTTCTGAACCCACTTTGACCCCGTAGCCGCTAAATCTCCCCGAAGTTTAGTTTCGGCGGGGTACCCCCGCTATTCCGTTGCCACCGAAATACACCGGTGCATTACTGACAACGAGAAAGTCGTAGTTTTTAATGTTCAAGACGGCTTGCTTCTATCATTTGTCAAATACACCATATTCCATTCGTGTGATATGGCTCACGATAGATGCCCCTGCATTGGGTTGATAAAAACGTCCCAGCTACTTAGCTACCACCTGCTATTCCATTTCTTGGGCGACCCAAAAGCTAGAGAGTTAAGCAACTACAAGTCGACTGTTGCTGCTGGTTCACCTACTAGGGACTTCAAGATACTCCGCGTCAAGACAGCCCCTCAGCTGGAAGTATCTCGAACACTCAAAAGCAACTCTGCCGTATTCATGCAGGCTGACTCCACTGGTCTTGAGGTGAAGGCAACCCAGTGCCCCACTGGCAAGACGACACCAGCCGGTCCGGCAGCCGATGCTGCCAACGTGCAGACTGTTGACCTAGATTTGGTTTCCTTTCCACCATCGGCCCCACTCCCACACCAAAGCTTCCTTCTAGCCTCTGCCCCAGTAACCTAGGCCTACGAAATCTCAAGCCCCCGGACCAAAAGCATCAAACTGTCTTTACATAACTGGCAAAACCACACTTCGTCTTCTTAGCCCCAAACTCAAAACAGGACACAGGCACAACCACCATCCTGAGATGTATCAGTTCATACCAATAACTCGAGCCGTTGACAATTGTTTTCCACCACCTTTCTCACCCCAAGGACACCGCACACCACCCGTTCGACGCAAACTTAACCCCTCCACATCCTAATGCTCCTCATGGGAGCTCCTCCTAACCTCCTTTGAGCTTAACGTTTTCTCCACCCAAGATTGCACTTGTTCAACCGATCACCTTACCCAAAAGCCCTCACTCACAGTCGGCATTCCGTGAAAGAATACCCTCGGACTCTGTGAGAGTCAACCAGATGGGCCGCCATCCAGTTCCATCCGAAGCCACTGACCTTTTGCGTAGGAGTAACCTCCAGAGCCATTCTCATGCCGTGAACCCCCTACTGCCCCACCCACAACACCACAATCTCTCCTTTCTACCAATCGAACGGGAAGCGCAAATTCTCCTTCTGTTTTCCTACTCTTTATCTCTTCCTGCCCCTGGACACCAACCCCCATGTTGAGGACTTAGCATGCCCCCGCCCCCTCCCCCTATTCCACCGGTCTCCGCTTATTCCCAAGGTACCAATCACGTACAGTACAGTAATTCCAGGATCATACCTGTAACCTCCCTCCGCACCGTATTTATTCATCGCCCCAACTCACTAGCCCCCGTACCCTTCAGAAGTTTCCAAAGTTTCCCATATCTGGCCACCCCATTCCCACCCTCTCACTCCACACTATCTCTCAGTTACTCACTTACATTCCTCCACCTCTATGCCCATCTGTCAGCCCTATATTGATCCTGTCAGACGGGTAAGTTATCCGCAGCCGAGAAACCATTTTTTGCCGACTGGGGCCTTTCACAACCCTGGCCCCATGGCTACTGGTCCTACGGACCACGTCGATAACCTTTCGCAAACCTACTTTACTGATCCCCCTGAAAGATGGTCCATTAACGGTATCTCTTCTCTTCAACTTGGTTGGTCGGCCCTCGTTCGGGGCTCAAATCATTCAATATATAACCACCCAACTGGTCCCGCTGAAGCGCTTCACGGCTCGACCCTAGATACTCGAGTCAACCGCAAACTATGTCCATCCCGATACCACAATAGCCGTTACAAACTGATCGATCCTTGACGTCATATATTAGCTCACTACATCTTCAAGCCCGGAAACCCACCCCCACGAAAGTGGGCTACCATTATTCTCACTTAACTCTCGGCCTACTTTAAATAAGTTTCACCATATGACGTCATGGAATCAGGTCACAATATCATTCCCATTGCCGAAACCTGGATCACGGAACACACTTCCACAGACGGACACCTGTGTGAGGTATACAAGATTTTAGGGCAAATAGGGAAAAGAGAATCAGGGGTAGGTGCATGGTATACTTAGAGCACGCCCTTCTATTATGTCTCATTGGACACACAGCACTTGAATCAATCCTGGATACTCAATGGGTTAAATTTCATCTGTCAACTACTGTCATGCAAGTTGGTTAAGTCTACCACTCATCCTTCTCTGATACTGCTGAATAATCTCCAATTGGAGCTTTTGATTATCGTTTGCCACCACTCTCGGCAACGAAAACTACAGCCCATGATTTAGCTTGGCCTAAAATATCCTGGACTACACTCACAGCACCTTCCAGTCTACTAGACTTTATCCCATATATTCACATTGGGTATTGGGTGCAACAAATCAAGACCCCTACTAGAAGCGCTAACATTTTAAATCCCATATTCCTACACAGGGCTATCATCTTTTCTGTTACCGTTCTGCTTAGTTTTCAAGGAGGTCACTATAAGATAGTAGCGGGTAATCTTTTCCCCCATCCCGATTCACCAGGCTATCCGATCCGAATCAATAACCATCACCGTTTTGAATTAAAACCATCTGCTTGGCCCCATTGGACTTGCCAGAATTCTTATCTGCCCCGACCCAAAATCTCTAAAACGACAAAGGAACTCCGCAAAAATATAACAATTTGATGATCAATTTTCCAAAATCCTCCCTCAAGTGTGGCTAGTCGGCTATTTTTCTGGCTCTCCATGCCAAACGTTACCCGGCGTCTTCAGCCAAATACTGTTTTCCTTCTCTTAAGGAATTCCGCACTATGTCTGCCTACACCACCTCAAATGGCCTGCTAAGTGAACTCGAGTAAGCCTCAGTGAACCATAGACTGAAGCATCTTCATATATATGCACATTCGGTGCTATGTTCTACCAGTCCTTTCAAAATTTCTGCTTTCCACCATTTTATGACTTTCCGTTGCCAGTTTTGAAACCGACTCATTTCTACCGCGCACCTTGATGGCTGTGTACTTCATTCAAGCACCTCCGAGATTTGTTTTACTATTGGCGTGACTCGCGCCTCCTCCTTTCAGACTCTGTAATCGTTTTATACTGCCAAGTAACTTTGGGCACTCCAGTCATGCCCTTATACGCGCACTCCGAGCGCGGTTGAGAAATATACCACCACCATCAACCGAGGTTGGAGCAGATTTTTCTAACAGCTAATCCCTAACGGGAGGCTGAACACTTTTCTAGAAGCTCATTCCAACCGCCCAACACTCCCCTCTTGGGAAATCTAAATCTGCCTTCCCCAGAAAGTGTGTCACTTTACAAAACCTGCCCCCAAGCCCACGACCTCTCCTTCCCCATCAGACTTACGCGTCTTCCCGATATTATCCGGGATCCGAAAAAATCAGCTCCACATTGAGGAAGCCCATACCTTGAGACACTTCCGTAAGGCTTTAAAACTCTCACTCCCAAGTAAGTCCGGGAAATCGAAAGCAAAACCACCTTTCGGTGCCTTGTTACCGAGATCTTCGGTCCACTCCCCTTCTGGTATTACTGAAGCCTCCAACCCTTGCTTACCACTTATAAGGCCCTCCTACAGACACGACCCCCCGAATCCGTTCGTCAATATCAACCGTATATCTGCCTACCATTACAGCAAGGCTCATTTACCGCTACAAAGTGTCTGCCGATCTTGGACCAAGATGGGCTGACCTCAGCGGCAATCACTAACGATGGACCAGGCCTACCAGTTCTATTATGAACTTATTCACTTCGTCACCCAGTTCCAGTTCGACATTGTTGAATTCGGAGCCCCGAGTCGTCATTCCACGACACGGAAAAGGACCCTTCCACGAAATCTTTAATTAAGATCTCATCAATCAGGCCCTTTGTCGTTAGCAGTCTTGGAAGTGATTGGTAAAGACGCCACTGTTACCTACCTTCCAGTTTCATGCCTTCTACGTAAAGGCAGCACGGGTTTCTCAAATCGAGGTCATGCTCAACTTGTCAGTTCGATTTCCTCGACCTAGGTACTAGGGCTTTTGATGACGGGAAGGCATTAGTCACTGTCTACCGTGATCTGTTGAAGGCTTTCTATCTTGCTCTACACCCACAACTCACTGCTAAACTGCGTTCATTTATCATCACCAGTCTACTCCTTTCTTGGTGGCAATCCTATCTCATTCATCGTTCTCAAGAGGTCCTCACCAAAGGCCACACCTATGACCCGGAACCTGCCACAAGTGTCTCCATAAAGAGCAGCGTGCCGGATCCTTCTCCGTATTGAGTGCATATCAATGAGGCACCGGATCTGGTACTCCATGGCGCACCGTTTTTACCTGCGGATGTGTAAAAATAGTCTTCTCTTCCAAGTCCACTGGCGCTACCTCTACACTCAGCGACATTTCCGCTGACCTTTCTGTACATGTATTTTGATGCAACTCCCAGATGATGAATTTTTCCGCCAATAAGTGCAAAACCATAGGTTACACATTCAAGTTGCCCCCTGGATTCTGAACTCTTGGTGGGTATTCAGTTGCTGCTGACCTGCCATCAGCTGTTTGAGCCTCATCTGCTCTAGTTCTCTGCCTTTCTGAGCAAGCTGCCATTCAAGCGGCCAAAACCAGAAAAAGCGTGGTCCGTCATTCTTGCTAATTTCGTTTCCGAAGCGGTATCTTCAGCATCCTGAGGTCCCATATCGGGCCTTGCCTGAATACTGTCCGATAACCCTTTCCAGTGTGTCAGAATCCGAAGGTCTGCGGTAGAAGGCTTACGCAGGCCTTTTGTTAAACAATTAAGTGGTCAGTCCCCGTCATCAGGCTATAGAAAACTATGCCAGGGTCTGAACCTTGATCTGCTCTGGCTCCGCCACTTGACACCAAACTTGATGTTCTCGAATAGCTTGCTTCGTAACTAGTTATATTCCTCTTACCAATTAAGCTTCTCCCGTGGAACCCCTTGCCTACTTCAGAACGGGCCCCTTACCGTCCCGTCCACCGTAGCTACATCGGCCATACGGGTACACGTTTTTCTTCTCGTCCACCCTCAGTTGTGGGACAGGTTGCCCGTCAGCATAAGAGCATCTCAGGCCAGACCCCAATTTCTATCGGTGCTCACCCCACATTCCAAAGTAACCCGTGCACTTCAACTATCTAATGTGTGCTTATATGAAGGTGCACTCCAGGGGAAGAGCTCAAACTTCCTTCAAAACCTTGCATTCACGAACAGCGGACACAATCAACGTAAAAAGTCTCGTCTCTATGACAGAGTTCCTGACGCGGAATCGAAACATCAACAATTTTCCACCCTCTACTCCCTCTTCTCCCGTGGTCTCAGATGACCCTATAATTTATCCTTCCTTGGCTTTTACTTGCCTCCTTCAACGGTTGGTTCACAGTAGCGGCACACCCTCACCGCCTTTCCCTATTTGCCTTTTTTCGCTTTCTCCGCTACTGTGCATTTTATACTCAAAGTTGATCAGCTGCCTGGACACTGTGGTGATCTCTCCCAATGAAGACGCACCTGGGTAGAACTGATACATGGTCTTCTAGCAATGGCCACTTCCACTGGCTCTGCCCAGCTAGGCCCTCGCAACCTGGTCACTCGATAGCTGATCGTACGCCCTAATAGATGAATCAGGCCCCTCATGCATGGTCATCTGTGGCCATGTGCCGATCCGGAAGGTGTGGGGTGCTTCCAGACACACCACCTTGGCATACGCACAACTGGCATCCAGGCCATCTGCAACGATGGGCCGCCAGACTAATTCGGTGGATCTCCTCTCCTGTGTCTACTTCATGAGGTGTTTTTTGGACTGGATGTTCAGCTTATGGTCAGTCCCATCCACTACCACCGGCTGCGGACTTCACAGTCCCGCGGTCACAAACCTGCAGCGTCCGATAAAGGCTTTCGGAGATCGCATGCTTCCACTGCCTGCTCCCAGCCAAGGTAGACTCCCCTAGCGGTTATTTCATTGTTCTAATCCTTTCGCCTTTGTCACTCCTCCTATGCACACCCGGCCACTTTATCCCCATGACCACCCTCAAGGTTCTACAACACTTTGCCTCCCTAGCAATTAGGTCTATACGTTTATCGTTTCCCGTCACAAGCCTCTCCCATACCCATGGTCTCTTCTCACCTTAGAACACGCAGCTCCAACTTTGTTTCTCTCACGGCAACATTTATTAGCGATTCATCACCACCATATATTCCTTGCACGGCTCTGCTAGTCCCACTTGAACATTCCATCAGCCAGTGCTTCGATTGGCATCGTCTGGTTCATTCCATGTACTCATCGGCCCGCGGGCATGCAGCTCTCCAGCTGCATTGCCCAAACTCCGCCATGCACATATCTCTCGTGACTACCGTTCCATCATTGGTCTTCTAGTTCTGGATTCTGTTTTCCACAGGCTTTTGTGGTGTTTCACCCGTAATGGAATGAGCGGGCTGGCCATCTCTTCCCCCTATCTCTTATAATATTATTGTTACTATTATTATGGCTATATTTCTCGACTGCGATCAAGACACATGCAGAAGGCACGATCACGGAGTAGAGCTTATCACAGCGGCACGAACTATTTACGGATATCAAAGGTCAGGTGTGTACATCCAAACCACAGTACGATAGGACCAGGCAGTATTTAAATTAACTAGTGAGAGCGGTTGACTCGGGAAGTGCAAAGCCTTTTCGGTTTCGGGAGCGGGGTATTGTCTGGCAGCGTCCATTCAGCCCAGAGAAAAAAATCTGGGCAACCGTTGTTTCTAAGGCGGTTACTGCGTAAGCTTTAGGCGGCCGATTTGAAGAACCAACCCAGTAACGTGGAACTAATACACTCGACATATTTTGGCAATGAGAGTTAGACTTTAGTTGATGGCTATATCCCTTTCCACGAGTCGTTCTGTTTTCCAGTTCTAGTGAACTAAATTTTACAGATTCCTGTACTGCTCTGGCTTTTAGTTTAAAAAACGGAAGGAAGTTTCTACAAAGTGGCGTTGTCGTTCATTGAAAGGGGAAGTACTTGATAGATTATATTTGTGTTAGTCCTATGGTCGATAGGTAACCAATGTCTACAAGCTTGCTACATTTTACACAGACTTTCGGGCCATGCACCTGATTGTTTACTTGTGTAACTCGAAGTACTCTGAGTCCCAATAAGGATACCATAGTTATGGTATTTTTAAGGCGTCATGAACTATGCACTCCCCCTTTCACTCGCTGTATTTTTGGCTTACCCAGCCTACGGCGGCCCACTGTTGAAATCGGCAAGTTAGTTTTCCTTTTCTTTCTGGCGACGCCATGAAAAGTCGGCTGAACGGCAGGGCGACCAGAGTAATGTATACTGCCTATTGAGCACTGTATTCTAATGCATGGTTTTATTACTTTGAAATGCCTTGAAATACCAAGTTGTGGATAGCTCCAGTTCACGCCCTTGGAATGAGTGAATTATTCTACGGCACACGCTGCAAGGTTCTTCCTAGAATGCCCGAAAACCCGCTTTGGAAGATTCAACACGGAAAAAGGCTGAATCGTCGGCAATTAAGCACACCACCTGTCAGCGGTGCTGCGCACCGCAGAGCACGTGATGACGGATTGGCGGAATTGCGGCTCACGAAGGTTTATATGTGGCCGGTGGGCCAATCAAAACTCACTAAGTTGAACTGACCGGTAGTACCGAATGAATTACAGAGGGACAAAGCAAAACCGGTCAACATTCTACAGTGCAAGGAAGTTGTCAGTTCCGACAGAAAAAAGCATTTTACCGTGACACTCATCATCTCCCCATTCATGTCACAAAAGATGAGTGAAGCCCTACACCGGTACTTATTGAATAACTGGACGCTTCCGCATTGTGGAGAGTTTGCCAAGTTCAAAGCTGCCGGATAAGGCGTTATTAAAGTGTGGGGAGGATGTAGTATATACAAGAATGGTCCAAACAATGGTTCATCGAGAGATCAAAAAATAATCGTGAGGTACAGGAAGAAATACTCGGACTCGCCAGCTGGTTACCGGTGGATCAGTGTCGAAAGACTGCAGAGAGGTGTCCACAAATGAATATTTGAACACTGTGGACAGTAAAGTCAACGTCAAATCATCATTCAGCAATGTCAATGGAGTAGTGAGTGGTATTTTGCTGATGTCATTTGGAAAAATCCTTGGGCTGGTGGACAGTGGTATGGAAACCTAAAGAAGGGGGGAGCCTGTGAGGTGAGATAAGTTTTTTTAGTTATATTTTTTGGGTAATTACATTGCCATGCGCCGAGAACAAAGTTACACTTGAATATGGGCATGAAGCTAAACACTTCACAGGGGATGTAGTGTGCTATCAAAGCAGGATGATTGAGGGTTGGACTCTTAGCCGGAGACTTCAAAAAGAGTTCACTGAGAAGGCAGTCAGCTGGAGCGGAAAGATAGAGCAAATGCGCGGAAGCAAAGGTGAAGAGATGAAACTTTGGCCCACAAGTCTTGTGTCAGTGATTTTCTGAGGACCAGACTCCAGACGACAACGGATACTGTAAGATGTAGGGGTAAACGTTTCTGTATATTCAACAAAAAAATACAGAGGAGTTTCGGCCTTTAGCCTGTGTTTCATAGGGATCATGTTTGCCACTAACGGCGGGTCACCCAACTAAAGCCCGAGCATGGGCTTGCTCACCGGGATCGACTGGCTGTTCATGAGGAAAGTGATTGGGTAGTAGGCAAAAATGGACTAAGATTGCGTTGGTTGGCAAAATCAGGAAAGTGAGCTGAAAGCTCATCGGCGATGGCAAGATTTCGGTCATGATTTGGGAACCAAGACAACCGTTTGGAGGGTATATTGGAAGTAGTTGTTGGGGCAGTGCTTGACGTCGTTTGGGATCGGGTATCCGTTCTTGTGGTCCAGTAAAACTGTTGTGAAGGCTTGTGACCCCGGTAACGCCATAGTAGTCGCTGTGGCTTGCAATATAAGAGGCTCCGCGTGGCATCGGCCAGAGTGAATTCAGTCTTGAACGATGGCCGTCCAGCGTAAGAAGTAGTCCAGTCCGATCAGTCTGATTCATTTGGTCCGTGCGGTAATCCGAAGGTAGCGCCCAGAGGACCGACGGTCACCCAAGTAACCGGCACGATTTGAAAGGAAACCGGAGATGTGGCAGTCTGGAGGATGTTCCGGCTGAGGGGCTTTGATTACCGTTCCATAAGAAATCCAACGAATACAATTTTAAGGGAGTAATCAAGGCTAAGAATTCGTGAGGAGATGGACAATCCGGAGCTGGTTCCAGCTGTGGGTTACGATAGCGAACGCAGGCTATATATGATGGGCTAGATGCATAAACACGACAATAGTAAGGGTTCGTTCAAGCGCTCGGTGTTACTTGCTTTGTGTTGCGGGCAAGACTTTGAAGTCAGGTGTTGATAGCAGCAGCTAGGAGGGGGTGCGGCGATAGGAGTGAGCCATAGTTTTGGTAGTGTATAAACGGCTGCAAGCTGATAAGGTCACGGTATGTCAGAGCGCCTTATGCGTGGCTAAATTTGTTTTAACGGGAGGTGGGTGGACAAATATTTATGTGGTATTAGGGCAGGGAAGAAATAGATGAGTTTTTCCTAAATGGTGGTGACAATTCTGTCGTAATTGGACAATTGACTACGGGCATTTGCTTGGAGGCTGGCGTCATGTTACAGGGTAGTTTCGGTTTTTACCCTATGTCGAAGTTTCTGATTTCAGCCAAATGTTATTGACGCGATGACCGATCACGAACCTGCACACGTAGTGGAATAGACCTGGAGTTAATAGGGGCGACTGCCAGGTTTATATAAGAAATCATATAGTTCTAAGAGACTGTGTTGGACACCGTGGCTATCGGAGCACCTACTTTTTTGCGTGTGGGCGTTAGGTAATCGTCTGGTTTCGCTCCGGTCGCCAGCGGCTATAGTCAACGGTGGGGAGGTTTACATTCTTGATGTATGAAGTATAAATATTTTACATCCCGTGCAATTTTATTTTGAGGGATGAAGCCTGAAGCTACTACGTAGGAAGCTCTCGCTCTCCACTCATTTGGTCTAAAAAGCAACGTAAGCACGTGGAAACCCAGGTAGGTCACAAACAACCTATGACTAAGTGTCAAGGGATTGGCTAGAGAAGGACTTAGCTTCCATACAATTTTTGAGCTTTACCAGGTGTAGGTGCCAATCAATCCATGTCAACCAGAAAGACTTAGAATGCAGCTGGCTTCACATGGATAAACTTTGGGAGGCTTGTGTGGACATCGGAGTTTGGTATCAACAAGCTGGTCGAAGATGGAACAAGTAACCCGGTAGGATTTGAACTTGGAGAGTTGGGGTCGGGTTGTATACGGATAGCTCATTCGGCACGCTTATCGCCCCGCACAGGGTCAGGCAAAAGTACTGGGGGATTAGCTGGTATGCTCATTTTGTTTCTTTGGGGCATCCCAAAAGCAGGGTCGGGTCGTGGCTTTAACGGGGAATTCCTCCGTTATTGATGTGTGTGGATCATCAGCCCATTACCTTCGTAGCCAGAAGTACTTTTTGTACTTTTAAATTCAGAGGAGCCGGAGAGTATGCTTTTCCGGTAGGGGGAACTTCTCATTTCCCCACAGCCCGCTATTCTTTATCCGTGACCCATGAGGTCCGCTACTTTCCCCTCACTATAAGACAATCGCAGACTCCTTGCCACTTTCCCATCAGTGGTATCGAGGCTTACAGCTGCGGAGGAGAGAAAAGTGGGAAACCGGCACAAGGAAAGCTTTCAGCACTCGGGGAATAAACGCTTGACTGCTCGTTCCTGACAGGGCCTAAGTCCGACGAGTTTCGGTTCACATGTGAACCGGCTGTTTTTTGGCGCGATCCCTGGTGATATGTTCAGATGATCCACTGGTGGTTTGTAGTTTTGTTGACCAAGTATCAGATGACATACAGGCCAATCATGGGAGGAAGTGGGAGTTATGTGATGGGGAGGGAAGTTGAGCGACGAGTGAATAGTGATTTGATTTAGGTTGATCACTGGGTGGAGGTTTGGAGACTTACAGGTGCGGCTTCTTGGGTCAAAGAAGGAGGCGAAGACTGAATCACATCCCGTCTTGTATACTGTTGGCCATGGACATCTGTTCTGGGCTTTTCAGGCTGTTTTGTTCCTCCGCGTTCCATCTGCTGTAAAGAAAAAGTAACACCATGAATTTCGTGAGCGATTTCAAACAGTACGATCTGTCATCACTTGCCCTATCTGATCTTCCATACAACCATTTTTATCCCACGTTATTCACCACTATATATGCTGCTTCCTTACACCAAAGTTGATTGTACATAGCAGTTCCCCTTTTTTCGCCGATAGTCCTCAGTACTCCGACAAAGTACTGACTACATTAGCTCTGCGTCCCCTAGCCATTTCCATCGTCGTAATCGTGCCGCCTCATGCCCATTCCACTTTTAATGCCTGTTATTTTCAACCATCATCAACTGATGCATCTGCACATGACAAAAATAATCGACCTACTCTTTCCTATTTTTCTCGATCGCTTCCCTCGTATTTCATCCTTTATGAACTTTTCACCATAGCTGACATCATCTCTTTGGTTCTAAGGCTGCTTTTTCTCTCTGTTGGTCAACCAAGCCCGCCTGTCATGAATAAAACGATATATTGTGGTGTGCCCTGGGTAATTCTAAACAGTCTGATCTAACTCTACCTAAATCTCCTGACCACTGGAATTCCCGTGTTCTGACCCTTTCTTGTCAAACGCTCCGGCTTCTCTTCTCCGCTGATATTCCACTTTTCGTTGTCTACATGGAGCACATTTGCACTCTACCTTCTGCAGTTCTCCTCCGAACATTTCCCTTGCCGTCATCCTGCAGCTTTTCTCAATATGCTTCCATTTTGAAAATATCTGCATCTTACAGCCACCCTGTGTCAACCTCTCCGAAACTTTCTTTCTGACCCACTTCTCACGACTTGCTTCGATTGCCTCATGTTCCACATTGAGTTCTGCAGCCTATTACTGGTCACTTATCGCTGTGTAGCAGCCCTCTATTGTTATCTACTCCTGTTCCATGTATATCAGTTTATTATTCACAGTGTTTTAAACGATGCTGTTCCGGCCAAGGTTTAGTCAATCTCACGTAAAACTTCCAGGTTTCTGCTATCTTCACTTAGATCAATCACCCCCATCAGTTGATCTTAACTTCCAAATCTGCCCGTCACTCACTCAGGTTCATCAGTAGGTTCACTTAACCCCCCCCCCATTATCTTTTGATGTGCATACAATAATCTCAGGTTTACCTCCCTCGCGTCCCTCTTCTCCAAGTTGGCCGTACATTCTCCTCAATCGTCACGGAACATCCGACGGTATTGTCGTATATAACATTTAACATTGTGTCTGCCGCGCTTGCGACCTCTTTGAAATGAACCATTAGATTGCTGCTAGTAAAATTACTATCACTTGGTTGTTTCCAGCCTCGGAAGTGGATGTGTAGTCGTGCGGAGGTCCTGGATATTTTTGCAAAATCTGAGCTGGCACATTCCGCTTGGGAAATCGACGATCGCTCACCAGTGCCGGAGAGAGATTTGGGATTGAGGCAGAACGTTATGGAACTCGCGGTCTGGTCTTCTTTCACAATACGCGAAAAACCTCAAATAAGGGTTAGCTTGTTATCTATGGTGCAGTCGGTGTTTGGCATCCTGGGGGTGGTTCTAGCCGTCATTTTGCCAAACGATGTATTTTTGAAGTGGCTGTCTAGCTTAAGTTTTGACTGGGACGACCGGGCTGGAGAAAAACTACCACGTTGATGGAATGGGCGGTATGGGAATGTAAAACTACTTCGCACGTTGAATATTTATCTCTGTGTTCTTAAGGGTGACTCGTAGAAAGACTGCGTGCAGCTGCACTTGGGTTGTTGTGCTTCTAAGGTCTGCTATAGAGTGGTCTGTTATTCCAGAATGGCTTCAAAGGACATTCCTCATTGAATCCCGTTGCTCTCCAAAATAAAGTTGGCTCCTTCGAAGACTCTAATTGTCCCTCGATTAGAGCCAGCGGCAGCAAGACCGGCCGTTAGGGCCTCTCAGGCTGAAGAAACTGGAAAATAATTTGTTAAAAACCCAAATGTAAGGACTCTGCCATAATTTTGCACCACAGAAGCGATACAAAAACCAGATTTAGTGAGACTTTGAAAATCTTTTGGTTGAAATTCATCAATAGTCTGAATCTCAGCTCTCGTCTTATGTCAGATCATAAGCTAATCCTGCGTATTTGGCTCCGGGGGGCACAGCTTCACCGAGTGGTTTCAGTTGCTGGTTCGAGGTCCTAACACTGCTGAACGACGTAATCTCATGGCTGGCCAATCCCTAAGGCTCCTGTAACACTACCAAGCGTGGAGATGAAGCAGCCTTTAAGTACGATTCTCGCAGTCTTGTTGGCTGCAATGACGAAATAACTGCCAACCAGATACTCCGGAAATTTTCACTTGCTGAGCCGAGTAGAGTAGCTAACTTGGTTTGAAACGCTCATTTCCGTTATGAGAGGCGGCGGTGCAGACGTGGGATTGACTACTGGTTCGCTTAAGTAAGCCGACAGTGCCACTGTGGATGATAGTGTTATTCCCGTTGTGCAAACAAATGCTTATGGTAAAGAATCAAAATGGCTGCACGAAGGAAGTGGATGCCTGCGGTTTCACATATCTCCGATAACTAGGACATTGCTGTTGCCCAATCTGGTTGAGTTAAGTGGGTTGGTTTTTATTGGAGGACGAAAAAACTACTTTGATCAGCTCCAGGGTGTGAAGCATCCTACGATACCAGCGGAGGCTCGTCCGTCTACGGGCTCCATATTCGGTGGTGTCACACAATGAAAGGAAAAGCAAGACCATCTGGCGTACTTGCAGCACGTCGTAAGAAGTTCTGGGTTATACAGGGCAGAACTGCCGTCCAGCATTCATTTGGAGGATGTTGGAATTGTCAAATGCTCTTGGCAACCCTAGGAAAACAGATGGTATCTCCTCTACCTGTCGTTAGTGTCTAACAAGGATGGTCCCCATTCAAGTACGTCGGAATAAATTTTGGTCGGTTCTCAGTTCAATGTGGTCGCAGCATGGAGAAACGATATAGACACATCTTCGTCTGCAGCCGGATGCGTGCACTACGCTAGGAAGTTTCGTGTTCCCTGAGCAAAGTCTCGTCCATTTTGACGCTGCTGCATTTTGTGCCGAAGCGAGGTGCAAAGTCAGATATTTTTACTGATAACCATACAAACTTTGTTGGAGCTCACAGTGAATTAAACAAAATTTAGGAAACTGGCCTGGCGATAGGGTTTCTAATAGACTTGCAACTGGGCATGCAGGGACCTTCCGATCCGTCTAATACCAACCAACGCAGTGGCACATGAGAGGTCACTGTGCTCTCTGTAGGGGGATACTCAACTTGTGACGGACGGTTGATGACTGACAAAAGTATACTGATATTCCCTATGAAAAGTGGCCGGGTGGTAGACAGACAAGCGCCCGTACCCTTCACATCTTATTTGATAGAGCTCACGGTTTATTAACCTCTTATCCGTGAGATATTCCGGTGAATTCATTGCTTGATAAAATGGCTGGTCATCGGGGACAAGCAAACAACCCTGCATCTGCGTTTTGGAAGGGAGAAACGAAGTAGTATTTTCACTTTTACAGCAGAGGCAAAAATGGATAACTAGGAGAGCATTTCAGAACGGGTAAAAGGGTGCTTTTAGGTTCCGGGGCTTCGTCCCGTGACCGATGGTCTGTCGGAGTAATCGAAACTACGTCATCCTTGGACGATGAATTAGCACAATACCAGTGCTAACTAGCGAAGGAGTGGTGAGCTACGACAGCCATATTTGTACTACTGGAGGTGAATCTGACACTTAAGGCTCAATTACAACAGTCATCTCTCATCAAATGGCAGGTGGGTCTTCGGATCTTCCGAACCAGGAGGAAACAGGAGAGTTGAAACTCTAGCACGGCCAAGGGCCGCTATTTATGATAGTCAACTGGGGGGATTGGGAAACCATGAGGCGAGCCTGAGCATGGGGTATGCTACATGTAGCGGCATGCGCGGAAAATTTGGGTTGGAGTTCGGGGACCGGTGTAAAGCCATCCAGGTAGCCTTGCGCCGTTCAAAACATTTTACATTACAGACGACATTTTCATTGGTACGAACTACATTCACCGGCATTCCATTTTTTCTTTTCATTGTACCGAACGTTTGTTACGAATTAGACCTCCATTGTCACCCTGAGCGTTGGCCGTTGAGCTTGAACTTCGCTGTGGCTGTGTTTAGTAATCCTAATACCAGTTTCTAGCTTCTTTGTTGCAATTTATCTGCATTTATTGATTTGTGGTTCAATTTTGCGGTATAAGAGCTCAGAAGGAGCATTATTGGGGTTTGTTTACTGTAATCACCTAGTTTGCCGTATAAGGTACCGTAGCTAGTCGGAATGGACTTTGTTTTATGTCGTATCGGAAGTGGTCCCTCCACGTCGCTCACACTTTCAACCGGCTGACTCCCACGGCTTGTAACTCGGGTTTGACTGCACTGGGCCTGAGCATAGGTGGAAAGAACTTTACGTTTGTCTGAGAGGCCATTTCTCGGGCAAATGCGTCAGAATTTCGAGATCTTACTTTTGGGTTTGCCTGCGCCCACGGGGACAGATTACTCACCACAACTTTGGATCTTCTGCAGAGAGTAATGAGGTTATTTGAAACTGACTGAAAGATTACCGGTATAAGTTGGGAAAATAAGCGAGCCGATGAACTAAACCCTGGTGGACACCAACAAAGGCCCGGGACTACGTGACTAGGGCCCCAGAAAATTTGACCACAAGCACCTGACCCAGCTTGGTGGTGGATCCAATATTCCCAGTAGCTCGAGCTTTTGGACCACTCGGTCAAGTAGGACTCTGTCAAATGCTTTACTGAAGTCCATGGAGATGTCACCGGTGGGATATCTTTCAGCCTCTGTCTACGTCCAGTGTTTCTAAGCAAACAATATGTTAGGAATGCATGAACGGGATTGGCGAATGCTGTCCTGTGCGGGACCGAGTAGGCTGCGGTGATCAAGATGACATCTAGTGCACTTGGCTAAGAGCCCCTCCGTCACCCTGCAGACTGCGCCGTTAAGGCTTACCTGATGATAACTGGTAGTTGTTCCCTTGTCCTCACACTTCAGCCTCGATGCAACGGTTGCCTATCCCCATCCATCCGGGAGTTTTCAACAGATAGTTGGGTGTTTAGCAAATTCGTAAGTGGATATGCTGGAACCTCTGCGAGATGTCGAAATACCCTCTGCTCCGGTTGATATATGAAGCTTGAGGAACGGCGTACCTCTAGTAGTTTCGTACATTTTGAAATCACCTCAGGCAATTGAAAGCTGGAATGCCGGAAAGGTGGCCACGGTTCTTAACGCGTAAACACCTTTGCGTAGAGTTGTTCTTGGGCACCTGCCTCAGCTGCTTCGGAGTCGGGTACTCTCCCATTTACCATTAGTTTGGGTTCATATGGCCTTCTTCTTGTTCGTCTTCTTAGATGGGCAAGGGAACCATGCAGTTGGCTGCTAGCTTATCTTAGAATCCAAAAAGCTTTGGGATTTTTGTGAAACGTCATTGAAATCGTGGTTACTTGCGCCCTAACTCACTGCTGTCGCTCAGTAGTTTCTTCAAGCTCAGTTATCTCTGAGGAGTGGGTATCCGAGAGCTATCCAACCATGGGGGCCCGGTGCATGGCGTCGATGATGGTAAGAAGAGAATATTCTCTGCACCTTTCGACGAATTCCTTCCGGAATGAGACAGACCCCGCGGCAAAACTAAGGTGGGTCTATAACTAATACAATTTCAACGGTTGCCCTATGAGTGTCTATCAATAGAGCTTCTATTTTCTGCTTCCCTTTTGTTCCATTTTTGTCCATCTGCACAATCTGACTGTTATCACCTTCAAACTAGTTTCATTTCCTTTTCGGAAACACTGAGTTAAACAGTCATTTTCCTCGTGGTTGTTCCTTGTGCTGTCCGCCTTAGAAAGCCAAGGTTGTTTGTGACTTGGTGACTAATTGTCTCGTTTTAGAGCTGCACATTCCAGACACCGTACAATATGCGATTCCGACTAATCCGGTATTACTATTTTTCCTGCAGTAGATTACCTTTCGCATGTTTCTGATAGAAAGATAATCAGAGGTCGTCTTATTTAACATCATGAAGTTATTCGGTGGAATCATACGCGTAAAGGCAATAACGATCGGGCAGCCTCAGCAAAAGCGGTCGGCCATAATCACCGCGTTTGGAGCCCGGTCTTCGCAAGCCATGCTTTGAGCCGTTTCTCACATATCGCTGATAAGGCTGCAATAAATGTCGTGTACAGTCAAATGCTTGTTGAATTTGATCCGCGAGCCTTCAGTGCATTAGGAAATGCACGGTTGCTAGCCCCCAATGGAGGTAGAAAATCTATGCGGAATACATCCGAATCTAAGGACTGAAGATGAAGTACAAAATGGATTTTTGCTCCTTCATAAGGCTAACAGGCTCACATATTCGTTGGCAAGGCTCCAGATCGCACACTGTGCTTAGGTGTTGGGAGAAATTACCTGCTTCCCCGAAGTAGCAGCTAGCCACCCAGTCAATTTGGAGCTCGTTGAACTCACTGGACGTTGGTCTATCCGGGGCCTCCACTGAGGTAATCGGCCACATTGTCCGATGGGCCACGTCAGTGTCGGTGACCATACCCTAAAATACGGGGCCTAGGCCATTTTTATATCCCGTACGGTTGGGGTCCGCTTTTCTTCCCCTCGGTAACTCGCATTAGGGATATTCTGAAGAAATAGAAGTTGCACTAATCAAAGAGAGGGTCCTACGGCTGGCGACTGTGGTAATCCACAGTTTGCAAAAAACGAGTCAGAAGTAAGGATCCAGTGTAACTGTCGCAGCTTCTGGTTCCTTGTTAAATGTAGAGGTCTAGAGGTGACCCTTTGAAGCGTTTGCAGCGAGCACGAGGGACTGGATTAAATCTGCCTAAACCACTGGAGACTCTCGCATGTGATGGCCATGAAAGCAAGCTCAACGGCTTAACTGAACAAAACCTTCACTCCACTTGGGGAGCCCAGCTTCCGTTACGGTAACGCTGTTGAGGAGGACGATTAAAATTCTGTCCCCTTATATTACCGCTGGATTAGACTGTCCCTGCCAGCTAGAGAAGCTGCACCTCTGCGAAGATTCTCGCTAGGTCATGGATTGTCCGAAGGCCAGAACCAGAGCGGACAAGCTGGCTACCAACTTTAGTTTATTCCGAAGCTTAGATCCGGGCCAGAGACAGGCTTTGGAATTAAAAGGAGAAAAAACAACAAAAAGAAAACTGCAACCCCATTATCACTAACTGATTTCCTTGGTGTCAACTTTCCAAAGGGTGAACTAACTGGCGTGGTTGACATTATCCCGGATCTAAGGAGAGAAAAGAGGGTCTACCCCTTGTTTTTGGCTAAACTCCTAGCCAAGAGTGGAGCTGCTGTCTGAAAGAGCGTGAATGTGGTGTTTCAAAGAATCCATGAACCAGTAATAAAAGAAGGAAAACAAAGGGATCGAGCAATAAGGTTTCGCCTAATTACTGTCCTGGGGATTATTGAAATGTGTGGTCAAGTGGCCTTAGGGCACTTTATCGGGTTTAGGCAATGGAAAGGTCTCCAGCAGAATCAGGATGCGTGGCCTGGGCTAGTTATTGTAGACCGGGATAGTTTCTTGACTTCTGCCAACGAGATCAAGGGTCCCACGAGGGGTGCAGTCCTGGTTCAGTTCCATGACTTGTCTTTCCAGACTAAGGGCCGGTCGTCGACCCCACCCAGTTCTCCCCCAGAATTCAAAGAAGCTATATCACACCCACCCGTAGTCCGGTTAGCCCTGTCTCCACTGTTGCCATCCTCTGTTCCGGAGGAAATCCCGGCGGAAAGTAAAACCACGACATGAAGGCAAATGGGGAACTTGATTGGTCAAGCCATATTGAGTGCGCTACCTTGCCATGCTGGGGTGGTAAGTGCTGTCATAAACGGGCGCCAAGTGGTGACCGAAAAGTCCGTCCAGATAGCGGGAATGTCCCTCGTACTTGAGGTCCGAGTGGCTGGGGGCCCCTGAGGCTCCAAGCAGAGGACGGCAAATGGAGCGAGTGATAGTTCAATCCACTAATACAGAAAGTGTGGGTAACAAGTGGTCGGAACTAGAGGCCCGCACGATGAGTGAGGGTGAAATAGAAGTCATTGAAAAATTGATCCAATTCCAGGAGGTTCTCAGATGTCAAGTTCTTCTAAAACCCTGTAGTTGGTCGCGCAGAAAGGACGCACGGGCGACCATCACGAGGGGTTCTGCTTCTCACAAGAGGGCTCTACCTCCAGCGGGAGGAATCCGAGGTACACATATCCCACATGAAAGCTACATCGGTTACCATTTTGGCTTAAAGCGCAGAAAGGAGAATTGTCTGTGTGCACCTCAGCCTGTCATCTCCAACAGAGGAAGAAGGCCGGCAGGTACTATACTTATGGGTTCTCGCTGTGACGGGAAAGAATCCTAACAGTAGGGAAATCAGCTCGCTGGAGGAAGACTCCTTAACGGGCTGGGTCCTAGGGAACTATTGGGCCATTATCTGCTGGGCTACACAGTTACGGGGGGGGACCAAGCTGGGACAAGGGCAACCTCCATGTATCCTGGACCAAGTGATTAAATTTCCGCGGGAAGCCACAAAACTTCAGATTCTGGTGCCGTTGGAAAATAGTGATCACGAATACTCTGCTTGAAACCTAATACGCGAAAACTAAAACTTCCAGAAAAAGAAGCACCCAGATGCCATCTGGCAGACCAGATATTGTCGGTGGAAGTGAGGGCTGAGATCAAACGGGAGACTGAATAGAGTGGCCACTTTGTGGAGCGGCTGCGGATGCTGTCTGTTGGTTTAACGTCGTTGCTGTTGCAGGTGATAGAGCGAATCCTGCTAGTCACATGATTCCTCACGGACTGATCGTGAAAAACCAGCGTGGGCTGTTTCATAAGAGGCCCTGCTTTTCAGACCTTACCTGGTACTATCAGGTGGGTCCATAGGTCAGTCATAAGTGGGACTTTTCCAGCCAAATCGGAGAACGGCATACCCCAGGAAGAGTGATAGCTAAAAGGTGCACCACAGTGCTCAGCCCACTGGACTGTTTTGTTTATCCTCTTCATGATTGAATTAGTTATAGGCCTGGAAAACCCGTGCCTTGCGTTCATGGACGACGCAAATTTGGCCGCTACCGTAGCAACGGATCCTATGCAGTGGGATCTGGACAAAGTGAAAGGCTGGCCAACCTTCTTGGGTCCGCCACCAGATGACCGTTGGCGCGTTTATTCAATGGATAGTGAGAATTCTCAACTGACCAGATGTTTAATGCAGGCCAGTGAGCGTAGTGAAGTCACCAGAGTGACAAAGATGAAGGACTTTGAATCTACTTTATCGGGCAATTTCCCATCCCAAGCACCATTCAGCGGATCCACTCCCGAAGTCCATGGGGCTTCTTACCGGCTTGAGAAAGCAGCTTTATCCGAAAAATCTTGAGTTGCATCACAGGGCTTTTGTTATACAGCAGACAGCGTAGAGGCGGCCTAATAGAAACTTTTAAAATATCAAAGGAGTACATTGATTTTCAGAGACTGACCCCACCGCCATTGAATCTCAGTCTCCAAAGGGTAACCAGATTTCACCTATTAAAATTGGAGGGGGATGGCCCCAGGTTGTTTGTGAGGGAACTCCTTTGCCGTCAACTGGAACCGGCTCCAGTGGTATTGCTAACGGCGAAAATCTTTGTGGAGCTCGAACGTCCACTAGAAAGCCGCTGGGACAACGTACTTGCCGGAGCAAGCAGGCAGATAGCAGATATAACCTTCATCTCCTTCCATTTCCCTTGCCATTCTTACCATTATGGCCACTGCAATTCTTCCGTCAACCTTCGTCTCTGGTTTTCCTTCTCTCCTTCTCGACTTTCGTTCTTCAACTTTCGTTTCTACTCTCTCCGCTTACGATGTCTGCCTGCTGCTCTTCGACCAGTGCCCAATTCCTTTTCATCACCTTTAACTTTTCCACCTCCACATCTTCGGACCTTGAGGTAGATGGGTAGATGGTAGATGGCTGGAACCCACCAAGGGAGACTAATCCTATGAGGATGGCAAGAATGCGGCACCATGGAGGATGGTCCTCTGGTCTGTCTTTGTTTACCGAATCATGGAACAATACTGTGGTTTTGCATTTGTCGCAGAGCCGAGCAACCCGACGGGTTCATAGCATATGAACCTGAAAGAACATGGCACGTCACCGTCGACGCTCTGTGATCCGCAGTGCACTGGGACCAATTAGCAATCTCACTTTTCTACTCTCATGTCCCAAGAACGATGCAGTACTGCAATACTGATAAGATTCCCGTCTGGCGAATAAATAAGCAGAACGATAGGAAATGACGGATTCTGCTGGTTATGTTGTTTGGCCTGCGGGTCCGACCGGAGATGGGAGGTTACACAAACTGACGGCCTGAGATGACGAGCCAGAGTGCACCTTGTTTCCAGAACCGCGAACCTTTAGATGGTGATGACCCCTAGTGAGAAAGTATCAGGTGAACTTAAACAAACAGATGCTTGATGAATATTGAGACTCACCTAAGCTTACAGTTGCATTTTGGTGAGTTTGGTGTCCGCTAAGAGCCGCTGTGGAGAGGCCTGGTTAAGCCATTCATTGCTTTAGCAACTGTCCATCACCTTGGTTCCAGTATCACGTGTGGATACAGTCCTCGCACGTGTAAAGACAGAGTGAATTGGTTGCCCTAAACACGGCATTATCCTACTAAATGGTCTGTGGTTCAGCTCTTAAGCAGAGGCGAACAGCACCAGCTTACCTTTTGGCCCTTGAGGCGCTCTTCACAGAGCTCCGGGAGCCTTAAAAATGGAAGACCTGGTCTCCTACGAAACTGAAGCCTCTGATTCGGCAAGAAGAATGCGGACAACGGGCGGCACAAACATCTTACGAAAACGAAGGCGTTTCATTCCAGAAATGACTGTCTAACAAATTTCATAGTCACGCTTTCAGATGAACCCGTCATTCACGACCCCCACACACGAGACCTTTTTCCGGTTTCGAACGTTCATCCTGTACCCAAAACAATGGCTTTTAGCATGCTTGGTGTGGGCTACCACCAATCCACCAACAAAAAATCAAAGAACTAAATACCAGAGATTTTAGATCCCAAAGGTGCGCGCATGGTGCAGCACAGTATCAGGCGCAAATATGAAAACCCAATTTACAAGGGAACTTGCGCGACTAAAGCCGATATTGTGTTCAAATAGTTTTATCCTCATCGTATTGCATTAACTTCCAAAATAGAGTGGTTTTCTTTTTCTGAAAAAACAGAAATCTTGGACAACCTCTTTTCCGGCGGAAAAAATGGGGGAAATAGTGAGCGCATTATCCCGATCTGAATCCTGCCTAGAGTAATTCAGGGGACGTCACCCAAGTAACCTCGTCTACTGCGCTCTTCAACGGGCCTACTGCCGCTGTGTTCATAACCTTCTCTGTGAGTTCATTTCAAAAGGGTATCGCCAAAGAGTAAATTGCCATAATTTAAAGCATTGATTGCTCCATTTTTGGCCTCAGACTTTGCCCTCTTATCCCACCGTCTCGCATCGGAGGGCAAAGACATCCTCGAATCCTGCCTTATTTTCTTGAATAATCTCATAAAATCCCTGCATATTCGCCGCTGCCGCATCTTAAACGGATCCAGGGCTCGAAGACTTTCTGTGTAGGTATTATCCCTTTGGCGGTCGCCATGCTAGTTACCAGCCTTTGCACCTCCGCCGTTCAGTCTATATCGTTTTGGTAGTGCAGAGGATTCGTAGACACCAAACTCGTTAAAATGCAATTGTGAGCTCAGTGCTTGAGCGCGCCTTGTTAACGAATGGGTATTTTCACTTAGATTTACTTGGGAGTGACAACCGCTCGCCAGGAGTGGCCATCTCCGGTGTCAGGCCATCCTCTAGCTATGGGCAATCTTCCTTTTCGAATCTTTCTTCTCAGTCACACAAAGTGGCCCACAGTCAGGACAAAAGCACTTCAAAAAACTTTCACTCATCCAGACCCGATCTACCCACTGTGGTATTGTAATCTTCTGTCTCTAACCGGGCCGGCAAACAGCTTACGCGCGGTGCGCTCTGCGGTTGTACATCACATCAGTAAAGCGGGACCGCCTGCTTTTGCCCGTTCTTGTCGCCTAGCCCTAGATATACTGGTCATCGCTCGTCATGCATTCTAGCAAGTGATAAGCCTAGGCATCATCCGTCCTTCGAACAGCCCGCGGGCCTCTCTATTGCCTATGGTGCCGAAGAAAACTTCAGGCGACTGGCTTCCGTGTGGTGACTATCGTTGCTTTATTCAGGTCACGACGCCAGATCGATATCCTGTGCCTCACTTTCATGACATCACGTCAGTTCTGGCTGGATCCAGCATCTTCAGCGAAATCGATTTCGTCCGGGCCTACCAGCAAACTCCGGTCGCTAGAAAAGACCTCGCAAAAACCGACTTTACCACTTCATTTTGTCCCTTCGAGTTTCCCCGTGTGCCACTTGGCTTGCGCAACGCGTCCCAACCCTTCCAGCCGTTCAATGACGGTGTCACCCGCTGGCCACACTTCTTTCACCCTTACATCGATGATGTTCTTGTCGCTAGCCCCCCGCTTCTCCGAACATCAGCTCCTTGTTCGACAATTCTTCCAGCGGCTAGCAAAGCACGGTGTTACCATCAGTGCCGCTAAGACCGAATTAGGAAGGCCGCCATTCCTCTTCCTCGGTCTAACCATCAACGCCAAAGGCATTCGTCCGGCTGAAACCAAGGTCAGTGATATTGCTGATTTTCCGCTAACACACTCTTTCAAACAGCCCAAAGGCTTTAACTGCCTTGTCAACCATTACCATCGGCTCATTCCACAATGAGCCTCCCTGACGCAACCGCTAACCAACCATTTGTGGGGCAAACGACGAACCCTCATCTGGACCGACCAAGCCCAGAAGGCATTTTCTCAGCTCAAACCTTTCTTGTCGTCTGTGGTTCTTCTCCGTCATCCGGATCTCCATGCTCCCGTCAGCATCTCCGTTGATGCCTCCGATGTCGCACCTGGCTGCGTCCTCCATCAGTCCGTGGACGGCTCTCGGGAGCCGCTGGCATTTCACTCACGCCGCCCGCCTTCCGCAGAATCCAAATACAGCGCTTTCGATCGTGAGTTACTTACCGTCTGCACCACCATTCGTCCCTTTCGCCACGCCCTGGAGGGACGGTAATTCATTTTCAAGGATCATAAGCCATTGCTGTATGCTTTTCGCAACGCATCGGATCGTCATTCTCCACGAGAAATTCGCCAGCTGGATTTCATATCACAATTTTCTACCGACATTCGTCATATCTCCGGGTCAGCTAAAGTGGCTGCAGACACTCCTTCCAGGATACACAATATCGGGTCGTCCGCTGTTCCCGGTGTCAATCTCGAGGACATGGCACGAAGCCAACAGGATCCTGAGTTTTAACAGACCATTCATGATACAAGTCTCCGAGTGTGGGCTTTGTCTCTTCCGTCATCTTCTGACACTATCCTCTGCGACACCGCTTTGGATCACCCGAGGCCGATCGTACCACTTTGGCATTGACGTCCTGTTCTCGGTGTGTTGCACGGTCTATCCCATCCGGGTATCAAAGCCACATGCAAGCTGGTCAGTTTATAGAGCGGAGAAACTGGATGCAGCAAGCAATCAAAAAAGGAACATCTATGTAAGAACAATGAAATCAACGAATCGTGCAGGGAAACGAACATGCCTACCAGACCTGGCGGAACTTGATGGGGGGTCGACCTGTGATTCAAGCTTGCTGGAGCTGGACTTTGTTGGAGTCAGGAAAACTTCCGTGCTTCGGCCATCGGCGGGCAATGGCGTAAACTGGGTTTCCGGGTCGACGAATGCTGGCTTAAGGCGGTCGATGCTGACGGTGTCTTGACGACTATTGAGATCGATGGTGAATGTTTTCTCTAAAAGCCGAATGACTTTGTATGAGCCAGAATATGCTGGAGTCAACGGACGGCAGCTCGGGGTAAGCAGAGGTGCGTGCTTTCACGGATGTAGGTTACTAAGAGTAAATGACGGCCGGGCTGCCGAAAGGACAGGAACACCAATCCTCTGAGGCTTGTGGATCAGGAGAAGTTGAGTGTAGTCTCCAAGGCTTGGGACAGGTGCGCTCAGCTGGGGGGCGACAAATTAACTTAGAAGACGAGCGGTGGTGCCGAATGTCATGGACGCAGGTGTGCAGGGTGTGTCTCTGCGCAGCGTATTGCAAATGCCCAATAACACCAGTGGTAAGACTTTCGCCCACTGAGGATTGTTGTGGGCACTGGGCGAGGTTTTGAGGTGCAGGCAAAGAAGTCTAACCAAGCCATTTGCTTGGGGATGATAAGCTGTGACGCGAGTGCGCTTAGTGCCGGTCAGTTGGAGGAGATTATCCGAAGTGGCAGATTCGAACTGAGCTCCTCGATCGGTGGATATTGTGGTAGGACAACCAAAACGGGAAATCCAGTGTTCTATGAGAGCACGGGCGACAGTTTCGCTGGTTACATCCGGAGTGTGTATGGCCTCGGGCCAACTGGTGAAACGATCAATACAAGTAATAATAATAATAGTGATAATAGTTTATTTCGGAGACGCCCGAAACATGCCTTACTTATGATCAGAATTTTACAAGCGACAAAACTGACAGACAAAATTCATGAAAAATTTAGAAGTACGTAACACAAAGTGGGTTAAGAGGAAATAGGGAAGACATGAGACGGAGATAAATGTGTGCACACTAGGGAGTAGTGTGGGGAGTTTAAGTGAACCCAGAGATGGATTCAAATATGGGCCCGGTGAATTTGAACGTCACGTTCAGGTGGAACTGCGGGCTGGGCCAAGTGGGGGAGAACGGAACCTGGGAGTTTTACATGAGGATGAACTGAAAATCGACGTGAGAAACTATCGTTACTAGAGACGAAGAAAAACGGAAAAAAGAAGGAAAGAAAAGGAGAACAAAAAATTGAGTTGTATGGCCGGGGACTTGGTAGCCGTGAACCGTGCATTATTGCAATAAACGGACGGTGTCAGTTTTAAAATAGGGAGCTGGAATGCAAGACGTAAAAAGTGAGTCAGATGTCATTGTTGCCTCGGAAGGATCTAGAAACTGTGAATGTGGGGCACAGTTATGGACAAAATGGACGCTTATCATGAAGGGCCGTGGCATGGTGTCAAAAGTACTGAAGAAGGCAGAGAAAATATGTAGATACAAAAATATATATGTACGTATATCAGCAGGAGCAAATAGCAGTAAAGCGATGGAACACGGAAGTAGCAGTGGTTGGACGAGACAGGCAGGGTTGCGTCAATGGTGCTGGATGAACTTGGATAAACCCTGATGAATTTTTTTTATTGACAGGTGAACATAGGGGATAAACAGCAAAAAAGGACCAACTTTGGAAGCACAGAAGTGATAGCTGTTAGCTGAAGTTGATAAGCGAGGGAATATGAAGGAAAGGATCGACGAAAACAGGTGAGAGTGGATCTAACTGTGTGATTATTGCAGGTGTGACATGTGGTGACGGTCAAACATGGGTGAAGCATTATTAAATGGACGTACAATATGCAGCAAGAAGATGGCCGTGAAAATGGCTGGCGAACGCAGAGCGACTGGAAGTACGGGGTGGTTGGAGAGGTGTAGAAGATCACTGGGGAAGAATAACTTGGAGGTCAGAAGAACTGCGACAAGAAGAAGCATCAGTTGTAACAGCGAATAACATGAAAGAAAGATAAGGAAGTGGAGGATCAGAAAAATCAGGCGATGGCAGATCACATGGTTTAAAAATGTAGGTGGGAGTGATGACGTTACGGAGACATTACACTGAGTGGAAGGCTGAAAGGCGGCCCAGCCTGGAAGGCACAATGAAGATGCTTGTGGCGAGCAATGTACGAAGCAGACGAGAGGGTTGACCAGAAAAAACAGGTAAGAGATGATGAATCAGATTGTTTCAATTTAGATGACACAGGATGAAGACCGAGAAGAAGAAAAGAACCCGGACTGGAATGCCTGTGATAGAACAAAAATGTGCGAAAAATAATTGTGTTTCGGAGTTGGGAGAATGGTAGTGGAGAGTTGCGTGCTTACGGGACATTGCACCAAGGCATTGAGCCAGAATTTGCTAATCGGTCCAGTGCCTAAGAGGACGATCCACAGAAGAATTACGGATTCAGACATGGAAAATACGGAGGTGGTAAGAGGTAATAGATTCGGACGTAAAAACTGCAAAGTTTGGAACGGCGAGTTCTTATATGGGGATTGGTTGTGGTTATGAATGTGTCCGGCTGGTATAAGATGGACAAAAAGGATATCGCGTAATGGTAGCTAGTGAGATTTGCAAGCAATAAGCCCTACAGGCACATGGAGGTACCAAGTGAATACTGATTAGGAGCCGACAGGAGCAAAACGGGTGGAAAAGAACATATTTCGGGCTTGTGCGCAGTAAAATGGATAAGGCGAGAGGGAAATCATGCAGTGGAGCTTGCCACTGTGAAACACGATAGGAACGAAAACAGAAAGGATTTGTGTGCATACAGAGGTAGAACGACACGGAAGGGAAGTGATAAGAGTGCTGACAAGAATGATAGATGAGCGAAACGTGGCGGAAGAATGATGATGAATGCGGTAGGGCGAGGAGAGCTGGAGCATGCAATCCGCAACCGGTGCTAGTGGGTGGGGCTGACCGTGCTCTGGACAACCAACCTTAAAAACACTTCGTGAAGTGAACACAGGAGGTGTGATCCACCAGCCTAATAGCGCTCGCACATCGTTGCAGACGGTCTGCACGCTCGATGTGCGCTGGCCAGAGCGGTGGATCTGACCGCGCTCTGCAACCTTGGGATTGGCTTGAGTGTTTACTGGTGGTTGTAAAGAGGGCTGAGCGCTCACGATAAGGGTATCTGGTCCAGGACCAACTGGACAGATTGTGGGAACTTGGACAACAGAGCCAACGGGAACAGCGATCGACAGACGGCCATAGGGCATTATTATCCAGGCGCACCGGCCAGACAGGTGGTCAGTGTAGTGCCTGAGATGGTTGACCGGCATTGAGGATAGCTGGAAAGGGAAATGAGATAGGGAGACGCAGTCTGGGTATAGCCCAGCTGAAGATCAACTGTTAACGGAAAGAAGAACAAGAGTACAGCACAGGCTCATCGATGCAGCAGATCCCCAAGACGGATTTGGGCCATGAAACGTGAGACTAAAAGGGAAACGCATAAGTGTGGCTAGAATTTTCAATGGGAAAGTTAGTATTTCACCTAGAGTGGTCATTCAGTAGAAAGTGACTAAGTTTTGCATGAAATAAGGGAAGAAACTTAGCTGGGGATAGAGTGGGGGCAGAATTGGTGGCATCGAAACTGGGTGTTGAGTTCAGTTAGTGAGCCACTCTAAGTGAGGTAAATGAGACTGGATTTTCCAGTCCAAAATCGCAGAGGTGGTAAGGGAAGTATATGTGGTGGGGCCTGGTGTGAAAAAAAGGCAACGCAAGCAAAAGGATATCAAGGAGTGTTAAGCTAGTGCCCATTCTGTTGCTATAGAGCGGGACACAGAAAAGAAGTTTAGACTTTGAAGGAGCGAGACATACATGGATCAGTAAATAGATGAGGAGTCGGGAGTAGATAGATCATACCTCGGGATGGTGGCAAGGGTCCCACAATGTCGACGTGCACGTGAGCGAAACGGCAGTCTGGAGTCTCAAAAGATCTGACCGGACTGGTAGTGTGTCGCTGAATTTTGGCTCGTTGACAAGCAATGCAGTTACGTACCCACTGACGAACGTCGCGATCCATGTTTGGCCAAGCGAATCGGGCACTGACAAGATTGCATGTGGCTTTGATACCCGGATGGGATAGACCGTGCAACACACCGAGAACAGGACGTCAATGCCAAAGTGGTACGATCGGCCTCGGGTGATCCAAAGCGGTGTCGCAGAGGATAGTGTCAGAAGATGACGGAAGAGACAAAGCCCACACTCGGAGACTTGTATCATGAATGGTCTGTTAAAACTCAGGATCCTGTTGGCTTCGTGCCATGTCCTCGAGATTGACACCGGGAACAGCGGACGACCCGATATTGTGTATCCTGGAAGGAGTGTCTGCAGCCACTTTAGCTGACCCGGAGATATGACGAATGTCGGTAGAAAATTGTGATATGAAATCCAGCTGGCGAATTTCTCGTGGAGAATGACGATCCGATGCGTTGCGAAAAGCATACAGCAATGGCTTATGATCCTTGAAAATGAATTACCGTCCCTCCAGGGCGTGGCGAAAGGGACGAATGGTGGTGCAGACGGTAAGTAACTCACGATCGAAAGCGCTGTATTTGGATTCTGCGGAAGGCGGGCGGCGTGAGTGAAATGCCAGCGGCTCCCGAGAGCCGTCCACGGACTGATGGAGGACGCAGCCAAGTGCGACATCGGAGGCATCAACGGAGATGCTGACGGGAGCATGGAGATCCGGATGACGGAGAAGAACCACAGACGACAAGAAAGGTTTGAGCTGAGAAAATGCCTACTGGGCCTGGTCGGTCCAGATGAGGGTTTGTTGTTTGCCCCACAAAAACCAGTCAAATAATTCCGGCTGGCGAAGTTTGTGCTCAGCACCTCTAATGTGGTCTAAGGACCGCTGAGTCATACTTGGCCGCAGAGAAAGTCAACTTTCTTTGCGGCCATATAGGTTTCCGCTGTAATGGAAGAGAAGATCGGCCCTCAATCAATCTATTGTACAATTGTTGGCCAGGGTTTCTGGATCCTTTGATAAGACATTTCAAATAACCAAGATAGGATTCGAAAGGAAAAGCGGAAAAGTAGTGCAACGTTCCGTGTAGAAGTACATCGACATTCAAATGAATCAAATTGTGAACATTATAAACGAGTTCTTTCGAACCGTAAAAAAGTTCAAATTGTTGGACAAACATGAAGAGAAGATCAGCTGCAAACTGGTGGTCACGAACATAGAAACGGGGATGACAGAGAATGTACACCGCTATTGAAAGTGCCAAAAAATGGTGGTACGCATCTTCCGGTAGTAAATGTATCAAACATATGGGTCCCAGATACAGTAAGAACTGTCGGTATTCGCTAGCTTTCCAGCGTTCCATGTCGCTGATATGTCGACATTTTCGCAGAAAATCACATGTAATACCAACATGTGATTGTAGAATGCGATTCCCTAGTTCCTCGGCGACAGATGGACTAATACCGGCAAACCTATCCCCGGGACCACTAACCCAGGACAGAAGCAACTTCCTCATTACACCCAAGCATACCAGATGCATATAGTCGTGGCAGAATGTGCGAATCATGTCTATGTTTAGAGCCAAAAATGGACTGTTGGACTCCGGTAAGTGGTGTTTCTTGTGCCTTTTTGCGCGAAAGCTTTTGTCCGCCCTTGGTTTGGCCGTTATAGACGGGAAGGTCATTTTACCGCCGGTGTAGTAACCTGGCTGAATGCATCTATCACACCCAAAATAAGCATTGTGTCCCTTAACTTGGCGGATAAACGCTCGTGCGGGGGTGTCACAGATAATGGCAGAGAGGGTACATTCGTAGGACACAACCCCGTGTTCCAGCACCATCTTCAGTTCATCAATGCACTCCCGCAGGAACTGTTCCACGGGTTTCGGTTTACATCTACCGCAGTAAAATCCCACAGTAAATATTTCATTCATTTGTGATCTGCTTATTCTTGCTAATATCGGCCATAACTGCAAGTCGGAGGAACGATGAATGACCGTTCCGTCACAGTGTATTTGTATATCCAAGATGCATTCCGGTAGTTTCCGTGAGTTTGTCAAACCTGAAAGTCCTTTAACAAGTCCCATGTGAAAATAATTTCCGTTCTCAAAACTCCGGACGTTGTACTGCCTTGGTGTCCCGCACAGAGTCCTGGGGTCCTTCGGAATGTTTGCGAAATGTCTTCCACGTTGAAGCGAAATTTAACAAAATCTTGGCGTAATTCGTTCAGTATTTCAAAAGTTTCATCAGCTTTTTCAATACCTGATATGATGAATTCATATTATTCGTATACTTTAATATACCAGAAGCATCCTCAACGTCTGCTACAGGCACACATGCAGACGGCGCGCCTTGAACCTCTTGGAATGATACCGACGAAGTTGATGGCACCAATTGGGTGTTATCAAAGTTGACAGCATCACCACGGTGTCTGGATTCTGCAAGAATTAGTGACAGTGCAGTCTTACCCTCAGCAATGAATACGGAACATCCATGACGACGTTCCCATAAGGAGGCATCCGTAAAACACAGGCACAATACTTCCATCAATACTTCTCGCCGAAGGTGAAATCTTTGCAATCGTGATAGTCCGGACATGATGAGGTTTTATCTATAAACGAGAATGTAGACAAAAATGTTACCAAGGATTCACTGCATTGCCTACGTAGAAAGGAAAACAGAAGTAAATAACAAAAGCTCATCCAATGTCCACCCAATATTGGTTATTGGTTTGCCCGACCGGAACCCAACGGTATCCCAAACGTATCCCAACCATATTCCCGCCAAAACCCGACTGAACGTTGAAAGAGTTGACGCAAATGGCTGGCATGCTCCGATGGAGAGGCGCTGGCAATTAATATGTCGTCGATGTAGCCAAACGCGAAAGGTAGACCTCGGAGCACTTCATCGACGAATCATTGGAGCGTCTGAGCAGCGTTCCTCAATCCAAATGGCATGCGAATGAATTCGAACAGGCCAAAAGGCGTGGTGATAGCTGTCTTGGGAATGTCTTCTTTGGCCACGGGGATTTGGTGATATGCCTTTACGAGGTCAACCTTGGAAAAGATTGTCTTCCCAGAGAGATTCTGTGCAAAATCATGAATGTGTGGGATCGGGTACCTGTAGGGGACGGTGACGCTGTGGAGAGCACGGTAGTTTCCACAGGATCTCCAATCACCAGATGATTTTTGGAACCATGTGCAAAGGCGAGGCCCATGGGCTTGAAGACAGTCGAATGATGCCAGGATTCATCATATGTTCGAATTCAAGGCGTGCAATACGGAGTTTGTCGGCGTTGAGTCGTCGTGGTTGAAAGTGGACAGGTTGGCCTTTTGTAGCGATGTGGTGATGCACAGCATGAGAGACTGGGTCGGTGAACTGACACGGTTTAGTGAGGGATGGAAACTCCTTAATATGTCAGCAAACGGCGATTGCGGGATCGCTAGCCGAATACCCAAGGAGTTGGTGCATTTACCAATGCCGACTGCACGAAGCTTGGTTTTGGTGTCTACCAGCTTGCGAATTTTGAGGTCCACTGTTAGGCCAAAGTGTGAGAGGAAATCCGCGCCAATAATGGGAATCTGAACATCCGCCTGGATGAAAACCCATTGAAAAGAGCGTCGGAGGCCTAAATCAAGAGTGATGGACCGTTGGCCGAATGTCGCAATAGTTGTTGTGTTTGCTGCTTGCAGAGTGAAGTGAGATGGTTTGAGGCTGTGATGTTTGGGTGGGGGATTACACTGATCTAGGCGCCGGTATCAATAAGGAATCGAAGACCACTGGATCGGTCAACGATATAAAATAGGCGACTTTCATGTAGAGGGCCAGCGCTAGTCGTCGCCGTTACTGGCTGGCCTGGTCGTTTGACTGTGGGGTGTAAGTGCGGAATGAACATGGAGGATCACAGCGGCGTGCCTGGGGGCCGAATGTGCGGTGGTACCAACACCAGGTTTGCAACCGGCGGTTCCGGGACCGTGATCTAGGTCGATGAGGTACTTCGGCGGACACAGGTCGATGAGTAGTAAATGCGTTGTACATTGCACTGACCTGATTGTACAACATGCGAACGGTTTCTTTTAGGTCCGTAATGTCTTTATGGATATGAGAGTGATGGGATGGGGAATCAGGACTGCGAGAAACGTCGCCACGGCGATCTGGGGCAGGAACTGGTAACGTCGTAGGGGATTCGTGCGTCGGAGTGGCTTCGGAGAGTGATGTCATGTGAACACAGGGTCTGCCAGCCGGGTAGCATTCCATTATTCTGTCGGCGCGCTGTGAAACTTTGTCCAGAGGAGTAGTAGCTCCAGCATTGACAGGACCTGTTGCATCGGGAGAGGCAGTTTATCAACCCATATCTCCCTGAAAATAGCGTTGTCCATTTGCCGTCCAGCCAGTAGCGACCGCATGTGGCGCATAAGCTGGGACGGAGTTTGGTCTCCGAGCTCCACCGACGTGAACAGTTCACGGAGCATTTTTCCGGCTGATTTTCAGGTACGCTGAATGACTGCTTCCTTAAGCTTCGTGTAAGGAGCTTCTGGTGGAATGGGATCGAGGAAATCTTCCACGTCAACGGCGATGTCAAAGGGAAGTGCTTGGACAACGTGAGAGTATTTCAGGCGCTCGCTGGTTATACGTCGAGTGGCAAATACGGCTTCTATTTGTCGAAACCACACTCGAGGGTTGGTCGGGGCAAAAACGGGCAGTTTGAGAGCAACCGCGTGGATGCCAATAGATTCGCTGTCAGACATGGTGAATCGTCTGGAACTTGGACCAAAAGAATGAAGCTAGTGTCAAAGGATGGAAAAACAACCTGGGCTCACCAATTTTGTAGCGTACTACTCTGTCTATGTGGTACACTAAATTATTGTCATCAATATCTAAGACGACACTAGCAAACTAAGATGGGCAGAGGAGCGTGCGGTGATAAAAAGGCCAAAAGGGTATGTACATTAGGAATTAAAATGAAACAAAAGGTGTGACTCAAACTCACAGTTGTTCAGTGTCCTTGTGATCGGGAAATGAGCGCCAAAGAGCCAATATCCGCCAAGGTCTTCAGTTCAGTTTGGTCTAACAGCCATCCGTTGAACAGAACAGGATGGTATCGAGCGAAGTGCCAAGAGACGCCGTGGGAGCTTCTAAAATGTTTTGTTTCACTCAGTTAGTTCCGACCGATATAATTCCAAGACACTCCAAACCAGAAGATGAGACCGTGCCAGAATGAAGGATTTATTTACAGCCTTTTTTGTATTGCGCGGTGATGACGACAAAAAGATGTGCATTTTACATTAAAACGTCGGTACAACAAAGAAGTGTCGCACCAAGGGACGTTGAAAATCATGGAAAAAGTCGGAAATGTACAGGTACCTACAATCCATATCACAGTGAACTGGAGCCTAGAGAAGGTTATTGTACTTCATGATTGTGCATCTAAGCAAAAGAAGTTAAAATAAATTATTTTTGGTCTTCTTTACATGAGATGGCAATTACATCTACTGAGGTGCTCAAAGTGACAGATTTCTGATCACTGACACCGAGGAGGAACTATAATTCATAATTCAAGTTCATGGACCTCACTAGGCTCCTTTAGGACACTATAGTGTGCTATAGCATTGTTTAATCTATGGAACGTAACATACAGTATGAGACAATGCGAAAATGGATGCAGTTAAAGGTGAAAATAGTGCATCAACTCCGGAACACGACCGGCCACCAGCGAACGATAGTGTCTAAACATACGGGCTTAAATATTGCCCGAATGAAGTTGTGGGATTGTTATATGTGAAACGGTTCGAATAGATGAGTTGTTGTCCGTAGAAAATGAGATTGAAGTGAAATATTATAGTGCGATATTTGTTTGAGTGTGTGATTTGAGAGTATATAAACGATGTGATCAAGGTTTCCACCGCAGCTGACCGTAGTGTCGTGAGGCGTCGCGGGTGGGATGCGGTCGGTTGTTCTGGGGCGTCCGCTCGCTTGGTTCGTGCTGTGTACACAAGTCTTTCGGATTTTGATAATGATTTTCGTGTTTTCCAAAGGGAAACTTTAACTTCTTTTAATATTTATGGTAGTGAAAGTGGTCCAAAGTGGCTGCGCACGCATCCCAGTGCCTTTCCGAAATCGTTTCCGTATTATCGTGTAAAATACCGTTGCGTTCTCAACCGCAGGCCTCCAGGGGCTGCCACAAGGTGAGTGTAGTGGTGCGTATGTGTAGTAATTCCCACAGACACCGTAATACCCACTGTCCTGCATCTGTCATTGTCCGTACTGTCGGATCTGAGTAGAAGTTGGTGAACAAGTGCTTGTTACATAATCACGACGTCCATCCCTTCAATGACAAGATGTATGCTAAGAATGGGAGACTAACTGCTGATCAGGAGACAGAGGTGGCCAGAATGATGGCAAATTTTCATAATGCTAGCGAAATATGTACTTACGTTCGGAACAACTTCAATAGGTTGTTTACGGTGAAAAATGTGCACGCTTTAAGGGCTAGGCAAGTGCATCTCGATGCTCGTTCGGATGCACTGAAGATGAATGAGATGGTAGAAGATAAGGGGGATTTGCGTATAGTATCGGAGGACGGGGTTGTGAGGTACGTTTTCTACGCGTTTCATTCGGTTAAACTGTTAGTGACTAGGTTTTGTGAGGTAGTGCCGGGGTGGGTACGTCTTATGGCACGCAATGTTCATAGATGAGAGCGGTTTAGGTAGGTCTTTTTTCTACGCCATTCTTCCGAATGAGAGTGGCGTAAGCTACAGTCGTGCCATTAAAGAAATGAAGGAGCAGTTACCCGTGTCTGTCAAGCCGAAAAGCATCATTGTAGACCGAAGCCCTGCACAGTATTCCGCCTTTCGGGAATCATACCCCGAATCTCGGATACTGTTTTGTCAGTTCCATGTGCTTCGTGATATGAAGAAGCACTGCTTTCAGCTTGGTCATGTGACTGTGAACGACAAACGACGCACCCATCAGTGGATGCGAAACATGGTTTATGCGTCTACGAAGGTGCTTTTCGATAGGTTCAAGGCTGCAGTCGCCAGTCGCAGCCCAATGGCGTTTGCATATCTAAGTCGGACTTGGTTGCCCTACGAAGATATGTGGGCTGCTTATAACGTTAAGTGGGCAACCTCGTTTGGGACGTTCACGACCAACAGGGTGGAAGTTGAGAATAGGTATTTGAAGGCAGGGTTATCCACCAGGTCCTCCCTGGTGGATGTCTTCGCCCGTTGCCATTGTCATTAAGTACGACCTATGCAGGCTTCCTGTTGGTCGTTGGGCAACGAAGACGGGCAGCTCGTTCACTCGTATGTTGCCTGTACCAATGAGAGCTACGGCGGTAGAAAATTCGGCCAGAATTAGTCCCGGTAAAAGGTTGTCAATAGGTGAGGAATTAGGAAAGGACATTGCCCTAGCCTTGAACAGTTTGGGGTACACGAAGTTCACGGAACTAGTACCTCAATTGAGAAATTTGGCTCGAGTATTAGGTTCAGGAAAGGATGTAGAGTTCTCTTGTAGGGATAGAGCACAAAATATAAGTGTAGCTTTAGACAACGACACATTAGTTTCTCAATTTATCAGCAACGTTCCGAGGAACATCTTTCCCCGTAATCAAACTGTTGAACCAGTTCCGAACACATCACAGTACACGGCAGTTCCACCGTCTTCAAAACGTAAGGCTGCCCTGACCCTTAGAAATACCGATGATGCAGATTTGCAAATCATCGGTGACCCACTGCAGCTTGTGCACTTCCGACAGCTGAAGACAACGACTTCGGCGCAGTATAGACCACAAGAGAAAAGGAAACGTTTCAACCTGGCGAGTTCCCCCATACGCCAAGACATTTGCAGCATCTGCCACATGGAAGACCCATCCATGGACCTGGACGAAACGACTAATTGGGTCCAATGCTGCACATGCACTCGGTGGGCGCATTACCAGTGTGCCAATTTTCAAAACGAAGAAAACTACCCTTGCGTACATTGCATCTCGCAGCTACGTAAGTGACACACAATTCAAGAGCACTAAATCGCTTTTTTGCAGTTTGAAACCAGCAAGTCTTTTACACGTAAGCACACCCAGGTGGCCATATATCCATATATATGCGAACCACCGCTGTCAGTAGGTGGGCCGACCCTATTGAAGCTGTTCGGGTCTCGTATGAATTTTCTACAACTACACTTGTGAACCATCCGTAGCTAGTGGCCTACGGAACGGGCAACGAACCAAAAGTTCCGACGTATGCCGAAAGACAAAGAAAACTCGGTGAAGTGAATTGGAAGTTCTTGTTTAATTATTTAACCTAAGAGAGGGTCGTGAGGTGAGCCAAAAACCAACTGGATAGTTCCAGTTGGAAAACGTTTGTGCTGCGCACCTCTGAAGTGACCTAACTATTAATGCTTTTCCTCACGACTCGACCGATTTAGTGCTCTTGAATTGTGTGTCACTTACGTAGCTGCGACATGCAATGTACGCAAGGGTAGTTTTCTTCGTTTTGAAAATTGGCACACTGGTAATGCGCCCACCGAGTGCATGTGCAGCATTGGACCCAATTAGTCGTTTCGTCCAGGTCCATGGATGGGTCTTCCATGTGGCAGATGCTGCAAATGTCTTGGCGTATGGGGGAACTCGCCAGGTTGAAACGTTTCCTTTTCTCTTGTGGTCTATACTGCGCCGAAGTCGTTGTCTTCAGCTGTCGGAAGTGCACAAGCTGCAGTGGGTCACCGATGATTTGCAAATCTGCATCATCGGTATTTCTAAGGGTCAGGGCAGCCTTACGTTTTGAAGACGGTGGAACTGCCGTGTACTGTGATGTGTTCGGAACTGGTTCAACAGTTTGATTACGGGGAAAGATGTTCCTCGGAACGTTGCTGATAAATTGAGAAACTAATGTGTCGTTGTCTAAAGCTACACTTATATTTTGTGCTCTATCCCTACAAGAGAACTCTACATCCTTTCCTGAACCTAATACTCGAGCCAAATTTCTCAATTGAGGTACTAGTTCCGTGAACTTCGTGTACCCCAAACTGTTCAAGGCTAGGGCAATGTCCTTTCCTAATTCCTCACCTATTGACAACCTTTTACCGGGACTAATTCTGGCCGAATTTTCTACCGCCGTAGCTCTCATTGGTACAGGCAACATACGAGTGAACGAGCTGCCCGTCTTCGTTGCCCAACGACCAACAGGAAGCCTGCATAGGTCGTACTTAATGACAATGGCAACGGGCGAAGACATCCACCAGGGAGGACCTGGTGGATAACCCTGCCTTCAAATACCTATTCTCAACTTCCACCCTGTTGGTCGTGAACGTCCTAAACGAGGTTGCCCACTTAACGTTATAAGCAGCCCACATATCTTCGTAGGGCAACCAAGTCCGACTTAGATATGCAAACGCCATTGGGCTGCGACTGGCGACTGCAGCCTTGAACCTATCGAAAAGCACCTTCGTAGACGCATAAACCATGTTTCGCATCCACTGATGGGTGCGTCGTTTGTCGTTCACAGTCACATGACCAAGCTGAAAGCAGTGCTTCTTCATATCACGAAGCACATGGAACTGACAAAACAGTATCCGAGATTCGGGGTATGATTCCCGAAAGGCGGAATACTGTGCAGGGCTTCGGTCTACAATGATGCTTTTCGGCTTGACAGACACGGGTAACTGCTCCTTCATTTCTTTAATGGCACGACTGTAGCTTACGCCACTCTCATTCGGAAGAATGGCGTAGAAAAAAGACCTACCTAAACCGCTCTCATCTATGAACATTGCGTGCCATAAGACGTACCCACCCCGGCACTACCTCACAAAACCTAGTCACTAACAGTTTAACCGAATGAAACGCGTAGAAAACGTACCTCACAACCCCGTCCTCCGATACTATACGCAAATCCCCCTTATCTCCTACCATCTCATTCATCTTCAGTGCATCCGAACGAGCATCGAGATGCACTTGCCTAGCCCTTAAAGCGTGCACATTTTTCACCGTAAACAACCTATTGAAGTTGTTCCGAACGTAAGTACATATTTCGCTAGCATTATGAAAATTTGCCATCATTCTGGCCATCTCTGTCTCCTGATCAGCAGTTAGTCTCCCATTCTTAGCATACATCTTGTCATTCGGCGAGAAGTATTGATGGAAGTATTGTGCCTGTGTTTTACGGATGCCTCCTTATGGGAACGTCGTCATGGATGTTCGGTATTCATTGCTGAGGGTAAGACTGCACTGTCACTAACTCTTGCAGAATCCAGACACCGTGGTGATGCTATCAACTTTGATAACACCCAATTGGTGCCATCAACTTCGTCGGTATCATTCCAAGAGGTTCAAGGCGCGCCGTCTGCATGTGTGCCTGTAGCAGACGTTGAGGATGCTTCTGGTATATTAAAGTATACGAATAATATGAATTCATCATATCAGGTATTGAAAAAGCTGATGAAACTTTTGAAATACTGAACGAATTACGCCAAGATTTTGTTAAATTTCGCTTCAACGTGCTGCTGTGCTGCGTATACTTGGAAGATATTTCGCAAACATTCCGAAGGACCCCAGGACTCTGTGCGGGACACCAAGGCAGTACAACGTCCGGAGTTTTGAGAACGGAAATTATTTTCACATGGGACTTGTTAAAGGACTTTCAGGTTTGACAAACTCACGGAAACTACCGGAATGCATCTTGGATATACAAATACACTGTGACGGAACGGTCATTTATCGTTCCTCCGACTTGCAGTTATGGCCGATATTAGCAAGAATAAGCAGATCACAAATGAATGAAATATTTACTGTGGGATTTTACTGCGGTAGATGTAAACCGAAACCCGTGGAACAGTTCCTGCGGGAGTGCATTGATGAACTGAAGATGGTGCTGGAACACGGGGTTGTGTCCTACGAATGTACCCTCTCTGCCATTATCTGTGACACCCCCGCACGAGCGTTTATCCGCCAAGTTAAGGGACACAATGCTTATTTTGGGTGTGATAGATGCATTCAGCCAGGTTACTACACCGGCGGTAAAATGACCTTCCCGTCTATAACGGCCAAACCAAGGGCGGACAAAAGCTTTCGCGCAAAAAGGCACAAGAAACACCACTTACCGGAGTCCAACAGTCCATTTTTGGCTCTAAACATAGACATGATTCGCACATTCTGCCACGACTATATGCATCTGGTATGCTTGGGTGTAATGAAGAAGTTGCTTCTGTCCTGGCTTAGTGGTCCCGGGGATAGGTTTGCCGGTATTAGTCCATCTGTCGCCGAGGAACTAGGGAATCGCATTCTACAATCACATGTTGGTATTACATGTGATTTTCTGCGAAAATGTCGACATATCAGCGACATGGAACGCTGGAAAGCTAGCGAATACCGACAGTTCTTACTGTATCTGGGACCCATATGTTTGATACATTTACTACCGGAAGATGCGTACCACCATTTTTTGGCACTTTCAATAGCGGTGTACATTCTCTGTCATCCCCGTTTCTATGTTCGTGACCACCAGTTTGCAGCTGATCTTCTCTTCATGTTTGTCCAACAATTTGAACTTTTTTACGATTCGAAAGAACTCGTTTATAATGTTCACAATTTGATTCATTTGAATGTCGATGTACTTCTACACGGAACGTTGCACTACTTTTCCGCTTTTCCTTTCGAATCCTATCTTGGTTATTTGAAATGTCTTATCAAAGGATCCAGAAACCCTGGCCAACAATTGTACAATAGATTGATTGAGGGCCGATCTTCTCTTCCATTACAGCGGAATTCCTATATGGCCGCAAAGAAAGTTGACTTTCTCTGCGGCCACGTATGACTCAGCGGTCCTTAGACCACATTAGAGGTGCTGAGCACAAACTTTGCCAGCTGGAAATATTTAGCTGTTTCTTGGCTTAGCTCACCACGCTCTCTAAGGTCGAAGTTCTCCTAGTCAGTGGTCGTTCTGGAGGGGGACTGATATAACGGCTTGGCAGGCACCAAACTCGTTAAAATGCAATTGTGAGCTCAGTGCTTGAGCGCGCCTTGTTGACGAATAGGTATTTTCACTTAGATTTACTTGGGAGTGACAACCGCTCGCCAGGAGTGGCCATCTCCGGTGTCAGGCCATCCTCTAGCTATGGGCAATCTTCCTTTTCGAATCTTTCTTCTCAGTCGCACAAAGTGGCCCATAGTCAGGATAAAAGTACTTCAAAGAACTTTCACTCATCCAGACCCGATTTACCCAGTGTGATATTGTAATCTTCTTCGGTCGGACACATCAGCCTATCTTAGAAACCCTGTAGGACATTTGGGTGATCCTCACAAGTCATCCATTGATATACGCAACTGGCTTAGCAAATGTTGACCAGGCCTTTCAATAGGTCGGGACGTCGGTTTAGCCTCGGTTCCTTCTATCGATTGGTTGCTTGAAGTCTGATTTGTTTAAGTCCGCCTGGCACCGGAAAAGTCGATCACATCGAAAAATAATCGTCACGCTACGCAGGCGGCAGGACGCGCTCCAGCTCTGGCCGTTAGCTCGTTTAGCCTCCCATCTCCTGTCATTCACACATGGTAACCAATATAAGTACTAAAACCCATCAATTGCTACTGTTCTGCTTCTCCTTTCGCTCGACGGGAATCGAGTCCGCAACTCGTGCGTGCGACCAAAGTAGTACGCTGACTATGCTTACATTCAGTGCCCCTGGCGCGACCTAACAAATGTTTTGTAGATTGGAACATAAACCCACAATTTCCCGCTTAATGTTGCAGATCCAATTTGCAAATGTCATCTCCCGGCCATATATGCTCCGGCGGTGCACCTCTTCCACTGCTTGGAAATATTGTCCTTGATTTTAGACACCCATTGTAGCTACCCTAAGTCATTCCCACTAGCCATTGTAACCAGAGGCTATGATTTGGTTAGGTTTGGTGGAAGGTCCCATTTGGGCAATCAACTTTGAACAGCTAGCATGTCGACGGCCCTATTTCTTCCTGCCATCTGAACGTCATCGGCAAAGATGAAGGTGGTGCTACCGAATTCACGCTCTGGATCATTTATGGAGACGAAGGAAAGCAGAGGGCACCCCAGCAGTTACTTCCCCTAACCGACAGACGAGAATATCTAACCTAACACCAAATTTTCGCCCCGTTACAAAGCTATTTGCCCACTGTCTTTCCCTTCCAGCTATTCTAATGGGCCGCTGATGAACTTCTAGGAACCTGCGATTTACGGGATCAAAGGTCTTACTAAATTCCACTTAACAGACTTCGAATAACAGTCCTCCATGCGGCCGCTTGATTACCTCGTCCAGAAACAGCGATAAATTCATTAGACAGGATCGTCCTGTCACAAACTCGTGCTGGTACTTGATAAGAGGCCTTTCCGGACCAGGTGCCTAGAGGTCTGTTTCCTAAATATTCACTCCCAGTAATGAAGTCAAAATAGCTGACCTGTAGTTTCCGGCCCTTCATCGCGGTCCAGTTCTGCATGTTTCACTATTGCTCTCATGCGTGCGTCTCGGGTGCGGTCGAGAAACATACCGTAATTATTATTAATGTTATTATTATCATTATTTCCCTTTCGCCAATTTCCTGGAATATTCCCCTCACGATATGAAGCCCTGAAGTCTTGAACTATTGCGAGGGCTTGAAGCTCGCGTTTAAGTTTTTCTGGGTTTTGTGTTTACTTTTTCGTCCGGATGTTTCCATCAGGCCGAGAGACAGTCCACTGGATAACGGGAGGATGGGACAATGGGAGAGGGTTCTGGATACTAGTATTGACTGCATCTATCTTCTTGTGTTGCCGGTGGGCTGGAAGCTAGACCACCGAACCGCGGCATAAGATTCAGCTTTGCGGCATTCTGCTCAGTTTACAAGGTAGAAAAAGTTTTTTTGGTAAAATCAGTCGAAAATCCCGTGAGGAGTTTTAGAGCGGCTTCCCTGTGGGCGGCTCTGACGGAGTCTTGAATTAGTACACGAGTTCAAGGCCGGTCCCTAATTGTTTCCGGTTCCCAATTCATCTTTTTTCTATAGCAATCCTTCCGCAGAAACCAGATCATCTGAAAAAAGGAGATGAAATTGCGACAACAAACTTTGTTTTGTTTTTTCTTGGTCGCGCGAGCAAGCAAAGTAAGTCAGGTGAGGGAAGCTTGGGGATAAGTAAAAAGAAAAACCGAAGCAATCGAAAGTTACAGAAAAGAAAACGGTAGCCCTACGAACCTCCCCAATCGCTTTTTAAGGGCTCATTTTCTCGGAGACTTAGTGACCTGCTATGGTAACTTGTTTCAGATTGAGGCTACTCCATAAGTAGAAAATTCTCAGGCTTAAATAATTTCTCAGCTTGCCCTCTGAGGTTGTTTAGGCTGAAAAACATGCAAGAGTAATTCAAAAGTTCTGTAGTGAACGAGTTGTTAGTTAGGAAATATCTCTAACTCGACGAACCTACAAAAGATACGGGTTTAGGTTGGTCAATCTTCAGGGATAAGGGGCTTGCAGAAGTCCACGGAATAGTTTCATGGTTTTTCTTCGTACGTGTTTTATTGTATCATTCCTTGGTCGGGTAGGGGCGTACAGAGTGGCTGCTGTATTCTAAGAGAGACCGAAGGTAAGTCTCATAAAACACCCAAAGGTAGTCACTCAGAGCAGTGGGAATGTTCCGTCTCACCACGCTGAGGAGGCTTTGGAGAATACTAGAGAGACAGTTTTGGTGGGAGAAAAAAACGACTTGTTTACGAAAAGCCCAAAAATTTGCGCTGTTCAAAGTCTCTGATTGGTGTGGCGTAGCCTGCCAGCAAGAGTGAACAGAGGGGTGAAAACCTAACAAATTTGCCATTATTATTTTTGTAGGCTCCGGTAGACGACTGCCAAGTTTGGGCCATGGCCGGATATACTCCTGTGGCACTGTTACCGGAATCGTAACATCCTCAGCGTAATTTCCAGTGTTTACCCATATAGTGTTTGGCAGGTCGTTTCTATAAATTAGATATATAATAAGGAACTTCAGCCTTTCCTTGGGGGACTCCAGAAGGAATAGGAAATGGTTCAGAATGATAAGGATCGCTCTAGCCGCGAGGAAGCGACCTGTGAGAAAGCTACAAAGAGAACTGTGCACATTGCCCGATTTTTCCCTTGAATTGCAGTTTGTGCTCATGACGACTTTGAGGTACCCTGTCAAAAGCTTGGTTAAGTCGATGAAGATCGCTGGTGGAACCCGGCTTTCATTAAAGGTCCCGGTAAGTCCATCAACGAGGCCGGGTATTGGTGATGCATGACCTCCGCAGTAAGAAGCCGTGCTCAGCGAAAAAGGCAAACCCATTCTTGGGCAGTTGTGCAGAAATGACACGTTTTAGCCCGCGCCCAAGGATCGTACCGGAAGCGGTAGGTAGGTCGATGGTTTCCTATCTCCCTGGAAGATGGCAGTCGCCTTTTTTGAAGATAAGGCTCTCCATAAATCTCTTTCATGAAATTTAGTGCCCAAAAAGAGTCCGCGTATAATTTCGTCAGTGTTGTGAACGTTTCTTTAGGACCTTGAGGGTGGATTATTTTCAGGTCCATCAAGCCAAATGGGTCGAGTTGGTGAAAAGGGCGCTCTAACCCCTGTTCAGCAAACAAAATAGTGAATAACTGCCATTGGGCCGACAGATCTGGAAATTGGGATGGTAAATATAGTCTGGAGGTGTTACCCGAAAATTTCGGTCACTTAAGCAAAGGTTTTAGCTACAAATGACCTCCAAAACGGAGCAGAAGTCGGGTGCACACGAGTGCCGGATTCTGCGCGTAAAACTCAAACTAGCGGACCAGTTTCAATCTCCTCTCATAACAATAGTCCCACACTTTAATTAGAAACTCCCTTTTCTAACAACTCAAACCCTCAAGATGCGCGCAAGCTCTGTAGTTCATTTTTCCACGGCCACTCGGGCACCTAGAACACCGTTGGCCGTGTGCAGCGGCTACTGCCAACGTTCTCCATCAAATCCCCGCCTTAAATAAACGGAAAACGTGTGGTAAACATGTTAAAGGCGGTCATCCTTTGGTCCGATTACTGTAGGTGTTTCATTCTGCGGTGTACACACTGGGCCTTGATTCACGTAATCGTTTTTTGGGGATTTACGCGCAAAGCCTTTGCAGACCTCCGCGGAAGAGGGCCGATCCTAGGACACCCGAAGTGTAAAACCTCATCGCATTTCAACCGTGAGGAACATTACCGGTTGTGAGCTTCTTCTGAGTCACTGTTCAACAAACATAAATGTTCATTAGTAAAACACCTCAGAGGGACAACCACGGGCTCATTAATCCGTTCAGTGACCTGTTTCAAGCTCGCTATCGGAGGCGGTCTTGTTCCACATACGATCTCGGGCCACTTTTTGTGCCTGAAAGGTCCCTGGTTCTATTACCTCTTCCGGCTACCTATCACAGTGCTTCACCACCTCACTGTCGAGGAAGTGGGACCGAGATGTCTACCTAGATCCAACTCTTCCCGGCCTTTTCCTTTCGCCTGTTGTTCGCGAGTCTGGAACCAACTGAAAAAGACAACCTGTGCTGAGACCGGAAAAGCATTTTATTAAATAATCAACTCTAATAGATCCCTTCATGGTCAGTTCGTCCACGCAGAGAACAGTTCGAAGTCTCAGAGTCTCCACAAATACTTCCCGCCCATCTAGCTCTCGGTCATGAGCCCGCAGGGAGTTGAACCGCCCCAAAGCTAACGGCATCCTTTTTGTCAGGGTGTGACCACGTCTGTACAGTGTTCTTAAAGCGGTCCAAGCGAAGTTATGTCCAAGGGCACGGAATCCTCTGAGTTTGTCACAGTAAGGTGACCTTAAGCCAAAGTTTTACCGCACCACTTTAGTGCAGCGAATGCAAGCTGGTTCGGCCACTTGAGATCACAAGTCACTGACTCCGCGCACGAGGTCCGAAGGTCGAGCACGCGCGGTTCTAAAGTCATTGTCATATTTCCAACATAAATTTGCTTCAGCTAAGCAAGCCTAGCCAAACAATGACATAACAGGTATCCATGGATCCCTACCAGCGTCTGTATATGAATAGAGGGCAAATACTTCCGTCTCAAAAAGGCAGCTATAGGTTCAGCCGTCCGCAAGCTGGGCAGTATAAAAATGCGTTTTTTCAATTGGCGAAAACCAAATATTCCTCACAGCAAGTAGACAAGCAACACACAGCTTTGTGTCATCGAACAACATACAAACTGCTTAGGGCCAGGTGCTAATTTGTTCTGCTGTAGTACGAAGGCTGAGGCGGTGTGACTTTAAAAGCTTTTATTCAGAAAAAGAATGTGTAGTTTTAACTGCTGTTTTCAGGTCGAAACCTAAATCTGTTTTACCCACTATCACTGTATTAATCACATTCTGTCTCTCTCCACTTGCCTTCCAGGCCTGAACGCCGTGGGATCCGAAGTAAAAGAACCACCAACCCAGAATGAACTCCATGAACCCTTTTTCTCTGCTTAATTCACGGTCTGTCCCTGGGACTCCCTGCGCCCAGGATGTTAAGGAACTTTTGCCTTATATACAGGCTCTGCTGGTATCTGTGTTCTTCCTGCGTGTGAGCTGCCAGAGAACGGCGTGTTAGACTTCGGCCCAGTGTTTGTTTATCAAATATTAACACCGAGTCTATCTCGGATTAATTTCAGACCGATCGCCATCTTGCCTAGTCACCCAGAACCGCCTTGCTCGTTACAAATGATCAAACCGTTACACGGAAGGACCGTACGTGCGTATGTATGCGTCAGTAGAGTCAGCAGACTGCCAATTGAAAGGCAAACGAGGGTGAACGGTATAGCCGGGCTGAGAAAAAATCCAAATCGGTGAATGTCCGGACCGAGGCGTAAAAATCAATACGGGCTCCACAATACTTCGCTCCCAGACCATCTAACAAATGCCTAAAGATCCTCGTGGAAAAAATATTGGAGTTGTAAACGTACGGAATTAACAATCTTTCGTCCGGAAAGGGGTTGTGAGAGGAGGAACAGTGTTAGTCTCTTGCGGAATACTCAGATTGTTGGAGACATGAGGACTGGAAACAGAAGTAGTTTTCATCGAGGGAACTCAAGTCATATAGTCTTAATCAAGGTGTGCTACTTTGAAGCGATCAATACTGGCAGTGTCTGGCTAGCCAGCCTTATCAATGACAAATGTTTTTCGTTACGAAAAACGAAGCGAAACAGGCCTGAGTACGCAGGAAGCAAATGGGGTTTAGCAGCAACACAACGAAGGAAAACATGAAAGCACGTATTTAAGCCTTTGGGAATCTAAGTGAGACGAATGGAAGGCCGAGTTGGAAGCAAACGAAGTGATTTCATGTACAACTGTATTTGCGGAACAAAACTGGAGGGGTCAATAATATCAGGACGGCGTCCGAAAAACTCATCGGGCAATTGTAAGGGTGTGCCAAACACCAAGTCAGCGAGACAAAACCCGGAATATTCCTTTAGGGTATTGCGTGTAGACAACATGGTTAACTGAAGGGCATCCGTCCACTTAACAGAATGAGAGGTGGTAAGAGAAGCTTTTAATTGTTTATGAAAGCGTTCCATTAATTTATGAAGGTTGATATGCCGTTGTACGAATATGCTGGAATCCAAGGACAGAAGTAAAATCACGGGAGAGTTTGGACTGGAACTGTGCAACTCTATCAGTTGTGGTCGTAGATGGGACGCCAAACATAAAAATTCAGTGGTGTAGAAGTGTTTTGAAAGTTGTTTCACTGGAGGTGTCAGGTACGGGGACAGCCATGGGCCAACGCGTAAAACCATCTACACATGTGAGGAGGCAAAGGTATCCGTCGGCTAGTGGTAAGGGACCAACTATATCTAAGTGGACATGAAAAAAACGTGGATTGCCTGTAGGTATTCGGAAGAGGGAGGAAAGTACACGCCGGTGAATCTTGCTCCGTAGACAGGGTATACACCTTGACCAAACATAAACGTTTCTATTCATATTGGGCCAGACATAGGGATCAGAAACAAGTCTGTTGAAGGCGAGTTTTCAGGGATGGGATACAGAATCTAAATGAGTAAAAATCAAGCGACGAAGGGAACAAAGGGGCGAGGCTTACCAGAGGAGACTTCACAAACAGTTGTACCATTTCCGTCATGTAGGGGTCAGTCTTTTAACATCAGGGAGGACGATGAAAGGTTGCTCTGTAGTTCTTGGTCATCCTTTTGAGCCTATGCTATGTCGGATCGACTTAAAACCGTTTAGTCGGTTAGTGGACGGATACTTGGAAGAGAGAGAGCGTCAGCCACAAGATTGCTGAATCCCTGTATATACAGCAAATCGGTGGTATATTGGGAAACGTAGTCGAGGTGCCTAATTCCCCTGGGCGAATAACGGTCGCTGCTTGAAGCCGATGCGTAAGTCAGAGGCTTATGATCGGCGAAGACAATAAAGCTTCTGCCTTCCAAAATGTGTCGAAAATGTTTTATTGCGGTTAGATTACAGGCAATTCACGGCCAAATTGTAAAAATAAGAATCGAACTAGAGTAGTCAAACTATTCACAGTGAACTCAATATAGCTCCTGTCCGAACTACGCTCAATCGAAGATCAAAAACACCGACTGGATGGGCGCACTCTCAAACTTGAATTCTGAGCAATCGTAATGTACATAAACATACAGAAATAATAAAATAACATGAAGTACTGTCACGAACAATCAGCACACAAATGCGCTGTAAGGAGTCTGTAGCGGGTGCAGTTTTTGAGAGAGAAATAACAACGATTGTCTGACCCCCCGATCAAACTGTAGCAAATCGGCGCCAAGGGCTATTTGGAAGGCATCTGTCCGCAATACGAGAATAGCGTTATCATCATTGCTTAAGTGCCCGAGCGTGGGAACTTTGGACAACGCTCGCTTAGCCTCTTGGAAAGCTGAGTTAGCTTCGGAAGTCATTGAGAACAGGCGCAGCTCTTCATTCAAAAGTTCAGTAAGTGGTTGTAAGATCTCCGAACAGTTTGGTATGAACTGACAACAGTAGTTGACGATGCCCAGGAAACGACGGAGATTCTTGAACGATTAGGGTTCCGGATAGTACTGGATAGCATTCACTTTGTTTTGGAGCTATCGGATACCTTCATTGTCAACATGGTGGCCAACGAACCCAACAGATTTGGCACCCAGGATACTTTTAGAGATATCGACTGAGATGCCATGATCTTGGAAGCGCTGGAATACTTGGCGAAAATGTTCGCGATGTTGATTCTAATCCGTACTAGTGACGAGGACGGAGTCAATATAAACGAAAGCAAAATCCAAACCACGGAGAACGTGATCCATATATCGCTGGAATGCTTGAGAGGCGCTGCGCTGGCCAAAATGCGTACGCAAGAATTCACACACTTCAAGAAAAAAGTTATCTGCTTATGAAACACTGACCGTTCGAAATTTAGTGTGAATGCTCGAAAAATGCGTGTAGCATTTAGGCTCCAGAAAACCGTGGTAAATTAACACACCACAACCAAACAGTTTTCATAATACTCCCTCTGTGATCCTTCATGGATATAAGAAATTTAGATGAGATGCTACAGAAGGTTTTCGCCATATGGATTAAAACATTGCAAATATCCACGAGTTTAAAGATAAGCAGTTATAGAAATGATGAATTTGCCAATTTTATTCTGGTTTTATGCTGGCTGGGTGTGCTCGTTAGGGTCCTGCAGAAGACTTTCAACAAGCGGCTTAGGAGCGTGTTTTCTACCGCGTCTCGAAGCACACTGCGAAGAAATCTCCTCAGCAGAATAAACGAAGAAGGCTCGTGTCTGTAGACAGGTGCGATTGTGTATTCTGTATATGGTGGCACCGAATTGGTACTGATACGCGAAATGCACGGGAAACAATCGGTGACAACAGCGAGACGAAAAGCGGACTGCGCGCGTACAATCGGCGAAAGCCGAAAGTGTGTCGTGCACGAAGTCGACGGAAACCTAGCAAAGGTCAGTTCAGTAAAAACGTACGCAACAGAAGAAAAACAATTCAGTTGAAAGAACTGTAAAGAAAATAAATCCCAAAACATGTTAGGAAAATAATCATCTTTCAAGGTTCCATCAGGCAGATAATTTAGAGTTATAATAGTTTTTACCTTATGTGATTCCTCATAAGTTTTAAATGTACAGTTCGTTATTAAGAACCATGAGAACACTGTATACTTGAGTTATCCTTGTTAAGAACCATCAGCAGTCCATATTAACCGTGCTTCGACTGAGACTCGAACTCGGGGTGAATAGCTGTGAGTCGAAAATCCAACCACAAGACTATCCGGGCTGCCTCAAAGCGGTTTATTGAACGCAAACACTACATGCTATGGCGCCTTACCTCTTTTACTACCAAAGCTCATTATAATTATTCTTAAAAATGATTTTATAGTAAGCAAACAAAGCTACTTACAAATGGTAGCATAGGTAATCTGTTCACATTACGTAAAGAAAACTTCATGCGGCATATTATTACAAAAAATTGAGCAGTTTTCTAAAATGATCTTATTTTTAGCGTCAGGAGAAAGATCGAATGCTCTCAGTTAAAAAATCTACTACTCATTGTTTTCACTAATAAAACTAGATGGTTCTGAGGCAGAACTGAGTTCACACTAGAGGTAGTGGGACGGTACAAAATAATTATATATATATATATATATATATATATATATATATATATATATATATATATATATATATATTGAATCGGACCGGAAATGACCACATGCACATGGCTTCGGCTGTGTGATTAGGTACGAGTGAAATAGTTCTTGGTAAAAATTATGATCATAATTTTGTAAAAGAATATAATGGCTAATGAAGTGCAGATAAATTATTTTTAGGCTGGTCTGCCAGATGCTTTTCTGCCAATTTCAATGCCTAACCAGGTTGGTATCTGGCTGATCATTTCGCCGATGTCCAATGTGCAAAGAATAACATAATACTGAACGAATAAATAATCAAGTTTGTACGGGTGCACTTTTTGTGCGTGTTCTTTGGCTGGGGTGAACCGTGCATGAGACTGTCAGAGCCACCAGTTTACCCAAAACGATCGAGCTCATTGATAGAAACTCAAGGCCATTGGAATACCTGAGGGCTCTTGAGTAATAAATTTGGGGACGAAGTCTTACTTCTGAAGTTAGCATTTACAAACTTTGGTGTCTTTGATCTGATGGCATTTCACTCTCACAATATACGAAGGCCAGAGCTGGCTACTAAAACCGTATCAGTAGCAACATTAGAAATTGAAAACTTCAGGAGTAGAACCGGAATCATCGAACATGCTGTATTGACGTAAAAATAAATTGTGGTTTTTCGTTGCTTTCGTTGGTCTGCATAGTTTATACTTCGGTTACGTACTAAACTGCAACACGAAGGAAGTGGTTTTGCTGGCGAAATCTAAGAGAAAGAAATGCCGACAACGTATTCCACTGTGCCTACCGAATGTTATGGAGCAAAATTTGGTACTAGCGAAGGACTACTGTCCAAGTAAGCCTCACCAATTTGTTTGGTGCAAAACACGCTCTCAGACTAGTATCCGTTGAATGTGACGAAAGCCATCCCGGACTCATTTTTCGCTAGTCGAATGAAGAGATTGTTAATGTCAACTTAAAAAATCATCGGATCAGTAGGTGTTTACCAGATTCTGACGAAAATTTTCATCCTCCAGTTTTTGATTCGGCTACCGAATTCCTACACTCAATGCGTGGGAATGCTGCAGTACATACAAAGCACGAATGCATATAAGTCACTTTTCAGTCCAGTGTGCAGGCCTCAATATTCTGTAATTTCTTCGGCAGTTGGAGTAAACGATTTTTGAGACCGGTCATTTTTCTTAAATTTTCATGTTTTACCTAAGAAGGTAGGTGTATTGACTAACATTTTCCCGTGAAATCGATGCTCATCTACTTCATTCATCTATCCCGCATTGTCTTTCTTCTCCCTGGAATTAACAGTTGATCTAATTTAAGATGGTCTGTATCCTTAAAGTGGGATTTGGGTACCACTGATTGGGATTGGTGTGCTTGGGACTTGTGACATCTAAGCACAGTGAATAAGTAGTAGGGTCTAGCCCATATCCGAATGAAGTACAGAACTTACCGCAGTTCGAACTATGAATCGCAAACCCGTATTCGTACAATTCAAGGTAGCATTCACGTAGTGGTATAAAACCATGTTGGTTAATCACCAGTTTATGAAAAATCATCACACTCACCACAACCTGAATGAGGCTGGGTAGATTTTAGTCTCTGGGGGGTTGTGTGGTCAGCCATTCAGAACTTCTCAACACAAGTTCACGAGGAGCTTGCAAATCATAATATACATGTGTGGAACTTGGAACGGTAACTGTGTCGACAGGAATTTCAGGAACCTGGTAGTGGCTTTGATCAACGTGCTACTGGCACTCCGCCCCTTCACCCACATCCAAGGTTCGTACCTTCCAACAGCACGATTCCAGACGCTGGTCTAAATCCTTTCTACGTTGGTGGAATAAATCGGCAGAGTCAATGCATAATAAATTCGTAAAGAGTACTCAGAATTTGAATAATGTTGCTGGACGGGAAAGTATGATTCTGTGGGCTGTATTTCCTCATTGAAGCAGGAAATTTTCCACACCTCGTTCAAGCTGTTTGATATTTAACGAATGGGTCACCTTCAATGTTAGAACGAAATTCTCGGCCACTCCGTTCGACTGTGGACTTCTGGATGCTGTGTAGAAAAGGGGACATCCTATTTCTTTAGACCAGCTGGTGATCTTTTCAGGAGTGAACAGACTTCCGTTGTCAGTAACCAACACGGGGAACACGCCTTACCGACCAAATGTTTTCCTCACTGCAGTTGGTGTGGATTCCGCATCACCTGACTTTGTGAAGTATTTCTCTGTCCAACATGAATAAAAATAAAAGAACACCAGGAAAAGACCACAACAGTCGGTAGAAATCCTCTCCAAAGCTTTGCACGACACGTACCATGGAGTCTATTTGGAAAGCAGAGATTAGGTTTTGTGCACAAAGCTCTCAAAGAGTTTGGTGGATTGCACAATATCACAATCAAACCCCGGTCACCAGCAAGTCGGGTGATCCAGAGCTTTCACTTTTTCATTTCCCAAATGATCGGAATACAAATCGGATAGCGTTAAACTTTCGAATGATGGAAAAATCATATGACGACCATTCAAACACAGAATTTTGTCTCTTCTTGAAAAAATAAGAAAATTAGCGTTTGACATTTGTATTCCATCCTCGTTTAGTTGCGGAGAAAATAGATTCAAAGCGTGGACTCCAATCTTCAGTTAGGGAATGATTGCACAAGTAAACGGTTAGAGTCGCATTTCTCCCATGACTGAGTGTATTTGGCGTATAGTACATACACCATCGCTGAACCATTGCAACAGTCGATTTTCGTAGCGATTTGGGTAGATTACCAGTGAAATGCAATGCTTCGTGGTGAGAAATAACGGGGAATTCAGATTCAAACAAATGATTATGAAACAGCTTTTCAAACTAAAAGCCGAATGTTTGCGGAGCTTCTAGAAATAGCCTTTTTCGACCATAGCAAGCCGATATGAAACACGGATAACAGGGAATTCACCCTGTTCTAGCCCAGCCTCAATTTCAGTGGGTGATGCATGAGTGATAGGTGCGGAATGTAATTTGGGAGAGGGTGAAAGCATGAATTCTTCGATGTTAAGGTAAGATGGAAAAGAAAGTAGTGAATGTTCTTGTTTGACTGACCATCATAAAGTATCGGATGACAATGTCGTAAAAATAGATTCCACGTGAGAAAAAGAGTTGGGAATGAAACGCTAATAGTATTACAGTGAACCTACCAACGAATGCCATTTAACAAGATTTCGAGGAGTGCATGTATCAACCAAGGGAGAGAGACGATTAGGATTGCGTTCGTAACGAGTATTTGTAGTATAATATCCCAGGAAATCTCGAGAAGTAAAGTCAGATACATATTTTTGGAGGGGTTTATGCAATGTTACACTCGCCAGAACTTTGCAGTAGATCTGAGATTCTATCCCCGTGAGCTACCTGTGTGAGTGAATGGACAACAATATCATCCTTTTGGTGTTCTAAACCTTTGAGTTTTTCAATGATAGAATTCATGACAGACTGGAAGATAGCGAAGGAAGCACTCAGTGGAAACAATAGAAACCTGTTGGTCTACAGACCAAATAAGGTGTTGATGATGGTGAACTCAAAAGGATCTTCATGCCACGGAATCAGCGGGTAACCATCCTTTAAGTCTATCAATGGGAACGGGCTAGAGCCTTGAAAGTGAGGAAGTGGATCCTCTGGTTCCAAGGTGGTGCATGGAGGTTGACGAAGCTGCATATTACGAAGTGATTGGTTAGTCGCCACAAGTTCTTGGAGTTTGCCCTTCAGGCGTCAGTGGAGTAACAGTTGGCGTTGAAGAACAATCTCACGAATATACTGGGGATCTTTCCGTGTCAGTTGATGAAGCCTGGCTGTGTCAACAAGTTCAAAATTAACCGGCTGAGTATGCTGGAGCACAAGATTCTGTATTTCTTCGTATTTCAGAGAAACAAGCTAGTGCGGGACTGATGCCTTTTTGATCAGAGAATATACCGATTTTCCAACAGAACTCAAGAAAGCAGCGGTTTTACATTCGTAAGAAAAATCTTCCACAAGCAATATACGGCAGTTCGAATCGCTTAAATTAATCCTCAGGTTCGCACAAAAAAGAGTTCAAATCCGAAATCTCTAAACTGCATGACTTTGACCAATGGCCATTAAGCCTCGTGTGATATCTAAGCACAATAAATGGATAATAGGGTTTATCCCAAACCTAAATGAATTACAAAACTCTACACAGCTGGAACTACGAATCACAGACCCGTATTCATACAATTCAAGGTTCTATTTATTTAGTGGTATAAAAGCGTGATATTGTATAACTCGGTTGTGAGCCATCGTCAGGTAACTGACACAAAGGATAATCACCAAGCAATTCTCCGGCCCGTTTCCCTTTCGACCCCACTGGATGGTGGAAGCTGACGCACGCAAATTCATTTTGCCGGTTGGCCAATTAGACCACTTAGCCTTATTCACTGGTGGCTTCCAGTTGTGGTGCAAAACAACAAGGTTATTTTGATCGAAAATTCAGCAACCAAAAATGAACATCTCCGAGGGGAAATGGTTAAATTTAATGGAGAATATCACCAAGAAAGTTGCCATTTGTGAATAATAGGGCAAAAGTTAACGGTTACCAAATGGCATAGGCAGTCCGTCACAAATGACCGCATTTCCCTTCTTAACAAAAGTCTTCTGGCACAGATAGTCGAACAAAAATATATTCGAATGTTTCGAAGGGACTAGGTAGTTAGAATTTTGTCACTCAACTGTTTTCCTAGAATTTCTTTGATGAAAGCCGGTTGACTGTCTATCAGTGCACAATTGTTAGGCTCTTCAGTGATGTACACCGCACAACCAAGCGTGCTAAGTTACTACGAAAAATCCAAGTGTGTACCTGAAAGAACCCGACTACCGAGCGCGCTTCATTTATCTTTTTGCCTCATACCGTCTGTAACAGCCAAATGCCACCATTGAGTTCGATACCGGTTCTGAATAGTGACGACGAGTACTGAGTACCGCGTAGCCCAGAACAGATCCCAACCAACTGAGAATAGGGTAGACCCACAATGTTCTGCGGTACTGTTAGCCAACCATGAAAACAATCCCAAGAGTTTCATACCATTGACAATGAGTCTTGATAGCTATTCAGCCAATATTTCAGTAAATAAGCGGTGACAGAAATTCCGTCAAAATCAAAATATCACTTGGCTAATAAGATTTATCACAATATATCCATCAAAATTCAAGTGGGACACTTAATAAGGCCAAGAAAATATGGTTCCCGGAAGCAACAGACAAAATAAACTTTAGATAACCAAATATGGCACGAGTTAACTGTAGGAGCGATCAACTGAAGCCTAGCCCCATCACAACAAACAGGGGTAGATCGGTTCATTTCAGTGTCAAAGAAAATGAGCAGGTATTCTGTGGAATATGTACGTGAACTGATAGGAAAGCCAAATATACAGACCATAACGGGGAAACTGTGAAAACGTAAAACAACAATGTCAGTAAGAATTGTACGGGAATGGCTTTGGAAAGAAGCGATATGGGCATGAAATGGGGCATAAACACAGACATGAATTTTTAGTTCCGCTTGAAGTTACACCGCCGGTGAGCAACTTCGTTCACTCATGAAATCTCTAGTAATGATACATCTTACGTGTAGTCCAACTTCTAAAAAATGCCTAATAATCATATTAAAGCAACCGAATAAATCCCATTCGTTGCCATGTATCTCACAACCGAAGATTATGGACTTACACGGTTGCTCATTTGGCTTCCGAAATTGACTGCAGCCTTCACGAGAGGCAACATATCATTGCCTTGGTAGCTCACGTGTATTACCTTAAGGGTGCAAGGCAAATGCTCCTATTGGAGCCAATGCAAGTTGTTGATATTTAGTTAGTGCACCGGCTTGTTCAACCCACCTGCTTGTGACTCACTGACCTGTTCCGGCGGAGTTGCATTTGCACTCGGACAGATAAATGAAGCGCAACAATCACGCGTTCTGGTGCTGCTGGTTGCAAACACAGCACTGATGTTCTGTCCTGACTGATGCAACCTAGTAAGGTAAAAAACAATTGCGGTTTTGCTTGATTTCCTCGATAAACTATTTAATCTCTAGCCGTCTACTGTTGTAAGTGAAGAATGCTCTAATCTCAAGGATTCCCCAGAACTGAACATGTTTCTTTTACAATCCCGAATTTGTCACATTTTCACCAAACTCAAGGTCATCTTTTTTGTTCGACTGTCAGCTGGTTCCGAGTGAGATGTATTAAGTTACGAGTCTACAATGTGTTTTATATTTTGTCGGATCATCGAGGCAGTGGTTAAAAGCTTGTGAGAACCGATTATGAGGTCGAGCAACTGGTCTATTGTGTACAAAGGTTATTCAGTCTGGTTTTTCAAAATTGTAGGAGACTGGAAAACAAAAGATGCAGCCAGACAGTCTAGGGAATATATTTCACGTATTAAGGGTAGTGTTGTTAACGATAAATGTGAATGTCGAATTGATGATCCCGTGAGTCCGAACCAAGTAACCGCTAATGGACACCTTCTAATGTGAGTCTGCTTGCAATCGGCTGGACGTCAATCACCGGAAGCCTGTAATAGTCACTGCTTCCAAAGTGCGCCCACCCACCACCCAGTTGGTTATTCTTCTCTGAAAGTTCCGGTATTGTCTGACACTTTCGGTGGGAAATACATTTTGTTTTTCATCACTTTGTCTCGTCGTACAAGACATTTGAGAAACACACCGACATTTTCGCACCAGTTTAGCCGGGCATATTCAGTCGCATCCCGTCGCGCTCACCTTCACCCGCATATGGACTTGTGGTCATGAACCGGGGTGGAAGAAGGAGACAAGATAAGCCTATGTGAACCGAGATCTCATGTCTGAAGCCGCGATCACACAAACACAAAATAGCCAGCCGGATGTGATGGACAAAGGAAAAGGGCAAGTAGCAACTACCGCGAAGACCTCAGTCGCCAAATCTACTGCATATTTTGCCATCTCCATCATTAGAGGCATCTGATAGCATCCTCCAACCAGGAGGTTTCTTTTGGTCAGTAGACTAAGGAGTTTGGGTTAGGGGTGCATTTACTCTTACCAGGTCACGTGGCTGGTGATGCTCACAGGATGGACCGTATTTAGCTCTAAGGGTCATCAGTGATAATGTCCAGCTGCGAACGAACGACGACCTGAAGATATTTTTGATTCATTTTAGGCACAGAAATGACCAGTTTCCTTTGAAAGCGGACTGTTTCTGACGTCCAAAGCCTAGATAAAAGTTATCAAATTGTGGCGAGCATTTAAAGAATCCTCCTCTACGGGGTTGCAATACCGACTCAGATACGATAAACACGAGTGTTAATTTCCCACGGTGTAAACCTCGTTATCCAGGAAAATACCAAAATAATATGGCATTCCTCCTCCACTGTCTTTAGAGGTGAATAACTTCTCACCCATAGTCCAAGAGACGCGGATACACGTTCTGTTTGCATCCCATTTTGAGGCTCGATGAATGTGCGCCGCAGATGACTTAAAAAAACCCAGAACAGACCGTGAATTTTCCATTGTAAGCAGGGCGCTCGGACGCCATATAACGGGGGAAAGTTATTCGCTCTCCTCCGGTTTAGGATGGAAAGTTAAATTTTGTGACAAGCATATACTTTTTACTATGGTGTTGGAAAGATCTCATGATGAGGAATGAACAAAAAATTACAAACTCAAAATTTCTTCCCAATTTCAGGTACGGTGTAGTACGCATGGAAATTTGGTGCATTTATAGAGGTTTGTCGTTTTATTTTGGCTTCAGATCTGTTGTGGTCATTTTACGACCGAATATAAACTTATCACAAATATGTTTTCTCCGGTTAGATCTTCGTAGGTCTTACGAAATAAGCAATTTGTTCAAACTTGAAATACCCTGAGGGTATTACTTTTGTATATCACAAGTAATGTACGTGTAACTCATTCATTTGTGGTCAGAAGCTCCTACAAAAGAAAGCGAAAAGCTATAAATTTCGGTGCCCAATGCAGTACCTTTATCAATCCTATGGAGCAAATAATGGACCGGGTACACGACGGAGATTGTATACTGTGTTCACTTTCTTAAACGATAAGAAATACACCCACTGCAGACAAAGGTTATTTCCCAATCTGCTCCAACGAGAACATGACTCTGATTCTTTGATATCTGATTTATTGGTACGAATCAAAGCTTCTCCATGAAACACCGGATGGGTCTAATAAATTTCCTGAGCACAGCTACAATTATCTCAGCCTATGAAAATACTGTTTTCAGAGAGCTCCTTATGAATTCTGTACAAGCATATTCATATACCTACATCTTCGTCAGAGACTGAACTCAACGTAACTCTCAAGCTGTGTAATTTAGGGACCGCCAATATCGAAAACTCATAATATCGCACGCAAACGAAGAGAGCGGCCGTCTGATATTGGCTGTGTACGCGGAGCTTCTGCATATAAATACCAATGACCTATTCAGATCCACACTCTCTCCTCGCTCACACACACACACACACACACACACACACACACACACATTATATATATATATATATATATATATATATATATATATATATATATATATATATATATATATATATATATATATATATATATATATATATATATATATATATATATATATATATATATATATACGCACACACAAGAAAACAACGAACACGCGGCCTAACTCACACCTGCTTTGCATTCTGTCATCAGGGAGTACAGTTATACGGGTCTGAGAAGGAATGCACTGTAAACACGCTCATTACCACCAAGTGTTTAGTAATAGTTAGACCACCAAAGCTAAGGAACTAACAAAACTTGTTTCACTTTGTCATTGGTGACAGACACCATTCGAACTGGTAATAAAATGCCTAAACTTTTGTATTTATGACCTCAGTTTTCCCATTTCACTCGCAGCGTAGATATGCACAACCTATGAAACATTCAACAACCTGCACGCTCTTTCTCACGCGAGCACACTACTACACTCGCGGTTCGGATCGTAGTATTCACTGTTTGCATAACCACCTAGAATCTCCTCTCTAAGACAAAATCTCTCTTTCTTATTTTGAATTTTTACATTGGACTATTCACCCTCTCTTCATTTGTGAGGAATATTTTGGAAGCATTAGGAAAGAGATTCATTTTCACGACTCGGTTTCGGCTGGTTGGTGCTAGTTTAGTTGCCGAGCTTAAGACCTAGGTATCAAAGTCCTTTCATGACACGACCACAGGCACTGATGAAGTCTTTTTGTATGGTGAGGAAACTCTTGCAATCCACCTACGAAATTCTGTGGACCAAACAACACCAACTTGTGTATGTTTTGTTCCGGCCTAACACCAGTTTGACGAACTCACATTACAGGTCTTGATTTCCCTATTTACGAGTTTCCGTTGACGCGGTTGAAAATCTAAATCACTAATGTTCTTCAGTAGCACCGACTATTATTTACCTATTATTCTCACCCTGTATATTAAACGGCAGATGCCATCCGAATTGTGCAATCGGATCTCCAGCGTAGATAAAGACAGTGCTTGCAACGGCTGTTGACTCAAATAACGTGTAGAACTTTGGCTGAGGATTGGAAATTCGACTCATTGGCATAGACCACCTTTGCCGTACTCTGCTGTAAGTGTTGGTGCTTATTTCTACTCATACTAAGCTTCAGTTTATCGAGTTTTACTCCTTTGCTCTTGCACATCGTAAACGTCCAAATCCCGCTTTAAAGTACTGCATCCAACACACCTGGTCTGGCCGCGTGTTGAACCGCTGTTGTTTTCATCTTATCGTGATTGTCACTCGTGATCATTACCGAAACGGCTACGTTGCTGAACAACCTCCCTCAATAGGTCACATTTGCCGTCCGAGTCCTAGACAGTGCAAATGAGCTGACCTAAAATCCATCCCCGATGTTCATTCGGTTTCCATTTTCTCGCCTTAGAACTTTTGTTCACAGTATTGCCTCATCGAATTTCCTCTTTATTCACCATCGAGCCTTATAGTCGCGCATTCTGGCGGTGCGCGTGGTACGGGATTTGTAATTTCCTGCCTCCATATCCTCGGCGTGACAGTGCTTTCTCACCCGATTTCCACACTCCAGCATCAAATGTCACGAAGTTTGCCTACCATGGACGTCTCTATTGATTTCCTAATTTTTTAAGCACTGTAAGAATTTTTTCACAGAATTGTTTGCACATATCTGTTTCTGCAGACGGCGGTGTCCATGTCCATGATTGCCCTCTCGTTATTGCCACATAGAAGCAGGACAATGAATTCACGGCGGAGGTTAAAGATGACTTGATTTGGTATGAAACCAATAAACTAGCCTTTTACCCAACTATAATTCAACTATTTTCATCCCTTGAACAAGTATTTCGCCGCAACATTTCCACTCCATTCCCGCCATTTTGAATGAATCCGGTATTAATGACAACCAGCGCTATGAAACAAACGTGTTCTTAACACTTTGCCCTTAGCGTTTTGTATCTTTAACTTCCCTTAATACAGCCTCTGATCTCATTATGGTATCTTCTTCCCTTCTTTTATTGCTTTCAGTAACGCCCTACATTTGCTGAGCACATGCAAACCTCTTAGGACTGGTAGTATTCCACCAGTCATACTGAAGGCATGTTCATATCAGTATGCATCAGTTTTAGGATATTCCTCTCAGTCTCCTTCTTTCGTTTTTTTGCTGCCGGAATTCCGCTTGTCAATTATGCTTTCTAGAAAGAAGTGATTATTCGAAACCTGATGACTGCCATCCCATCTTCACCCTCAGTAGCATTCCGAAATTCACGCGATGCATAACCACAAAGCAGACTTCGTTGACCCAAATCAGCAAGTTGCACTTCTGGTCTTCAAAAGTCTGTTCTTAGGACCATGATAAAAGTAGCGTGTTGGGACGTTTGCAAGTCTTTCGAGTGGGCCTGGTACTACAGCTTCCAGACGAAAACTACCGCTTTTAGACTCTCTGCTGGTTTCATCTCCTGAGTCCGAAGCTTCCTTTGAGACCGCTATCTTTCAAAGAGCTCCTGGCGAGCTCCGGTATTTCTAACAGTTCTGCGCTTACCTTGGCCCTATTTCCCAGCGCTATTGGTAATCTTTTGTTTAACGCCGAAAATACTACTGATGGATCTGCCGAAAATGCCTCTCCTTAGTGAATGGTTTCACAATTGTTGCTTGTTTCCTTCGCTTTCATATCTCAAGTTCGCCTTAGACTGTGTACTTCTATAAATTCAGACTTGGACATCATCGCAGCCGGTGTACCTGGAGCTAATTTCAGAGCTTCGAAGATCTTTTGTGTAAATTCTTTCGATAATGTGCACCGATTATGACAGTGGTTCATTCCATTCCAGTTCATCTGCGGTAATTCTATGCTTTTCTTAATCACCATTCATTTTCTTTTTTGGAATTGACACAAGCTCTTCATGGAAGTTTCGGGCCTGTTCCGCACTTGATTTCCTTCACCACTTTTTAATTTGTCACACTCCATCACTCAAAGATACGCCAAACCCAAGGGTACATCAGTCACATTCGGGGCCTCTTCGCTTTCCGCCTCTTGTCTGGAAGTCATCTAACCGAAACACGATCCGGTCTAAATTTCAAATTTGCGTTTTCTCTGTTCTGTCATCATTACTACAACAGTATTTACTTTCGCAATTTGACTTCTCTAATGCTTGATAGTCTATCTGCATTAAACCTGTTCACAAGAACGAGGTCATTCTTATCAAGTATTCATAAGACTCACCAAATGAAGTCATTTTAATTAGCTTTCCTTTGTCAGAACCGCTGAACTTTAGGTTAGTTCTCCGGAAGGTGAAGCCTATCTCTTCTAATCTATTTCATATTTACTAATACAGTCGAAAGTTGAATACAAGCATTCTATTCTACCAGTAACTGTCGGCACCTTAATAAAATATATTATTTAACGCTATTTATGTAGATCACTTAGGGACACTTAGTAATCTCGTAAAAGACAACGTTTTAGGTATTCTGCAGACAAATAAGCAAATAAATCGGACATATTTGTGCGACTAATGAGTAACGTCTGTGTTGTTAATAAGAACACCGGCGACCGCAGGCTTTGTGACGACATCGAGACACTATGAGATGAACAAGGTGGTAAAGATTTCGCAGGTGTACTTATACTTTTAGGTACAGAGATGAGATTTCGCTTTTCAAGGGGCTGCAACAGGAAATTCCCCAACTTTCATCATCAGGCAGCAAAGCTGAGTCTAGGTGGTTGGCTTTGAGTGAAAACTGCATTGTATTGCTCCTAGACTGCCACTGACACTTTGAAGACTGTTTCTAATCTAATAAAAATGATCAACTCCCAGCTGACAACCTGAGTTTATAAGCAACCTCTAGTCCGACAATTCACGTTTATGTGTTTCAAGTAGTTCTCCCAAAGGCCTCAGTCAAGGCTTGCGGTTGTTAAAACCTTTGACTCCTCAGTTTCACGCAGTTATGGTTCCTGCTGACTAGTCTGTCTCAGCCTCCGGACTTTGTTCGCAGTTGCTATGACGGCCAAGATTTCAAAATATTTTAAACAAAGTGGGATTTTCGAGAAATAATAATAATAATAATAATAATAATAATAATAATAAAAGTCAGCTAATTACATTCGAGCAAGTGAGGAAGTTGCCATTTTTTTAGACGTGCCCACTCGAATATTACTTTCTGCTCGATCCACTTCCATGTATTGATAAGACCAAAGTAGGCTCATTTTTGTTGATTTCCCTATTCTTTCTCTTTTAACGGAGTCGGGTGAGATTGGGGTGGGAGTTTGCGAATCTGAGCGGGTATTAACCGCCTATCCACTCCTTGCACAAACGTGCTCCCGTCACTCTCTCATCACCCTGGAAATTCTATCCCAGCAACGTGTGCCCAGCATTTGTTAGCATTTGACTGATTGGTTGATCTCGTTCATCACCGCAGCCAGTATAACGACTCATTTCATGCTTACCAATTCCAACTATCTAAGCGACTTGGTGACATGCTGAAGATATCTGTGTGTGTGTGTGTGTGTGTGTGTGTTTGCGCGACCGGATACGAGATGATTAGGTTAAGCCATTTTGATGTGTCTTTGTGTCCATGTTGTAATGCTCGTCGGGGAATGAATTAGAAAAAACCAGCAGGAACCGGGGAAACTGTCCAAAATTCAGGGCCATAATAACCAAGATGATGAAATAAATGGCGGTAGAGTTAGGTTATCCTGTTTGTTTTGAGCAAAGATATTTTATATGACAATACTGTAGAGTGTGGGTTAATTGTGAGCCGAATGACAGTTCTTCCGCAAAGGTTGAACTCGAGGGCGTGCGTGGGTTCAGTACTGGCTGATACCGTGACCGCTGAATAACACACACACACACACACACACACACACACACACACACACACCGATCGAAATCGTGACTTAGACGGTAAACTGTTGGCCTTTTAGCTCACACTGTTCCCTTTTGAAAGCGGAAATTATCTGTCACTAGAAGCTTAGTGCAACGATCCTGATAAGAGCATACAATACCACTTATTACCACTTTTATAAATAATGGAAGATAAAGGCACTGCCACCGTTAGATAGAGAACAGTCAGGATTAATTACTTCCTGAATGAGAATCTGACTACGTGGCTCGGTAACGCCAGAACCAAACCCGGATTTATCGTATTAGAGAGCGGATTATGTACGTTTAACTCCACGCATTCATTGTTACTATGCTGGTAGGATTTAGCATTCCAAGTGCGTAAACAATAAACAAGTTTGCCTCAGTCAAGAACATTGAAAGGTTCATGCCAGCTCCTCTCAGACACTTCTGTTCAGATTAAACAATGACATGAAATTGATCACTGATCTAGTTCGAGATTCGAACCTGCTTGCTTGGAAATTTCAAATTGTGGACGCGTAATGTTTTAAAATGATAAACAACTTAATCGGCAATTTACGCAAATTTTATGTGTACGTGTATGTACGCACGCCTCAGTAAGGTCGGGGGTGGGTGTCTCAGGCTCCGAGATGGCTACTTGTCCTGAACGCCTCTCGAAATGCTCCCAGGTGACCGTGCTTCTAACACAGCCTCTGCTGAGGAATTCCTACTCACTGCCTTCTCGTGGCGGGTGCTCTCCACCGGGTTGGCTAACTAATAGTCGGTCTAAAGGAGATGGCTAAACCATGATTCCCAACCAACCACGGGTGGCGTACGAAGAGTACAACGGTATGCTCACTGGCATTTGTGGTGGAGAGGTGCACTGGACACCCAGGACGTTTGGCCTCTTCCGAAGGGCGAATGAACTGAGCATTCAGTCACCGGCCCCCAGTGGGTTACGGACCCCAGGCTTCGTTCCGCTGCCTTGCGGGTTAAGCTTTGGATAGCTAAAGGCTCCGGTTGTGGATCCCTAAGAAAACCACCGGCTTTGGCTTGGGCAACCTGGCATTATCGTACCCACAAACAAATCATGGACTCGGACTATCGACCCCTTCCCCCGCCCTCCAGCGACTGTATTATGTTTTGTTTGGCACACAGTCTGAAACCAGACAACTGTGAAATATATGTATGTATGTATGTATGTATGTATGTATGTATGTATGTATGTATGTATGTATGTATGTATGTATGTATGTATGTATGTATGTATGTATGTATGTATGTATGTATGTATGTATGTATGTATGTATGTATGTATGTATGTATGTATGTATGTATGTATGTATGTATGTATGTATGTATGTATGTATGTATGTATGTATGTATGTATGTATGTATGTATGTATGTATGTATGTATGTATGTATGTATGTATGTATGTATGTATGTATGTATGTATGTATGTATGTATGTATGTATGTATGTATGTATGTATGTATGTATGTATGTATGTATGTATGTATGTATGTATGTATGTATGTATGTATGTATGTATGTATGTATGTATGTATGTATGTATGTATGTATGTATGTATGTATGTATGTATGTATGTATGTATGTATGTATGTATGTATGTATGTATGTATGTATGTATGTATGTATGTATGTATGTATGTATGTATGTATGTATGTATGTATGTATGTATGTATGTATGTATGTATGTATGTATGTATGTATGTATGTATGTATGTATGTATGTATGTATGTATGTATGTATGTATGTATGTATGTATGTATGTATGTATGTATGTATGTATGTATGTATGTATGTATGTATGTATGTATGTATGTATGTATGTATGTATGTATGTATGTATGTATGTATGTATGTATGTATGTATGTATGTATGTATGTATGTATGTATGTATGTATGTATGTATGTATGTATGTATGTATGTATGTATGTATGTATGTATGTATGTATGTATGTATGTATGTATGTATGTATGTATGTATGTATGTATGTATGTATCTATGTATGCATAGATAGATAGATGGATGGATGGATGGATGAATGGATGGTTGGATGGATTGATGGATGGTTGGTTGGGTGTATGTATATATGGGTGGATTCATGGATTATAGAATGTTCAGAGCCCCTAGTGATTTACCTGTGTGAAGAATGTAAATTTACATTCAGATAAATGGTGCCATTGTATTACAGGGATTGACTGACGCTAAGTTTGTTATGCTAAATACGAGATGCTACGGAAGCTAATAGGGCTAAAAGATTTTCAAGAGATACATCAACATTTTTTACCCGTTTCATTTTTAAGATAAAAATCAAGTACTGAATATCAATAGTACTTTTGAAGCTACTGTTATCAGCGGGACACAGTTTGTATACTGGAACTATGACATACACCATCTTTCCGGATGGGATTGCAAAGTTTCATAGATTAAATGGAAACTGAAAACTTGCACTGTCTGTACAAGAGCAACCTCTTAAGTCCAGTCTAGTTAAACGTGATCAGTGTACACCCCTATGCCGTGACTGATTTGTATGCCTTTTGCATTCCTCCACGCGTTCTTTATTTCGACTTATCCCCTCTCGAGTTGACTTAAATCACAACTCTACAAATCCCCATTTAGCAAGCCGACCAATTATGGATCTTTAGTAACACATGCAATATCGTGCACAAACAAGAATACTCGTCTTACTGTGGGTCACACGTATTGAGCCTGTAAAGACGCGCGTAATCTACCACTAAGCGACGCGAAATCCAATTGCATATTCCTACTAACCAGTAGCTCCGTTTGTGACCCAGATACTTTTCACTCATGCACTCCATTCTTGTTGGTTTATACTAGCTTCCTTTGTGTTAACACTATATGATATGAAGTTCGTTCTTCCCAGTACCTCACACACTAAAAGGTGGACTTCTATTTTGACGATGAGAGCCAGATGAAACATATGTAATGTGCCTGAAGGGAATTTTATTGGTGATCTAAGTCTGGTACCTTAAAAGGAGTGAAAACATAAACATACCAGTGGATCCAAACTGACTTAACTTGAATATCTGATGTATGCCCTGACCACATTCCGACATTCCCACTGCTTCAGATCACACGCACTCCTTGTCTTGTGATAATATTAATGTAAATCACCTACAAACCAATGGAATGCATTTGAATTCGGGGAAGCATGAACATTTTTTGGACACTTAAGAACATCTCTGGGTGGCTTAGTGCTTCCTCTTAAAATTACCCAAGACCAATCTTTTGGTGACATGTTTTCACAGGATACGAACGGTCAGGTGAGCTGCCAAATCAGCTTCCTGGTAGACGGAAGGTTGTCGTTTTGATTACCGCGCGCCGAGTAAACTTTCGGATGCGAAAAATTTAACCGCATTTTTAATTATCTATATGACCAAGGTTTCCAGTGTCCATAGTAAATTCTACGAGTGAATGAACTTCTTAAAGCATATACTTACCAGTGGTTCTAAGGGTAATTTAATGAAGTCGGGAATCTAAGATAAACCGGTTCGAGAATCAAGCAGTTCACAGAAATGTCACTCGATCCGCAGGATATTCCTTCAAGAGAAAGCAGACAAACTGCCTATGATGCGAACTGATTTCCAGGGTGAATAAAAGAATAGAATGACCATGGCAATAAAGCTGGGCCCCGAACACTGAACGGAAACTGAGACTAGATTCCGGAAAGAAAAACCTCTGCGAGACAATCCACATTCACGGAGAGGGGGGGGGGGGGGTGCATGAACTTGTTTGATGACATCTCCAAACATGATTCCCTCACTAGATTCATGCGTTAGCATCCCCGGGTGTTTGATCTCACCTTGCTCGTACATTTTTGTTACGGCTGGACTCGGGGTTCTGGCTGCGTAGTGAATCAATCCAGGCAGCCAGTCACGTGCTAGTTGCGTGCTATCTGTCACTCCGTTAGTTCCTACCGAATCATGTGACTGAAATCGATAATCCTGCTACGTAATTCGCACTCCGTTTGAATATAGTGTCCAATTAGCTTTATTAAAACCGTCTATCAGCTCAAGGTTCTGTTTAGCCTCCGGCTACTTAGGAGAAACGATCAAGGAGAAAAAAGTAAATTCGTGCTCTTCATCGATCCTACTTCGGTTTACGATGACGGATGAGATTAAATTTTGTTCACTGCTGGATACACACGAGGTAGTCTGGTTGTCCAGATCCTTATTGAAATTGAAGAGTACTTCGTCTCAAGGTAACATTGGGATTTCCTACCTTGAGCAAACTACCTCAATCTTGGTTTACATTGGTGATCACAAAACCACAGAGTAGTGGGAAATATTCAGCAACGAATCTGGAGGCGGCTGAGTTGATTATTTGTTTTTTTCACCATAGGTGTACAGGCCCATAACCCTACCAGGGAGAACTTGTAGAAATGATCTTGAGAAGTGGAACAGTAGATCACGGAAAACCACAATAGACCAAGAAGTACGGGTAAAGGCCGGGTAGTACTGGATTTTCGTTGGCCACCAAAGTTCACCGGCAATGTCTAGGTTCTAGCTGCGTACCTTGGACTTGATAATAAAAGAACCGTATAGTTCGATCTCCATCCGCCCAAACTAGATGAGGAAACAAAGGGGACTAGCTCGGTAAGACGGAATATTTCTTTTATCTATCTTTGATTTGCTGTATTACTAATTGTACAAAAAAGGAAAATATTATGGGAATATCAGTAGTATTACTTCTCCAGTCGATCTGTTTACAGTCATTCAGTATCTTGTACACATTCAGTCTCGTTTTTGGTAGGATAACTCCTTCATACTAACCAATAACCAATGTTGCTGTTTATTTCATTGTGCTCACTTTTCCATCGTCCCCGAATACGGAACGCGGAATAAAGGTGAATCGATTGAACAAACAAAATTCGACGATTGATACATTATTATTGATGATGAAAACAGTTTAAGGTATGATCACAAGTCAACCACTGAGTGAAGAGAGTTCTATACTACAGTGGTCAGCGGGCCAGGTGCAGATTGTACTACACACTGTCAGGTCCAAAGAGGCAACTGAAGTGGAAGGAGACGTGGGGGGGGGGGGGAGGGCGGGGCAGTTTTTGAGCTTGAATTGTTTTGTCCGCCCCGGGCCCACACCACTGTGGTCCACGTAGCCACTTCGAAACAATGGGCGGAGCGGGTTTCATAGGGCCTAGCCTCCTTGTCTAAACACACTCATGCCCAGACACACAAGCGCACAAACACACGTAAATATGTGTATGTACACCCACGTGCACCACTGAGTTTTGCGGTCAGGGATGGCTACGGAAATCTGCCACTTCGACAAGTGGAGTTCAGACTACAAATGACCGTATGCGTTGGCAGGTTAATTCAACGATTTGCCTGTCCGTTCGTCTAACGACGAAATGCTGCACTCTACTCCCGATTCTCCCGGACCAAAAGTGACATGCCCCAGACTCTGAGGACAATTAATTTGTTTCTCACAGTGTGAAAGCAGAACTGGCGTTTGCATCAATTCTCACTTTGCTGGTTGTCTAATTGGCCAATGAGTCCGTCTGTTTTCTTTTTCCCGGCACCGCAGACAACGAACAATCACGATGAGATTTTACCACAAATGTTTGCCTGTTGCACGTCTGCTTGCGTTTGCTCATACGTGATTTGGACGGGCTAAAGTCAATTCACGCTTGTCACGTCTTTCTTAGCCGAAAGAATAACAAACACATCATATGAGAAGCAGTTCTCTGCTTATTCGCCTCGATATCGGGATGAAAATGACAAGGGTTGTTACAAAGGGATCGGCAAGCTCCGAGACCACACATTTAGCCCGTCTCAGATATTGACCGCATACTAACGTGCTCAATCAAAATTCACGGATGAGGATTAGTCCATGTGATTCCAAGGAAGACTGGAATGGGTTTTACCAATAATGCAATCAAAGCTGGGTCACATTATATTGACATTTCACTAAAATACCTTCTAAACAACTTGGACATCGTTCTTCGTACTTTCGTTATCCTGTATGGTCTATGGCTTGCCAATTGATGACAGTCATGTAAATCAAGACAAAATTAGTTAGCAACATCTTAGATGATTATGTTATTGTTCCTTTCACAACAAGGGCTCGAGGGTTTTGTCAAAAGTTTGAAAAGTCGGGTACTTATGGTCGTTTGAGACAGACGGAAGCATTATAGCAAGATTCCTTGTTCTTTGTTGTCCTTTTCCGTTCACAGAAAAAGGAGCTTGAAGACGCGCAATAAAAGGTTGTTTGTGTTTGATGAAGAAAATACGGCTTCTGAAAAAGTGCTCATGCTGTTGTTCGTTGTGTGCGAATCAATACTGAGGGATTGAACCTAAGGGCTTTCGTCGGAAATTGTAGCGGTGACCATCTTCTTTCGTACTTTTACCACGTTTATTGTTTAACTGAACGCTGACTGCCAAGCGCTGTGGCCATTTGATCGTTGCTCTTGCGCAGGCTCTCACGCACGCTCCCAAATACACGCTAACCACTATCTCTCCCAATCGCCTTCTCGTTCTCACGGGTCGTGGAGAATACAGTTCTGGTTAACATATTCGTACAGTGCCGCACATTAGAGTAACGTGCAGGTGATCCACGCAGTACAAAGGACCGAAGCACGCGTTTACTAAGGAAACCGCGAAGTAAGGTCTAATCAACCTTACAAAATTGCCGAATAGCCAAATACATACACTCAAAGTTCATACAACCGTTACAGAGCTATCTTCTTCGACGGCTGCTTTTGCAGCCACCTCGTTTTCATCATAAGCCGACAACTGTGGACTCTCCTCAGAATGGGCTGCCTCCACGGATATACAACACCATTCCGCACAAGCCGAAATAGCTCGATAACCAATAAAAGGGTTGAAGGTTCACGGCTTATAAATTGTTTGAATTGAATACCGCATTGGATAGGGTTCGCTTTCAACGGGAAGGTGTACGGAACGAGCGAACTTACAGTCTCTTTTCCGAAAAAACCTTGACCTTTCTTTCCCACCGGATGCATCTAAATTTATATTCTTAATCACCATATTTTTACTGCTAGGAGAAAAGACTTGACACGAATTAAAAGTTGCAATGTGGGTGAAACACCGTTTTCTATTTCTACTTGCGGCCTTTTATTATGTAATAACGGTACTATATTTGAGGAAGGGAGTCGCTGCCAATTCGGGGCTACCAAAGGGCGAGTGACTGGCGGTGGAAACAAGATTTGCCACCGGAATCGGAGAGTTGAACGCCTACCATGATAACTGTTTGATTATTCCCGGTTTAGTCTGCCTGTCCCGCGTCCAAGTAGTCAAATGTCCGATATTTTTTTGTTGGTCATTCGCGAAAAGCGGAAAAACAGTGAGTTATTGTATGGATCAAAATACACGTTTGGGTACCGCAAACGCACTACCAGTTGAACTGTGAGACGACACTTCCTCGAACAGTTAGTATGTGGATCTGTTGAAGATCGTGGATTTTCATCAGTTCGATCAATTAACTATTTTCACAGTCTGCAGAATGAAGCTTTGCTGTATGTCAACAATGGAAACTGGGAATTGGTCCGAACGAGATGGTGATCCCGGAGCTCACTGCAGATAAAATATTATTTTCACTCTTTCACTTGAGGAATATAACCGTAATTTTCTGTGTGTTTGTGTGTGTGTGTGTGTGTGTGTGTTTGTGTGAGCAAAAGTACAGCCACATTGACATGCAGCTTCTCTAGCAGTCTTGTAAAATGGGTCACTCCCTCCTGTCATCACGGGAGTTTAGTGTTGCCGGAAGAGAGCAATTCTGGATGTGTCTATGACATACTAAGTACCTCCCAACTGAGCGTACGAATTGTTTATCATAAAGTTCAACACAAAATATCAATATTCAAATCATCTCTGAAAATCATGGACGTTCCCCTCCCCTAGTTGTTGAGTCCTTTTCAGAAGTCTCTAGCTGCAGTGCATAACCACTGAGTCCAAAATGGGCTTACTGCTACTTAAACTAACCAAGTAGTCAGTCCTTGTAGGTTGGTTGTATGTTTTCGGTTGATTTGGGCCCCTATAAAGAAGAATTTCATGATAGGAATCGATCGCCAAGCTCGTGACGATTGGCTATTATCTTCAACCAGTAAGGATGGAACACGAAAACGTGCAGTTTTGACACCAAGAAAATCGTTTTGAACCAGCCCGGATTGGCTAATGATAATGCATAACTCAAAGACGTACATCTCGGGTTCAAGTCCATTTCGGGTCTAGGTAGAAAGCTACACCTAATGATACCAAACAAGGGCCAGGCAGTTGCAAAGTGCCTACGTGTTTTTCAGTGACTAGTTGAACATTGACACCGCTTAAAGAATCGTTGCGTCAAAGTGCTGTCGGCAGTAATTTCGTTGCTCTTGCTTGGGCAAGAAGTGTTTAATCACTGTGATGTATGGCTCTGAAAGTCATCACAAAATAGCATAACCAAACAACTTATTTTCCTCGTTTTTTGACCAAACAGCTTTTCCCGAAGACCCCACATGCTTTATATTCTCATTCATCTAAAACTATAACAAAACCTCGTGGTTTTGTCCACAATCAATTAGTCAATCTATCTCTCAGTTCATCCACCCCCCTGTTGTGCAGTTCGTCTAACCTTGAGAATCCGAACTGGGACCGGACTGATCAGCCGGATGTGACTCTTTTTGAGGGGGCCGTGTGCTTGTGCTTGTGCGTGTGTGTGTGTGTGTATTGTTGTATTTTCATGTTTCTTGGATTACGAAAATGTTCGGGTGACACTCACATGCAATCGTGCTGTGTTACGCAATCGCGAGAAGTTTCCGGAGACTTGACACCACACCTCAATTTTCGACCCTTGAGGTTCAAGGGACCTCGGTGAGAGCTGGAGTGGGAGTGAAGTGACAATATCTGACCACGTATACTATCTTCCCTCTCACGCACAAACAGGGAAAAATTGTACATTTGGATTAAGTTAAGTGGGAAGCTCTGTTCGGTCTTGGTCACAGCAGGGAATCCAAACAAGAGGTGATTAGATCTAGGTGATGCAACTTGGGTTTACGAAGAGATTTTCGTCTCAGAAGTCGTACACGAACGGATTGTGACAATTTGGATGCACATTAAGCTTATGGAACTATCTTGGCTACATATACTGTTGATATTTCAGATACAGAGTAAAAAAAGGAAATTACTGTATTAGACTGCAATCAGAATAGAGTTCCGACAAAGAGGGTACTTTTGTAACTAAAATACAAAATGACAACACTGAGCAAAATACATGCCAGCTAGTCCTATCACAGTCGTGATTTGAATGTTGGCATGGGGGGTGGGTGGGTGTGTGCCACCTATGATCAAAAAATTACACCAGATTCTACGAATAACTTGGCTCTGTAGAATATGAGCCGTCGTTCTCGAAAGTGACCCACGGTCGGCTAGACTATAGTTCCACATTGTAGGACCTCTTTCACCAGTCAAATATTAGTTATTGATGGGAAGAAGTTAATAAAGTTACTCCTTCTGACAGGATTAAAACAAAAATGTATGATACAGAGGACGGGGAATAGAAAGGCACAAAGATTCTGAACGAAAAAGAAGTAGCTGACTAGGGAAATAAGGTGCAAGAGATCGATCACGGGATGCACATCACGAGTGTTTGTGCGTAGATAACAAAATGTGAGCAGGATCTGAACGAGAAGATTATGAACCATGGTTCCTATTCGTCTCGAAAATTGTAGATCTAAGCCAAACTCAATGATTCCCAAGCGGATGACGGTGTCGGTTATGAAATATCCTGAATTCAGAAAAGCTTGGATAGAAATATTGAAAAAAGTGATTATTATGTAGGACCGATGAACTCTTGTCCTCTAGAAGACAGACGTCGTCGTACTTTTGCATCAAGTACATATTTGTAGATGGCTCTGAGTTTGTAAAAATCTAACATACTGATCCCAGCCACTTGGAGAAGAAACGAAAGCATTCTGAATTGCTTAAGCCCATATTTCGATGGAAACTGTGATAAACCGTCAAACTAGAACTCGATTAGGTGTAATAAAAACTATCAACGTTTAGACAGCATCCGTTCGCGCAGCTGGTTCTACTAACGTGTTCGAGTTTTGTCGTGAATTGAGCAACCCTGGGGAATTGCTTGAGCAATTCCGATTGGCTCACAGTATTGAGGGGTAACACACACGGAGCAAGAATAGCAAGAAAACATTTTCCAATTTAAAAAAATATTGTATACCATCAAAAGCACAGAGTGTTTTTCATCTCAGCCCACGAAGCGTTGTTATTTTTTTTAGTTCACACCAAAAAAGAATAAAACCAGTGAACCAGAAACAAGAAGCCCAAGACGGGGGCCCAGTTTGAAGTGGTAGGACTCTTGAACGGGAAAATCCGGTGACAAACTCACTGTCGACGGATCTCTTGAGGAACACCGGTTCACAGTTTAATATCACGTTAGTCTAAGTGAAACAGTATATTTTATTTCATATTATTTTCGCACCTAGGATTTAGAGAAAGGCAAGCCCGAGCGGGAGAGACGTCCACTAGAACTCTAAACCGATACTAAAGGCCTTGGTGATTGGAACATCTATAATGATTTTTCATCTCCCAGAAGATTCGTCACCTTTACCAAGATTTTCAAGTGTTTGTATCAATCCAGTTAGTAAGACTATGTTGAAGGGTCTGTTCAAGTGGAATTTCGAAGGCGAGATTTGACACACTTATGAGTGAGTAACTTGACTGTGGTGTGGAACGATATTTTCAATAGTCTCAACAGGATGGCTTTTCGGACGGGATTCCTGCGCACCAAAGGATAATCGGATCACCAAGTCGTACAATCATAAATCACGCTGACTTGATATAAAAATGGGATTAGTTGACAATAGCGTGGTTTTTGTTTATTTTTCTCTTTTTTATTGTGGTTGAAAATAAAGACGGACATGGTAACTCAAAAGCATTTAAATACACGAAATGTAATTAGTAAGCACAGCTTCCCCATTGAGCCATGCTCTAATCCTGTTGTTTAAATTGATTGGATTAAAAGAGGAAGTTCCACATCAGGCGAACAAGGAAATTATTCGTTTGTCAAAGCATTCACTTCTTCAGGATTACTCCAATTGGACTCCATTTCTGTTAACATTCAAACTTATCAGATTGCCCCTCCAAGTGTTGACACGAATGACACGATTAATTTATTGATATAAAATGATATGTCAAAGGAATAAGCACGGTAATTGACTCATTGTGAACACTCGCATTTGAACATTTTTAGATGATCCTTGTCTATAGTTTCTGTTGCAACATCTAAAGCAGAACATTTTGTCTCATAAAAATGTGGAAAAGGCTGGTGGTTTGGTGTCCAACTATTCGAATGAATTGGTATCCCGATAAGGAATAGGAGTGAACGACCGAGTTTTGCATCAGTAAGAGTCCTACTCATTCAGCACGAAAAGTACCACTGACTTGAGCATTCGTTTTGAAATTGAAGATTCAAGGTGTCTTATTAAAAGTCAGTCAGTCAGTCAGTCAGTCAGTCAGTCAGTCAGTCAGTCAGTCAGTCAGTCAGTCAGTCAGTCAGTCAGTCAGTCAGTCAGTCAGTCAGTCAGTCAGTCAGTCAGTCAGTCAGTCAGTCAGTCAGTCAGTCAGTCAGTCAGTCAGTCAGTCAGTCAGTCAGTCAGTCAGTCAGTCAGTCAGTCAGTCAGTCAGTCAGTCAGTCAGTCAGTCAGTCAGTCAGTCAGTCAGTCAGTCAGTCAGTCAGTCAGTCAGTCAGTCAGTCAGTCAGTCAGTCAGTCAGTCAGTCAGTCAGTCAGTCAGTCAGTCAGTCAGTCAGTCAGTCAGTCAGTCAGTCAGTCAGTCAGTCAGTCAGTCAGTCAGTCAGTCAGTCAGTCAGTCAGTCAGTCAGTCAGTCAGTCAGTCAGTCAGTCAGTCAGTCAGTCAGTCAGTCAGTCAGTCAGTCAGTCAGTCAGTCAGTCAGTCAGTCAGTCAGTCAGTCAGTCAGTCAGTCAGTCAGTCAGTCAGTCAGTCAGTCAGTCAGTCAGTCAGTCAGTCAGTCAGTCAGTCAGTCAGTCAGTCAGTCAGTCAGTCAGTCAGTCAGTCAGTCAGTCAATCAATGAACCCTCAGAGTGAATCAATTATTTGGTAGGTCTGATATACACCCTATGATCTATTTTTGTCGTTTTGGGTTTTGGGTTCTTTCTGTTGTTTTCACAGGCGCTCACTTGGTTTGATAAAATGCTGCCCGGGTGTACAAGATAATTAGCTATAATCAATGGGTGTAACAAGCAGGCTGATTGAACTAGGTTTACTTAGTCCCCTCTTTTATTGGGTACTGGAAAAATTCAACTTGACCCAATTATCTATGCATTCGTACGCTAGTAGACAATGAAACTGGCTAGGCTGTGGCCAGGTGCGCGTGTACAAGGCCCGGTCTTTAAGTGTCTCGCACACACCTGTGTGAGTGAACTACAAAACTAGGCCTGCCGAGCAAACAGATCGAGCCTCATTGTCAGGAAAACGGCTGAGCAAATAATCACAAGAGTCCATTCATCCTACTAGGTCAGTGAGTGAGTGTAACTTCTAAGAGGCTGGAGAGGTACGGACTCAAAAACCGAAATAACAGTGAGCTTGACTTCCACCGTTCCTCATCCGGAGTGGGGGTTAGTATGTGACGAGACAAGTGCAGTCTTATCCATCACAAATAATCCCCACAGATAAATTCCACTGAGGTAAAAGTGTAACGAAAACAACTAATAATCAAGGCTGAAGTAGTAACTGCCAAGGGATTTTAGTCCTACTTTGTTCAACTTCCAATGAGACCGTAAGAAAAAGCACCACTGATTTGCAAATGGGGCTGTGGGCTAAAACGATTTCGAAGAGAAAGTTGTCACAGAGTAAAGAAAAAAAAAAGTTTTATGATATGCTTTTCAAAATTCATGTTTTCTGAATTTTTCCAAGCTGAGCACACACTGGAAGGTAGATACGACGACTGATTTGGGATAACCGTAATACACCACTTTTGAAACAATAGGAATGTTCTGGGAACGGTCGTTTTTCGCTGAAGGGACTGTTTCTGACCTTAAAATGGGGCCTTATTCATATTTAGAACAAAGTTGGAATACCCCTTTGGCAGATAATCTGTTCATATCCTCCGTGTTTATTCCACAGGATCTACCGAATTCATAAATTTCCGGTAGGTAAATTCGAAGTTTAGTTTGTCAGCATTTTGTCACCAATCAAGTTGACATAATCAGTGTGCAGACAATGATATCACTGATATCACTGAGACTTGAAATGATGGTCTTACTTTAATTTAATCATACATGAAGTATTTCTCGAGAAGTTAGGTCATGTGTGTGTACACGTGCGTGCCGAGAAACAGAATGTTGACGTTTCTAGAAAGGTTTCAGCTGACTTCGTATGTTGTCCCCAAACCAGTGGTGAAGTCTGGAATCCAGAAAACGAGGTACTGTTCGACAGAGCACTGCGAAAAATGAAGCTTGAAAAAACATTTTGAAAGCAGTTTTGTTTAATTGCAGTCAGGTAGCACGTACATAACACCAGTGTACAACTGTGGAGCATCGTAATCCATGGTGAGGTTAGTAGTAGTATTCTCCGCAGTGACGATGTGATTGTCACGAATAGTATTACTATTATTCTTCTTCAAATAGTGGTTGCCATAGTATAAGCAAGAAGTGGTAATACAGCTGTTGGTATAAATACTATTATCATTAGCAATATTGACATTAGTAGGGGCAAGATAAAAGGGTGTTCTCATACAAACACGATCACCTAGCTGATATCACCAATTCTGAAATGAATTGCTCCCGAAGAGCGGTACCTTAAGTTATCTTAATGAACCACTTTATCGGTTTCCCTACTGATGACGATATTCTGTAAAAGCCGTTGAAATTCTTATCACTAGCCGTTTGCATACGTGAAAGCTCTAATATCTGCTTGGCAGGACAAGGAGATAGGGATTTGTTCTCCCATATTTTGTGTAACCTGGCAGGAGTTTGAAGTCCCACTTCCAGTTAGAACGGATGAAATTGAGACCTCGACCGAATGTATTAGACATCAGGCAGGTATCTCTCGTCTGATAAACGTCACGTACTAAGAGCAATGTGTAGTAACATCACAAATCATTCCGTTTCAGTAGCGTAGTTGATATCTGCTCCCGCCTTCCGGGCTGCGGGTGTCCAATCATCCTTTCAGTCAACTTCACAAGCACCACCCAATTCTGTGTTTCTATCCGTTCGTACCGGCATTTTGTTTGCCTTGTAATATATATGTCAATAGACAATTCCGGTCCAGCTACTGAGGCTATCCATCATAACAGAGAGAAACTTTCTTGAAAAGCCAACACTGCAATACTAACTTTAGCCATTGAATAAGCAGTCTTACAGGTCGCAGCACTTGTTATTTCAAAAATTCATCGAGTTCTGAATTTGCAATAAATTTGCACTGTCTTATTTGCCTAATTTGATCCCGAGGCCAATTTCGTTTGCTTCATGTGCTTCTTAAATAAAAGTCGAAAAGAGTATCAATCTGTACGACACCCTTACAGTTCCTATAAAGAGGCTGAAAAACCTTGAAATGGTTATAAATTTACCGAACGTTTTCTACTATTAAGTGCAATCCACACGAGCTTTTGGTTAATAGAACACAACTTTCAGCTCATCCGCAGTGCTCACTGTATAGATAGTTAGGACATATGATTTCAGGATAAAGTGGAGGTCACATTTGAGCCGACTTTCATTAGTGGCTAAGAGCTTCAGAATTTCGATTCAAATAGCCAAACAGCCGTTCGTTTCATTACCGAATCTCGTGTGGTGGGAAGTACCAATTCAAAGTGCGTTGTCCCGCGTCCATGTAGTCAGGGTGATTAAAGGCATCCTCTTTGAACACGCTTTTTCTAATCTAAGAAGTATTTCGATCAATCAGGTGGAATCTAAGCAACATCGCAAAAGGAGTAATTCGGTTATTTTCACACTTATCTGATTTGTGCATCAGGTGTGCTAGTGGAGGCCCTTCACTGGGAAGTCCCCTAGTGAATGCGAAATGAGATTCGCTGTTAATTTCTGCCAGAATAAAATATTTTGCAAAAGTGCCCAGGCACGGATTGTGGGTGCACAGCCTGGTACTGGGTAGGCTAACTGGTAAGGAGCAGTAACCGAAAACCAATCGTACGCCATTGAGAAATTTTGTTTGCCCATCTATGCTAACCTAATTAGACACAAATCCCGTTGGTCGACCCAAGGACGTGGTAATACTTGCAAGCATTAGTCATTGCAAGCATTAGTCATTTACGATTGCGAAAACCGGCACAAAAAGATCATTTTGCAAAGTAAAACGGTAAATTTGGAGCGGTAAATACAGAGTGCGACAGCAAACCATCTTGTGATGATTCTGCGACTAATTCAGCATTACACATTAAGTCGTAGTCAAAGTTCATTTAATCCGACACGTGATCGACGACGCAAAGTTAATTTTCACACAAGCAACATTATGTGAACATGGTTCATTCCACTTCAGACTTTGAACACATAACACTTTTATCGATTGTGAAGGTCCACACATTCGATCGAGGGCAGTCGCCTTTCAGCATTCGAGTAACATATGATGACCACTCATGCGCTTGCGATCCGAATGCTGCTTACCTATGCATTTCTCGATATTTGTATTGCCTAAAAGAATGCCGTATTTTGCATGTTTAACGGCCAGTTGGTATGATTTCTGATTTCATTTCTGGCAATCCGGTCATCATAGATGAGTTTCATCATTTGGTGACGAAACAACACCGGCTCTGTGTCACATCCATTTTGGAGAAGTCTTGCCACAATGTACATAAGAATATTTTTTGTTTTGGGAAATCTGACCAAAACTCAGATCCGAGAAATTCCCCTTGCATGGCTCCAATGATTGGCCTCCTTAAGTAACAGCAACAACACAAAAATTTGGCATTCTAACTCATAGCCCCTAATAGGGAGACTGTACTTGACTTGACTTGACCAACAAATGAGAGGACACTATCAACCGCAAAATTTTGTCGTGTGTGGTTTCATACTATTCCGAATGATGCACTGTATTGTTACTTACACAAGAACGATGAACTAGCCCTAACATAGGACGGGGTTAGGCAAGAAATTGCTTGCTTTATCCCTTGTTCTATGTTCAGTTAAGCTGCATCCGTATCCAGTGATCAAAAGTTAATGGCATCATATTTGCTAATCTGGGCTCTGAGGGTGCGCTACTTTTAAAGTACACACAGATGAGGATATACTTTTCACTCAGTAAACCGTTGGTTTTGATGAACAGTTAAGTTCAAGTGTTGCCTACGTAATGGCGGTTTGTCGTGTTGTGTTGAAATAACTTGCATACGCACCGATGAGGATCATTCCAAAAAGCCTTATAGTCCACTGCTACAAATTTGGATCTCATACTTGGACTCAAGCTTTCCCAAAGTGAGATCTGATCGACGCCAATGATTCTGAACCAACCGGGCTTTCTGGTTGAATTAGAGAGTTATACAGCATGGACGGAGGAATTTGATTGAGCTTCCAAGCTTTGCGGGTCAACCTTCCATGCATCTATCCTACAGTAGACTGCACACAATTTTCAGCGTCGTGCCGTTGCTGTGCAGTCAGTGACAAAGAAAAAGGGTATTTGAAATTTATTTAGTCAAATAAGTGGAAGGAAATATTTTCCGGGAGATTTGGATAGTAAATTAGCTGTCGGGACTCAATGTGCCACTGTAATTTGGACGACATTTTGGCACAAAATGTCCGTAGACCACAGCATAGCCCCGTAATTCGGTGGATAGTGTCCATGCACCATGAGAACGTCTACCCCTGGGCCCAGATCACACTGAAGTCAGCAAATTTACCTTTTGGATCATCTGCGTAATCAAGTTATTTCTAAGATAAGATAAAGCTATTTGTGTGAAAGGTATGATTTGCCCCTAGGTATTCGTTCCTTACAAATGGAAAACCAGCTGTGTCATTCTAAGCAAAACTGATTTGCTTCTTAGAGCGACTGTATTCGTCAAACTTGAGTAAGACGCCGGTTGGGAGGAGACTCAAGCTAATCGAGTGTTCAACTGTCACTTGAAGTGGACAGGGGTTCTGATCTATAGTCAGTCATTGGTTACCCACAGTTATCCACTGTCATTCCAAGTGGAATAAACAGATATACCCGATCTTTAACGAAAACGTAAATGAGTATGGAATATTACAACATCTACCGAGTTCTGTCTGTGCAACCATTGGCGGAGTAGTTATGTGGCATCAACATGAGGAGAAAAGGAGGTGCGCCATGTATTCAGCAACTTCAAATAATGAGCACTCATTTACGTGATGCTTTCATGTGGTGCAATACCTGTGATTCGTTTCACCTATAGTCAGTCAGATCATTTTGAATGTTGAAAATCAATAAAGTATATCAAAACACTGACTCAACTCTGCATGAGACAGGGAGAAAAGTGAGGATATACTGTGCTGATTTTTCATCTGGCTTACGAAAAAATATCAAATGCGGTGCACACATCTCCAGTCAGCGCAACAAAACTCATCTCCATCGATGGAAAACAGTTTTGCTAAAAACGCGGAAACCTCGTTAATTTCAAATTTAAGACAGACTAGTTCTTTACTTATGAAGAATATGTATTTTTACATGGAAATAGGTTTGTAAACCTTTATCTTTGTATGTAGCTGCCGATTCAATGTCAAACTCATTGAACTGATTGAATGTCGTGCGTAAATGTTCAGTTGCTAGTTCAAACCAATCAAGTAATTACGACAGAAAATATGATTGTTGCATTGAGAACAGTTTGTCCATAGGTGGGACCGGGGATGGCAAGATCAGATCAGAAATCGACGCGTCAGGTGGTACTTGGCTTATTTGTTCAAAACACGGAAGTGGTGAATTCGAGGAAAATGGACCAGAAAGTATAGGTATGTTGGGAAGTAGACGGACTGTCATGGCTTGAGTACCGCTGGGCACGGACACCGGCTCCATCGTGACCGAGGTACACACCGTAGAACAGGGTGTCACCCGAAAAGTCATCGGAGATTGAGGTTTACCGGGAATTGGGTTTATTTCCGATGGTGAAAAGGTTTCTCCGGCGGCATTAGGCGTCAGTTGTTTGACAGGCAGAGTCTGCATTTCAGATGTGATTGCTGGATTCTCCGTCGTACGGGACCATGTGACTACGGTCTTCAAATCTGGGAGTTCCATCTGTGGAGGTGCAGTAGCTGTTCTTTCTTCAAAATCTGTGAGAATGAAGTTGTACGAAGAAGACCCAGATCCATTGTGCCTCGTTGGACTCGCTGAATGTAGAATTGAAATAAAGGACACGAAGGGATTTATCATACTAGCTGAACAAGTTGTTCGTTGTTATTGTATAATTGCATATATTCCAGAACAGTGAGCCAGTGAAAAGTCTCATTCTTAGTAACATGTGTCATCCTATCAAACTCATTTTATTCGTGATTAGTTCTGAAGCACCAAATGGTTCAGAGCCACTGATGGTATTGTTGTGGTAAACGAGTAATATTAGAGCATCATAGTTAATGTTCACCGGATGATACATGTCTGCAGTACTAGGTTGTAACCGAAACGGGTTAAATGGAAATATTATACGGCAGTTTAGCATCCTACCTCCTTTGAAGGCCAGCGCTGAACCAACAAAACTATGATTACTCTCGACAGTCAGTGTTTTATACCAGCAGACTTTTCCGTGCTCCCATGTCGACAGGGTATCCGGTTTTTCTGTCGGTCTTGAAATTGACTTCGTATTACCAACTTCGCCCTTCAAGACTGATCAGTTGTTAATTGGTAGTCCATCACCCCTTTAGATGCAAACTTCTATTGTTCGCTTTCCGAACACTACTCCGACAGCCGGAATCGAACCTGCGACCACTCGTTTACCGGGAAGTTGTTTTACCAGCTGAGCCGTCGCGGTACGGCCAGTTGGATGGGAATAACGCAAGGAATATCCAATAATACGCAGCCGCACACCAACTGGCAGGGTTTTATTCACTGAACTAACCTTGTCAGTCACTTTCCAAAGGAAAGAACAACGCATGGTTAAATGAGATCTACAGAAAATTTTGATGAATCTGTAGAAGTCGTAGTCATACAGACAATGGGATATCCCCTTCCATCTGCCTGCTCCAGTTGTTTTGTGTTTCATTGGAACAGTGGTTATACATTATTGGTTATTCATTTGCGTTATTCTCGTTCGACAATCGGTACGGCCATTGACCAGCTGCTAGAACAACTGCCTGGTGGTCTGGAGGTAGTGGGTTCGATTCCGGTTCATGGCGTGGGCTTTTGGATTCAAAATCGGAAGTGAATTTCTCATTATCATTTACCAGTCTGAAATTTGAAAGCCGGCAAAATGCGGACAACACACTGCCTCAAGCTACGCAAGTACAATAAAACAAAAAGTATATGGTAGACAAAATAGACGGACAGTTTTGGAGAAATTTCACTTGGAAAATGCATTCAGTGGACAAATTCATTTCGTTGATAATAATACATTTTTGCAGAACGATCTACGCCAAATAATAAAGAGTTGATTATGAACCTTTCCCGCTGCTCTTCTTATTGCCTTTGACAATGAGCGTTGTGTTCAGTTACCATATCACAACAAAACCGTAAAGACCATTGTAATATCTGACTGCGTATGACCTGCCAGCTGGAGAGTAACGAAGGCGGTCCGTGTTTGAGCACTAGTGTCCTCATATGTTTGCTCATGTCCGACGGGGAACCTCGGGTCAACCATGCCTAAGTCAGTTGCTAGAACAAATACCACGTTTGGATAGATGGAGTTAAGTAAGACATATATTGCCCTTGTTTTTGCATAGGACGCTTGTGAAGACAAAAGGTGGTTGTAACATTTCCAGGGAAAATCAGATCTAGATCTAACAAAAGTGTGTGGAGATCACGATTGAAGCTTCTAGTGAGTGGTCATTGATCGTTCAACTTGGACTGAACTTTTCCGCATAAAAAGCATGAACTCTGTCTCTGATAAGGCAGTCATACGACTCAGAGAACGCATTGAATACCAGTTCATTTACTTTTTCCAGGACTGTGGATTTCTTGTCCGATTTTTTGAGCAAAAGAGGTTGTTTCTAGGTAGCCAGAGTGAGATTAGAAACAAGCAAGGGAGTGTTCATCAAGAAGTGACTGAGTCGGGTTAACAATTTATGCTGGAGATCCAAACAGAGACAATTTTACAAAGGAGCCCCGTCGAATCCCAAGTGCATTTTGGTTCTACCACAAATGCAAGAAAAAGTTTATCCTTTGTACCAGTTTCAAGACAGACTAAACCGGTTTGCAGCTACTTGGCTTTGTAAAAAGTTGGCGGATGGTGCCAACAGCATGGGAGGTGAATGTTCGACTTACTGTTTGATGGGTCGGGGTTCAGTCCCTGTGGACTGATATGACCTGTGGACTGAGTTTCGATCATTCTGGTGTTGCAAGAATAAAGACGACGACCAGATAGTTGGAGAATCTCTTGTGCTTGACGACGTGCTAACTTTTTCATCTGGAAAATGAAACAAAGGATGGAATGGGTTTTGAGAGTGATAGGTCCCGATGGATTTCCGGGAGATATTTCTTCCTAATCAAATTTGACCTGACAGACGTGCTACAAGAGTAGGTTAACTGTTGACCTCTTGAATGGTTTTGTTTCTTTCTCAGTATCTCTCTGCCTTTCAGGTTACTGCTATCCGTATTAGTGCACAGTTTGGGTTTCTTTCAATAATCCACTTTTCTCCTTAACAAGTTACCTTGAGAAAATGATCACTGATAGTGTAGAGATTGGCTTCCTAACGAAAGTTATCTCTCAGTACCGTATAATATTGTAGTCTACCCAGGCTACTAAGTTCTAGATCCGCGGGAAGCTTCCGCAACGTTCCATTTTTCACATCTGCAGTGCGGGGATGTTTGGACAGCACAGGTTTTGAAGAAGAACCCAAAAGATCCATGAAACATGGTCAGAAAATAAAAGTGAGGATATACTGGGACAGTTGTGGAGGATCCTGTTATCCTATTGACCTTCAGTACAAAATTCAGCATCACTAATCATTGTTCTCGAAACGCATCGTATTTTCCACAGTTTTCTCGTAAGAACAATTGCAAAGACATCGCCTTCCAAGATGAGTTATTGTTATAACCTGCGTCAATAGGTACAGCCCATATTATTCTTACTCATCTCGGTTGCAACGGTTCTAGACGGTAATCTTTGAAATATGTGGTACAGTACCACCGGATCGCTTGAATGATCTTTTTTTACTTGCTTGCCCATGAATGCAGTGAAAGAAGTATGTCCATAGTCCCGAAGGTACACTGAATTATGGACGATAACTGTAAACCTGGTCCTGAGACTTGTAATGAAGAATCACCCAAGGTCAGGTGTGGTAACAAATCGGGTAACTGTGGACAACTGTTTAACACCAAAGTGACCGGTGTTTACGGGACTCGAATCTGTGACTTCCGATGCGTTAGGTGGACGCTGTAAACGGCTCGACCACCACTGGTTAGATCTGAGGTTTCACCCCCACAATGGTTCCGCGAAACTCACCAGTAAAGTTTCAAAACCGTACAAAGCAGTTAGTCGAGAATTAGCAACAAATCTCTATTCTTATGAATTAATCTGGAGTGACGAATATTATAACCAACTGCATTCGGATCTGGTGATGGAATGGGAAATTGTGGTTTGCTTTGTACAAAAATAACTGAAACTATTACGATTAATTTCCAGGGGATCGGGACATTAGGTGAATGAATCTTCCGTATTGTCTATTAGCATTGGTATCGAACCTGACATTGCTGTGACTAGGATGTGCTGAGTTAGTTCGATACAAATGGTTGGAGAATAAACAACCAGATTGTTCACAAATGTAAGGGATTAGCCCTGATACTACGTTTGTTGAAGTAAAATCCAGTACTTAATCACAATTCCGTCATAATGATGCATTTTTTAATAGAAACAGATGAATGTAGATCTCAGCTAGATTTTTCGACTTACTCTTTATGCGTACACTGCCAGTCCACCTCTATTATGGTCAGATTACCGAATTTCTATTTGCTTCAAATAAGCAAATCATATGGGGCTCAATCCCTGTGGGCAATACCACGAAGCTGTACATTCGTTTTACCTTTAGTGTGCTAACTGATGGACGGAAATACATTTTCAAAATGACCCTGATGAGACACTTCACGGTGACTGAACTATCCTGATACCATGGAAAATGCAGTGTGAATCTCGCATGTTGACCGCATCTAAATGATGCTGTAACTTATGACGGGAAACTCGAGGGAATACCTTCAGTGACGCAAACTGTTCGGGGCTGGTGGACCGGATTGCCTAATTGGGAGGCGAAAATAAGTGCAGAAGCTTTAGAGATGCCTCCTTGTTTTGTAATTCGACGTTGAAGGGATTTGACAACCGAATAACTTGTGCAATAAGGCTTGTCATATACGGCAAAACCTTGCAATAATCCCTTTGTTTTAAAGTCCTCGAATCCGACAGGATTCGATCTTAATCGTGGATGCCACTCACGTTTTAATGTGTTCTCTCCAAGCTGAGTTACAAGGCCACACCAACGGATTCGGACTTTTCCCGAATGAGCCATAATGAATGGGTAGTTCGACTGTGGGTGAGTGTGTGTATGTGTGTGTGTATCTACAAGTGAGCCGCTACAGTGAGCTAACTGGTGTCCACCAGGCAAAAACCACACCACTTTCGTTGAATCTCAGAAAGTAACGGAAGCTTCAGTCTTTACGAAATAAGAATTCGTTTCGCAACTTACCTTGGCACGTTGATTTTGAAACCATACTTGAACTACACGTATATTTAACCCAGTCTCAGTGGCTAAAGCTTCTCGCATCTGAAAAAGAAAGTAGAGGTGAATTATGTCACGTGACTCTTAGTCTTCAGACATTGTTTTGGCACAGTATTTTCCTGAAACTAAGCGTTTGTGCTTAACTCACTTTTCGAGCCGGTTTGGGATTCATCTCAAACACGGATTTGAATCGGCGCCTTTGACTGGCTGTCAAAATGGTTCGAGGTCGTTTCGAATTCTTCCCGGATCCGGAGTCACTGTCCAATTCGAACATTTCTTCCTCTTCTTCTGGCCGATCTGAGCGGGAAGAAAAATGAGTGAATCCGAGATGGATTGTTTGGTACACTGTAATGTTCTAATGATAAAGCAAGATCCTCTCGTTATACATGGGTTTTCCTAATCTGGCTAAGGAGTAACCAGATACCTTGATGAACGTCACAAATGAAGCTTTCAATAGCGGTACTCACCACGTAGATATACGTTTAGCATGATTAACGGGAAATTAGACCACCTAGCCAAAATGCCACCAATCCATACACTGTGGGGTAGGTGTGCAACAAGGATAAAAGACAAATAAGGTGCTAAGTCGATGAGGATGTTAACATTGTTGTTATCTTGCAAAGACACACAAAGAGTCCAGCACGAACTATTTAATCCCAAAAGTTTTGCCACCATTCTTAGTCACTAAACCGGTGAAAGATAGCTCGCCATCGCGGTCACATTACTCGCATCCGGGCAGAGTTGAACCAACCAAAATCACTTCAAATTCAGTTTGACACTCATCACTAACGGTGTTCGAATGATGATCGTAGAGGACTTTCAAACTCAGGCCTTCAGGTTCAAGCTCTACGTATACCGATCGACCTAGACAGCCTATGATTGACTGCATTCCCATGACAGACATGGAGTATCGCGGCGGAATGATGAAATGAAGCGAACCGTAAAAAAAATAATCAATACTGCGTGGTTTTCTCTTGCAGTGGAAGAGTTAGGAATAGACAGGGTACTCTATAACAATGTGATAATTACCGTCTGTCCTCTGATAAAGACCAAACTGCTGCTTACGGATGAAGAGGATAGTCTTCGAAAAAGTTGTTGATGGTTAATAAAACTGTTAGGGAATATGTAGTTGTTCAGCAGGAATTCCGAACATAAACACGGTTCAACTCAGAAGGGAAAATTCACCTGAAGCATTTCGTGATCACAAGTGAAAAATGAACTTTTTCAAAAGGTTTATCCTGCCTTGGGTCAGGTGGATTTATGGATACAAGTTCTAATCAAGGTGTTCGTCGAACAGAAATGACACATTGTCACAGATGCGTAGTGGCAGTCTCATTAGCATCATGTGAATATCGACTTACCGGGAATACCTCGACTGGAACCGTCACTTGAAGCTGGTCTGGAACAGGGTTGATAGTCTGTGATCATGGGGATAATTTCTCCTGGATCGATATCATCGCGAATCTGAGATACTTCCAGCATAGATTCCATGGTAGAGTGAACTTGTTCTAGTGTCTTAGTTATCTTCATGGAGGCCACGGTGTTTGCATAATCCGACTGGTCCCCAGAAAGTACGATTGGACAGGAGCTGCGTGTTCGGAAATTGTATTCCAACATTTCTTTCTGATAATCCGCGTAACACAATGGAAGTGAACCGCGCAGGACGTACGGTTCACCGGGGCACAGCAGTCGCTGACATCGAAAGCAGGTGAAGCATGAATCATGGAAGTACAGTGAATTATTTAAAGTTGGCGGTGGATGTCGGTCTTTTTCCGAGTCCGCTTTTAGTATAGATTGGATTAGTCCAGTGTCCCAATGGCAAGAATCCTGTTCAGATTCCCGTTCTGTGTGTCGAAATGTTAAATTATCCAACCGTAAAATGGTTTCGTGCGGGAATATTGGATGGCCACAAGTCAGGCAGCATATTCCAAAATGACTAAATTCAATAGAAATGAGAACGTGGTTGATAAGCATACTATAATAATAGTCGATCTAACCTAAATAGCTCCAGAGTGGCATAAAATGCAACAATGGTACTCAAGATCTACAATCAGTGGACGACCAATAACAACAGAACTTGTTTCCAACCATACAAATTTTGCTGTACCAGTAATAGGTGGAGCTCTCTTTTATCAAGTGACCCATTTTAGCAGAACAATGAGGATAATGTGGACAGAATGGGAAATAAAAATCGATTTAATGAGCCTTTGGTCAGTTTACAAAACTAGTTATTCTTTCATGTTAGTAATATATATATATATATATATATATATATATATATATATATATATGTATAAGTTATATATAATGCATAAAATGTGTTCAATCTGATAGCTTTTAACGAAAGTGCTAATGGTCCGAGTGACTCGGCATAACAATAGAACATTTTCCTGGATGTAACTGAAAAATGTTTGATAGATATTTAATAAACTGCGGATGAATATTTCGGATCAGAAAAGAACAAAGTGACCCACAAAAATTACCGACTATCAAACAGAATTCGCTAGTCTTTTCAAAGTCTCACTGTTCGTTTCGTTTTGAGAAGATTTACCAACAACCGTTTAATAATCAAGCGGCAGAGGATTAGTTGATTACCAACTAGTTCACCGAGCGGATACAAAGATTTGGCTCACCAATGAAACTCGTGGAGAAGTGGGCAATCTTAGGAGTCAGTTGATGTGCCATCAACGGGCTGACAACTTTGAAAAGTCAATGGTGAAACAGCGCTATATCGTACAGTTGTGACGTCAAGATAACCGTTGTGACTTGTGCCGGATAGGCTGGTTTTTAGTTGTTCTACTTACAATCGTTCGCCCCTGCTCGGGTCCCAGTGATGAATCTATTGGACATTTAATGCTTGTCAGGAGAATAACAAACGTGAAATGAGAAGAAACATGCGAAAAATCTAAATAACTACTCTTCTCCTCCATATCATCATTATTATTATTATTATTATTATTATTATTATTATTATTATTATATTATCATTATTATTATTACTGTTATTATTATTACTATCCGTGGGATCAGTGCACCTCTTGACTGTGTCAGATGACGAAGCTAAAGAGCAAGGAAATCATCAAAACGTAAATAGACCCGTTATTTTCCCTCTTGAATTTTGTTTATTCTGGTTTGAATGAAAATTGACTATTCGAACTCACCGCAAGTAGTGGTATTTGCAGAACAGCTTTCCGTCACGTACGTGACACGAGTGCTCTAATGGTTGGAAACAAACTGTGCACACAACACATCTTTCATGCCACAGGTCGCCGTCTATGCATAACAAATATTGATCAACTATGTGATGTCCACAACCCATGCACAAGTTATCCGATCGTTCAGAACTCTCCATATTGTTCCGTCCAATTTGAGTATCAAGTAATTATCGAACTAATAATAACAAAAAATTGTTTTTCTTCAAGCTGTTGTCCCAGTCAAAAGCTCATTTACTGATTGCCGGCAGTGAGACTGAGAGCCCATTGGCTGACTGGTATTGGATCCCGAGAACTTCAACCCCTCTTTTTATCCTCAACCCCGTCCCACCGCGGTGAGTTCGTCCATAGGGGTGGCCTTCTTCTTCCCTTACGGACTGTCCATCCATCAGCCCTACTCACCCACCCTCTTCTCTCTACCGGATACTCAACATCGCACTGATGAGCACGAAATACGATTGGCCGAACTGTCAACGGTTTCCATCAGAGTGAGTCGCGCTTTGAGAACGGCTGAATACAGTGGACCACTGATTAACGGACTAAAGGCTTGACAATTGCAGGTGAGACAAAATAAATGGATCAAGAAAATCGAACACTTCCCTGATGGATTAATTTAATGGTCTACAATTTCCCAGCCGGATAATTCATGAAGGTGCTTCTGGGAAAAAGTTAACTACCCTGAGTTACTAGTTTGCAATTTGAGAAAGAGAATAACTCGCCGCCAACTACAACAGAAAGCCTTTATAAAATTTTTTCAAGAGCTAACCGAAAGGGAACCACTGGATCAGATATTGAGAAAATGAAGTTCATGAAGGGCTGGATAGTAAAGATCCCGAAGCTTGAACCCTATTATTTTATAAATACAGCGTTGTCTCATGTATGCTGATGCTTTTCTGAGTTGCTATATCATCCTATATTTGGCTGTTTAACCACTTTGAGAAAATGTACATCTATCACGCAGTATCAACACTCGCCTAACAATTGGAAATCTTGGAAGCACGGCGTCGGTGTTTAGTCCTTGTTAGGAATCATCAAATTCAGCGCAAATCCACTTAGCTCCCCCTGGGATTCGAACTGCCGATGAACTACTGTGAGTCGAATAACCAATCATCAGATAATCCGGACCTGCTTTCAAACGCTCGTTCAACGTACATACCAAACATTAAAACGCACCTTCATCACAGGGTTTGTGACAATCCGTTATTTACACAGCGGTTGGTCCTTATAAGAGATGACATCCCTGGTGGGTTAACTTGATATTGCATGATATATCGTGTCATAAATGAATCAAACATCCAACTAATCACATTCAACTAGACAGGTGTCAGATCTTTCAGATAGTTCTGTATATTCAGAAATTTCCGTATGCCTAACTGGTGGACACTGGTTGATTCACAAATAACTCCCTACCGTAGGCAGTCAAATCACAAGTTGTGGAGTATTTAGGATTTCTGTATGGTGACACACTCTAGTTATAGACAGAATGAGGGAAAAGGATTGCTGTTATTTTGAAACGCGAATTTCCTCGATGACCCTCATCCTATCAATCAGAACACATGTTAAATTAGGCTTTGAGGATTTCTCAAAGATATTTATGCGGCCGATGTCGTATGCTAACATTCTCTGGAGTGATAAACATGATCCATTAACAAAACAAACAACGTCCCTAGGCTTGGCTTCGCAGTTCAATTGGTAGAGCACACGAGGCACTAAAGTGCAGTATGTAATCCATGCATGGGTTCGAAAACAATCCATCCCTGGTGGACGACTTTTATCACTTGGGTAATTTGATGGATAATAAGTTCAAAATTCATCATACAGTACCATTGACTTGAATATCTCTTTTTGACCGAATTTGCTGGGAAACTTTCACTTAGAGAGCAACCTATTGGTTTAGAAGCTCCACGATCTACCTTGAGACCAGTCTCACCGCAGCGCGAAGGAAAAAGCTCATTTTCTCGTAGACTGTAATCAGTTAGCCAAAGGAAAAACACTATCATGGCCGTGCGTTGGTCAACTGCGCGCTACAGACAGTTGGTTGAGTCCATTTGTGCTTGTCAAGATAATCTAGAATAGGTTGTCCGCAGCAAGTGTTAACTATTTAACTCTATTTCCCCTTGGATACTGCCAGTGAAGCTCATTGTATTCTGTTAGCCATTTTACTGGGTCTTTTATCTCATAGACCAAGTATACCTTCTTTTTATATTTTACATTGATCTGAATGCAAATATAGTGCTCAAAACAACAAGCACACCGAACATAGAACTGACTACGGACCGGGTACCGTATGGTGTGATTCAATCCTTCCCATGTAAAACTTCATACATCATTTGATCATATTTTCCATACATCACATGACAGCCAGCTATCGGTCATTCTCTGTTGCAGTGAGCCACCACTACCAAATTAAATAATTACAGTTGAGGCATTGATTCTGCATACGACACCATAAGCTACCACAAGGGTGTGAACATCTCGGAACACTTGTTCGTCAACTTAAAATACATTTGTAACTGGCGAATTTAACAAAAAATGGTATTCCTTATCCTTCGATCATGAGTACGGTCCACTGCATTTCTCGTTATCCACAGTGGCTACCTGGTTTTTGCTTCCGGAATTTATGTCAATAGTAAAAAATGGAATTCGACTGGTATGATTTGGACAACTGATTATTGAACAGAATATGCACCAGATAGGATACCACGCTAATCACATCGAAAATTGTAGTTTGGGTTCACATGTCTTCGCTATGAAGGTTGTCCTTGACCAACCGACAAAATCACTTTCGAAGAATCACTTAGTGATTCTAAAATTGGACTATTCATCTACAAACGCTCCCAACGACTCAAACGTTACTGTGAAAAACGATGCAGTGCTAAAAGGCATGAAGGATTTGGCAAGAAAGTACCGAGTATGCACACCCGATGAGCGGCAGCAATCTGTCGTGTGCTTCTGGATGATTTTTTCCCATAATCCCGATGCAACGCCACACTAATATAGGCGGCGGTTACGCGTCTCTTTACATTTATTCTTACTAGAATTCAATTCATCTTATGTTTGCTTTACGTGGTTTCTAGTCACTTACGATTTCTGAACAATAGGAGATTCGAATAGTTCATTGACTAGTTCGTCGTACAGTAAGAAAATATGCACTTTGTTCAGCCCATTGTTATAAGACGTTTATCATATGAGTCGGTTGCTGTGTGGGCAAAGTAATGCTGACGTCCGAATTCAGTGACTGATGGGAGCTTTATTTAATAGCGTTTTGGTGAGTTTTGGGTTCAAACAGCTCGATGAGCGGGTAAATGAGAAGAGAACTAGCCAGGAGGAAATGGAAGCCCTTGTCCTCACTTGAGGCTTTAGTCATTTCACACAAGGAGGTTAGATGTAAGTTAAGTTACCTTTGCGAGGGATGCTACTAGATAAAAACTCAGTAGTAAAATTACAAAAGTAAACATTTTGTGGTTCACACATTTAACGTGTTAAACTGTGGGACCGATAAAGGCACAAGGAGAAATCATTGAAGGCGAGAACAATCAACGGGTTCCACTTATTTCGAGACAAAATGATGGTTTTTTCATGTATCCCTTTACGAAATCACAGAAGACTTTCGGCCCATCCTCATGTACTTGCTCATGCACATGAATTTTGGGTAATCGAAGTTAATTAGGTAGTAAAATAAAAGTAGGGAAAATGTTCCGTTAGTATAAATGAGTGCACAATGAAAACCAACATGCGTAAAATATGTGACAAACATAAGCAGTTGTCTCCTTCAATTAGGGTAACATCAGAGATCTTGAAAGATGTCTGGATTTTCCTTTAGTTCACCACTGTGCGAAATGTGGGAATGTGAGAAAATGCACGTTGAAGAAGTATGACTTCTGCTAAACTGTATTACCTGGAGTAGCGCATGCGATGTTTATGTGCATACCGGTGACGTCCGAGCACAGAATAAAATTCCACCGAGGTTGAAGACTTTTAAAAATTATGATAAACTAAATAATATGGTAGTCAATCTTTGTGGGTTGTTCAGCGGGATGCTTTCGTTGGTTCCCTACAGAGAAGTCATCCGGATGGCAGGTAGGCTTTAGTCGCGTACTACTAGATTATATGACAGTTCCAAGCATGTTGTGTAACAAGGTGTGTTCTCTGTATAACAAACTTCCGGACCTAAATTACGTGCTTATGGCTCACGCCTTTCGAAATACGTGTGTGGTATGCCTCCAGGAAACCTGAGTGAATGCTGACGTGGACGATTCTGTGGTCCAAACGGAAAATTATTCGTGCTTCTATCGGTATAGGCAGAATTTCACGAAGAGAAGAGGTGATGGCTTTATCACGTATATCAATTCCAATTGGTGTAGAAAAAGTCCAGCGTCATTCTTTCCCATTCCTCCAATGGGACTGATTGTGTACCTGTGTCTCATGTCATCGTAAATTTTCTCGTTTTCACCATATTATCATCACGAATGTTTAAAAAGAACCACAAAGCTCACGTGGCCTAGTTGACTCCTTCTATGATCTATTCCTATCTTTCCTTGAACCTTTGATTGATGATAATCTTGAAGTCATTGTGTGAGAATTCAATCACCAATCCACGTATCGACTCTCATCCTTTTATGTCAACGTCATTTGTCTCGCCCCTACCCGTTGTGACTCGCAGTTGGATTGTATCCTAACTAACCATCCGGAACTCTTCTCCGTCAGACTTGGTGCTCCCATTAGTGCCAGTGGTCATAGGTTATTACATCTTCGTTCAAAAATATACCCGAAAAACATGGTCACTTATCCTACACACAGACTAAACAAATCCGTTTTTCTTACCGGAAATTACCTAAAGAAAACTTTTCACTGTTTACCCGTTCTTTGTTTTGTGCCATCTCCTGGCTACAAAGCAGCTCCAGCCATTCCGTTTCGGCAGATTACATGACCAAAGTTATGAACCAATTCTTGAAAGTTTGCTATCCCACTGAAATGGTTTACCTCCATCTAGGAAGAGTGGTCCTACGGTATCTCAAAATACTGCACGGGAAGAAGGATTTCGCCTACCAAATGAGCAACCCATTTGAAGACAGTAGACTACCAAACTTGATGAAAGATGAAATCAAAGGTCAGAACTTTATACTCTCCCAACAGTTTGTGCACTCCAGGAACATCAAATACATATGGCAGGGGATCAGACTACTCCGCTGCCAGAAGAAAAATCTCCCCCCTGAAGATACAGGTGGATATGAATTAATTCTCAGTTCATTCGTTACTCGAATGACCTGCTCCCGATTTTCCATCAGGCCAACAACTCGGAAATTGAAAAAAAAATCTCCAGTAGGGAAGTTTTCAAGCTCCTCAGGTCCAACAAGTTAATCAAAACTTCTGAACCAGATGCCCACCCTCGGCAGTACTCAAACACAGAGCTGAAAATCTCTCTGAGCTAATGACTATTGTTGTTAGTCAATAACTTGAATCATTCTCCGTGTCTGCTTGTTGGCTTCCTGTCACAATGATTTCCGTACCGAAGGGGTTCAGAAAACTAAAAAGGGAACCAAGAATTCCCGCCCAATTGCATTTTTTTCATCGGCGTTAAAGCTAATTGAACGTGTGGCACGTCAATGCCTTCAGAACACAGTCATAAGTCTCACAGACAAATACGAATTGTGTATAAACCCAGGTGTTCCACGATCAAGGCAGTAGCGTGCATAGTCCATTACACTGCAAAATCCCTCAATAATTCGTACAAATCAGTGAAGTATGCCTTTCCTGATTGCACATCAGAGTTTGACATTGTACCACGAACCTTGCCTCTCCAAAAACTGGAACCTTTTAGTTGTCCCACATACTTACTTGACTGGCTGAAAGGCTACTTCTCGGGTAGAACTCAGTGTACCAGAGATGGGGAGAAAGATTCTGTATATCTCTTAAACAGTGCCAGAGTTCTCCAGGGACCTGTTCCTTCTCCGTACCTAGTCACCGCTTACGTTAGTAACTGAACAGCAGCAAACCCAGCCCGCCTACTCAAGTTTGTTGGTGATGTTCATGAGTTTCATGAAAATACTGCACACATCAAAAACTACTGTTTAACAATACCAAATGTTGAGTGCTTTTTTCCATTTTGCTATCGAGTTCTGTGAAAGACGGCCCCACTATTAACTCTACTCCTCTTACAAGTGTGAGCCATGTGAAATATCTCAGTATAGATTTACAAGAGAACTTACGTTAGTCTTCATGTGTGCATAAATTACTGTTGGAAAATTGCGTAGATTATTGTTTTAAATTCCTCAACTTCGACAGTTCAGTGCTCTGCAGTCTGTCATTCCTTCCTTCGTACACCAGTGCATATTTCCCATTATTCTATATTGTTCTCCCATATCTTTCCCTGGCCTGTTAAAAAAGGACCACATCACATTTCGTAGAGGCTTGCAAAACTCAAGCCTGGTTTTTGGTATAGCCTTCAGAGACCTCATATCGGACTAATGTGGTAAACACGTCATAGCATCTTTTTAATTTGCAGTGAAGATCATTGCGGATTGTTCTCATTCACAGTATCGCGGCCTTTCGCTGATCCAATCACAGTCTCTAACCCGTTCTATGTTTGGACTGCTTGCTTCGGAACTGTGGCTGTGGAGGACTTCTGTAGTCCACTTTCTCGCACGTGTTTTAACGAACAAAGACGGTTTAATCTAAACTGATAAATCCCTTTTGGCATGTAAAATTTTCTCGACAACTGAAAGGTATCATAAAAACGTGCTCAAACCAGTATACTAATAACAATAACAATAATAATAATCATGGGATTTGACCACTGTGTGACGAATGCTGCTCTAAAGTTCAAAGACAGTGGGGGGGGGGAAGACTTTATATCATGTAAAGTATAAGTTTAACAAACCGTTTACAGCCCGAGCAGATAGTTTGATGGTTAGGGTGTTTGAATCACCTCGGTTCTTCCCAGGTTCGAGTACAGTCTGGGCTCGACAAATGTTCACTACCGAATATTTCTAACCAGTTGTACGGTGCTTCCTGGGTTGTTATTGATGAGCTAAACTTTCCATCTGATGACGAATCATGTTGTGTAAACGTCGATTTCTGTTATGGATTTTATTGTCAACTACTGATAGAAAACTTTGTTGCTAACTACTTACTCAAACCAATCAACAGAAAAACTTGTGATCCAGTTGAAAATCATACAGAAACAATCTTGAATGATGATACGCATGTATTTTTTGTGGTAGTGCTTTGTTTTGAATGTCGAATTTCTCACTGAGCTGAGTGCGCATTTTGTTGTACATCGTTGCGAGTGGCTTGTCACTGACTGAGGGTGTAACCGATTTCCATCACTTCTCATCAGACATACTGATCACAGATGAAAATTTTTTTATTTCGAATTAATATCCGTCGTTATTTGGGTTATCGAATAATAATTGGATGGGGAAAACAAGCATGTTTAATACTGCGTAGAATAAAAACGAATAGAATCTCTGACGGGCGTAGTCTGACTCAAATGTGAGCATAAATATCTTCACGGTTAGACTTTGAGATGAGTGTCAAAGATGAGTTTTCTTCGTTCAGCATTGTATGCCGTACATCCGAGACACTCTTAAGCGACATGATTCAACCACGTGATCGAAGCATAGGGTGAAATCGAACAATCGTCAGAGTAACAGCAGCCGTATTATTGTTAATACTGGTATTAATCGTAGAAATAGTAGAGTAGTGGAGTACTCGATATATTATTTTGAGCGGATGCGTGATCGACATGAATCATGAGCATCGGAGCGAACTAAAGTACAGTGAAGCCCTATGGGAAGAACAAAGGGCAATAAGATAGAAATACAGACAGCACAGTGTGATAAAACTTCACCTTACATAACTTGGCTACCAGAATGGTTTCAGCAGTAGAACGTCCGAATTAACGTCTAGGGCTGTCTTTCGAAATACTGTATTCCCCCAACAAGAAACACTAATCGGGATGGCTCAAGCTGTTCCTGGCTGAGAGCTATAACATTCAGGGAGAGAGATGGTCAAAACGAAGTACTCTTATGAGTAGTACCGTTTCTTATACGGATTTTTCTAAAATGTGCGTCTTGCAATCATTCAACAAAAGTAAATTTAACCAGAAGGACTTGTACCGACTTTATGACCCTGTGTCTGAGTCACATTGACTGGCGAACAATACTGACGTCTTAGGATGAGGTGGAAATTCTTCCCCTCCCAAGCAATTAAATTCTTTAACATTATTGCTGAGAGATCCGGATGTGACTCTATCAACATGATTAGTACTTAACAAACCCAGTTATTCCGACTGATTACATGTTTGCGCTTCAGTGCAGCGGAAGAGGCACACTCTAAAGCCTCAGGGGCCCACTGGACTTCTACGGAAAGCAGGTAATCAGACCCTGAGAGTTAGAGTGGGAAACTACAAAAAATTCCCAAAGGTCAGATGTGCTAACGAGATAGAAAGCTGATATCATATCGGTAGACAAAAGTGCATAGCCAGTTTTGCTCGGAAAACGAAATTCTCACATACATTTGACCGAAAAGTGGTTCTTTTTTGATTCTGGTGGCTTTATTGCATGGTGGGAGGTTTTCTATAGAGAAAATTTCTTGTACAGCAGACTGTTTCTTTCACAGACATTATTCCCATCTGCGGGGAGGCGCTACTCCAAGACAACAGCGTTTCAGGGAAAAGTAGTTTTGGACATTTTCATGTCCTGAAACATTGAGCTTTAAGTACAGGCATATTTTCGACCTCCTTTAGCACCTGCCCTATAGAAGCCACAGATTATTCCACCGACATCTGTAATGTGCTCTTAGTCTCGATTTTATCTTTTAAAACTGTGAGTTGCCTACCGAACGTTCCCTACTGACGATATACCGAAAGGTGGCGCACTTAGTATTTTAGCCAACAGTTGCCTGTGATAAGCTCAGTATTTCCTAACGCGAGACTGACAGGGAGCATTGCTGAGCTGTTTGTCGCTGCTCCGAATTGCAAGATTCCAGAGTGATGACGGGGATTTATGTTATTGTCCATCTACCGATTTCCCAGTCCAGATTTAAGTCCATATAGTTCAGCCTAATCAGAATTAAGGGTTTCATGGAAAGAATGAAGTCACCATGACTATTCTAATTGGTGGAGTAGGAAGATAACACAGTAATTTTTAAAGGGAGGGGTGGGGGCGGGGAAGGGGAATGGGGGGGGGGACCGGCCGGATCAGTGTTTATGGTAAACATAGTATCAAACCTCTTTGTGTGTAAAACGCAGGCTAATTCACCATGATAAGTGTAATATCCGGTTTAAACAGTCATGCTCACCACGCCAACAGCTGATCAATGTTCCTCTGATGCGTGAACACGCTTGTTGGTATTTATGCATTCTTCATTTCCTGTACCGTTTATTCGCTGACAAATCCCGCTATTTATTGATTGACTCAGCTTGACCGAAGATGAATGTACTCCACAGCCATCATATAACTCTGTTCAGTGACATCATTCATGCACCGCCCTGCTTGTCTTCTGCTTGCCTAATGACTACCGTCGGGTATTATGTTCACACTTGTACAAATGCCACCATAGCGTGTTCCATTACTGATGGCTAACACGTCATCTCATTGAACACCATAAACTCCTGTATTGAGTTGAGCAGCATTACCTCAGAAGATTGAGTGCGGTCATTTTTGTGACTCACGGCGTAATTCTGAATCGTAAATCAGATTGAATCAGTAATTCAAAAAACCGTTCGCGTAGGTATTCCAACATAATTTGAACCACATAGATACTGGTTCTGTCGATGTCAGCGTCTTTGTAACCGCTGTTAAACTGACAGATTTGGTGTGAATCATAAGGATCACTAAAAGTACTTGAGTGGTTTTGGATATCTAACCGGTCGATGTTAGGTAGCCATGGCAACTGATCTGCCCTGTGTGAATCTCAGGGCCCATTCAAGATGGTAATCTGTCTGCTGTAATAAATGGTCTCCTGAAAAAAACCTTCTTTTGTACAGTAATTTTGTCCCAAATACGAAGTTTCTCGGCTAGAGGTACTGTTGCATTGATTTCCGCATACCCGTTAGTTCAAATATGATGTACTTCGTAAAACCAAGTTCATATGTGCAAGCCGTTGACGCGAATTTAGAGATTTGTGGATAGTATTCACAGCAAGGTAATAAAAGCACTTACAATTGGGCAAATAGCCGCGCACAGTGCATTGGATGTTTTATCGTACCTTATTGGGTTTTGAGTGACCGACTAGAGTATGGTGAACAGTTAAAATAGCTGTTCAAGACTAAGCTGAAAGAGGATTGTGGAATTTTACCGATGAAAGAAGTCGTTCATAAAAAGTCCCAACTTATGTTCTGTTTACTGCTAATCAAATCCCCCAGTAAGGGAAACAGCAATTATGAGTCCCGCTTGTATCAGACTGAAAGAGTTGCAATATATGAGACGGTGACAAAAACTTGAACCTGTTCGAAGCCTTTTCACTCGTCTTGTTGTGCACTTGTGAGAAAAGTGCTGTTCACAGTGAATAACAACAAGTTATGTATTTTCATTAGATAGTGTGAGGACTGTCAGGGACGGCGTCCACGATAAGGTGGTGAAATTGGTCACACTGGTTAATATGAGGTGGTTGATATCAAGACTATCAAAGTTGGGATCGCATCATTTACGACACTGTGAGCAGCAAAGAATTAATCGAACTGAAAAACACATTTTACCAGTATGTCACTTTGTTAGATTTTCTGGGAGGACTACTTTGCTGCCAGGTGATGTGTCAGCTAGGGCCTCCAATGGGAAAATCGATATTATTGTTGTAGACATATTCCTTCTCCTTGCTATTAGCTTTTATGGTTTCGAGATGGTGGAAATTCTACAGGTTCAGTTACAACTTTTTGCCACTTAAGGGCTCTGATTTGATTATGATGGCGAGTTTTTCAAATGCTAGTGAAACACCTTGATAGCCCCATGTTTTAGGCTGTCCATTCATCGAGGGTGGTGGGCTTCAAATCCTAGAAGGAGCCGAAGACTCTCCAGCCGCACAGACTCATCTGGCTAACAGACCACAACTATTTTCACTCGGGTTCAAGTATGGACTATGAGAAGGCCGTTCCATGGTATTTGATGTTCCGGCACAATAGCAACATTCTGACGAGATTTGCGGTATTTCTGACCTCTATGTGATACTGGAACTTCACGGTCCGGAATCTTCGACAGCAAAATTTTACTTACGGTTCTGATGTGTGAGCCAACCGTCTGCCCCTTTTCTTAAACTGCTAACTGAGATTTCGTTCTTCAGAACTGCATCCTGGACCACTGCAGAGCCAGAACCGAAGGCCCGACAACTTAAGTTCAGTTCGCTTTTCCTGAAGTCGTGCCATTTGTATATAATTACACCAGGACCTTCGAAATTAAACTGTTTCTGGTAGCTCGATATCACAACATTTCACCTATCACTCCAAATGATGCGATTTCTGGCCATTTGTCTAGATTTTGAAAATGATGATCAGCCATTCAAGCCGATGATCTCATCTTTTTGTACTGCAAATGTCATGCAGACTGTTGGAGCAGTTCCACACGACAAACGCTTAAATTCGGTTCGAACCACCAAGCAAGAATCTTCTCGGGACTCGTTCGGAAATTTTCCTCCGATTCACACATCTTCTCCTAGCCACATATTGGTGTAAATCCTTTAGAAAGTTGGAAATAACTGAAGCTAATTTGGAAGCTTTCTTAGAAATCTGGAGTATGCTCATCCCCGATTCTTTATGGTCAAGTAGTGTTACTAGTTCCATCTCAGAGAGCCTTGGAATTCATACCACCATCCTATTTCGATAAATGAAGGATCACTACCATAAATCACAATGTATTACGTGAGAGAAATTCGTTCACGAATCATGTGACATGAAATCTGATCAACGGCATATCCCTGAACCCCGAAAATGAGCCCCTGATAAAGAAGGTCATTGGGTTTGCCTACCAAATCGGTGTTTTTGCCTTTGGTCCCGCAGTGGGTTTATTGGCACTCCGCACCAACTGAGGAACTTTTTCCAAGCCAAAATGATTCTTCTGTTTCACTCTTGAAATCCGAGTACATATTTGATGTAGCTTGCTTGCCAAATTCTGTCACCCTAGTTGTTTTGGTTCAAAAGTTTTGCCCAAAGATTTGAAAGCATTGGTGCGCTACAGCACATGCATACGACTGAGTCACACGTGATATGTCTAATCTAGATAACTTGTTTCTGTCTGTCTGTCTGTCTGTCTGTCTGTCTGTCTGTCTGTCTGTCTGTCTGTCTGTCTGTCTGTCTGTCTGTCTGTCTGTCTGTCTGTCTGTCTGTCTGTCTGTCTGTGTCTTTGCTTGTCACCTTGTTCCTGTCTTACTCTCCTTCTCTCCCCCTATCTCTCTGGGTCACTTTGATTCCGTTAAGATGAGTTTTTAGATCGTAAAACAGTCTCACGTTCAGTTTTCTTTTTTACGAATTTTAATTCCATCCCGGGACAACTGGTATTGGTTAGTTACCTGGATAAACAGACTGCATTTATTTGTTTTTCGTCGCATCAGATTTGTCCTCTGGTTGGAAATATTTCACAAAGCCCTAAAACTCACGCGGAATATCTTACTTGAGTCAAAATAAATACCAGATCCTTCTAATTCATGTTCACCAGTAAGTACCTGGAAAAGTTCCCAGTAGGCAAAGATGTGAGTGGGTGCTTATTTCTGCCAGTGGTTTCATGTTTCGAGGTCACTGGAAATTATCTCCGGACTACCAACCATCAACATTTCCCACGTTATATATCAATTTACGAAATAGTTTTTAAAGTACAATGACTTTTTCCAATCCCATCTTTATTATATAATATTGGAGCCCTGTTTTATGAAGGCGTCTAGGCTAACTGGAGATTGCCAGTTGAGGAAAGTGATCGGCAGGATTTGAACTCGGGACAAAAAGGTCTGACTGTCCATCATGATGACAATTTACCCACCAATGACAATGACAGACGTAATAATTTGCAAGCCTCATTAGTAAACAATTTCGCAATCCAAAGCGGGAAATTTTTCTGCACGAGTCCCATTACAGACTAGTTAAGATCAGTTTACCGTCCTTATTTGGAACGAAAACAAATGGTTCAATCGATGATTTGTACCGCTGAGAGAGAGGGGTGATGCTAGCAAGTGCAAATTGTTACAGTCAAAAACAATTGGATACTTTTTCCAAAGAGCAAGGAAATGAGAAACTTTATGCGGCTATACAGTTGTTGTAAGGCTGAATAAGGATCAAGGGTAGTTTTGGTTCGCGTACTTAGTAATACGCAAATACCATTCAAGTCTACTCCAGAGTTTTTCATTCTTCTATATTTCATTTATTATCTATACTTAAAAGTTCATCCACTTTTAGGATATGACCTAATTTACTGACAACTTGAATTTACTGATACAAAGGTGAATTGTTCTGGAAATAATTTTCACAATATATTTGCTCGGATTAACCGATACACATGCTCTCGTCGAATCAGTAATCAGTATTTCTGTTTTGTTAGTTTCCATACCAACCACAAGGAAAGAAACAACGCTAGGGGTTTATTCCCCTCATTCTCGCAAATATCTTTGTCGTGGTTCACTGAAAGTCACATGAGTTATCGACCGCATAGGATTGTTCAAACGCACTATCCGGCACGCGAATTCGCACGTGGGTAACCACCTGTCCGGCGGAGCACGATTGTGTTCATTCCATCATGAACGCAGATCTAAGCGTGTCTGAAGAAAAAGGTATATTGGATGTGCTTGAACGTCATCGGGATAAAGAATATTTTGAAAAACTGCAAAAAATCAAACCCGATTTGGATCTTATGGATTACAATGTGCTGAAAGTGGCTACTTGGCGTGCTTTCTCAAACATCGTTTCTGAGGATGGAAAGATCGGTTTCACGGAATATGGTGAAACTTATAGAAATCTCGTGGATGGCAAAAACTACAAAAGAACAAAAAATGAATACCCGTGTACACAAGGCAATCCAATTACAGTTATAGACCAAGATTTGAGCAGACTACGGAAAATTTCCGATGAGGACTAGATCAAAAGCTTTCCAATTTTATTTCTGTGTGTGTGATTCATACTGAGTTTCTCACCTGGAGTGGATGGCACTGAGTTTGACATCACTGGAGTCCTGTCCCGTTTTCAGCCTGTTTCGTCAACAAAATTTCTTTCTGCTCACTCTCATCCATCCAAGCAGTTGGATTAGTGATAAACCAGTGAATCATTGTGTTTGGAAAGGTGCGTGTTTGAAAGCCTAATCTGACATTAACAAATTAGTGAATACATTATTTGGAACTATATTTGTGTTTCTTTTCGATTCATAGCGTGATTTTGGTCAGAATACGTACAGATTAATCACTTTCTAAGGAGCAAGTACGTTACATCATAGTTCACTCTGAATAGCAGAAAAACTACACGGTGGAAGTGGCAATTCTCGTTGTCAGCTCTTGGCGAAACTCTGGTCAGGAGCCCTGAAATTTACAACATGAACTTACGACATTTCGCAGCAGTTCTTCGTTAAACAACAGAAACACCGTGAGTTCTTTCCGATTTTAGCCGTCTGTGGCGTCAATGTAGTTTTCGTTTATTTGGTAAGTTTTAGGTTACAATGCAGCGATCGATAAAAACCGTATCTTTTCCCGACTAGTTAGAAAAGCCGGTCCACGAAAGCTAGACTTGAGTGAAGTGACCAAAAAGACGGACGACATCTACCGTAGTGCCTTCTACACTGATGGATGGAGCATTTATAGAAACTGTTCAGCTGGCTTTACTTCACAATAGGTGAACTAAGTGGCATGTTGGTTACATTTCTGGATGTAGATACCAACCCTTCGTCAGAATCGGAAGTTCTTTGTGATATAAGCTACCTCAAACGACATGAAGCTGCTGGACCAGATGGGTTGCCTGAGTCTATTGTCAAAGACGGTAATTCAGCATTGTCAATGGGATTGACGAAACTCCTTGGTTAGATCTGGAAGAGGAAACAATTTCTAAAGCTTCGGAGTAAATTGGCGATTGTACCGGATCATGAAAGGGGCGTCAGGCTCTCGTATGAAAATCACAAGGGAATAAGTCCGGTTAGCATCGCATCTAAAATGCTCGTTGATATCACTCTCCACCGCTTTTCAACCGCTCACAAGCCAGGCTCCATCGAATATCTAGTTGGGTTTAGACCTGGTGGAGCTTGTACTGATCACTTCTTCCCTTTTCGATAGATTTCAGAAAATAGAAACACCTTCCATAGGCCCATTATCTATGTTCTTCTTGAGCCTAAAGAGGCCTCCGACTCGGTCGACCGCATTTTTCTCCGGCTGTGCCCTTTGTTGAGTGGGGAAAAGCAGAAATTCTTTTCTATCATAATAATTCTTCACATGAGCAGCCAAAGCCTAGTTCGGGTTCAAGGTGCTCTTTCACCCAAGTTCACCACGAAAGGTGATGTACGTCACGGTTGCCCTCTTTCTCCTTTTCTCTTCAACTTCGTGATTGATATGATCCTAGAGATCGAGCCTTTGTCAGGTGATAATAGCGACACTGAACATTTCCTAGGTTGAGAAGTAGTAAACCTTGCATATGCGTACGATATTGTTCTTCTAATTGGAGATCCAGGTAATTTGCAAGCTTTTCTAGATAGTTTGATGGACTGCGTAGCAATGTTCGGTGTGCTTTATGAATCTTCGAAGTGCAAGGTGCTGTTGCAAGACTGGGTTGGTCCATCATCAGACCTTTTGGCATTTTGGGAGACTATAAATCAAGTGGGCAAGTTTATCATCCGGAGAGCTACATTTCAACCAGTGGTCAGATGTCGATTGAGTTGTCTCCCCGCACATAGTAGGCTCGTATGAAATTTTTCAACTTACTCATCTGATGGGTCAGCATGAAATTTGTTTATCTATTTAGAGTAGAGAGTACTCTGCAGCCGTCAAGCCAGTTCTTCAATATGGTTCAGAAACTAGTCCACTGTATGTGAAGTATACGAGAAAACTGTTGGTATTCGAATGCCGACATCGTCTTAGTATTCCTATAATCTGGTAGGAATACCGCATCAGCAACGCTGAGGTTAAGCCCACGGTACTAAACACACGAATCAGAGCGTTAGACGAAACACTTAAGGTCATCAATCTAAGGTGTTTGGGACGTGTTTCTCATGTCCCCGGGTAGGATTTCTCAGCGAACAACGTCTACTAACTCGGGGAATGATGGGGAAGTGAGTAAGGATAGTCAGTTCATGACAATAAAGAAATGTGTACAAAGCCTAACCAGTGGATTTAGCCTTGAAGTGCTTGTTAGATTTCGTGGTTGGGATCCAAGAGATTCCCGCGCTCTGGGGTTAGATGTGTTGTAGGAAATGTCTCATTGCCGCGAATAGTCGCGCTCTTCTATTCAGATATTTTCTTTGTCTACCAAACAATATTCCTAAGTCTCTTCTAACGACTTATAATTTTACATTATTCGGATCCAGGTTAATGCTGAGAATTAGCAACCAAGGCCACTGCATCCAGGGCGTGGCTGGTGGTTGTCTGAACGGAACAGAACTAAATTACACCATAACAGTGAGCCATCGGTGACCTTTTCGGGACCATAAACTATTTATTTCTCTGGTGCTAAACTTTGTTGTCATTTTTCTGTTTGCATTTTCTGATTGCTACTTGGTTAAACGACAAGGAGAACCACCGCACTTGGAGCGTGGTTTACCTGAGCAAAAGTTGAATTGAACTACACCAGCCAGATTTGTCCTCCTATAAAGCGCAGAAAATTATTGGTTACAGGTAAAAGGCTCAAGAATGCCAGCGACGTTTGGACATCGAGGTGTTCTCGGTAGTGCTAAAACACGGTAGAAAGTCCACTGCGCCACCACTTTATGGTGCTTAGTTGCTGTTCAAATTTTTGTATATTTCACTCCTTACTTCATAACGATAAAAAATGGAGCACTGGAGAGAGAGGTTGATGGATGGCACAACAGAACCGATACGCCCAAATTTCATTTCGTACATCTTCATTAGTTCTTTTTAACTGTCTCTCGGGGTCAGCTTTTGCGCCCCACAGAGTTGGCGAAAAACACCCGGAATCAGAGTAGCACAAAAAATGGCCCCGTAATTTTCAGGAACAAAGTTTTCTTCGATTTAAAACAAGATAATCAGGATTTTTGTGATGCTGTCCTACAGAAAAGCCTGTTGCAGGCTTCTAGTAGACAGTCCAGTTCGCCCGGGATTTATCACTTACAGTGAGTTGGAAACCCCACTACCAAAAAATTTGAAGTGGATTTATGATGAATCTAGGGATAGTAGAATTTTGAATTCGTGTGGAAAGAAAAATACACTCGTGTATTGTGAAGTACCCTTCCAGTATGAGAACAGGCACATGGTCTTTCTAAATTCGACAGAATTCGTCCTATTCTATTAATTATGAGCGTTTTTTTGCACATGGTGCTCCATCGGGTCGACTGAACACCTAGTCCATTGTTGAAAAACAAGCTGACTTTGTTCAGCTCTCCCATCCTTGTTGGGTGTCATCATCACCGGGCACCCATCGACCCGTCCCTACGAATCAAACCTAGGGAAGAAGATTGCTAGTCAAACACCCATCTATCAAGCTACGCCAGTTGGCTCTGAAAGATTTATTGAACATAGACACTTGGAAAATGTGATGAGAACTCCTTTCAATTCGGTTCGAACCACGGCAAATCATGCTCTGCAATCGACAGTTCTCGTAGCTATCTCTTAGCAAAATTCAGCCCAATTCTTTCATTCACTATCCCGAAACTTTTGTGTTGTAGCCTGCCTTTCTGTTTCTCAGTACTATCTTATTAAAAGTCAATCAAACCGATGAGAAAAAAAGAGAAAGAGACGGATAAGAACAAAAGTAAACAGTCGAAGATAGACTTCAAAAGTGACAACACCAGTGAACAGGGTACCTAAGCATGCAACCTAAAGTCTCCGACTGTCTGGTCTGCAGGTCTTGTGAACCCCAACCCGGAAGCCTGAAGATTACGACTGGTCCACTGGTTGGGTTTTCTTCACTTTTTGATTGTGTCATAGACTAACTCCCTTGATCTATCCTAAATCCATACGTGCCCTAGAGTCTGTCTGCTCTAACCACTGTGACCTTTTCAGATTCAGCCCTTACCCCAGGGACTGACCTGGGATCCCCTTGACAAAAACAATTACTCTATATAGCCTCCAGTAGTGTAGGTCTGTTTATAGCATGCCTTTCCACGGTCTACGATCGGTCGCTGTGTTCACTCTTTGTGGACATGGCTGGAAGAAGCTACTCGGTGGTCAGGCCACGACTCGGCGTAAAGACACGAAGAAGTTGACTTCAGTACTGGGTTCAGTTGGTGCATCCCGACTCCCTGGTTTAGTCTGAAGGAATGAAGGTTGTCTTCGGTTAGAAACTTTGAGGAATACGGCCGAGAGCCGAAGCCAGTGGCTTGAATGATGTGCCGCTTGTTCAGGTAAACTTCGGACCCTGAAAATATCGAAAATAATCTCCAAAATATTAAAAAACGCCACAGGTGACACAGCCAAAGAAAACACAGTTTGTTTATATTTGTTGTTCCCTCCTCGTTCCACTTTTCTATGTTTGTGTTGCCGGGACCAGGCCTGACTCCATGTTCGTGTATATTCCCATACCCGTAGTATTATGATACAGTGCATTTAAGTATGTCGGTAAAAGTATCTTTTCTTTCTTTTAGCAAAGGATAATTTTTTTGAAAGTTTTGTTCCATCAGTTTAGAAAATTTTTTCAACCTAACGATTAGGTAGGTGGATCTATTCGGGGGATCAGTTTTACTCATTTATCGTTCATCTATCTGAAGAACTGTTGCTGAGTAACGTAAAAGAGTCCGAGGTTCATTAGCGCAGCTTGTTTTCAACTTATGGAAGAAAAATTGTCGTGATCAGCTAACTATGGGACGGGAAGGTCCGTCAATCCTGATCAGAGGGTTTGGCCGTCTGATGCATGCGAACTTTTTTGTTAGGCGTCTGTGGATAAGTCTACGAAAATTCTGAAGATATTAGAGAATGTACTTGTCGATCACAGAAGTGGCATATCAGTACTTCTGCTTTGAATTTTCTTTGCTCTACAACGCTCATTTCCCTATTAAGTCCGGCAGGAAGACAGGGCCATATTCGTGGAGTCTATTTCTTTGTTCACGGGTAATTGTTTCAGTCAGACTGGTTTGTTGGTGGTTGCTTTTAAATCGACTACTGCACGAAGTCCCCACTGGCTACAGTCAATGTATCCAGGTTATTGAAGGCAGAAATATAACAAGCTATTTAACTCATATTTCTGAATGTAGTGTACATGAAAAAAGAGTGAAACCAGCTATGTGAAAATTGACGTTAATCCAAAATAATAGCAATAATAATAATGAACATAATAAATTTTGTAACTTTTCGCTTACCGCGTGACAAAGTACAACACTTCCGGAAAAGCAACACAGGTAGTCAACGGCTAGTGATTGAGGAAGTGACCGTCGGTGGGAAGATTCTAACCCAAAACGTCAAGATAGCTCTAGGCAACTTGCTTTGTTGTAAATTCCACAGAATAGAGTCCTAGTCTTCAGAGTTTGTCACAGAAGCTTGGTAAATAAAGCGTAAGTACTTAATGATGGCCCTACTGAAATATCACGAGATGAGCCGCAGGCCTAATTATCTCATCCGGTGACGTAACGAGAAACACTGCAGTCTTCCGCTTTGGTATGCCACATGAACCTGCGAAGTTTACGCGCTCTTAGCCAGTAGGCGCGTAATTTAGGTTGACCATTCGAAAGTAATAAAAGGTAAACCTGGAATGTTTTAGGGAAAACATGCCCAGCTAACTGGGAAGCTTACTTAAACGGGAACATGCTTAATCGGGTGACTATTGTAATCATTTCGTTATAGAAAATAGTAACAGAATAAAACCTTCATTTATTGGAGTTGTATAAAACTTCAGGAGAACGACAAGAATGAAAACGTGTAGCTAAACGTGAGAGAGTTACGCGATTGTTATTCGTCCTGTCGGATGTAGATCACAGAACACATGTTGAGGAGTAGCGGGCTATAAATGCCAATCTGAAGAGACGCGGAAAAGTGCCTAGACTGAATAGTTTTTTACAGTGATCCGAAAATAACCCAACTGATGACAGAGTGGGAATCGTAAAGAAGTCTATGTACAGAATACGAGTATTCCGTTATTTTGCCGTGCTCGGTGTTCAAGTAGGGTGACACACGGATAAGTGGAAAACATATTCATGAATAGAACAGAGAATAAATTTATTCTTTTCGATGTAAAACAGCGCAAAGTGATATTGCATGGAAATCTTCAACCGCACGGAGATAAAAAGTCGAGCGTGTCAATTTTTCAACGCTGGAAAGAATCAAAAACGCCGCAACCGGTGATTGTTTATGGGTAAGTTAAACTGAACTTGCCTAACCAGTAGTCAGATTATGTAAAGTGATCTAGGCCGACAAAAAGTACTGATACATGAATCAGGGGACCATAAAGATGAGTGTACAAAAAATGGGCAGAAAAACACTGCAATTCTAGTTTACATTAAAACGGTAAGCTATTATTATTGATCGACATTTTTTTCGCAGATTATCACCGGAAAAAAACACAGTGGTGATGGTTGTGGTGAACTGAGGGCAGTTTATGTACGAGATACTACAACAAGAAAGCGTCGAATTTTCTGTCAGATTTTGTTGCTGAACTGTATCTGTTTGTTGACTGGGAAGAGTAAATTTCTCCTAACAGACTGCAGTAATGCTCCACAGAATGTAGGCATATTAAGGAAAAGGGAAGATAAACATTTATATTGAGCATAATTTCAGACCAAAATTGAAGTTGAGCCTGAAAATGTCTGTTTAAATAACCATAAAGTTTCCTGACAAGTAGGAAGTGGATTGCAATATAAAAATAGGACATTTCAACAGTTAACTTCTGCAATTGTGTGACCTTGCTCCCTACTATCAATGGTTTTTAATTTGTACAAATTCCATGCAAATCGCCACAAAAGACAAAACTCGGTGGGTTAAATAGGCATAAATATATACATATAAATATATTGTGAATTAAAAAGTCACATTTCTTAAACTGGTCACGTAGTCACGCTCAATAAGTCTTTTGCAATGCTTTCTTTTCATTTCGGAAGGTGTGTCATAAAAATCCCTCGTTATGTAGATGGAGAGGTATTCAAGTTTAAAACGGGTTTTTCATGTAGAGGTGAAGTGAAGTGAGCTATATAGCTAGCCTGGCAAAATGGCCTTATGGATGCAGCGCGAGATTCGAAAGTCTGCACTCCTGGTTCGAATCCAAGTTAAGTCTCTGCTGACATACATTGCCACTGGTTCTCAATTCTTAAAAAAAAACGGATTCAGAACACTGCCGTGGATCTCTGTTATTGATTTTAGAGAATAAATTGCACGATGAGTTATTGAATAGACAATTTCAATTCCCTACTGCTTTGTAGTATATATATATATATATATATATATATATATATATATATATATATATATATATATATATGAAAGCTACCTGCTCGTAGTGTGTGACTAATAATGATATGCTTGATTGACTGGTCTTCGAAATCCATCTCCCACGCGTAAATCTCAGGTCCTCCGGCCACCCTTGCACTCAGAAGCACCAGACTTGAGTTTCCTTCTTGTTAGAACTCATTAGGGGTAAATATCCACTGCCGCACCCAAGATTTGAACACGGGTGTTTTACCTCAAAGGCATATGTGTTGCCCGTGCGTCACTCCGCTCCTGTCCATTATGATTCATGTATATGTATATATATATATGTATATCTTTATATATACATATATGTGTATATATATATGCTCAAAGTTTCAGTTACAAACTATTGCTCTCGCCCTGAATTTAGTTCCCACAAGTTTTTGTATTTCAGCAAAAAGCAGAAAATATAAAATTATGTGGAACTTCATTTTGGTTACGTCAGTGATGCAGTGACCTTTGAGGTAGTTATCTTTGTGTAGCTTTCGTTGCCTTGGTGAATTCAGTTGAAGATCGGAAGGTCAAACTACTTACGTGTCGATTATGAGTTATCAGTGAGACTGTGAAGATGAAATTTCTCACAGGTGTTTTGTTTGGCTCGTGAATAAACAGGAACCTGTCAGAGGTATTTCTTTTTGCTGAATTGTGGATCATACGCGTGTCTTGGAGACGGAAGCAAAAACGCCCAAAGACGCATTTGAAGGGTGCTGTATTCTCTCGGCACTCAATAAACAACTTGCGATTGATAACAGCTGGATGGCAGAAGCAATGCTACTTTATTTCGGGTGTATGACCTTGACATCAAGGCCATGTGAGCGAGGTCCGTTATATACCCAGTTTTCTTTCGAGATCATAAAGAACGTTCAACTTAAAATAGAACATTTATCATTTTAAAAATATGAGAGAGAAAGAGAGAATCCTTTCTATGAACTTATCGGGTTCTTGTTTTTGTGAGAGGTATTACTTTAAGTCTGTTCTTTCAGAAACACACTTTTTCCCCATTATTCATGTAAAATGTGGCTTCAGAATAAAATGCCATGGGAGGGAAAACTACACATCTTACTAGGAAAAAGTCCTCTGTGTTCTGATGAAAAAAACTACGCCTTTGGAGCAAAACACCTATTCAGTGAGATTTCTCAGCAAATTACTGTACTCTATTGCAAAGAAGGATGAAGTCATTACCTGTGTCAGCTTTTTAACGATCAAAAGTCAGCATTTTGCAACTAACAAAGGTCGTTACACTTTACAACTGTGAAGGAACCCAGATTGAATCCAACATCCTTTTGGTCATCAATTTACTTTAAATCATTCTGAGGGCTCTCAAGATCGATAACAAATAGACGACAAGAAATTCACGAACACTTCATTTTCATAACCTTGACGTCGAACAGCTGCTTAGGCTGGCTGATAAGGCTGGTATCCAATCACAGTTAATCTTGTCGGAGGAAAGTTGTCTATGGTACCTAGACCTAGGCAGGTTTTATGGGGACAAAAATATAAATATTTTCGATCAGTCGGACGAATTCTTCTAAGATGACTATCCTGCCTCAGAATAATGCGCCTTCTCATGTTTTACAAGAAATTGGATACCTTATAGTTGTGGGAATATTTGTTCTCTTATTGTGTTCTGTTATCACTGTGAAATCGGGGACATATTGATGATTCGTTTTTTATGATTGTTGTGAAAAAGCCCGGATTTGAACTTGGCGGAGATTCAACTTTAGTGTTTGATTGGGAAATTATTGAAATTTATCAGTATTGCACTTTAAACCGTGGATCAGACTGACAAGGACTTGGCAGAATTCCGTGTTTGGGTTCAGATGGAAACATTTGATGATACGGTTAAATAAAGCTACCGGTGGCGTTGTTACATCCGGGCTTTTTCGTTGTCTGTGTGACTTCCGCCTATTACTTTGTTTTTGGACTGTTTCTTACCGTATGTTTCTACTGATTTCTCCCTAAGCACGAGGAAGTTTTTCGGTAGCAAGAAAAATCAGTTCACAAAAGTGCCTGGTTGATGGTTGAAAGAATTGAACCGCCTGCACTTTGGAGGTATGGGTTCAGGTATTGCAGAACACAATTGACTGATTCCAAATGACCAAATTTTCTACTCGAATTTGGACAGTCCGTATTATAGACAAGTGTTATTGAAGTTCATTAGACAAATTAGTACAACCGCACTGACCACCATTTTCTTAAATCTGTCATGCTATACCATAACACGGTACAGAATTATTAAATTCTGTAAAGTTGGACATTGACAACTTAGCTTCTGCGGCCAGTGTCAGCTTAAAGATTAGAGGTCCGAAATTAGTTAAATGTTAGATGAGTTTTTTGGTAAAACTATGGAGGTAAAGTTTCCCGGAGGTGGTTTCGTCACTGATGGCTAAATTTTCGTCCAACCAGGAACATTTGTTTTTCTGAACTGTCTACCAGTTTTCCACCAAGGAGAAAGCAAACGCATGTAGAGAACACTTTATTATCTCGCGGTTCAACAAAAAACTCACTGTGTATGGTAGACTCACCGAAAAAAATCTCCATTACACGACCTAGGCTTCAAGGTCATATGGGGGCGGTCCGTTTGAGTATCCATTTCGCTTGCGTTACTTTGAGAAGTTCATTGAAAACCGGAAAATTCCGCTACCCTAGTAAAGGGAAAGGGTTGCTCTGTGAGAGCCTACGGATAACTTGTGATAAAGCGTATTTTCTGTTTTTCTTGGAAGTGAGAACACGCTGTTCGCGTCATCTGTGTGAAAGGTGAAGTCATAAAAATATTTGGTCCGTTAAAATCAACACATTTGACGTGGTTTGTGATGTCAGCTTCACTGGAACAAAGAATAACGTTTAAAGAGTAGCAAGCACATAACAAGAGAGAAACACTGATACCGTGTTTTCCCGAAAATAAGACCTTATTCTTTGTTTATTTTTGCCCTAAAAAGTGCACTGTGACTTACTTTGGAACAGAGGATAACATATCTACTCCGATATAGAAATCAACATTTATTCACTCACGGAAATCTACATTTATCTAAAAACAATCACGTCATTTTCTGAAATATTGTCAGAAACCTATAAACCCCGAATTTAGGCCTGAATTTATTGCCACTTCATTTCCTGTAGAACCTCTAATCTTAGTCCCTCGTATCCAAAAATAGAGATTTCCTTAAGTACATTGGTACCAGAGCTGCCAGTGAATTAATTCCATTAGGTCCTAAAGAAATTCACGATGTCCTCCAAAATAAGCTTCACAAATTTTCCACGCTGATTTCTTTGATTTCTTTTTTCTATTTAGCAGTTGGTTTTTATGCTCAAAAGGTTCTTAAAAGGTCTGTTTGTTACTATATCAAGAGTTCGGAGATATAAAGCCATTCCTACAGGAATCACCTGCCAACATGTTTTTCTTTCTGCAACAAATTTCTCCATATCTGTAGGGCTTTTGGGCTGGAGGAGGTTAGTGGACTTCGTTGATCCCCTCGCGTAAGAAGACAGTGAAAAATCTACCTACTTCTTCATAACTGGTTGTGTGCATCGGCCTTTTTCGGCTATAAGAAAGTAGACACCGGGACATGTTTAACCCTATCTTGGTAATGATTAGAAGTTGAATCTTCCTTCCTTCTGTATGAACCACTTAAGTACAGGGCACACACTTGATTTCGTAAGTACAGGGCGAAATGTAGCTTGGTGAGGCACCCTTCCGGCCAGTCGTTGGTTGATTTCCTAGGCCTAGGAAATAGATAGTCATCTTAGAAGATATATATATATATATCGTACAAAGCAGTAGGGAATTGAAATTGTCTATTTAATAACTCATCGTGCAATGTATTCTCTAAAATCAATAACAGAGATCCACTGCAGTGTTCTGAATCCGTTTTTTTTTAAGAATTGAGAACCAGTGACAATGTATGTCATCAGAGACTTAACTGGGATTCGAACCAGGAGTGCAGACTTTCGAATCTCGCGCTGCATCCATAAGGCCATTTTGCCAGGCTAGCTATATAGCTCACTTCACTTCACCTCTACATGAAAAACCCGTTTTAAACTTGAATACCTCTCCATCTACATAACGAGGGATTTTTATGACACACCTTCCGAAATGAAAAGAAAGCATTGCAAAAGGCTCACTGAGCGTGACTACGTGACCAGTTTAAGAAATGTGACTTTTTAATTCACAATATATTTATATGTATATATTTATGCCTATTTAACCCACCGAGTTTTGTCTTTTGTGGCGATTTGCATGGAATTTGTACAAATTAAAAACCATTGATAGTAGGGAGCAAGGTCACACAATTGCAGAAGTTAACTGTTGAAATGTCCTATTTTTATATTGCAATCCACTTCCTACTTGTCAGGAAACTTTATGGTTATTTAAACAGACATTTTCAGGCTAAACTTCAATGTTTGTCTGAAATTATACTCAATTTAAATGTGTATCTTTCCCTTTCCTTAATATGCCTACATTTTGTGGAGCATTACTGCAGTCTGTTAGGGGAAATTTACTTTTCCCAGTCAGCAAACAGATACAGTTCAGCAACAAAATCTGACAGAAAATTCGACGCTTTCTTGTTGTAGTATCTCGTACATAAACTGCCCCCAGTTCACCACAACCATCACCACTGTGTTTTTTTCCGGTGATAATCTGCGAAAAAAATGTCAATCAATAATAATAGCTTACCGTTTTAATGTAAACTAGAATTACAGTGTTTTTCTGCCCATTTTTTGTACACTCCTCTTTATGGTCCCCTGATTCATGTATCAGTACTTTTTGTCGGCCTAGATCACTTTACATAATCTGACTACTGGTTAGACAAGTTCAGTTTAACTTACCCATAAACAATCACCGGTTGCGGCGTTTTTGATTCTTTCCAGCGTTGAAAAATTGACACGCTCGACTTTTTATCTCCGTGCGGTTGAAGATTTCCATGCAATATCACTTTGCGCTGTTTTACATCGAAAAGAATAAATTTATTCTCTGTTCTATTCATGAATATGTTTTCCACTTATCCGTGTGTCACCCTACTTGAACACCGAGCACGGCAAAATAACGGAATACTCGTATTCTGTACATAGACTTCTTTACGATTCCCACTCTGTCATCAGTTGGGTTATTTTCGGATCACTGTAAAAAACTATTCAGTCTGGGCACTTTTCTGCGTCTCTTCAGATTGGCATTTATAGCCCGCTACTCCTCAACATGTGTTCTGTGATCTACATCCGACAGGACGAATAACAATCGCGTAACTCTCTCACGTTTAGCTACACGTTTTCATTCTTGTCGTTCTCCTGAAGTTTTATACAACTCCAATAAATGAAGGTTTTATTCTGTGTTACTATTTTCTATAACGAAATGATTACAATAGTCACCCGATTAAGCATGTTCCCGTTTAAGTAAGCTTCCCAGTTAGCTGGGCATGTTTTCCCTAAAACATTCCAGGTTTACCTTTTATTACTTTCGAATGGCCAACCTAAATTACGCGCCTACTGGCTAAGAGCGCGTAAACTTCGCAGGTTCATGTGGCATACCAAAGCGGAAGACTGCAGTGTTTTTCGTTACGTCACCGGATGAGATAATTAGGCCTGCGGCTCATCTCGTGATATTTCAGTAGGGCCATCATTAAGTACTTACGCTTTATTTACCAAGCTTCTGTGACAAACTCTGACGACGAGGACTCTATTCTGTGGAATTTACAACAAAGCAAGTTGCCTAGAGCTATCTTGACGTTTTGGGTTAGAATCTTCCCACCGACGGTCACTTCCTCAATCACTAGCCGTTGACTACCTGTGTTGCTTTTCCGGAAGTGTTGTACTTTGTCACGCGGTAAGCGAAAAGTTACAAAATTTATTATGTTCATTATTATTATTGCTATTATTTTGGATTAACGTCAATTTTCACATAGCTGGTTTCACTCTTTTTTCATGTACACTACATTCAGAAATATGAGTTAAATAGCTTGTTATATTTCTGCCTTCAATAACCTGGATACATTGACTGTAGCCAGTGGGGACTTCGTGCAGTAGTCGATTTAAAAGCAACCACCAACAAACCAGTCTGACTGAAACAATTACCCGTGAACAAAGAAATAGACTCCACGAATATGGCCCTGTCTTCCTGCCGGACTTAATAGGGAAATGAGCGTTGTAGAGCAAAGAAAATTCAAAGCAGAAGTACTGATATGCCACTTCTGTGATCGACAAGTACATTCTCTAATATCTTCAGAATTTTCGTAGACTTATCCACAGACGCCTAACAAAAAAGTTCGCATGCAGCAGACGGCCAAACCCCCTGATCAGGATTGACGGACCTTCCCGTCCCATAGTTAGCTGATCACGACAATTTTTCTTCCATAATTTAAAAACAAGCTGCGCTAATGAACCTCGGACTCTTTTACGTTACTCAGCAACAGTTCTTCAGATAGATGAACGATAAATGAGTAAAACTGATCCCCCGAATAGATCCACCTACCTAATCGTTAGGTTGAAAAAATTTTCTAAACTGATGGAACAAAACTTTCAAAAAAATTATCCTTTGCTAAAAGAAAGAAAAGATACTTTTACCGACATACTTAAATGCACTGTATCATAATACTACGGGTATGGGAATATACACGAACATGGAGTCAGGCCTGGTCCCGGCAACACAAACATAGAAAAGTGGAACGAGGAGGGAACAACAAATATAAACAAACTGTGTTTTCTTTGGCTGTGTCACCTGTGGCGTTTTTTAATATTTTGGAGATTATTTTCGATATTTTCAGGGTCCGAAGTTTACCTGAACAAGCGGCACATCATTCAAGCCACTGGCTTCGGCTCTCGGCCGTATTCCTCAAAGTTTCTAACCGAAGACAACCTTCATTCCTTCAGACTAAACCAGGGAGTCGGGATGCACCAACTGAACCCAGTACTGAAGTCAACTTCTTTGTGCCTTTACGCCGAGTCGTGGCCTGACCGCCGAGTAGCTTCTTCCGGCCATGTCCACAAAGAGTGAACACAGCGCCCGATCGTAGACCGTGGAAAGGCATGCTATAAACAGACCTACACTACATAGACATCTTTACGATTCCCACTGACACGCAAGTTTGACGTTTTAACAAGTAGGCCTTCACCCTGATACTGACCTTGAACTCATTCTACAGGTTCAAATGAATGAATTTTCTTGATTTGAAACTAACCTTTGGCCCATTCTCTCTCAAAGATTTAGGAAGCTGCTTTCAAGTACAGAAATTTATCTCTCTTACTAAACACTATTGTATAAACAGTCGAATCAGAATTCATACGGTCAATTTTTTCATACTCGGTGAGACTACATTGGCGAAAATGTTCCTGACAACCCCACGCTTTGTTTACCAACGGTAACCTTTTTCGAGATAGATTACCAACCAAAAAGCTGGCTGAGCAAAAATATATTTAAAATGTTATGGAATTGAATGCCAAACATTTCCGTACTGTAGAATATATATATATATATATATATATATATATATATATATATATATACATATATATAATGTTTCCAGATGCCTTTGTATGGTTCCGTGTGAATATTTCAGCCCCTGAGATGGCTACTATCCCTGAATGCCTCTCGAAATGCTCATAAATGACCTCGCATCTCAAATAATTTGTACCGAGGAGGTCCTGTACACTGCCTTCTAGGGGGTAGAGGTGTTTTAACAGAAGTCTGAGGAAGAAAGCGAACGCCCTGCGCTCTTCACCGGGTTGACTGACTGGTAGTCGGTCTAGGGGAGTTGCCTAAGGCCTGATTCCAAACCAACCATGGGTGACGTATGAGGCGTACAATACTATGCTCACCGGCATCTGTGGTGGTGGTGGGGGGGGGGTATACTGACCACCCAAGATGTCTAGCATCACCTGAAAGGCTAATGAACTGAGCAGTCAGTCACCAGCTATCAGAGGTTTCCAGAAGAGTCAAGAGAACTATACAATTGGCCATCGGCTCATCTAGAGCAAATCTGCTGCCTTACAGAACTCGCCTGACTGAGCAAAGTCTAGAGGTGCTTTCTCGAATAAAAGGGTCTGTTCTGGTCTGAGTGTTCTAGTAGTACAACAGCCAAAAACTTCAACAATATTGCAACTGATGTGTATCTTACAAAAAGATCGTTACGACCTACAAAGACACGATCAAGCCGATGAACTCACTCCGTACACACACGCTCATTACTTGAATTCCACACCTCACATCCCCTACCCCACATACACACATTTTCACATTATTCGAGAGCTGCTTTCGGCCTTACATGCAGTTATGTCCTTAAGGGGAGTACTGTTCCTGTTATCTTGCGTCCCCCTTTATCCAGTATCCAATTCTCGCCGAATCCGCTCCCGCCAGCTGATACTATTTTTGGTTCTCGGCGTACTTTTAACTTGGCCACACAACGTACTAAAGCGGATGCGTATAGGGCAACAGGCATGTTTTGCTGGTATGCTGAAGACGCTCTCCATATACATGTGCATCCAAGAGACTCGCATTCAAGACCCCAGCTCGATCGTCCGATCAATTTCCCCTACTGGTCCTTTTATAAAGTTCCGTTTACTTTTTTCTGGGGACCCCGAGTCTGTGGCTCCTGGTCTTGATGTTGTAAGAGTAGCTGCCAGTGAGAGGGCTGAGGCTGCGCTACTTGACTGGATCTCAGTCAACAGTTGGTTGTGCTCAGCAAGACTTTGAGGCTCGTGCAACGTAAGCAAAGGTCTGTGTGAGAGACACAATTTTTCTCGTTTCGGCTTACCCCCTTACTTAGTTCAGCCCAGATGCAACCAAAGCTATCTTCTATGAAAAGCTACACGACTTTCTACTCAAAGCAAAATCGGGTGGTTTCGAGTCTACGACAAAAGCTCACTTTAAAGGCCCTTTCAGCCTCCGTTACAGTCGTTCAGAAAGCGGGAAACCGTTTTTGGCTGTGTACGGATTATCACTTGTTTCTCGCCAATACGAACTTCAGACATTTTAAACGCCGGTATCCCACGTGGCGCCTGCCCCGTCCAGTTAACAGCTGACCCAGATAAACCACTTCGCAACTGGCTACAAATGGCGGAGGTGCATATGAGATTGTCACTCCCACGGGAGCACTCCCCTTGACTCCGACCACGTGTTAGTCTGCACTAATCTGCCTATGTGTTTGAGTTGGCATCCCGAATGAACGATGGAGCAGATTTTAGACTGCGATGTGCTTTCTGATCCACCCTGCCTCTCAACTTTCCGAAAAGCACTAGCGGGAAAGCCAGGATCAGTGCCACTGGGTAACATCGACCGGCACCGGTCGCTTATTGAGAACACTTTGTACTCTGCTACCATCGTGGATGGTGGCCTGACCGGGCGTGCCACGATACCCTGGATTTCTGCTGAGTTTCTATGCCTTCTTGATGCACACCAGTTTTTCCCGGCTGGTATAGAGCATAACAAGTTGGGGCTCACAACGAGAAGTGAACTGTACGCAAGTCTGTTTCGACAGATCAACATTTTGAGGGACAGATCCACAAAGAAATTCAAGCTCTAGGACGTCTCAAAGAGCGGTTTCCAATGGCCTTTCCCCAGCCCGATTTAAAAATGAAGGAATGGAGCTTGTTAGAGAACTTCAAGTTTCGTTCTCAAAGACTTGACATTCTGAGAAACTTCCCTCCTTGGGATTGAAATCGGTGGTTGTCCTCATCTTTGAGAAGGGCTCGATTACTGAGTGCACCAACTATGAGTGTGACCCCAATCCTGATAGCGTCTAAGCTGCTAGAGTCTTTCATACTTCGCAAATTGTACAACACGCGTCACGAGCTTACTCTCGAGGAACAGGCTGGTTCTGGTAACGGTCGTGGACGCATCAATCAAATCTTACTCCTCCCAAGTGCTAACATGCATCGTGTTCTTTTATATTTGCGTGGCCTTCGACTCCTTTGATAAGCACTGCTTTTGAGTAATGGTGAACCCGAGAAGTATGTGCTCACCCCCAGGTCTGGTTCGGGCGATCAGAAACCAGCATTCTACACTTAATGAGGGTGCTGCAACCACGAGAAATGTGAATCGCATGATAAATCATTTGGGCCTGCAGTTAACATCACCGGGACTGTTACGACAGTTAAAAGGCTCGCAAACGCGTCACCCATAAAATAGGATTCCCCGAAGAAACTTGATCCAATGGCTTTTACGCCAAAAAAAATATCACGCTGATTTAAATGGACTGCAATAAACCACGGTCAACATTGCTGCTGGGAAGTTAGCAAAGGTATCTTGAACAAAGTAGAATTCGCCTGGCTCTAAGAACCCTCAGAGAAAAAAAAACAGGATTGGAAAACAATGAACCGTATCACATCTCACGCGAGGCTGTATATCCTATTGCTGTGGACGTATCTGTCCAATCGTTCTAAGCATTTAAAGTCAAGAAACCACTGGAAAATTCAAAGACTCAGTGTATGCGATTCCCTGCAAGTCTTCTCAAATTTGAGTAAGACCGACCATTGGGCCCAAGTTTTGGGGAAGAAACTTTTGTACTTTTCGATAGTAAAAATTTGCCAGAGTGTATTGCTGCATGTTGGAGAGGGATCAATTCGAAAAACCACGATGTCCAAGGAATTTTGACAACAGTATATATATATATATATATATATATATATATATATATATATATATGCCCCTGGGCCAATCCTTAGCCTAACGGCTACTCCGCTTCTTTCAAACTTACTCAGAAGGCGTTAAAAAAGCACAGGAAGGTTAAGGACGGGCAGGCCTTTGTAAAGCACGCCCATGCCACTGGAAGCGGTGTAGAGCGATTATCTTAGTTGGAAAGCAACTATCTGCACCGAACACACGACGACGTACTTCGTCATTGCTCATCTGATGCACCTATCGGGCACGAGCTATGTCTCCAAGAATACAGAAGGCAGCCGAGCATCCTCAACGCGGAGGGACCAAGTGTCGTAACCGCAAAGATGATCACCACAATTGGTGGCGTTTAGCGCTCATCCCTTGCAGTAAAGCCAGATATCTTCGGACAGTTTCTCGAAGGCTGCGCCAACTCTCGCAAGGCGGCAACTAGCTATGAGCAAACTCCCGATGCACCTAAATCTATCGACTACCTCTAGATAATCACCAATAAGGGCAACAACTTGTACAGGCTTCTGACAGTCTTGAAGAAGTACCTTGCCTTTTGAAGGTATAAAGTATATACCATATGGTGACACCTCAGTCTCCAAGCGGTCCAGTGGGTTTTGAATTGTCTGTGCACTGTCGCTCAGCAAGGCGATATCATCGGTATATTCCAAGCCAAAACTCTCTTCCCTGGAAGAAGTTCAACCCAATCTTTTGAAAGACCAGGAAAAGCGTTCTGTAGGACATCCTTTTTAGCAAAGTTGAAAAGAAATGGGGATATAGGGCTGCTTTGTGGTACTCCACTGGAGACGGCAAAAAGGGGAAAAAACTAGTCATAAGCCCGAACCAGACCTGGGGGTGAGCACATACTTCTCGGGTTCACCATTACTCAAAAGCAGTGCTTATCAAAGGAGTCGAAGGCCACGCAAATATAAAAGAACACGATGCATGTTAGCACTTGGGAGGAGTAAGATTTGATTGATGCGTCCACGACCGTTACCAGAACCAGCCTGTTCCTCGAGAGTAAGCTCGTGACGCGTGTTGTACAATTTGCGAAGTATGAAAGACTCTAGCAGCTTAGACGCTATCAGGATTGGGGTCACACTCATAGTTGGTGCACTCAGTAATCGAGCCCTTCTCAAAGATGAGGACAACCACCGATTTCAATCCCAAGGAGGGAAGTTTCTCAGAATGTCAAGTCTTTGAGAACGAAACTTGAAGTTCTCTAACAAGCTCCATTCCTTCATTTTTAAATCGGGCTGGGGAAAGGCCATTGGAAACCGCTCTTTGAGACGTCCTAGAGCTTGAATTTCTTTGTGGATCTGTCCCTCAAAATGTTGATCTGTCGAAACAGACTTGCGTACAGTTCACTTCTCGTTGTGAGCCCCAACTTGTTATGCTCTATACCAGCCGGGAAAAACTGGTGTGCATCAAGAAGGCATAGAAACTCAGCAGAAATCCAGGGTATCGTGGCACGCCCGGTCAGGCCACCATCCACGATGGTAGCAGAGTACAAAGTGTTCTCAATAAGCGACCGGTGCCGGTCGATGTTACCCAGTGGCACTGATCCTGGCTTTCCCGCTAGTGCTTTTCGGAAAGTTGAGAGGCAGGGTGGATCAGAAAGCACATCGCAGTCTAAAATCTGCTCCATCGTTCATTCGGGATGCCAACTCAAACACATAGGCAGATTAGTGCAGACTAACACGTGGTCGGAGTCAAGGGGAGTGCTCCCGTGGGAGTGACAATCTCATATGCACCTCCGCCATTTGTAGCCAGTTGCGAAGTGGTTTATCTGGGTCAGCTGTTAACTGGACGGGGCAGGCGCCACGTGGGATACCGGCGTTTAAAATGTCTGAAGTTCGTATTGGCGAGAAACAAGTGATAATCCGTACACAGCCAAAAACGGTTTCCCGCTTTCTGAACGACTGTAACGGAGGCTGAAAGGGCCTTTAAAGTGAGCTTTTGTCGTAGACTCGAAACCACCCGATTTTGCTTTGAGTAGAAAGTCGTGTAGCTTTTCATAGAAGATAGCTTTGGTTGCATCTGGGCTGAACTAAGTAAGGGGGTAAGCCGAAACGAGAAAAATTGTGTCTCTCACACAGACCTTTGCTTACGTTGCACGAGCCTCAAAGTCTTGCTGAGCACAACCAACTGTTGACTGAGATCCAGTCAAGTAGCGCAGCCTCAGCCCTCTCACTGGCAGCTACTCTTACAACATCAAGACCAGGAGCCACAGACTCGGGGTCCCCAGAAAAAAGTAAACGGAACTTTATAAAAGGACCAGTAGGGGAAATTGATCGGACGATCGAGCTGGGGTCTTGAATGCGAGTCTCTTGGATGCACATGTATATGGAGAGCGTCTTCAGCATACCAGCAAAACATGCCTGTTGCCCTATACGCATCCGCTTTAGTACGTTGTGTGGCCAAGTTAAAAGTACGCCGAGAACCAAAAATAGTATCAGCTGGCGGGAGCGGATTCGGCGAGAATTGGATACTGGATAAAGGGGGACGCAAGATAACAGGAACAGTACTCCCCTTAAGGACATAACTGCATGTAAGGCCGAAAGCAGCTCTCGAATAATGTGAAAATGTGTGTATGTGGGGTAGGGGATGTGAGGTGTGGAATTCAAGTAATGAGCGTGTGTGTACGGAGTGAGTTCATCGGCTTGATCGTGTCTTTGTAGGTCGTAACGATCTTTTTGTAAGATACACATCAGTTGCAATATTGTTGAAGTTTTTGGCTGTTGTACTACTAGAACACTCAGACCAGAACAGACCCTTTTATTCGAGAAAGCACCTCAAGACTTTGCTCAGTCAGGCGAGTTCTGTAAGGCAGCAGATTTGCTCTAGATGAGCCGATGGCCAATTGTATAGTTCTCTTGACTCTTCTGGAAACCTCTGATAGCTGGTGACTGACTGCTCAGTTCATTAGCCTTTCAGGTGATGCTAGACATCTTGGGTGGTCAGTATACCCCCCCCCCCACCACCACCACAGATGCCGGTGAGCATAGTATTGTACGCCTCATACGTCACCCATGGTTGGTTTGGAATCAGGCCTTAGGCAACTCCCCTAGACCGACTACCAGTCAGTCAACCCGGTGAAGAGCGCAGGGCGTTCGCTTTCTTCCTCAGACTTCTGTTAAAACACCTCTACCCCCTAGAAGGCAGTGTACAGGACCTCCTCAGTACAAATTATTTGAGATGCGAGGTCATTTATGAGCATTTCGAGAGGCATTCAGGGATAGTAGCCATCTCAGGGGCTGAAATATTCACACGGAACCATACAAAGGCATCTGGAAACATATATATATATATATATATATATATATATATATATATATATATATATATATATATATATATATATTCTACAGTACGGAAATGTTTGGCATTCAATTCCATAACATTTTAAATATATTTTTGCTCAGCCAGCTTTTTGGTTGGTAATCTATCTCGAAAAAGGTTACCGTTGGTAAACAAAGCGTGGGGTTGTCAGGAACATTTTCGCCAATGTAGTCTCACCGAGTATGAAAAAATTGACCGTATGAATTCTGATTCGACTGTTTATACAATAGTGTTTAGTAAGAGAGATAAATTTCTGTACTTGAAAGCAGCTTCCTAAATCTTTGAGAGAGAATGGGCCAAAGGTTAGTTTCAAATCAAGAAAATTCATTCATTTGAACCTGTAGAATGTGTTCAAGGTCAGTATCAGGGTGAAGGCCTACTTGTTAAAACGTCAAACTTGCGTGTCAGTGGTATTATTCTCATAAGTGCACCGTGGTCATACCACTTTGTCTTGGGTTCAAAACCCACCGTTTCCGCCGCTGCCGGTCACTCTGCAGTGGGCATCGTCTGACTGATTGCAATCCTCTTCTTGGAATGTCGAGTCGTTATAACATGATAGATAAGAAGTAAATAATGAACGAGAAAGTTTGGTTAATCTGTAAAGGATTATTTCATTGAGTCGGTTGAATGCTGTGATAAACAAGCTGATTGATCAAAGATGTAATGAAAAGTTTGTTATATTTCCAAAGTAATCAATATTTGATTCTTATATTGACGACTGAACTTCTATAGGATGGCGTTGAGAAGTCTTGTCAATTGCAAAGTTTGGCCTATATTCTTGAAAGTGGACAACGAGAACCGCTTCTGTTGTACTGACTTTCGATAGCCAGACAAGTGGTTTTAAATGGCCTACATTGAGGATAATCTTCGTTTCAGATGGAGTATTATTTGAAAGGTTTACTCCTGACTATAATCACTGGAATCGCAATAGAGGTGAATCATTTTGAATATTCCTTAAAATTCTGCGCCAGACGCTCCAGACAATTTCCTGAGATAGAAACTAATACACTTTCAGTTTCCTGCATGTCCTCGCGTGTGTTCTATTGCAGTGAATTTACATTGCTGATCGAAAGGAAATGGTTGATGTTATTACCTTTTTCCCTAGCTTTCGCTACATCCATTCACTATTCCCTCTCTCACCAACCCTTATCATTTTCAGTTCCTTGTTCAGCTGAGCTTTACCTTCTGTGGTTCTGTAGGTAATCAGCCAATCAGATATGGTAAATTGCATCAATTTCTTCTAATAACCATTGAAACTGAAAAGTTCTGGCACCAACAAGAGCCAACAAAACTTTATTTTTTCGTGGCAAATGTTGCTGAGGATCCTGGGCATTTGGTTTCATGGAACTTCGTTTGGAAGTTGTTTCATGGGGAGCAGGTAGCTGACAATCATCTATTCACATTTGCATGGGACTTGTGGAGTTACCGCTATAGATTTGTATCTTAGAATCCATCCCATGCCTCATGTACGCAAAGCGGCATCAACAACAAATATGGAGCGGCACACTTTTGACTGGCGAGAGAAATTATGTGTGCCATAACCTCTTTCACAGTCAATACAAACTTCAAGTAATGTTTTTCTTCATTCATTTTATGAGAATTTTCAACGGGTAACCTGCTTTGTCTCATTTTATGTCTGCCGTAACCTCGTCATGAGCATTGTGTCCAGTCATATAGACTGAATCGTTATTATCCATCAACCGGTTCTTTAAAATCCAATTTTGTATGGCTTTTTCCTCTGGCCATTCCGAAATGATGACAGGGCTGAATCTAGGGTGCCACTGTGCATAGTATTTGGGTCGGGTAAGCACAAAAGCCACCTTACCAATGCAAAACTGGTTTACGAAGTCAGTTCTGACATACTGGTTTCGACCGGTTAGAGGAGATCGCTAATAATACTAGACTGACAAAGGAACTAAAGGATTCTTCCGTATGCTGATTAGAGGGACGTCTTGTGTGAATAATGGAACTCCTCGGATCTACTAACTACTTCGACGATACAATGGTATTTGCAAGGATAGTACCTGTGAAGCTTTAAAAACTCCGTTTAGCAGAATAATTGCGAATTAACTGGATTTATCGTTCGTGGCCATCAGAGTTTACGCCCAGTAGCTCCCCGATTTCTTTCAAACACACACACACACACACACACACAAATCACTGTCAAGTCACGTTCTGAACCCTGAAACCGGCCAGGTTTTGAAATTTGTTCCCCGTATGACTGTGTAAGTCAAGATGAGCTGCTTTTAGATGGAACGTCATCACAATCCAAACGGACGGATTTGTACGAGATATCCCAGTAAACTTAACAAACAGTATGAATCTTGGGCCACTGAATAGTAAAGTGAGTGAATGAAGTAAACTACGGGGTTTTACTTTGCATAAATAACGATACGTTAAACCGTTGTAGTTGCCAGTCTGGCTGTTCGTCTCCCGGAATCGGGGATTGGCTAGATTCGGTTGTATCGGATAGAGAGATAGAATGATTTTCCTGTTAACTGCTGAGAATTGAAGAAAGCTGATAGTACACAGTAAAAAAAGATTAGCTAGTTTATCCATAAGACTATCGACAGTTATCAATGATAAGAAGCAAAAACCTCATCACCGAAAATCGCTTGATACTGTGTGTAAGATAGCCACAGCGGCCGAAAAAGATGCAAGTACTACCGGTGTTTAACTATCGGTGTCGTCGATGTGGCACTGATGGGAAGCTCATCATGGGAAAACTCAAACCTGAAGCTCCTGGGGTCAAATCCCGCTCCCGCTGCCGGTCAGGCGGTAAGGACCTTTATCCTGAACTTTTGTACTTGTTATGTAAGCCAGAAAGGAGAGCAAAACTATAATATTAATTCCGTGATTATGTAGGGATATAATATAAGTATTTTTGAGGTTCGATGCGTGGTGGCTGTGTCCAGAAGTCGTTCTCTAGAGAAAGCCTCCAATCTAAATTGGCTATGTTGGTTAGGAAATATGTTACGCATGTCTTCGATTATTGGTATCATCGCAATTCGAATGAAAAAAATATTTCCTTTGTTTTGAGCTTCATCCGTCTGATTTTCTTCATATAATGCTAAAACCTGCAACGACGAAAAGCCGTGATATTCCGATCGCCGAGCTTGAATTTTGAATAGCAAACATCTCAGTGCCAGTCGAAATGACATCGTCAGAGCATTTGGTCTGCACTGTTGATGTCACCTCTACTGGTGATGAGAAGTTTTCGATCTAAATGTCAAGCTCAGTTATCAGAAGATCACGGCAACCAACCACCTGAGCTACAACCGGCACACAAATTTAAAACCACTGAAAACAATGAATATGTAAAATTATTGACGATCAAATATGGTTCACGTCAGCTCAACAATATTCTGTGCCTTGCTGGGATTACGGGACGTTTTTGAACGCAGTTTACTTTATCTGCCAGGAACTATTCCACTAGTGGAAGAGCCAGTTATATTTGCGCCTAACAGAAAGAAACAAATACAGTTCGAACACATTTACAAAAAAAACTGTACCATCTGGTAGTCTAATAGCAATTTCGTGGGTGATGTTTGACTCACGGGAAGAAAGATTTCGGCCTTTTCGGAATACATGACCTTGAAATCAAGGCAATATTGTCGTGCTTCTTTGTGTAGTGAGCAGGCTGTTAGCAGCCATATAGGTGTTCGACTAATGTAAGTGTAGGGTCCTTGTGGTGCACTTACTGAGCCTTTGTGATCACGAAGTTTTCTATTTTTGCTGTTTCAGATCGAACACAAGCAACCCTCTGCGGAGGAACACTGATTCTTGCATACTGGAACTGAACGTCCAGTTTAGTTTCTCGATGATGGAGAAATGCTCATCCAAGTCAGGATATCCTCATCACAATAGTAAATAAGAAAGTGATAAAGTAGTGATAATGTCTTCGTGCTTTTTTCAGTGGATGATTTTGTTCAGATTCTCCCCGTATAATAATTAGCATTTTTCGCATTACTTTTGTCGAAAGTGGAAGTGAACCAAGATATGTTGGACAGAAAGCCAACGCAATGGACCTGGGTAATGATGTTTTATCAGTTTTGATAGAATTGAACTGTCAGAAGCAATAAATACACCAGGGTGGAGTATTTTTAAGCGAATTCTCGTGCTACATTGCGAAGTAGGACTCAGCCGGTTAAGCTACTCAGTCTTTTGGGTGATCAAAAGTCAGCCGAATACGCCCCAGTCATTGTGGGCACTTGTTGCAACTGGTAAATTATTCGAATTTCGTCATGATTTGTTTTGTACCCTCATTGAGACCAGGGGGATCACATACGCTACTGTGTTATGAAATTCGAAGAGCATTGTATTCCAGCGACTTTAAATTTATGAAATATTACACCGGTTGGAGAGAGTTGGAATAAATGATAAACATCGAATGTGGGGTAATATCACCTACGGCACCATGAACAATAAAGGATTCAACGGACCGAAGCTATACAATTTTTTGTGTAGGATATTCTTATAGGAAGACTAATTTGCAACCACTTATTGCGTCAGCTTACGCCCCCGATAGGAATGTCAATCTCTTTGCCGTGGAAATACCTGTTCGTTTATTATATGATTTTACAACAGCTGAATTATGGGAATTTTAAAGGTTCACTCACAACAATTCCCTCATAAAAGCCCTGATTTTCATGATGGCGGCCTTCTAAATGTTGTTGAAACAAGTTGACAAAACTTCTTCAAGCTGGCATAAAACTTTCTGAATCAAGTTCTAACGTTTTATGTCGTATACAATATTGTAAAGGCAATACTCTCATTTTTATTTTGAAAATACTTGTGGATTCTATTGCTGTACGTATTCCTCTAAGGCCAGCATTGGGTCAGGGATTGTCTTGGGTCAGTAGGCTTATGAATTGCAGAAAAAGTATGGAAAACCTAATGCTGGGCTGTGCATGAACGCCTCAGTTTCCTGGTTCGGGTTCACTAGGTGACTGTGTGGTCTGGAGCCGCGGTCATTGTCGTACTTAAATCCGTAGTCCTTCTAATTATGCCCGGAGTTTAATTATAATTTACTTTCCTGGTTTCATTCACTCCTTAAGATTTGATTTGTTTCAATCCTGAATGAATAAAGCTGCAAGGCTGCAATGGAAACCAGAGCACAGAGATGTGAATTCTTTGGCTGAAAGAATGGAATTACACCATGTAGGCAAAGGGAGCTGAACTTACTACGTTGGCAGTATGGCTGGACTTGAATCAAGCTGATCTGATAAACACATCCTAATCAACCGTTGTTCATAGATGAGAGAATTGACTTGTTAGGTCGAACTTTATTAAACTGAAGTTGTCAACTAAATTAGTGATCAGTCGTCCTCTCTGCTTACCAGCAAATGAGAACACAATTTGGAACAAAATAATGCAAACTGGAAAACGGGGAAATCTTTTCAATTCTAATCAGCGATAGAAACCCAAAGCTAGTGATGATCTTCTGTAGTACCACTCCAAAGGTATGAGGCCACTCCAGAAATTTTTGCAACAGAGTGATACAAGTTAGATAAAACATCTTTGAACTTTCTGATCGATACTTCCAATCAATTTTACGATCTGCCCACCGCTGGAAAATATTTAACTTAACGGTCAGTCTAATGTGCGATCTATCAATACACACCACTTTGCATTAGAGACCTTTCATAAATATACACAAAAGCTGGTTATTATTCGTACATTTTTCATGCACTCAACCCATTACTTTTGCCATTGGTTTTAATTATGGGCGTGATCCTCAATCCTACTAAACATTGACCGTCCTAATGTTATGGTTACCAACAGATAAACTAGCTAGAAGAAACGGAGATCAGAAACATTTCCAGGTTATTCTTAGACAAACTTGGTAAAATCCTCACCGCCTCGTCGCTTTATTCTAGCCTTGCACAGGGATTCGAACTAGAGAACGGAAAGCTAAACTGTAAGCTGGCATTTACAAACAGTGTCCGAGCTTCAAGCAGCTGCGTGAGTAGTTACCTCGGTTAAAAGGTGGCTATTCACACCCAGCATGCGGTATCAAACGTGATCACTCAGTATCATTGGAAGGCCCCGAATATAAATCAGACAGCTCCGCATGAACTCCTCGTCTATGAACACTCCTCACTACTCAGAAGAGATTAAGGTGACGAGCCTAATACACAATGCTCAAGTATAAAGTTAACTAAACAGGAGAGAGAATACCCGGTACGCATACCTGATGAGCTGCGACCACGGCGAAACCAATCGTGTGCTTCCGGAGAAATTTTGTTCTGTCATCCATATACAATAACACACTGCCCGGTGTTCTCCTCTCGGAGCAGTCTCAGAGATCCGAGCGTCAATTTACTCTTGATAGTGGTTGTCTCGGGGGCGGGGGCTGTTTTATGAGTCCACATCAGTGTTGTCGACGGTAACTGCTTAAAACAGTTACGCTTCATTTATGTAGTTGCCAATAGTAGGTGCATTCTCTATCCGTTTAGGAAGTGGATTCTCCCTGGTACTTTTCCGATCACGAGCCAAAACCTTTTCAAGAAATTTTATTACTACTTTTTCAATAATTGTATTATATAATATTATCATAAAAGGTGTTTGTGATCATGCTCCCCTTACCGTCTGCGCATGTACCTGTACTATCCATAAGATAAAACTGATAAAACAACCTTGTTCACCATTGTATCTTTTCCCCAATGCCACGATGAGAGCATCGAAGAGGTAGAAATAGACGGATTTATCATTGGCTACCAGTTACACGGTCTCGACGTTATGGAATCGCGTAAAGGCCCGCCGGATTTCGTTGTGCTGGAAAATTTAGTTGACCATAAAATCAAGGTGGATGATAACTAGACAGGAAAACTCCTTGGAATTTGGTACGTAAACCTGGTATACATCAGCGCCGTACTCTCATGCAACACAATTAACTGGTAGACAGGGAGTTTTGCGTGCATCAGCTGACCCTACATGCCATAGTGCTTATCATAGTTCAGACTGAGACCGTGCGGAACAGAGTACGCGAAGCACAATTCATCTTCGTAGACGGAGACTATAACCGAATCATCCTTACCTGTTAACAACCGATGTCTCGATGATTCTCCAAAATTTTCTTTTTTCGTGGAATACAACAACAACAATAAAAGTGTGCGTATGACTAAAAGATTCACACGGCTTACTGCGATCATTCGTAAGGTTGTAGTGAAAAATAAAAACGTCACTTTTCAGGCTACAAAGAATTCTCATCAGGTTAACAATGAGAATTCGGCCTCATCATTTTCTCCCGTTTCAACTTAGTATTCCTTGGTAAAATGATACTACTCGTAAAATGTACCATCTTTTCTCCATGGTGAGTACGGCTCACGGGGTACAGTCCTTCAAACTGTGAAACGGGGAGAAAAGCTTTGTTGGATAAACGACCATACTTTTTTCGTCGGGCAAGAAGAAATTCTGATTACGTTTCAGTGCGACTTGTATGAGCCCCATGAAGGTCGGCTTTGTTACTCATTCGTGTTATCCGCTTGTTTACCAGTCTGCTAATGCTAATCAGCCTGACAATGTCACTAGAATTCATGGCCGAACTGTTTTGGTTAGTAACAAATAAACACACGTTGTTGGTGCATGTGTACAGGTGTTGTGGTCGATTCGCACAGACATTGTGATACATTCTGGATAAATATATAGCATACAGACAACCGGAAATCGAAGATAATGTGTGGTTGGACATGAATTTGTCATGCTCTCTGATAACGCTTAAAACCGCGTACTGTTGTCTAGGGCACTTGTCACCTGGGTGCTGAACCAACACGTCCAGTTGGCGATTCTAAAATACGGTTAGAAACCAGGGAGTTCTACAGTGAATAATACAGGATAGGTAATCTGTAACTAACACAGTTTTCAGGGGCCTAATGAATCGATTGTGACTTCGTTTATTACTTACTCATTATCTATTTATAGCTCATCTTACGTTCCTTCATGTAATGGATTACCGGATTGACCAGTCACAACTCTACTTGTGTACAAATGTGTATATATAAAAGTCACAATAGAAGCTTTATGTACTCAGAGGGGAACACTTAAATGTATGCAGAATAGATTACTTAAGTTAGAGATGTGAGATATTTGACTCATACGAACAAACCGATGGACTGTAATTAACAAGGTCAGGAGGAATAACGACCCTTTCAGGGTATTGTGAAGGCGGTATTCAAATTAGTTATTGTTTATTATGATTTGACACATGCAAAAACTGTTGTGACTAAGCCCAACAAGTTGTGAAAGCCAAACAGAAGATAAAAATCTTCCAGACGAAGATCCAGACCAGATGGTTTTGATGAAATGCTTCAGGGGTTCTCTGAACATTAGTTTTGTTTAAAAAGGACCGCGAGTACTGCTGTCAACGTCTGACAAGATCCGATTTGCGACATCACGTGAACGTTTCACAGATAAGTAATGTGTTTTTCCTAATACCGACAATATCAGAAGCACTCTTCATCGACTATTAAAGCTCTAATAAAAATAGCACACAAGCGGTAATTGTGTGAATGGATGTACCCGCTTGCGTTCTAGAGGGGTGTAATTCTTACTGGATTGACAAATCGACAAAAAGCGATTCACAAAGAAGATGAAGATAGACACTCCAGATGCACTTTTTTCACTGCAACACATCAGCCAAGAAGCGAATTAATGACTAGTGTCGATGAAAGACATCTTACATTTTCCCTATTATCTGGGAAACACAACAGCAAAATCCCAAAAACACAAATATTCACCTATGAAACATCGCTAATCCTGAGCTTGTTACCACCGTTAGAGGAGGTGAAGATTACGTTGTTCAAATATTGATAATTGAGGCAACTTATTGATCAGCGAAAACAAAATGATTCTTCAGTAATACGGATAAGCTCACTATGGAAAATTTTCAGATGCAGTACCGTAAGGCCAATTTTCATCTGACAATAATCAATCTGAGTATGATCTACCGTGTCTCCCAGTGGGGACTCCAACCCGTTGTGAAGAGCTTTGAGTTCCATTCTTTGTTCGTCAGGCTATCTAGGCTGGATATGAACAACATATCTATCCTCAACACTTCGTGATATGGCTCGGAACCTTAACTAGATGTATCAGTTTACAAATATTACTGCGCACACAGTGCTACTGAATCCAAGATGGAACTCGACGGGAAGGCTTCACTGTTGATTCCGAGAAGACAGATGAGTGAAACTCATGCACTGTACTCGTTATTTTATGGATTTTCAGTGGTGAGCAGAAGGAAGTTGATTCAGTTGCGTGACGACCAATACAACTGCAGTTCAGACTGCCAAATGATAAGATCCACATGAAATTTTAAGTGACAACGTATATATCATTGTATCTGAAGTGACTACCTTTCGGAGCGTATCAGCAAAGGACAATGAGTCACGAGATGTGTGATGAGTAACTGATTCATTGTGGTCTTATTTTTGTGTGTTAGGAGTGTGAGTCACAGTTCTTTGTGGAAAAGTCTATTGCGAAATCACAACTGTAATTAGCTGATAGTTCTGTATGTGAGTCAGTCGCAGATAACCTCAAGAACCACAACATAGCGCTCACTAGTTCACTTAATGAGAGTAAGAGGTTTAAGTAGATGGGTGGACAAGGAGCATCGATAGCACAAAACCGCTTTCTTGGTTACTGTTGATCACCAGGTATACGTATCCACTCCTGATGAGTGGCAGAAACCGCGAAGCTAGATCCAGGTTTCCGAGGAATTTGTCCATCTATCTATTTACTGCATACTATCATTAATGCGTAACCGTTTAGGCCGTAAATAACATAACTGTTGGTAGCATTTGTAGTTCGTGGACATTTTGGTCCTCGCTACTAACCTTTATCATAGCAGGTATACACTCGAAGCCCAGACTAACACATAATTTCCTCAATTTCGTATTACTAGCTGTAAAACCTTGGCTTTCATTAGGAATTTTTTTATTTTGTTGGGCTCCGGGAAACCAAGTTGCTTCCTTTCTACGTGCAAGGTAACGGTTCCTTTTTTGGGTTATGGTAGGAAGTCATTTTATATGACTCAATGTGTACTAGCTTTGTGAACCATTAGAAACTTGTCATTATATAACTTATATATTTACAATGATGGAATGAAAATATCCAAATGACAATATTGCATGCAAAAACATGATTTTCATTTTTGGTTTTCCAAGAATTTGGTAAAACATATTCCCATAGGTGAACTAAAATCGAGAATTTTTGAAAACAATCCCGATCAGGCCTGTCACAAGTTAGTTTTTCCAGAGATGTCTACTAAGATTGGAATCCTTATTGTCACCCGGTGCTAGGAAAAAGCAGCCTCATTTATCGGAAATAGTAAAGCTGAACTGAAACCCCGCAACCTTCACAGCAGAATGAATCGAATAGGAAAAGACAAGCCTAAATCTGTTTCCGACTGTTTAAAAAACTCAAATAGGCACATGAATAGAATTCACGAGTACGGGTTAAATTGATTTGATCAAAACCCATCTTTGTCAAGCGTATTTTCCTCGCTGCTTTTTCTGTAACATCTGCTAATCAATTGGCACTAACACACACTGTCTTAATTTCCGTTCTTTCTACCCGGATTTTATAAGAATTTCGAGTATTCAAAGTTCGTGGCCTTGGTTGGGGAGACGTAATCATCCGGAAGAAAAAGGTTGAAACTCGGTACGATTTCAGCTCGCTTATCTACGTTAGGATTGCCGTTAGTTATCAAAGGTTTTCACAAACGACCTCTTCTGTTAACAGAGATCCGAAACATGTAACTCAAACCATAGGAACTTCTTCATATAGACAATAAACTCACACCAGAATTACTTCCTGGAGTCCTTTCCACCAACTGATTCGGTAATATAACAATTTATTAATACCCTGATTGATGACTCTCCTTTGGACTCTACCTTTCACGCACAGTCAGCTGATGACCTATCACGGTGGGGAAAAATTTCCTTATTTCATATTCTCTTTTAGAATTGCGAAGCAATAGATCATTCCAAGGGGCGTGCTAGACAGCTCATTCGCAACAGTCCGCAATAAAACAACTATCAGAAAGTTCCTTTTTATCTGAAGAAAAAATTCATACTACGTCTCAGTGTTTCACCACACAGAGAAAACAGAAGCCAATTATATACTGGGGCGTACGATTAAAATAGACCCATAAACAGTTGAGGTTCCGTTGTTTAGTAACAGGAATAGAGTCTAGCACAGTAACGGCTCCATATTTTCAGACTCCATGCTCGTAGATTTTGACTAGATATTGTCTTGAGGATACAGTCTGATCTGTACTTACCGTGAAACTTATTGCAGTTTGCAAGTACAAGTGACTGTTGGGCGGTCTTATGGTACACTGCTTTCGTTTTGAGAGCTAATAGTATTTAGCTCAACAACAATAAAAGACTGTTCACAGTTAGTTGTTACTGAATGAAAGTAATAATGACTGAGTGATGAATGTTAACCAGATTCCAATTCTGGGTCCACTGAGTCTGAAGGGAACTGTCCTTATTAAGTTCAGTGCGTGTGTTTATCCCCAATGAAAAAACAAAATAGTTCGTTGGTTCTATGATGGCTTCACTGATCGATTGGTACCGGCGCACGTGATAGACAAAACTCCATTGAAGCCTGGTTTCTGCTGGTCTATAGCGATCGCGTTTGGTCCACCACTCGTTTTGAACCGAAGTCCCTAATATTGCAGCTGACCTATACCACAGTACTCATGAGTAGCCATGCAATAAAAAGCGAAGCTGTGTGGATGTCAGCATCGAACAGTTAAATTCATCTGAAGATCGAAAGTAGCTTGAGATATAATTAAAAAAAGCTGCACTTTGAGGGCAGTTTGTGAACTTAGTTGTAAATCTGGCAGCACCGTAATCAGCAGGAAAGCTCGATTTCGTTGGTGTATTCAATGAAATAAAGGACGAATTATGTATAGGATAAAGCGAATCTTCCTGAAGGTAATTAAAGGGTTACCGAAAATGGCACCATACGATAGCTTCTGAGTGGAAATCTATGATACTGCGCAAAGTAAACGAATTTCCACCTCGATACCGGCGAGATTTTGCCGACGACTGAAACACATGCAAATTTCGCGCCGTTCACAGCAAGCAGCAAAAGATAGGAATTCGAACAAATGTTGAACAGTGAACAGCCTGACAATCCTGAGGGAAGTCTGAGAATGATTTGCAAACACGAAGACGGCGACGATGGTGACAAGTGTTCATCAGTCGGATATATGGTTTTCATAAGCTTCTGAAAGCTGAGCCTTGCGGTTCATCACCAGTTAAGCAAAGCTCTCACAATGCAGGTATCGCTCACAGCACTCATCTCTTTGCGAATCAGTATTCTCATACTGAATGTAACCTTGACTGTGAAAAGTACCCTTGAGAATCTGCAACTGCCGATCACTAAAAATTGACCCTTTATAATTTCTGTGGCTTACTCAATTTATTGACTCATCCTTCTGAGCTTGCAAATGTTAGTTATTTGCTAGTGAATTTGATCTTTCGACTCTAGGTATTCGTGCCTTTTAAGTTTGTATGCTTGGTGTACTGACAAGATCTTTGGGAAGGGATTGGAGCAGTGCTGTTGCATTTGATGAAATAAAATAAGCATTCCAACTTAAAACCGTTATTGACTTTCTTTTGCGAAAGAATGCCCGATAACTACGAACCCCGTCGTAAACCTGGTTATTTCTTGATTCAGAATTCCCTCCACGATCATGATGGGCAGATATTTTGTAGCTTGTGTCTAGCTACTGGTTACCAGCTTGTGTTCAAGCATTCTTTTCGACGACGAAGAACTTATCGGCAAACTGCATTCGAATTTATTTATGGCTTTTGTCCTATACTGGGTTCTCAGTTGATCGTTTGATTCTCATATCAGCCTTCACAGTTTTGTGCGTTTGCTCGCAAATTAAATATTCTGGGGTTGGAGGAGCCCCGAGGTTATTTCTTTTTATTCCGCTGAGCTACAAAACCATCAGTATCCAGTCGATAGAAAAAGTGTCATGACATGGAACATTCCTGTTCTGTCAGAAAGCGAAACACAATATTCCTGAGTTTACACCATATATAACATAGTGCTACTGTTTAAAAACAAAAACGTTTCATTTATTACCGAGGAAAGTTGGCATAGATGTGTTGTTACTAAATTTATTGATTGACTATATTGAAACTTTTGGGGTTGAAGTTTGCTTAAAAAAACGATTTGATTTGTTTTTGAGGACCAGCAACCAATCCGATTTTGCCAGAAAAAAATCCTCTCCGCGACTGCGTACAATTGCTTTGTGTCAATCAGTTTGTCAAAAAGAACCATAAGTATGGAATAATAAGCAGATCATGTTGTTCTCAAACTTTATAAGTATAGCTAGAGACCTGAAGACAAACGGCTGTAAAGGGGGGGTGGGGTGGATATCCACGCAACTGAGTGGCAGTGGAAGAAAAAACTGAGCCGATGAACCGATCCGGTTGTAAAGGAAAAATAAAACCAAGCAATTAGGACTAATCACGTGAGCGCTTATTGTTCATGTAGGGAATTTTGGGAGTCATCTACTCACAGATTCCAGGTAAAAACGTGATTGAATGAAGTGACTGTAAGTCAAACTTCATGCATCCCCTTCAACTCGTTGTGGAGCCCAGTCTTCAGCAATCCTAAATGAGCAAGATTTACAGTGGTCAAGCATCCAGATGGAAACGCTGTCCCATTCATACGAGTATTTCACGTGTTTGCCTGCATGTTTTAAACGAAAAGGCATGATAACCTCTGAGGCCTCACTTTTACGTGTGGCTTACCAAGTAGCGCTGCAGTGACGATTCGTGTATGCGATCTTTGCCCGTCGATTCTGTGGCTCGATAATGTATGCAAAACATAACATTTTGAGTATTACCTGAAGGATCACTTGTTCGATTTCAATCTGTTGCGTGAATATTTCGAAGAAATTCACGTGTGTTTTCATAATTTACTGTTCGCGCTGAAACACGTAAATGTTTTTAATTTTAGACAATGATTTCATTTTCAAAATCACCAGTGTGATGTACTTTGTCAGTCAGATACAACACCCTACTACTAATTTCGAAAATCCATACTTCCTCATTCTGAAGGTTAGCCGTGTTACCGGATGAAATAGCTTTGGGAAAATCATCACGTGATTCTAAAAATGGACTCTTCGTCTACGCACGCTCCACACTATCCAAACGAGATTGCAGCTGTAAATTAATTCGTTCTCTAAATATCCATTTGATAGACACCTCTCTGTGGATAATTTTTACTCTTCTCCACCACAGACAAAAAATAATCACGGGAAACTATTACAATTTCTTTTGAGGTAAAATCTAATAAATCCTGAAAACACAAAGAAGGGAATCGGCTATTGGTTTGTAGATTCTCTTACATCAACATTAATATTCCGTCAGTCATTCGGCTATGGCAATGACTTTTCCGGTTAAGTTTTATGTACATTCTACCAGCGCGGTGATTCACTAATCGATTCGTTCATTTCCCAGTACTTGCTGTAGTCCTGCTCGGAGAAAGTGCCCCAAAGTATTTGTTCAGTTCCTAATTCTGAACAGTTAGGCTTCTGAAAACCTCCCTGTAGTAACGAGGCTTATACATACCTAACTGCCCAAATATCAGACTAAGACTATGATAGAGAAGACTCAATTACAGTTATTCATAATATCATTCCCAATGACCTGTGCTAGTTTACAAACAAAGCCAACAGATGCAATTTGAGCTCAGTTGTGTCATTTTGTTCATTCATTTATGAAAACTCCAATAGTTCCACAAAACCAATCCATTGTACCTTGCTCGACCTTGACTCAGCTTTTGACTCGTTCTCCACTTCTATCCTTCTATAAAGCTGCAATCCTTTTGGCAGCCTACTTTCCATTTTTATAGTTGGAAGGCTACTTTTTCATCAGAAATTCATGTGCGAAGTTTGGCTACAGTTTGTCGAGTCCATTGAAGAAAAACTCAGGCGCTCTTCAAGTGCTATTCTTTCCCCCATCTTTTCACTATGTATATGAAAGACACATCCACTGCACTACCTGCCCATTACGTGGTGCTCTAATTAACTTCATTGCACACCTACCGAGAATATGTGATATTTAGAAATTCCTATCTATTTCTGACCACCATCTCATCACCTCTAGATCACTTGAGTGTACTTTCCCTCTTCTACCCAATAACCTACTGACCAATCGGTCATTCATTAAGTCCCAATTTCTAGAGCTCACTAGGTCAAATAATTGGGCATTACAATCAACACCCATTTAAAGGGATTCTACCATATTCCGGACTGTTTTAAAACTAAGTGAGCAATCCGTTCGATTCCGTATGCGAAGGTATTTCGGTACGGGATAATTTGTCCACTCAGCTATTCTTCCAGTGGTACTTTACTGCTCTCGGGTAATCCTTGTTGGTCTACTTGGGAAAATGTTTTCAGGCACCACTGTGACTTGGCCAGTATAAGTCTCTTTTCCTTTTATTCTCAAGGATTTTTATCTCCCGAATGAGCAATTTCCACTGTGTAGCTTGAGAAAAATTCTCGCGGACCCTATCCATCCCATGCACCCGGACTTATCTGAATACCATTTGTAATTTTTAAGTATTTTTTACTTATCCCCACCCGTATGCAAATCCATGGCAGCCCTGCAATGCGCTAATTGGCCCTGGTTCTCTTTCACATGGTGAAAATAGCAAAGAACTTGAGGTGAACCTCGATAGCTGAAGCATTCTTTTCTTTCTGTATCATCTTGCAAATTTTTGATGTACTTTCTAGGTGACAGATAACAGCTTACCACCTTGTTTTTCAACTGAAATATGAATTCAGTAACACACTGAAGTCCTCCATACAATACAATGCAATATATTTTGTCGTGAAATAAAACAAAGCTACAAGATAGAAAAATGAAATTGGACAGAACATATTTTGTCTCACTATTTTGAACAGCGTCTGTTATTCGGACCCGTGTAACTTTCAAAAGAAGACAATTTTATCAAAAACTTCGCGGTTGAAATTATTCACGAAACCTTCGTGTTTCACAGTGAAACCACAGAGGCACATCCTTCTGTATCTTTTCCCGTGGAGAGGGTAAAACTGAATGCAAATAAGTGTGAATAGATTTTTCCTGCGTTCGATGGCCCATCTGTTCATTAAATGCCCTATTTTTCCTATCTGATCAGAAGGGGTGTCGTGCTATGTTGTACGGGGTCATACGTACGGACATTGGGAAAATAAAACGTATTATCCCGTTCATCACGAGTAGACGATTCGCTTAGCTATTTGCGTGTTTTTGTATGGGTATTCTCAGATCATTAGGTAAGAGGCTTGACGGGGTTACTTTTTCAGTCAATTTCAGCAGACACACCGGTAGGGTGATTCCCTATGGAGGCGAGATTTCAAGAGGGCTTCTTGGTATTGCAATAAGCTCACTGACTATTGTTGATCAATAGTTTAAATTGCGCGGCTCATAAAAGTACCTGAACAAGTTGATAGTAGTGATGTTGGATTTGTCATCTTTCGTTTTTATTAGTGAACACGGAGTTCTGCTTACCATATTTCACGTTTTACTTAGCATATCGTTCTTGAAAATTTACATCTAAGTGTTCGTAAAAAAAGACCCCCAGGAAACTTAGTTAACAGTCTGTAAATGTGACGTGAGAAAAACTTGATCGCACTAATTAAGCAAGCTGAGATGACGGCCAGAATTCAGGTAATGATATGCAACGTGCAGTCACTTACGGCAGCAGGTTTAGTAAAAAATGGGATAATTCCCATGATTGTGGAATGCTGTGAACACTTTCTTCTAACGGCCATTGTAACCATAACGGTTGTAGTAGGTTACGCTGCCTGCGTAATTCAGGCTTTAGCAATTCATTCTCTGTGACGTCAAATGTAGCTAGAGGCCATTCGCATATTTCTGTGCTGAAAAGCCTTATTGTTACCACGGTTGTCATGAACTCTAGAGTGGGTTCGATAACGTGTCAGCTGTAGACGATTTGTTGTAAGGTAGCATCAGAGCTGATTTGAACTGCGTACATGGGAAGTGAGGCAGAGCAGGATTTTTAATACCTTTTGACAGGCAATTTCCTAAATTTATTTCTTTTTCCTACGCGGTTTTGGTTTAGTATTTCAGGAAGGTATCCGCGGCCAGATAGAGGCCGCGAATCAGGGAGAGTGACCAGGGGCGGAAGGAGGATTCGGACTCGAGACAGATATGTTGAAAACCCAATATGATGCTCGCTTGAAGACCGCTGATCAGCTTGTCTGATGTACAGAGCACCACGGTCTGTCTCATGAGTGATACTCGAGGGGTCGTCACTCACAGCCTGTAAACAGTTCAGATAAAGAGCAAGGGGCTACGTGTTCCGCTGCGATAGGTATCTGAGTTCAGTTCAACTGTGACCTAAATATCTGGCCGTCACAAGGGCCACTGGGTAGACAAGGGTTGGTTGGGAACAGTGACGGACTGTGGGCTTCTGTGTGCTCCAGCCAGCGTACACAACCTAGGATTAGTAGGAAAAAGCAATGAGGTTGATCATCGATCACGATAGGGTTGTTGATTGCAAACACACCAGTGTGGTAAAGATATCAACAATAAAGTTTCTGTCTTTGATGTCTCATAAGAGAACCGTTGTCTCGTGTCACAAACAAACCTGGAGAAAAAATCGAGACAAAAAGTCAGCCCCTTGTTGATTTTCGTTTGAGTTTTTTGTGGTAATCGTGTTACTCCTCCAATTTCCCATCTGGATTTATTTTGTTTTGGAGGTAAACTTGTTGAGTTAGATTAAAAAAGTACGGTTGTGACTCCGGAGTACTATTAGAAGACTGAGCTGCACTAAATAAGAAGAGCCAAGTTGTATTCAAGCTTTAGAAAAAGTGACTTTTAAAAGGAACGCTTTAAATTTTCAACAAAAAATAAAACCAACCTCCTTCATTGTTTGTCGCAGAATAGGAAAGAAATTTTGGAGTACGTAAATGTGCAAGCTTCATCTATGACTTTCCAAATCCTTTGCATAGCAGAGTGGAAAAACTATCGAGTTCTTCTCAATTCCCCTTATTTGCCCTGTCATTACAAATTTTTGTTCTCTCACCAGTTTTACTAAAAACGTTTTTTAAATGATTTGACGAGGAAACTTGTTTCCTATGAGCTACTTTAATGTGTCGCGATATGCTCATTGGCGTAACCTAGCAACCAAATGGTAAATAAAACTGTCAACTGAGACACCGTCTCCATTTTTCAACGGATGATATCATCGCGAACGACACACAATCGTTTATCATGACGTGACTGATCATCCAGGTGGGGGTGACAGAACACTTTTTCACTTTGTAATCAACAAACAAGAAAATTGCGGTACTCGGTGTTAACCCAAGCTGCGCTAAGTCGTTGAGTGATATTTTAAGCTGACAATATAAAAACACAATAAATCCATAAGTAGAAAGAAGTTTACACATACATATTATGGGTTGGAAATTGAATGCGGTGTCAACGAAAACCATCCAGTACAAAAGATGGGGGGAATTAAAAGCAAACTGTGCGAAGTAATTATCAATTGCGATTTGTTTTCGCTCTGTCCTCGTACATTTTTTTGATGTTTTCTTGCCATTTTGTTTGCCTGAGTGACAGTTTTGTGTTTGCTAGACATGAAAGTCCAACAAGCAGACCGTACGGCATTCTCGCTACTAACATCTGTTCTGGGCTATGTCCATCAACCTCTCTAACCAGAGAGTATCCTCATGCCCTGGGCCCCAACCAGGAAGGCGGGAGATTCCAAAGGAAGCCAGTGCCGGTACTAGTTTCTTCATACTTCTATGCCAAGCCGCGACACTCAAGAGTGAGTCGTGTAGTCCTCTTATCATGAAGTGAACTGGGCAGATTTTACACTCTCATGTCCAAATGGAATTCGTCGAAAAAATGAGAAAAGCCTGTCCTACCAATATCCTCTATCTTTTATTCAAAAAGCAAGCAAATGCTAACTTACTATTGCGTCCTTTTTTCGCTCTGGCGCAAAACTAAGCGCATCCAGTAAATTTTCCAGCAACGGCAAAAAACAAAGCACTACATACCGATTCACTGAACCTCTTTTCTAAAAGCATAAATGAATTTCTGAGAGACATATAATTGCCCAAATGATTAACCTGAAACTGCAACACCGCACTGAATATTCTCAACAATCTGTGCGGTCAGACATGAGATATTTATCTTTCAGAACGATTCTATAGACTCTAGACACCCAATTTGAATCACGCGCACTCTAATTGGGAGCTGGAAGACGATGTGTCTGTTATTTTCTGAGACAACTGCCCCACTCCTGTCTCAGCTGACGGAAGTGTAAAAGCACACCTTGATCACCTGTCCACCTAGGCCCTGGTGTGAACATTTTCAAATGATAGTGTAATTATTCGAGTCTAGCCAACCCCTGGTTGACACAAAACAACTTGACTGCATTGTTTCTGCTGCGGATTCGTTTAAAGCTATGCGGCTCTATTTCACAGAACTTCGATGGTGTCTACCTAGTACAGAGGAAGAGTTTGCATGCATCTGAGACAGTTCGAGATGAAATTAGCAGTGTGGGACAAGCAATTTAGAATTTTGAGTTCAAGCAGGAAATTCTTCCTAGTGGCATGAAAAAGTGCACCTTGAGTGAGATTTGATTCATCGTGCACGTTTGGTTTCTCCATGTATTTCACAAGCTTCTCTTTGGAACAGTCGAGCGAACTGGCGGAAAATTAATGGGTTTTACAATCAACTCATGCATACAATTACAGCACCGGGCGAGATATGATTCTACTAAAAATCACACAGTTGAACAACGCGTCACCCAGAATTCTTTGGTTTTCCACAAGAAAGCCATTCGTAAAAATAAGGTTTGTAAGTCCACGGAACAAATCCTGCTTCTCAACGGTTTTGTCGCAGTTAGAATGATGACAACTGATGAAAATGTTTTTCTCTGATGGGCCGTCTCCTGGTAGATGTGAGGCTAAGTGGGAACAAAAATCAGAGAGGGCTTCTAACAACATCTGTTATCATCCAGTTGTTTCAAACTAAGAATGCGGTTGGGAACTTAGAAAAATCTTGCTTGCTCGCAGTATAATCTTGATTAGTTCTTGTAAAATTATTTTTTTGTCGAATTCTGAATGTTTCTTGTCACGACCACGAAATTATCTCAAAATAATCCTAGTGACCCCCTAAATCATTGGTTATGACTGTTACTGATTCCTTTTGAAGCTGGATCACGTAAATGTTCACGTGACCCGTCGATAACTTTTTGAGTTATTCACGTGCCCTCTAGACAGGCGGTATTTTGAGTCTCTTAACTGCTAGCTCCAAAATCGGAAAATCCATGGAGGGTAATGTGAAGACAAATAAGGCATCTGGTTCAAGTTTAAGCTGAAAATACCTAATTGAACATTTATTTCTCATTGGCTATTCATTTTTGTCAACTTCCGTTATTGAGTGCATGTGATCTCGTCAATTGTGCCGGCTTAATTAGATCCCTGAATCTGAGAAAGATATTCATTAACTGGGGTAAGCCAAAATCGAAACTCTTCTATTCCCAAAAGTAAACCATAGTGTTCCAAAAACCAAGTTTCTTCCTGTACAGGCCACTTTCGAATAGTCATTCAAGGAGCTAAAGTTTGGCGTGGTGGAACTCAAGATGTTCCATTGGAACAGGTTGGCCAGTAGGCGGAAAAAACAGATTATTCCACGACATATGTGGTCAAATTCTCTGAGAATTGAGCAACCGCTTTCAAAAGCACTCGCCCAGTCATCCTAAATCGTTTCTTTCATAAACCATCTTGCTGAACAAGTTTTTCTGATAACGTTTTAAATTAACAGGCAGTAATTCAGATATATTTTGAGTAGTATTTTAAATAATATTTACGGCAGTGAACTGATAACCTTTGGAGAATCCCAAGTGCAACCGGCTCAGATAAACAGCGACTGGCAGCCTACCCCCAATTATAGAGCCTATCCAGATTGGGTTTCTAGATAATCTGGATTATTACGTTCATCTGGAAATATATTATTCCAATTCGAGGTTTCCTTATTGACTTGCTTCTATCCATGTGAAAGAAATAGAAGAAATATCGCAACATTTCCGGATAGACGCGAGCAGTGAGTGGTTTCAAGATGTATACAGATATGTGACTCTTATTACAGTGCTGCTCGTAAGATGGCAAAATTGCAACTAATGTTGATCGAAAATTTTTTCATCCTCCATGTCAGCCTGCTAGGATACAAGAAAAACAAAATACTGTCAGTAATAGTCAACTGGCTGATTTGTCAATTACTCACCGAAGGAGTGCTTTATTTTGCCGGGAGATTATCAGATTGCCTTTATGTATATATTTCGTTAAGCTTCAAGACTAGGTCTGTAGAACCGTTAATCATTTGCATTTAACCAGTCACCCAGAGTTACTGACTAACTAACCAATGGAAGAATCTATTCATCTATTTCAATGGCACCAACCTCGGTACTAATAAATACACTAAAATGGGAAACCAGTGAAATCATCTAATCCCGAACAAAATGTTCATCTTGTGAATCGGAATGATATCAAATTTTTTCAAATTTTCATCTCAGTGGTATTAAATTGGTCTCTTGGACAGCTCTTGCTCCGTTCTAGGTTCTGCTTTTATTGCTATCTGATGAAATAACTATGGTGTGTGAAATATTAGGCATGAGTGTTGCTAATCTGCGGGTAACGAAGCAGTCACATTCCTTTTACTGGATAGCGACGCTGTCCCATGGGCAATCTGATGTATGAAGAATTGTTCCTTCTTTTGTAAATGATTTGTATCCTAGAAAATTCTCCAATTGTGAAAAGCTTTTTCTTTATGAACACAATTCTAAAGTGAAATGTTACGGGCGCCATCAGATGTACAAAAAGCAGATTGCATACAGAAAAGCTTCTTGCAAACGATGATGAACCTTTAATTTTTGCCGCAACCAATGACAAACCCCGCTGTTTATGTGGAAATAGTATAAAAATTTAAGATCACTCGGTGACAACCAAACTATTTCTTAAATCGGCTGGTTCTCAGCCTGCTATAATCACCCTCCGTCGATAAGGTTTACGCGGTTCAGCGTAGCTTTCTTACTTTTTTTCTACGTATTTAAGTATCTGAGTATTATTGCCGTTGGAAGTTCGCTCCTCATGTAGTATCTCAGCCCACATCACCATTTAGACTCCATGGAAGTACACTAATGTTTGCAATCTACATGTTAGCAAACACCGGGACACTGAAAATTCGGAAAATCCCTTCTCAGAATCAAATCCACTGTGCTGGGTGCTGATTTTCATATACTTACCATTAGGGTATCCCAAAGTGCTCTCATTGGCTTGCTTCACAATAGCACTATGTGCTACCTGAGCCAGTATTTCACTAGTCTTGTATGTTCTCAACTCGTCGCTCACATAACGGAGTACTCATGTGAGGAATGTTACGTAATAAAACGGCAAGTTGTGAAAAATACATTGGAAATAACTTACTAAGCTTGGCTATTTGATGCGCTTCAGCGGAATAGGATGTGAATATAGTGGTGGAATGTTCCATGAAGGTTGAAACAGGTTCTAGATTATTCGAGAAGAATGCAGACTGGCAATGGCAGGTTTTGCACCCGGAGCTCCGAGGGTTTTATTCTGTCGAATGAAATAAACTTCAACTGTATCCATTAATAAACAACCAGAAGGTTTAGGCAATTTCCTTTGGATGACTTGTCGTTAAGAACAGCTGACATAATGAATGTATGTTGTGGAACGTCGATTTTGGAGTGGAAAAGAAGGTGACCACAATGAGCACTATCTTTTTTTGGACTATGGAACTGAAGCAGGCTGCAGACGCAGCACTGGGCCGAAAATTCTAATCGATTTATGAGAATGCACACCATTTTGTGAATGACTAAAAAAGCGTGATGATTACGCTTCATATATTTAGCTGTTTGCCGCATGAGACCTGAAGTAATGCCCGTCTCTTATACCCATAATGCTGATATATTACAAGAAGTGTATTGTCAAATTAAGGTGATTCAACAGGCATCACACGTGATACGGCCAGGTGTTGCTTCATGGCTACGTACTTTGAGGAGCATCAACCGATCAGGATCGCCGAGGGCAAATATAACAATAGCTCACTTATTTGGTCAACCTGTAATTTGCTAATTATTTGCTTTGATTTACCGTAATTACGTAAACGACTTCTGAAATACAACCGACCTACTATTCTCCAACCTTGGTCTTCTTGTTATTATGGTTTGCGTAGTTCCGGATGGAGGGTTTTCAATAGGCCCTATCAGTTCGGCTGTAGAGAGTACGACACAAAATCTTTTTGACCAATACGCTAAACGTGCCCTTTGTTTCCAGTCCAACGACATTTCAGTCGGCAGCAGCGAGAAACAGCTCTCGTTAATCGAGGACCGGAACCAAGTCCCCGGAAAAGTTCATAGAGAAGCAGTTGTCGTTTGTGGATCGTGGATGAACACACTTCGAACTAAATTATAACTCAGAGCATTTAATTTTAGCATACCTTTCTTCTCGCCTTATCAAAGAAAAGTGAATAGGTTGACAGCAAATTCGCCTATGATTCTCTGAGAACGAATTTGGACGCTTTCCCGAATAAAGAGACCCATAAAATCTGGTCATTTAAACTAACGGAAGTTGGGTGTTTTGCGGTCAATCTGTGATGGTATCCAGTGGGTCTCTTCTTTCTTCACTCAATCATACACAATCAATATCTTTCTTCCTGTTGTTCATTTTAAATGAATACAAAAGGAACTATATTAAATGCTTTCGCGCTGAGTTCTATGATTTAAATATAATTAGAAGATTTCTGTTTGCCAGAAAATTCACTTTTTGTTAGTAGGAACGATAGTTTTGCGAGATTCCTTTGAATATCAAGGACACTCCGGTAATCGTCCACCAAAGGCTTTGCAGTCCGTAACTATTTGGCCTATTCAAAACAAAATGGAATACTTATCACATGTGGTCGTACGAATTCGGGTTGGTGTAGCTCACTCATCTTTCAGCGACTTATATTCCCAAAGTTTTCAAAGGTTGACTGGGAGGATAGAAATCTTTCGGCTCCTTGGAAGTGTGAATTGCATAGCAGAACCTGAATCAGCTACAGCTTCTTCTAAGTTCGTTGTTGTCTACCCTTGAAGTTCATGTGCTGAGTGAGGATAATGTGGTCCTTGTTACTCTCTCCCCAAACATCTTTGTGGAGGACGGTAAATTTCTACGCAGTGGCAACTGGAATCTCTCGCTTATCCACAAGTACTAAACATTCTGGTATTTAGTACCAAAAGTCCGTCTGTCACAGTCAAAAATGGGTGGTGTATATGCGCATGTATGTAGTAGTGTGTGATTTTCATTCAAAGCCCACCTTTGTACACTCACGGCTAGCGTTAAAAAGTGGTTTCACATTCGAACAGAAGTGATGGCCCGACTGCTTTCAGATACTAAGGTTGTGCCCATAGTGAGACAAACTGCACGTTTATACTTAAAATTATTTTAACGGCGATACAATGCACTTAAGGCTATCTCGGCTTTTCGTCAATTCGATGGCTCCGCGATTATCTGACTCACTTGTGTGAAGTGAACAGTCTACATGCAGTTTATTGTCCAAAGTCCTCTATTAGGTTTGTTGAAGGTCTGTTTCTTTCAATGGCTTCAAATAATTTTATACCCACCCTCCGACGTGTATTCCTTGCTATGCGTTTGTCACATTTGCGAAATAGATGGGTATTGCAACGTATAATTTTCTTCCGAAGATGGGACAGACGAGAAAAAATATTCTTCAGAGAAGCACTTTTGGACCCCTTCTATTCGGCATATATTTGGCCTCAGTTAGGGGAGAGTGAAGCTTGTTAGTAGGAGAAATCCGATTAGTACCATAGGTTTACGAGTCAAATGGAGGCAAACTTTGTACAACAAACAAGAAATCGAATAGTGGTTTGCTCTTGGAGGGTAAGACAAGCTAGATTAAGGCTAGAAACATTTGATGAACATTAATCCTTATGAAAGTAAAATTAGAAGAGCGGTCAAAGTTTGACTGTTTCGTGGTAACGAAAGACATTGCTAAACGTTGTTTGATGGCACTATGGTTCAAAGTATAAGAGGGCAACATTTGGTACTCATCCAATCTGATTGCTACCATAAGTGAAACAAAACTGGGTATCCGGTCGTGGAGAGTAGTTGTTCTTTGTTCAGATATGTGAAACTTGCAACTCAGTCAAAGCGCACACACTTTTTTTAAATATTGAGTCCTTGAACAAACTTGAGAGCTGAAAAATTCTAAAGTCTCAAAAATATTGCTGCTTACAGTCTATCATCACTATTGTCATCACCATCTTTACAGTTATCATCATCAGTAATAATATTATTAATATCTCGTGACTTTCTATGGAATGTGTCTTTGAACGCCGAGGTTCTAGTCGTTACCTTGACTGCTGCGTATTATAGATAACGTGAAATTCCTTTGTTCTTTCACATCCCTAATTGGAACACGGCAACTCGGAATCCCAATAGAATCAGACTCTTTGTGGCAATAGATACACTACATGAGTACTGTGTGTATTCTTGATTTGCAATTTCGTCTGAAATCATATTCAGAATGGGACAGTCGTCAAGCTCTTGAGAAGACGTAAATGGAATTGCATCATGCCTCTTTGTAGACAGTTTGTTCTGACTCATTTTGGCGGTAAATTTGCTGCCTTTTTGATTGGATTATTACTTGCCCTGAACACCACGCTTATCCACTAAAACCGGCAGCTTTTCTCTTATTATTGATTTTTAGTTATTTTTTCTAGTGGTAAAATCCACAGGGTTTCAATCTACTTTCACCAGATTGCGATTCTTTTTGGAATTGTTGCAGCCTTGTGGTAATATTCTTCTCACACCTAATACACTACGCATAGAAGTCGTTAGCCTAAGAAATTTTGAAGGTGACCGGGTTCACTCCCTGGAGCTAATAGTTTCAAGTTGGAAACGTAGGGTTTCATAAATTCACCCAGCAGATGGTGGCATGAAATTCGACCAGAAAGTGACCGTTTTATTCCGACCTTGGATTACTTGGACAAGAAGCAAAGCTCCTCAAAATGAACCCCAATAGTATTCAGACGGCACGAACTTTGTACATGCACCAGGTCGTTTGCGTGATACCTTGGTAAAGTAATTGTGTCGGAAATCTCCGTGGTTTTTTGTAAACCACCAAACATCACCGTCTGGTTTGTCTTCCGAAAGCAGGCCTGCTCAGTCTGCTTTGATCAGTGAACATTGATTAACTGACTATATTTGAGATGCAGGTTACTGGGACGATCTGGTGAAACGTATTTTGTTGGTGTTATTTCAAGTAGACGCGATCGGATTTGGAAAAAAACATATTTCTACGAGAGACAGACAGTCTGCGGCTAAATTGTCCCTGATCACTTTTGAGAACAACGGAACACTGCAAAGGAACCAGTGGTGGTTTTCGCTTTCTCCGGATTGAGCATGAGATATCACGTCCGGACTTGCTCAAACTTTTAGGACAGTTTAGACGGGTATTCAGTGTGCTCCGTGAGTGAAATGTTCGGAACCCTCTGGAGTTGTCTCATAACTCGACGGTTACGGTACCCGAGGTGCTAAAACGTGGGTGTCGTCTGTGCCTCGGTTCAAATCCCGTCGGGACCAACGACTTCTCTCGCTCGGACGAAATGGATGTTTAGGATGGATTAAGATCTAAACGCATCCAGTGAGAAGAATATGAAGTTAGTAATTTATAAAATATACCTTACCTGAAAAAATGTTGAAAAGATGGGGAAAAATGGCGACACTTTGAAGATTTATTTCTACTGTCTGAGCCAAAAAGAACTAACCTGGTCAGAGTCAGGCAGCTCGGAAAATTTTCATCCAAAAACACGAACATATCGTCTGCTTCCTGATTTACAAAGCAGGTGATATTTTAAAAAGAAATGCAGAATAACTGCCTACTAAATACAAATATCATTTTTGCATTCAGGACCCAGGAGCAGAGTGTCATACCTAAGTAGTTCGAAGTCATTTACGATTTCGTGGTTCTGAAAACATGGCGGGGAAGAACAGGTTTCTTTAGGACCACAGAAAGAAGCAGCTTGATGGCTCTATTTTAAATCTTTCTAAGCAAACAATCGGAAACACTTTGCACGAATTTTTGTGTAATAACCGGAATTACGCATCCCTATCGTGTGAAAACAAAATTTCGTGGATACATCTGGCACTTTCAGTATTTGTAGTCACGGGTAATTTTATTCGACTGGCTTATTACCATTGGATTGGTATTTCTATGTTTATTTGTATGCAATGACAACTTTGGGGCCATTGGGTTGGCCAGGTAAGTAGTCAGGGACCGAATTCCAGGTTTTAAGTGAATGATTAGACCAAGAACGGTTCCTGAAGTAATCCACCTCCCGTTGAAGCCAGAAGAAATATTGTAATGAAGTGTCCTTCAGGCATCAGTTTTCATTGGTGATCTTGAATAATTCTAATTAGATGAACTATTCAGGGTCTATCTAAAACAGCCCTTTACACACAAACTCAAGAAATAAAACCGATCAATATGATTAGCTTTTTCCCAGTTCAGAATTGATATTTGGGACCTGAATGGCATCACTCTTTGAAAAATAACAAAGGCGACACAAAAGTCTGTGAAACTCGTTTTATGAGGTGGAAACTGTTATCACAGCATCAATCAGTAGTAAGTTTGTCTAATCTTAATAAGATTGATAATATGACACAATATATGATAGCTTTTTACCCCAGAAAGGATCCTCAGTCAATTTATAACTAGTTGTATTAGGCCCCAGTTATCACCTTTGTTTGCTCCACAGATGATAGACATGAAGATATCATTCCACGAGGTAATGCCTGTCATCAATGGCCTACAGCACTACTCTGTTTTCACCTCAGATCTGCATCGAAGTCACCACAGTAGCAGATCGCCCTCATAAAAGGAAAAGAGATTTTTGACAAACACCAGCTGCCCATCGTTTGGGTCACTTGCTGAACAGCGTCTTCACTTGTGTCCACGTGCTTCTACTGGAAAGTCCACGTTGTCTGGAAATACTGCACAGAGCTTTAATTATGACCTATAACTTGTGAGTGATATAGGCAAACTGATTTTTCCTGGGACTCATCCACGGTTGTTCACATCCGATGCAGGACGATGCGTATGAGAACATTCTCTCACAGGTTGTTTTTTTTTTGTAATGTATGTTCAAATTCAACATCGGAGCTGAACCTCCGGTAAATATGAACCGATATTTGCGTCCCACATTTTCGTACAACAGTGTTTGAACATTACTTTCACAACTGACAGCAATGTGGAACAGGTTTTAACGAAGAAACTAAGTCGGTTTTTCAACCGGCTACTTTTGATTATTGTACACGTGCATAATATCATGCAAGAACACTTTGAAATCGGAACCATTTTTTCCATTTCTATGTGGTCTTTGAGAGAAACACAAGGATAATTGAAGGTTTACTTCAGAGATAATTCATGTCATGCTAATTCGAAATGTTTTTCATAATCTTTTCCCCTGCCAGACAAGGTGACGTCATCATTTACTGCATAGAGCACGAACGTCATTGGTGCGTCCTTGTTTACGGCCATTATTCATTCGCACACGATGAACGCACACGGCCGCCACATCGCGCGTGTCACGAGAACACATGCACCAAAGGTCACCTCAAGAAATAACCAATCACCTCCCTCCGGTGACACGTATCGATTTTGTGTGTATTGTACAGTTCCCCATGGTCCTGGCAGTACACATTTTTCTTCGGTATTCCGCTGTGCGGTCGACGTACACTGCATTAAATAGGCGCGCTATTAGGTTGACATTCTGCTTACTACTGGACACATCAGTTACTTAGATGGATTTAATAGTTCTGACGTTTAACAAAATCTTCATCGTTGTTTTGGTTATATATATATATATATATATATATATATATATATATATATATATATATATATATATATATATATATATATATATATATATATATATACAAGTATTGACACAAGTATTTTCATTGCAAATACAACAATATAAGTGAAGAGAAAGCTGCTGATCAAAAGTTGACCGAATCAGTACTCTGAAACAAGTAGAACAACGAAAAGTCGGCATTTTATTATGCTTTCCTTATTTTATTTGAATAATATACGCCACACTTCTACAATCCTGTATGATTGAAACCCCTCCGAAAAGGCTGTACCGTAAATCTACCGGACCGAGGCATGCTTACAGCAGCTATCACTCTTATATACCTTGTTTGACAAATGATCAAGTGTGAGTAGTGAGAGAATATATTTCCACATATAATGAAGCATACACTTTCAACTCACCATTTGAGTCAAGTCAAGTATATGCCTGATGTGTTCAGGAGTGAATATTCAGCCGCTGCACCACCACTGCACTGCAAAAACCACCGATGAAAATGATGTTTACCGAAGCCAGTGGTTTGGCGAGAAAATGAGTGAGGTAAGGAACTACATAGGGTTTATATGCTCCGGAGCAAACAAGCAGATGTTTGTACTGAGATAGAGGGATAAACGTTGATAAGCAGGTTCGGAGATTGGGACGAAGGGTGTGTATGCTGTCTTCCAAGTTCTAGCGGGAGGAGGTCAGACTTGCCTTGTGATGTTGGGCTGTAGTTAAGTTTATGAGCAGGTCGTAAGTTGTGATAGGTTGTCGAGACAGATATTTAACAGACCTCAGTTTTACGTCCTGATCCTGACAAAGTGGATTTACTATGGTTATTCCACCCATTTATAATGGTTACACGCCGCTCGTGTTCTCGACCGAAACTTTGGGATATTGGAAATATTGTTGTGCTTTCGATCGGCGAACTTCCCTATCCTACGGCTATTATGAAGCAAAATTGAAGGACAAATGAAAACGTGTCGATTAGAAAGCCGTTATTATCTCTGTTACTCCAGTCAAAATGACGATGTCGTCTTTAATCAGTGTTCTCTATTCTCTAAATTGCCGTTTTTAACAAGCTTTTTGCGGACACACAATCATGTCCATGTATGCGCCATATGAGTTCATGAATCTTGGCTATATGGGAGCACTAACTACACTCTGATTCGCAAAGACGGATTTCACTGTCATTGCCACGATTGGGTGCTAAAGAACAATATGTGTGGAGGTGCAATGTCGACCTACTTCAACTCAGCACGAGATAGCAAGTCCACTGCTGCTGTCATATACTCTACAGACTGTACTAAATGCCCGTTTACACAGTGTTTCCCTACATTGGCTCGCTTCAGAATCCCTCTTACCACAAACGTGTAAACAGCGCCTCTTTGTGTACAATCTAATATATGCTCCTTTTATGATGCTTTTATGCTTTTTCTGGTTGCTGTCCTAGAGGAACGTTTAATTGTGGTCGTTAGTGGTTTCTGTCATGTTAGTACTCATCCCCTTTTATCGTTCGTATAACCTGATATTGTAGTGCATTGGCATAGACAGCCATTCCTACCTTCAGCTGTAAGTGCCCGTTTATGCATATAATGAGCTTCGGATCATCGGATTTTCTTACCTTCTATGCCCTTGGAGATCGTACACGAATAACCCCCAAGGAAGAAAGTTGCATCAAACACACATACCACGACCCCGCCGTTCTCTGTGTCCTTGTTGAACCTCTGTCGTGGTCGCCATCGTTGTTTTCGTCATGTCTTGGTCACCTGTATCACCGTGTTGTAATATCAGTACCTCTTCCACAAGAGGTAATTATGTGTTAGACAAAGTTATTGCCATTTACCCTCGCTTATTTTCTCTTAAATTTAAGCCTTTCTATTCACAAGTGACTGCTGCTTGCTTCTTTTAAGAACGGAAGCCTATTCACACACAGCCCACAGATTAGTCGCTTCTTCACATCAGGTAAAATTTCTCGTTCTTAATCTTTCACTGCACAACCTGTCCCTTCCTAAATCAGCCATTGGGGTTGCCTTCTTATGGTTTTCCTCTACGCCTTCAATCTACCATGCTAAAGAACTATCTACTGAAATCCAATGTGCCTTCTTCGGCTTGTGTTGTCCCATTCAAAAACCTTTCCCCTCGGTCGTGGAATTACCTCAACAATATTCAAAGTACTACTAAGACTCGAGAAACTGGCAAACAATTCACGCCGGAGCTCAGCTGTTATAAAACTTTGGCTACTGATCTGGACAGAGATAAAGCAATTGGATGCTTTCTTTGCCAAAGAGTTTCTGTAGACCAACAGTCCTAAAATCATTTACCATGGTATACCCCTTTTATGTGGCCAGAAGACCAAACACACAGAGGACAGGTTTGATGAGAATCATCTCAGTGCTACTTCTATGCATCCCTCCAATGACAACTCTCCTTTATATTCCTCTTTTGTTTCCGCAGATATTGAAAGTTGCTTTATAGCAGACAGTTTTAAGAAAAAATTTCAAATCCCAATCATTGTCGGCTGCTGGTTCTGATGACCTTCCTCCTGCGATTCTCAGGTATGGTGCTGTTTATCTTGCCTCCGGTCACTGCTCCGATTAATGGATCTCCATCCGAATGATCGATTTCTGATCTGTGGCGTCCAGTTCCCATCATTCCAATTGCTAAAGGCTCCAGCTCCTCTGGTGGGGCTTAGGGGCTTCGCCCGATTACTTTCACATCTTCCGCCTTTAAAATCACCAGTCTACAGGGGCATCTCAAGGTGCCACCTGACGATTTTCAGTGTGGGTATAAACCCAAAAGATTCATACTTGAAGCTGTTTTCCGCTTGATCCATTTTATCATCGAATCCTGAGTAACCCTAAGCGGTCTTTCCACTGTTTATATCTTGATTTTTTCTCAACCTTCGGTTCAGTACCCTAATCTGGTCTTCTTCAGAAGCTTGCAGCTCTCATTTGTCCCGTGCAACTTCTTACCGGGCTATCAAACCAATTTATAGTCGAATTCAACAACCTAAGATAGGGCAACAAAATTCCAGACCAGTTGTTAAGAATTTCGGCATATTCTACAGTGCTGTGCAATCCCCTTTTCTATTTTCAACCTATATTAGTGATCTTCCGTTTTCTTCTCTGTCCAACTTACTTAAGTACGCGGATGCTGTTCTTTGTTGAGCTATTTCTAGTTCCCCGGATTTCAGGAAATTCGATGAAAACCTACCTCGAAGAGAATGTTTATCTTCCCAGTTGAGTCTATATCTGAATCCACCTGAATGCCTTAAACGAGTTTTCAGCTTTTTTCGCCCACCTTTCCTCACAGATCCTGACCCCAATGAATTCCAAATCCCTACCCAGAGTCAGTTCCGTCAATCTAAGATGAGCATCTCACATGCACTACCGTTTTGGTAAACTGCGACACTTTTTCCAAATTGAAAAAGCTTCAAAAATTTCAAACACCACCACCAAAGGTTTCATAACTATTGTTCAGTGCCTTCTTCCGGTCTTATTGGATTCTTTATCCTTATTTTTACCGGCCTTCTGGAACAAGACTCCAAGATACTAAGGAATCCACCATATCAGTTACACCCTCAATTATCTCTCTGTCTTTCTCACTCATCTAGAAGATCTGGATTTTGGCACATTCCTTACGAAATAGAATTTCTCTTGTGCTCTACTCGGCACGGGTGCTGACCGCCGAGGACAAGGGAAAACGGAACGTGGTTGATATTTTGCCTTTGTAACTCTGGTTTACCTTTGACGTCCACTGTTGAATATTTTTTTGTTTTACCGCAGTTTTATCAGAGCTTTTTGACTGAAATGTGATCATGTTGCTTACAAAAGTTTGTCGTACAAATAAACACATGGTAAAATCTTTCGCAAACTATCAGGGGAATACGACTAGGAAATCTTCGAGCCAGTCCTGAAGGAAGCAAAAAAGCACAAAGCGTCTCAATAAGTGGAACGGGGTTGAAAACTGTGGAAGCAATCTGTGCAGTGGTTTTATCCTTGTTAGGCATCATCAGCTTTACAGATTCACGGAGCCCCCACTGGGACTGGATTCCGAGGTGAACTATTATAAGTCAGACACTTGACCACAAGATTGCCCGGGGCCGACCCTCAGTGTTCTATTGAACTCTCAATGACGGTTCTAGTATCCCCACAGTTCGATGAATGCTATTATAAAAATAACGAAATGACTGGAATGAGTTATAGAGCAACGTCTATGCTAAACTCATAAGTTCACATGTTTCGTTGGAAATCATCGGCACTACATAGACTTTGAGTCCCATCTGGCGCTCCAACCCGGAGTGCGCAGTTATGATCTGGATGTGCACTAAGTTGTCTGGAGTGGCTCTCACCTGCTGGCATTTTGCCCACAGTGGATTCTGTACCGAGGATTTCTCATGATTTTGGACGAGATCAACTAGTCACCCATGTCCTGAATTGTCTGACTAACTCTAGTGAGGAGACTATTATGCCTTCGAATCTCCTTTTGTAATAAAAAAAAATAAGAGGTTCATTTAAGATAGTAAGTGACTGCAGTCAAAACCATGGAAGGAATCGCATTGGTCTAGAAATCTTTCCCGAGTCGTATCTCCTGACTGGTTATTTTGTTTGTGTCCCAGATTGACTGATTTCTTCCGGGTAGGTTGAAACAATTCTTGGCCTCTGATTAGTTGATTCCCCTTTGTTCTGTGAGAGCTACTGTGGGTTGCTGATTGGATGATTTCGTTCTTTTTCGTGACGACCTGATTGGGCTATTGATTTTGGGCAGACAATCACGTGCCATCTGCTCACCGAACTAGGCCATTTATCAAAGTGTCTGCCAATACCCCCACAATCCACTTTTGCTACTGCCCTCTCAGTGGAGACTTGCCTAAAACGAGGGTATTGTAAAACACCTGAACAGCTTGGTGACGTGATCAGTCAGAGTAATCTTTCCAAATTGTGCTTGAAAAGGCTCATTGTGCAGCACGGACGCCAAATATAAAACGTTCCCAATAATGTATCCGAACCCAGATCAGTTTGAGGAGTATTGGAAAAAAGATGCGCCGTGTGATACATTATAGGCGAGTGTTTATTATTCGGTAGCACATCGTTGTCGGAAACGATCTTGGTCAGTCGACATTACGGTTGGCGCGGGTAACCTTTCTCAAGACCAGTTTGCATTCAAACAGAATTTGAAGAAGGCTACCCGCGGTAATCGAAACGTTGGCTGACTGCCAACTTTTTCGACGACGTTGTCACCGAAGAATAAAAACTTACGTTTTACCCCTTAGTCGTCTCTCTCATAACGGAAATACCACAATAGCCTTAAAAGTTAGTATAACTAACGTTAGTTTTTCAATCAAATCTTGGGCACTAATGAATTTGGATGATTTCTTAGATGTGATCAGCATCGGTTCCAAGACCTCAAGAAAAATGGTGTCTGACATTTCATTATTGAATAATTCATTTTTCAGTGACAAAGCTCAACTCGTCCGTGAAAACTATGGACGCAATTTACATCTATTTCATCGTTGTTTGAAATCATCAGTTGTGCACATCCATCTAGCAGCCACCGGAACTCGAACCTCTGTGGAACGGTTATGAGTCGAGCACCTGATGATCCATCTATCCGGGCTGGTTCTCTGTGGTTTCTTTATCTGCACCTTCTTGTCACCGGGTTTTCAACGGTGTCGACCCACCGGCAGCACAGCGATCGACCCCTGTGATGACCGACTTTGGAGTAGGAAGCCCAAGTGACAACAAAGGCTTTATTTTCGAAAAGACCTACAGATCTTGGCTACTTGATCAATTTCAGAACGATTTTAGCTGCTTCCTGAAAAACTACCGTGATTCATCGTTCGGCATATAGTCTGGAAATCACTTAGCACAATACCTGGAAAAGAATGATTGATTTTAGGATCACAGTTTATATGCCCCGATACTAGGCTGTTCTTCGTCATGGAAAAAAATTAGCGACTATTCTCATTTTTACAGCACATGTTTTCAGAACAACGATAGAAGTGCGAGCACAATTGGAGGAAAATTATAAAACGGGAAAATATCAATATGATGAACCAAACAGAGTCAAAAGTTGTCTAGTCTCGGGTATGATACAAAGCTGTCTAGACGTTAGTCTCGGTACGTATTAGTAATTTCAACAAACTTACAGATTGTTTCAATCACTTTGTGCCAAACTTTCGTTGTCTGCGTTTGGTTTCAGTGATAAGGAATGCTACCATTTATTTTAGCTCACATTGACAGCTCTTAGAAATACGTGATTACCCAGCTTAGAGCCTAATTCGAGCAGACTTTTCAGCGCCTGTATAGGGGACATCTTCTTTGCGCAGCTTTGTTTGTGAAATACATATCCCTCCCCAAACTGGTAACCTGGATCTCATTATAAGGAATGGAAATTCATGGTCAGGGACTAAATTACATTCAGATATCCCACCTGAATAAATCGGACTAGTTTCCGTTCACTTCTCCAAATAATAAACCTCGAGCCTGTCATAGGTGAGAAGTTATCGTGAAATTCACTCATTCATTTGTACTGATGGAACGACTCATCCAACTCAGGTCTCCCTTTGTCTTTCCAACCAACCGAGAGGTTTGTGTGGACGGCATGGGGTAGTAGGTCTGCTTTTTGTCTGGTTGACCGCAATGAGGTTAGTTCAAAATGTTTCAATGACTAAGTGATTACCCAAACAAATGTTTGTCTATAAATCTTGCTGCCGAGTCCAACTGACTTACTGCTAGGATTAGTTAACATGGTAACGACTAGCCTGTTCAAATGCTAATATACCCTCTGCGAGCTGCTTCAGACTTAGCGGTGAACCTCACGTCTCCTTTGATGCGTCATTTCACGCCAGACATAAAAGAGATAGAAACAATGAGAAACTGAGGGCATCGTTCTTCTACACACACACACACACACACACACACACACACACACACTGTTTATCTACATCCTGTTGTGTGTGTGTGTGTGCCAGTGAGTGTTTAAAGAAACATGGTCGACTAACGTAAAAACTAGCCGATGAACGGCACAAAGGAAATGAAAAACAGTACAGGCCAAAATGTTGAATGTGCACATCCTTCTTCTTTCACAGGGGGAAATCAGAGTTCACTTAACCATTTCAACCGCCTAATACCCAAAAATTGGAATTTAACGTTTACTATCGGATGGATTTATGCGCGTGCAAATGACTTGTTTTCCAGAATGTTCTTTCGTCCAAACTACTGTTTTTTTCGAAAAAGTATCCGTTTGATTTTGTGTAGCGTGAGCAAACTGATGTTTGCAAAGTTTCTAATTTCTTTGAGTACTCGCTGTTTTGACTGGCGAAAATCTCCTCGGCCTACGACACGAGGCAGATTTATTGATCTACCGGGAATGGATTAATTATTCCACTGAGTACGAAGTTGCCGCCCAGAAAGTAGCGATCCATTGCATCGATACTAATCGTGATACGTTGATCAGCGCTCTGCCCACACAAAAAGTACGAGACAAACTGTTCTCTTATCTTGGCACTAACCCAACAGATCTCTAAGTTTCCCATGGAAAACAGTGTACGGATTTTCAACTCAGCGTACCCTTTTTCAGTTTTATCATATATATATATATATATATATATATATATATATATATATATATATATATAGTGAAAGAAATGCCCTCTTCTGGTGACTTATGTCGTTTTTCCTTTCCGATGAATAACATTAGGAGGAAGCTGGAGATGGAACTTCATGCACACACACACACATACACACACATATACAAACAGACAAACAAACACACAGAAGTATCATGCTGATGACGGAAAACACGCTTGTTCGTCCACTCATCTAGTTTGCTTTGGTGGTGCGCGTTTTCCCTGTTTGAAAGTCCACCTAGTGCTGCTTTCATTGTAGACACCAGGCAATGTTCACCAAAATCAGAATACTGCCCTTCAGTGAAGTAAGAAGTGATGTGGATTGATCGAGGTAATCTCTAGACTATTTGTACCACGACGATTTGTAACCATGGAGAAACCTATGTCCTACTCATTCCTCATATCATATTGCATTTCCAATACTAAATGTTTTGCCAATTCAGGCAGTATAGGAACAAATGGATTACTTACTTCTTACTGGACTCAGGTTTCGAACATTTTTTCTCACGGAGAATAAATTCGTGCTTGAACACTCACGGTCTATCTTGGTATCCTTATGCGCGTTATGTCTAGCTGTGGTTGAGAACGACATAAACGAATCCTGGGCTTGAACTGACCTTTGGTGAAACATTTTCTGGGCCTCTCAGATACAGAGCGAACAGTTAATTTTCCGCTGTCACATGAGTTTAATTTCTTCTAAAAAATGAAAATTGGTCTTGTAGTTTCATCAGTGGGACCTCGCTGAAATCCAATATCTACAATTTTTTGACCAGTACATTTCCAGGTCCATTGGTTCACTTTCACTGATGTGCTCTTCGTCTCACTGGGAAGTGACCGATGAGACTGACCCAGTGGTCAAAATCACGATAGTTGTTGCGTACCATAGGGACAATGGTTCTGACAACACTGGACACTAACTTATGTTATTCACGCCCTACTGGACGTACCGCGATAGCTCATCTGATAAGGCATCTGTCTGGTAGATGGAATGTCACCGGTTCGACTCCGGCTCGGGGCGAAGGGTCGTTCTGATGTGAAGAATGCAGGTGGATTATCCATTATATGACAGGGGAATTGTTTAGTTTTTCAGATATTTTTGACATATGTTTTTGAAGTCTAAGGCACTATACGCCATTCTTTGTCTACTTAAGTGATCGTATGAGATAGTCAATTTTACAGTCATCATTACAATTAATAAATACTTCCCTGGGATTCGATAACCTGTTGGTTTGGATTACTCACACCCCACTCAGAGAACAGGAAGTTCTGGTCACGTACACCGTATTATCTGTCAAAAACAGAAGAGAAAATACAGTGATATTTGTTTCCTTCTTTGATTAACTGCTTAGAGCTACTGAACTCTTATCACAAATGTTTTGGTCAGGCCTTTCGCCTTGCGATTGGTGATCATTATCGTACACAATAATCAGTGAATGAAGACTGCAAATTTATATGATCTTCTCATTTATCACGAAAACATTGAGCTCCTGCACAGAAGAACCTCACGATCATGTCTCTTTTATATACGCATATACAAAAATATGCATACAGATGCAAGCCTCCGAGTGCCTTAATATGGCCGGGGGTCAGTGTCTCAGGCGCCGAGACTGCTAGTCGTTTTGAACGCCTTCTCGTGGCGCAGGTGTCCCCGCCAAAGCGACAGAACGAAGGTGAATGCTGGCTCAGCTCCTCCGGGTTGAATGACTAATAATCAGTCTAAGGTAGATGACTAAATCCAGGTTCCCAATCATCCACGGGTGGCTTACGATGCGTACAACACTGAGCTCACCGGCTTCTATGGCGGAGAGGTGTAATGGGCACAGAGGAAGTGTAGCCGTATCCAAAGGATGCACCAACTGAGCAGTCAGTCACGGACTCTCAGAGGTTCCCAGGAGAGGCGTGTAACATGGAGTGAAGCTGAAAGTACCTCACAAGGGTTTCGTGCCTGTGTTTGGGTGGCCGTTCCGGTATCATTCCTGCTGACACCGTCTTTTTTCTTAGAATCATTCCCAGTCTAAGGCTTGCAATTCCATCCTCTATTGTTGGTGACGAATAATATAGTGGCAGTCGGACTACTTTGAATGATAATGAAATAAACTGAATCACAAAGGAGTGCTCTGATAAGACTTCGTTATCGTTATCAGACTGAGCTGTCACGGCTTTTGTTGTCTATGATCGTTTTTTTTCGACTGCTGCACTCAGAAAACCTGTTTGGTCTGACTAGGCGTGCCGGAATTCTCTTGTGGAACAGACTCACTTTGGACAGGTAATTTGTATTGACTATTCCTGATCCTTTTTAGTTACTACAGTTTTTGTCACGTTTATTTCTGATACACAGACTGGATGGTGACTAAGGCTCAATGTCAGAGGTATGATATTTTATTACTGTGTTGATAATCAATTAATATTATCGTAGGATCTTAGGGATCGACTTTATTTTTCAACTGGGTTCCACTGTGGGCTGTGCTTTGGTCTGAAACTTGAATGCCACTATACAGAACGAGTTCGACGTGCAGTAATTGATTTTGGTTTCACTTGCTCTAGGACAATTAAAACTCAGTCGCACAGGGCAAATGAACCACACAAGTGACCATCGGCTGGTCTGGACTAAAGGTGCTGCTTTGTAAAACGAGTTTGACTGCTCAGAGACTAGAGGCGTGTCTTCCAATAAAAATGTCTACTCTGCGCCGGACAACCGAGGAGTGTAGCAGCCCGCAACGCAAACAACCGAGACAGATTCCTTTATCGTGACTGACCGCTTTTCCCTGAGCACAAAAGATCACACGCCCACACCGTACACTACTTGTTCTTCCATCTACACTCCTTTCAGATCTTCCTTTCCGTTTTCGCACCCCACGAAAGCTTCGGTCGACGGTGCCAGCTGCAGTGCAGCTGATCGCAATCCTGGCTGTATTCTTTCTTGTCGTTCTTCGACTAGCTTCCAAATCTCACGGAACCTTTCACCACTGGTTGACGCCCTGCTTCGTCCTCGTTACCTATTCACACCAGCCACGTTCAACGTGAGAACTCTGAAGTGCACAGGATAATAAGTGAGTTTAGCTTGTACGGTCGAGTTCCTTGACATGGATAGGCTTCAGTCAAAAAACTCGCATTCGCTAATCCAGTTCTATCATTCGACTGACTTCTCATCGAAACTTCCGTGAAGTTTCACGTACGCTTTTCTGGGGATACTTAGACCAAGGGTTTGAAATTGCTGGCTTTGACATTGCTCTCATCCAAAGAGCTGAAGTTGCTCTGCTAGAATGGATCTCAGTCAACGGTCTTTGATGAGCAGTGAGTCTAATGAGTTCATTCAAAGGGAGCAGACACCCACCCGGTAGACGCAATCTGTTTATCGTTTCGGCGAATGCACCCATGGATTGCAACCCAGATTCAATTAAAGCTAGCTTTTACCAAAAGATCCACGACCGTTCATGTAAAGCTAGTTGGGCCAATATCGTGATTCTGACAGGGGATGTGAGTGTTTGAGTTGGGAAGCTGTCATCGAAGGAGGATCATGTAGCAGAACCATTTGGGCTGAATTGCTGTCGCTTGGAAACGGAGAGTGGCCTTTGGCCTTGCACTAACACCGTCGCCCGTTCAGACGTTCTGACCACCAGCAGATCGAGGGGCGTTCACTCTATCAGAGTCACAAATAGACCCGGATCGACCATAACGCTGTAAAGCACAAATGGTGGGGTTGCACACAAGACCATCGCTCGTACGTGATTACCCCACTCGATTCCGACCGCACGCCTATATGCACAAAGCTGTCCATGTGATTGATGGGCGCTGCAAACACATCCTGCATTGCGATAAGCTTCCCGATCTACCTCAACAAGCCGTCGTGCAAAAAGGTGCTAGCTGAAAAACTAGATTTAACCCCACTGATTGCTCATAAAGATTGTCATGCGTTCCGCTAACCTAGTAAGTTGTGACCCGTGTTATCGAGCCGTAAGACCCTGAACTGATTTCGAGTCCCGGCACCTCGACGGACGCCAGTCGATCCCCACTGGAAAAGAGTATAACGAAGCATGACTCACAATCAACAGCGTCGTTCTGAGTGGTGGAAGGAGAATTTTCAGATGTAACTTAGCTGGCCCTCAATGTCGGTCTCTTCTATAGTTCTTCCGACACACGTCCAGGGGTCCGTTTCGACAGACCCATCTGCTGAGGAGTAGATCTACAGGAAAATCCAGGCTTTAGATGGCCACGAAATACCAAGCACCGTGAGGCCTACCCCTAAAAATTTTTAAAGATTCTGAAGTGCTGCTGGTTACAGTACTTCACATTTTGTTCCCAGAAGATTGGAAGTCTTATCAGGATCCCACCTTGTGAGAAGAATTGATTGTTGTCCACATCTTAAACAATAGCTCGAGCAGGGACAGTGCTAACCATGGGGGTGTAAGTATTATCTCAATACAATTGAAGCTGCTCACGTCTGTCATACTTCACTGCTTGTACCAAAGGCGTAAGGAGAAGATTCACGAGGAGGGGCCTGGGTTTCGTATCCTTTTGTGGATGCGTCGATCAAATCTTAATCCCCCGACAGCTGCTAGAGAATCATCACATCCTCCTAAGACTGATGATCATCACTTTCCTAGACATTCGTGTGGCTTTCTACTCTTTCGATGAGAATGTGTTATGAAAAGTTTTGAGGTGAAATGGAGTACCTGTGAAGTATGCCTCATTCCTCATAGAGTTGTTCCATCACACCTCAGTTCGGGCAAGGGCATATGATCAGCTTTTGCCCCTTTTTGTTTTCCTTGCTGAAATCCACAAAATTACTCCATATCCCCATTTTTTATTCGAATTCGCCATAGAGGATGTTCTACGGAATACCTTGACTGTTGTTCAAATTGGTCGAACTGAACTCCTCCTAGAGATCAGTTTTCGGCTTGATATATACCGATGGTATCATCTTACTGAATGGGGATGCACAGGCAGTTTAACACGTTGAGAACTGCATTTCAATGGAGGCATCCAGAAACGGTATTCATTTAGCACCTTCCAAGTGCAAAGTACATTTTTGCAAGAATGGCAGGAGCCCGTGCCTGCGTCCACCCTTTATGGTCGTCAGCTAGAGTTAATCGACAAATTTAAGCACCTTGGGAGAATGATAACAGTTTGAGGTGGTGTTGTGCGGGGAAACAGTTCACGCATAGAGAGAACTAAAGCAGCTTTCACCAACTTACTACACCTGCGGAGTCTCCATAACATCCGGTTCTCCCTTAAGAGACGGGAGTACATTGCCGCAGTTTGTAGTGTTTTACCTACAGTTGTGAGACGTGGTCACTTAGCGGTCTACTTCGGTTAGAAAAACAATGTCTCTGATGCATTTCTCGCGTCTGGTGGAACATGGAGTGAATAATTAGGAGGTTCTCTGTGGTGTGTTGGACAGAGATAGTCACTCTTGTTCGAAGTGACCGCTCTGTGCTATCTCCAGTGGCTTGGACATGTTTTGTGAATGCGTGGCCATCCTCTACCCTTCCGTGCTCTATTTGAACATGCTTGAGAAGGCTGTAGGAAGGGACGCGATCATCAGTCCATGACTTGGCGTAGAGGTATTGCAAAGCTAGAGTTTACGTTAGTTTCGGTTGGTGCTGCCCATCTTCCGGGCTCTGTGGCACAAGAGATGATGGTGAGGGTTGGCTAGATACGTTGAAGAACACCTCTCAGAATAGGAGACAGTGGTGCGAATTTTGTAAGGTCTGTTTTTTGAACTCTTGGTTTGATAATCAGACTCAAAAGATGAAAAACAAAACGTCAGATGTGTGCGATGAAAAAATAAGAATAGTCACAACATATCCTCAAACAACTGCCTCTCACTTTTTGCTGTATTTCTGTCCTTCCATTTTTTGTATATTTAGTTATTTCCTTGTCACCTAGCTTGATTCTATTCCGGGGATATTTATATTTAAACTTATATATATATATATATATATATATATATATATATATATATATATATATATATATATATATATATATATATAGGAGTGACAGTACTTCAAAATACTTGAATTCCCCCCCCCCCAGATTGTAATCTGTTGCAGTAGTTTTTTTTTGTACCAACTGTTTTAAAGATCTCTAGCAGCACAAACATTTCAAATTCAGCGCTCTCTCTGAGTTATTTTTTCAGGCGCACGTCTTTGACATGTCATTTTGCTGTGCTGGTGTTGGTTGTGATTACCCAGTTCATTTGACGCACGAAGATCAGTTCAACTCATATCATGAGGCAATCCATCGAGTAAACGTTCTATTTTTGATTGATGGAATTCCTACGTAGGGGATCTATGGTCTTCGTAGTGAACACTTCTTGGAGGGAATCGGGGATTGCGATTTGTACTGGGCTCACGGTTGAGGTAATGTTGACTGGTCAAGCTCCCGTCAGACGCACACCAGTAACAAAGGGTTATAAAAAATCCGTGTTGAAGCGACCGTCAAAATCGTTGTCCAGTAGCGGATTATAAATTATCCACACCAGTATAACCTGACTTCGTGTGTGCACCATGCTTTCTTTCGCTAGCATTCAAGCATCGATTATCATTTAATAATAGCTGGATTATTACCCAGCTTACTTGACAACATTTTCGGCTGCTTCCAGCTCGCTAACAGATAACTAAAAAAGGGTCTCAAAGCTCATCTCACCGATTATTCTCCTCGATGACCGGTCGTATAACGATAGAAATGTGGCACCGGCTGAATGGGTTATCTTGGTGAATTATTCCCAGAATTATTAAACCAGAGCCGTTCCAAATAATATTTCCGCAGTGGTTCTGCCAGAGTGAAATCAGAGTCTAATTCATTTAACAATTCAAGTCACGTGCTTCAGCAACATGTGGTGTACTGGAAATACGACAAAATGCCCATGCAAAGGAATAGCAGAAAAAGTTCGGCTTTTATTTGTAACAGACCACTTCAGAAATGCCGTTGGACAGCACGTGATTATTAGTTCCGGTTTTCAGACTGGTTCTAGAAACTTCTGTGATACCTCCCTAGAGTTGGAGCCAGCTATTACTTGTGACTGTGGAAGTAGTTGCAATCGGTTTATTGGAGTCTGAATTCGCTTCGTAAATCTACTGATCTTGTCCTGGCAGAGAAAAATGATTCCAGCATGACTTTACTTCACAGAATTTCATCATCACATTTAGTTTTTTGCACTTTAATTTTCATTTACGTGGTCACATCTTTTGCGAACAAAACCATTCACATTGGTGACTTGAATCTCAGTAATCCTCAGTTGTTCGAATAACATGTTTTTATTATCAACGAAGAACCGCTGTCTGTTTTCGCTACACATATTTCATCAGCTACCCCAGTACTGTGTACACAAACGTTAGAAGTGAGATGGGAAAAACGACTTATTTACCATAAAGGGTTCTGTCGTAATCTGGTGAACACAGCTGCAATATATATTCAAAATTTCCCAGCAATTCTTCTCTTTACGTTTCAAGGGTGATTTTTCCCTTTTCGTGATTTACTACCTTTCTATCAAATTCTTTTTGCTGTATTCAATGACTTTGATAGCGAGATACGAATAAATTGATTTTCTCATTGGTCTGGCACTTAAAATAATGAACTAGAATAGTTCATCCACATTTTACTACTTAATTTCTGCTCACTAAAAAAGCTAACTGATTTTTTCTGAAATCAGAACCTCATAGAGATCTCAGCAGATGGTAGAACTCAATAAAATAACGCTTATTCCCAACAACTTCAATTAGTCATTTCAATCACCTCACCGATAGTCAGCTTGACTTACCCTTTTTGTTCTCGTATTGACACCGACGGAACAAAAATCTGAGCTAAGATGAAGAACCAGATCAGAATGCCCTCAACAGTTCCTCCAGTAACCAAGTGCCAGAACCAGCTAGACTACTTTCATGCACACTCTGATTTAGCTTCTTTCAATAAACCATCCCTCTCCCTCGCTTCCATTCTAGTTAGCTGGAGTAAGTCCATACAATAGAACCGAATTAGCACTTGACCAACAAAACAACCCAAATTCATGATATCCCGGGTTTCTTATTCGTTTGCGATTTCATTGCCTTGATTCTTCGGTAGAAAAAGTTAGATGTACTCCAGCACAGATCGGACTGGTGACGGACAGTCCCTAACGAGATCCACATAGAATAAATCAACTGTCTAGGTAAATTGAAAAATCAGTCAGAAGTGGGCAGACGATATAGCTGGTCTAAAGCACCTCTCGCACGGAGCCATCATCGGTTGGCATTTAAGTTCAGAGGAAAACCAAAACTTTCCTGGGCTTATTTGTGCAAAAGAGTATCACATTTTATATTAAGTAGGGTCCAAAGAAGAATTCCATAGTTTCTGTACCAAACACTAGTGTAAAAAGTAGGCTTGGGGTTTGAGTTGTCTCTGCTGCATAAAAGGTCAGCAGCAAGACTACTCAGTCCTGGTCACGTGATTGAGTTCCCAATTAGACAGATTCTATTTTTAGTCTGCTCTACAAAACGTCCGAAAGAAAACAATTGGTGAATTAGATATAAAAATCTTGTTTCCAATTGATTTGTACAAAAGTTAATTCCGTTATACTTCGTTTATAGAGTCAAAAAATACTCATCGATAGAGCAAGCCATTGGAATCAAACGGTCCTGTTGTGGATGTTGTTGCAAACAGGATACCATGGGAGAGAGTCCTATTGACCATTTGGAAATTCCTCTTTCAATTTGGGAATTACGCTGGATAAAAGATTGAACTCGCCAAGAATGTAACACAATTCTATGGTCAGCGGATGGTGCACACAAATCACCAATGTAGTTGCAACACGACCTAGTATTGTAATCACGCAAGACGAGGGAAACAAAGGAACAGAGAAGAGGACTCGATAGTGAACAAGTTCGTCTTCGCTAACCAAATCATATGGCTAATAAAGTTGTTCTACGACTTACAGTTACATTTCATTGACGGTCATTTCAATGGTCCGTTTTGACGCCCCTCACTCCAATCAGTTCTGTCCACATGATAAGTTTGGTCAATCCAGATTCTTTTTGTCTATGTGCCTACGGGTATTGTCCTTCTTCTTTTATGCACTACTCTCGCCGAGGTGATCCGCATGTTCTGACTGACCTACTGATGCAAACATCTTAGTATTGGCAATCACTGTATCTCACGAGATCCTACGGAAATAATAAACGGTTCTTCTTCTGCCTATCGATCGTGGAGGTTTCAGCATCTTGTCTTTCACGAAGGCCAGCGCTCCAATAACAATATTACGGCTACTCTAAACTGGTGGTGTTTTAAACCAGTCGATTATTCCTTATCCCTTTGTCGACATGGTATCTGGTTCTTTCTAACAGTCTTAAAACTGACTTAGCTTTGCTAATTCCATCCTTCGAGGCTTATGGATTATTCATCTATAGTGCCTGTTATACTTGAACAAAGTCAAGCATAAAAATCGGACAACCAATTAGTATCCGGTTCATACATGGACAAACAATTGCTTGGTATTGACCTATGGTCAAGCTCCAGTTCCAGCAGTACTGACTGTTCGATTCTGCTATGTCCCGATCGGTCCTACCCTTTTGCGCGTGACAGCATATGCATTTTAGCTCTTTTGCTTACTTGCTCGTGGCTTACTTGACGGCTACGGCCGATATTTTGTTTACTCCTCTACAGATGAATGTAGTACCCAAATTGGGTGTTCCACTGATGACTAGGAACACAACAATACCCTACCTATCCAGATATAAACTTTTATTTTTCACACTAGGAAACCCAACTCCGCTAGCCGAAATCGAACCCGTAACCTATCGCCTACCGGGTAGTTACTCTATCAACTGAGCTTTCATGATGAGAAAGATCCGATTAGAATAGAGCCGGTCAATATCCAAAGATGTGCAACAACTACCCTAAAGGCACACCTTAACTATTATGGTTTTAGTCACGCCTAGCCTCGCTGGTCACTTTACAATGGGACGAACAGAAAAAGGCAGAAAATTTTGCAATGGTAAATGAGGTAATTTAGGGGAATTCATTATTAGCTTGAGGAGTCTGAAAGTGATATATTAGGAAAAATACACTTGGATTTTTCACATCCAAAGCTGCAATAACTATAAGATTCTAGTTGATCACATCAATAACCAATCAGACAAAAATAAATGTCGGATATATATATATATATATATATATATATATATATATATATATATGTACTATCGAACTTATCCGACACATGCGATTCTATTGCCACAGATTCTAGTGATATTTAGTTGTCCTGACCAATATAACAATCTACCAGAGCGTCCATAGACAAAAGAATTCTATAACTTGAAATCGTACTACAGCTTTGACATCAAAGGGTTGTTCATGGTCGTGAGATATGCTAAGGCAGGGTTTCATTGGAAGTAGTAGCAATACTTTTATTTGACTAAAAAACATTAAACGAGTGAGGTCACTAATTCGGTAGTCCTATACGACGTTTGAGTGGGACAAAAGAGACCGGAAAAAATAGCCTGAACAATTGAATACAGTTCATCACTGGTAGCATTGCGCAAGTTTCACTATGTATATACATCCCACTATTACTTGTGTGATGCTGATGATACTTCCCTTGGCTGGCTGTCCTTCAGACTTCGCCTTTCGCGCACGAACCTCTGATCATTCGATCAAGCCTGCACTCGAAAATACCAGACTGCAGTTTCGCCCTTGTTAGAACTCGTCAGAGGCACCTGTCCTCCGTCGCTTCCAGGGTTTGAACCCGGACCCTTGCAAATGGAAGGCATGTGTGCTACCCTTGTGCCATCCCACTCGGGTCGGGAATGGTTCCGTTTAAATTTATTCAGATTTTGTACTATATGACAGCCAGCGATACCTGACTGCTTCGAAAGGCAATCCTATATTGAACAACTGTATTCTGTATTCTTCTCCGCATACTTACGACGCTGAGCTGTTAGCCAGAAACTCGGTAACCCGCTCCGTAATATCAGATAAAACGGGTGAGCTTGAACCTGGGAATCTGCAGCTCTAAATCATTAGGTTTGTTGCGACCGTCTTACCCCGCAAGTGATGGACCGAGTTGGCCATCACCTGCGAATTTACTGTTTGGATGCATCGCACAGCAACTGATGGAGATCGAAAATTAAAAACAATTTTTTTCTCTTGGATGATTTCGTCCACATTCGATTTTGAAATGAAAACCTGGGTACGTGGTCGTTCTAATAAATATTATGACACAAATACAAACTTCAAACTCCAAATGACTTGTAGTTTGAATTGGACTGCTATCTATTTTCTATTTTTCGTTGTCACTAAACAAATAATCAAGGTCATTATTTTACCGTTTCTCAAAAGTCCATTCATGATTGTCATTTCAAATCCAGTTTTAGTTTCGATAATACTACACTTAAAGACAGTTGATAAGACCTTTTTCGATACTAATACATTGCTTCTTTATACTTGACGAGGTCAGTTAAGTGGTAACATAATTTTGGTGGCTTCATTTCTCTTCATTTTTTTTACTCGACACAGAACATCTGAGGGAATAACTTGTAGTGGTTTTAAACCATCTTAAAAGGAGAAAAAAACAAAAAACGGCTGTTCAGAGGGTGTTAACTGGAGGAGTTAAATGAAACGTTTAGAAAAATGAAAGGGATGCTTGTCAACTGTCACCGGTTTTGCACAAATCCACTTGTTCCATGCAAACAGTTTTGTCACACGTTTGTTTATTCAGATTTGTTCAGTTCTACAGCCCTGACTTTTACCACTTTCACAACTGTTCATCTTTGATTTTTCTATCAATTGATCGAATTGATTCTATTTATCTGTGATCCTGAAACATTTCGTAGCTCGATTTTGTGCGTACTAAATCAAATGAAAGCCGAAATAAGAGGCATTGTTAATTAACTGCATATGCGTAAGTTTATAGCTCTCCCTGGTCTGAATATGGTTCGCTAAGAAGGGAAAAAGTCTTAGTTGACAATGGATCAACAAGGCGTGGATGTGGGCTGAAGGGTAACTACGTACAATTTGGGTCGAAGGGTCACGGTTAAACTCACCCTGGATTATGGGGCTTGTATTCAACCTAGTTCACGGAAATCAGAGTGCCTTGAAATTTTGCTTCCGAGATCAGAGCGATGAGCTGCACAGTTACGATACTTTTACCCACTCTACCGCTTAATATGTTCTGCCAGCTTTGTCACTGATGTTCTATGCAATATTCATTAACGCACTTTTCCATCTTAACTGTCTCACTTCGTTAGCCAGACGACGAAGTTAACGAACTTATTGCACGTTCTTCGCTGTCTTGTCTTTTTCTCTGTGACATTGCCAATCATTTCTACTACGTGAAAGATACATGCACAACCTGGCTTTCATATTTCGTGTTTTGTCGATATGTGAGTGCCTAACACAGTCAAACTAACATTCACCCGTGCCTTGTAATGCTGGTGTATATAAATACATCACAAAGGGTGAGAAGGTATTGTTTTCTGTCTAATGATTCCGTCTACAAAACCTACGACACATTTGCTTTATGGGTAACGCCAAGGAAGGAAGGTGGTTAGCGATAATTATTTCTGTGCACTGAAAGTGGGATTTTCTGTCTTGATCAACTTAGCCTTACTAATCGCTAGCTGTTTTGCATTCCGGTTGCATAATCGTGCTTTGGATGACCGAGTCAGGTCAGCTCATTGACCTGCTGAAAGCAGATACCTCACGATAAAAGCGGATGGATTTCTTGCCGGAATTTGTCCTACGCGGTCCAACTGAATCATTGAGTGCAGAAATCACTCGCTGAGCCAAGTTTCGTTCTGTTCTTCGTGATATACGCGTCACCGCAACTGCAAGTGAACTGATAGACCACACGTGAGGTATTACCAGCAATATGGCTGTCGGAGGTCTGTATTATGCGCAGTCGGGCTGCCGTACATATTCTGCTTAGGGCAGAGCTTAAATTAGGAAGTAATTGATTAAAAATTTGGTCACCAATAAAAGGAAGGACTTGAATCTACATCCGTGGGGGTGGTGTTCTTTGTTATGTAGTGTTTTCATTCTTCGGAAATATTCATGTTTCAGCCTAGAGTATTGTACTTTTGGAAAAGCCTAGTGTGATACCAGACATTTTCGAGACTTTTATTCCGACTATGTTGAGGCTGAAAAGTGCCGTTCCGTAGTAGGACGGCTTCTTCCGCTGGGTCCCATGATGAAAGCAAATGAAGACACTCTAAATCTGATATAGCACCATTTACCACCCAAAATTCTTTTTTTGTTAGAGTACAGCTAAGACTCTCAAAGTTCACTGACTTACTACGTTACCTAAAAGTGACTGATTGATACCGGTTGCCGAATACGATCGTCGAAGCCACCCTAACCAGTTAACGGTGACAACAGCTGAATTCTTTTTCAAAAGGCTCTTTCCTGAGAAAGACTTTTTGATCCATCTCCAAGAGCCTTGATTACCGGTCTTGTCTAATTAAGGCAGTAAGACGTATTCTCAAGGCTCTACTTGTCCTAATTTACTCATCCGGAATTGATAAATAAAAGAGGGTTTTGTAGCTTATTCGGCCCTGCTACTTCTGAAAATCGGCACTCATGGGATAATCAAGTATTTTACAAACCTGAATTCCATATCACGGCGTTGCTCAGCTTAGGATCTCATGAGAAAATTCTAATTAGTTGCATATTGGTACTAAGTCGACTCTGAAATAGTTTCAGCTGCTACGAGAAGAATTCTTTCCATATACTCCCAAGCTAATAACTGTTTTACATGGAATAGTCGCCCAGATGTAAATACAGATAACAAAACAAATAACTGGTCACCGCCCAGTTCGATGCGACCTACTGAGGACGGGAAAGCCAGCTACCGCATTAAGCCCTCTATCACGAACGAATAATTCACCGTTACATAAATGAATCTGTTGCTGGTGGAATTTCTCCAACCACTATTCAAGCCCCTTTGTGTTCATACACGAGGTGACTTGTTCCTATTTTCTGATCTTTTGTTTTACCAGTAACCTGTCTGGTAAAATACCGTGCTCCTTTGATGTTACTCTATCTAGTAAAAATTTCCCCCACACGAAACTGTGAGCCTTACCTGGGAATTGGTCATGCTGGTACCACCAGGCATCCTAAAACCAGTCATTCTAGTGTGCACGGCGAACATTTGACTCCAATTACAATGGTGGAAAACTTGGTCCGGCTAGTACCTCCATTTGAAATGCTTCTCGTCGATCAAACGCAACAGAGCTCTAGTCCGGACTCTGTTTCTTAGGAATAGATAAGAATAGTACGGGAGTTACTCTGCCAAAAAGGGCAAATATCTGTCCCAGATTGTGCAAAACAAAGTTTCCGGTCTCCGTCATTCGTTTTCGCAGTCAGAAAATACACCAGGATCAGTCAGCCATCTCTTGGATAGTCCAAAAAAGCTTTTTTTGAATCTCCATAAAAGGAGACAGTAAGGTGGCTTATGACATACTACTCTAAAAATACTACTCAGAGAACGTATTATGCGGCTTTATTGCATTTTCGCTCATTCAGTCAGTACTCTCCCACATCCCCACGCACAGATCTCCGCCGGGTCCAACATTCTTCCTTTTTCCATTCATGGTTTCATTCTCAGCTGCAAGGAAGCACTCATCTTTAAGGCTGGCCTTCTCATTACGGACTAGGATAGTTAAACACAATCCAAAATTACTGTATTATATGGGGTGGCTGCATCAGAGAATAGAGTGGCAGACAAGCTCATGTTCAGGACTTCCTTAACTGACAGAAGCTATCATATTTACTGAGGTTAGATTTAAAAAAATGAGAAAGGTAAAATCTGACTCGGTTTGGGGTGTTTTTGAATATGGCAGGGGTAATGGAGAAGGCATTTGAACTCGCCACCGTTAGTGGACAATTTAACCAAATTTTAGTGGTTCGTCACGTGTTGTGCAACTAGTTTTGATCACTGACTACCAAAGAAGGTCTGGAGATCTGACTGACTATTTGTGAACACAAAAAGTGGCGTTGTTCAGCTGAATAACGATCGTATCCACGCTGGATAATAGGTGATACTTCATATATTTCAATCGTAACCAGGTGACCGTGCAGAGAAGCTTGAATCACCCCAAGCACATCAATGGGATGCACGGTACTTGCAGTCACTTTGCTCTTTGCTAAACCACGGCTAAGCCAGCAGGAGTAGTGATTCTGAATGCGCTCAGTCAGACATCTGGTGAAACAGGTATTATACCTTGAACCACAGACGCAAAGCAACTGATAAACACCAAATGAGGTCATGTCCACTGGAAGCTCGTATTGTATGTACGATCGGAAAGTTGGATTAGAGGTGAAAATAAGATGGGGATTCGCGGCGTGATAGTCATTTCTTCACATTGTGCTTGACACCTTTTTTAATGGTATTAACTGATGTGTCCACCTAATTAAATCGACAAATACACCGGTCCCTCTTGCGTGCCATGGGCGACTTACAGTTCGTTTCTTTTATTCCCATACGTTTGACTGATCTCTCGAGGATTTCCATTTTTTATGAGAACCACTTTCACTTTGTCAAACTGTTCGTTGATCGCGGTGGTCAAACGTGTTCTCATGACTTTGTGGGCAATGCATCGATGATGTGATTTCTTACGCTGTGTCGGGACAGAATTGTGATACTTTGTGTTCAGTCCCTTCCTTATCATCTTTTGTTGAATGTGATTTTGAGAGATTTATCGAAAAGAAAAAGAAAGAAACACATACTGAAAAGCCAGTCCACTTGTGGATTCATTTTGAGCGTGAAATGAAACTTGTTGAAACATCTGAGTAAGTCTTCAGAGCTTATGCAGTCCTCATCACGCATAATGTCGTCGTTGAATCGACAGAGAGGGATAAATTCCACTTTGTGCGTTGGCAGCGTTAACGTTTCCAAATTTGTTATTAAAAGTACATGCACAAAGTGGCACCTCCGCCTAGCCCAGAATACTAGACTGCATCAAAGGCCTACCTAGACCATGGCTCGCCATTTGGTTGGAATTGGTTATAAGTCGAACCCGGCGAATGCGCTCCCGGTCTTGTTTCATTTTTGCGACAAGTGTCGACTCAAGATACCCCGGACACTGTCGATGACTCATACCGAAGCACGGTTGTGTCCCCGTTGTGTGACTAACACCGTCCGTCTATGTTTGCATTGTACCGTTACCCGGAGTCACCGACTCACTCTGTCGCACAGAGCTTCTTGTTTCATAAACTACTACTAATTAAACCAATCATTTCATTTCATAATTTTTGATCATTTGCGTTACTTTATATGTCTGGTGCCAAGGAGAGTGAACAAAACACTTTCCTTCGGGGTGTTTATTGTCTAACACTCTTGTTCATTTGATTGCGAGATCTAAATGTTCGAGTCTGTACTGTCCTTCAGATTCCACAGTTTTTCCGAAGCTATTCGCATAGATGGCTCATTAGAAGGGTGGAGAATATTTCCAACAAGATTTTCTTCTATCTTCATGAGTCTAATTTGGCCGTCTTGTATCGATGGAGTTGGCTTCATGCAAAACTGCGACACAGTTGCTTATTTGAATAGAGAAGTCAACAAGGTGTATCCAGGATCATTTCGCTGAGTCTTCACAGTGTTTACCGCCATCACAGAGCAAAACCTCACATTTAGAATAATTCACTGAGACAAACGAAGCATGAACGCTTAGCTGTTCCCCAACTTGGTCATTCCGATTCATGTTGTTGACTGGATTCAAAACAGTAGATCAGTCCGGGATATTACCTCATACCACTAATAGCACTTAAGTAGTGGTACTTGACGTAAATAATGTCTGATGGGAAAATCGACCATAATAGGCACTTGTGATCAAAATATTTTCTACTCTCAGTGCTCTTTCATTTTATTAGAACAGAAAGAAGACATAGGTCGCGAGATGCAAGCATTTCGTTTATTCTTGTCATTGCATTTCGTAAACTTACTGGTCTGCTAATAATCAACACCTATGCATTCTCGAAGTTTCCCGACGTGGGCTCACATCTGGAAGATAAACTACTGAAAGTCCTCTCTCTCTTATTCTCACACTTCAAATTTGTTTCCTAAAAATCCTCGTGACGAATACATTGAAGCCTTTTTTAGGAATTCTGTACAAACGAGCTAGAGAGTTTCCACGGAGTTATAAGCGGTTTATTTCACACCGATATGCACAATATACGTACATACACACACGTACACACATACACACACATACGTACGTACAGGCTGACTGACTAACCGAAGCAGACTGACAGATACAGCATGGCGAGACACGCATTTCCTGCTGCTTATATTCGAACAAAAAGCACACCGTGATTGACTCCGTATCTGTACGTATCATCGGTGGGGCCCTTAAATCAAGTGAAAATTAACAAGGTCGGCAACTAGAATACACTACATAGTCGTAGGTCTTCTCATTTTCATTCATAATAATATTGGTGCATTTATCCGAAGAAGGAAAGACACCATGTAGCGGATAAAAAACCAAAACATCCTTGTTATCAGGGAGACCAGTTTGCCACGCCTAAGTAGTTCTTCGTTTTTCTTCAAGACCCAGTTCTACCTTTGCTGGGCAGCCTACTTCCAGGAAAAAATGAATTTATCGTGATGAATTAGCTCGCTGATCAGATCTCATAGACAATTTCGATATTGTACCTAATCTGTCCGAGGCAGATTTAAAGTCTTCCTTCTAGAAAAAGAACGTAGACAAAAACCAATCAAAGGCACCCAAAAATGTGCTCCACTCAGTCAAGTTACATGGGGAATTAATCTACGGACCTTAGGCACAGTCGTTGGGGGGGGGCGCCATTTATGAATCACCAAAGTAATCTATTAGTATTTTTGGGACAGCATTTGAGAAAATTTCTTTCCACAAATGAGTGCTTATAAGACCGAACCCGAGATGAAATTGACAATTGTGAATAAACCGAGATGAAAAAGGCCTTCATTGTCAGAAGAAGAAAAAATATTTTAGACTGATTATCTGGATAGTTAGGATATATTAGTTTCCTTTATCTTCTTATCAATAAACCCTGAAGTTAGGCGTGATCAACCGACTCTCATGACACAGCACGCTGAAATTTAAAAGCAGATGAAATTGACTCGCCGGAGAAGGTAGCCATTTTACCTTGGACAGGAAAGCTGAAACCATCCCATCACCCTGGACAGCCATCTGCTTGAACCGACTTGCAGAAAGAAAACAAACAACACGAGAACTAAATTCTGGTGCATTTCCAGTGGTTCTTAATCGGAAAAGGTGGAATATTTGCACCGGAACTGAAAAGAGTTTTTGTGCCATGTCACCACCAATTTCTCCAGTAAAAAAAAATCCGTTGGAGTACCACTCAACCACTTTGATGTTCATCACACATCCACTGAGTCTCACTTGGGACTTAAACCCGAGTTGCACTCGTGAGTTACTTTTGAATTAGCATCAGTCTATCCAAAATGGCTTTCATCAGCTTGATTCGTGTCAAGATTGTATGATATTGCCTATTGGTCCCTGGATTTGACTGGTAATGAAGAATCACAATAGAGGCAGTCTTCCGAAAACAGGCCCCACTGAAACAGGTATCATAAAGCACCTACTTGACTACTGAACTAATCCGAGTAGTAGCGGTTGGTGAAATGCTCCTCTGCATAGAAAATTCTTTCGGAAAGTGCTTTTCCCGTTTTTATTGATGTGACGAGGGTTGATAATACATGTACACAGATTTAATGCGTAAAGAATATGCTGGACTTGGTCAAGTGTAGGAAACTGTTTCATTACGGAATTGTCCGTAGAACAGTAAATGATCCCATGTCGTTTGGCTCAAGCTCCATCATGAGTGTAACATGATTAAGTGTGCTGCCTGTCTTTTACCGTCATACGAAATCCATAACGGTTTGGTACACGGCATGAGTGGTTTGCAACGGACTGTTTGAATTCTGTCCATATTTTGTGTATTTCGGGTTTCCGTGGCAGTATTTACTAATCTTTGGTAAATATTTGATCACGCAGCTGTGACATGTGCATGATCACAACACAATTATTGGGACAAATCTGTTCAACCTTCGCTCGTGATTAGTCAATATTTGTCAGTAAGCGAGTAATGCAAGTTACCAAGATCCTCCAGTCATAGTCACAAATGAAACTAATTCCTGAAATTTCAGCTGATTGGAAAAACAAACATAGCAAAAGCGGTGGCTTGGTTCTTCGATAATAATAATCATATTGATAATAGTAACTCCAACAATGACATATTTACTATTTTCATTGATATTTTTCGATCTCCGTTGTCTCCGTTGTTGTAGATTCCTCAAACGCATGAAGATAACAATTATATCACATTCACGTGTTCAGCAAGTCCACTACAAGTTAGCTCAGGTACACGAAAAACCGTGATTATTTTGAGAAGTTGATTGAAATGAATTTCTGTTATCCTTTTTCTAGAGGAAATACTCTACCGCGGGGTACAAGTTTAGCATACCCCGGGGCGTTCTATGAAGATGCCACTCGAAAGCTGTCAAACCAGTGGTTCCAACGGTGAAGAAAGAAAGGAAAAGAAATTCACCTCGACCGGTTTGTGCAACCAAACAGCGGATACTCTCATGTGGTTTGGAAACAATTATTACCAACCATGAAGTTGCTCTGAAAAATCACTGGGTGCTCCATTTAGTTGCATCATCAACACTCACCACAAAGTGGAAATTCTGCTTCTGGAAAAATGACCACTGTCTTTTGGATGTTAAACTGTTCACTTTCAAAACCAAAGCAGTAAATTTGTGAAGCAAGCTTTCTGCAACTAGCCAGGATCACTTGACAGTTGACATGCGATGAATAGCTTGTCGTGTTCCTGTACCAACTGAAACTAATTTGACATGCATTTCACGTGACACCTAATAAGGGCATTTCAGAACAGCTTGGAATTTGATACAGCTGAAAATGAACAAATAATTTACATGCTGAACACCTCGTCGAATGGGAATGATGGTTAGTGAGTGGTTCGATATGAATTCTACACTATGTAACTTTTGTTTCATAAAGTCATTCAAAACGCACCACTGAGTCGATTCGTTGAAGGACAAAACAGACTTGCTCCCGCTTTCCCCGTTTTGTCTCAGGAATCAGTCACATCCCCCCTCCACTCAGTTCTGTACACCTGGAGGTTTGCAGAAAAAGTCCTGAACAGAAATCATTGCAACCCGTTGTTCATCAGCATCGTGTGTATCTCTGTAGCAAAATGAAGTTTAATTAATTACCTTCTCAATCGATTACTGGAGGCTTCCAGTTCCCTTGAGTGATCAGGAAGGCATAATATTCATGTAGAACTTCCACTTTCCGTAGTTCGATTCGTTTCGTGAAATGAACAAAAACTCGTCGAACATGAAATGCAAGCAGTTGGGAAGTGGATGGATATGTTTGATGCTTTTGTTTGATAGGCTTTAGCATAAAATGAGAACCCCGATGAACTTTACACCAGTAAGGGACGGAAATAATGATCCCATTGGTTGGTACGTGACGGCGCTAACCCGAATGATGTCACTGGGTGTAACGCTACTATCATGAGTGGTAAAAAGTGGTCTGTGTGAATCAAATTCTAACACAGCTTCTCTTGGCCACAGAATCCATTTTTGAGATACTTCGTTTTTCCTATCATTTAGTGGAGTGAATTTGGTAGTACATAGTTGCACAACTCCAGCTAAAACAGCGCACGATAGAGCAACCGACCAAATCGATCCGAATGACGCTCAGATGTGACAACGATCAGCATCAGTCAACTTTGGCACTTGCAAAGTGAACAAGTTACCACAATCTCTCTTTTGCGAAAGCCGAACGACAACTGCTTCAGAAAAAGCACAACTATAAAATACATCACTGTGTATCAACACCAGTCCTCATCTTGTAAATACCGATTAAATATAATAAGTTATTACAATTACCCGTTACCTTTCAAGTAAATTTGGCTATTTAATGAAGTCTGATATTTTCAATAAAGACTGGTCAACAATGAGATCCTTCAGCCAGTAGAAAGAGAAGTAGCTCACTAAGTAATAAAAATGATTGGTCGATTTTTTCGGGTAAATTTCTAAGAACGCTAATTGATACTTAGGAGGGGGGGGGTTCAGGTTCTGATAAGTTAGGTCAAGTCAAGTAATTTGTTTACACACCCCGATGGGTGAATATTCAGCCAGATGAGAAATGTGAAAAGTGCTAATTAATGAGTACCGGCATAATAAAGAACAGCCAACTCTAACGAAAATTGTAACTCGAAACCTGTTCGCGAGTGAGCTCAGATTGCAGAGGCAAGACGGCGATGAAAAAGTTGATGTTGTTCGTATGCGCTTGAGCATTTTTGAAACACTCAAGAGTGAATAAAAACCATGTGGAGTCAACGAATCAAGGTTTTATCCTTTAGATGAAATCCATAAAGACCATTAGTCTTATGAGAATTGAAATAGAAATATTCTGTTCAGCAACACGTCACACACCTGCATATAGGTCTTTTAAGTCGCATTCTCATCGTTATTTGCACACATGATTCAGGAGAACGTTCGATAATGCAAAACACGTTCTGTCGCAAAGTGGATGATTCCTCTATTACTGTTTTATCAGTTGGGCTTATTAAGATCCTCTTACGGAAATATCAGTATTAAGAGAACAAATCAATTCAAATGTCCTGCAGTTTACCGCGTGACTACCTTTTATAGTTTCAATTATTCTTCAGCAAATCCTACTTCAATACAATAAATGAGAGATTTGGTTTGCTCCATGCCGTGTTGCATGGCATGGAGTGGGGGAGCCACAATCATGCTCCTCGGGTTCAAGTCCCCTAAGGCGCTCGGTGACTTTGCACAGCCTATATTTCATAACAAATCAGACAAAGCAGCAGCGTGGCTTTCCCGTGGTCTACAAAGGTGAGTTGAGCGTCTATACAGTGTGATGAATAATTTCATAGAACAGTCAACTTCCTTGAACGGTTAGCAGGCGGATAGGTCGTCTCCTTAAAAAATTGCTTTACTGTTCACTTTTATCCACGAGTTCATGTATTTCACCATATCTTACTAGCCGAAAGACTTCCTATGGCTCTGATAAGATCCGATTTCAACGGAGTATACTTTTCTGTACGATGCTGAGGACCACCGAATTCCTTGTTACACGGGTTTCCTCGGATTTGTAGCCCACTCGTTGTTTTACCTTTACAAAGTTGATCGAAGAAATGTTGTTTGCGTATCTCATGCAGTCGGAATGACAGCCCTACAACCGGAGAAGGCGTTGTCTCTGCCCAGCAACACCTTTCATTATTTCCGAGGGAGTAAACAGCCAAGCCCCTAGGGTCCTTTATATTATTTATTTTCGAATCGGTGAGCAGCATGCTACTCCTAGTGATAATTAATTCACACGTGACATCACACCAAGGTGGCCTTATGAAGTCAACGAGATTTAAGGTCAGTGTGTGAATATTTGACTAATTATCACTCAGCAAAGAATCTACGGTGACACAAACTTGAAAAAAACCTTCAAAACCTTTCGATGTTTATCCAACTCGCCAAAAATAACACATTTGGGACGCCTATTCACCTTACAAATATATAGTTATGCACAAGGTCCTCGGACCAATCTAATGAGCACTGAATAGTTGCGAATGTAATCTGTCATGGTTGGAGATTTCCGATGACATTTTCTCAAAGACTAATTGATATAGGAGCACCATTCGAAAAACATGCGAGGTGCGATCGGCTATTTTTTGCTAACACCTCTTAAATCAAACTCTTTCAACGAAAGAGAGATTCTTCGTTGTACAGTACCTGTTATAGTGAAGAATTATTGAAGTGCTTTGTTTAGGTTATGAGAATTTTATGGTTAATATATATATATATATATATATATATATATACATATATATATAGTTGACGTTGCTTTACGAGTGTTAGATTCGTTGTACTCATTCCCAGCAGGGGTCATGTGGCATGTTTCGAGAAGGCTTTGAGATTCACGAAAAATTTAGGGTCCTAAGGCACGATGAGACAGGCCACGACCTACTGGATTAGAGGATAGCAAGACGCTCTTGATAAGCAATCAGTGCTGATTTGTGGTATCATATGCGACTAAATGTAGCTTTTTAGCTAGCTCTTTTAGCAGGACGGATAGTTGAGGTAGGTCGGAAAGCTTATCGCAATGCAGGATGTGTTCATAAAGCCCACCGAAGAACTCGGTTAGCTTTGTGCAAATCGGCTTGGGGTCGTAATCGAGAAGGTCGCTCCAGTACGAGCGATGGCCCTTGCGTGCAACCCCACCATTTTGTGGCTTACGGTGACACGGTCAATCTGGATCTACTCTTGACTCGAACAGTGCGAACGCCACTCGTCGGACCGGTGATTAGTACGTCTGAAGTTTTTGGTGACGAGGAACAAGCGAGGGTCTAAGCATAAGGCCGAAACCCGTTCCATTTTTCTGGACGGCTGGAATCTATCCCATAATGGCATCCTCGATGAGTCTTTTTCGATAACAGCTGACCAAATGTCGCATTCATACCCGCGACCAAATTCAAGATATCGGCTCGACTGGCTTTACATGAATGGTCGTGAATCCTTTGAAGAAAGCTAGCTTTGATTGTATCTGGGTTGCACTCCATGGGTGCATGCGTCGAAACGATAAACAGATTGCGTCTACCGGGTGGGTGTCTGCTTCCTTTGCAAGAATCCATTAGACTCACTGCTGATCAAAGACTGTTGACTAAGATCCGTTCTAGCAGAGCCACTTCAGCTCTCCGGATGAAAACAAAGTCGACTCCAGCAATTTCAAACCCTTGGCCGAAGTATCCCCAGGAAAGCACACGAGAAACTTCACAGAAGCAATTGATTGGGGACATCAATCGATTGAGGGAGCTGGGGAGTTGGAGGAGAGTCTCCCTAATTCAACACAAAACGATGTCAAGGGTCTCAAGCGTACTTGCTACACACGCCTGATATTCTATGCACTCCATGAGTTCTCATGTTGAAGGTAGCTATTTAATATATTGTATATTATATATATATATATATATATATATATATGTATATGTGAACATATATGATACATTATAATACCGTAAATCATTTTATATTATGTTATTATATAGCAAAGGTCCATTGCTGCCGTAGAGTGTCTGTGGCTAAGAGGCGAAGCGAAAAGTGTTGGTATGATCTGAATTCATGACATTAATATCCTAGATCCATTAAAATAACTTTCGTACAAAAAGAAACAGCCATATCGCCAGCACCGAGTGTAGCTGGATATTCAAATTCACCTACCCAATCTCAGATCAATCATGTAATTGGATTGCAATGTTGTCCGACGTTTGATCTTTTCCGCATATCGTTAATGTCAGCTCAAAATCCAATCGATATGTTTCTCACGTCTTTGATATTAGCCCCTCCAGCTCCCCAAAATCTGCATCTTGTTCAACCGAGCGGATTTATCACCGTCACCTGGCCAAGGCACACGCGGTCATTTACCGTGAATCTGAAACCTAACTGACCAGACCAAAAGGACCATTTGCAACTGCTCGATGCGCACCGCATCACACAGCTTTAGTCACACCTAGCTGTCTCGGTACCCATGTTTGCTTGGCCCATGGCCGATGTGAAATCTTGGTTCCTAGGTGATTCCCTCACTTGTCATTATTGGTTCTCACTCTGATATTTTCACATACAGGTAACATTTGAATAAACATTATGCCATCAATTCGTGAAAATGATTTGACTTAAAACGTGCGCAAGTGTTCACCAGAAGCTGATAGGAGCTTTACTGATTATTTGTCTGTCCATACTTTAGAAGTGAAATGATGCCATTTAGTTTCTCCGTTCAGACCATAACAATGAGGATTGTATGAGGAAAATGGGTGGAACCATAATGACGAAGTCTGTGAATCGACTGGCGTACCAGCACATTCGCAACCAGCCACGCGATACAGAGGCATAACGCAGTCAGTCGTCACGCGTATCTCGCCCCAAATTACCCAAAAATTTGAAATCTTATTGATCCATACTCATTTACTGAAGTAAACTCAGAATATGATAACTGAAGATGCAGTATGTCATGTGCAAGGATCACCGTACGTCCGCCGGAATCCCTTGTGTTCGATCTGCAAGACATAAAGGAAAGAAAATTCCCTAAGCCCATGAGCTCAGTAAGTGTATCAACAGGATCCTACATTTATAATAACCGAACACCAGCATGGTTGTTAACAGCCAGCTGACTACAAATGGTAAAATGGACTGTATGTCAAGCTTCTTATTCTGAAATTAGGAGTTAAAGGTCAAAAGATCAAGCTTTCCTAATCAGTGACCTTTTAGTTTAAAGGTCCCCAAAGGGTTCAAGGTCAAGTCCGAGGCTATATTCGGACGCGGACAGTGGCCATCACCATCGCTTTGATGCTGTCAATCTCATTGGCGATGAAATATTCACGACCTAAAGACCAAGATTAGTATGATCACGAGCTTGAGAAAATGTTTAACCTAAGTGAAAAGAAATATGAGGATCTAAGAACGTTGTGGACCTGAATGACTGATTGGTGCTTATAACAAAACCTGATGATAGACAAGATAAAGTTCTCTAGAATCATAATGTGAGTCACTGCAATGTCAGGGTTCGAATCACCATTGATTTCCATGGAAGCACTGTTGAAATTCATCATCAGCAAAGCACGTCCACCGAGCCCACGATGGGACTCAAACCCGAGATGAGCGACTGTGAGTCGACTACTTTTCCACGGGGCTATCCGGGCTGGCTCTCAAAGGCTTATTGAACTTTTAAACTACTTGATGCAGTGCCCTTACACCACTGGCTTTGAAAGATAATAATGAATCATATTATGTAAAATCTTATCTGCTGCTACTTACACTTTTATAGTAACCAAACTCTGTTGGGATGCCTTCGTTGGATAAAATAGATATGCACTGCTGAGGATTCCTATCAAAGATGAAGCAGTGTTAGCATGGCCTCCCGAGGTGAGTTCAGCGTTGACACTGTATGATGAATCATTTTTTGAGAAATCTAATCTTCTAGTACACATAATCTGAGAAATCATCATCCCAAACTCTAGGGGGACAATCCTGTTTAATTAGCCGAACCCCTATTCGGCCATTTAGTCCGAGGGTGTTCATACGAACTTTGCAAAACCAAGTATCATATCCGAAGTAGTAGGTTTTCACTCAAATGTGGCAAGTTTCGGATTGTCAGATAGCAGTAACTGCCGTGAATTGGATGAAGAACTATCTACCAATTTTCATAAGCATCATATTAAGCGCTGGCCACGAAAAATAGGATGAAAAGCGCTTGGAGTCACGGACAAGGCTGTTCACGACTGGATCCAACCTTATGAAATTTGTATTGCATACATGGACAACCCATTCGACTGTCTGTGAAGCAGCTCAGTACCTCTAATGGCCCGGATAAATGCCAGCACACAGTGGTGATAGGATGAGCAAGTAGATCGGGCCGAGATCGGGGGCTGGATACAGTTGTATAATAAAGACGCCACAGCTTAGCATAGAACAAGCAATATCTGAGGCAAAATCAGCATAATGCCATTCCTTGTGAAGCTGTTGCATGGCATGGGTAATGAAATACAATCAAGCTAAAACGTTCAAAATAACCGGTAAACTACGGCTGGTCCTACTAATGCATTAGGCGAAATACGGATTGCCAGTCAAGCGCTACTTCGTTAGAACAATCAAAGAAACGATTGATTTTAGCGAAACTGATCATAATAAACCCATTTTTCTCCGAAAATACTAACAAATCAGTGCTAACAAAAAGATAATTCAAAATGCTAACGGGTTGGCTTTTAACTCACTGAACTGCTCAACGGTCGAACTCAAAATAATTCAAGTTCCCAAACACAAATCTAACGTGCGAAACAATCCTGAAATGGGAAACGTAAAAATTGTTTCTCGCACTGTTGGTTCAATGGTAAATGAATCTGCCAGGAAGAGACGACGGTTGGAAGTGACAACAAGGACTAAATTTCCGCTTTTTGAGGTAGTTTTTGAAACAGCGATACTCCTTCAAGTTTTTAATATGTACTTCAGAGCACTTCATGATTCACTGCTCAGAATGCGGGACAGCGTTTGAAACTTACACTGCACATCAAGTTCGCCTTCAGAATTCATCCTTAAGGGGATGCGGCATATTTTACAAGTGACGAGCATCACCTAGTTTTGTGTGTGTTTGTGTCTGTGTGCGAGGTTCCACTAATCTATGTTGATAGGACGAACATCATTTTTCGATCATGGTTCCAGTAAAACTGGATCCATCTGGTTACAGTCTGGACCTTTAGAATAGGATTACACAGTTAATCTCGTTTTTTTTAAACCACCCCTATTTTTGATCAAAAAACTTGTAATCCACAAGCATTTTATTTGATTTGCATGCGTTCTACTAATCAACCATATCATCTTAGATTCTATGGCTACCCAGAATCACGTGAGCATCTTGGGATTTCGGAGACAACTGTGCACTTCCGACAGAAATTTACTGAAAGTTATTGCGTACAGATCGAACGGCCTCAAAAGTACAACGCAATGTACACTAGGAGTGCAAAGTTCTTTTCTCGCCCTGAGTGAAAACATCGTGTATTCAAAATGATTTTCAACAGTAAGTGGGCAAATAAGTACTGGCTATCCCGTTCATCCAAGCAACAGTGATAGCTACAGTATTTTCACTAGTAACCAACTAAACGAGGTGCCAAATTTGGACAAAATATTCGCACTGACTAAGGTGACTACTGGTTTGATCACACGGAGAGGTTTTCTCACAAAAAACTGCCAAAACAAAAGAAAGCAATCCCAACGACTGAAATTCTGAAAATGGAAAATTCCATAAGATAGTTTTTAGTTTAAAAAAAACCCTTTGAAATACCGGAAGTATTTAGTATTTTGAACAGGAGAGGTTCAAATAATTTACAACATAATTAAAACAACATCAGATTTGTTCTTTCGGAAAAGTGTCGCAGTAGATAGAACCAAGTTATATTTTCCGGCAAACGAAACTAAGTGAAGAATAAAATGAAGGAAAAGAACCCATTTCACTGTATTCTAACCTACCATTTGAGTTCGAGATCATAAATGACTTTGTTTTCCTGATATTCCTTCCGGATGAAGGAGCACCTACTGCGGCTTCATTATCGTGACCAGCATCCCACTGTCAAAATGTGCCCCCCTCTGCTGCGATCTTCAATTGTGATTGTTCCTTCTTATCCGGACGAATTTTCAGATCTTTTGATAAGGATAAAGGCTACCGACTGATGATTCTCGGTTGAGGAGGGCAGATAAGTGGTTTTTGACGTTTGCTACGGAAAAACTACCAGTTTCTAACAGAAAATTCCCAGAGTTACTTCCTAGATGCAAGCTTCTTGCAGTCCGGTCAAAATTTACTTCGAACTAACTTACTTCAAATCAGTTTCACAGTTACGTGAATAATGTAAATATTTTCAATATAAAGTTCACAAACCACACGAAAATCTCGTAGGTTTGCATGCATTCTCAACGAACATCAATGGAGCAACATGCTTCAGTGTTAAACAGCATCAGACAGTTCCTTAGACAACAACTCAGAAGGGATTTATTAAGTTACATTTGTTGATGAAACTGAATACAACGTTAGACTAACCAAGCTGACTACTCCACAGTTTTTAATCACCTTGGCCGAAGTTCAAAAGAACTCACAGAATTACTTGAAAACCCAATGTAGACACCTGGGTGACAAGCATCACGTTGCTCTGTTCGAAATCGGAACTGCTTTTCGTTTCAGTATCCAGCTGCATTGAAAAATACCTCTCAATAAAGGCTTTCAGGGAAATAACTACTAGTGCTTTATCAGTAGTATCACCAGGGTACCACGAAGTAGCTATATGCTAAGCACCAAATCCAAAGGCTTGTTGAAGTTTTTACGTCCCGGTCTCTTTTAGTAGTTTCTCTTAGATGAGAAAAGGTTTAAAACGAAAGAATAAAAACTTTGCCCTGTTGTTATGAAAACTACCATCTTCTTGACAAATCACTTTGGGAAGGTTAGCACTATGCATGATGTGATTCATCATGCATTATCAATGCTCAACCTGCCACTGGAAGCCAAAAGAGCACTATGCAGATGCTTTGTCGCTGGTTGGAATCATCGGCAGTGCAAACTCACCGAGCTCCCAGAGGGATTTGACCCCGGGTTGAGCGATTGCGACGCGACTTCCTAACGGCCGGGCCGAGCGGACTACCTCACGGTCTCCTACTTCTTATACTTATGTGCTACATTTTACCTCACTTTTGAGACCAATCATGGCTGTCCTCGATCGGAGCCACATGCATCCCCAGCTCGCGGATACAAGCACGGCCACCAAACCAGTGATTAGTCGTGAATAATGAGGACCTAGGCTCACTGAACTAGCGGCCACGGACGAGCAGCGGCATTGCTTGAGGACTAGGTGTGGCTTCTCTTAGCCAGCGTTTTTTTTCTTCTTAAATACCACTCAAATCTCTTAATTGCACTGTGGGGTGGCTCATGCGCCCTGTCACCAAATATGACCTTTCCCTCTGCTGCCTTGTAGGAATGTACCAAGGCTAGAGATGCACCCTCAAACAAAACAGACCGGACTGGGCTACCGAACACCACAAAAATGCAGAACGGTGATGAGGACACCGCTTCCTACTTTATTCTCAAGACTCTCCATGAACTATTGTGAATTTACACGTTCTTATCATGCTACGGCCTCCTCTGTAAGCAACGCGCCTCTTTTCCTAGCGGTCGAGGTGACAACACAGCGAACTGGAACATTCTGCTGTAGAAAACGAGCACACAGCCTATAAGAATGTGAGGACACTACTGGATGTAGGTACCCAGAGTATTATAATGCGAACACTACATAATTACCAATGTAGACATTGCCTGCCTTTCAGAAGTTTGACTACCTTACTCCGGTACTCCGTGTATTAAGGTACCGGGAGTGGATACCTTTCATTGGCGCTATCACAGTGGGCTTGAGGACAACTCCAGACACCATGGAGTAGCATTCGCTATGAGCAAAAAGGCCAACAGTGCCCTGATTTCTTGGGGACCGATTTCTCCAAGGTTGACCGTGGCAAGCCCTAAAGACTCTCCCCAGAGACAGTCCGTAGTTGCTATCTATGCACCAGCAAATGCGGCTGAAAACAAATAAGATGACTTCCACAACAGATCGCACGATCTAATCAGTCTTGTTTCAAGCAGTGATACACTCTTGATCGCCGGTGAGTGGAACGCTCTAACAGGCTTCTCGGATGAGTACACTCGTCATGTCCTAGGAAAATTCAGACTTGGACCACATTGTGAGAATGAAAATCCCCTAGTGAATTCGGCCGATGCTACTAGATTTTTCATCTGCAACAAGTGCTTCCAACACCTCAGAAGACATTTGCTAACCCGGTGCTCGGACGATGGTCGTGCAGCGCACCATATTGCTAATATTATGGAGCGATCTCTTTGGGCTTCATCCGCAGACGACTGTAGAGCAAACCGGGGCACTGTAACAAGAAACACGACCGGTACTGACCGTGCCTTTTAAGTTCGGGCTGCGAAATCCATCTGTCTATGCGCCTCAAAGATATATCACCGAGCCGGATCAATGTTGCAGCCTTGGAGATACCAAAAGAGTGCAGAGCATTCTCAAACGCTATCATAGCCCGGCCGGATACTGTACTTAGCGTGCAGACGAATGAGTCCTCCTTGGAAGTACAGTGGAAGATGATCAAGTCGGTTCTCAAGAAGGCTGCTTGAAATGAGCTAGGGGGAACTTGAACATGTTCGCAACACGGGATCTCAGCGACCATTTTTCAAATTGTCGGCCAAAGCACAGGAAGTCTGAGTAGAGAAAAACATAGAATGCCGAAGACTGCACAAGAGGTCTTGAGCTCGACTAAACCCCTCTTTAAGCGTTATTGGGTGGAGGTAGCGGAGAAAATGAAGACCGCTTCCGGTGCTGCAGGTTTCAGCTAATTACATCTATTTATTGGCAAAGCTTCAAATAAGTGATAAAAGTCTCAATCGGCTCTTCTTGATGTAGCGGACTAGATTGTTCTCGAACAGAGAAGAATAAATGAACCTTGAGTAGATCATTTTGATCGGCTTCTGAACCGACTTTCGGGTCACCCCGCGGAAGTCCCATCTTCCTCAAACGTAGAGGTGGGCGATGTCCATTGCAGGCCTCCGAGTATGACAGAGATCATCAGGGTCGTCAGCCAAATGAAAAACATAAAAGCTACTGGAAAGGGTAGCATTCCACCCGAATAGTATGAGACCTGTTTTCATCACAGACAGACAGACTCCACTTGTTATTCCGAGCTATGTGGGAAGGAGAGACATTTCCAACGGACTGGGGTACCTCTATTATGTTGTCCATTCCCAGGGAAAGGGACAAGACAGTAGGCGAGAACTAGTGGGGGCCAGTTTGACTGACTTCTCTGCAAAGATTTTCTTCGTAATTAGTCGCTACTCAGTCGCTTCTTAGTTTGGACGGACTTTCATATCCAACCGAAGCAAGAGGGTTTTCGCCGTGGCAGAGGATATGTGGACCCAAACTTCAAGTTGCGTCGAGTACTGGAATGCAACTACAAGTTCCGTCAGCAAACAGTAGCCGGCTTCATCTTTTCCGGGGTTGCTTTTGACTCGGTGATTAATTATTGCCTTTGGGGTATACTGGAATCTGATGGTATTCCTGCCAAACTCTCAAGGATCCGGAAGACTTACTATGCCTCCACTAGTGCGCTCGTTCGAATTTATGGTGGGGAATCTTCTACGTTCGCAATTAGTTCCGGAGTTAGACAGGGCAGCTCTCTCACCGGTGTCATTCAGCTATGCAGTCAACTGGATAATGAACAAAGCCTTGGCTAATAACCCCAATGTCTAATTGAATCCAGCCATGCGCTTCTCCGACTTGGAGTTGTTGTGCTAAGTTATTCTCCCGCATCACTTCTGCTATTCCTGGACCAAGTGGAATACTTCCCAAAGACTACGGAACTTGAAGTCATTACAGCAAAAACAAAGGCTTTTTCGACTTCTCCCGGGCCGTTAGCTCAGTATATGTCCATCAGTGGTCAGACATTCGAGCAGGTACCGTCGTTTTTATACATGGGGTCAGATCTGCGTCCGAATGGTTAGATGAAGGGGTAAGCACTGCCAAGGCTAAATGGGCACGAAAAGCTTTTCCTCCGCTCCGGCTATGCCATGGTTATGGATGAAAATTAGCTTTTGAATAAAGATTCGCATCTTACCTGCTGCTATCCGACCCATGCTCATAAACGGATTTGAAATCTGGCCACGGCTAGCTGATGATAACAGGAGGCTGGAGGTGTTCAACCACTGGATTCTGCGCTAAATTCTTCGTCTACATTAGCAGGAAATGTTATAAAAAGACGAAATAAGGGAGAGATGCTTTGACACTGACCAACTCTCAATCCACCTCTATTGCCACTGCAGCCTGCAATGGATGAACTGTCCAGACAAACACTCTGCCCTGTTCCATGCACGGGATGTCGCTGTCGCTTTGGTGGTCAGCAGAAAACGTGGTTTAGCACCATCACAAAACACACGGAGCTCCTCTGACAACATGCGATCTATGGTCTGCAATTCTGGGAAAAAAACTAGGTTACCATTTTCGCTGAGCTCGCATCTAACCGCCGCACACGGTCGGCAATGATTCGCGATACTCACGGGGTAGACTTATCCCCCGGGGCAGGATATAGTCATCTGAAAGTAAAAGTAAGTTCTCCGTGGCCCAACAAAGTAGATCTTAGATAGTTCGTCGTCAACATCATGAAAAGCAAACAGTTCGTATCAAACCGAGTTCACAATGGACGTGGAATTATCCTTGACTCTGAATGATGCATAATTAATTGATGGTAGAAGAACACTACCAGTTGTGTTTTTTCATTGATAAGAGCATTTATAGAGCATAAAGCGATTTGTTTTGATTTTGTCTGTATTGAAAGTTTTATGCCTCTCTAAGAATGAATAACTCACTTCACTCAAAGATGACGTGTTTGTAGAGATTATCCATAAAAGTATCATGCGGCTAATCTTCTGGTTTTGCTCCAGTGCAGACCATCAGTGATTTGCGATTGAAAGAGAAAATACCTAGTTCTGCAATCTTATTCTGCGTGTACTCATTCACCTGTTCCTATGTAAAACCGTACATTAACCACACGACTAGGCATTTGTATGAATACGAGTAACACCCGGAATGGTTGGATAGTGGAGTGACAGCGTCGTTCTCTAGCGCGGAGCCCTAACCTACGGCCCAGTCGAATCCTACAGTAAACGTGACCGAGGCTTTCTGTACCTTGCCTCAAGTCCGGTGTCGACAAGCAAGACTAGCGGAATGTCGCATCCCAGCCAAAGCTGGGGCAGTCCGAAGCAGCCTCCACCCCCCCCCTCCTTGTGCTCACAAGTAGTTTATGTATTCTTAAGCTTCCCTAGCTCGCGCTGCACCCTAAAACGGGTCACATATCGGAGGAAAAATTGTAAAATACGTGTGACACATCCCACGCCAAATATTGCCTCAAGCCTGGACTGCAATTTTGTCACCAGTAATTTCCACCGGTCACAACTACTTATCTAATTGGTTCAATCACCAAACTTGTCCTATTAAACAGTGGCATAAGCATATGGTCATAAATCACTCAAACGAGTTTTGTTCGCATATCTGAGTTCTCCAAATTTGCTCAGTGAAAACAATCAGACTATTAGATCATTGCGAGATCTAGCAGGAGGCGTCGGCCGAATAAGTCATTTTATTATCATCGTTCAGAATCGTTTGGTAACCACCCTCGTCGAAATCATATTCGAGGTTTCCGACAACGTGTAAGCACGTTGCTTTTTGCCGGATCAATACCCAACAGAAAAGATCCATCTAGTATTTCTGTTCCGCGGTATTATCATACCGTAACAGTTAGGAAATCATGAGTACGGGAAGTTCATATTTTCCCAAACGATCCCTTTATCTAAAGGATAGGGTCAGACTGTGTACCTTAAATGTTCCCGATGGCAGTAGACTTCTATTACTGCTCAGGTTCATGAGATAAAAGTTGGCAGCCGCGAAACCTCCTACTGACTAGGTAACAGGGGCGTAACTCATGCTTGGAAGGTTTTGTTCTTCGAGGGGGAATTGGCGCTTTCAATAATAATTGAATCCAAAACAAACCAATGTCATGGAAAAGAACCTTGTTTTTATTCAGAATGGTTGTTTGTCCGTTACGAAGAGGTAACCTATCTATAATTTCAGAAGTACACACTGGAATGAATCCCGAATCGGTGATACGCTTAGGAAGATGTTGTTGTAGGAGTGGAACATCCTAGTTTCTCGAAATTGATGCGAACGCAACACGAACGAAATAATCTACCTCCGGTACCTCAATGAACTAGGTATTTGTTTTCTGAGAACGGTTTATCGCCGCTGTATTTTGTTTCTCCAAGTCAAAACCAAAACTCAAATACTTCCACTAACTCGGTTTTCCGTGTAGTTTGTCGGACCTCTGCACCATTCGAAAATGGAGTAACGCATTAGACGTATCGGTGGTGGAAAAAACTGATCATGCCGCGCTTTCAGAGACAGGAACAGAGGACAAAGCAAAAGCAGTATATGATTTTCAAACTACTCGGAAAAGTCCCTTATAGAACCAGTCTTAAACATCCTAACCTAGTATTTCTGTTTGTCTACTCGAATGGGATAACAGGTGGCTTTGGAAAGTTCTGAAGTATATGATACCGATAAAAGGGGTCTTTCTTCGCAAGCTAAGTAAATAAACCGGTAATTTGAATGGTCTATTCACCGAACCTTATTCGTGGAAACCAGTTCACTTGTTCAATCTACTCTGAGCTGTGAGAACTGAAAAGAACAACAAGCTGTTATAAGAGCCTATTATGTGACCAATAAGCCCGGGGCAAAAGTATTTTTATTTCTCGATTCAGATCATATGAAAGTAAGCCTTTCGTTTTCTTTGGCTGAGAAAGACTTCTTTTCTTCTTTTACAATACAAATTATCATGACATTTCTGTGCGATATTTAAGCCCGTGGAAGAATTCCGATGGTACGTCAAATCAAAATGATGCACCACACCAGACTGAAGACAGTCGTGAGGAACAAGTTGCGTGAAAAAAAGACTTCTCAAATGTCACCGGGGTTGCCACATCCGATTTCGGGCTATTCCAATTAGTACGGATATGAGTGAATAGGTAGGAGGTACAGACTAAACAGAGTTGCTTTCTCGGACGAGTAGAAATTCATTCTACTAAGGGCATCATATTTCAAATATGTTTCTTCCCAAAGGACAAGAATGTTGAAGTGCTAAATGGGGGTAGCCTAAAACTGACTTTATCTGGTCACATTTAATAGCGGGTAAATTTGAGTTGGGACCAAACGGACCATTTTTAGATGAAACACATCATTACCGACGATTTATAAGTTGATCGTAGGTTGAGCGATGGAAATTGGGAAAGCTTGCGCTGGCTACAAGAAAACTCTGGTCATTCTTACTCAGTTACTCACGATACTAGCAAGTGTGACTTTCTTGTCCATTCCTGACACAAATTAGGAATATACCGGGTAAGCAGTGAAATAATTCAACTTGTGACTTACTTCGACAGCCTACGCATGAAATTATGATATAAGCCAAGCTCATTGTTCTGAGTGAGTCATATGTAAGCATTGTAGGTGGACGGGTTGCTGAGAGACATTACAGTCTTGATCACAACTCTATCGATTTGTTGTTAACGTGACTGCTTGTTTGTCGTCAACCATGGGCGTTTCCAATAATGTCTACATCATCTCATTGTTTCACTCAATCACCTCACATTCAGTTCTCTTTTTGTAGTTCGACCATGGTAGTCCTCATTACGGCCTATCATAATCTGGTCTATAGACAACAATTCTGCCCGGCCATCGATATATATTGCCGACACATTAATCCGGGTACGCAATGGTTGAAGAATGTCGTAATCCAAACTGAATCTAGTCGTACAGTCACCAAATTCTAGAGTTGCGCCAAGGATGGAAATAAAAACGTCCCATTTTAGGTCAGTTGAATTTGGGCAATCCCTCGTTAAGGGTGGGTGAGTGAAAATTTACTAAATGCGTATGCGGAATAAGATGACACTAATCCGATGTGGTTTGAGATCGGAGCTAGGCCATGTGAATCAAGAAAGTTGAAAGAATTAGAATAGGCTTCATGCGATAAGTAGTTATTAAACGAAGAAATTGGGAAATTGGGAAATTGGAAATTGGAACACCAAGAACGAGATCAGAGTTATTTTTGCTTCAACAAAGAAGTGAGTTGCAAAAGGGGTCTAATATCTTACACCCCTGAACTTCTCATTTAACTTGCTTTGCATGTCAGTTTTGCCAAACTGAAAAGCTCACACCCAGAGCAAATTCCATACTGGAAAATTTGGATTGTTCAGCTTTTCTAGTTATGAGAGAATCCGATGTGTCGCACATATCAGATACCAATGACACACGAACTAAGAGCAGATCGGTGGTTTTTCACTCAAAGCATTGATAGATACCGGGATGAATAGGAGGTGAATGTACGAAGCCTGGTGTTTGGGCATCTACTCCGATTATAGGTATTGTCGAAATACACCGGAAAACTTTTGTATTTGTGATTGATTCCTTTTTGCTGAGCTCGTCCTAGCATAGCACAACACGAGGTTGAAAACCAAAATTCTATTGAAATTGATGTCAGTCAGTTTAGATCAGCTATGATCCGTTGACGATTGGAAGTATCTGTCCTTGTTCACCATATGATAAATTAGTACGAAGTTTAGAAGACCAAAATTAGTCAGATGGTAAATGACTTATTGTTAAATTAACGATGGTAAACTTTACAACGGGTGGATTTTTTCATCGATAAATAAATGCAAAGCCTACAAGAAACGTTTGTTTTCTCTGAATTATCAGTCATTTATCTGCCTGCCAGACAGAAGGAAAAACGAACCGAAAGTGCATGAAGAATACTGTTTTCTAATAGTTCATCAGCCATCTCGCAGCGGGTGGTATTCCCAACAGAGAAAAACATTTGGTTAATTTCCAACATGTGACATCGATTTCAAGGTCGAGTGAGTACAACTCGCTAAATATTCATTTTATTTACGCTGCGCTGAAGAAACACACCGAAAACCGGAAAGTTAACCTAATTTATTAAAAAGTAGATGGATGACATTCTGTGAGCCTATCGAACAGTTGTTTTTCTGATAAGCGTATTCCTATCGTTCTTGTGAATGACGGCATGATTTTCTCACTATTCACGTAAAGTCCGAAAAACGAATGCAAATGACTTCAATAACGCTGTTTACCGCATTGGAATAGAAATAACACCAGAGAGCAATAAGTATTTCTTCTGGAAGGAGACTTCACGAGTCTTTGGAAACAAAGTTGGAGAAAAGTTAGTTTCTCTAGTGTTTATCTGATCTGAAAGCCAGTATTTTATGAATAACAAGGTTGGCTAAGTGTTGTAACCATGACAATATCTGAATAGTATTTACTATGGATTTACTTTGAACTGAGTGTGATGTGGACAAGTGGACTCATGAATACGTCGGTGGTAAAGAACATTTTTGAAGAAATTCATGCTCGTGAGTTTGAGAATGCACGACTCACCACGTTTTTTGAAATGTGCTACACAAATAAAAGAGCAACCTTATTGATGATGAGTTTTTAAAGATATCCTGAACAACTCGAAATTCACCATGCTCAAATGCAGAAAGTTTCCTATCTGTCAGATCGGAAGTTGTTCTTGGAAAAGTGTCATAGTGTAACATGATGTTTCGGGTCATATTTCTCACAGGGCTGTACATCTTATAGAAGTTGACAAATCTATCCAGTTGGTATAAAAGTCTATACCAGAGAAACCACTGAAAAAATCAAAGATTCATTGTTCACATTTTTGTAAGTTCATCCCTGTTGTCCAAGGAATAAGTAGTCTCAGGTAGTCTATGAATATTAGACAACTTTACGAGGGTGCAACCACATATGTTGGAGGATGATTACTTTGGAAAACCCTACTATCTAGATAATTTCGACTATATTTGTATTATGATAAACAAGCGTGATACTCATCTGGGAACAAGATGCCCACGGTTTTTTCTTTACTGAACAGTAAAAATCAGGAACCGCTGGGATTATGAGATTACCAGTAGTACGAAGTTGAAAGTTAAAACGGTTATAACAGGCCATGATGAACACAGACCGGACGACTGTTTTCTCTGGGATTAATTTTCCGCCTACCAGAACGGATCAGAACACGCACGAGTCACTAGTTCATTCGTCAAACCATGATCGTGGAAAGGAACCAAGTCCATCTCGCCCTCTAAAGGTGGTCTGTCAGGAAATGTAGATACTATATCATAGCAGAAACCCACGAAGGCTATTCCCCGTGTCGCCAAACTGCATATAAAAATAGAAACTGCTCCCAGAAACTGCTTTTAACTGGAATATGCGAAGTACACTCCATCAGCTCTCCCAATAGTGTAATTATTTCCCTGTCCGTCTGAGGTAACTTGATTTGGCCTCAGGAGACGATGCATAGCTGGACGCATCTGTCAGCAACAAGCAGCCTGAATGAAAAACAGGGCCATCGGAGCAGCTACTGGCCCTGCTGCTACAGATCTTGCAAAAAGCCTGCAACTCATAGGAAACTTTTCCTAAACAGAAAATTGAGACTTTACTCGTATATGTGGTCCTTTCGGAATGGTCCTTCGGAATGACAGGTTTTCCTGCAATTAGCCAGTCTTTTCTCACCCGTATTCAGCCTTACTACATCACTTTTCAGCAGAGTATAGGAATCTCAGCCGATAACTACATTCAGCTGGAAATTATTATCTTCATAATTTAGTCACACACACTCGTTCGGCTGAAAACGCAATTCTATGGAAAACTCATCGAAAATCTGTCTTTTTGAACAATGTAATAAAAGATTCACCCGTTTTATCATCCTAATTTGTTTCGGATGTCTCTGATATAAATGCTAAATGCCTTCCATTTCATAACATAGAGATTGTGCGAGACCGTTGTTTTACTATCTCAGTTCAGTGGTTAAAACCCTAGCCTTGGAAAATCAATGAGGAGAGATTTCTCAACGGATTCTGTAAGGGATGAGCTTGTACATGTGTGCGCCAGTGCGTGTGCGTATGGCAAAGTGGAATCTCGTCCATCTTAAGATTGCCAAGGTTTCCTTTTTCGCCTTAGGAAAAGTTTGTGAAATATATATTAATACCCATGTTGAAGTTGTAGGGGATTGGAAGTTTCTATGAAATGATTCAGCTCTCAGAGCTCAATTCACTAACGAAATCCATAGGAAAATTATCCTGCTGTTCCATTCTAGCTGAAAATCCTCAGCAATGCATATCCCTCCCCACTGCTTCCCAACTGGGAATCTAACAAACTTTGCGGGTTGTCATTTGATTTGCTTCTGGTCAACACTTTGTGATATGGCACCTTAAGTTCGACCGGTGATGATCGAGTGGGTTCGAGCGTTTACCTACCATCTCGGCGGTCGGAGTCTCGAATCAGTCCAGCGATGGTCATTTTGATAGCAGACCGTGATCCAATGTTGCCCGGCTCCTTATTACACCTAAACATTTGGGTGGTTTTCCAATCCAAGTCTCAGGTTCTGGTGGCTTTCCTTCTTTTCCTAAGAGTAGAATAGAACTTCGAGGCTGTGGGATGTATCCTCTCAAATGCTCTCGTGTGCAAGCTTTCACTAGCTTTGGACTCAAGAAATTTTTCAACCAAACAGCAGTCAAATTTCATGATGATTTTTTCCGTTGCTGTCCGCCGGAACCGAAAGTAACAAAACACAATCTACAGAGATTAGTTACGAAGTCATTTTGAGTAGTGGTAGGAGATTCCACTGTGGATGGGATTACCAATATGGATAAAGTAGCGGTATACCTATGCTCTCACGGCTTCTCTCTTAGCTTTGATACCGGATCACGGTTCGTTCCGCGAAAAAAACAATCTGGAAGACCTAATACAAAAGTTGGTTTCTCTCTGGTCGGATGATAACTAAAAGATCATCATAGGTAATCAAAAGACATCGGTATCTGTGGTTCGAAACTCGAAGTCACCTGTCAGTTTCCTCCTCAAAACCCTCTGATAAACTACAAAGCTAACTTCTCGAAAATTTTGCTGTGTAGATTTTTAATGAACTGTATGAATGAAATGTGTTGTCTTATAAAGTTGGCCAAAATTTCTGTTTACAGAGCAAAGTAGTCATTTATTTCACACCACAGCGCTCACAACGTACATAATTATGTGCATATAACATATCGTATCGTAGGGGAATTTATTCGGCCTGTTCGCTGCTCAACAAAATTCTTTTACATCCTGTCGGTTTTGTGATGATAACACAACACTCCCGAAAGAGGATCGCGACCATCTGTAGACTGCCGAATGGTCAAAGTGACCGGTGACGGCAACTTCAAATCCGGGAAAAGAAGAATTTAAAATTCATCCTGATGACCTTTTGTCTGAAGCTGATCATCCTACTTTCTTTGGTTTTATTCACAATTAACAAGAGAGACCGCAGGTCGCAAGAAATCCTTTCTTTCGCACTCAAGTGCGCCGGCAAGTAACTACGTACTCGTATATTCGGCTCAGGTCTATCTATGCGTAGTGAGTTCTGTTTGATTGATACTGTCCGGGGTGAAGTGTGGCTAACATAAATGCCGCATGTGCTTACAGCTGCGGGGGCATTTGCGTAATTGCTAGCGATATTGATCAATTGACCAAGGGTTGCGTAAGCGCGTACCAACCTACGTATCCGAACTGAAAACATCATGCTGCTTCCGAGGTTGATATTGTAACGTGCTACTGATAGAGTCCAGTTCACCAACCCCTCATTCTAAAGCTTCTACAAGTTATAGTGTTTCGGACACAAGAACTGCTCCGGTAACACAGCGGGGTACAAGCAATACCAGTACCGATGTGTGGGAGAGCATTACGGCTGTTATACTTCAGAAGACGTGCCCGACGAGCAATCGCCAGTTTAAAACCATGCATTCGAACAACACTAACAGTGTTCAACCAAAACTAAACTGTTAATTTGTTTCAAAGATATCCATTACTTTAGGAACCGGTCCAAATTTGGTCGGAGAAGGTAATACCGAGGTTTGTATGCCTTGCGTTATCGGATGTTTGACTCACAGGGGTTCACTGCTGGTTTCAGTCCCACAGTGAGCCTGACGGATGTGCAATGCTGAGGATTCCCAGCAAAAATAGAGCTGCTTTAAAGTGATTCTGTGGTTCTCACTGTTAGCATTCTGCACGATAGATCATATTAGGCAAAATACAATTACCGAATACGCATATTCATATAGTGAACATGCTATAAAAATGCACACTTCACAGTAATTTTTTACTACAAAGATTTCAACGATCGTTCCATTTCACTTGCATAGTCCTCCTGGAGGCTCACTTCCGCTAATCGTTCCATTTCTTCTTCAGTGTCAACAGAGTTCAGTCGTTTTTGAATTGCAGAGTGATCAGAAAGGCAAGCGACCTTGTTCTTCGATTGGGTTCACGGCCTTGCTTGTCTCAGTGCCGCCACGCGATGGCCATATATCTATGCATGTTTATCAAAATTTGTCATCCTCTTTGCTTTCTTCTGGACAGTATTTTTTCCGATCATCCCTGCCTTTGAATCCGCCATGTTTATTAGAATTCCAATACAAGAATGCACTGGGTATGCAATGCTGATGACGGCAGGAGTCTAACACATTACCTTGAGAATCAATTTCCAAGACTCTTCAGTTAAGATTGAGGAACCACGTGGGGACCTAGCTGGCTGCGACTTCTAGAGACATGGGTAACTTGCTTATCAGCTAAAATTTGCATATGCTTTGCGCCTAAGCCACAACTCTGCGTTGGATGATTCACCAGGCTTCTGGTTTTGGTTTGTTACAGAACAAGTAAACATACAAGTTTTTCCATCACCCTGTGGTATTAATGTCCCGGTCCAGACGGTGATCAACCGCGGTGTGTCCAGCATCCACCGAGCCGCAAGCGAAATCGAATAAGCGTTTGCCACTGCAGACGCCTCACTTGTTAATCTCCAGGACTTCCTGGGTTAACTTTCCTTGGTAAGCTTTATTATTTCAGCACTTCCAGTTTTGAGTTACACAATTACGTGGGCTTCTTTTCCATCTAGAAGGCGACAGGTTGACTCCAAGGATGATGGAACCCCAGAATCAAATTTTGTGGCAGTGATTCTGCTACATAAGTAAATATGAATTCAAGATTCTCTTAGTCAGCCTAGACGGTCGATTAGAACACTAAACATATACTTTTTCTCAATTTCGACTTCATAGCTTCAAAAAAGCAGCAGGTTGTGAGATTATTGTTTGATTGTGGCTAATCAGTACCTAGTTAAACAAATAAAGATGATTCCATATACCAAAAATAAATCGATTACGAGTGATAGCGGAAATAGTTAGGATTCAATTCTCCTATGGACCTCACATAACAGGTTCATCAAAAACAATCCATTTTTGCGCATTTCGATAGATTTTGGGTAGCCGATGTGAATCAGATGACAGACCTTTCTGTGGATCTTCCGGGTGGCTCTGAGCTATTCCCCAGTTGATGTATAACCCTCTTGGTTTTATAAATTCATGCATTGTTGCTTTCATTTGTTTCCAAGGGAAGGTCTACATTTTCAAGTTTCACATTATCCTGCTTGTGCTATCTAGAAGGTTATTGTTTAACAACATTCGGTGTGTCATTTTAAACCCAAGGAATCCGAAATAAGTTATATGTTTGAAAAATCATATTATTCTACTAATGGCAATACCGACTACGTACGAAGCCAATAACTTTTAGAACATATTCGAGAAGATCACTCAGCCTAACTGAGAGCAAAATTCTTTCTGACAACTACCAGTAAAACTGCAATCAATTTTGGATACCAGACCGCGCTTGATGAATGAATGCACGAGATGCGTCTGGTTTTCCGCATGCTAGAACAATATGTGACTGTCTACTTTCGCACATCCTTATGACCAAATCACGACCATCAAGTCCTTTGATACGACCTCTACTGGCGATCACTCAAATGAAAAGATGCCAATTCAGAATGGATCGCTTTGGCGAAATATGTGCTTATTAGTTAGTTTATGCAAATTTAAGCGAGAAACAATTTGTCAACGTCTCCGTGTACTCGTTTTTGTCTGGAAAGGATGTGAGATATGTGTCACGTAATTTGATTGACTACGTTGAATTTAGCCATCCCCCTTTCATTGATACCTTTCTCATTTCTGTCGCTTACTGAACCTAGTACCGCTGATTGTGATTCTATTTTTCGGAACGAGCATATTATATCGCCGAAAATGATTTCAAAAAACCTACTGGTCACAATTACGTTCCCTTTGATTTGGAACATTTCGTGCTGTAACTCGTAAAAATTTCATCGATGACTTTCAATTCAGTGATTAGATCGAATAGTCACCAAGCTTTTAGAAATCGTCAACTATGAATCATGCGAAAGCCGTTTATCGACGCTGAGACTTCTTCCTTCATAATGATAAAACTTATCCATCATTATTTGCTTGACCCATGCAATCCTTTGTTTACATTTTAAGGGATATATCATCCATCCGTTTCAATTAGATCAAGGTTCTACGTGTAACAGAGAATCAGATCGAATTTTCTTAGATGATTCGTGCAGTACCAAAATAATTGATTGTGACTGGCATCCCACGAGATCCCAACGAATACCTGCCCACTTCAGCCGACAGAGTATCTATGATGCAATTTACTGTGTCCAATTCAAAGCCTCGTGTTAGTTGTTCAGTATCTCTTCCGCGGATCTGCACAGGTTAGTTACTCTGTGTGGACGAACTAACAACGTGCTAGATTTATTCTAAATATTCATTCCGGCGGAAAGGATTTATCCAGACTCAACTACAGCTATCATGATGTCTCTCAATTTTCCTCCCATTTCCTTGGAGAAGATTGAACCACATTTCCATCCCTCATGTACTTGAATGTGTGGGTATCAAGGGCATTTAAACAGTGATATGTGAAGCAGAAGTGTGCGTACATGATTATCAAGCATCAAAATGAGTGTCAGTAAACTGATTGTTATAGCAAAGGAAACCTGATAAGGCCAAGAAATAATCATTCAGGGAGTATCCCGAGTTTATTCCCCAGTATGGTTTCCCCATCCAGTGGGGCAGCTGATAATTTATGAAACATCCGGTAATTGTAGCTGGCTGTGAGCCTCCCAGTTTCTTCGATAAGTTAGTGAGATTACCCTGCATCGAAATAATAATTCGAAAATGAAACTTTCTTTGGACAAACACCCCATGCAAATTCTTGCCTCATTCGATATCTGATTGTCTAGCTGCCATTACCGATCACGAAGCTGTGGAAAAGTGAACGAAAATGCTTTGCGTTGGTGGTCGTTACTATCAAAGGAAAGGGAAAATTGGAAAGTGACCAGCTGTTAGCGGAATCGATAAAATTCAATTAGAAGAACCGTTCGATGACTACAACTTTGGGTTTCATCCACAAAAGCAAACTGTAGCTCCCTGTCGGTGCGCATTCGTTACGCCAAAAAAAACTATAAAGCAAGCTGTGTGAAATGAGTGGTCGTCGAGCGTCTCAGTGTGAAAAGCCTGTGCTAAAATTTCCATCATTATGGGGCTCATCTTCAGTTTAAATGACAGTCTGTTTCATTTTGATGAATTTCTACGTTGCATGCAAATACGAGGTAAGCCCATCGACATGTGCACTGTGTGTTACGCTAAACATTCACAGCCTTAGTGTATATTGGTGTACTACTTGCGAACCTATACCTTGGAGGATTGAAAGCAAACGGACAGCATAAAGATCAACGTCAGTGATGGGGCATAACGATCATGCTAGAAACCAAACGGGAAACCCTGTGTGTGTTTGTGTGTGTGTGTGTGTGTGTGTGTGTGTGTGTGTGTCAAACACATCTCATCATGGCAAAATGGTAAATTCGCCATTAGGTCGTCGGTATTTTAACAATTGGGCGATAGTACTGTTTTGGAAGCTAATGAAATGATATGAAGTAAAAGTTATTCTCCTTTGCTAATAGATAATTTTACAGATTTTGGTAAGTCGTATTTGGAATAAATTCTTTAATGAGTATGAAGGACACGTCCAGATAAAAATCATGAACGATGTGGAATGTTTCATGGGTTAAATGGGGTTTCAGACTATACTAATCAATATTTGTATTTTCAATCATAATGTAAGCTCACGTACATATATGCATTGCAGTCGGATACGTCTGCTCAAAAGTCGTCCGATCTGGGCTGTATGCAATACATCAAATTATATTCAAACAGATGGACAGAATGTCGTGTGCTTTCGGAGAAATACATATATACATAATACTGCCTATCAGTATGAGCGCTTGCTTAGGAAGCTACCTTAATCCTTGGGTTAGCAGTCACTTAGACACGAATAACTAACAGAAACTACAGTTCTAATTTATTCGTGGACTGTTCAACGAAGAGAACTCATTCACAATCCTTAAGCACCAAATTAGACCCGTGCAAAGAGAATGTTCGCTCCAGTCGCATCTCTTCAATCTCATTTGATAAAATGACTTTTGACTTGGACACAGTAAATTGCATCATAGATACTCTGTCGGCTGAAGTGGGCAGGTATTCGTTGGGATCTCGTGGGATGCCAGTCACAATCAATTATTTTGGTACTGCACGAATCATCTAAGAAAATTCGATCTGATTCTCTGTTACACGTAGAACCTTGATCTAATTGAAACGGATGGATGATATATCCCTTAAAATGTAAACAGAGGGTTGCATGGGCCACTTGAGTAATGATCGATATGTTTCATGGGTTTGGACGAATTATTGGTAATAAAGTAAAAATATTTTCCCAAATATTGGGGGGAATTGACAATAGTTATAGCGATGACAGGCAATGTGAACGGAGTGCCAAACTGATATTGGTGCACTTCGACTGTTGGTTAGTTTCTGAATGAGCTTATGAGAGAATGGCTGTTATGGGTTGAGGTTTCAATTTTTGCTTTTGAAATTTCTAGAAAGTCGGACTGACAGTACAGAGGTTTAAAGTGATTGTCATCTTTATCAATACGATTCGAAGCGAGCTAGAATAATTCTGTTGAACGTCTTAGGCATACACACTGCAGATTTATCACCGACGGATGAACATCGCTAGTACCGAAGTTATATGTGGACCCAAATGGCTCCGCCGTTTAAACAAATACAACCGAAAGGCTTCTAAAACTATGGTTTACTATTACCTTCTGAGAATCATAGAATTGAAAACTTGACTTCAAATGGAATGCCGTTAGAAACTGAAAAGTCGTTAATTTGCAATAACTACTTGCAATGCTGATACTAATGGTTACACGTCGCATTTTCCAGAAGATTCGAACTTCACTTAAGTCGGAGAAAATATTTCGCCACAGATTTCTGAGAACGTGAATGCGTTCCCAATCATTACGGTCAAAATGAACAAGACAGGAGGGAAATTACCAACCATGTACGTAAAGGATTCTTGGTATGTCGGGCTTTAAGTGCACTGACCCACGCCCCAGCCGGTATCGAGCGCCAAAATGTCATTTACGAAGTCTTTAAGATGAAGCAGAAGTCGTCAACAAGTGGCAGTTTAAATGAAAATTACATAACCTCTTGCTTGATTTCTTTACTGTTAGGCGTTGTACAATACTTCTAGAAAGGGACTGCAGCCAATCGGAGGTTGCCAGCTGGTAAAGTGATCCGCAGTGGCAGGAATCGAATCCGAGGTATGAGAATCCGAATAGCAAAACAATGATCCTTTTCACCATCCCCGATCATCTTTCAAAATACTACTTAAGGCAGAAAAATACGTTGTATGTTCATCTCCATTTTTACTTTACCATAGGGAAGACAAGCCTATATATATATATATATATATATATATATATATATATATATATATGTATGTATATATGCATGTTGGTTGCTAAGAGCTATACTGGTGATACGCTTCGGGATAGATAGAATTAATTCTAGTGATAAAAAATCATCCACATTCATTTTCAAATTTCCACCCAGTTGTGTTAGAAAAAAGACCCCTTTGATTTAGTACTTGGAGACGAAAGAAAACTTCTCCGTTTTTTCTGGGGCTAAGTACATGAACTTAAAAATTCGGTTCTGACGCCACCAGAAACATCATCATTCAAGAGTGTGCAACGCGTTGCTGATTGCCCGATTTTTATCGTTGAAAAATTGCAAAAGTTACCTTGAGTGGGTGGACAAAAAATCTGAACAGAATTATCAGGCGTAGGATGTTGGAAGTCGGTCATTATGACGTGGGGTCTTACTGTTGGAAGGAACCGAAAAACGTAGTCGTTCGAAGCACATTGCATACCATGAACACTTCCATTCCCACGAAACTACTGCCCTGGATTGTGATTTCGCTTCACTTGTGATTCTATCGGTTGAGTAATCCACGAGTAAATGGAAATGAAATAAATTTCCGGAGACTCCCCCATTAGTTTGTGAAATTACCGTTAGCTGGGGATGCTGTTCAATTCCAGTTGGTCGAAAATGATGTCGCAATCAGAACAGCCGTCTTGAACAGAAAGAGACTTGTATTCCATGGCCATGGTCGGCCAAAGAAGCCTGATGTGAATTGCTCGTTATTTAAAATGAACAAGTACAGTCCTAGAACTAATTAATAGAAGGTAGTGGTTTTCAGTGAGCCCAAGACATGTTACACGTCATAAGCTTATGTTAAATTTTGCTCAGAATGGGTCACTTTTTAATGTCCCATTAACTTCGATTTATTGACACTGGTAATAAATAATTCAATGTTTTGTTTTTCCTTACAAAATCTTTTGAGCCGTAATTTGTGATTATATTCGAAAATGATACTCTGAAGTCCTAGATATTGTCGGGAGAAAAATCTTTTCAACGAAATTCACAGACATCGGCTCGACCAATGAGGTGCGTAGTCACCATTGAAGGGGGGTATTTCTCTCCTCGTCGATACGACCTAAGCCAACCATATTCCTGTTTAAGCCCAGTGATTTCGATGTGCAGTTACAACGGGAAAATACATTCTAGTCAGGCACTCCAATTCCTGAAATGTTCGACACCAGACTTTTTACAGAAATCACTCATTTATGTGGGTAAACTATAAGATCCGTATGGAGAAATATTCGAATCCTTTCGGCTTGGCCTGGTTGTTCAGCTAGAGGAGCACTCGCGGAGCTAAAGTGAGGATAGCGTCCACACTTGATTTCTAATCCTTCAGGGGCCAACGAATTTTAACATTTGAATCATCTCATGAAATTGTCATATCTGCCAAACTATGGTTCATTTATTGAGTAATAACAGCTTTGGCGTGGGATCACACATCATTGTGGAAGATTGGGTCAGGTCCAATTCGTGACCAGATACAACCCCGAGATTCGATTTCATTCTCTTTGAAAGCAATGGGTTGGGTCGTCATATTTTTTACAACCATTTGGGTGTGTGCTTCGACGATCATTGAGCCAAGCAGTGATCCACTCGGCCGGTGTATACTTCACCGCAACTGCAAGTGAACGGATAGAAAACACGTGAGACTTTACGATCAGCAAGACTGCCCGAGTAGTTTTGGAAGATTAATCCCCTAGTCGTCTGTAGCAGACGCACTTTTGCCACTGCCTACGAGTGCCGAATGACTGACTTAAAATTCATTTATTTATTTGATTAAACCAATGGTCTACTATGAATAACTAATAAATAAAAGCTTGCATCTTCTCGACTGTCTTTGGGTGTTCGTGTGAATATCTCAGCTTTTGGTGTGCTTTGATGAACTTTTCGGGATAGCCATTGGATAGCAACGTTCATTTTACAACCTATTCTGCTTTATGCCTTTCAGCTAGTAACCAGGCATCCGGATGGAACACTGAAACGTATTATTTATAGTAAAGCAACCTAAGGCTGAAGGTGTTTGCAATCCTCCAGTTTCGCACTGATTGCCAACAAACGTGGACTAGTTCGAACTCACTCTAACTGTAAGCAGAAAATCTGCTGAATTCCTAGATATTGTCAAAAAACTGTTATTCAGCTATACTCACAGACATACGCTGACCCTATAAGACTTTAAATCACCACTAACGACGGTGATTTCCCTACCGATCGATCCTTTATGTCCGATTATGTTCCTTCTCATGCTCAATGATTTTGGCATGCGAGTTCAATGGGAAATAGGTTCAACACATTCACTCTAATTCCACGTGTCTAAAATGTTTGGCATCAAACATTTATAAGAGCTTGGAAAGGAATGCAAATCGTACTGATGATATCCATTATAAAGCTTGGCGTGAGTAACTCAACATAACACCTAACAGCCCAGTCGGTCGTCAAGCTCAGGGAACCTGTGTGATATTATTAGGTCAAGTGCAACGCGAAAGATTAGATGATGTCTGTCCGGCAAATAAAAGATAAATACGCGTGCAATAACAATATGTTTGCACTGGACGATGGGCATTTGTTTAGTAACCCACCAGTGTTAGCAAAGGAAGGACTAATTTGTCAACACGGGATTTGGAAGATCATCAAGATCGCTATCTCTGTGTATAGTAAGACCGAGTACATCCTGAGGTGCTCTTAGAATGCGTAATTCCTTTGCCGCGCAACCCGTTATACACAAGGGGCAGGTTCACTCCTCTGCGTAGATATGTCAGATAAAAATATGGTTATTTCGATTCGTTAGGCTCCTTAAACAGCACTCTCTCGGCAGCAAGAATCATTGAGTGGACGAAGAAAGACAGAAATTTATTCGTTTTTGGTCTTCAGAGTGAGGGGAACAGAAAGTGGTAGCCTCGGAGAAGTGTAGTCCGTAAGTGCTTGTGGGGAAAACAGTACACATTCTGCTGATATTCTTTCCACCTCGCTATAAACATAAGTTAGCTGGTCATCTGGCCTGAAGGGTAAAGCATACGTGTAGCCCGGACACATCATAACAGGAGCTGGAGTATATAGGGAAGATTTTAGGAAAAGCGGATAAGCACATCTGGTTGTTTGCAGTGCCCGGGCGCCAAATAAAACCGAGTCAAATTGCGCACAACCAAACGGAGGAAAGAAATCATCACAGTTCTATTCGAAGAAAATGGGCTTTTGGAAATCCTGGAAAGATAACTGTCAACAGTCGTAGCCAGGTGCTGTCTAATAGCCTTTGCCATGGGTTTATCCAGATTAAAGTCATTCATCCTTCTTAGCACGCTCTTGACCGCTCGCGCTTCAGCCTACGTCTTGTTGGAGACCGAAACAACCCAAAAGACAGTCATCTGGCGCAGCCGCTACTGGACGATAACCATGGACCTGCTTTCCACCCAGAGTTATCCACCGGATTATCGATGTAGTCAAATTCTTAAGAACCGGATCAACGATGGAATAAAATCAAGGAAGGGCTGTTTGAGGATGCTAGTTCCGTCCAAGATTCAAGAACCAGACACACACAGTGATGATGGATGTCTGCTTCCTCAGTTGCACGGTTAGATGAGGGCAAATCGATTTCTCCGGAATCCAGATACAATGAGGCACGGAGACGCCTTAAACGCCAACAGATTCGGAGCTTAATAAACGACCCTAAGTAGTGGTGGATTGCAAAGTGTACGGAGATGGAAAGAGCTGCTGCGATTGGCTACAACTGTAAAGTTTTCCGTCTAATCAGAAATACCGGTCCGTGAATGTCAGACTTTGGAGAAGTGATCAGAGAGGAGAAAAGCTGTTGATTTAGACCGGGAGCATCGTCTGGTTCGTTGAGTGGAGCATTTTCAAAAAGCAGTTTAACTGGTCTCTATCATAAACAGGTAAGATGGGTAGCATGACCGTTGGCTTTCTGGATGTAGGTACCAGTTCTCCATCAGAAATGGAGGTTCTTCGTGAGACAGGCCACCCTAAACGACAAAAAGCTATCAGACCGGATGGGTTCTGTAAGTCTGTTTTCGAAGATGGTAACTCAGCATTTTCACTGTAGATGAAAATACCCCTCAATAAGATTTGGGAGAGAGAACAAGTTTCAAAGTTTTGGGGTGAATTGATGATTGTACCATTTTATGAGAGAGGTTATAAGTCCACCTGTCAAAAACATAGAGGAATAAGTCTGATTAGCATTCCATCCGAACTGCTTGCTAGCATTATAATTTGTCGATTACCTAACGCTGGCGAATAGTGCCCGTGTGAGAATCAAGCTGAGCTTCGAACTGGTCGAGGTTGTATTGACCACATCCTCACTCTTCCATAAATTTTAGAACCTTGACACACTTTCCATAAGCCCACTATCCTCGTTTTTCTTGATCTTCGGTCGACCGTACTGTTCTCCGCTGTTGTCTTTTGTTGAAGTGTGTACAGCAGAGATTCATTTCCATAACGAATTCCCTGTACATGAATAGCAGAAACCGAGTTTGGTCTTACGATGCTCTTTCACCCGAGTTCACTACGAGAAGTGATTGGGATTGCTATGATCCTAGAGACTGTGATTTCATCGGATTAGGATCGTGGTACTCAACTTTTCCTGGGTGAAATAGTTAGAACTTGAATATGCGGACAACTTTGTTCTTCTGCTTGAAGATGCAGTTAAGTTGCAGGCTTATCTGTACAGATTCAACAACTGCGTAGAAAGTTTCGGCATGCATTTTTCATGTACAAAGCGCTGTTGCTGGATTGATTTGACCCAACAACACACCTTTCAGTATCTGGCGAAGCTATAAATATGCGGAAGATTTCTGTTTCCTAGATAGGTACATCTCAGTCGCAGGTCAGATATCGAATAAAGTTTATTTGGCATTTCCTAAACGATGTCCTTCGTGACGTCAACTTGACGTCCGCTTATCTATCAGCTGTAGATTGTAGGCCGCACCAGTCAGCCCAGCGCTACTGTGTGCTTCGGAGACGTGGCAACTGTGGGTGGGGGATAAACGAACATTGTTGTTATTTGAGCACAGAATTATTCGTAAATTTTCCCGAATCTGGTAGGGATACCGAGTCAGTAATACTGGGGTTAAACGAGGAGTACTGGTTTCCCGATCAATGATTTTACCCTATCTATAAACTTTCTTTGTTGACCATTTGCAGATCTTTTCTTGCTATTTTCAAACTTTTTCCTTATTTCCAATTGAAGTTACTGCTGAGAGGTTGCCGTCAAAGCCATTGCACCCCGTGCTTGGTTTATGGTAGTTTGAACTGAACGGAACTGAACTGAAGTCAGGGGTGAGCTTGCTTGCTGGTTCCATTCTGTTTATCCTTATCAACATTTGTATATTTGTAGTACTGAGTAGTCCGGACGTGTTACAAAAAGCATGTTTCGATAGACCGTAGGATGTTGTAAAGCTACTTTTAAAGAAGGTCCGGTGGTCAGAAAAATCTCTAGCCGGATCTTACAAAATTCGATCGACAGTAGGCATTTAACTAATCCAAAAACAGCATTTGTTACACTTATAGCCACATACACACGAAATTCTCAGCAAAGGAGAAAGCATCCTTTGTCTGAATCCATCGGAATCCATAAGGAATCTTCAATCAACTAAGCAGATCAATGAGTTATGCTCGTCGATGTTTCCTTTGAACAATCCCGACTCCGTCCGATGTAGAAGAAATTCTATTTATTTCCACTTCCAGTCGGTCATCTACCATTTTTTCATACCTTCCTTGTCAGTGAACTGTCGCACGTTTCTCTACTCACGCATAATTCATTTGATTACTTTGTCTCAATTTCAATAGATATAATGATCTCGTGATGCATTAGACTAGCAATGCTAAGAATCTCTGCTTTTATAGGCCTTTCATGTAACCACCTGAGGCAAGGCCTCAAAGAGAGACTCCTCGCGTTATCATCGTTTTCTATGCACCAATTAAGATATCTCTTTATCAACGACAAACTTAATTATTTTGGTTCCTTTTGTAAATTATTCAAAGCTTACGGTGTGATACTTTTAGTTGGAACGGTTATACAATCACAGCACAACTAACCCACCGACAGCCTTGGGGGAAGACCAGGCTCACACTAGAGAGTAATGTGACAGAACCCATAACGGTTTCTTACGTTTAAAAAACAACCCGTCTGTTTGGTCTGGACCAACTTCACATCGACTTCTATCAGAAGGGGAACACGGATAGAATTTTAGGAAACCGCCTTTTGCTGCTGTTACAAGAAATAGTTTGCTTCTTTCACATCACCCTTCTCTTCATTATCCATCTCCCTTTTTTGTAGTGACAGTTTAGTTTAAATGATTGTTCTCCTGGGCGCTCGACGCGAAAAGTTCCATCTTGTTTTGGAAAGAAACTACAAATTGTGTCTGACTGGAATTCATTCTACCAAAGCAAACCGCTCGTATGAAATTGTGATTCCGTTTACAGGTAATTTCGGATTTCAAAATGGCTAAACACACGTAGTATTAGGGAACCTCTGGGATTCGTCAGAATACGACAGAAACTAAGTCCATTATTCGTTCTCACATGGATCGGAGATACAATGTGATGATGAACGAAAATAGGTGTGCAGTTCTTTTACTGATCTTATCATCATTCTTCTGAACTAGTAGTCACTTCACCTTTGATCTAGATAAACTTTAGTAGTGGTCGGTTTTTGAAGTGAGTTGTGAAATGACTCAGCTTATATTATCAGAGTTTATTTTATCATTGAAAATCTTTGAAGAACTGTACGGCTCTCTCATCCAAGCTAGAAATTGCCACCACCGTAGTACCACCCATCCCAATCGGGGCTCGAAAGCAAGATGTGCGACTGAGGGGCCGAGCAACCAAGGATCCGCTTATCCAGGATTAACTCTCAGCGACGTGTTCAACGTCCAAAGGTCCATTAAGTCCCCATCCTTCATTTGATATTGAGTGATAACAGCTCATTGATCGTACAGTGGTCGCCTCCTACGACAGCCTTGTTCCACGGGGAAAGCCTGACTAAATGGAAGGCAACACATTGGCAACAGCGTACTGATCACGGCTGGTTTATCAATTTAAGCGATAGGTTTCACTGTTTTCTGACGTGTTGCATCATGCATCACCGAAGTTCAACTCTGTTGTTGTTGTCGTTATGCTAAGAAATTCACGGTTTGTTTCGCAGTGATATCACTGTGGTAGAAAATGTGGCAGTTTGGTAAAGTGGAGACATTTTCGAAAGGTGGAATTTCTCTAGTTCCTCAACTCTCTGTTCAGTGTGTGGTAATTCCAGGATTTGTTGTTTACCACCAAGTTGGATATAGTTATTCTGTTGTGTATTTCATCTTTCTTCTTATTTCGTGTGATTGAAGAACACTGAAATTTGGTCATTGCAATAGATGAAACTTCTGATGACAATCGGTAAAGCCTGTGCCATCTTCAAGAGTGTGTTCTCACATTTCACCAGGAGCCAAGTTTGCCACTAACTCCCCGATAGAATCACCCTATTCCGTCGGAATGACAACACTGCGAAGGGAACCCCAGTCCAGCGTTGATCCTCAAAATAGATAAAGTCTTCGCGTTTATTCTGAAAATGCTTGGGACGTGAAAAATTGGGGAATTGTGAGCTGATCCGATGCTATTTACATCCACATTATTGCCACTACATTTTTTCACTGGTTTCTATCTCCAGCTAGTTCCCGTAATCAAATGTTTTCAAAAGTTGAAGTTCCCCTACGCGTAATTGACGTGGCTAATACACGGACTTCTACCTGTCCCTGATTCCGTAAAAAGACGAGTATTCCGCTCACTTCTCAAGGACATATAAGATACCTATGCAAACGCACTTTTTAGTAACAAACCTTTGACTGCAAGCACTGAAACAATTTGAGTTAAAAATCAATTTTTACATGAGAGCTTTAAGAAAAACACAACCCTCTTCAAGCATTGCGGTGTAGGATACGGCCAACATCAGAAAAGCATTGTTGTGGTTCGAAAAGAACGGCAATGTTCTCGAAAAAACGTTGTATCTTCAAAGGAGGCCGATGAGGGAAGAGTTCCTAACGGTGATAAATCCTGATGCTGCTTCATACTTGTAGTGTGAAGCGGATTTACCTTCAAGGAAGTTCGACGGCTTTTTGTAACTTATCTCCATCGAATTCTCACTCAGTTTTGTCTGAATTTTAGCAAACAGTTTCTTCGGTGAATTAATAACTTGAGAAATTCTGGATAATTTGTTCCTCTGTTCAGACTTCAGTTTCCAACTCAGTGGGCAGCTAGTTTTCCATAATTACAATCACTCATCGGTGATATAAAGTGATTGTCACGATTTCACACAGAACTGATGATTTTGATGTACCACGCGCAAACTCATTCCTCGTTATCTTCCAAAGCTGGTGTCTCTGCCCATATCAGTCAGCATGTTGCTGTCTGATATATCTCAAATTTGGATTTAGCTAATCTTCAGTTCCCCGTTTTTGTGTCCAAAACTAGGTTTCCCTTCTTTAAATCATTGTATTTTTCTCTCCCTTAACATCAATGACTATTTCCCTCATTCTAAACCTAGTAGCGTGACACCATAATTGTCGAGTTAACATTTCTAATGAATTCGAAGTCCACAACAAGAACTGGCTTTTACATTCTTCTGACACTACAACTGTAGGACCATCGATTTGAGCTAACTCGCTAACTTCCCCCCACTCATTCTCAGTCAAGCTGGTCATCTTGCCCATATAATTAATTTTATTTGTTTTCTGGTATTACATCATTCTTCCATTTGGCTCTTTGTAACACGGTCTTATCTCCCTCTCTAGTGCATTTTCCCAACCAGTTCCTCGCTGCCAATTCAGGTTCAACTTTACTCTTCGCTATTCAGTCAATTGGGATGAGTTTCATGAACTTCTGGCCTCCTACGTTTAGGGCGAATGTAGTTTATTTCGAAGTCTCTACCAATATTAAAACCTTATTGGTACCGTTTTTGAAAGTATGTATTTCTTACCCCATACTTTTCCCAACCCGGTAAACCAAGATCGCCTGAGTGGTTTAAACACAAGTGTATCTGTGATGAGCACTTGAAGAATTCAGCACTCGGACAGTGGTACGGCTCCCTCTTTCCTCAGTTTCTCAGTCTCTTCAGGTTGATCGGGGACAATGGTTCATTTTTCACCAAGAAAAGCCAAGGACTATTTCAGTAGCTACAAAATCAAATGGCCAGCATCTTTTTCATTTGGTATCAAAATATTTTGGTCCCTCTTAAAAGCCGCTTCCCGAAATTGCTACCCTCCCATCCCTTCCCTTGGCTTTTTGGTTTGCAAACCCCGTGAGAAAGCCAAATGTTTCCTTTGCTGTTTGCCTCCAATTCCGCCCAGTGTAGCTCTTCTATTCATCCACCACCACTCATTCACAATGGCTACCCTTTGGTAACCCTTATCACAACTAAAAAGATTCACCAGACTCTAATATAATTCGACCGACTGGGACGAGAATGTACCTATCGTTCTGAAAATGTGGACTCCATTGTTAGACCAAATTACCATAGTCTTTTCTGTTTTCCTCTCTAATCTGGCATACTCACGGGCTCATGAAAAAAGCTGTAACTTTTTTCTTTTTTCTAAAGGCTGCCCTACCTCCGATCCCGAAATTGCCATCCTCTTTATCAAACTTCTGTCGTTTTGAAAGCTATGGAGACCATAATTCTGAGGCATCTGTTATTGTTTTCGACGGTTTCTGATCACTGAGCCTGGCCTTTAAGTCCCAGACGTTACATCACCAGTTGAGGTGACATCTTTATTGAGCTGGAGGAGGTCACCGCGAATGGTGGTGAAAAGTCAACAACCTAAACCCCAAACTCAGGAATCAGAAGCCGTTTAGAGCTACCCACCTGAGCTACAAACAACACCAATTTTTAAAAGTACTGAGAACTTTTATCTTCCCTTGAATCCTGAAGATCGTCAAGTCATTCTCAATAAGGATTCCGCTTCCGTCACTCCACTGGTCATCTACTAGCTCTGTTCTTACACTCTTGACCAGTAGAGCTTGATAACCAGGGAGCAACCTACCTGGTTTGTTTAAATATATTGAAGGATTCTGACCGTGTCTGGTACGAGGGTTCACTGCCTAAACTGCAGATTAGTGGATTTCTTCCGTCTCTTGCCCAATGGACGCCGAGATTTCTCAGTAACCGGACTATCTCCGTCAGATTCCAGTTTACACTACCCGCTTTTGTGTTCCACATCACCACCACCAAAATCGACCGTGATCATTGTGATAACGTCGTTGGGCTCTTCCCTGACCTTGGGCAGATCTCCTCTTGGGGTCCCGTACGCCATGTTCTCATTAATGTTTCTGAAATTTGTGCTATCTCGATCCAACTTAAACACCGTTCCCTTCGTCCCCTTTTGCACTTTATTTGTATTCCTTGGGGTACACCAGCACGGTGTTTCTTCTTGCTTCTTCCATAGTCTCCTCTCGATCTTGGTCTTCCCAAGTTTATAAGCATGTTTCTGGAGCTGCCCTAGAGACAGGTTTTCAAATAGTTGGAAAGCATTTCTTCCAACCTAATCGTCTCTTCAATCTACACAAGGATCAAATTTGTGTCACTTTTCAACACTCCAGTCACGTGCAGGGGTGCAGCTTGGGCCTCCTTTAACTGCTCTCCACCGGGCCTGGCTTTGAACAATTCACCTTGCTGACGATCAAACCGTAAAACGTCATTTCCAGTCGTTTGTCCAACCCCGGGTGTTTGCTTTACTGTCCCTATTCTGCTGCTGTTATTTCGTTTTTTCCTCCGCACTTGTCCCGGCCGTCTCTCGTTCCATTACAGGTAGTGTCGAAAATTACGAAAAAATATTCTGTAAATATTCCTAGCGTCTTGACTTAATTTAAGGTATATCAGTCACCGGGTAATGATACTAATTTATGCAAAGTTTCCTCTGATTTACATTGGTTCTTCGTTGTGCTATGGACAGTTGAATGGGCGTGAGCTTGGTTTCCGGGTTAAAATACTCTGAGCAAAAGAAAGCTAGAAATTAGCAAAGTGTAGGAGTATAATAAGTGTGATCAACAGGACCATCTAAAATAACCCCGGTTATATTTGGACAGACTTACTATTCAAGTAATTTAGTAGAAGCCGTTTTTTCGGACAGTATATTTTCATGGTTGTGCCTATATTATTAGGTTGCGACTTTTCGTTATTCGGCGATTTCACGACATGTGTTGTTCAGAAAAGCTTTTTAATGATGACGGACAAACTTAGTGAAAAGAGGAAGTTTCAGATCGCATCAGTATGAACTTTGTCTTCAAGGTCTTTTGAGCGCGCTTCGTTGATCGCTTACATTATTATCGCGGTAGCCGTGAAAAGATCCACTTAAATTGAGTTTTCTGGGCTCCTTAAAAACGATCCAAGTTGAAATGCTGGGTCTCTAATTGCTAACCGTTCAGCCGGATTTAGCTCAGTGTTTTAACGCGAATAAGAGCATGGATTATCGGATAAATCACAGAAAAACCACACCTAGTACGTATTTCAGAAGCAGAAGACCTAGTTATTCGAACGAATGGGACGATTTTGTGTGCTTTACGGCCAAAAGCCGTGCCGGAAATCCCTGCCCTTAACCCAGCGCGGAAATGTTCTCAGGCTCTCTCACTCTGCGTTGGATATAATGTGGTGACATTTTTCGATGGTGCTAGGACCACGTGATACGAAGGCAGCAATGCAAGCCCAAAAAATGAGTGCACTCATTGGTTTCATCAGGGGATTAAAATCACGAAGCGAGTCGTTTTAGAGATGGGTTTGTTTATCGTATGGTATATGATGAGCCGAAGAAAGCTCAGAAAATATTTCATCTGGTGTACCAATATGCCCCCAGAAATTATCTCGTCCAGAGTCTGTGTATCATACCGATCACCATCATTCACCTGGATCAGAACAAAACACATTTAGGTTTGTTCGTGGACTTCAATTAGAGATGCCTTGAATTTTGGGGAAATCTTTATTAGTACTGGAAAAATTTCGGAATTCTACGGAAGTAAGTTCTCTTGGTAGGTGACGGCTTTTCGGGATAACATTTCATGCTTTCTTCCACAAGAGGTTCGGAAAAAGTCAGGCAGAACGATCTGTCTGTTAATTATTCACTGTAAGACTTGTAACCGTGTGCACTACTTCAAGGTCCAGTTATTGTTATTACTCTCTAGCAGCGCCGATTTAAACGTAAGCATAAAATGTTGTCTGTTCTGAACAGAGTAGTCAAATGCTTACCCACACACTAGGCATTGGAGGCAAAATTCCAACGTGATGGTGCATAACATGAAAAATTATTCCGTCACCTTCATGGTGAACTCTACGCCGATAGCGTTGAGTAAAATCCTGAGGAATAAAAGCAGACCAAATGTTCAAATCGTTGTGTGAAAATTATGCTTCGAATCAAGTTTGGGCTAATTCAATGTAAAACAGTGTTGGTCTATTTTCCCTCCGAGTCTCATATCCTTTCATAGTTGTGGCCCACCATTAATAGCAAGAATTTTATTTTTTTTTAGTTTTGAGCTTAACTATTCACCGCATGCAAGCAAGCCATAGAGATGATTGTCATAAAAAGTCCCTACTACTTGCTAGTTACGGTACATATAAGACTATATAGATTCACGCGAAAGCTGTAGTGTACCAGCGCAAAACATGCTTATTGGACACCCGTATCCATTGCGATCGACACTGCCTGCATAATTCAACGCCGACTGCAGCCAAGTCAGGCAACCTGGTTCCTGTCTTCAAATGTCGAACCTCAACCCTTTAATCTTCTTTTTCCCCTGAACTAGTAAGTTATGGGTCATCTAATCGCTTTCCGTCTTTCCACTGTAACGGTCAGCCAAAGGCGATAAGACGAAATTCTACAATGTAAGGATTTATCTAAAATATATGGCACAGAATCAGTCCTCTTGGATTGTTGCACTGTCTTCCAGATTTGCGGTTTCTTCACCTTCTTCCAATTTTCCCTTTGCTTGTACAAGGTTGATACGGCCAATCGTACGATCTTCCCGAAGTTTCTATTACACAGCTCTCCCCTCCAGAAGGCTCCGTCCCCGGGGCCACTGCTCTTCACCCTTCTATCGGCACCTCTAGCTCTAACTGTGCTGGTGGCAGTGCGCCTTGGTCTTCGGTCGGCGAAATCCCACTGGTTGGGTTGATTCCCTGAGCTACTTGCTCGAAGGGGTTCAGCTTATTGAAATAAACAACGAATGTTGGGTTACCACTATTCGGCGATGCGTTTCGAATGACACAGGTTGCATCTGACACAACCCTTTCAACACGAAATGGTCCTTTCCAACCCCCGAAAAATTTAGCTGGTGTCCCCCCGGTGGGTACAGACGTATGAAGCCACACGAAATCGCCAGCTTGTAATGGGGCGCCAAACGCCTTTGTGTCATAATACTCCTTTTGCCGCCTCTGGGCCGTCCGAAGATGGGCTCGAGCAAGGTCTTCATTACTCCTTATTATGTCCCGCAGTTTGCTGACGTATTCCACTACCGTAGTGTTTTGATTGCTAATGGTGGGTAATCGCAAATCTGACGGAAGCCGAATTTCTCTTCCTGTCCAAAGGAAGCTTGGAGTCTGGTTTGTTGACGCATGCACCGAACCGCTTATACGCTACCAAGCAGAAGTGTATTTTCGTTTCCAATCAGTACCGTGCTCGACGAAGACTTTGAGAAGGTTGACAAGTGTCCGATTAGTACACTCAACTAATCCATTCCATTGTGGGTGGTAGGAGGTAGTGCGAGTTTTGTAGATACCAAGAGATCTACAAAGCTCCTGTATGAGACAGCTTTCAAAATTCGTACCCTTATCAGAGTGTAGTTGGCCCGGTGCACCCCACTGACAAATTCAGTGCTTAAGGATCGCACCTGCAAAGGTTTTGGCATCTCCGAAGTTCAACGGTATCGCTTCGCACCATTTAGTAAAATAGTCGACAAGCACCAGTAGTATTTATTTCCATGTTGCGTAAGTGGTAGGGGTCCGATTAAATCCATACTGACTATTTCATTGGGAAACCCCGTTACTATGGGTTGTAACGGAGCACACGGTGCAGTTCTGGGATTCTTAAAGCGGCCACAAAGTTCGAACATTCTACAGAAATCCAATACATCTCTTCGTTGGTAAGGCCACCAGAACCGAGTCCTTCTCGCATGCTCTAGTTTGTTGACACCCGCATGGCCCAGCTCAGTTTGCAATGTCGTAAGGACCTTTTGTACCATGGACCGAGGGACGATGACTTTCGTTGGATAATTGGGACCAAACAGGAAAACTAAAACGTTATCCACAATGCTCAAATGATCCCAGAGGCTCCAGAGGTGCTTGGTCCACAAACCACTCCCCGCCATCTCTCGCTGACTAGGCTTCTCACTTCCTGCCTTCAACTTTGCGTAGATGAAGCTTGTGTCGCTATCGCTGGACTGGATTGAGCCCCACTGTTCCGCCGTATCCGCCTGTAGACTGATCTGTGCCACATAACCGACGGGACAGGATGGGCAATCTTCGTGTTTTCGAACTGGCCTCCTCGATAATGCGTCCACATTCGAATGTCGACTACCCGCACGGTGTTCAATCACGAAATCAAACTCCTGCTACTGCTCCTGCCACCGGGCTGTCTGCCCCTTGGGGTCTTTAGAGTTTTGTAACCACAGAAGGGCCTGATGGTCTGTACGGATTCGAAATTGTCGACCGATTAGGAACTGTCTAAACTTTTTACGAATATGATCAGGGCTAGCATTTCTTTTCGTGTCGTACAGTAGTTTTTCTCCCATTTACATAACGTTTTACTGCCGTAGGTGATGACATGCTCTAATCCATCTCGCCCGATCTGTGATAACACACCTCCAATGGCCCCGTCACTCGCGTCTGTATCTAGAATAAACTCACTAGCTCCTTCCGCCAGATCGGGCAGTGCTAGCACGGGTGCCGCGCAAAGAGCCGAAAGTAAGTCTTTGAAAGACTGCTCACATCACTCGTCACAATTGAAGCCGTCGTCTTTGGGAAGAGCATTCAATGGGGCCGCCCGTTCTGCAAAACCTTTGATGAAGCCACGGTAATACGAAGTCAATCCTAGGAAACTCCTCAATTCCGTAACGTTGTTAGGAGTTGGCCAATTTAAGACTTGTTCGACTTTTCCTGGGTCAGTTCTTATTCCCTGGTCCGAAACAATGTGGCCCGGAAAATTCACTTCCTTGGACAGAAATTTGCACTTGGATGGCTTTAGCTTAAGTCCCACATCTCTAATTCTTCCCGGAACTGGCTCCAAGTTTCCTAAATGTTCCTCTTTCATTCTCCCATGAATCAGTACATCTTGGATGTATACAATGCATCTGGAAGGAATCAGTCCCTCCAAAATGCGATTCATCAAACATTGGAACGTAGCAGGTGCGTTAGTTAGCCCAAAAGGCATAGCCTGAAACTCATAAAGCCCGGATGGAATCGCGAACGCTGACTTCTCCCGATCTTCGGCTGCAAGTACAGCCTGCCAATACCCAGACGCCAAGTCTAGGGTGCTGAAGTACTGGCTACCTCCTAGGGCGTCGAACAAGTCTTCCATGACAGGCAGTGGGAATGAATCCCTTTTGGTGATGGCATTGAGTTTCCTGTAGTCTACGCACAAACGAAGTTTTCCATCCTTCTTCGTGACTAACACCACTGGAAACGACCAAGGGGAGTTTGATGGTTGAATAAAGTCGTTCTTCAGCATTTCCTCAGTTATGTGCTGCACCTCCGATTGATAATGAAATGGTATCCGTCTGGGGGCTATTTTCATGGGTTTTGCGTCCCCCGTGTCAATTTGGTGTTTAACTAAATCCGTCCCGCCCAATCTCTCGCCCCCCCCCCGTAAGAACGTGTCGGAAAACTTCTCAAGGAGGTTCAACAACGGTTTATTACTTTTGGCTGTGTCACTATCATCTAGGAGCGCGTTAAACCGTGCTACGTGGTCTTTCGTTGCCGGTGTCGTTGCACAACTATGTATGCTGATCCTGTTCCGGCCGAAGGCTTCACTGTTTCCGTTCCTCAGGTATAACCTTCTCTGTGGAATGTCGGTTACGCATCCGAAATTCACCAGGACATCTTTTCCGATAATCACGTCGTAGGGAATCCCCTCGACTACTATTAGAGGCTGCTTCTTAACAACTCCGCCCAGTTCCAACTTCGGAGTGATGGTCCCTCTGACGTTTAACTTCTCCCCGTTTACCGCCGGTAAGACTATACTACACGAGACTGACTCAATGTTTCCGACTCTTGCCATCAGTTTTGCACTAATTAGACTACACGTGGCTCCCGTGTCAATCAGCCCACACAAGACGGTTCCATTAACTTTCACTCTAACAGATAATGATTCAGCACAAATGGAACATATCGAAACGGCAGGAACGATGGACCTACCTTGTTTCTGAGTTTGCAGCCTCGTTCCGTACAAGGGCAAACCGCTTTCAACTGGTTGTGAGTACGAGGTTCCGAGAGGGCTGTTGTGGGGACCAGTATACCAGCGGTTGGCGCTGAAGCCTTGAATCTTGTTATAAGACGGCCGACGTGCTCTAGCATGCCTTCCCCGATACCAGCTTCGTCTCCAGTTGGTGGGATTAGGGCCCGGACGTTGAGTCCTCGGTTGCCATTCACGTAAAGCGCAGCACTCGTCTCCAGCTGGCACCCCCGCGACTGCCCGTTCTACGCGTTCCTCTGCTTCCCCTGCAGCCAATACCTGTGGCAAACTCTCGAACTTCCCTCGCAATAGCGCCCGCTTCACAGCTGGGTTCGAGACGCCGTCAATTAACTGTTCCAACACCCGGCGTTCCCACTCCGCCTTGGCCTCATCGGGATAAGCCCGCTGACTCATCAGTTGCAGCACGCGACCGAAGGATCGTACTTATTCATCCAGCCGCTGCCTTCTCCAGTGAAACTCCTGCTGATCTTGTGAAAGGTGCCCGGAGGCTTCCAAGAGTCTCCGAATCTGCTTGAAGACAGAATCCGAGTCACCGCTGTTAAAAACGTCCGCTTCATTGACGACATCATAGGCCTCTCCATCCAGCAGCCCCATGATAATATCTTCTTGTCGCTCTTCAACGAACCATCGAAGGTATCGCCGCACCTGGCTCTCCTACCGACTAAAGTTTCCATTGAGGTGAAATTTCTCGGGCGCTCCCGGGGTAGAAACCTGCTGAGTTCTGATTATTTTGCACTCAGTCAACGCGCGTGAAAGTTCATGGACGGATGGACTCTCAAGCTGGTCCTCGGGTGGCGAGCGAGCTATCCCCTCTTCCCGATTATCAGATTCGGCTAGCTTTTTCAGCATCCTTGGTCCCGGGTAGCCGCACCAATTTCGTAACAGTCAGCCAAAGGCGATAAGACGAAATTCTACAATGTAAGGATTTATATAAAATATATGGCACAGAATCAGTCCTCTTGGATTGTTGCACTGTCTTCCAGATTTGCGGTTTCTTCACCTTCTTCCAATTTTCCCTTTGCTTGTACAAGGTTGATACGGCCAATCGTACGATCTTCCTGAAGTTTCTATTACACCACCTATCGACAAAAATAGGATGCATAAAATGGTTCTGACGAGCGAATTCTCCAGAACCCCCTTGTACTGCCTTTTCTCTTACTACGGAGTTGAATCTTTTCAAATGTGTTTCACTTCGTACGTCATAAAAATGCTCATCCGCGCCAGTCATGCTTTGAGATACTCATCTCCAGTACCTCTGTGGAATTCCAGTCAAACTGGTTCTACATTCAAAGTCCCGGAACCAGAATCGCCCATTAACCATGGAATTACAGTGAATTTTTATCATCACAAGTTCTACCCATGCCACCGCACTCAGATAAGCATAAAGTACATATGATCGTGTCCGCACCCTGACACGGTTGATGTTTTTATTCCACGTGTTAGCACTAGTTTATGTTCTGCTCAATCGTAGTGTTTCTGTAGGTGGTAATTTGGCTTACTTCATTTTACAGGATTGCCAGCGGTCTCAAAAACCGCAGCTGTCAGTAAAAACCATCTGAGGAAAAGTTTCCAAAAACCTCATTTTACCTAACTGCTCACTGAAAAAACATAGGCTTTTTAAACCTTCGCGATGTCCTGAATTGCCGGAATTTGTCTAGCTTACATACGAAAGAAACCCACTTTTAGGTTTGCAGTTCACTGACGACATTGTATGCTGGGTGTGGAAGTCCATGTTCGGAGACTTTCTAGGTGAGGGGGGGGGGGTGATTTGTACTACTGAATCACTCCAAGGTTGTAAAAGCATGCCAGGTCAAACAGAATAGTCAAGCTCATTGTAACTGGTCAGTCGTTTAATCTAGATGGGTGATCAAGATAGGATCGCAACTTCAGCCATGTGCGGTCCGACCAGAAAGGTGTTCGAATAAACGCACACAGAAAATGACGGTAAGGATTATTTTGGCCACTGAAAGCAATATTAGAGCATAATAAGATTCGTTTGAGTGAACTGATATTTGTCTGAATAAATGATTTCTGTTCTCACTCGAACTATTGTTCAGCTACAAATAGCTACCTTCTATTTAAAATGTGTAAGTGTCACGGTCGCTATTCCTAAAGATGCCAATTGTTTTAGCCAGTTTACAAAATTGAAATATTTAAGGCTGTTTGCATGTTGCTTCAATTCATAACGTAAGCGTTCTTTGACGCATACGCACAAGTGAACTGGGTGTGAAGTACACAAGGACCACAAATCACATCATTCTATCGGAAATAAAGCGGGGAATGTGAATTATGGGCCCCAAAATGAGGAACCCAATGGACCCCCATAAATTAGATATAGTCGAAACCCGGATGATATGGTATATAAGTTAAACAAAAATTGCCTCGTTTTGATGAGATTAAAATCTCCCCCACCAACCTGATAGTCCACAGCCCATAAAAATCGGTTGCTCATAGGTCAGTTCCGGTAGCGTTTCATATATTCTTTGGACGCACAGAACTTTCACAGTTCTCGTTCACTGACTCCAAAACACCAGAATTTTTGCTTTGAAATGAACGATGCATCTGGAATCGAATTGTGGAAGTTTTCACTTAAATAATGTTGAAATCCTAATCATAGGTACCACCCCTTACCTAGTGGACGCTCCTCGCTTTTGGCTCTTTCCACCTCTGTGTGGCTGGGTAAAGTGTCACTACTGTGATGGGCATTCGGAAGAATGCGCGCGTATTCTGAATAACTTATTCGATTTTTGTGTGTATGTCTTTAGGGATAATATCGGCATAGTGGTGGTTCACATACTGGAGCCACAATTAAGAACAGCCGCTGACCAAGAGCGATCAGCGGGTTATTTTTCAACTGGATAATAATCACCCTTTGATTCTGAGGTTCGCTTACGTCTATTGTGTTCGGAAAAGTAGTGCCACAGAAGACAGATTGAAAAGCCCAACTTCACGTGTGTGAAATTTCGTAGAAATCACGTTGGTGGAATTTTGGGTACTCAAGATTTCAAGCGGATTTCCTATAACCAATATCATGTTCATGAGAAATGAGTTCATGTGCTTGTTTTATAATATTCTCACTGTAGTTTCTATGCCGTAGACATAATAAGGCGTTTCAACTGCACTCACTTGAGGTAGATAGAATGCAGACTTAACTGAATGTAGTTATCCACATGATTCAACAGCTTTTCTAACTTATACTGATTTTTCCGTACGTTATCAGAGCTGAGCTCATGAGTAAAATTATTGGAAGAACTATGTAGCTATTTCATCGGGGTTAGTACTCATAAGTAGTGCACATCCACGGAGCCCCAACTGTTACTCAAACTCGGGACGAAGTATTGCGAGTCATGCACCTATTCATCAGGATATCTGTGTTGAAACCCAAAGGTTTGCTCTGCACCCACAGTACGTGATATAAAAATAAATAACATTGTCACGTCTTTGTAAAGGACAACGTAAAATACTTCTGATAATATGTCGCTTTAGGCCGTAAGCAGCCGAATGGTGCAATGAATTCAATCCCATAACTTCAGGGTTCGAATCCCATGATGATGGCCATTTGATCGACACCGTCCTCGGAGCGTCGCTGAATTCGGAGAGGTACATTTATTGTCCGTTGCATGTGTGACCTAATTTTGTTGAAAGATGACCATGATGTACACCTAAAGACATATTAAAGGAATATCATGCCAAGCTTGGGAAATCTGAACATTTCGTGAACTTCAACGCTGTGGTGTCAACAGGCTTCAAGTCACTGACCAACAACAGTTAACCCAGTTTAGATTTAAAATCGATTCAAATGTCCGAAAAGTTATAACAATCAACTACAGCAGTCCACTCAACGGGCATGTACGTAACTATTGCGTAGGGGGTAAATATCCAATCCCTTTCTACAACCGATTCCCGTAAGCTAGAAAAATGGTTATTTCCCACAGCAGTGACTGACGATGACGTTGTTTCAGTTTCAGTCAAATAGTTTGGCAGAAGTAGTTTAAAATAGGATGCACGGGTGAATATAAGTCTTTATCGAATACACCCACAAGGGTAGTTATCAAAGGAGTCATTATTGGAGCATTCGGTAACAAACTTTTAGTGGATTTCAGAACAATTGTGAGCCAGCCTGCATGTAAACAAGAGAAGAAAAAAAACCGATTTTGCTGTTCACGCATTCTGTGGATATTGTTCTATCAGATAACCTCGACCTGAGAAATGAAGCACAAATCAGTGAACTCAAACCCTCCCAGTTCATTGTCAAGAGCCCCAAAACTTTACGCATCAGCGTTGTTGACACACAGGTGCTGACGATTGATAAGAGAGAGCTTCTAAAAATAGAAGTAGTGTCATAAACTAGGAAGATCCGATCACTAATTCACCCACGAAATGTGAATACTCACAAATTCAAGACGGTTATAAGAGAAAACATGAGGTGACTAGGTCACTTGACTCATAAACGTCAATTTCAAGATCGAAATTCCTAATAATGTAGGAGGAGACATGGACCGCGTCTGGGGCAAGGCTGAGGCCACCTCGACTGGTGAAGCGAGACTTTTGTAACCAAGACTCCAAGTTCCGAAATTGGAACCACCAACTTGAAACCCAAGTACGGCTATGGCTAGTAATAACGATAATGATAATAATATTGAGGTTGCCAAATGATTATCCCAAAACCAATAAAAGGTTAACCACCACAAATACGTATATATATATAATGGGGGGTTGCTTCATTCAGGCCTTTTAGACGTCAGATTATAAAGCACCCCCAGAATTCGGGTGCGTAAGATTTTCTTAAACAAATCGAAGATCAAGAGGAATAGAGTGCTTCAAAATCCTCAGCAGTATCTAAGTAAAGCTTTAGACCAAATGCGGAATTACGATTTTTTTGATGACTGACTAACATCAGGGGCAACCGCCTCAAAAAGTCACCAGGAGCTCTGTCTCAGAGGCCACGACTGCGTTCAGACGTGTTTGAATAGGACACTCTTGTTGCTGTTGTTATAATGGATGCTGTATGAACGTCGTAGGAAGAAGACTGGTAGGTGCGCCGTACCAGAAGTTTTATGCAAACATTCACTAATCTTAAATTCAGCCCAAGTTCAATATGTTCTGTTTCTCACACGAAGGCTGGGCAAATGCGCGTGTACAACGTTCTCATAACAAGAACGATTCCTATAAAGTTTCACTGCTTTGAGAACTGAAGGAACGACGGCGACACTTGAAATGTTAACTAGGCTGTCAATCTAGGTAACAGAATAGATCAAGATGGACAACCTTGAATTGTGCACATTTCTTTTTGAGGTACCGTTTTAACTATTGATTATCTTAGATCTTCATACATTTCAAAGGGACAAATTTGGAAATCATTGTTACAGAGGTGGCTGGTACGGCTGTCTGTGATGACGGAAACGCAATCCACATAAACATGATAACAGCTGGATTACCCATCAAGATGCCATTTGCCCGTTGCAAAATATCCGCTGTAGGCCTTCTCCTGATTGGCCCACGTCATTGAAGAATCCAGCTTCTCCAGCGAAGCCAACTGGTAAGATGATAAATAAAAGGCTTCGTAGGAGGGTGTTCAGAGAACCCTGAGGAGAGTTTACTCGTATTAGTAGGACGTCGAAATTCGGAGTCATATTGAAGGAAGCCTTCCATCTTAACACCCTTTCCTCAGCAGCGTAAAACGCTATCCGTAGTTTCCCACACTAGATTCTGCTATCATATATTGGGAAATAGAAGTTAGTCCTTTTGACCGAAAACAGTGTATTTCCCGTACATTGCACGGACTTGAAATTGATCTGTTCTTTTTTTATTGTAGAAATTCCAGCAAAGTTCAATAACCCAATAAACTAATACTGAAGAAGACTGAGCCAAACATTCAGCGATTGGTCAGGTAGTTAGGAGATGCTGGGCCAAAACCGAAGAAAAACGGGGTCATTCGTTCCGGGAGAATAATACGTTACTCCGGACCCAGTGCTTATGTCTATCTACAAGAAGTAGCCAAAATAGTTTGCAGATAAAGACCAAAGCCAGTGGGCAGACGTTCTCAGACCAGCATCTCTTAAGTTGATTCCAGAAAATGTTTGCTCCACTTCAAATATAAATAGGAGGAACCTGGCTACTTCCACCGGCGCACCAGTGTGAGCGCTGCTAAATAACAAGTTGAACACACGGTAGCCTGGAACACGGCCATTTAGTCTCAATAATAATTCAAGCAAAGTGGCCTCTCGCGCAGTCCACTGAAAGCTGATACTTCATGGAAACAGACGGAATCACAAATGGTTGTTCCCAGTAGATGCAAGTCATCTTTGTCTTTCTCGTTTAGATTCCTTCTAGTGGTGTCACAATTTTGTAAATCCTGAAGTTCTGATGTCTGAATAAAGGGGAGAGCAACAAGAACACCGGAAAAATAACGCACATATATGCAACAGCTGAAATGATATCCAATCGGACTCAGCTGCAGAGCTGTAAAATTTCAGAGGGCTGAGTACCGTCAGTTGAAAAGCATACTTTTAGCAATCCATGGCACAACTTGACACAAACCAGTGCGGAACTTTGTTTCGTGTTGTTAAACCACTTGAACCTTTCATTCTGTCTACGCGTTCATCAAGTGGAATTATATGGGATAATAGAAATCTGATAGTGGTGTCCTGTTGCACGGTTGGTAGCCAAAACTGAATGACACTTGTACCAGATAATTCAATAGCAATGAAGCTTTTGCCATCTTCTGGTGTGTATGTCGGTAATCCTGATTTTGTCCGTAACACAGTCACAGGAGCTTCCGGATAACCAAACGAACAACGAGAAATCAAAGTTGTGATTCATTTGGAGACTCTTCAATGAATAGTATTCATTCACACTCCGGACCATTCAAATCAGATCCTAGTGAATATATATCACAGGAGTGTACAAGTATGAGGACGAGTGGGCAGAGGAGTACCAGGTGTGCATACCAGATGAGCGATAACAACCGAGAAACCGGTCGTGTACTTCCGGAAAAATTCTGCCCATACTTTTCTATACAACTTCTATCAATATATGTATATATATGTATATATATAATGTCCACCTCCGGACTCTTAGGATGAGCAGTGCATGCTAATAATAATAATACGGTGAATTTGTGGTGGTTGGTAAATGAAAAACGCTAAAGTCTACCCTTTGCGTGTGTATACTAAAGACCGGTCTTCTGATTCGGTTCATTCACAATGCGACAATTTTGCAGTAATAGGAAATACGATGAATTTCTAGTAATATGAAGCTTGAATTTAGCTCGTTTTGACTGGTGGCAAAAAGTAACAACATATTGCTCTATCGGATAATCAAAGGTTGAAGATTTGCTGCAAGAATTCAGAATAAAACCCGCTGATGATCCCATTTTTGGAAATGAAATCTTTAAGGACAGTATTTTGTCCTGTAATCAGTAAGCTCAAACAGATTGACTTTATCATCATCCGATCAGTACCTCTGCCTTTATCGGTCTGACACAGGTGAAACACTAAAGTTTGTTTGTACCGATTGCCCGAAAGTCGGAAATACATTCAAAAAAGTCCTTATCACCATGAACAAATCGAGTGTATAGAACTTGGTCACCTGATCGCCAGTCGGTTGCATCCAGTACTTTCCCGCGGTAGCCTGATCAGAATGAGACGACGTTCAGTTGGAAAGCCTATACTAACATTGGATGTCGGATAATGTTCATCCCACGAAAGATCTTACGAAACAAGAAAATTGTGGTTGTTCCGTTCTGACAAAATCGATCAACCTTTCGATGTTCATCAGCTCAATGCAAATGATTTCCGGGAGTACACTACAATAAGCGAGAAATAAAATTTATGACAATAACAAAAGTGGCTAAAAGCCCTTACTGATGGGGAATATATTGCCACAGGGAACCGTGCCGCAATTTTCTTCAACGTGAAACTCGATTTTCTTAATGTGTGTTTAAAAGCTACCAGATACCTGGTTAGACTCATTTTCTTTTGTGATCGAGTCGCGAAATTGGTTCTGTTATTTGCGCAACTTAGTTGCTAGTTTCCAATTTGATTCACCGTGTTGAATGAGTTGTTTGAGAAACATAACCGACTGCCTCGTAGTTTGACGGTCCTCGTACGCAGGCACGAATCACAAATAGACCAAAACGTGTTCCACATCCATTATTTAATGCACATCCGGGAGAGTCAAATTTCCAATTATGCCAACGAATGTTCTTCCTAATAAGAATAGATAACCATGCGATATATATATATATATATATATATATATATATATATATATTCTTGACGGCAAGTGGATTCGTAGATATTGAACGAAAGTCCTCGATTACGTGCGTGAAGAGTTCCTGATTGAAAACCCTTAGACGAGAATCAAATTATACCATACTTCCTCATCGAATACAAATAAAGTCCATTCTTCAAACGAATTTTGAAAGTATCCCTCATGTTTTGGCCCATTTTGAAAGCATTTTTTAGGTTATGAATCTATCGACGAAAACAAACGGCCAGAAATATTCTTCCCTAGAAAATGTTTATGGAGATCCAAATCTTTTTTCGGATAATGGAATACAAAAACCCAGTATTGACTATTGAACAACGTCTTATTTTACTGGCTCTTTATTTGACAAAGTTTCAATTTGATTCGTATCAGATAACAGTACTGGTAAGCGACTGCTCTGAGGTCCACGGTGATAAAGGTGTGACGACCGTGGTGTATGAAGTCTACATAGATAAGGTTGTGACAATTTCCATTCGTACTTCATTTTTCGAACCAATCGATGGTGTCATGTTTCATTAGTAGTGATCGAATAAATCGATTGCCCATTTAATACCTCTAGTTTTCTATGCTGTATCATATCCTTGTAGCCACATAAATTTAACGGGCTCAACATCATCAAGATTCAGTGCCAGTAGAAAAGACACTCGTCCCACGGAGTTTATATGATATCCCTCAGAAAATTGCGGCTACGGACTTCCATGAGTTCTTTCCTCGACCATCCTTTTTGTAAGGATCGCCTGTCGATTTACCATGCCAGTGCAGCCGGGTACAAAACTTCACTATTTCGCCTGAAAAGAAAAATATTCTTTGCTCTGCATCCTCCCCAGACCATAAAAAACCTTGTGATGTTTAGATGGAATGACTACGCAGATAAAATCAACTCCCATGTAGGGGGATGTCGCCGGTCAGTAGCAAAAAACTGCAGGGGAACAAAGTTGATTTTCACTTGCCTCTGCATCTGAAGTTAGTTTCCTATGGACTTTTAGAGAGTACTGTTGGGATGTTTATTTGTAAATCATTCATACTTAAAATGTAATCACAAACGGATCGCGTACTTCCGCCAGTTACGTCTTTGTTCTTGAGAGTGTGAAGGAGCTTAAGCTGGAAAGTAGGACAGGCATTTTTATTACGTAAACGGCCGCCCCTTTTAGCAATAACGCGCCAGTCTTCCGGGAGGTAAGATGCAAGTGGCTCTTTGGGCAGCTGCGTCCTGCTCAATGGGACGACCAAAATGAACATCAGTCCAGTCCCGACTGGGGCTTGGTATTAAGTATTCAGTTTGGTGAGTCTTATTCAGCCGTGAATTTCTGTGACAGGGGATGATAATGTGTTAGCTCATATCACGTGCGGGTTTCGTCACTCCCGTGACGGTTGCACGCCAGACAGATAACTGCTCCATTCCGCAAATCTAAAGGGGTAATCTCACATTTCAACGGTATGAACGAACTACTCCAGCTATCTTACCAAATCCGAAAGCTTAGACATTTAACCTCTAAACAGAGTGTTATATCCCTTTTTGTTTATTAAAGTGTTTTTCCTGTTCTACTTTCTGTTCCCCTGTTATCTTTGCTGGCCTACTGAAGAAAGATTTTCGAATTCTTCGTCGAGGGTATCTTTCGTACCCCCACCTGAACTACCTGCTAAACTGGGTGGACTAGACCTGGCCGCATGTGAAAAGTTCGCCTATAAAATCCTTGCAGGAAGCACTCACCGTTTACTCAGCGATCTCTCCAAATTTTTTTCTATCTAGCTTCCGTACTTTCCTCTTTATGACCCATACCCTATTGTACGAATATCTACAAAAACTCTACCTTTTCATATCTGTCCCGAATCCTCTCAAAACAGGCACGAGTATCAGTTGATTTTCTGGGCAATTTCGTATAGCAATCTATCTGTTTACAACTCCTTGATTCAGTGAGGTGCCTATTGTAAGTTTTTTTTTAAATGAAATGCAGACCTCTGTTTGAGCAAAAGTCTTATCAAGTACAAATACAATATTAACACAAACCTTTGGTTTTGCTCCCCCGGAAATCAACAAACAGTTCATCGTTTCTTTAAAAAGTCATTTATGTAAAGCATGAATATCTGTTGTCCATCCATGTGTGGGTCAAAAACACAATCAATCACATAGTGCAGTTATTTTCTGGGGTGTAAAACTCGGGACTCTACGAAACAGATCACAGCACCTACATTAAGGTCAAAAAGAATCACGAAGAAATCTCAGAGTCCTGATACTTTCACGTGATTGTCTTCAGATGGGTCAGTAGCAAATAGATGTCCTTACCACGCTGACCGCAACTGGCTACGGCTGCAATAGCTGATGTTTATTTTTGCTAGGTTCGATTTTTCTGGGGCGCGGCGACTGTCTGCCAGCCCTACGAGGTCGACCACTGCCAGTCCAGCAACAATGGGGCACGAATATGAGCCCGATCAGTTTGCCTTATAAGTGTAGTGGAAACTCGTTAGAGGAATTAATCACCTGGCACTGAATTAGTGTTTCCGCAAATTTCTTTGGCCTGGCATACCACATGGCTGGCATATAATAGCCAAGGCTGCCATCTTTGAAAAGTTGACATGTAACTTTGGTTCCCCTGATAAATGTGCCTGAATCTTGAAAGAACAAAATTGTTCAAAGTCCAAATATCTTTGATAATAAAACAATAAATATAAGATTGAGCACAGTTGATCTGAGAAATATCGATCCTGCAAGAAACAGTTCTTTTTTCTCGAATGTAGACCATGTGTGTATTTGGCAGAAAGTAGCCAAACAGCGTAATGCTAGATCTCGCTGTTTAACAACAATTCTGTTACAAAAACCTGCCGGTTTTTTTTCGGACTACTTGAGCTGGCATCGAGATCGAATGAGCGTCTTCCTTCAAGCGTGCTTTTGTTTCCGTGGTGATGCAGGAAGGGACAGACAGAATGATAAAATTGCACTATTTCAGTAAATTGCAGAGAAAAGGTTTTCGGCATATACCGCGCGCGCGTGCCTATGGTAGACATTGCTTAGTATCATCAGGTGATCCAACATATTTTCCATATCATTCATCTACGAAGAATGGTTCCATGACAAGATATGGCGGACAAGGAGCCAGGGTGCCCGACCTATATAATGATGCTTTCTGTATTTTGATAAGGTGACTACCATGGAGCAGTGAATATGTATATCCGTAGAAAAAGGTTCCACAGCGAGTTCAAATACGCCAATGGTCAATCTAAAGATTGCATTATGCGCCTAACACAGGTGATCAGTTGTTGCAATCTTGAAAAAATTTAAATCACATCGTATTCCTTTTGTCATTTGACTCACTTTGCGTCATCAGTAGTGAGATTTGTAGGGCCCACAAAAGTGAATCATGTTTTAAAAAAGCACTGAGAAAACTATTCCCAGGATTTTGCGGTCACAAAACTCAACACACAGTTTTGATATAGGATCCTATAAATCATGGACAACTTTTTCGAGGGGGGTACTGTTCATGGTTCCCTAAAAAACGCACAAACCATCGGGTTCGAATAATGAACGCATTCATTTTGTCTGATAGATCACTTAGCCGTTGTGTACTGTGTCAGGTCACGTACCAGATTGGTTCATGAATCTTATAGTCTTAGACATATTCTTCACTAATATGGTTTCACAGTGGCAAAATCATGGACGTCGTTGTTAGTGGCAGTTTTAATTTCATTCTGACGGCAAGGTTATCTTCAGTGTTCCTGAAGGCGAAAAACGTCATGTGATGCAACAAAGGATAGCTAGTAGTGTATCACATATCCCTTGGTGGGCAGTATGCCTGAAAAGCCGAAAGAAGTTGCTGAGATTTGCAACCATGCAGAAGATGAGCTAGTTTTGTTTGCCATCTCCTGGTGACAGCCTCAATCGGAAACAACGGGGAAGGACAGGGCTACTAGAGCAGTAGTAAAAGAAATACAGCTATCGGTGTCAAGTTGGAAAAAAGTTTTCCAATTCAAGAGAGCCACCGGTCAATACGCTTGGCCATTTCCGCTAACGAATATAACCACTGACTGAGATGGTCTAACAAGCTCTACATAGCCAAGATCATAGGTTAGGTTCTTCATACTTTTCTTTCACGTCATGGACTGGCCACTCTTACTCATCTTCCAACCGGTAGCTGCCTTAGCAAACACGGTCTGCCTGGGAGTCCTGTCAAAGACATGCTCAACACATGTACCAAACGTCCTAGCCTGGTTACCATTAATGTTTCGTCTAGTTCGTGATCCTAAGACTCTCCGCCAGATCTCAGCATTGTTTATACGGTGTTCCCACCAGATTCGAGCAATGCTACGAAGACATCGGTGTGCATATACCGACACTATTCGTATATCCTCCACCCGCAGTGGCCACTTTCATGAACCATACAGAAGCACAGACCTGACGACTGTAGCGTACACTCGACAGCTAATAGATAAACGGATGTTGCTTTGACGCCGCAGACAACTGAGGCTGGCAAATACCAAACGAGCTTTCTGTATGTTTAAAGGCACTTCACCGATATCCGACCAGTGAAAAGGAAAGCAACTGCCCAGCTAATAGAACTTATTTAGCAGGTCTACGGTTTCTGCAGTTATTGAAAGGTCTGGTGTTGGACCGATTCAACCATGTAAAAGCATCTTGCACTTTGAAGACGCAAAACCCATACGGAACATTGATACCCAGTTGTTTAATCTACACAGACAAGTTTGCAACTTGCCTGGACCTCCACTTAGAAGAACAATATAGTTCGCATATTCAAGTTCCGGGCTTTTTGCACCAGGTAAAAATTTCAATGCCACAATTTTCACCTGACCGAAGTGCGGTCTCTAGGATCATATAATTGACGAATTTAAAGAGAAAAAGAGAAAGGGGCAACCCTGACGTAAATCATTTCCCGTGGCAGACTGGAGTGAAAGATCACCGTAAGCCCGAACTCGGCTTCGGCTATTCATGTCAAGGGACGTTATGAAAGAAATGAATTTCTGTGGTATACCCTTCATCAAGAGACAGCGCCACCTCACTGTGTAGTTGACTGAGTCAAGGGCCAATTTAAAATCAGTAAGAACGAGGATGATGGGCCTATAGAAGATTTATGTATGCTCTAAAATTTGGCGAAAAGTGAAGTTGTGATCAATACAATCTCGAACAGGTCAAAGCTTAGCCTGATTCTCAAGGGAGCACTGTTCGATAGCGTTGAATAATCGACGAAGAATAATACTAGCGAGCAATTTAGATGGAATACTAATCAGATCAATTCACCTGTGGTTTTTCACAGGAAAACCTGTCACCCTCCTTGTAGATCGGTGCGATTACCGATTCACACTAACTCCTTGTAACTTGTTCCTCATCCCTTACCAAAAGGATTAGTTTTGTCAACTCCAAGAAGAATGTTGAGCCACGGTCTCTGAAAATAGTTGAAGGTAACCCATCCGGTTCAGCAAACTTATGTCGTTTAAGTTAGTCTATTTCACGCAGAACCTCCGCCTCTGGCGGAGGACCGGTAACTACAAATGGGGCTGCAGCTAAGGTGCCACTTAGCAAACTTGTCGTGGGCATATATCAAATAAACTGCTTCTCGAAGTGCTCCACCCAACCAATTAGACAATGCTGTTAAGTCTGAATCAGTGAGCCGTACGCCTCTTTGATCAGTTTGCTAACGCCTAGTCCTCGGGGACCGGTATTTCTGATTAGACGGAAAAGGTTGGGGCTTTGCCAGTCGCCGCAGCTTTTTCCATCTTTCTACACTTTACAATCAACCACTGCTCACGGTTGTTTCTCAAGCTCCGAATCGGTTGGCGTTTATGACGTCTTCGTGCCTCTTCATTCGAAGGAGGAGTTGGTCTACATGCATCCAACAGCACAACTGAGGAAGCAGATATCCACCAATTCTTTGTGTGTTTGGTCGTGGGAACTTGGGCAGCATTAGCGGTCTTAAATAGAGCCCGATGGATCTCTGTCCGTGGCTCTTGTTGATCCTAGACATTTGACTGCTTCGATAACCTGGTGGATAGTTCGGCTTCGAAAGCAGATCGATTTCTTTCATCCAGTAGCAGCTGCAGGGTACGACTGGCCTTGGCATTGTTTCGGCCACCGAAGAGAAGTGGACTGAAATGCGAGCGGACAGCAGCATGATCAGTATCTACAGACGTGGACGTAAATGATCGACAATCATGAATTTATCCAGACCAGCGGTAACCGATAGCCATAAGGTAGATGTGAGTCCAACGCCGTGAAAGTGCAGGAGGAGGCCAGGTTAGTCAGTTAGTTGGAAAAAAAATGTACCAGCTAAGAACAGTCTATGGCTGGGACATAATTGGATGAGTTGGTCACCGTTATCGGTTCGATCGGCTATAACTTCAAATGGGCCTCCTATGTACCTCTCTGTCACGTCAAGGATTCCAGCTTTAGCATTGTAATCACCAGAAACAACCATGAGATCTGTACAGGGCACGCCGCGGAGTAGTTGAGACGAATCCTGTTAGAATTCGTCTTTAGCCTCAGGAGAGCTACACTCAGTTGGGACGTACACAGAAACGGCAAACAGGTATGGATGCTTCAGTCTAGAGCTGCTGACATGCCTAGAGCCATTCATCCAAACAGCACACAGAAGACTTCCGACTAGGATCCAGTCAAGCCGTACACTCTCGGCTTTCATGCGGAGAGGGATGTCAACGCCACCCAGTACTACCTAATGAATAAGGAGCACCTCGAACAATGTGGTAGGAGTATGCGATCAAGAAAATGCCCCTAAATCTTCTATTTGTGGTTCACAAGTTTAAAAGTTTTCGGATAGATGATAAAACTATTGAATTTGATTCGCCGTAGAACTGTTTGTAGTTAGACGACTTCAAAACGCTATCAGAAAAACCTATTTTGCTGCTGAACTCCAACTTGTGGGCACCTATAGACCAGTTTTACCGAATAAAGGCAGGATATCTATAGATTCCTCGAATTACTATATGTATCAGTTCGTTTACCCCTATGGAGCATGTTTCGAAGGTCGAATTAAAAGAAGACTATTTGAGCCTTTAAGGGAGCATCATCTGATTTGGTTGAAGAAGGGATTAGTGAAGAGCAGACGAACAGCAATAACCACCCACTCGATAGAATCGGATCTTCCAATTAGCTTTAAAGAGTCTCTTCTTTCCAAATATGTTGCTAACGGAAGACTAACAAGGAATATCGAAGGCCGGATCTAAATCAAAGCCGAGGCGACCACGATCCGCCTGACACCCCCCCCCCCCACCCCCAACCTCCTCTACCATTCCCGGAGTGGGGCCAGAAACAATATATGCGACCTCTTATTCTACCCTGGCTGTTGACGCAAGATAACGTGGTGAAGCCAATTTTGCATTTGCTAGTCACGAAGTGATCAGTTCATGAGACAAAAAACGCTTCCGCTTGGGTGCGATGATTTGTGCAGTGGGTAGATTAATTCAAAAGTGTGTGACCTCGATGCCATCTGGACAAATGGAACACAAATTCGAATAAAGCATCTGTGCTATTGGAGGAACAAAGCAGTACGGAATAATAAGTTGATAAATCCGGGTAGGTCACTCAGGAGTTGTTGTATATTCACTGCCATGTTTAATACAATAGTTTGGAATGTGCCGTGCGAATAACTGACGATGAAGCAAGACTATGTGAACAGCGTTGATCGATTCTAACAGCATAGTTCCACGAGTTTGATTGATCTGGAAAAGTGGTAAGTGAAGTGTATGTCTTCCGTGTTCTTCACAAGACGTTCTCAACCTTAGACTGCGATCATTGGTGTTCTCGGTTTACTTAGACACACACGGAGAAAATGTCGATCGTGTTGTTTGCTCGGTTTTGTGGTGATGACTTCTGCCCATCAAGACCCAGTGGGTGTTGTTGGTGTTAAGAGTTGGTTGCGGTACAGTGAGTAGTCACGAATGAAAATGAATAATCTTAAGTGTAATGAGCATTACTTAGAAGCTTGCAAGCCAGGATCGTGTCCTACTTTGGACCGGTAGCTGCACATCGAAAATGATTTGTAAGTAGAAGAAAGAAACAGTTAAAATATGCCTCTGAAAGTTCGTAATGGAGATCGGAGCGATGGAGCTTCTTACTTCGTCTAACAGTCTAACAAGTGCAAGTGGAAACTCCCAAATTTCAATCACTAAGGCAACAGAATAAAGTGTGTGGGGGGGGGACAATCATTGGATGAATGGGGGTGTCGATACCGTGTGTGTGCGTGCTTGTGTGCGTGGGAAGGGGAAAGGGCGGGGCCGAGGGAACAGAATCCTGTCAACCGTTGTTTCAGTTTTCTTCTAGGGCTTACTGCTCTTCGACACTAGAAGATGAGAAAAATGCAATGAGAAACCCATTGTTCAAAACATTAGAAAAGAGCAGATTATTTTTCTGGAACATGTGGCATTTTTCCGATGACTTGGCCCGTGAACGACTGTAATACAATTGTTTCGCGCATTCGTGGATACACAGAACAGCAGTAAGGCGTATTTCATGTTGGGTTTTCAACTGTAGCTTTAGGAGGACGGCCGGATACTGTTATATATATATATATATATATATATATATATATATATATATGTATATATATATATATATATATATATATATATATACTCACTAGAATCTAATTTGAATCTTCTTGAGTGTGAATGGATACTCTTCATTGAAGAGCCCACAAATGAATCACAACTGTGATTTCTCATAGTTATTCGTGTCTGGGTCACTGCTAACCCAACGAACAACGAGGCTGCATGTGAAGAGTATCCATTCACTTTCCAGACGATTCATATTAGATACTAGTGAACATATAACATCGGAGTGTACAAGTATGAGGACCAGTGGACAGAAGAGTACTGGGTACGCATACCTGATGAGCGGCAACAACGGCGAAACCGGTCGTGCACTTCCGGGGAAATTTCGTCTACAAGTTTACATACTACTTACTATCAATATATATATATATATATATATATATATATATATATATATATATATGTATATATATAACAAGCTCCGAGTGGTTTATGAGCATGTAAAGAAAATCAGCGACAAAAACAATCCGTTTCATGCGTTCAGTTTATAGAATATGTCATAGCAAATAGCTTCATTCTGAAAAGTCAGTGATGGCCCTTCGGAATGGTTAATTCAATTTTGTTTGGTATCTTGCTTGTGCAAATTGATCCGAAACATTCACACACGGCCCACGTGACTAAGTCGGAGGACGAATCAGTGTATCCAGGGGTTCATGCATTTACCGATTAGCACTGCGAATACAGCTACCCCTAAAAATGATAATATATAAAACTGCACGATGGTTTGCGTATTCATGAAAAAACACGTTTCTTTATCAAAAAAACATAACTGGACAAACCATATTCTTATGGCAATACAATCTCAATCCAGGGTACATTATGTTGCGACGCTCTGGTTTCTTACGTGAGTCACTGTAGGGGCATACCCAAATAGCCCGAGTGATTCACTACTCATGATGGTAACTACAAATTTCGATTATTTGGTTTGAGTTTGAACTGCTGTGTCCCGAATTCCTGTAGTTAGAATGAACGCACAATTGCACGGATGAACGTGTATCCAATACCAAAATGAACAATTATTGAAAATCACACAGTGGTTCCCTAGGTTCTGGTTCCTATCCCTTAGCAAATCCGGATCTGAAATCAATAAAATCCCTACCTTGGACAAAAGGAGTGAGATGAGATAGACAAAACAACTAATAAAGCGAGGAAAACGCGTGAATAGGAAATCCTCACTGATGACCGAACACGGACATATCTCACGCTGTCTCTGATGACATTGAATGCTTGTATCTACTGAACCGCTCCCAGAAACGCTGACGTTTCTTTTCATGAAAGGTTTTACCAGTCAGTAGATTACAGCTCCCTTAGAGGCCACAAATAAATGAGCTCACCACTCTTCCATCCACTTTGCATCTTAGAAAACATTGCAGACCAAGGAAACTTATCCAGGACAGAAGGTAACACTAGCCTCAAAATAGAAACCTAGAAAGCTACTGCACCTCATCTACTGTTTTTCTAGTCGATCATTATCGGAAGTTGGATAGTGAGTTACGTATAAAATAATTTATCATGCAGTGCCACATATTATTTTATTCTGTACTTTTTCATACATTTCCATAAACAGTACCACACATATTTTAATCAACCTTTCCGGGTGAATTACTTTTCAATCTCCTAATTATTCTGGAGAAAAATATCGCGGAAAAAGTTAAAATTACTTCTCCGAAGCAGTCATGAATCATAGTCACAGTATGACGTGAATGATTTTGCAGTGAGAATGATAATCTACGATAACAAGTTTTTTCCTGGTTTCATCGATTTTGCGGGCATTCTACTGGCTCATCAGAGACCATATCTAATCAGACTACAGGGTGAAGTGGGATCATTTTATTATTTTTTAAACATCAGGTTACAATTGGTCTGTCAAACTTCCTTTGATTACGGTATTTCAACCGTAATCTTTGATGGAAAGCAGCCAAGGAAGCCTAAGAATTATCCTGAAGTCATGCACGCCAGCCAAGGTTCCAGTCCCGGTAGCGAATCGGTGAACTTTTACCAATTTATTACATTCTTGCGCGTGGAAGAGTTGAAAGGAGTTTATCCCCGTAGCCCACTGCGCTATTCCGTACAGCCAACAATCGGACTCGGAGACTTGGCATGACAGAGAACCGCACATGGTTCCAGTTTATATTACCTGGCTTAAACTGACGGGCATTTTCTTGAATAATAATAAGATTTTGCATGGAACTGCGGTTCTTTTGTCCAGACTTTCACTTTGTGTTCAAATGAATGATCAGATACGCTCTCTCTCTCAGTGAGTCAATCACATAGTAACTTCCTTGTCTTTTATTACCAATCCTCAGGAATTTTGTGAGTGACGCAGAACCCCTAGTGGCTCACATAACCCAATGAGGTTCACTTACCAGCTGTAGGACATATCCAGATGTGATGGCTCCACAGTTTAATGACAATTACGGGCCTAAAGTGGTATAAAAGTGTCATAAACAGGTCATTAAGATGTTCGGTGTTTATTGCCGTTGGTTCATTAGGATTGGTATTCTAGGTAGTTAACTTGAGAGAGTATTCTTCAACCCCCCCCATTTCAACCTCAGGATTTGCTCAAAAAGCTACTTGTTGAAGAAAGTAACCAGTCGAATGTGAGCATGGATTTGAAATCGAACTCCATTGACTTTACTGACAGACGAGCAGACTTAACTGCTAGACGGTTTCGTCCGTTAAAAATGAGATGCTAATAAGCATGTACAGTACGCACCAGAATGAAGCAATGATGCCTTTGATTGCGTTCCAGATACTAATTGGATGAAGACTGGTTTATAGCTGATATAAAAGACATCAGCTGGATTGTACAGTTTACGATTAAACGTTAAGTCAGTTCCTCAGTATATCTTGTACCATACGTCACTACGTATCGTCATTCTATATGACAGCCGTGGCTGGTCGTATTTTCATTTGCAGCGATAATCAAAAAGCCGTCAAGCTACTTTGTAAAAGTGAATTTGTTCCAGCTGTCAACTTCCTTTGATCAAACAGCCTTACAAAACACGAGGAAATCAGCAGAAATCGCCTAATAATATATTTTGTCAACCTTAGCGCAACAAGCATTGTCCCAGTTCCATTTGAAAAATGTTCGTACAGAATGTGATGTATTGAGTTGACCAAGAACAACTAAAAATAAGCCTGTTAGATACTCTTTGTCGGTCCCGAGTTCAAACCAAATCACACCTACACACACACACACACACACACACACACACACACACACACACACACACACACACACACAAACTAGTAATTAAACACACGCACCAACCGAATATCTATCTACCTTATTCCTGACAGAATAAACCCGCTTTATGAGGCAGTTGTTTTTCATATGGTCACCGAACGGAAATAAATAAATTTCAACTTATCAGAATGTTTCGAAATACAGCCTTCACCTGTGCACTTCTAAACTTGATGAAAAAACGCAATTCCCGGTCTGCTCGTTACTCACTTATGCGACAAAATATTACGTCATGCTCAACAGATCTCGGCTTGCAAAATATTAGCCATATTACAGTTGCGGCTTGTTTGCGCATTCAGTGGCTAAATGCAGCTTCTCACAACTTACGACCCCGATTGGTGTTTTCGGTAGACCCCGATTTCGGATGACCGGTAGAAAAAACCCGACAAGACACAACATCCAACTTCCGTTGATGAAAATAGGCGGTCAGATGAATTGTGATGCAGACCTTGTCTCGTGCTATGTTGCAGTCTTGAACTATGGGACATGCGTCGGACAGACAAGCGTACAACATACATACAGATTGCACTCATTTCGCAAGATGCAACGAAACAATGTGTGTAGCGATCATTTCGACGTTTATCAAAACCTACTGACCAATACATCAGGTATTAGGCTACGCGATTTTCCATGTTCTCTAGACTAACTGATACTCGTTCACGTGAAATTATCATGCGACTGAGGTTCTATTTTTTGGTCACGTGATGCGGGTCTCAGCTGTACCCGTGCGCTTTTGTTGTCCGAAAAGCGAATTTAGCTGTGCGTCAAAGAACATCTGAAAACCAGACCACGTAACACCAATTTTGGACAATGCGTTCCTATCTCTCTCTCCCTCTGTCGGCCATTGAAGCACGCACACTGGGTGACAAACACGCTGACCCACCGAATTATTTTCAATAAACCCCGACTCGTATTCCATGGGTAATCAGCCGTTTGTAAAGTCGACAGCCGGATAAGTGCATTGCTTCGGACGGACAATTCGCTCACAAATTGTGAAAAATGGGGGTCTACAAATTACTCTCGTCAACCGTCATTCCTCCTATTTTCAACAATGTTGAATGAGAATTGAACAATTTAGTGAATGGGCAAAAGGCATGCAAAACATTTTGGTGAACCCAAACTGAGTGAAAAAGAACTGAACGAAAACTCAATTCTTGACCTCTCCTTTCAAGTAGAACGTGCACGATAAAAATAGGCACAAGGGAGCTTAGCAAGAACTCGTTGTGACGGGGACAAAGAACATATTGGAAATCTAGATTTTTTGCTAGTTGGAAAAAAACAGTTCGAAAGCACCGCAAGCGGAAAACATCTGCGAAAAAAAATTGAGAAGCATATTACCGATATCTCGACTCAACTTTGCTCACTTTATTTTCCATCGAGTGTTGAAATGAATGCAATAACTATTTAGTGTATCATTTCCGTTCGCCTTTGAATAGATATTGAAAAGTATTCAAGTGGAGTTCAGTTATAAAGTCCCGCTCATTAAACAGCAACTCACCTCTTCAAGACACAGACGAGATAGCAGGCTGTTCGTCCTGTTGATATGCCAAGGTTTTCCACTAATGAATTCAAAAACAAACATGTAACCCAGATTTTTGGAGATTTATTCATCTTGTTAAGTAACTGTCGGTCTTTTAGTTTTACTTCCATGGTACCGCACAAAGGTGACATTTGGAAGACTAAAACGAGATCCTATAGTGAAAGATATGGGATGTTTTATGATTGTATGCGCCGAGTACGTGGAAGCAATGCGGCATTTATTCAAATGGCATTCGGATGAATCTTCTGCAAAGTACTGCCACTCAGAAGCTGATGCGAAGTACACCACAGAAGAACAGTTTAGCGTGCCTGACCGTTAACCCGTAGGATTTACACGAATGAATTTCGGTCAGGTTCGAGTCCCACTTGCATTTCGATAAGCGGTCGGTGCCGATGACTTTTATCTGAAAAGCAGAATTAGCAGTGAACGATTTGCCCATTAGATTTTCAGTGGTAAGTCTGACTTTGACAGCATCTGATGAAAATTATTCGATGGCCAACAGTTGATCTGATGAAACAGGTGGAACTTTGTTTGTGCTGAATCCACAAAGTAGGATGAGGTCAGCGGCGGATCCAAGTTGGAGTTTGTACAAACAGATAACTAAATCCTTGAAATGGAGGCACAAATTGGCTTGCATTTCTACGACCGGCGCAGCCATTTTTTCTGAGGGTCTTTTATTCATGACTGTCGAAAATATGATGCAATTCGCAATCACTAATGATCTTAGTATATATATCTTGGTTAGAATAGCTGAATGGTTATTTGATATGCATAACCATTGCACGAGTATCAAGAAGGTGAACTTCCTAACGGGACAAAAGCTCAAAACCGGCAGAGACGTACGATTGTGACTCTGCGGTTTGAAATAATTCTTCTGGAAGCCAAAAACCATCCATATATCTATCTATCTATCTATCTATCTATCTATCTATCTATCTATCTATCTATCTATCTATCTATCTATCTATCTATCTATCTATCTATCTATCTATCTATCTATCTATCTATCTATCTATCTATCTATCTATCTATCTATCTATCTATCTATCTATCTATCTATCTATCTATCTATCTATCTATCTATCTATCTATCTATCTATCTATCTATCTATCTATCTATCTATCTATCTATCTATCTATATATATATATATATATATATATATATATATATATATGAATATATATATATACCTCTTTATGTTTATAAATATAGATCTATGAATCGAATTCAGAAGAGAAATCATTCACCTGATTGGACTCGGTGGAAAATTCCCTGATACAACTCAGTCAACTACATTCTAGTCCCTGTAAGGAATCAGTTAGATCCCCGATGAAACAGATACAGAAATTTTAATTTCATCTCGGAATAGCTCTCGGAGTGCGGCGTACGCAGGTTTTGTAGAAAACACTCTGTGCACGAACAACAATCGAGCGACTGATTTGTCAAAAATGGAAATGTTTTCCGACTCTCGGGTGATGATCGCCTGTAATGTTCGATGAACTAGAGTAAAGACATTACACCCATTACAAAAGAAGAATGCAAATGAGTTTTACCCTTCAGGTAGACCTGAGAGTAAAATGTGCTCTCACTCACATGTATAAACAGTGGAGATCCCGAGGATTCCCAAGTTATCTGCCTAACCAATGACATCTGTGCTTCTTTGTTTGTTTGGACTGAAGAACCTGGCTTTCTTGTCATTCATGTTCATTAACTCCTAGCGCACACCTATTGATGATCTGTGGTTCAGTTATCCTGGCCTTTACGCAGAGGCGATTCCCAATAAACAGACAATCAAATACGGAATTCAAGTCAAATCAGCATTCAGGGACGCAAATGAGAATGAGTGAGCCAGCGTGCGCATGCACTCTTATCTTCGTGTACTTTGACGTGTCCTGATTTGTGTCCGATCGAGTTTTTGGAATCTTCTGTCCCAGTTGGTGATGAGCACTTCAGGATGATCGATTTTCATCTTCACTGCCCCACATCACCTCGAAACGGGACGACTGATCTGAAGGGATAGTGATTTCGTTTCCGTCCTGATTGTGTGAACAGTTTGGACGGCTTTTCTCTTCTATGGTGATCATACGTGTACGGTGTTTTTTGCGTGCTTTTTCGCTGTCTCGGTCTTACTTATCCCTGCCGTTTTCTCGTTATTTTGTTCCTTCGCCCGTTCTCTCCCTCACTCACCCTATCGAGCATTGTTGTTCCTCTGTTGCCTTTATGAGTTCGGATCAAGCAATGAATGAATGAACGAATTAGGTTCATTGGCTACCACCGACCTCTAGCCCTCAATGAAACTGCTCAGACTGCTTCGTTCGCCTCGTACCATGGGTAATAAGCCGGTAGTGATCAAATAAGTTGACTGAAGTACTCTACTGTTTTTAGGAATTGACCATAACTAGGTTTAAGTCTCAGCACCGTGGAGTACAACCTGTAGAAAAATGTGGGAACTAGACGATGGAACAGCTAGGTAGGACTGATTACGCACGTGTAAGTTGTGGTCCACGGGAGGGCTTACCAGGAATGCATATTGAAAGGTTCCTCAAAAAAAGTTTCTTTTGAGACAAAACTGTCTCAAAACAATATATTTTTATCACGCATTCGGTCCCGAAGTGGTGGCTTGAAAAGATCGCTGCTGTTTCAGAGGTTTTATCTGTTCAGTTTTAAAGAATCTCATCAGCCAAAACTACACACTTTTTCAGAAAGAAACAATTATTCGTGGACGCAGTGTTGTCCGTGTCAATCTCAGGATGTCTTGTGAATCATCGATATGTTTAGAACAAAGGTTGAATTCAGGACAACAAAGGCGACCGGCGACAAATACATTCCGCTGTCCAGAAAGTCATTCGTCCCGGTCATCTTTCATCTGGCGCGGTCGAAACATCCGTCACGGTGAATGGATTGCGACCCCAATCACAGGAAGCATTTGACTGTGAGATTGGCCACCGGATCGATGACTTCTGTTGATCGGGTCCGTTCAACACACGTATACTCACACGAACAAAACAAACAGACAAATTAAACACAATCACACGCGAGCCTTTCGCGCAATTATTGCGCTGTAGTCCATGGTCGAGTATGCAATAATGCCCTCAGTCAACATTTATATTTGTGTGCACGTGAAAATGGTCACGGGAAAACAAACCAGCTCCCTTTTGAATCTGGAACAAATTATCTTCCGTCTGCTTGGTGATATGGTCTCCGAAATGCAAGTATCGAGTTCAAACTAAGGATGTTAGCGACAAATAAGGGAACTTAAGATGAATTGACAGTGTGGTTGTGAGAACTGGACTACTTTCGACAATAGCAACAATGCGGTTTCCATCTGCGTCTTATTGATTTGTTTGTGAGAGAAGTTTTAGCAAAACACTTCCACACCAACCTCAGTGATGGAAAGTGGATGCCACAAGAATCACCACTTAACCTCTTAGATTTGAGTAATCAAGACGGAAATTCGGTCGCCTGAAGTTTTATGTCCATTTATATAAACGAGGAGACTACAACCAGACGAATGCATTCGGAACTTGATAGTTGGATTTTCCCAATAAAATCAGAATCAGGTTGTGATCGGTCACCATAGCGTCCGTGAATAAACCGGCTTGTGGTCACGTGAATAATGTAAACTTCCTTCTTTGGTCAAGGCCCCAAGAAAAACATAAACGACTAGACGAGCGCAACACAACTTTATCGGAATGATGAAGTGAGTAATACGTTGATCAACCAACCCACAATGATGGGCCAAAGGTGAGGATGAAGAAATACTTTATATCTGGAGGAAATGTCAATCCAGTACATTACTTGCTTTCTAGATTTCACAAGTTCATAAGGCAAATTACCAAACAACTCATTTCAACGACTTGAATGATAATTTATTGATCACACAACAGTATTTTCTGCACTAAAATTTCCTGTTGAGCATATCATTCCATTCAAATAGAATCACTTTATTTAGGTGAGCCACAAGGTATCCATGCCTTCCACCATTACGAATAAGGCTGTCACGTAAATGTTTGAAACTGGTCACGGAAATTCAGCCCACCATATCGAGAAACTCCTTTAAATTGATCAACTCCTGATCCCATTCTATCTGTCAAAATTTTGTCTAGTATTTACCAAACTGTTTGTCGGATTTCCATGCACTTTACCTATTAGATTCCAGGCCGACAACCACCTGTTGTTTACACACCAGTGAGATAATATTTTTGTTCAATCCTTATAGTGATCAGCCGATCATACCACATCTGCAACTTGTTTGGCTGTACTTTTCACGCACTCGACAACCGATGGCGCCACTTCCGACACAGGCCAGCTTGAGGTCTCCTTATTCAGGACCAGTGAGAATACACGCGGTTGGCACTCCATGGCCAAATCTCATTGACTTGTTCGATGAAGACGATCAAAGAAGCTGGGGGAGTGCGCCATCTATACGCGTCTTTTTAGCCTCGTTTCTATGACTGGTGTCGACTGAACTTATCTGTTGGTATTGAACTCTGATTCTAAACAGAATTCTATCGCTTACGTAACCGTTGTTCCCGTTGTGGAACCCGTGGGCACTGGCCCACTGATATCCATGACGCGTCTTTTTATTACGTCACAATTGTCTGGGTTATTTCACTCTGTATTGCTGTTACGAAACCATGAAACGAGTACGGTAGAGAGATACCATTATTGGCAGCTCAAGTCCAGATAGATTCGTTCAGCTACTCCGTATTCTGCTTCCAGTATCATGTATCTCTTCAGTTTATTGTCGTTTTTATCTGGAATTTATCTGCTCCTAACGAAATCTTCAGTATTCATATATTCCGGAGTCGTTCTACGGCATTGAGATGGGTTATGCCCGGTACCAGAAACGTTGGCCGACTATAATTCATCCATCGACGAAGTGCTGTTGCTAATATTACATAGTTCTCGTTCAACATTCAAGTCAAGTCGAGCAAAAGCTTTACGCACACCCAGAGGTGACTAATCAGTGGTCACATTATCACAAAAAAATATTGAGAATGAGGGAACATAAGAGAAGACCAGGAAAACACGACCTTTAAATTGGAAACAGTTTGATCAGGCTTGTTAAAGAATCTCACAAAATTGGTTATAATTGAACATTTGTATGCTTTTGTACGAGCGAATAATTGTTTGTAACTTGCCCAAATTGAAGAATTTGAGACGCATTTGTGAAGATTGCTTCGAAGTTGATGTGCAGCGTAGGCTGACGTTTTTCCAGAAAATTTTGTGGCACACTTTAGGACGTTGTGTTAAAAATACTGAGAAAGGTGCACGCTCGGTAGATAGGTCTGAAGTTCTTCGCAAGCAGTCCTCGAAAGACCACAGGGGATCCATCAGTCCTAAGTGGTAGGATACAGGTATACGCAAGACGTTGAGTTGAACAAAGTGTTACGGAGAATCGTTTAGGACGTAGTATAAAAAATGTTAACTTCCTAGCTTATACGAAACCGGCAGAAATATGGTCAGGTTTCGTGTTAGGATCACGCCAAGATACTTTACAGACGTAGCTTCGAGAATGTCATTTCCTTTGGAAAGTACTGATGGAATAGGTTCTACAATGTCTGTATACCTATCACCTTCTAGAAAAGAAAAATCTAATCAGCACATTTGGAAAGGTTAGTAATGTGTTTGTGGTTCGAAGACCACTCATGTGTGCTTGAGACACCTTGCTGCAGAATAGGAAAAGAGGAGTCATTGGAGTAGGGCCCACCAGATAAAACATTACAGGTATATTTTATGACCAAAGTGTCATCGAAACTCAGCGTGTTGCATAAGTATGTAGAAAGGAAAATTTTAATAGAAAGGAGCTTTCTATACGTCGTTGTTTACATTGAATTCTTGACAGGTGCTCTGATTTCACATTCTCTCGTTGGCTTGTTTGTCAGGCTTCATAGGCTGGACGGAAAAGCTTGGTTCCAACCGAACCACAAGCATGTACTGTATTGGTTGACTGGTGTAAGTAATATTACCTTCTTCAATGCAGTTGTTACGCAACTCGCAGGTACGAGATATTATAAACGAGGGAAAAGTGTTCGGGGTTATTTAGATGGGACTGTCGAAAGCTCCAGCCCGAATCCGTCGCGAAGTTCCAAAAGGCGAATTTTTTAACCAATTCAGTTGACCTTACCTAGCAAAATGTCTGCGGAGGAAAGTTATGAAATCTTGGCGTGAATTTTTGAGGTGACCGAAGGTGGCCGGCGGTGATCAGATGGTCACCGCGGGAGGCCTTTCAACCCTTCTGTCCAACGGGGGTTTCGAATCATGCTCCCACGGCCACCTGCGACTTTACCCAGTTGGCAGTTTCTAGTGCGCCACGACCTCCGTCATGAAATGTTGTACCACCACTGCAAAATCAAAACGAATTGGACAAAAAAGATAAAGATAACCTATCTGATTCCGTTTCACAATGAACCCTCTTATTCTATCTTTAAAGTAGTAAAATGAGCACTTTTGACATTCCTGTTCGCTTCCTGTCATTTTTAGCATGAACTCCATTTCACATTAGCGACTGGATCCACTAGTAGATGGATTTATGAAAAGACGGCTGGTCGCCATCCACATATTTCGCTACGCCATCACTAGCATTTGTGCTGACGGCGCGACAGATCAAAATCACACACTTGAAGGACCAGACAACCGACATATTTCTCACGTGATCGCTATTCAGTAAATGGCATTCATTCCAATTTAGAACTGTTGTACGTGTCACAATAATGCATAGGTAGTGTTTGATTTTGAATTGGAATAATTCTGTTATTTCTCAGTTCCAGCAATATGGCTCATTTGTTGCGATATATCTCTTTGGGATAGCACTTCAATAATTTCCTATTTGATCGTTTCTTTAAAGATGCCACTCCACTCCGACCGATACGCACGTAAACCCAATCAAAGCGACTTTTCTGACATTGTATTTTTTCATAAAAATCATGGCAGAAAAAAACGAATGAGATTCATGCTGTATTGATATCAGAATGTGCTACACCTCTACCAGGTGAAGATAGATGAGGAGCAAAAAGGCAAGTAGATGAAAGCAATAACATCTAACTGGGAAGTATTCACTTTTGTGATTCGGCAAAAGGTTGCAAATCCGAAGGTGATCGCTAAATGTGACGAAAGAAAGTTATTGTTTTCGAATGGCTTGAGGGGGAGGGGGAGGGGGCTCCGAATTTCATCTTCAACTATGAGACCAAAAAGTTCAACAAGTAATCGGACATTTGGTTTGCTCGCATTTCTGAATTATTCTAGCCAGTGGAATGTTTTACTTTTTCATTGGGATTTCGTACCTTGCCACCATTTTGATAACGATCGGTTGTTCTCCGATGGTTACTTCTTTATTCATTCGGATACCCGAGAACTCGGATGTACTTTGCGATGCCCCATTTCGCACCATCAACACCGAACTTACCACTGAAGACACACGGAGACAATCGTGCAGCTCTTTCAGATTCATGTATATGATTGGTAGGAGATTTGTTAACTAAATTATGCTGCATCATCTCTGTTGAGAATCATCACCAATCTCCAGCCAGTCAACGCCAAAATTGGGCTCGAACACGAAGTGTGGAACAGTACATTCCTCGCAATAACCCTTAGGCCTTTTAGGTAGGATTTTAATGACTCGATTCAGGTTAAAAAAATAATCTCTTAAATATTGGTAATTTGTCTCCATAAAAAATCGATTGCTGTGTGCCCAGCGAAGGATTACTTATTTTTTCAATGATCGATTGGTTTGCCACAAAAGGTTGGGTGAATATTTTCCATTCCTCCGGCATTTCCACTTATGATCACAAATCGTGACCACTTTTTCGGTCACCTAATCATTTACCGAATAAACTGCGAGAAAAATCTGAGAAAACCTCTAAACCACCATCATTCTTTTTGTGATTTACTTTAATGTTTCGACAAATCCTTCCTGTGGAAGGCATACAGATAGGGATCATACTGAACTGCAGAACTTTCGAGTCGGTGATCAGGCGTTACCAATACCCATTCGATCTCCATTTCGACGGCCCCCAACTGGTCACTTCCTCGCTCAAGAAATAACACACTGTTCGTCCGCAATGATTACTTATGTGCGTCAGGTTTGTGAGTGGACCCTAACCTCAGTTATCATATTTGACATCAGAAGTGACAGTACGTGGTTCTCCAACGGACTCTTCTAATAGGAGCATCCGTTCACACTCCTGACACCCGAATAAGATTGTTGTGAACGAACACTAACAGATAGCTGAATGGAACACATTTCTGACAAGTATTAGTAACCTCGAAATCGTTCGTGTGCACCCGATAATTTTTCTATAACCATCTGTAGGTACAACTTACACCGAGAGTTACACAATTGTTGCGTATTAGCTGAAGAAAAGGAGAAGACTTTTATTTTGAACGAATCAAAAGGGGGCATATCCAATCAGCTTTATGAATTATTGCATTATCAGGGCAAACCAACAACCAAAATCCCGTGATACGCGGTAGAAAATCTCGCAGGGCGGTGGTCGTGAGATGGGAGCCTATGAAGATATGGGCCACCAAGAAGGACCTGCGTTGATGAGGTTGGAAAGTCGTACTTTACATTTTACACCATACTGTTCATAGCATATTTCGGACTACCACAATCCCGTAAGTTTGAGTCTTTAGGTTGGAAAACGGGGATTCCACAACGGTTCGCGTTGTTGTATTCGTCAAAATTTACCGGTTTGTACAATCAGGAACTTACACTACTGTAGCAACAAACTGTCCATCGTCTGATTTGTCTAGAAATGCAATATTTCAAATAAATTTAAAGAACACCTAAACGAATGCAAATTTATGGTATCCGAGAAATCACAAGCATTTACCACGGCTGACTGTATCTTGCCCTGATCGCCGTAGGAACGAGGATTTTCTATCCTAACCGCATGTCTCCTGGAATCAACAAATGTCTGGAGTGAATACATACGATGAAATGCATGTGATCTTGAATACTTTATCATTTGAATATTTGGGAATCTTTGGTGCCATAACTAATTCCGTAACAAACTTTCGGTATTTTCAAAACAGAAAGTAAACTACAGCCATTTGAAATGACTTAGATTGATCGGTTGCAAATTTATGAACACGACGGAATGAATAAACAAGAAAACCTTTGAATGTATAACCAGTGAGCCCAGTTTTTTCCAAATAATTGCTTCTGACAACTGGGAATAGATGATTTTTTACAGTAGTAGCAGACTGCTCAGAAATAGTTTATTCTCATAACAGCGGTGCATTATTAATTTTGATTATAACCTCGTCCTGTTCGGGTCAAATCTGGCAACTTCGGAGCGACCCCCTCTCCAAGTAAACAGTAACTCACCGGCAGCCTTCTGAATACAAGCTACCCGCTATCATAGAAGATAAACCCGGACTATGAAGAGTTCGGTACAGCCAGTTCGCCTGAGGTCACACAAGAAGGCACGCAGACACCTTGGAGAATGGGTGAGTGGTTTACAACACCATTGGGTGGTTGGACTGCGCTTTCATCATACTATATTGAGGCGCTCAGACACACAAGCGCACAACCCGGACACAAAAATGTGACCCTAAAATCATCATAGAACTGCGAAAAAGGCCGCAAATGCACAGATGAAAACTGGAACCAGGCGAAACAATAGACAAGTTCACACCCCTGGACTAGAGTCATTATTTGAACTGACCTGAGACAAACAGCTGGAACAAATATTGACGGAGTAGAGCTTCTTCATGTGTCATTGTCAGCCTGCTGGAACGAGACGGTATATACCGTAGTGTGTATGCAGTCATGCTCGGGGAGAGGTGTAGTCTTCCAAACGTGCTCGTCTACGATGCGCGAGTGCTCTTTTTCTCTCACGCACTTGTGCTCTCGTGTTCCATTTGATTGATTAAACCGAGGAGTTCTTTGTTACTCTTATGTGTTCGGTACTCAACAGCCCCGATTTTTTGTGCAATTGTCAGTTTGGAGTTATTCGTGCGCGCATGTGTCTGTTTGGATGTAAAACAGACGGTCGGGCAAAATGTAGGACAACCTATCGAGAGAGCAGTGCATAGACAGGGCGGGAGGGTCACCGTGAGGGTAGCATTCACCTCATTCCTCGCGGACTGACTAGATCGGTGAAATGAAATGTGCGAGTGAATGATAATTTTGTACTGTCTTCCATGTTTTTATGACTTTCAGCATCTGCCTTAGTCTGTTCTGTTATTGTTATTCTTATTATACCTGACGAGATTTCGACAGGCGCGCAAATCAAGGACATCTGAGAACTCAACAGTTAAAAAAACCCAGAAATAACTATTCTGTTATTTTATAAAAGGCGTGACTACTGAACGTGCATTTTGATCGCATCGCTTTTGTTGCTTTTAGTGAAGTTACTGTGTGGTATCTTGTGTCATTTGTTCCAACGTGATTCCATCGACACCAAAGGTACTGCTAAAAGACTGCTTCATTTTTCTACCTACTCTTTGAAGGTGGTGCAGGTTGCGTAACAACCATCCAAAGCTTACCGTACACCATCAGACGAGCATTTACTGCATGACACATCTGTCAACTGGTTTGGGATACATTGTCGTATCAGAATGTTTGACTGGCTTAAATAGGCCTGACTTTTATTGCGCGGGCGCATCGGCTTGGACGTTATTTGTCACGATAGAACTGTAGTATCCAACATGGTGGCTGCCCGTACGTCATCGTGTTATTCGCAAACTATATATGCTACAGCAAACTTCAAGCCCTTCTACTCTAGCAACCTTAGCTGCATGTTTGCCTTGTGGATTCCGGCAGTTTGCTCATCACAACATGGCTCCTCTAAATGCTTCGCGTTTGCGGTTTGTTGGTTAGGCTTCAGGATAAACTCTTTGAAACACGTATTCTCTCCTAGCACCAGTGAATTGAATATTGCACTTTCGGTCGCATGAAACTTAACTGGAACAGCATGCTTCAGCAAAATTTCCTGTAGCTTCTCGAAAGACAAACTTGCTGACGAATCTTGGAACAAAGAATTCAACAGGGGATATATGTCGCTTACTCCGGCTGCCAGAAACGAGGTCCAGTGACATGGCTTCATTCTTTTTCGACCGCTGCACCAAAGTCCAAGGCCTCTGATCCATTCATCTATCTGGTATGGATAGCTATTCAAGTTCTAACGTTAAATGCCTAATGATTCCATGCCGCGACGTATAATGTGAGACTTGAACCCGTACGGTCAGTCGTACGTGCTGGAATAACTCGTACACGGACTACGCGCTGCAGGAACGAATAGAACGAGAATAGCAAGTAAGCATCATTATGAATTGAACTGGTTCTTACTCGTTTACGTATAAATTAACGAATAACTCTACTGGCAAATGAAATGCTGGCCAAACACAAAGTAAGCCGATTACATCTGAACGATCTTGTCTTTAAGAAATAGTGTAATCCGACTGATCGAATCCTGAAAGATAGTCCATAGCGCACCGCGGCGCATTTAGAGGCATTCAAATCGTCTCCCAGGGGCAGATGAGTTATGAAACGCATGTTTTCACGTTAAAGTAGAACGATGCTCCTTCGGGACCTATTAGACGGCTGCGGTGAATCGGTCTTCGTGGCGAGCCTTAATCCCGGACTCCTCTTCATTCTACAGCTTATAATGGGTCACCGTAAATGCCAGAAACAGATCTCGATGCTCATGGTCTTATTCCGGCCAGAACCATCGAGTGGACTCATGACACGTAGCAGACACTAAAATGAAGTCGCATGTGCTATGAGCTTTGGATCCGACTGGTTTTACTATTACCGATTCTCCTCAAATAATAATTCCTGGCTAGATTTTCCAAGATATTCTTAATATAATTCCAGTCAGGAAAATATACCCCAGCAAAGACCATTAAGCTACAGGGTGATTCCATAAGGTGGTTGCATACCGCAGAGCCTTGTGAGGTGACACAGATTAGATAAAGAAGTAGGATTCTAGTGCAAGCAGTTTCTTCTTGCTTTTTGTGTTTTGACATCAAGAGAAGATTAATACAAGAAGGGCAGCTGTTCCGTCGAGTACAAGAAAGCAACTGCAGACTCTCGTGATAAGAATCTAAGGATTTTATGTGAAAAAAAACGTATTATCTCAGAACTGTCCGTAAGTGGTGAGCAGAGTACGATAACCTAGATCAAGATGATAAAGAAGGGAGTTCCAATAAGTGCAATCGTGGAACACATCGGCAATCGTTACTTTCCGAATTGGGAGATATCTTCTGTGAACGAATTATTGATAAGAATCGATTTACTGCTACTTTTGTTTTGCAAAGTGATCAACGAAGTTTACTAATCGACAGTTCGGTCAACACTCACTCCAGCAAAGACATGTAGAACTTCCCGTGGGAAGACGAATAAAAGAAATGATCGGTCCCTCGGGAGCGGCTTCAGACCTCCAGAATCTTGAATTTTTATAGATAAACCTTTTGAAGATCATTTTCGCATGGGAACGACTACATTGAAAGTACAGTGGAAATTTGGTAATATCTAGTTCAGTGTAAGACGTGAATTATGTGGAGAATTTCTGGTGTAAATCGCTGACAGCTGCTACCAAAGTACTACGAACAGGCTGCATGAATAATGAATACTCTTTTGAGAAGTATTTTATCGCTGGACACGAGAGACTTCGGCTGGTATTTCTAAAGGAAAAGGAGTCACAGTAAATCCGAGCCCGAATTCAAGATCTAGAAATGCACAGCGGTGTTTCAGAAGATTGTATGACTGCATCCGAATAGATGTAGAACTTCGTGCATTCATAAGTGTAAACTTTCTTGTCTAAAATAAGACATCCTGAAGGTAAACCCTAGTGTACGGTACACTAATGGAACCCGTAAAAGGTTTGCTACAGATATTCGCCCATTTTCCTGCTTACATTGTAAAGATTTTCATCCAGAAATCTCCTCGCCGAAACCAACTGACTTGATCCTCTTTGATTTCCCAAGTTAACTGCCTTCAACTTGCAGTCAAGGGTGTTTCCTTAACAACAACAGAATTTTCCCCATATGCTGGAGATTCTTGTCACTGATGTGTTCCACCCTAGACAATGGCATCCAAAAAGCCACTTCTTTAATGTGCCGCACTCTTCCTTCAAAGCCCATTTGATCGTCTAAGTTGCGATTTTCCTTTTATTCTGCAACTGTAGTAGTAGTATCTTTCAGAGTTTCATAAGGATTTGAGCTCAGAGAGTGGATAGTATTTGGCAATTGATTACGCGCCACAGTAATTGCAGATTCGTGTAAGACGAACAGCTATGACTCGGGAAAATTCTATTTGGTTTTCTTTTTCAACGTAAACAACCTACTATTGCCGCTCAGAAGCAGTCATTCACAGTTTCTACGAAGCATTAGACGAGGTCATGCATGGAGAGGACGAGATTGATATGGTAATCTTAGCAAGAAATTTGAATGCTTGACTAGGTCTAGCCTTAGAGAATCATTTTATTGTTTTGTTTACTCCATTTTTATTACGCAGGAAAATTATAATAATTTAGGAGAAGAATCACGGCAAACTAAAAACTGCAAATTGCATTCGGTACAAAAGCGTCAGAAGTCCACAGTGACGATAGTTTGACCACTGCCTGTCGAATGAAGTGCTTCTAGGTAATATTTTCCGAGTGGATTCCATCAAAAACGACAGGCTATAAGCTCTGCTCTCTGTTGACTGTCGGTTTTGATGGCACCGACAAAAGGTAATCTCTAAAATAGCCCAGCTGCCAGCAGCCGTTCTACAAAATCACCTCTCATCGACAGCGGATAGTACTCAACACTGTCGAGCGTTCGACAGCCTTAATTACACCCAAGCTTTATTATTAGCTGAGCTGTCCAAAGGACGCGATGAGTCTGCAAATCCCGTGCTTTATCAATAACTAGAAAACGAAAAGCCATTGTAATCTGTTCATCTAGCTGCCTCCCAATACGTTATGGGTGAAAAGTAAAATCTCATCAAAAAAGTTCCCGTGTAGCAAGCTGCAGCTTGACAAACAATGCAGCTAGAAACTGGATTTGTACTACGGTTCTTCGTTTCCTAAAAGCACGCAGCTGGTTCACGGGATGCGAAGAACACGTATCACTACGTGAAGTAATCTCAAGTCAAGTACACCTTCAGATCGAGACCATTCGCGGTCAAAATGAGCATGGGAATGGGAACTTGAGGCCCCCGCGAGGAATCCTCGTAAACCGTTTCATCTTTCCCGAGTTTCTGATAGCACACAGATAGGCGCACAGGAAAAACTGCAAATATGACTGTTCATCAGCACACTTCGCCCGGTCCGTGTAGATAAAAATAGCGGAGAAACAGGAGATCCGTAGGAAAATTTGAGCTTTTGAATATCCCAAGCTGCCAGGCTCATTTTGTCCTCTCCTGGAGTTGTTAGCAAATTAGTACGGCTTGTCATGGAAATTCATTTTCATGTAACATTTTACAGAATTTTGAGTAGGTCATCTCACAGTTAGGGAATTACTTATTATCCTCATATTTTAGACGGACTCCTGCAGTGACGGGGCCAGAGCTGTGACAATACTGTGGGTCGGTTTGGGGCTTACGGTCAAATGTTACCTTGTTTTTGTCTTCTTTGCCGTGGATGGCCCGACGGTCATTTTATATCCCTTTTCAAGTTGGATCTTTCTTTACCCTGTAGAACTCACATGAAAACGCCTTGTCTGGCCTGACAAATTTTGAAGTTTAAGTTTTTACTCGAAACAGCATTTTGCAACCGCTTGATGGCTTACACATAATAAGATGATGAGAGGTTTTTCCGTACCACCTTCTCCATTCACTTCAGGCTTTACCAAATATAAACACAAGAAAACACCTTGTGCGTCGTCAATATTGCCATGCAAAGTGACACAAAAAGCTGTTACCGAAAACCTTCCTTATCATACTCAATACCCACGTAAGGGACGTCATTCCAGGCCGAATAAATCTACATGGTCTTATGGCTCTCTTAGGGTAGTTAGTTGTGATGGCCGCTTCTACCCAATGAACATGAAGTCAAAATTTTACAGTTTGTAGAAAAAAGTATTTGTCCAAGATAAGAGATGAGAAAAACTCGTGATCTTTTACCTTCTACTTGTTGCTTGTTCCACCTTTATTTCCTGAATGGTTCCTGATAGTAAAGACCTGAGACCTTCAGGGCTTTCAGTTCTTTAGAAGGTGGAAATTTCCAAGAATCACATCATGGATGTTTCACAATTCGTCGGAAATCTGACATCTTGGAACTCATTTATGGCGAACTTATATTCACCATATTGTTCCCGGAGATTTAGCGGTTTTGCGTCACTGATATTTCTGAAGTAAAATGTGAAGCAGCAACTCGTGACGTCACATCAGCATAACTCAGTTCCGCGAATGAAAATTACTTGTTTGGATAAAATAATCGATAAACAATGAGATACAATGCGACAGTGCACACCAATTTTTTCATTCAACTTTTATTAGCTTACTAATCAAATTTTGCCTTTAGAAACTATCGACAACCGGCCACATTACACTCGGCATTCGTGCGCTAACAGACGATGTGTAAACAGTCACCACACTGATGTGTTGAAGTAGACTAAAGATGGTGTTCATTGTCAGGGGCTACCTGACCACCAAGCTAGCTTAAATGAAGTGAATACTCGTGCATAGTTTACCTGGGGCGTTTCTTCGGCTTGAGCACAAACATCACCCCTATGGTGTACTTTGCAATTCCCGAATATCATTTTGAGCAAGAACGGAGTACAACTGAGAACAACTTGTTCCGGGTAGTCTGCTATAATCGAATTATAACTGAATAATCCTAGTGTTACGTAGACAGCGAATTCCAGAAATCACAGAAGACAGGTTCGACTGTCATCCAGAGAACACAAAAGCTACACTGTGAAACGCACAAACACACGAGAGAAAGAGAGAGGTGAGCGGGTACAAACACAGTAAAGTCATTATTTATGGCAATATTCAATCATCCGTTTCCTGTCTTTGAAAGCCCCACTTTCCTTTAGATCATGGTCTCAAGTACCTCTTTCGTTCACGTTCTCCCTTCTGTCTGTTCACGGTACAAAACGACACCGATTCACTACATGTACACAGCCAAGGAAAATGGGATTTTGTTACTCTCTGTCAATAGCTTATCCGGGTGGGCAGTTTTATTGTTTTATTTGTTCTAGTGTTCAGTCACGCAGGGTGGCGCTTTCGGCTGAGTTCAGACAAAAGCCTGGTCGCTCGGCCGATGTACATACTTCCACAGGAACAAATGAACAAGTATATATATAGTATAAGGTTGGGGAGTCAAGTATTTTGTCTTTCAACCACAAATACACTACTGGTCTAGATCGAAACAAAATTTGGAGATTAGCTGTGTGAAACGTTTTGCTGATGATGCCTCATATACTGACTTTCTCTCCATCACAAACGTTCTGGGAATTTCCACCTCCTTTCGCGTCCTATTCTCAGCTTGGAGATCCGGGTAGCTTTTTTGAATAAAAGTGCTTCACAACGTCCGAAGTTCTTCCTCGATGGTGTTCTGTGAGTCTATTTGTCTGGTATTGATATTTTGTTTCTAGAGAAGTCAAGTCAAACCAAAGCAATAAACTATTTTATGCTCCTGATATGGGGTGATTTTTCAGCACGTATATTATTTCAAGTGGAATCCGGAAATGGTGTAAGGGCGAAATGGAATGTGGAAAGGAAAATGTGCAAAAGAAATGAGGTGGGAAATCAATCTAGACTACCGATGAGGTTGAGTGATAAGATCCGTGATTATTCGATGGTAGTCTACAGATAGGTGGACAAAGGTGTTTCTATATGGAGATATGCTTGTAGGGAGTTTCTGAATTTCGAGATAATGGAAGAGAGAGAGATGGCTTTGAACAGTTTGAAAGCAGTAATTAGTCTCAGATGGTAACCGGTTTGTGAATTTGCCGCAGGCATCTAAATACTTGCTAATGACTGAAAAGAAAGAGGGAGAGAGAGAGAATATCTCTATAAATGTAGCTACAACGAGAAAACAATTTCAGAGTCTTGGTTGTAAGATCAAAACCGTTTGCCTTAAAACCAGAAGAAATTCCAAGGGAACAGCAGAATAAACGCGGGATAATGCATGATGGTAGAAAATAAAGAACATGATTGTGAGGCAGCTTGCATTTTCCTTTACTCTTCTTTTTCTCGGTCTGAAAGTTTACAAACGTAATATCGGACCTTCGTGAACACTTTTCCAACGTGACTAGCCTAGCGAAATTTGTGATTTAGGGCAACTTCTTGGTAACGAACGAGGGAACGAGGGTCATACTGGTTACCAGTGAAAAAGTGGTGTTATTGAAGATTGTCTGATAGCGTGATCTACTTTGAAGACTGGAGGGGATATCAATAAGTTTAGGGGCATTTCGTGAGTGAGAACGTGAAGTAGACCACTGCCAAACTTCATCTAAACCATTCTGAATCAAAGATAACCTTCTGTTTTCAATAAAAGAACACCGAAACACAGCGTTATTGATGTATTTGCAATTAATGAGATAAAGTGAAATAGGAGCTTTCTAATACAACAAGAGAAAAAATGGGATAGTGACATTCTGAAGAACGTCAAGGTTAATTCGAAGAGAAGAAGAGCACTTGTTAACACAATAGTAAAATGTGTACGACCACAAAAATAGTTACAAAGAGTGTTCAAAGTACGACAGTCAACTGCTTTGACGCGTCGAATACGCAGACGAAGATAACCAAACGCGTTAGAGTAGTATAGAAATTCTTTCCTGGCTGTGAGGCCACCTGCACTTATGCACAGAGACTGATCAAGACTTGTAATGAATAAATTGGAAAGACTATCAGTGGACTTTCAGATGTCATCAGTGGGAATATCACGTGCATTATATACACAGACGAGCACAATACTTCAAAAGCAGCTCAGAAAGAGGCTTACAACAGATTAAAATGCAGTGGATCTTCATTAAGTTGCATTGAAATGAGAGAAGATTGCACCACTGGTACAGTGTTTGTAAGAGCACCTGTACTGCACCTTAGTATTGCTATTGGAATACCGTTTCATCATCGTGTGTATAAGTTGCTCCACCAAAGATGGTCAGAATATTGTGAACAATTTATACATTTTAACCATTAGCAAAAGCAACCGAAAATTTATAATTGGCGCCTCCCGTTGTATAACTGTCTATCCCAGAAGGCTTTAAAATTACGGAATGGATTAACAGAAACTCACTAGAACACCCTAATCTCAAACTTTTCTGGCCTCAAACGTAACTTAGTCAATTATTCGTCAGCGGATTTTTTCAGGCTCCTAGTGATCACTTTGCCACCCAAGGCACTACTTCAGACAGTGACCTTCCCAACAGGGGTGGGGTGGGGGGGGGGGAAGCACCGATGGGTTCCGGTCACCAATGAAGTTTGGTCAACTTGATTTTACGCTGATCTTTATCAAGCCCTAGTGGCCACGAATTCTGGTGATGTACGTCGTTTTTGTTGATGGGTACAACCTTCATGCCCCCGTTTACTTTGAGTCGGAATTATAGATAATACCTTTATCACTGGCAAATGCCCGGATATCAGGTAGACCCATACCGTGATCAACAACACGTCCAGGGAAAGCGAATTCAATATAGGATCAAAGAAGGAGGGCAGATTAGACTTTATGAACGTGTTGGTTAGTTCAACTAATAATGGCACAACGGCGATATCGGTTCTTCGAAAGCAAATACACAAAGACTAATGTTGACACTTCGACCGTGATCATCCAAAATGTTGCTCTAGCGTTTCTGCACCTGAACTCTGTTCACTAGTGTTAGAAGCACTATAGTTCAATGGAGCTTACTACATATTTCCAAGATACTTTCTAAAAAGGGATATATTTGAAATGACGAAATACGCAAACCAAAGAGCACAACATAACATTGCCCTAAACTGAAAGTAAATCTGACATAACGAAATGAATCCTTCAACCTCAAAGCATCATAATCACACACACACACACACTCACACACACACACACACACCTAGCAAGGCCATGTGCAGAATCTAAACCAAGAACATCTCAACACCTAGGATAAACAACATCAGATGCAATGAATACGACACAAACAATACTGGTCAAAACAAAAGGTGAGACCTCAAGAAAAAATCCACAGTTCTTCATAAGTGCACGGAGTGGAGTACAGGTCTGATTTATATTCAGATGAGGTGCACATTGCGGATCAAGCAGCAGAGATTCTCAGAAGCGCTCTAAGCGACCTAGTACTTGTCAACCTAGTTCACAATGATATACAATGGGTTGATTTGGATCGCACCTGGTAAACGAAGCTATTACAGAGGCTTCCGCATAGACAGTTATGAAAGCTTCTTTTTGCATTCCTCCTTTTTCCATGACTTTCTCGTTCAGCTGACATTTCATCGATCGATCTGTATGACACAGCTTGTTGTGTTCCAATTGGTCCTCAGTTGGTCAATCACGTTCATTCGTGTATTGTACCAAGGTCATACGTGTTAGTCGACACGTTTTTATTTCAGTATTCAATAAACCATTATCCAGCACCGTTGTTGTTCTCATTCGAGTGCCATCGATTTTAACCGATGTACAACTCAATATGGAGTAGGAAATGCGTTTAACACATACCAAGTTTTCTGAGACTTCTCGCTAATGCGTATATGTGGGACCGTGAAATTCTACGTGTATATATCTTGCCCCATCACTAAAATGAGATCTTGTACGGATTTGATTTTTGCCTAGAAAAATCGTTTCCCCCCCCCCCCCAATAATTTGCCTGAAAAAGGCGAAATGCTTTTAGCACAGTCCCGACCCAATGAAAGAAACAGTCACTTGCTGACTAAACGCAAGGACCTTTATTGTCGAGAACAGAAAAGAACACTAATCAGACGTACTTACAATAAGATTTCGGACTGTGTTAACTTCATAGTTCTGCCCTTCACTGTGGATAATACACCTCGTTTCATGAATGGCGTCTATAGGTGTAGACTCGCCTCGGCTGCAAACCCAAACATTTTCAGTGAGCGGGTCAGTCGGTGATTTTAATGTTCCAATACAACAGACAAACTTTCCTGAAGTGAATTTTTAATGAGCCAGCGTTGTCTTGTTGGGAAAACATGGGTTGTCTCCGATCTTCTCGAAATACAAGGTGTAAGAAGTCATCCAAAATTCTAATGTACTAGTCAGCCGTCTGTTTTACGTCAAGAAATTCCAGATGTAACTTATCCTCTCCCAAAAAGCAGCCAGGACCATGAAAGAGCCCCTAGCGAATGCTCGGTGACCGGTCAAGTTTGCTCTCCCGTATGTCATGCAAGTAGTTTATTAGTTCGTCGAAGCTTTCCTAGTTGAAGTTTTTACGTCACTAAATATTACGTCATTCCATTCAGCCTTCTATCTGTTGCCATATCTCACCCATAAAACTGGATCTGAAATATGACAACCAGTCACCCAGAGTTTTGTTCCTGTCTTGAAGTACCGTAGATGCTTTGCTGCCTGTAGCACCAGCTGTCCACGGGGAAAACAAAAATTCAATTGCATGGATCTCTGCTATTTTGGTACACTTGGTTTGGAACTGCACACAAAAATTGCATCGTGGTCTTTTTAGACTTTTCTTCCTGCTCCACATTTCTTCCCACTTATAAATTTCTTGGATCCTATCAAAAATTCCAATTAATTTCCTTGATGGATGAAATCTTTTGGCAATCTTTTGTGCTAATTTCTGAGTTGTATTAGGCACTTAATTTTCCCTCTTCTAACTCAGATAGTCGTCGTCCTTGAGGCGCTAGTTTGTTTTCGTGAATGAAAGGTCAAACTCGTAATATGAACAAATGAACTGACTGTTCTTTGTTCACAAAACACTCATCGTATCAGATTTGCTGAGTGACGCATCACGGAGCATGGCTGAAGAAAACGGGTATATGTATGCCATTTGAATGAACTATCGCGTGCACGTTTTTCGCAGTAATCTTAGGATGTGCTAGACGCATTTGTTCAATATGGACCCAAGGCCAAGAACCCCACTTCCTCAGGAGAACAATACTACGGGACTCAATTACAAAGGATTTGCAAAACTGTTTGTAAAAGCGAAAGCAACGCTGAAAAGGTCAAAAGTCGAATTTCGGTAATAAATGGTCGACACTTTCCGAGGTTATCTGTACCGTCTAAATCAGATCTAGACCCTGTGTGTTCTATCTATGCAAATGAGTACAGCGACCGTCATGTGCAAACTGGTGGTACCACATCTGCTGGTGATCAACTGATTGCAATCTAAGCGGTAAGCCGATAGATTAGGAGCTTATACGAATTACATCATGCTTCCATGGGTTTTAAGCGGTGAGAGGAGCGGTAATACCACATGATGAATCATGTTTCACGGAATCCTAAATCATACTATTGAAACGGTTCAGTTTGATCAGCTGATATTTCGCGTCTATAAACGGGTTGTCAGTTAGTGACACCGTTGTTCCAAGTCACGGAAACCGTGACGTCGTTCCACCATCACTGTCTTATGACGGAGGCATTCATAACACTGGACACAAAAGACTAGATTTTCTTCAAAAACCGGTGGGTTACTTATTGGCATCTTACTCAGATGTTACAAAATATATGAAGAAGTTGTTAGGTTTCCAGAAAAATGATTTTGAGCATTTACGTAAGCACGGAACACAGCAACCTCTGAGTTGTAAGCGAACACCGAACGATATGGTTTTTCTTTGAGTAAAATTTGATCTAAAATATTCATCTGTACATGATCAGAGAACCGCACCACCGCGAAGCACCATCCCATGAAGAGAAACGTGAACGCTTTGGTGGTTGACTTGGGTTTATTTTAATCACGCGCGTTGCAGAACATTCAGTGCATTGTAAAACGGGCTCGTGTAACTAGCTATTGATCGCAAACGATCGAGGACCCCATCTGATGCCACGTGACTGCCGACTAGTCTGCTTGAATGTGCGCCGGTGTCGAGTGAACACATCGTGTACATTCGTGTGTACGTGATACAAACCACATAGCCACGTGCGGGTGTGTGTGTGTGTGTGTGTGTGTATGCACAACGGAGACATTAGGAAAGAAACTGTATGCACTCGGCTGAATCCGGAAAACTATGCTTTAATCCAGTAGTTTTATTCATGGATCCCACGAATTTCGATTAACAATTTGGTTGACGTTTTATGTGGCGAATGGATCAAGTGTGCCCACTTTGATGTTTACTGGTCTGAACTATGAATGAATTGACAGGCCTTGAATTTAGCGATGCGTCCGGTTATTGACGATCCCATTCTATGAAATAAAACATGTATTTTATTTTAGAATAAATACTTCAAAATGGTTTCCCAGTGTGTCCCCACTGAGTGGTTTTCTGAAAAACAGCATACCTTTGAATGTTGTAAGAGTTCAATATAAAAAAGCCCTTATCTAAAATCTTCATTGTTCAGTTGCGTCCCCTGTTTTTGATCGGAACGGTTGGACGAAAGCAGACTACCATTGTGCACTTGATGATGTGCTGATATCAAGAACACATTACATTGTGACGCTTCAACTACTGGGACGATGATGTGTTGTATTGAAGGCGCTAACTTACTGTTTACTGCAGATTATGAATAACCTTCGAATGCATCCACAGATTTATACGAATTTACAAATTACCCACAAAAACAACTTCTAAGTATGCACTGATCAAGTAAATGGGTGGTTTATTGAACTAAAATCAGTAATTTGCTATTGGTTAGAGGCGATCCAAATGTTGAAGGTCATTGGTCCCGGGGGGACTTTTAACTTTTGGATCACCTCTAAACATTGTCAAAATCTGCCAAATATCAATACATTAATTTATCATTGTCAAATTAGGCTCACCTTCTGCACCATATCGGATGAAACTTCAACCAAGTAATACTGGCAACATATATTTAGTCCCATGAACGATCTATTTTGAATTTAGAAATTCCGATCAAAAATTACTGCTTTCAACTTGTTTTCAGATATATTTCTTTATTGGAATTCTATGATAAATTATTTCAAATTGTCTTCAAATAGCCAATTCAGTTACTTGAATTCCTTTGCCATCAAAGTGAGTGTAAACTGCATCTAGCCTGATCGAGTACAATGAACGTGAGAGTAAATCTTGTTACATACTCCCATCGGGCCAATATCAAATCGATAACATCTGGAGGTTAGCATGAAATGCCATTTATTTAAAGATGAGCATTCGCGCTCACGAAAACACTCATTTGTCGAGGCGAAAATAACATCTTTTAACGCTACTCTAGCCTAGAAATAAATTTTTACCGAATAAGATCAGATGATCAGATACACTTGAAACTCTGTGGGATTACTTCAGTTGACCGAGTCGCACAGAGTAGAGCCCCATGTAGGACTTCCTGCAATAGGCACAGTCTTACTCACTCAGCATTCCAAAGAATAATAAGATATGTAATATGTGGATCAGCTGTTATTTTATGGTACAGATAGTAGTGACGTCATATGACGGAATTTGCAATTGTTTACTATCACTCTAGATCAAGTACAGATGTTGATTCAACAGGTCCGCATGATTCAGATTCTCAACGGTAAACACGAGAAGATTTTCGGACATCCTAAAGCGCATTATTCTTCCGGGCCAACTAGCAGATGCTTCCTTACCGGCAGATATATCAGCCTGCAGAAGGCATATTAAATAAATTGACTAGAATGCGAGATGAACATCACAAAGAGCTGGAAGCAAAAACCGTCCTCACTGAGCAATAAGTGAAACAAAACACTGAGCAACTCAGGAGCAGTTGAATCAGAATGACAGATTTAAACCTCTTTGTATTGACACAGTGGGCTGGCAAATAGGAACACGTTGAATGTGTACGTGTAGTTAGGGTTGTAATCTCATCAGAGCTTGTGTGTCCAAGCGATTTCAATAGACAGGGCCCCAAAATGATTTATGATAAACCAATCATTGAATTTTGTTACGTTTCTACTGAGCAACAATACAGATCTAAGTGGCAAAGAAATGAAGTTCTCAAAGATATTTCTCTAGTACGTGGTCTATCAGAACATCCTACTATTCGTCGAATATGCAGTGAGTGTTGAGTGACTGCTGACTGGCTCTTGTTTGCAATCTCAGTGATTTCCTTGATGTAACAGCTGATAACGGATATTACATCAGTTGTATCCCACAGAATTCCATAGCAAACACAAAAACGGTTCCTATGAATGAACAGAATTTTGCCAAATTCATTCAGCAAATAGCAACAGAGTAGACGAAAAGATGAGCCCGTGTGCACTGTTTTCTAATAAATTCACATTGTTGTCAGGTGTCACTTAGTACGAAAGCAGTTTCACAAGATGTTCAGGCAGAGGCAGCTAGTCCATTTGATGGGGAAGTGTACGTATAACAAGAAGGAATGTGTATTGAAACACGCTTAGGGTCGAAGAGATTTCTTCAAAGCCTTGTGATACTGAGTGCGGACTCGTCTTATTGGTTCCGGTAAGATACTGATGCTGAACCACTCAACTAACCACACATTACATTGTTTTTCACAGGTATAATCCAGAACAGCACCCCTAGGGTTTGTGTATATGTGGTTGTATGAATGAGGAGACTGAGGGTCAATCATGGTTGATGGCCTTGTTCTCAGACTGGAACAAAACATCCAAAAGTTGCTAATTCGAGGGTGATATTTCATTTTGAAAAGTTCAAGACTCTAAAATTCCTGTCTGATGCACATCGTGACCAGGGTTATCATCCGACAAGTGAATCAAGGACAGGTACCCTCGAAAACTTGATGATATTTGCATTTTCAGTAGCATTTGATATTCTGGTTGAATGGAATAATGTTTCTAGTCGGTATTGGTTATGCTCAATGAAAAGACTATCGATTTATACAAAGAAAAAATTGGTGATATCAGAAAGTCACACAAAGTGGAATTGAGGAATTTTGATTTTTATTCCCCTTGTTTTTTAGTCTTCTTTGGTCTACTGAATTTGCTCACTGGTTTGCATTATTGATCGTATTGGCGCTTGGATAGTTTTGACTTGATCCGAATGGAAAATATCGTTGGTCCTGGCAGGACTCGCACCCACGCATGGAAACCATCACTCACGTGGTAGCACCGTATGTGCTCCACCAGCTGAGTTACGAAGCAGCACTGGGGGGGGCACTTAGGACGTTTCGCTAAAGGTTCACACGGTGTACCCGCACAAGTTACATAAGCCCATAACATCCACTGCGCTGAACCAACTCATGGTTCGATCGCCCTATGAACTAGCTAGAGTCCAACAGTTGAAAAACAGGATTCACCGTGTTTTTGCACCGCCGATCGATAAAGAAGATAATGATATCTCATGACATCTCATGATGACTAAGCTTGATGCAAATCCGAGAATGAGTTCGCTTGAGTTGGTCTTTCAATAAAACAATCAGTTGCCTTAATAACGAGATGCAAATTATTCGAAGTGACATTTCCTCAAAAGTCAGTAAGTTCACTCCGTCTCTGTTCAGTGTACGTTTCAAAATTGGCTAACTTTTTCTAGTCATTTCACTTAGTCGTGATACAGTTTACTCTTTCCGCTCTTTACCCGAGCATCTCGGGATTGCGGTTGTGTCGGTGCTGGGCTTTAAATCATTTTCCTTGTGATCATTTTGAGGTTAAAGTAGATGAATTAGTCGTTATGCGAAATACTGTTTCATGGGATGGGAATTAGCCACCAAGAATTTGAACCGTACTGATTTTCGTTTATTTTGACTTTCGCGTCCGTCCATCACGGGAGCTGATCACTGTGCATATGTTCTACAAACTGTCGAGATCCAGCCCGGGTAGCCTTGTGGTTAAGATGTTCGACTCGCCATCGGTCACCCCGGGGTCCAGCCCCGGTCGGAGCTCAGAGAATGTGCACTACTGATGATTCCCAACAAGGATGAAACAACTCCACAAAGCTTCCGTACTTTCCATTGGCGGGTGGAGCGTTGATACTGCCTGATGAACTGTATTATAAAAACTGGAACTGTTTTTCGAGCCTTATAGGCGTGTGCAAGCACAAATATCAATGAATTTTTGCCTATCCATCCCCGGGATAGTATATACACTAGGCCGTCGAATTCTTTCGCGTTCAACTTGGGATCCAAACCCTTATCCTGTGTCAGATAACGGCCTTATAATATGATACCAAGAAGTGCCCAAGATGGTTCGCCGTGGCAGATGTTCTCCCGTTGTTCATTAGTCAACTAATTTTTGAGTAACATTTTTACAAAAAGAAAATCGATAGAATTTCTGCTGATTTGTTTCCATGATGTATTTCAAACTGTTTCATTTGCCCAAATCAACGAGGAATTTTATCCGTCACTCACCAACTCAGTAAAATCTCAAAAAAAATTAGAATTCCACACATGAGTTGATCCATATGTTCCATATGTTCGCCTGAGTATTTTTTATCACATACATTCCATGTGATTTGTACCTGCTGTACGGGGCCTATGAAGCAACACATTTTCTGTTCTCCTTCCGTTTGTCAAATACTTCTTGGTATATTGTGGTGCCACAGTTTGCTTTTCACCGTTCAATTACAGGGAGATTTAATAAACTATCCATGGGTTATTTACTTATCGTGTTCAGGTCTACTTGTGGTCCTTTGCTTGATGAGCACGTGCCACTCGATTCAGTGTGAACTGAATGCATAAGCGAATCGTCAACATTACGATCATTCGAAGTTAGGTGTTCTTGGGCGCAGATTCTCACGTGATCACACCACAATGGGCTAACTTCGCAAGATCGACTCAGTTATAAGAAGTCGGCAGAAGGTAGAGGATACTATAAGTTCGCTTGTCCCACTAATGTGTCGTACTAGTCTCTGTTTGGGGCCCATGAGCATGAGATGTATTCATAGAAAACTTTAATTACGAATGAAATGTGAATATTGATTGTACAGTTTGTAACTAACTGAGTATTTCTGAACCCACTCCGAAAAGGTTACTCCAAAAATATTGGGGTTTATTGAATCACACAGCGTTTCTCGAAATTATCACCCATCCAAATTAACTTGAATCAAACATCTACTTTCAGAAAATTCCCAAACACCAAGATTTATTGAACTTTTGAAACCGGACGCCGATTGCACCATTCAATTTTCTATCTACGAAAGAAGTCCGTCACAACGGCCCGACAGAGAACAGGTTGTATTCTCATGCCTGTCATGTTTGGCACAACAGGTAGCTTAAATTCACCCAAACCTATGGGTCAGCTGAATAAGGTGGATGTCCATGAAGATAAGAAATTCAGTGCCTAATGACAGGAGATTCTGATACCGTTTGACAACGATTGGTAATTTCCTTTCCCCGGACGGGTAAGCAGAAATCTCCGCCTCACCTATTGTGGAAAGTAAATATGATCTCTGACGATGCAATCTAAGCATGCAGAGCAACTCTGCTACTTGAAAATAATACGATATAAAACTCACGAAGTCCTTTAACAGACCTGCCACAAATCAGCTTCCGTAACGGAATCAGGGGCGGTGGAAAGTCATAATAATTCCCTTTCTTGTGTCTACCAGATCGCACCCAACTCTTGTGGGGAGGACGGGCATAGACTCGCTTGAAATGGACTATATCATCATCTCCGCAGGATCACCTCATTCAGATTCAGCTTTAGACTGAGTAGGTGCAATCTAGCAAAACCAGACAGCTTTCATAGAATAGGAGGTTTTTGAAATATTCAGATACACAAACGTGAAAGTGCATGTTCTTGCCCCGGACTATGACAGGAATATAATGTGAATCAGAAACATGTTCATTTTCCAGATGCTCAAATGATAATCAAACCCGGGATTAAACAATCTCAAAAATAAAGTTATGAGAATAACGACTGTTCCCATAGACTGCCATAATCAACCAATCTATTCTTAAATAACACTTACAGGCAAAGACCAGTTACCGAGAGCGGACGAGCCACAATATGTCTCCTAATCAAAACTTCACCGACCCGTTGTTCCTTCGTCAACAGCCTGCCACTTGTCTTCGTGTCCTTATACAGGTAGCTCAACAGCACAAAGTCAGCCCATCCAATTCATCAAAAACTGGAGTTATTGCTTGCCTATTATTTTCCACTAACATATTACCCGGTCAACCACTTCCTCTCTACTGAGACACCCAAGCAAATGCATTTCAGTAGCAGTCGTATGTGTTTGCTTGCACCAGTGCTTATAAATATGGCACTCTACCGACTCCGTAGAAGCATTCAAATGTTCATCACTGCGTTGAGCAAAACCAATCTAGGCCGAAAATTCTCGCATTTGCTTCATATTTTGTGTTTTGCTTTTTTATATTGTAATGGAGTTGAAAATACTGCTAACAGCTTCACCTGACTACTTCTATGGTTTCAACGGTAATTTAGGTTGTCAACGCTTATGAGGCTGAACGTTATTTGTCAACATAGCTAAGATGACACTGCAGGGGTTCAGGCAGTAATAGTATAAGATTCTACGGCTGACCGATACCTGTAAATGGAACTCGCCGTTTTAGTTTGGATTTGTTTGTAAAGGAGTAACTATAACAGGTCATCAAAATCACTGTTACAGGAAGAATAGAATTCTATCCAACTACCTTGAAACACGAATCAAAGTTTGATTGGCACAATATATACCTCTCTTCTATCGGTCAGTAGTCGTTGGTAAAAAGTCAATGTAAAGTTCATATGAAAACCAATTCAGAATCGATTAACATATTCCAAGCACGAGTCGGGATGCGCCGTTTTTGCGTCACCAGCAGAGTAAAATCACGTGACACATTTGAGCCATCTGATCTGTGTAATTGGACAGCAGATCCAGCGTACCATATCGAAATTTCGGACCCTGGATTTTGTCACTGAATTACCAGACCAAAAGGCAGATGAGAAATAAACTTGAAGCTTTACATTTTGTTATCACATTGAGGACCAGTGTCAAACAGGTAAAGTAACTTAACATCACATTTGTGTCCAGGGGCTGTTTAATTCTTTACGAACGGCCGTAAATTGAAATTTCCTGGCACATTGTGCCGCTGTCATACGATCGGTTGGCTTTCAAAGTGCATCGTTTGGCAAAACCAATCCGGACGGGAACTGGAGTCGTACGAACTTTCTCACTAGCTAACTCGAATAAAAGAATAAAATGAATTTCCTGTAAGATGGTTTCTATGGCTATGAGTCGGGGTGGATTGTTTTGGATCAGGGATTAAATGAGAATGACGGACAGTTTAATGAACTTCAGTGACATAAATAACAAGGCTAGACCCGATAAATCGTCGTTTAAAAACGGTATCTTGATTCCTCTTGATCTTCAAATTGAGCTGATTATTTTATTGACGTGTATCCGTTGTCAACGACCTTCAACTCCGTTTCATTTGTTTATGAACAACCTTTTAGTATCCTTTACAATATCCACGAATATGCAAGAAATATGAGATAGAATCCAACAGACTGAGAGATTATCTCATTTCATTAGTCCAGTGTTTCGATAGCATTTTTCAACTAACGGAGGTAGATTATTCAACCTTTTGGAAAATATTTATTCGTCTTATTCATGAACTAAAACATAAAAGGTTGGTGCTTCCCTGGGTGAATTTCATACACAAGTTTACCAGAAAGCAGCATATACGGTGGAAAGTTGTAACCGAAGTCACATGCACCGGCGAAGCTGGGTGTAAAGAAAAGAAAGTTTATCGCTGCATTCGTCAAATAATGAGTGATTTTATTAGTGATCACTTCATAATCAGAATTTGCGTATTCAGTACATTTTAGAATGGATGCTATCGTGGAAAGATTCGCTCGCCTAACTTGACAATTGTCTAGCCCAGGTGAAAATGACCAACCAGGAACGCCCGAATCACATCAAAACCAACAGATTGGATTTCGCACCAGCTGATCGGTTGAAGATCGCAGAACACATTCTGGAGACTGGTCTGAAACAGCACATGATTTTCAGCCGCATAAATCAAAACAACAGGCTCAGTAAAACTTGTTTGTTTTTCTTAATTAAATTATCACTTTGATGTCTCCGGGGACGGCCTGAATCTACCACGCAGTACAATGCACCTGGTTACATCCGTTCGGACAAAACAAGCCTGGGTTCTGAGGCTACTGACATGAATAATAATCAACTTGCTTCTTTGGCGATCTATTTCGTTGTAAAATACACATCTGCTGTCCGTTCGCGAAGAGTCAGTCAGAGTGAAACCACTCGTCTGGTTCCTTACTGTTCTGTTTCGAAATTAAAAGTGAGCTTCCACAATTTTTTCTTAGGTTTAGTCCAATGACCTCATTTCCGTCCTAATTCTGCTTCAAAAAATGAATCTCAGTTCAGATACTTTTTATTTGGTTCTTGTTATCAAATACACTGGAGGAATTGAACTTGGTTTTTCCTCTTTCAAGCTGCAACAGAAATGGAGTGCCTTTCTTGAGGAATTTGTGACTAGATGAGCTTCACATCTTTCGGTACTAACAGAACCTTTCCGGAGATCAATAAATCGTGATATTTGAAATTCAGTGGATCTGCGGAAGAGGTAGCCAATCCCACGTATGCTTAGTCGCAAATAAAAAAGACACTATTTTGCATTAGGAATTTCATGTTTTACTCTTTCCCCACTTGAGCTTACCCGCCAAGTTTCATGTCACCACCGTGGTGATTAACAACATTTCCGTAGTGTGTGCAATTCGTGGCTTCCTAAACAGTCTGTCACCTTATCCTGAAGGATGTTCGCCGCGAACGAATTTCCCCGGGGCTGAAAGGTTTACCGAAATTTCAGACTACTGTGTGCGGTAGGACTTCATCCAAGACAGAACGAAACCAGCCAATATTCAGTTGCCCACGCTAAACGGTGGGAAATAAAAAACGTTGGGAGAAAGTTATTATTTTTTCATCGACAAGTTTAACAGATCTTAAATCAATAAGTTTAAGGACTCAGCCAAGACGACTATATTCTAATCAATTGATGATTAGAATGTATCAGTATCCACTTCATCGTGACCTGAATATTATTGCGCCGAAACCTCTAGGTTGATAGACCATTTCCAACGGCCTCAGTTATTTTTTATCAGAAATATTCCATGCGACGTATAAAAAGATGGAACAAAAATATAATGTAAAGTCATCTCCTGAGTTTTAAAACCAATGTAAAATATGCAACTTGAATTCAAGAAGCAAAATTGCTAGCAAGCTGAAATGTCTTTTACGAATTACAAATGTATTTGGTTTATAAATTTGAATGATCCATAATTTGGTCTGAGATTCTTAAGAATTCAAGGTCATACCCAGATTAAAGGATGTCAAGTGTGTTTAATCACACTAGTGTTTTCTACATCTAAAGCAATTTTATCGTCAGTCAAAAGAAAAGGAAATCATTTATAGAACCCTAAGGTTGGGTGATGTTCCTTTATAGCCAACGTAAGCATGACTGATGCAGACACACACACACCAACTTTTTATTCTACCCGAGAAAACTGCCAAATCAGTCTGCCCCCTTATCAGTCATCCCATGGACAGTCAGACAGAGCATTCAATGACTCTCTACTGGGTAGTGCGATATCACGTCATCTACAAATGGCCTCCATGAGTGACTAGTTTCTAGGGCAAGCGTAAGAAATCGAGACGAAAATGAGGAAGTCCGATGAGGAAATCTGGCGTAGCCCTAAGGGTTCTTGTTTGACAAAAAGAAGAATGTTATAAACCATCAGCAGCAGCAGCAGCAGCAGCACCGGTAGCATCAACATCAAACCAAGCGAATCATCATCTTCGAAGGCAGCCTTATTATTAATATTATTATTATTACTACTATTGTCATCCTCATCCACAGGAGCGCAACCATTATCATCAAAATCGTCAGAACCATTATCACACTTTTATAGGTGCTTTTCGTGTAAACGACACCTTCAGTTGTAGAGGAAAATGACTAACAGCGTAATTAAGTGTTCGTATATCAACACTTCTCCTACATATAAAGTAATGTACACGTACATACATACGTACAAGAATACACACGTACATACGTACATACATAAGTACAAAAATACGTGTATGCACATCGATACACGCATGCGTGAGTACCAACATTCATGCATTTACAATGTCACAATGAATCGGTAGTTCACTCGAACAGGGTAGGTTATGAAACCTGCTATTTTGGATTCACATGACGAAATGTTTGACAGTCATCCAGTATCCTCGTGTAACAAAACTTTTGAGAAAAACACCACTTAGCAACTCTCATAATGGATGTTCTCCCACTTTCAGGAGAGCTAAGGGTGCAGGGGTTCAGTTTTGTAAAAGATAAATTTTCAGGAACTACACTGACAGGGCCAAAATCAACCCAAATTCATCCATTGATATCCTATGCTTTTAGGCTAGGATTGATTGTGACTCCCTGCAAACAGGGAGATGGAGCTGAACCGGCGGAAGGTAGTCCACACACTCGATCTGTTGTGCTCATTTGATTATGCCGTGATTTTTTATTTCACTCCATCTACGTGTGCATGAGTGAGGTTTAACTATAATCGCCAGCCAAAATCATCACTTTTTTGTCGGAGGGAGTTGGCAAGAGTGACCTTGAACCCTATAGGATTCCAGCCAATAACGTGTGATAAAGAGTTGGGAAGAGAAGGTGGACTGTTATCTCCCATCAGAGTTAACTACTAAAGACACGATTCTGGACACTTACCTTAGACCGGATAACCTGAAAGGCATACGGCACCACAATCACTGATGTACTCGTCAGAATCTAATTGAATCGACATGTGATCAAACATTTTATTCACCCTATGACTAACAAATGAATAGCTTTCCCTTTTGTTGGTAACCATACAAAACCTCGGGTTACTTATTTTCTATCCGATGACATTGGAGTTCCCTGTGAAATATTTTCATCTTTATTATCTGCCGCTAGTTCTGTTCAAAAAGTCAGTTCCCAGGAGCACAAGCTTTCTGCAGTTGAATTACTCGGCGAGCAGTCCTGAATAAGTCAATTGACTGAACTTTCTACCACAAAACTTCTATTTGTTAACAAGCCCATCATCTCGCTATCATAAGTTGCTTTTAGTCAAAGGAATGACTGAGGGACCTTGTGAACCAATGCAGACAGTCTACAATAAAACTTGACGGAGAGATTTTATTGATCGTTCGTGTGAACCAGTTTACCTTGGACTTTCTCTTCGCGTGATTTCCATTCGGTGAAATACTACATCTAGGGAAAAGGTGTGACTGATTCACGAGCTGAATGACTGACTGGTTCAACTCCTCACCTATCCCCCCCCCCACTGAATCATTAAACTGTTCAATCACCTACGAATTCCTTTGATTCGTGTACTGTATCAAATGTCAGTGAGTCGGAAACTAGTGTAAAAAGAACAGCAAAGAGCTTCGGCACATGTTCATTTTAATACAGTTACAAGCAGTAATTTCGTTGCGCTTTTCTTCTGGTGAACTCATGCTGTAGTGAAATGCCTTGGGTGTTTCAGGATCTGAAATCAAAGTATTCCGTCAGGTGATAGCACGTCTAAAGATCATAAGCAAAACAGAGCACTGAAGATGAGTGGAATGTGTATTGAGCACAACACGGCATGGGAACTGCAGAACCAGAAGCCGAAATGTAACCAGGGATGATAATCAGTAGGTAAAACGAAGGCGTTTATACACGAGTCCAAGGTCTCCGTTTGTTAGGGCAGCTGGGATGGGCAATTCGTTTGTCAACTGGTTTTCTCGGTTTCCTATAATGACTTCTGAATAAGAGAGACAGAGAGAAAGAGAGACAGAATTATTTTCGAGAGGATATTTACCGTACTGGTAAAATAATATTCATCTACACTCAACCATAAACCAGAATATCAATAAGCACATGGTATACCCGTTATCCACCTAAAATGATATTTGTCTCAGTAAGACTTTTGTCTTCACTCTGATTTCTCATGTACCAGTTGTGCAACACATAGATGAATCAGATAATTGCCCAAGCCCCATAGCTGGTATCTCTATCACCCTAGTGGTAAGTCAGCTCACTGAGGTGATCCTGTCTCGTCATTTCACAAGTCCACGTGCATTTGTTTGTTAATGCTTTTTGAAATTCTCTCAATGGTAAGGAATTAGGATGTTGAACCATTTTCCCAACTGCTTCAGAAATGCTTGCTTTATCCGATTAACATTTACATTTTCTTCAATCTCAGTTTTCGAGGTTGAACTTGGTGCCTTATGATCTACAGTGATTCAAACATAATTAGTAAAATTTTACTCATTTCTTCCTTATTTCAGAGATTTGCCTAACTTGAGCTTACAATGCCCAAGCACGGCGTTTGCAATTATTCTGAAGAAAATTTGTTAGACGTTAGCAAAGTAACTAATTTCCATTTAATCAGTATTTTTACTCTCATTGTGATGTGAATTCAGTCATTCGCATAACTATCCTTTTATCACCCACTTTCATCAAACGTAAACATGGTGACAAACACTAAAGTCAGAGAAACGGAAGTTGCAAATTCGATCAAATGGCGGTGATCAAGTCAAAATTGAAGAGCAAGCCGACGGAAGGAATTGGAGTGGATGTGTGGGTCACGCCGCAGTGTGAGGGTGGATATCCGCTGTCGTCCCCTACTGGACAAGTTCCTGGTAAAAATAACAGCTTTGGGGAAACGAAATAATACAGCCTCTCCAAAAATCGATTGTGAGTCGATTGGTAAGAAAAATCAGGTGGAAAAGCAAATGGACATCCGTAGTCTTTTTGAGTCACAATTGCTGACCATCTCCCGCACAGTAAGTTCCTTGATTTCTTGTTCAATGTCAGACAAGTTTTAAACGGTAAATCATCTCCTGGGGGGAATTTTTATCCCAGTGAAAGCTTATTTCAGTGGCTTACTCACACTGTTATCATGGTAAAATCATTTGTTTCCAAAATTTATCCTTGAAGAATTTGGAGATTACAGCCAAAGGGCTCTACCAAGAACCTTTCGAGGCTGTTGCACCACTCTGTTCACCAGGGCGGAATAGGAGATAATTTGCAGTAGCCGCATCCGGCATTTTTTCAGGATGCGCCATTATCCTTTCCACATCTATGGCAACCTGGAAGACAACAGGAATGACCCAGATAAGCCCGTGGCCCTGTTACGTGATTTATCCCAATCTCCCGGAAAACCGTGTTGAGTGGATGGAACGAGACGGGTGTGATGGCCTCATTTGATAGCTGGCCGCGTTCACCATATCCTGAAGCTGTCCAAAAACTTATGCCTTGTTTTGAAATGAAGAAAGCTTGCCGGACGAAACTTCAGCACATCCTCTAGTACTACTGCGGATCATCTGCGACCGCCCATTCAGTGACACTGAAGTTAATTCTTTCATGGCTAACCAAGAAAATGATGGCCTATTTCCTATTTGCAAATCGAGCTCGCTCTGGTAATGTACTACTCTGACTTTTCACGAAGGAAGAAATACTGGATCACGGTTGGAGTCGAACGCGCTTCTGACGGCCGCTCCTGGTCAGCCATGGTCAGCGATTTTCAGGGAGCTCATTTATCTCCTAACTGAAGGGTCCAATGAAAGCTGGCCGAAGTACTGTTGTCGTGGTGCAAGATTTCTAACGAGAAAAACAAGAAGAGTCTGACAAAACGCGAACCACAATGAAGGATGTGCCACTGGATCTGGTGAATGCTATTCAACTCAGGATTGCACTTCTGTTTGCAAAATTATTCCCTAGATCTTGGCACGAAAATGGAACATGACTTTGGTACTATTCAGAATGATCGTTATAGGGGTTAGTACTAACTTCAGTATGCTTATTCAATCAGTTTGAACATACAACAAACCTGCTCTGAGCTCTGATTTGAAACTGCCTTACTTTCGTTACCCACCGGCTTGTGTGTTATGTGTGTGGTGTATGGTTGAGAATATCAGCCGTGAGGCTATCATGAACCAGACGTATCCATTCCAGTTGTTTAGATTAATCTGGATTAAAAGCCCAAGTGTATATTATTCATTTCTTCTCTGCCTGTGGCGCTAGCATCCTCAGAGCTAACCATTCTAGGTCGAGATTTATCTCCGCCAGCTCTGGTCTCCTTCTAGACTGAATTTATCCTTTTCCGTACAACAATAAACTACTCAGTCATTTAGGACACCGGCAAATGCATTGTAAATTCCTCGAATGGCACGTCTCATGGTTGGCAGCAGAGGCTCAAGCAAGTCATCTGGGATTAGAATCTCCCACCACTCAAACTGATCAAGTGGCCACACTCTTCAAGATGTTTGTAAAGCCCTCGTTCATCCGGGTATACAATGAGAGGGAGCCCATTACTGATTAGGCTATGTATTTGTCAAGAGACCGTTAGTTTTCGGACGTTACTCTGATATGGTGCGAGATGTTTTTATTACGCTCGAATAGAGAGGGTCTAATGATGATGGAGTGAGATATGTATACAATCCTCAGGCCAAATTCATTTCCCACCTGGAGTTCGGTAAATGTACAGAACGGAAGCTTTATATCAAACCACTGGAATAACTGTTATGTACTTACACAGGTTAGCAACTTTCATTTCAATATCAAATCAGTATGACGAAAAATTTCAAGCAATAACTTTCGAATATGGTTTCATTATATCTCCTTTCAGGAATGCCTTTTCTAGAAGTATTTTTTACAGGTCTTTCGAAACCTTCATTCTCCAACAAATTTGAAGCTTATCCTGACAGAGCAAAAGGGAGACTACGGTAAGTGATACAGTTTCCCGAGGTAAACCAGCGTCGGTTAGATGAGGTCAACAGACAAGCTTACTGGAATAGGTCTCGTCTAGCCGGTGTATCGGCCGTCAACCAGAGTGATCAACTTTACATTTGTTCGAATCACTCCGCATGATTTTATGGCTCATTTGGTGGTGCATTCGCAGTACTGGTGTGTGGATTGTGTTAGAGCACACGTCCTAGTTCCTCTGAAATTAAGGAAATAAAAATTTGGGTCAGACTAAAAAAAATAGGTCTGCCCAATTAAGAATTGTGTTCTTTTTTCCAAACTTCCACGCCGAATATATGTACGTCGTTTCGCAAATGAACCACAAAATTACCATAATTTCGGTTTTCCCGTTAGAAAAATCTCACACATACGACTTTGGTAACCGTAATCCAATCTTACAATTTTTTCTTTCAGCAGAATAGTGCAAATGAATTATCCGTTCTCGATCATTGATTTCCGCCTAATCCTCACAGCTTTGCCTAATCTACGATGCCCAATATCAACTGGATAGGTGACACTCGTGCACTAATAATGCGTCATTGAAACTGGAGTCATTCAGCCCCTAATACAAATGTCTGTTAGCCATCGAATGAATAAAGTACTATACGGAGAGATCGAGAGAGCGCGTACGTGAACGAACCTATTTTTCAGAGAAGATCGGAGATCTGACTGACCGAGTAATCAAAGAAGCGGGGAAATTCCAACTTATCCTCACTCACTTTATGTATGAGAAAAAAGCTGTTGCAACTACTCACATAATTAGAAATAACAAGGAATCAATGTCATTTTGGACCAGCCAACCGGATGAGAGGTGTTTCGTGTAGGGCAGTATAGAATCGATCATCCTAAACTGCTCATCATCACTCGGAAAACGGGATTTCCAAAGCTGAAAAGGAAAATCCTGGGAATAGCAAATTGTGTGTGTGTGCTCACGCGTGCTATTGAGTGTCCGCTATCTACGGTGTAACAGATGAGTTGACATGAATTCCACTTTTGACTGTTTCTCTAATGAGAACACTATACCCATCTGTGATCATTGCTGACAGCGCTGGAATTCGATATTTTAGGACGTGTGCGATTAGGCAATGGGAACTGACTACGATATTTGTTATGAGCAAACAAGTGAGTAGCATCCGAAAAGGACGATAGCACAGCGTTGACTGCGTATTCGCACGAAATTCATTGTGCACCTGTAAGGTAAAAATAATTTAATGAATACGAAGTGGTTTCTCGCCCAGTAACGACCGGTAAGGCCGGTCAAGTAGAGACAAGGTTTTATTCATTCCGGGGAACGGATTTCCAGCTCCACGCTCATCGGCATATTATTCGTTGGACAAACTAGTTAGCCGTCGGAAAATCAGAAGAGAATACAATTATCACTTGGTCCAAGCTGCCGTAGCAAGAAAACGATAGCAGAATGAGTTAAGACAAATAAGTTTTCGGGTTCCTCAGACACCAGTGCTAAGTTACTGAGGTACCTGGCAAGATAGGTAAGGATAAACAAACAATGGGCGGTTATCCTGGAGTAGGATAACTTGTAACTGTACCTGGTTGGGGTGGGAGAAATATAATCATTTAGGCCTATATGCGGTGAATGAGTCCAGTCTGATAATATATCAGTGCAAATTCTTTCGTACGAAGGAAATTGCCTCTCTGTAATGAAAAAAGCCACATTAAGACGGGAGATACTACTGAATAATGATGTCACTTTGGTGGACCCTCGCAAAATGGTAATACTTTCCTCTTTCGAAAGCCAGTAAGGGGAACAGGAAACAGAAGATGAAGTGTGGCATCTTGCAACTGTATACAAGCCTTTAATAAAGTACTGTATAACACTTAAGGATTTCAGCCATGGAACATAAGATATAGTCGTCGAATGTTTTTGAATGCAATGATGACATAATAGAACAGGGTGAATTCTTGAGAAATGATTACGCCAAGATATTTCACTAGCCAAGACTTTGTTGTCAATATGTGGAGGAGAAAAGCTACGTTCGATTGAAGATTGATCTTCTTCCAAGGCAAGTAATAACAGGATACAGCAGGAGATAGATGTAACGACATGGACCACTGAATAGTTGAAAACAAGGAATCCGTAAGTTCAGAAAATTGAGATTTATCGTCATATTTGGATTCGGAGGCAACAAGATCAGCGTACTTAATCAGAAGATCATCAGAAGCTTTGGGCAAGCTACAAATGTAAAATTAAAAAAGGGTGACAGAAAGGTACTCTGAAGTACTCTTGTATTGACGGGCTCAGAATCAGAGGTGTAGCGTTTGAGGGTCGTAAACTGAGTTCCATTGGTGAAATAGTCCCAAATCAGTGACAACAGAGAAAGGGATATGTTTGCTTTTTGTAATTCTGATAACAGAAGAGTCCTATCAGCAAAATTGAACGCGTTGCCGTAATCAAGAAAACACATGCAAAAAGGCTTTCCGCTGCGATCGAGGGAGAATGAAATGGAGTTGAGTAGACATGCCAGGGCGTCTATTGTGGAACGTTTGTTCCGGTAGCGAAACTGGTATGCGTCATCATCATCATTGACGCGCAAGCTAATGCGCATACTAATACGTTTTTCGAATATTTTTGAAGAACAGAAGTGCATGCACTTGAGCGAAGTTTCCCATGCAGAACCATGGAGACGGGGTAAAACTTTCCGATGTCTGTATTAGAAACCCTCAGCAGTGCACTGTCACCGAGCCGTCACTCTTTTACTAGAACCCAGAGTGTACTACTATTGGTCGAATACCTAGCTATCGAGCTATCCGAAAGGACTCTTGCCGGTTTGCACAACATCAACACTGCACGACGTTGAGCCCTTCCATCATTGGCTTCTACCATAACCAGCCGTCACAAGCACAATGACGGATATTTATGTACTTATTCTTAGGAGAGTACTTAAAGCCAAACCATTCGGGTACAAAGAGCAACCTACTGAACTTGGCCACTGTATCACAATCATCCGTCCGCGTTCGAGTCCCAGTGGGTGTTCGGTGCAAGTACGTTTTGCTGGTATGAAACAAGAATAAATTACTTTTACAGTGTTACCACGATTTTCAATGTTGAGTTGAGTGTTGATACAGTAATATGGATTATACCGTAAATAAATTAGAGCTTCTTTTCGCCTAATTCATTATTTTGCTGGGTTATATTCAGTGGTAAAACTAGTGATTGAAGTGGACGTCAACCTCCGCCTTGTTCGACACGAGATTTTGGTGTCGTCATCGAATATTTGAGGAGCGGCTTTATCTTTCTTTTAGAAATCCTCAAGTATTTTAGCTTGAACATACCCAGACTAACATGATATAAAGTCCATTTCTAAGTAGTGCTTCGTGACCACAGTGGTACTGTGAAAATGCTAATACACTTTTCCTCTCCATCAGTCTTCCGGTCCGGTAGATGTGTACATCATGGGCACAGAAGAAGAAGAATACGTTTAACAGCGGTCTAAGGAAGCGAGAAAACGTTGCGAAAGGCTTTGCAAACATTTTAGTCGACTGTGTCAAGAGTACCGCTTCAAAAATCATAATTCGCGTAATCCGTGTTTTCCGTCGAACTTGAGCTGGTGCAGCCGTCATCGTGTCTCTTTATGATATGAATGAAAATCTGTTCCAAATCCACTTCATTTAGAGGTTCACCCACTCCACCGAAATCATAGATTGCAACTGACGATGTATATGTTACTGCAAAAAAACTCGGTCTCCTTTCTTTCACCAACTTTGACTAGTTCCATTCTCAGATCAGATTTTGTCCTTCTCAGCCCATATTTTGTGCGTAAGACACGCTACATTCAGCTCTCTCTCTTCCCCCCCCCCCCCACCCTCTTTCTCTCGGTTTCCCTTTCTCCCGCTTTCTTTCGTCACCGTCCATCACTCATCCAACTTGGGTTTTTCTCCCACCAAGCTTATGAATACACTCGGAGATAACAGGTGGAAAATATGCGTTTGACCTTCACCGATTTGTCAATCATTTTGGGGTGTGGATTCTTGGAGCTGGACAATCTTCAGGTCAGTTGTGTCAGAGATAATCTCTGATGGACTTCACGTTTTCTCGGAGTTTGAGAGTTCCTGTAGGCCATTTCCTGAATGACTTAACGAAAAATCCTAAATCCTTAATGGTTTTCCATATCCCACAGTTTTATTTGTTCGAGGTAGGAAATAAGCTCTGCCGGGGTATCTTCATTTGGGATCGCAAGATCTTCCAATTCAACAGAATTCACTATGTGGGAATAACAAGCCGTTAGTCGATTATTTTTCAATATTGTATTCACTTTATTGGTAGTTCCAAGTGGTTCGAATTAGAGTGTTGCCTATACCCACATTTGAAGAGCGAGACTGTCGTCTGGAATATTCGAACGACTAACTGGGCTTTTTTTTACCTCAAGTCAAAAGGAACTAAGAGAGGAAGTGACTGTTGTCGTAGTGCTGACAGCAAACTCACGCGCGTTTGGTCATTTCCTCTATTGGCAGATTTTGGTTTCCCCGCTAGCCCCTTCCCGAAATATCCTACTATTGATAAGTCATAAAATAGCAATAAGTGAAACTATATTACAATATAAATACGGGTGTAAATCAAACGTTTTGTTAACGAAGCGATAAAAGATCTTGCTTTTTTTACTCCGACCAGTTTTGCGACAACTATTTCAAGGAATGCTCTGTCAGTTTACTGAAACTATGGTGAAAACTGAATGATCCCACTGTCAGAAACATCCGATTTTCAGATTTAGGTGAACTTTGTGGTCCTTTTCACGGATATTTTCTGCTTTTGTTCGGAAACCGTCACGGAATTTTGACTGTAAATTATTGTTTAACGCGATTGTTTTACATCATTTTGAATCTCTGACTACATAGTAGTGAGAAATTACGGCAACTGTATTTACTGATATTGTTCGTAGCTGAGGTTGATCACTACGAAAACCGCAATTTGACTTTCCTCGTAGGCAAGTAATCAGCTCGTCAGTAACATCAGGAAAATATGTTTTGTACTGCAGTCTGGCTAGTGGACTTCGCAACCCTCAGTCATTTGTCGTATCCGCGTGACATCTGCCTATTTATCACGGGCCGAGTACAGACTTCAGCTGTTGGACTAATCCCTCGGTACGGTTTCGAAAGGCGGCCTATGCTGGAGGCGGATTCATGACGATTACCTGGCATTCGAACTGCCTTTTCTTTGCAGTGTTGGTCGAATGTGGTGGGAACATTGTATCAGCGATCTTCAGGTTAGGCGCAAAAAGCAAATGGCCATAAGAGAAACTAACTTCCCCTAGATAAATGTAGTTGGAAAACGAGTCGCATAGACCCTCGGATGAGATTCCTCGGTGTTTAGTTTTCTCTGACGTGGGTGGTACTTTGAAGATGAGTAAGAGTGGAGAGGCTCTAACATGGAATAGGGATACAAACAGCATGACCAGTGAAATGAGCCATTTTGTGTTTGTTGGGCTCTCTGGTGATGGTCCTCGAAATCTGCTCACACAGTGGTTGATTACTGTGCGATATATTTATCCGTAGACTAAACTCCATTATTGCAGTTTCCTTTCATTATTTGCAATTATCCCAGTTCTTTCGAATTCCAATTGACTTTCTTGCTTAGAGATGGTAATCATAACTACCGCGTTGTCTTTTGGGTTGTGAGAAGAAATTCAGTAATAAGAAGGGATCTCTTTTTCAATTCTTTTCTACTTTAATTCCCCACGTACAGCATACCGGAAACGACATAAAGTCGCTGTGTTACCTAGAAGGTGCGTTCATAGATCAGAGCCTGAGGCGAGAGAAAATGACAAATACTGCCACTGGCAATGTTTTCTCATAATCATATAATAAGAATGCTCACTGAAAGATAAGTAGCTTTGCTGATGAATGACACTACTTTCGCCTCCAGATCACACAGTTTTTATGCACCTTGTGGAATCTGTGAATCAAATTGAACAGCAATGTTATTTTGATTTGCACGGATCTCCTCGCTTTGGACAGAAAAGTAAACAAATTTTCATAGGACATATTGCCAGCACGAGGAGCCACAATGATGGCTGGCACAACATCGACTAATCACCTGCGTTATTCACATGCGACTGTCAACACAGCGGCAGTTTGGTTAGTAGAGCATCTTCCCGGTGGATGGAATGTCGCCGGTTCTACTCCCGCTCGTGGTACTTGAATTTTCGAAGTGGAAAATGCAAGTGAATTTCCAATTAAAAAAGAAAATTCCAATGAATTGCAAGCTAGCTGTTGGTCATTTAATTCTGACAATATGAAAGTTTTGAGAGGATAAGTGGTTGTCAAAAGAGGGGCAACCCAAAGATTCTTGGCATAAAAAGTTTATTCATGCAGATATTCTCTGGCAAAAGGAATTAACCCATCAGCAAAAGAGTACAAAATGATTCCTAGACATTGACTAAGAGAACGAGAGTTGAACATCGTCATTCCGATCATTAGTTAAGAGAACAAACCCGAACGCATATCAGATCCTACCTAAAATACAGTAGATTTTTCGCACGTAGATTTAGATAACTTTCTCACTGACATCAGTTATTTCATCACAAATCCCACTAACTCATATAACGTAACATGTTCACGGTTGCACTGTATGACAGGTAAAAATGTTGGGCCCATTTGGAATTACGAGCTTGAAAATAAATCATAGTACAGGAAAATCTTATTATCCAACGGAGATGGGCTTCATACCTCATTTCCGCAATTCGTCTTATACGATCAACCAAAGTGTGCAGATGCTGCGACGGTAACACGTGATTTTGTTGTATCAAGTGAACTAAACAAGACCGTAATGTTCACTTCTCTGCAGTTCAGCTTCTTTCTCCAGTAATGAAAAGCAACAGGAGTGGTGGGGGGAGGGGAGTTTTCGTATGAATAAAGTACTTTTGGTTACAGTGAATGACCTTCACAACCCAGTCAGTCCTCTCATTTGTCATTCATTTATTCACCGTTCTTCAGAAGGTCAAGGAACATGTGCATTTTTGACCAGCAGAAGATCCTTGCTGTCTGTCTGATGAAAATCAGAAAAACGAATTCAATTCTGCGTGTTCTTCTGTTTAATTACCTTTTTATTGATCCTCCTTTAGTCTTGAAGTACGTTTATAAACGGCCACATGTAGCACAAAGAACCTCCACAGCCTTCGGTTTACCACTACAGAAGTGCTACCAACAAATAACTAAACTGTTGGCTAGTCTTATTTTAAGAGAGAAGTCCCACTGCCTACCTGAAGCATCCGTGTATAATCGACGAGTTAATACTTTTCGGTACAAAAGTACGTTATGAAAAATTCCGCCTAATTTATTAAATTACTTGTAGTATGACTACCACGTATTAAGATGGTGATAATGGTGAATGGGTATATATATATATATATGTATATATATATAAAGGATGAGTGGACATAGGAGTGCCGGATAGGCGTACCCGATTAGCGGTACTAACTGTGAAAAGGCTTGAGTGTCTCCGAGAAATTGTGTTCACGCTTCCATAGATATTACTTACATCAAATAGTTTAACTCAACACAGCAGTGTCTTCCTTCCAAGGGCAATCTGTGAATAACCCACGCAGAACAATCAGTGAATCGCAGTTTTGATTCCTTAGTGGATTGTTCTGAGAGTAGCATCGAATCGCACTCCTGGTACACTCATAAGGTTGTTATGCAGAACTGCGCAAAGTTTATCATAAATTCCAATACTCAACTATTTACGTAAAATGTAACACACCTTCTCATTCGAAATTAACCGAAAACTGCAATAAGGCTTTTTTCACATGCCCCAGTATCAACTGATTTGTTGACTGATCACATGGCGTGGTACTTTCCGATCGATCGTAGTCCAATGTGAATGACTTTTCATTCAGTAAATCGCGTATCAATCCAATGTTCTGCATCTTCCATCATGTGAGATTAACCCCAAATGTTTCCGTATCTCACGAATCGGAATGATTCGGACTATTCGATAGGATTAAAAAGCACCGCGATAAGCTGGATATTTGTTTCGAGTTATTTTGCTCACCCACACAGAAAAGCTGTACAATATACAATGCCGAAAATGCCACGTTCCACCAGAATCGTATGGTTTGTACTTTTTTAATCCCGGTCCTTTTATTTTACTTGTGAAATGAGCCCAGCTTCCCATTCTGAAGCTTTAGCTTTTCTGAGGAACGTTGGCTAGTGGGCGGACAAGATGAGTGGATATCTCTTCCAAAGATTATCTGTGTACATTCGCTTCTAGGCTTTCATGTACTTTTGTTTGAACTGGGAATACATTTTTTTCCAAACATATTAGCCACCCATAATGTCACCCAGGTCGACTGTGGTCTGTAGTATTCGTTGTTGGTTAAGGGCTCTGCGAAGCAGTTTAGGAGTCTTGCGTCAGAGTTTAAGGACCGTTCAACACCAATGAATGAATTCCACTTGAAGGTGTAAGTTATACCATTTAGTTCGCAAAAGAAACATAGCTGTAAGTCTGAAATTTTTTTGGATATTTGTAAAATTACGAAATTGCGTTTATCGTAGGAATCTAGTGCAGTAGTTGTGATATCGTGAGTGGATTTATGGCGAAATTCTTGCAATATAAATGAAACTGATGCATCCTGACTGACTGCCGTTCAGGTACTCTCATGAGTTTTCTTCTGTTAGCTTCCAACAAAAAGTTTGGCGAGCCTTTAAAGTAGTTAAATGTCTCCCCTAATGGGGCCGAAAAATGAGCTATAAGGATGAGGAAAACTGAAAGATAGTCTAATGGCCATACAATTTTCACATGCTCGTCAATTTACGGGAGTAAAGTCAAAAACAAACACGACCACAGTAATGGGCTACTCTGCTCTCAACCTGAAGGAGGTTGCTCCCGAGTATCTGATTGTTCAGACTCAAATGTCATTTTAACCTGAACGAGAGTTATTGAAAGATTCTTATCCACAGCTTGGCCCAGCAATAGTACCATCTGGAAACATCCTTATCTTGAGGCTTCTTTCAGCCCAGTTTCTCGATCTATTTCACAAGGCCTCTGTGGGTTTTACCGTTTATTCTGAGAAGTTGAAACATCAGCTTCAAATCATGACCTTTTCTGGCCCATTGCCCAGTAAGCTTGTGATCTTCATTGCTGACAGTTTTTCTTCTGCAAACAGGATTTTCGGCGATCCAAAAAGAGCTAAAACCAACTGAAAAATGAAACATTTAGGCCAAAACTCTCAGAAGAATCAACCTGAATCACCATTTTTATCGAAGTCATTGATAAATATGGTAATTGTGAAAGTAGTATTTGTCTTCATAGCAGCTGTATGGCAAGTCAGATGTCATAGGAATACCGTAATTTTATTCGGAAGACAAAGAGTTGTCAGACCGCAAAATCATCTTCTACCGATGAAATGAACAGCTCATAGGTTCTGGATAATTTTTTCCCAATTATTTCAACCCTGTTCGTCATGCGACAGAAAAGCCGGGTCTGAGGATCAAGAAAGTAGCGCCTACCTCGCGTAACCACGAAATAGCACCTGTTTATCAAACAACCAACTGATTCACATACTTGATGAAAGATGGGAAAATCCCAGTGGCTACTGACTGAGAACTAATTCGTTACACAATCACAGATGGTGATTTCCAGAACGGAATTTCGTGTCGTTCAATCAAGTATTGGTGAATGGTTACCCAAGCAACTGTCCCTGTTTTCAAACCACAGTCAACTTCTTTACTCAACCTAAAGGGCCCATTTCATTATTGGGGCATAAAAAGATCAGTGATTCGGTAGACTAAACAGAACCAATGGAAAAGAAGAAAGCTGTTGTAAAAGCATCAATTAGGATGGTTAAATTTCACTCTGTCAGCATTTCAAGTTTCCAGGAACCATAAGAACGATGCCACGGTTTCTCATAAATATTATACTCTCAAAGTCTGATTCACTGAACGTTGTCGTTTTGGAATTGTTGGTTCAGAGTTTTTGACGTTATCATCCGTTCCTCACTCCGTTTTGCAAGCTTTCAGAATACAGGGCGATATGTGAGCAACTATCTGAGTTACTGGAACCGAGGTGAGCACATTTACACTCTCTTTGCTTTCGCTTTTGTGGATTTCCGCGAAGTCAGCTGAGTTTGTCGTAGTTATCGTATTCCCTGTGTGTTACACCATTTTTTATGGCCAAAGTACGTTACGCATCGATCATTACAACTTGCATTCATTCTATCACCTCCGAGCACGAGATATTTATTCAGTTTGATTCTTCAACTAGAACATTATAACAATCTGTCACTGCAACAGAAACATTCATCCATGAGAACAATTTAGAACAATGTGACGATCTATCATTTCGGGCCAGTTTTGAAATTAGTTGCAGTGTCCCACGTTCAGTAGGCCACTCCCACAGAAAGTCTAACCTGGTGTGTACGATATTTGGAAACCCTAATCCCGCATGTTTACGATACCATGCTGACACTGACTGATATGCTTCACGTAGACATGACGCAATTAAGCACTTCATTCATGCTCGGTTCGTGGTCTTGTTTTGGTCGCTAAACACCACCCATTTAAGGCGTCATTGACGTGCATTCTAATGATGAAAGGTGACGAGTGTTTATACATCACGTCATCACGTGATGAATGGGTGAACCGCGACAGGTTGTTGATAGTTTTTAAACCGAACTGATTGCTACACCAATGGGCGTTTGCGACATGAGTTGTTATGCAAGTCTCTACATTTGATATCCCACTTGACGGATGGTTGTTTTTCTGTTTCGTTCTCAAACAAGCAGTCAGTGTTCGCGATCTCCGTTATGTAGATGAGCAGTGAGCAAGGTTTTGATTCAGACACTTCATCAAATCAACCTAGGGGAAATAAAAGTTGATCTTCCTTGGGATAGACTGAAGAATGGAAAGTTCACATTTTTCTTCTCAGAATTATATGCTCATGCCTAGTTTAGGCGATTATAATGTGTTTATTCTGAATATCTACTTTAGGGGTTTGCGAATCGACTGAAGGGAAATCAATAAGAAACACCACTGAGAATACATGTTTCTAAAGATGAACACTGAATACACAACAAAACAAAGTCAGCTGATCTCAAGTGTAAATTCGGTAATGGAAAGTCGCTATTCAAGACCGAAATCACGACAAGATGCATTGTTTTACCAATTACACAAGTAAGTCACACAAAAATAACACGAGAATGAAAATAAAAATTTCATAGCCCTTATCCTATCGTAGAAATTTACTAACTGTATCAAGTCGTTTTTTGTCAATCTAGCATCCCCGGCGGTCTTATTGTGTCTAACCGATGCACCTTCTACTCAAAGATTTCGAACCAAGCGAACGTTTCACTTTTTTCAACAGAATCTAATTGCCACTCACCTTTCCCAGCACGTCAGTTACAAATAAGTGTTTTAGAAATGCTTTCTCCGTTGTCTTCGATTTTACCAACAGCTGTTTCGTATTGTTTAGTGTGAACTTTGTGTCACATTTCATTCTGTGTGGTGTTGCGGTCGTCCCATAGAGTGCATGGCTGCTGATGTTCCGAGACGTACTCTATCATCTCTTTGGCCATGATACTGACCAGACTGATAGACAAACATTTACTGGGAACGACAAGTTCACCTCTAAAAATCGCAACACGGACTTCAATACTGACCCGCCAGTCAACCTCCACTTCTTGTCCCACAAATTATGCCAGATCCGAACTTGGAGATCGAACTACCACCATTAATTTTTGATTTATCCGACTGGGTGAAATGTGGTAAGACTGGTGGACAGTTCCACTCGATTTACTTGAATAAAAACAAGGTTCAGCTAAAAATCTCAAAGCAGTCGCTGAAAAAATGGCTTATTTCTTAGCTCTGTCGTTTGACCACAGCTCCATATCAAGCTGGTTGTGGTCTTTGATTTCCTGCGAGTCGGCTATCTATGTGTTACCGACGATTTACGGAAGTCAGTATTCATCGGTTCAACGTGGTTCAACATCTTGCGCTGCTGCATCTTCAAATTCAGTTTGGTTCATGAAATTTTTATTCCTGATCTAAAAAAGCTATCGATTCTACTGTATTGTCATTTTTTTTTTATCCGAAGGTTTATTGATTACTGAAAACCGACAACAACAGAGAAAGCTCATTGCTAGTTGTATAGATCGGGACCGGGTTTATCGCTTGTCATCCATATTCCCTGTCTGGACCGGACTTATGAACTCCTTAAACCTATCCCGAGTTCATCGAGCTGGGCAAACGAACAGCGCACATGAGGAACTGATTTCGTTGACGCTTTCACAAGGTTGATTACATACCGCACACTACAATTAAGCCACGCGAATTAATTCTGTTCAGATATGTTTCTCCGATACTTTTTCTGCTCCGTTAGACGAAGGTAAGTAGATAACCTGAGATACTTAAACTTTGATCAGGCTATGATGGATAATAAAGCCCGGGTGACGCAGGGGAATGCAGAATCCTTTGTCAGCCTCAATTCTATTATTTTCTAGACCCAGAGACTGCTTTCAGCACATTCTATCACAAAGATTGTAGACCTATACTTTGTCAATGGATACATTCGCTCCTTTATTCTTTCACACAAGAATGGACGAGAATAAAAATGCCCTAATGATAGTTTCTCCGATCAGTTCATTTTAATTAGTGGTATTACACCTGACACTGCCACTCTGAATTGTTGATGCTTCTAAACGCTGTTGTATCTTATTTCTATGCAGCAATGTTTATCTCTTGTCCTTACAGGAACTGATCCTATCTAGAACATGTGGGACACTCAAGGATGAACCAGTGACAAAGAGGTTCAGAGTAATTTTATGAATCCTGGTTCAATCTGGGAACCATGGATTTCCTCCAAACTTTCTACGTGATTTGCTGCAAGTATTTGCTCACAAACATGCCCAATATGCATTATTCGTCGATTTTGGTAGAGGCCAGAACGTGGGTCCAGTCACGAAAATTTAACCTCCTCAGACCGATAAAAGTAAATGGACCACCAATATCTACACTATGCTTAAGATAGTCGCTCTAGCTGTTTTGTAGGGTGTGGATGAGCATGAATCGGCTGAGGATCATTCCTAGAACTCATGGCTAATTTCACACGACCAAAGGTTCATGGATATGGGTGATACTGGTAAATAGATAAGAAAAAGGTAGAAAATACTGATCGTTCACATGAATCATCAGTGGGTCAAACCGTTTGTTTAGGTGGATTGGGCTGTAGCAACAGAAGACGGTGTCAACGGAGTCAGTCATGCCAATCAGTCACCAGGACGCATCAGTCGGCGACAAAGAAACCAAATCATACAGACGGGAAGAAGCAGATCTCCTGCAGGATGGTGATGCCGTAAAGGAGATTTTAGATCAACTGGTCGATCTTCTCTACGGCGCCCATAGTGCAAGCAAGGTGGATGGAAGAACAAGCCCAAGCTCGGAGGAAGTGGGCAAAACCTCCATAAAACAAGGAAACCTATATGGTTGGAGTGCAAGCATGAAAGCAGACTACTTGGATGCCTCGTCGAGCTCATCAATTGCAACCTCGTCTCTCTCAAAAGCATTACTGTTTCAGCCAATTGTATCACATCACAATCCTCTCTTTTTCCATGGTAACTACGAGCTGATACCAAAGAGTGAAAAAATGAATACATAGTAGATGGGTTATATGAGAGCAAAACACCCAACTGAAGCACACAACCCTGTATTTATATTTGACTTCTCTGTGTCTGGATAGGATTTGCAGATCTGACCAAGAAACAGATAATGCGAGAGCACCTGGCCTACGTCGTTAGTCATCTTCGTCTCTCAAATAGTAACCCCTGACATTCAAAAAAGCTTGGTACATTGTTCCCTTGGCTCTATAGGGACCACCTGCAGAGGATTAAACCGCACTAAAACTAATATCCGTTTGATCCACGTGAGAATATTTTAGGAGGAACTTCCCGGAAAGTTAGAGAATTTTTCCAACTCCAACTAAATTTGAGCAGTATTGCACCCACATTTGCAAGTCAAATAAGAGCAGCATTCTCTAGCCGTGAGAACTAGTAAACATGGTCACCGAATCAGAAAATAATGCCATAACATTTTTTAGCAGTGCCCTCACGCGAATCCAAGTCTGTTCATACTCAGCAAGACCCTGGTTTGTATTTGATGGAGACCGAACTTCCTCGAGGTAGCTCATCTTTCTCGTCCTCTGTCTACCTAAAAGTGTTGCCACATCTGTGTTATCTGTCAAGCAGAGTGACTGCTGCCCGTATTCTGAAGTTATTTTAAACATCAATGTGGATGGCAGGATCCTTTGGTTTTTCATTCAGTGATTCCCCTTACAGTATCAACTCCTAACTTATCCTGGTACCACTCTGTGAAATGGTTTGAACATGCGTTTTACTGCGTAATAATAGTGCTGTTATCCAGTAGGGGTGCTTGAGATATAGGTTGCTTACGGGCTAATGCTAGTTCGGACATCGATAAAGTCAACCGACTGTTACAATAAAACTTCTTTGCAAAAAGGCTGTCTGATCTACTTGAAGGCTTTCTTTATCTGGGAGGAGGATGCAATCGTATGGTTCATATGCTGTCGTTTACCTTACTGCGTTGAATCGTACCGGCTTGTGTGCGTTTGTTCATATCAACCCACCACTGTTCATAATTGCGTTCCGAGCAATCGACTTTTTACTTATTCAACAATTAGTGTGCACTCTCCACCACAATAGGAAAAACCATCAAGACAAAAAGCGAACTCGAACCCGGATTGCAAGGTTTTGAATCACATTTACACACATGCTCGCACATACATGCACGTAAATAAAATAGCGCTGGAGAGGTTGAATAGATTCGTGATCGTTGACAAAGCCTGGGTGTCACCTCGATTGCTGATGAAACAGCTTGGAATCAAACACCAAGCTCAGCGACTAATAACCCGTACAAACCATCAACGTGAGCTACAAACAACACGAGTACACCAAAGCACTGGGTGATCTAGACAGCTTCCTTGGTTTTCAGTGGGATGTTGAATTGTAGATACTACATGATAAATTATTCCAAGCTGCTCAGTTTTTAACAGTTGCAGGAGAGCTAAATAGTATTTGTAGACTCGAGAAGTAAGATTCGGTTAGGAATAAGAGTGAGAGGTAAGTAACTGGTAAAGAGTAAGGCCATAGAGGTGCGCGATACGAACTGCAACAAGTAATAGCATCGAGGACCATACGGTATTCAGTGTCAAATTCTGTTTTGCGTATTTCCGGAGTCGAAAAATACGAATGTTTAATAAATGCCTAATTGCAAAGCAAAGTTCCCTTTTTTCGAATTCAGCCAAAAACAAATTGGCCTATCGATTTGACTGTTGCCAGTGATGGGTGAGAATTGATGGCATGACTGCGCGCATACCCGCGCGTATTTTATTGCTTTTACAAATGGCTTGGTTTCCTAGGGAAGTTTGAATTTATTAGCAAACTATAGTATTGCAGCTTTTGTCTAGAGTGAAATGGCTACTGTGTAAAAACAAATCTGAAGAGGCACTATGATAGTCGGCGTAGAATCTGTGTGACAGCGATATGGAACTGAAGGTTCGATGAGGGAAAAACCCTGGTCTCGGCCGTGCTACACTTGCGAACTATGAATTCAAAGCTGATGGAGCTGTTGGACCGCGTCCGTTGTTATTCGTATGTGCTTCTTTTTGATCAAGGCTCCCCACTGTGATGTCCACTGTTGCGCGGGTAAAGACCGGTTAGCATGTAAAACACCGGTGACGATTGCATGTCAACCTGTAGTTTTTACTCGATTCAACGTTGGCAGACAGCCCGGATAGCACAAAGACTGATGTGCGCAGTTCACTACTACCCGCAGAACAAAAGAAGTCGAGAATGCATTGCTGTTTATGATTGAAAACCCAGATGAAACGGATTTGCAATACTCCTGTCCCCGTTCGGTAGAGAGCTGAGCTTTACAACAACAGAATTTTTGTATAGGGGAAAAATAAACGACCAGGTAAATTTATTGGGGCGATGGTTGCCTTAAGATCTCAGCCCACTGTGACTCCGCTAGCCAATCCAGAAACCTTAAATGTCCTCGAAATCTAAGAGAAGAGCATTGTAGACAACAAAACAACAATGGTCAATGAGTGATCACAACGAGGATACAAGCAGGCCAGTTCAGTTACTTTCTCTAGGCCAGCAGTAATAATAGGAAAAATCTGAACAGAAAACTTAGAGCGAAGAGATCGCAAGATTTATTTTCGGAATCATTTCGCTTCATCCCAACTGAGGCCTGATGCAAAATTACGAGTCTTCATAGCTTTTTTGTTGTTGTGAGAAATACATAGGTATCGTCTAGTAGTTCACCATTCATCGCTAGGCCAGAGCCAAGCCGATACAGATAATATTTTTTTGGTATAAGGTGGTTTTCTATTCATTGATCGCCTTCTGCTCTACGAAATTTAACCAATGAGAACTCATGCCGATGTAAAGTAGCAGACATGACTTTTCCCGATCGGTTTTATGGTTTTTTACCAACGGATACACCGATGTCATTTACGTCTTGTGATTTGTCTTGCCAATACTGCTGATCCAGCTAGTGTTAGGTTAGACCGCAGTATTACTCAGCTGTCTCTCCTTTATTCCGGTAAGTGTTTCTCAGCACCCATGTTCGAACTTGAAGAGATCATAAGACATATTTCCACCGGGAGTATTGATATCCAAATCGAGAAGAAACTGAAAACTAAATAGGGGACAAAGTACCTTTGACCGACGGACAAAATCAATCGGGTACGTAGAAAAACAGCTTAGGCTATCATCACTTCCATCACGAACAAATGGTTTGAAGAAAATTCAGGTAAATTTTAGAAGTCTTATCATCAAATAAAACTATCGACTTACAAACGTGAGCGATATCACGTGGCCTCTGATTCTATATCCGAACTTTACTCCAGACCACAGTAACTTTAATTTGTATAAGTATATGTGAGAATATCTATAGAAGTAAAAAAACTCCTTAAAAACACAATTTTGTGTGAATAATCATTTCGAATGTGCATAGCTGATAGTCAGGCCAGTAAGACATTTGATTCTACAGGTAGTCGGAATACTGGTGATACGTTTTTTCACTTGCAACAGGATTCATAGGTTTCATAGACACTTGTTTACGCAACAGCCATTATATGAAGCAAGAAGCATCTAGCTGATAACTGGGTATTTTTCAGGATTGCATCTGGAAGAAAACTAGCATCACATGCCGTATCTCATCCCCCAACTGGACAATCCAGTCGAACCGTTTATTAGCTTCTGTTCCCGCCTTTGTTCGAAGATGGAACAGACTTCCTTACAATCAACGAAAGCTCTCAGAATCAATAAGAACGGCCATCGAGTGCTTTCAATAAAGATTTTTTTCTCTCGTGTGAATACCAGTTGGGTGTGACCTCGGTAATACTTAATAAACGCTTGAGGTTCTTGGTCGATTATTGGTAACCGTATTCAGTTAACCTACTTAGGTCTAAAAAGTAGCAGTGAGGTTAGTTAAAGCTGCACTCAGAAACTGATACCCGTGGAACTCGCATCAAAATACCAGAATATATTGGCAAGAATGAGATGAGCTTGCTCAACAGTACAACGTAGCTAATCTTTGAAAATCCGCGCCTAAAGATACACAAATTGAACCAGATCTGAATTGGAAAGAAGCACCTGAACAGTAATATGTAAACAATTCAGTGTATATTATCCCGGAAGATAAGTTCTAGCTCAGCTCTAAGATTCCTTCTACTTGATTACAAAAAGCGTCGCAATGCTGAACAGACCTTTCAATTGGTAATTCATCGAAGGGTCAGATTCGCTTGATACAGCTTACATCAACAGCTGCTATGCAACATTGTAAGACTCATCTTGGCGAAAATAGGGAATTTGTTACCAGTCTCACTTTGCCTTGGTAAGACCGTGACTGTAGTCCGGTCGGCCACTGTAAACTGTGTCTCTTTCTCCAGTCTAAGTGTGCTCAGAGAAGTACGACTCTTTTTGGTTTCTCTTATCCGTGTATATTCTCGCTTTCTTAGACCTTCAAACTGTTCTGATCATATTTCTCAAGGATATATGAGGACATGGCAGACGACACTGGGAAATGTTCAAATTACCCCTACCCCGTAATTAAGTTTCTTGACTCATTGTAATAATTGCTACTCACAATTGAGCAGATTTCGAAATACTTTCTTGATTGGTTAGTAAAAACCTCCATACATAGACTACAGTGTCCCGTTCCACCTGGTATAGTGATCATCGTTGGGGGCGATCAGATTTGCTCGTTCCTCGGAGTTGTTCTCTTCTGGGAGGGATGTTCAGGACATGGCACCCGTCATGATTGAAACACGAAGTCAAGTTGTCAGCACCCACCAGACTTGCGAAAGGTTTCAGTGAGATTATCGGTAACAATCACTTTTGAAATAAGACAAGAAATATACTTTAGTAGCGACTCATTTTATCATAAAAGAATTCATTGCTAGTGTTTTCTTACTGTGTTGCCTCCGGTACGCTGTTAGCTTCTTTTCTTTGTTTCTAACTTCGGTCAAATGGTCAACACACAATTCCAGGGCAAGTTTTTCCCATAGCAATGCCGCTTCAGTTACACTCCTCAGTGGAACCTTTTCCCATTCGGCAGTCTCTTCGTCATATTCATTTCCCGAGACTGACGTCTGTTCACCTGCCATACACTCGGTGTCTTCGTCTGGTAGAGGAATCATAACCGATGGGAAAAATGACACATCAATTGCTGCGTAGTATTCTAGTGGCATTCCATGGGAAAACAGGGCTATCAATGCGTCGCCATTGGTTCGACTGTCTGGGGGATCTATATGCATCAGAAATGAGACTGATTCTTCAGAAACCCGGCAGATTTTGAAGAACATGAAGCTCATCAAATGAGTGACTTCCTGCCAGGCTTGTGTTTACCCAGGGCATTACATCCAGGAGATTAGTCCGAAAAAGAATCGAAGCTGTTACTTTGGTGACTTTCTGAAATAGGTCATTTTCCCATAGTGCCCTCAACCATCATATTAGCTAAGTGTGCCAGAGGCCGTTTTCGGAAATTCAGTTTTAATTTAATGGGTAATACCCGCACTCAAAGGCTGAAGTTTTGCCGTTTTGTTTGGCTGCAAAAACTCCAGGTTCGGATTGCTTAGTTGTGAGTGAAGATAGGCTGAACAGTGATTTATGGGGAGAAGAATTGATCGTCGTCCCAGGAGCACTTGATTATTGACTTTTTGAATCCACTTCTGAAATATGTCAGTGGTAGTCCGAGCTCCTCCTTTAGTGTGATAATCAAAATATCGACACAAACGGATTTGTGTGGTTGAGGCACCGCAGATTCCAGTTTATTTTTATGACTAAAGTTTTTAGCTTTTCCCCACTAGCTCTGCACGCGAGCAAAACGGTTACCTCTGCATTTTCGAATGCTGCCGCACGGATCACTTTCCACAACCTAGCTGCGTGTTTGACCATCCCTAAAGACCATTCTCATAACAGTTACAAATATCCTTCGAATCATAATCTTTCCACAAAGTATGAATGCGTTCTATTCACTTTGATATCTCTTTAGTTGAAATTTCTGTGGCCTCACCCTCCAATAGTCTTGAGTTACTACTGTAGCGTTATTGGAATTTGCACAACCATTCATGGCTCGCACGAAATTCACCATACTCCATAATACGAGCCACCTCCACTGCTTTCTGTAGTAGTAACTCTGCTGTTACCGGAAGATGATTCTAACTAGCTGGGAAAAACCATTAGTACATAGATCTGTTGACTTCTTTGAAGCAACCGAGACGTAAATGAGAGATTTTTCACTGACCTGAAGTACCTTGCCCCCAACTAGCTTTGATGCTGACCTCATTTCACACCATCACATAAATTTGCGTTCTTCCTACACCGAATCGGGATGCAATCGTCATCTCAGAAACTCCATTTTTGTGCAAATGATTAAGCTTCACCTTACCACGAATAACCAAGAATACTTTCCTGGTTGACAGTCCCATCAGGGTTTATGAGAGCTTTTGCGTTCTACTGCCACGCTGTGACAGTTTCACTGATTATATTAACCGAAATCAACAACCGTGAGATCGAATGCTTAAAGTGTATTTGCCAGAGCAGTCACCGCAGGCTTCAGTGGCTGTTGTAAACAACTGCGTGCTCACAGTAATACACGAAATACATACAAAATTACTGAATATTTAGCGCCACTTTTTGTCGAAGACTTCCGTGACCCTCCGAGAGCTAGACGAAGGACCTATGATGTTCATACGTATTGCCCTATTGCAACATTCGACACTTGTCGCAGCAGAAAGGTCTTCGTGCCTCCTTTAGCATGGGATCAAACGATGATTTCTGTCGGTAGGTAGGTATGCCCTCGAGGGGGTGAAAATCGGGCGGAACCGAACTTCGCGTTAGCACGAATGAGGTGAACGCTCTTCGGGGTATGCTTTAAGGAAGGGGGAAAGCGCAGTTTTCCATCATTTTTCAGCTGCTTGCATATTTTTCCAAAATATTCTGTCACCGTTTGGCTGTCATATTTGACAGACTTGAATGTCAGCTTCAGTAATAGCGAAAGAAATCAGCGCCAAGAAAAACGATCACCACGAAAGAAACTACTGCACTGTCTTCGCGATCGGGTTTGCAAATGTTATTCTATCTGGGGCATCTCCGATTTTGTGAATAATTTCTTGTGTCCGTCGGCCGACAGACCAGACGCGGAAATTGGATTTTTCAGGCAAGTTTACTGATATTACAGTTTTCCTCTTTAACAAGTCACATTTTACGTCGATTACTCGTTGTACTCCAAATCTCGTTTGTTCTATACCAGCTGAAATGTTTCTCCCATTTTATTTATAAAATTTAATATGCGAGCCCTTTATTGTCATCCCGAATGTTAATTTGATGGATCTGTTTGTATATTCAAAATTAGAGTCTGTAGTGAGTGTATTTTCTGTGCGGAAAAGTTCCATTAAATTAATGAATATCTCACACTCTAGTTCCATGTGGAATCTCTGATGACCAGATTCTCTTCAAGCCACTTGAGTCTCTAGTCATACCGCTACCGTGGACTCATCCCAGCATCCACATCGTTTGGGACCAAACAGCTAAGAATTGCCCCTGATGGAATATGCTGCACTGCTGGTATCATGGTGTTGACACTGGCTGTGCAATTGTACGGCGATCTTTCTGGGAGCTATATTATGGTTTAAATTGATGTGCGCATGGATGAATTTGAATTACCAATCAGGACGTACTCTCAGAAGTGGTGAACTAGCAGAATTTCTACACTATAACTGTTAGGAAATCGGGAAAGTTTGCTATGTGAATGCGTTTGGGATTTTATATGCTCTGCTGCCCTGGCCCTCCCTCCACCCTACAACAGGCCATAGACCACTCGAGAAAACCAGTACACATCCAGTTTTTATTTAAGCCCGGATTACAATTGTTTTCTCTCCCCCCCATCCCCTTTCATTAATCACTTCTACCACTTCCCACTTATCTAATTGGTTCAACCCTTTGACTTATCGTAGTATATTGTGATGTAATGGCATGATTATGAATCACTGAAAACGAGCTTGTTCGCCAAACTGTGGTCTCCGTATTTGTTCATTGGGAATTTTCCGACAGATTAGATTTTCAGATATGATTTGTCATGTAGTGTGAACACCTAACTCACCAGTGGAAACCAAGGAAGCACAGTACAGCTGTTTCTTCCTTTGTAGGAATAATCAGCGTTGCTCATCCGCCGGGTCACGCCTGGGGCTCACAATCATTCACCCCGGGTTCGAGTCCCTGTGGGGGCTCGGTGGATCTGAACTGCTGATGATTCTTGACAAGGATAAAACAGTCTACAGTGCCTCCATCGTTTTCATTAGTGAGTTGAACTTTCACTCTACTTGATGAATCATATTATTTTACGTGTCGTAAAACATCGTCAACATAGTTAATACATGAAATGGTATAATTATTCAGTAAACATATCTATGCATATACATATATATATATATATATATATATATATATATATATATATATATATATATATATATATATATGCAGTGAATTTGCATCAGGCACGTCAGATAGAGAGAAAATGTATGATTTATAGAATCTCTTCACACAAAAAAATATATCCTAAAGCTGATAATAACACTTATCCAGAAAGATCGAGTACATACCAAATGAATTCGATACCCTATTCTGGCGCTCACCCTCAGTGACGGGTGCTACTGATTGCACAGCTTTCCTGAATACACAGTTATGCTTCTGGCTTTCCGCCGTTTTCCGTCTGAATAGTGGTGATATACGTGGAAGCCTTTTAAAAGTGTTCGCAGAACCGTATCCGCAGGCAATCGCTTCATATCTTACTCGAACAAATTGATTCCAGAGGCTCGCGGGTGTGCCTGTGTCGCAAAGGGCCGAGCACGTGTATTTAAGAGACACGAAGTACTAGCGTTTTCCCTTGTGTCAATAATAATTCGGGGCGACCGTATGCGGTGTTAGATAGCAGTCAATACAACATACTCCGTAAGGTGAATTTTGACACAGTTCAATTTACGAGTTCAGCTTGGAACCAGAAGTAATTTCATTTAAATATATCATTTCGAGCCTTCCAGTAAAAAACACTGACTCGGCGATAAGGATATGGGTAGGTATTGCTAGCAGAGGGTATGGGTGGGTGCAACAAGTATGATTTGCTCACAACAAAGTGGATTATTTTGGCCTATAAACCAGTTTTTAACAGTCGTGGGAGAAGAAACGAGTGATACGCTTCGAGACGCGAATTGTACCGGAAAAACCTGGAGCAGTGCAATCACGCGTTACTTGTTTGAAGATACAAATCTGACTGAAACGACCCCGAAGATTTTCATATAAGGCTTTCTTATGAGTACAGTAAAAGAGGTGTAACTCATGACCTCAGAAGCTTACTACATTATCAAGCATAAGCGCGGTGGGTGGAGACACACACAAGTTTCTAAAGGATAGTATAAATCAGTCGGTCAAACAAAGTAGATTGCAAACCATAGAATTTTCATATCGATTCATAAAAAAGCTTGCAACACAGAGAAATTTCTTTTCGATATATCACTTGAGGCGTTCACCCACATAGTATTGGGTGCAGCTATAGATAGTAGTGGTCGAGTAAGAGTGCAACAAATTCAGTAACTTGACAGCATGCTTCAACTTCATGAACCTTGTCCGTTGTGTGAACGAAAGCAATTGTAAGACAGGTGTGAAAAAGAAGATGAGAAAAACGAGATGTGGTGCTGGGGAGAATTTGTACATGGGAACCATAAGAGAATCATTTGGTACTGCCACAGCAACAACAATTGTTGCACGAGGTTACGTTGCCTACAAAAGATCACGTAAGATTCATCACAAAGCTCTGATGGAACCGATTCTCATGACTCATAAAGCCATTGTAGTATGACTACGGAGAAAAAAATTGTGTAACTTGAGACCACTGTTGCAAGAGTAGCTGATGTTTTCTACGCCAGAATGACATTTATTGTTCCTGGTTGCATAGTCGGTGAAATCTCACTGCCTAGTGCTTAGTATGTGTAGAAGAACGTGAGGTGGAGAAAAGCTGAACAACTTATTCTTTTTCTATTGAAAATGCAGTTCGCAAAGGAATCTCGAATAAGAAAGTTCTGTGTTGCTTCTTCCGCTCAGTTTAAGTTGATGTAAGAAATCCGCGGTGAAAATCTGACAAGAATGAGGACAGAGTAAATACAATTGAATTTATGAAATGCAGTACATCTTTGACGGTTCCTTTTTGTAACCCGATTCTCCAAATAGTCCAAAGGTGCAAATTTGAAATATATCCTGGTGAAAGGGTACGAAACACATGGAAATAAATAAACCGGGCCCTAATTTGCGATGTTCAGTATGCATCACTTACTTTGATTGATTGGAATTTCTAGTCTGTTCTCAGCTTTACTAAATTATGCTTCTGAAATGTGATGAAAAGCTTCAGGGTGGTGATTAATTTGTGGCCAGCACACAGCCTGCCCTTCTCAGCATACCAAATTTATCACAGTGAGTTACGTGGATTCACAAGCAGAGCCTAACTCGTTTCGATATCAACTCCTGAGGCAATGGGACCACGAGCGGCAGGAGGGCGATGGTTTAATGGTGTGGATCGATAGAACGAGAGATGAATCCTACCAAACGGTGTTTAGCCCAAACCCCGGCAAGTTAGAAGAACTGGTTGCCCATATCAGTCGGACGAATGCGTTTATACAACGACTAGGCACTTGGATCAACACTCCCATGTATTCATTGTGAATGAGCCAAATAAACGAGATTGTTTGAGATCAAAGTGGCGTTCGTTCTGGTTACCGAGGAACAATACAAAAAGCAAACATCTGCACCGTTCTCTCTGTCTCGAGAATGACTTCACTGAAAAAGCTCGGCGTTTATGAATATTCGTCCACGTTAAATTGTTCAAACTGAACATTTTTCATCAAGTGTGTTTGAACAACTGAGGTTCCAAAGTCAGATCGGATTCCACAAATGGACATCAATTCCAAAAAAACCCTAACAGTACCACTTGAAATTACGACATTTTTTCAGGCCATCAATCGGATTCTGAACTCTGTTCCTTTGTCAAGTGTTGGCACAGATCTCACCAAAACACTCGGCCAATATGGATGAAACATGTGAACCCTTTGCTCCGACCCTTTTGCTCGTGGTTCAGTGGTACTTATCGACGACCAAATACAACAAAGTTCCCTGAGAGATACGAAATCCACCGATGAAAAATAGTTTTATGAGTTTCCATTTACTCTGCGGCTTTCTTTTTTGTCGTGAATAAACCGAAGGAAACTTACATGAATCCCCATTCCAAATCACAAACTTATTTTGTGTCCGTGCTTCCCAGTATTGAAATACACATTTTAGGAGAAAGATTTGAGAGGAGAACTGTCAGCAAAAAGCGTTGCAAAGTTTTTCTGTAACAGCTTGATTGTATATCAAGTTGTTGTATAATGCAGGACAATACCTTTCGAACAGAGTTCATTGAAAACAATGATGAGCGGGAAATCAAATTAATCCCGAAAACAGTTTTTTTTTCTTTCCTAATTGAGTTCTCCTTCGATGGTTTTTCTCGGTGGTCAGGTGCTAGACAAATCGAAACGCCTTATCTCGATCTAACAGGTAGCGCCCAACGGATGACATCGGAGCTTCGTGGTTGTGGAAGTTCTCGTCGTTTTTATCTGAAGTTGATTGTACCACTAGTTATGAATATCTTCAGTCGCCGGTTTCGTAATTGTCGAAGTAGTACTTTAGGCATTCGCTTCCCCTTCGAATAATCCTTTAGTCGTGCACGTGTTCACTTTTGCAATAGAGGAGAACCCCGAATCTAACTTCGACACCAACATAGAGCTCGATGTCATCATACAAGTGAGTAGAAAATTATTCCCGTTTTCGCACCGCTTCATGTGACCGCTTTTGACTGGGTGGTCTGTTCTTCGAGTTGACGTGCAAGGCACTTTTGGGTACTTTAGTTTCAGAAGACATTAAAAACCATACTGTATCACCATCATTTCAGTAAATCAAATGCTACTGGTAACATCCAGTTCAAAACTTTCATTAGTTGGAGATTTTAGGATTACCCCGAGTGGCATCAGGCTTTCTGCTCATCGGCTAGCGGTGGGAAACAAAAAAGTACAGGTGGTCGAGATACTTCATTCTCAAAAAGACTAGTACTAGATGAGTTCCACATTTCTGCTCCAGCCCGGAAATGAGTGAAAAGCAATTTATTGCATAAAGGAAACCTGCTTTTTGTTCCCGAATGAGTTTAAGGATGCACCACGAGCAAGGATCCAAACGCCGGCTGGATCTCGATTGAGAACGACAAAACAGTTCAGTAGAGAGTTGGGAGACAAGTAGTTTTCCTGGGCGCTTGCTGAACACAAGAAGTCAGACATGTAGAATCAATCCGGCTCACCAACCAGCCAACTGAGTACTTTACTCCAACTTGGTTTATCAAAAAGAAAATGATATTGAGACAAATTTTTTTGTCGAGCCACACAGCAGCAAAACTAGGCGCGGTTATTATTTTTGTTACGATTGGGCGGTAAATCACTCGCGTGCTTTTTGATCGGCTTGATAACTTGCACCGGTTTGATCAAATGCATAAGGAGCACTCACGGCGTTCACTCTTTCATGCGGCTGAAAAACCACGTGATTGAAATCCTCGTGTGGCTTTTGTGGTGTTCACTTTGATCAGACCACAAGGAAACCGGCTGAACTGAATCTATGCATGGTCTGTCTCATCCTCGAACGCGGGCAGCTGCCATCACTATTAAACCCCTGACCAGGCAAAATATGGATAATGAAATCTCTTTACCAGCTAGACTTGTTTCCTACCGATTGTTCCTAAATCTGCAAACCGGCTATCTTTTTGAAACATCTGATCGTACAGGTTACTCCGCTGAGCCAGTTGATGTATGGAGCTGGAATATAAGGCGTAAAATTCTGCGCATTTTCCTTGAGATCAGCGGCAATGACATTTGAAAGCAATCCAAGAAGGCCGCATATGATAATCTGCTCAGTTACCCATTTGTGAATGGATAAGAAAAACTAATGATCTCCGCATGCCAGCAGCTATTTATTTGGGTAACCAAACCTTGAGAAATTAAAATTGATCGTTCTGTTACGGTTTATGTTTTATCACTCCCGAATGTTCCTCTTGAATTCTGTGGTGACTGGTGGTGACTGAACTAGGAAATTAGGGGTCTCGGGTTCGATACTCACTGCCCCCTGTCAAAATCCCCCGTGGCCGACCGTAGCTGGTCAGCTGCACTCAGAATGTCGTGCTGCCGTTGATATTAATTAAAACCTCCGCGACGCTTGTTGAAGAGTCGTGCAGCAAGCAAATTTTCAGATTACACGTTATCAAAACCCGTCTGTCCAAACTCTCGTGGGGATTTCAGCTTTCCCTGGTGAACAGTTACTGCATTCTACAGTTATCTGTCCAGAAAATTCCCTTTAGGTGTAAAATTGATCATACTGTTTTGTTCGTGTTTTGGGAACTCGAAGGAAACCTTCACTTTCTGCCTAATTCTATTTCATTTCATAAAAAATCTAGCTGCTGGTCTTCCTCAGTTGTCATCTATATAAATGTTTGTCACTTGCTTATTTTCTGTGTTAAGTAGAATAAAGATTTGGCTGCATTCTTTCAACCTCCCAATGGTTATCCATCAGTCAGAGCTTTTTTTGTACCGTTGAGATAATTCTGCCTCACAGTTTCATGATATTACGGAAATTTTCAATACGCAAATATAAACGCGTTCCGAAACGTTTAGTATTTACCTCTGGTGCGGTCTCTAAGAAACGCATTAACTCGTGAAACTCATCAATCACTTCTTCAGGTTCAATTGTATACTCAGCTAAAACCATATTCACTTTGTGGATTATTTGACGCATAACAGCTATAAGTCATAATACCAATAGAGAACTAATGGGCGAATGACCAGGTTTACAAATCACTGTGGCAAAATCTTATGAAAACGCTTAGTGATTTATACGGAGAATGGTAAACTGCAACGAAGTGTTCGTTGTAACGTCCTAGAAAGCAGCCAGCCGCTTCTAATGTGCCATAGGCTCCGTGTTCTCCATACCACTTTAATCGTTTTTGTATATAGTCTCCTCTTCTCTTCTTTATGTCACTTTTGACAACAACTTACATCATCTTTGGATCCAATCAGTTTGTTTTTAGTCTCCATTTATTTTCCGCATCGTCTTCCCGATCGTGACCTCCACAGTCCGAAAACCAGATAGTAACAATGGAAGTTGTGAAAGAAGAACCAAAGGACAATATTTCTCTGGTGCCGTTAGGCTTCATGATATTGTTTAGGTTAGACACAGAGTTTGGAAAGCCTTCCCCGATCTTTACCGTTATCTCGTTTATGCATTAGAGGAGTGAGTGGAAATTCCCCGGTAAACAGTCTACTAGGGTTTCACAAATTTGATCAACTGACAACTCGTTGTGGCTTGTTTACAATGGCCCATTGCTGAGAACGTAAACAACACGTGGGAAAATGGCTTCATTTATGACCTGTTCGCAACTTCTAGTCGACAAAAGTTTGTTTTTATTGCCAAAAGATGGAATCTTTTCGTTAGATTTGCATCTAAATCTTTTATTTTTATTGTGGATTCACTTTCTGTTATCTCATTTTTCCGTCACAAGGAAAGTCTGTTGGACTACAGTGTGCTGTTTCAAACGAGGGGAAATATTTCACTTCAGAATATAGCAGTACTAAGGAAACAAAGAAAATTTAAAGAGAAATTCAAACCTCAGGATTTCGGTTTACGGGAGATTGCGCCTTCGTTTTCATGAACAACTTTTAAGTGAAAATTTTAAGACACTTTTTTGACCCCAACCAGCAGCTTGCACTCAAATCTGCTGTCCCATGTGGACTCAACTGTCCGAGCAACGAGACCGAAAATTCGGTCCATCGATTCGAACCATGAACGAGACACTGTTTGAAGCAAAATGAACAACTGCAATATCCGGATCAAACTAGCTAATATTCTTACGAAGCCGACAGCGGATCGGCACTAAATTCGAACCTCAGTGTAACATCCGTTGGACATCCTTTCACTGTCAGAAAAAGAGTGAGAACGAAACACAAGGGTATTGTCATCTAAGAGACAGCCTAAAAATTACTACAAAAATGAATACAGTTAAAAGCACCATGTAGAAAATTTGTTTGTTTTCAAGTCTTAATTGGCAGTTGTTATTGAGTCGTGCAATATACTGGAAAAAATATCAGTTATTTATCAGCTACGAAGTGAAATATAACTTACGTCCGGTAGCATCGTCACCTTGCGATCAATACCAACAACCATTCTGCTCATTGTGGTGTTAGTTGTTACACCCCAATCGGATACCAATACCGACCAAATAGCTAATTATTTTGCCATCCGTAAGTCATTTCAATTTACAACTCACAAACAAACTGACTGTGAAACCACTGTTTTCTCAGTTCCCAGTCGATTGTTTGCCGAAATTGTCCATGTTTTCCCAAACTTGTTTGTTTCTTGACCTGAACTAACGGAAACAAAGTTGCATTTCTTTTTAATGAAGAATCACTTCTTCACTGTCTGTAATTCAGTGTCTGATAACTCTATCTCTTTTAATTGAGTATTCATTACGAAGTCATCAGAGTCATTCGACGGTGAACTAGAAGCTAGTTTTACACACACACACACACACACACACAACACACACACACACGCACACATTGTGTAGCCATTCATAAGATTCAGTGTAATAATAGAACTTGAGCAAAGGAAACTGAAAAACCTCAGTACAATCCGGTCAAATTGCGATCTCCGTCTTTATTTTCGTCACCTTCGAAGATCATCATCACTGAATTATCAGATTTACCTGACCTCACCCGGACGGCGGAAAAGTCAAAAAGTGAACACTAAAGTAGTTGAATATTTCATCGTTTTCACTGATGACGAGGCGGGTAGATTTGGGTACCTTAGCAACCTTTTTCCGGGATCAGTTTATTGTGCTTGAGACTTTTGATTCACAGTCCTACTTCGGTACCAGTCGGGAATGATCATAGAAATCACTTCTTATTTCTTCACCTATACTTCAAAGCAATCACCTTCTATTCGTATTCATATATAGCACAGACATTTTTACCGCTTTGGCTTTAACTACCCTGTCTAACCACTCCTGTTGCATCAAAGTGTGGGTTTTGAAATAATTTTAGTTTCTAGTTAGTAGTGAACTGCTGTTTTCAGATCCAAACCTGAAGTTGCGGACAGACTGAAAGTCTAGACACTTCACGTCTGCAGCAATCTACATGCTTGTTCATTCGAAATGTGGTGATTAAAAAATGAGCCAAGTTATCAACTCGTTTTCGCTCTCCAAAGATGGGTACGATGCTTTGTAACCAAATTTTTCAGGCAAAACCATTGTCATCACATCTGTATCCCAGGAATAAGCCCAAAGGTGATCGTTGGCAGTCTTTGATTTTTTCTATTTTTTCTCCTATTGACTTCCTCCCTCTCTCTCTCTCTCACTTACCCAAAGCCGAGAAGCTGAGCACAAACAAATATCTAACTAAATACGATTTAGTGGCGCTTCTGGAAGTAAAATTACGACCAGCTCCTTCAAATCTTTTACGGGCATGACGAAGTTATTTTATTAAGATAATATAACAAGACGAGGTAGACCTGTTAAATGTGTGGGCAAATTTCCTTAACCAATTAAACGGCACTTAACCAGTTCAATGATAGACGTGGAATTGTTATTGCTGATCAAGGAGATAAAATGACAGACAGACAGACCACCAGACAGACGGAAGGACAGACCGATGGATAGACGGACAGATGGACCAACAGGCAGACAGACAGAGAATCAAACAAAAAAGAAACCAGCATGCCAGATGCTTCCATGAACAACTTAAGATACAGACAAAACAAGAAATGTGTTTTTCTATTCCGTTTGATAAGAAAGTCTGGTAGTTAGCGAATGCACAATAAGTCATATCATGGACAGTTTATCCAATCTGCACGGTCCGGTTCACGCCGTAGTGGTATTTAGTACTTCTTCACTGGACAAAACGGTTGTTGTATCACACTAATAAAAAGAGTGAGAATCCAACAATAGGTATGACGAAGCCATAATTTTTATGCTTCACAGGAATCTCATTGGAGACAAGGTCAACATTTATTACATGCCCGTGGGGCTCATTAACCATATCACAGTCTTCAATGCAGATCACTTTAACGGCTGATATGGTTGCATCTGGAAAATATTCGAGTGATCAACTTGACCATGAAGTCTGATTGACTTCTGATCTCTTGAGTGCCCTCTTGCAGGTACGGTAGAAATAAGAAAGAAAAAATGTATTCTTTTTATGAGCACTACGTTCATAGAAATTTCTCCTTTAATACCGGACAGTGGTCGGAAAAGCAAAATTCTCGAAAACCTAATATTGTTCTCTTTGGATCTATAACGTCATGTGATAGCTTGAAAACGCGTGCCTGTGATGGGCGAGATTAATTTGGCTGAGTCCTGACAGACAAAATTTAATGAGTAGTCGAATATGAGTAGTTCGCAAAGTTACAAAAGTAAAATGAAAAGCATGTGGTTTTTTTCACCAAAGCGTAGAAGCTGATTATGTCGGCAGCAACTGCCTTTGTGCAAGTGCCCATTATATTCCCGCTTAGCAGAAAGAGGCAAAAGCACTACAAGTACAAGTATATTTAGAAAATAGTATCTCCTCGGCTGGTTTATTAACTATTTCGCTTCTGGCGAAGGGTTCACTAGAAGAAATCTGTCGGCTTTTTTTGGAATACATGATCTTAAAATCCAGACCGTTAAATTGTGGTGCTTTAACCGTCCAGTGTGTCTTTGTCGTGGTGAAGCAGTGTACTTGCATTACATTTCCATTGGAAAATGGCAACATCATTATGAAGCATTTAGTAGATTCTTCGGTTAAGGGGTTTCTTCAAAACCCTTCTGTGAAAGAACAAGCTTTTTTCCCAATATTCCTGCAAAATTTGGAGTTTAAACTAGGCATTTTGGCGAAACCAACAGAGTGAACTTGGCTAGTGTTGTTTCCTGGGTTTTGATAAAAAGAAAGAGCATCATATATGTCTATGAAGGGTATTCTTATGTAAATTCCCACACCCCATCACGAAGAAGGATGAAGCCAATTGAGATGCTTTATCTTCTGGCCGATCAATAGTCAGCGTTATACGTCTATCAAGGGTAGTCATTTAACAGCTGCAAAGAAATTCCAAATTTCATAGTAATTTTTTTAACGTTCAATTTATATCTCTTGCTCGGTAGTGAGGCTTGGGAGCCCATAAAAACTGTTTTAGTGATAAGAAATTGAAAAAGCAACTTTTTATTATAACTTTCAACTTGCGAAACTTATTACTCTGGGGGATACGAACAGGAATAAATCAAAACGTTCCAAATTGGGGAAGTTATATTTACTATACAAAGAACTATAAAGAATTCATTGGGGCTGAAATTTTATTCTTCTATTCTGTTAAATCGGACGATCTTCTGGTGTTGCGTCAGGTTATGGCTTCCATGGAAATGTTAATCTTATGACCGTGGGCATTTCCGTTCACTTGTTACATGCATTTGCAAAAGTGACACCGTGTAAATTTTAAAGATTCTCCCAAACTATTTGTCCCATTGAAGCCCGAATTTAACTATGGTGGTTAGTTCTGCTAATATTGCCGGAATAAGTTAATGCGCTTTCTTCAAACTGATTTAAAATGTGTGTACAGGTTGAAAAGTTCCATACTGAGATCATATTAATTACAAAAACCCCAATTTCACTTAAATTACCGCAATATTACCAAGGTTTAAGAAGCTTACATGTCACTAAAATTTTCGTGACAATAGATTCAAGTTTTTAGACATTTTCACTAATTATCCGTATTGCTTTTGGTATTTTTGTTGTTGTTTATGCAGTTTTATTGTCTATTCTGGGACAAAAAGTAAGTAACTCGAATTCGTTTGCCGCATTCTGTCCAGCTCTTCCCATGAATAAAGTCTCCGTGATAACTGTGATCATTACCTTGTGAAACATCCATAAGAAGGCAAGTCAAGTTCTCTTTCCGGGAAGCATCTGCTGTCACGGGTGGGAATGTGGTCCCTAACGGAATAACAAGTCGTGGTAAGAAGCAGATAAATATTTATCGTAATGGTCGGACAATATTCTGTAACGTTTATTGGAACGGTGTTTTTCTCCAAATACTTTATTCAGCTTTCCAAAAATGAAATCAGTCAAATTTTCAATAACATGACCTATTACCTTTTGGTCTATCAAGTCCTTCAGTTTCGTCTTCAAACTTCAAAGCGAACAGAAATCTATTAAGTCATTTCTGCATCAGAACGAATGCCATTCGACCCACATTTAAGTCTGAGCCGGTTAGAGGTTACTATGCAAACAGTATGTTCAAAATGCCCACGACTTCATTTATTAAATTATTAATAATATTACCACTGCCAATTATTATTAGTATTTTTATTACACGCTTATAAATACTATTTTATTTTCTTTTTCACAGCCTACCGAGTTCAGCTGTTCCCAAAAGATTTTCGGATGGATGAGAAGTGAGACTCATTTAGGAGAAAATTAGGAAAAAATTCTTCAAGGACAACAATGAAGAACAGTGCTGGAAAACCAGGTTGTTGATGTTTTTAATCAATTATGAACAACATTAATAACGATTTTTATTAGTAACCCTGGAAATTTGTGGAAGAGGCAGTAATGAATATCTACGGACTTTGTTTTGCACCTAATTCCGTCCTCTCTCTTCTACCGGATGCCGACTCAACCCAGCTACTTTGTCCAAATCGATGGATCGGCTGAATATAGCATAATCGCTATCTGATACCACGATCAGTAGAGAACATGGCTGAGTAAACTCTTACGATATTCCCGTCGATTCATGAAAAAGTTTGTACCACGGGGAAACTTTTTTCGATGTATCACTTCAAAAGTTTATGAATACGGTTCTGAGTAAAAGAGAGTATAAGTGTACCTATAGATAGTAGTGAGTGAGTAGGTGTTCAACAAATATGGGAACTCTACAACGTGCTTCAACTTGTTCAACCTAGTCTTTCGTGTGAACCGGAGTACGTGTGAAATGTGCAACCACATGGCGTGAAAAGACAGGTGTGAAAAACGAGGGTGAGAGCACGAGGCATCGGGGAAGAATTTGTACAGGCTATCACACGGTATAACCGATCGTGCACATGTGGTCTTTGAGTCCAGATAGTGGTCTTGTTTATTTCCCTATCCAGGAACATATTTGAGTAGTTTTTAGGGACGAACAAAGAGAGTGAAGGACGGTGGTGAATTCAAGGAAGTCTCCATTCTCATGAGATTGCTCACTCTCAATTTCCAGTGCTATCTACTGGTATGGGAGAAATTGTATTCCAGAGTCTTCTGGACAATAGCCAAAGTACAGTAGTAGACAACTTATTAGTAGAATTTTAAAGTAATTGGAATCTGTAATGGTAAAGTTGTAATATATTTTTCATTACCTCCTAATCGTTCACATTCGCGAACTTTTTTCATCATAATTTAAGATGAGGGATGAACAATGCTCAAGTATAACCTCAACGAATGATGGGATGTTATCAGATCCAGCGACCAGTAACTTGTGTTACCTAATATCCTGAGCTACCAACGATACCAATATTTGAAATTTCCGTAGTTCTTAAAAAGTTTACTGTTGCTACGAATCGCTTGCATTAAATTATCACTATTCGGTACCATAGGCGCACACTTATCTTTGTAATTAACGGGGCCTAATCTCAGTAGCCTGTTTCAGGTTAACAGCTCTGAATAGCTTTTTGGTGTGTATCGGAAACCACCTCCGAAAGTCTATGATTGTTGTCAGGGTTCACCTAATCAGCTAGGGCAGGAGCGCATCATAGCAGTTAAGTAGGATTTACCGTAACACTATGTAGCCTACACTTTGTAAGTGGAAAATTTATCACTAATCGTCACTGTGTTCGTTGGGCTTCTTGGGCCTTCCTAGTGCGTTGAATCATCTACCGTCTTGTTGTAGTTGAGATTCTATTGGTTTACGGGAAAAAAGTAAAAGCGAATTCCTGACTGAAATTTCTGAAAGTAGTGTGCTCGTATATGATCAAAATAAGCACGGGTTTACCGGTCGTTACTTAACCTTGTCACGTGGCTCCTCAGAGTCGTTGGCCGCCTACCTAGCCCTGTATGATAATTCTCAACCAATGAGTGCATTGAACTTGAAATTCGTGGAATCGACCCCATGAGAGGTAAGCAGCGGAAACTGGCCGCTTTCTTGGCAAAGCCATCAGACGAGACAAGAGTGATTGTCCAAAGCTTGCAGACGGTAGCTGCTAAACTTATGAGAGTTCAGTATTCTCAAATTATACTGAACTCAATTAAAATAATTAAAATACACAAGCAGGGGAAAGTTTGAGCTTTATGAGAGACTAGTTTGACACAATTTTTGCAAGTGAGGCCCACTTCGTGTTCATGAGTGCCCTCAAATCTGCCAAGCCTTTCGAATAACCTCGGCCTCAGTAGTGATTGTCCACCTGAAGAAACCGAAAAGCAATGCAGGAAAATCAGCAAAGGGGACAGGACGAGAATGTGCTCGGAAAGCTGGGGATGTAGGATTCCCATCCGATCACTTTGAAATCGAAATCAAACTGTACGGAAGTATAGCCGCAACAGACATGGGCAGTGCCGTGAACTGCATCTTCTACGCCGGAGGTGCTTTTATAATTTATCGAGGTAGAGCTACAATATAAACAGATTTTCAAATAAAATCGCCTACCTACCTCAAATAAACTTTTTCATAAGAATATGGGTAACTGTTAAACAGAAATCATGGTCACTGGTTGAGATAAATAAAAGTTCAACTCACTAATGGCATATAATCAGTATACGTGGTTACGTTACAACGCACTACGGAAGAGGAAAAAGACGGATAAACCAGTAGACTAGGATCGTCCTAAAATGAAATCAAATTGGGGACCAAAGATCTTAGGATTGAGAGGACAGAAGCTTTGACTTTCATAATATTTCCGGGATGATCTATTGTCATCGTTACCAGTGTATGCTGCAATCATGGTAGTCCCATATATACTCGGAATGAGAACCGAACTCAAAACACGGACTTGCGGAAGACAAGCAGAGATGGTGGCAAGTTTTTGACCGTAATAAGACGCGGTTTCCTCTACTTACTCGTGTTAAAGTTATGACTGTACGTAGCTAAGTCTTACGTAGATTTTAGCAACTTATTTTTGTTATCGGAATAAATGGTTTGAAATGTGTGCTGTTCAAGGACGACGCAGTATTTCATTACTCAAAGATGATACTTCACCACCAATCTAGGGGATTTTTCATGCCATACCTTAAGCTTACCCTCTACTTACCTCATAAAATGGCTGGTGCTTTAACTGTTGCATGCTATTTTGACCATCGCTTACGACTGTAACATTCTTCTGCCTTCATTATTTATTTATTTCCATTTTGTTGAACAATGCAGGTACAACATTCCAAGATTGGAGTCTCGGCATATTATAGGCTATTTGTTGACGAGTGACCAGTGGAGGTGGTTGAATTCGAACTCAGGACAGAACAGTCTAAACTTCACTTTGATGAGCGCTTGATCATCTACGCTGCTATTATTTAAACGTGTTCTTTTTGAATGAAATGACGATTATTATCAGCAATACGTGAAATTGCTGTGACACCCATATTCGAAGTGAAAAAGCTCTGACCGGTAGAACTTGTGGTCAGTCATTTCGGAGTTGTGACCTTCGAATCCATTTAACATATGCCGTATTTCGATTTACTGTGAAAATGAACAAAATGTTGATAGCCTCGAGACTGGAAGGTAAAGCAGATGAGAATCTGTGGACTCCAGGATCTTCAACCTGCGGAATTATCCGTTTAATAAACGGCGTTTGGAATAAGTTGAGCGGAGGAAGATATGCTCAAAACAGTTCAAATCCCACGAGTGGGTGCACAAAATCGTTTTTGTTCGTCCATTAGCAAGTAGGCACAGCAGACGAATGACCTACTGGTAATTTGAACGAAACAATGAAGGATATGCGTGGGTTCGACTCCCTTCAGTTGAATGAACCCTATCACATGGATCCATTCCTCTCAAACCGCACCTCATGTTGACAACAACGTTACAAACACTTGATGCAGAACATAAAACGGTTAAGGTAAACTAGCATAAATCCCTTGAATTCCGTTTTTGTGCCCAGTGTTTTTCAGGAATATATAAGCTTGTGGTTACAAGGCCTACAGTTTGACCCCATTTACTAGAAAAAGGGAGAAAAGGGTGACCTTTACCCAATTTCCCACACTTTCTGAAAGCTGAGCTAAATAATTGCTAAACGCTATGCTTATATTACCCCATGTTACCGTGTACATCACATAGACCGGAGTATCGAGATAGTTATCCAGATTCATCACGTATTCGAACACGGATGACTCAGACATTAACCTAGATTTTGCCCCGCCGTAGCACCTCCCACTGAGAACTATCGAAGTCATCGTAATGGGGGGGGGGTGGGAATGCTGGAGAGGAGAGGTATGAACAAAGTAAACGTTTGCCTTTGTGCACAAAACACGTCTTGCGTTCACTACTGACCGATTGGTACAGTTCGCTTCCGTACTCGCTCGCTGAACGGACTAGTAAAATAATGGTCCAGGGAAGTTAGAAGTGACGAACATTTTGTGGGTGAAAGAGACCCCCTCTCCATACCCACATACACACTCACACGCACGCACACACACACACACACACACACACACACACACACACACACACACACACACACACACACGCATACACATACACAGGGAGAGACGGGCAGCGGGGTTCTAGAACGTATTTTATACCGGAAAAGAGAATCACGAATTCATTTTCGATAAGTGTGCGTATATTTGCGCATTCAAGCCGGGTTGCACTAATTCCTGAATGAAGTCGTGCGCCGGAGATTTCGGAATGAGCAATCGGTTAAACGTATCAGACATCCAAGTCGAGTAACCGTCTAGTCTGAAGTTGGAGTGCACGTGCACAAATGGGTGTACATGACAATGAAACGACTAATGACCTTCTGTGCAACGAAAGGTACAGATGATGCTCTTACAGTTATGCCTTTCCACCTTTTATTCCTTTCCATGATATCATTTTACCATTTTCAATCATGGAAATTTCACTCTACTACAACATACGGTTTACAGCCCACGAAGAATAGTGCATTCACACTGCTTGAGCAGCGTATTGTTCATACGTGTGTGATAAAGACCCGCGAAACGTTTCTCACCTACCTCCACCCATTTCTGTAAGCAGATAAGATACCCCATTGTGGTCAGAAGTTCAGTATGCACTAAGAGCTTACGTGATCAGTCCCCCAGAATCCAGATCGAGTGTTGTTGTGTCTCACCTCGTGGTGAACTGCGGATGGTTTCAGAATTTTTTTCTGACATAGGGACTTACGGTGCCCCAAAAATATGAAAAAGAGAAATCTCTCATGAAGCACTGCTTTCCTACTCGGAATGCGTAGACACACGTTGAAAAAGGTTTCGTGTTACTATCGTCCTGACAAGCATCCCGACTTTAAAAAACATACCCGTGACTGAATACATTATAGGTAGAACCGTCATTGATACACCCGTTTCATGTGACCGATCATTGTATGCATTAATAGCCTAATGAGCCTCATATGAATGTTTCACTGAAGGTCAAAAATGAGACCTATGGAGTGTAAATGATAGAAACACATTGTATTATCAATGCAAGTCGAATTCTAACATAAATGTAGGGGCATACCTTATAAAATTACGGTAATAGGCAATAAAATAACGGAATCTCAGTGTGATATGGACATGTGAGAGTAAAAATCAGGCACGAGCGCAGTCAGTTTGACGAATAAATTATCTGCATGTTTTCACGGTGAATTGCTCTTTGTCAGGTGATATCTTTGCCGGTTACAATGTGTTCAGGTTAACCATGGAAGGTTGGCATGGATGCGTGCTGTTTGTCCAGCCTCAGAGAGGCATACACCCTAATTTTACTGGTTGTGAACCTTTTCGATCGCGTGACTCATTTCAGTTACCGAACTAGTGCTAACAATGATACTTAACCCAAACCAGATGAATAGCATTTTGAAGATTGTCTGTATCAGGTCAATCCCCGATCGATTTTGAAACACTTCTGAAATGTGCAGTTACGCTAACCACAATGGTGCAACAGCACAAATGCTGCAACGACACTCCGCGGATCGGTTACAGCGGTGAGAAACAGTACAAGCGCGGGAAAAACAACACAATCGAAGTCTTGAGGTAGCATGCAGTTGAGGACCACAACTTTGAAAGGGTCAGCATTCTTCGAATAACCCCCCGCACGTGGATTCATTATCTCCGATTTAACCATAACGTGCATATGATCAAAAATTAGGCTATTATTACGCTCATCATGAGAACATCATTAAGACGAACCTCAACCAAATATCAAAAAATAATAATAAACGACATAACCGTCAACGGAACAATCGTCGTCGTCATCATCATCATCATCATCATCATCATCATCATCATCATCATCATCATCATCATCATCATCATCATCATCATCATCATCATCATCATCATCATCATCATCTTCATCATCATCATCATCATAGTCCGAATAATACACATCATTGTCAATAAATTCATCCAACTCATCGCCATCAAAACCTGAGTCACATTTCCAATGAAAAAAATTAGGTGGAACCCAAAGTATCATCAATTTCATCATCATCATCATCATCATAAACGTCATCATAAATATCATCACAGTCAACAATATCATAATCAGAAAAATACGAATTAAGTCATAACATCTACAGCAACACAATCAGCATTGAAATGAAAAAAAGTCATGAACATCATCTAAAATATATTCAAAATAAAAAGATTACCATAAAAATCATCATCATCGTCATCATCAACATCATTAACAACATCATGATCACGCTCATGATCATCATCTTGATCGCTATGGTCCCGGTCGTCTTCTCTCCCACTATCCGAATCGGTATGGACTTAACCGGCCACACCCTCAGCAGCATTCCGATTTTCTCATTCTGTGTAATGACCAACTCCCATTTCCTCTGCTATGTGTAATTCCAACCCCTCTGGCATTGTTAATACTTCACTGTTCAAATTATCCTGATGAATATTTGCATTCTCTAGTTTGTCTGGTACGAATAAAGCTACCAGGTCTAACTTTCATGAGCCACCATTCGGTAATAATTCCACATCCATGCCGTATTTTCAAGTTAAATATTTACTCAACGAATGACCTCACTATGAAAGGGGTAAGTGTAGTTCGTTTCTAATTCTATTCATTATGAAGTCGTTGATAGCTAGCTTTATCAGCCCGTGTAAATTTAATTTAATTTTTTCTCAAAAGCCTTAGCTAGAAACTGAACAGACTTCTCGAAGTTATATCAACAATCTTTTGTGCGTCCAAAACCTTGGAGGCTTATTTTTATGTCTGTCTCCCTCAGGTTGTGTGTGAGCGCGTACGATTATCAACTTCAGCCTGACGTTTGCATCCCGCTATTGATTCATATTGGCCAGTCGGTCACGTGAATACCGGCAGCTAACTTGGCCAACGTCGCACGTAGTCAAGGCTCAGACACGGGGGAATACCAGACTTGTTGTTCAGCACACGAATAAGGGAAATAAGATAACACTGATTTGAACTAAATCAACCAATTATTCTATATCTTACCATAAATAAAAAACAGACCAAACTCGTTGCTGAAATGTGATCGATTTTAGCAGGGCTGTATTTTCGTATCACATCGATAACAAAATTCATTGCTTTTGCGAGTCGATTAAGCGACGGATTATCACAAAAGCCTCATGAATCCAGTTTGTGGGAGGAAATTCCTGTAACCGCTGCCAGACAATGTGGCTTGTTTTTAAGTTTATTCTCGGGCAATATATAAAGATACCATTTAGGCTGTTGCGTGTTGTTTGTATCGTCAACACTGATTGCTATCAACTAGCAATGTACATTCAGGGCATGTTATGCAGTCTCCCACGCTGGCCTGAGCAAAGAACGAGTTGACGTTCTACGCCTGATTTCGTGAACAGTGAACTCGCGTTTTATCACCGGTCTGCCTCATTTCAACGTGATTTGTTTAGAACAATACATTTCGCGTTAGCCGCGGAGTACTTGTGTTTGGAACATTACTCTTTTATTATTTATTACCTTTTATTACATGCATTGTCGAAATTAGCCAGACCAACTTTTTACTTCGTAATCAATTCTTATTTTCCGAACTCTTTGTAGTACACCGCAACACAAGGCTGAAAACAAATTCTATTGAACTTCATATCAGTCACTTTAGGTCAGCTATGATCCGTTGACGAGTGAAACAGACTGACGTTGTTCGTCATGTGATAAATTAGTCCGAAGTTCAAAAGTCTAAAATTAGTTAAAAGACAAATATGACTTTCTACTAGACCAACGAAGGTGAGATTCACCACGGGTGGTTTAGTCATTGAGAAATAAATGCTGAGCATGCTAGAAACTTTTGTTTCGTCTGAATTGTCTGTCATTTTTCTGCCTACCAGACAGAATGAAAACCAAAGCAAAAGTGCATGGAGAATACTATGTTTTCTAACAGTTCATCAGCCATCTCACTGTGAATGGCAGCCCTAGCAGAGAAAAACATTTGGTTATGTGTGACATGGATTTCAAGGTCATGTGAGTACGGATCGCTAAATATTCATTTTTTTTTACGCCACACTGGAGAAGTATTTACAGCAAACCGAAAAATTCGCTTACTTCATTGAAAATGAGAGCTGATATTGCGTGAGCCTATAGAACAGTTATTCTCCTGACGAGCGTATTTCCTATTCTTCTGGTGTATGGCTGTATGATTTTTCTTATTATTCACGTGGTGTGCAAAAAAACGAACGCAGGTGACTTGCATAATGCTGTTAGCCACATTGGGATAGAAATAACAACCAGAGAGCAATAAATATTTCTTCTGGAAGGAGACTTCTTGGAAAATCCTCACTTGTCTTTGGAAACAAAGGTGAAGAAAAGGTAGTTTCTTCAGCGTTCAGCCGATCGAAAAGCCAGTATTATATGAATAACAAGGTTGGCTAAATGTTATTACCACGACATTGTTCGAATCGCATCGTGAATAGTTTTTACCATGGAAATATTTTGAACTAAGTATGTTGAGAACAAGTTTGCTCACGAATACGTCCGTCGTAAATAAAAATTTCGGGAAAAACTCATATTAGTTAATTTGGGGTGGCACATCTCATCACGGTAATTAAAATGAGCTGCTCGAATAAAGATAAACCTTGTTGATGGAACATTAATAAAGATACTCTGAGCAACGTTTAATTGACCTCACTTAAAAGCAGAAAATTCCCATCTGTCAGACCTGAGGTTATTCTTGGAAAACTGCCATAATGTAGAATGATACTTCAGGTCATATCTCACTCGAGGCTATACTTCTTATGGAAGTTGACAAAACTATCCAATTGTTATGAAATTCTACTGCAGTGAAACCACTGAGAGAATAATTAATTATTCAGTGTTCACAATTTTCTGATAGAAGTCACTATTAGAATAAGAATAGGAGTTCATCCCTCATAAGCGAGGAAGGAGTAGTCATAAGTTTTCCATGTAACTTAGACAGTTTTACTGGAGTGCAACCACATATGTTGGAGAATGATTATTTTGAAAAACCCTACTCTTAAGGGAACTTAGACAATATCTTTACGTAATAATGGCACGAAATTTCACGAAGCGGGTCGCGGCCAATCAGAGCCTGCCACCTGGGTGAAAGGGACCGGCTGCTGTAACGCTAGGTTTCGAATTCGGGGCAGAAAATTCCAAAGTACCCCTTGATCATTGTTTATCTCTCCTCTTCCATCACTCATTTTTATAATACGATATGAACAATGAAAAACAAATGGCGAATTGAAAACGGAGAAGATGATACGTGCCGATAACGAAAGTCAACAAGCGCTCCAACAACAAAAAGAGTCAAGACAAAACACCTGAAGAATGCTTGAAGTGGTCCGCTTTTGGAATAAGTACAGGACTTGTGGGAGCTACGCGACATGTCGACAAACTCCAGAATCCTAGTTTACAGGAATGAAAACGTACAAGAAGATCAGCTTTCGTTTTTTAATTCATGTCAGCCATCCACAGGGAATTTCTTTCGATTGTCTTAGCCTTTCAATCACAGACAGAAAAACTGAGCTGCTGTCGATTTTTGATGGACCTGATTCACCACAATGCCATTTTTAGTCTCCAAAATGTCTTCAGGCTTCACTTTTTCCTTCTTCCCTTTCTTTATTTGTTAGACGATAAAGTACTGTAGTTCTGTTAAGGGTTGTGGCCAACCAAAGGCTGCCGAATGGGGAAGTGGCCGGGGACGGCGGGAATGGAGCTCGAGACATCACCGTCCCAGTTACACAATGATGACATTTTGACCACGGCTGATCGAGTACTCACCCAGGCACACAATAAATCTGGTCTAAGGTAGGTGGAAAATTAAAGTTTGGTCCGAACCTGCAAAAATCTGGGAACCAGGGCTAGTATCCACACATTCAGTGCATAAATTTCATCGTAAGTTGCTGTACAGTTCTTGTGACAAAATCTGCAGACAATGTTAATTAAATAACCCCCACTTTATGATCAGTTTGACTTGGCTTGCTCACACTGTAATATCTGTGTGCTAAGGTCGTTACGCAAAAAACACCGATGGAAACCTTACGTGATCTGCAAGTCAGCTGACGGTTCCCATCTGTAGATTCAAAGCAGCCATACTGTGCATGGTAGAACTAGTGTTAAAGAATTCGCTGGTGATTTCGAAATGTGCAAGCAGAGCGATAAACTTTTACAAGTTAGACGTAATCACCGTCTTGTCTTCTTTTGTGTGTGCAGCCCTGAAACCACCATTCTTTGTTATGACTGAGCTCACCGAAAGAACCACCTGACTACTACTACTACTACTACTACTACTACTAATACTAATACCAATACCAATACTAATACTAATGCTAATACTAATACTAATGCTACCACCACCACTACTACTACTACCACTAGTAGTGGTAGTGATAATTTTAGGGGGCGAAAAATTATCCATCTACAAGATGTTAAATACGAGCATCTGGTGATGGAAGCTGGTAAAATCAGTTCCACGAAGCACATCGAAATAAACCATCACAATCAAAACCGTAAATTCTAGTTTGTCCATGTAAAGCCACTAAGTCTTTATCTCCGTGATCGATACTGTCAGTGATAATTTTCTCACAAAATTCAACAAAATGGTTGAAGTCCATAAGTAAACAGCTGAAACGTCTCAATGATCGTAACACCAAAAATGCAGATTGCATAAATATTGACGGAGATTTCAAAAACAATTTTTCTTTTTAAATTGAACTTATTCTTATCATCATTATCAGCTTCCGTTTAAAAGATTTATTGGAATCACTTTCGAGGTTATTTTGTCCACAAATCGATCGACCTTTCTCGGCTTTCAATTATTTGACAAGCCGAGGCACATCATAATAATGAACAATAAAATGAGGCTTACGAATAGATTTAGTTTTTTTATCCTCTTCCCTTATCTGAGTAAATGCAACGACGGTACTCTCTGGAATCCGGGGGGTTTTCTGAGAAGCATTTCGAGTCATGAGCTGTTAAATAAAATACAACTGAAGATAACAAATCCGAATTCAGTTAGTTAAGTGAAAGGCCAAATCGAGTCGCTTTGCTGCGGTAATGACAAAACACGAGGGGCCATTCTAGTCGTCCACGTTCGATCGAACCTCGCCCAACTATTTTCGAAATCCGTCTCTCTTTTTTTCTCTATTACCCACGGGTGTTGAACCTGTTCTTTATCTGTGCACCAACTGTGCTGGTTTGATTTGCTTGGTGCGATTAATGTCTGGATCCGAAAACTCTCAGCTTGGGTCATCCTTTTTTATGTCTTCACCGGTACCGTAATACTGTGACGCGGTAGCTCCCTTCAGCAGTACTTGCCTTGTTTACCACGGACTATTCTTCTACTTGTGATTCTTTGCTAGTTGATGCTTTTTGATTCGATGGTGGTCTGGTTGCTTTATCGCAGTTACATCTAGGAATGTGGTATTCCCAAACCTGTCGAGTGCACTATAACTCCAGGGGAAATGAGACTTGTTCATTACACAAAGCAGCAAATGCATTTTCCCCAATTATTTTAGGGAGTCCACATGACGTTCAGCTTGAAGTCATTTGAAACTTTAATGAACGCAATTATAAGCTAATCAGATCGATGCCTTATTGATGGTTTTTGGTGTGCAGCATATCCAGTTTCAGATACTGTCTTTGTACAAACCCCCTTTCGCAATGGTCACAACATTCAAACCAGAAGCGCGCTAAGTGGAAGTGATTTAGATTCAGCCAGGCATATCTGTGTGATCGTATAATGCGGCAGAAAATATAGAGGGGAAAATCGTGAAATGCAAACTTTGACGAAAGCTATGAGTTTGACCGAGAAATCGTTCGGCTTTTTTGTACTTCCCACAACCTAGATTCAATCTCACTGGTCTTTTACTACGAATAGGGTTATAACGATTAGAGCGGACTTACAACCCGCACACACACACACACACACACACACACACACACACACACGCAAGTGTAGCACGTGGTTCGTCTGAACGATTTTGCGCTTTATCACCCAGTTAATAGACAACAGTTACCAAGTCAGCTAGAACCGAGAGACAACTGCCTACCTTAAATGAATTTATGTCGCCTCCAGTCAATTCAAAGATGACAGACAGCATAATTTATGACTGATTCGAGAGTGTGACTTATAAATCAAGACTGTGAATAGCAGAGGGCAAAGCAGACAGAGTCTAGAACGGTCGAAGTCTCCGTCTGATTGTTTTTCTCCCACGTCTGTGAGAAGCTTTCAGTGGAAACGTACAACACCAAAAGTACACGGACTACTTCATCAAGAATTCAAAAGAAAATTCGACCAAAGATATAGTGAAAGAGATCCATCAATAAAGTGATTTATTCGGCGCATTAATGATCATATCTCCCCCTCTGGTGTACCCATGTTTCCAAAATGCTCACTGCTGAACGGGATTGCAAATATTCCGGTTAATACAAGGAAATAGAGAAGACAGCTCTTCCGTATCAGTTGTACTATCAGCCTGATCCTACGTGATGCTAGCTGAATTCTTTTTCCTAGTGGATAGGAAAATTCTAATTCGAATAAATCACTCTTGGATTTCGAAATTCATTCCAGCCATGGGGAAATTGATTAGATCAAAATTCAGAATGGGATTTTTGGGCGAGTTGTTTGCTTCAAGCACAGGAGATGAGATACTTGGAAATATAAACTGATTTGGCAGCTAAAAGAGAACGAGGAAGGTGTACTTATCTGATGGGAAACTGCACGCATCTTCCGGCAGCAACTTTATAGCCAAGTTGGTTTATGCACATGGATTGAACTAGACCGTGTCACATGATCTTGCACTACCACAAAAGTATCGCCCATCACGTGGTGTGTCACACTGATTGCAATTCTTCTGCGAACGAAGCTATTTTACGAGATTGCTCCTTCCTGAGTGCACCCTTACCTTTGCCGAAAAGCAGATTCGGACTGTCCTGTTACCGAGTTTGATGCCTTTCGATCAGAGGTGGTCTAGCGATCGAGTGAAAGAACCGTGTCTGTGCCGCACTCACTTCAAACAAGGACATTGTTGCTCTTTGGTAGCCTATTATTATCGACCGAATTCTCTATCCTGAAAGTTTTACGCCCAATGAAATCAACAAATACAATCGCTTGAACTAAAATGAAAATAACTGCGCACTTATTTTTATTCTGGTTTTATGAGGTGATGAGATTGAAACACAGCTCTCAACACGATCAAATAGCCACATTTCACATTGAATACTTAAGGCGTACGCCAAAATAAGATTGACGTATTTTTCGGTTGGAATTTCATAGCCGATTCTCTGATAACTGTGGCGTTTGACATGATAAACGAGTTTCTATCATTCCCTGATAGTCTATTCGACCAGTGAGCTTACAGAAAGCTTCAAGCCCCCTTGTATGATCCCCTAATATGGCATGGGAATATTACCTGGCTTCGGCCCGCCGAGGATTATGGTTTTGAAAATTCGGTCACTTTAAATTCACATACAATTTTTTTAAAAATCTTTTATTTTTGTTTCCATTTGGACAAGGTTTCGTTATTGATTTGTAAATTACCCCCTACTCCCCCCCCGTCGCGCTCCCGCTCCTTTGTTGCGTCATGAACTGACAAAAGGAATCTAACTCTTGTGCAAGCTCTAACAAACTCTTCCGAGTGTCGTTACGCTGACAGGAATATTGAGTGGCGAGCTAAAGAAAGGCCAGATATTTCTTCTGCACAAAACTTTTTTTCTGTAAGTTTCGTCATTAACAGAGTTACCTTTGCAATCTGGCAATCCCATTCATTGCTAACCTCCTTTTATTATTGTATTATTTGAGCAGCAAAGGGTTCGAAAAGTGTATGAAATAATATTTCTTGTTATCCACGCCCACCATATCACTGAAAAGCATGTAAATGCCGTGTAGATGTTTCACCTTTGACTGAAATTGTCATGTGTCCAAATCCGCTAAGTCCAACCCTCGGAGCTGAAAGCCTACTTGACTGAGTCTCATAAGTCAACCACTGGGCTCTCCGTACTGGATTTCAATGGCGCTTGCCTCATGTCAGTACTATGTTACACCGCGTTCAAAGTCCTGGATGGAGGTTTTTCACCTCACTGCAAGCTCCAGTCCCAGTTAGAACTCAGGGTATGTACAAGCTGTGCAGCTGACTAGTTCTAAAATGCCGGAAGGAAAACGGCTACCGTACTGCATTACCTTCATGGTGAGGAATCATTTCATTGACAATGGTATTACGCGTTTTCACTCCGTATCCATTTTTGCCAATAATCCGATTCTTCACTTCTTTCCTGACGAAAGGTATGGAAATAATTTCTAGATTTGCTTCCGCTGTAGGATAGATTTTTACTGACAGTGCGTACCTCCAGAAGTCTCTGCTATTTTCCCCTTGTTGGGTATTCTCGTAAAGTACTTTTATTTTTTGTCCGCCCGCAACAAATCACGAGACAATCATTCACAAATCTCTTTGAGGCGAGTACAAGTGCACTCTTGGTAGAACTTGACAGCGAATTGGGCATACACAGCCAAAATTACCGAAGGCATTTCATCCAGAGAGGAAATCACCAACACTATTCAACAAAAGAGCAACACTACAGACGGTCTGCCTGAATCACGAATTCCGACACGTGGAATATAATACGACTCAGTAGCAGACCTTTCGAAATCTGATCATCATTTTGCTAACACTTTTTCCACCTTTTCGGCAGCAATTTCGTCCATTCAAAATATCACTCAAAGTTTTTTTTCAGGGTGAAATGCTTGGAGAAAACTTTGCTTTTCTTCCACTCGACTTTTCCAGCTGACAGTCAAACAGTGGAATTCTAATTTTATCCATATACAAATCTGTGAAAAACGATTGATTCTTTGCCTGTATTTTACATCCAAAGAATTAAAAAACCAGTTAGAATTATTGGTTTACTGACTTTCTTTTTAGTGTATAGTAACAGTAAAATCTTTCGGGAAGGGAGTCACGGCCAATTAAAGGCTGCCATCTGGGGCAGTAACCTGCTTTGGCTTAGCGTGGACTCGAACTTGGGACGGCGGGATTAGAAGACCGTCATGATGGCCGTTTGACCACTGGCGGTGGCTCGCTTCTACCAATCGTACTCTCAAATGCGCCAAAAGCAAAACGTTTTTGGAAACGAAATCCTTTTCAGTATTTTTGACAATATATCAATCACCACCTTACATCTTACTAATAATCGTATTTGAACGAACATGGCCCCGTGGTTTACTGGCTTACAATTGGGTTGATCTGCTAGAGGTGACAAGTGCACTCGCTTTTCTGTTTGTTCTAGACATGCTTTACGCCTGATGATGATGCGGCAATTTGTCCCCCGAGGGGTTTTTATCAGAATCTGATTTTCACTGTGATGTTTTGTGAGATAGATTAGTATAATAATTTTATCTGACCTTTCCAATTTGGACCCAGTTTCTCCTTTTGTACTGAAGTACTACAGTGTTTTTCGTAGTATATGAGCCTTGCACCAGAGCTAAAGATTCTTACACCGCAGCTTAAGAGCCACGAATTACCAAAGATCGGGTTACCCATCATCCACATTGTCTTACCAGAGCCTCGTGTGACATTATGACCCGAACCTCGGAGAGTACCGGACCTTTCTGTAAGAGTTCATGGATGTCTTTTTTAAATCTGTTGATGACATGCCGGAAGCTGTGTATACTTCCCACGACTGGTATGATTCCACATGCATACCTCCATCGAAAGACTTTTTGTATTTGTACTGGTTTCGTTCGCCTGAATTTCTAATATAATTTTGTTTACATATAATGGTTGTCTGATTCAAAGTCTGTAAAGAAGGAGCTAGTAGCCAAAATAGAATGCTGGCTTTCCTCGACTAAATTCTTTCCACTGAAGGATCAGGTTGTACCCTTTCATGACGAATTGAACTTGGATGCGTCGAGAATCTTCGTGGTTAAAAACCAAACAAATTGCAGCTTTTGTGTGAGATAACTTAGTTCAAGCAATCTTTCACAGGAAAATCCGTTAAGGACTACTCTAAATAAAAATTTGCTTTCGTCGCTTTGACCAGATGTGTATTGTGAAAGAAAGAATCTGGTAATTTCAAAAATATCCGATTATTTTAGTCCGAAAAGAAAATCTCTATTTCGCAACTATTGCTGAAATTCTCTGATCATGTTGTCGTTCACGAGGAAACCTAACGAGAATGAAATTTTGATCAGCTTTTGTGGACGGGGGGGGATGTTTGTTGAAATCGAACACGTATGCGGTACACAGAAAAAGCACGAAATGTCGACAGAATAAAATGTAACCTACTGAACATGAACTGGAATGAATGAAGCTTTTGCTTCTACGTTCACCTGGCAGCTTTGAATTTGCGATACGATCAGATCAGCCATGAGGCCATTGTCCTCAGGATGAACCCGGATTAAAAATGGCGCTGAAAAGGTCGAAATTCACATGACTGTGCCAGATCAGAGGGCGTGTCTTACAAGAATTTTAAGAATAAAACTATGTGAAGCTTTATTTTAGGTAGTTATTGCTTGTATAATTTGTGTTGTTTTCTATCTTAATTCGGAAGAAAATGACAAATCCTACACATGCACACACACGTGTCCAACGGCATTCACGAAACAGTCCCTCTGAAATAGACAACTACCTCACAGTATTACTGTTTTCAATTCCTTTGTTTGGTGTTTGATGATGTACTACTTCATGAAGAGGGTCTTGGCCAATCAGAGGCTTCCAAATGAGAAAGTGACCGGCGATAGCGGGACTCAACCCCGGAAGGTCCGTGTTCAAATTTCGATCAGTGACCATCTGACAAAAGCCATTGACTTTTGTGTTCGAATTTGCTTCGGGGAATTTATTTTTCCGAGACAATTTGGCGGCTGCCAGTTGAACAGTGGTCATAAACTTGACTCGGTTTTACTCCCATTGACACATCAAAAGCAAGTGTCAGTCACAAAATGGTCACATATTATGACCAGAAAATCGAAATGAATAAAAATTTTTGCGCCCAGCGTTTGCATCCAAACTCAGTAGCCGCTTCCACTTTTCAGAGTGAACCACGTGAAAAGTGGATCATTTTGGTCTAACATTACCCGTCAACTATTTCCCTTCTTCTCAACACGGTTCTGTCAGTCCGCAATTACAAACAGACTTACCTTTACTCGACCCTTTACGTATCACTACGTCTACTACCCAGTGCCGATAAGCATACAACCTCGCATGAATAACTGGCACGGCTTCCTATGCAGATAGGCTAACTTGCACCATTCCTTCACAGTTAACACTGATAATGGGAAAGTGTAATATGATACGTGTATTCAGTCCACTTCACGTTTTTGGTTATCTAATGAATATCTGTCAAGACGGAGTTTGAATTCATGCATGTGGGCAATTTCGGCCCCTTTTTTATGGACACAGAGTTGTCTATCACCGGCAATAGCTGACCAGTGAACACATTTCTGACGCCTAACTTAAATTGCCTATGCAGTTCCAAATAAGAAAACCGCAATTTCAGTCAGCTTTTCATGCTTTCTATTAAACTCCCTTTATTTTATCTTTGATCAGCAAATTAACTTTTACAACGAGAGATGATGCAACCGAATAGAGGTCCATCAAGCGGAAAAAACCGACCAGGATGAAAGCTATTTGTTCCTCGGTGGCCAAATGGCCATCGTAGTGAACTATACATCCTTCAGTCACCGGGGTTCGAATCCCCAGGCCGCAGCTGGTCACTTTCCGCGACTGGCAGACTAAAATTAGCAGTGAACCCCTTCCAGAAATATTGTGTTACTATTATGCAATAAGAAGAAAGTAATGAAAAGAGATCCTCTTTTGCAAAACTTTGATTTGCAAGCCGTCCGTTTGACGAAATTCATAGCGACGTGGCACAAACTGTTTCGATACCCATATAGTTTGCTACCCCTCTCCGCTTCAGGTGGCAGAAATCGAATATTTCACAGTAACCGGTCGCTTGCCACCACTGAGAACTCGTGTCTCGATCAAAATTTAGGATAAACTTACGTGAAAAATGTGCTTCAGCACTGGTAACGAAGAAAGATTTTCGATAACCCTTTGGATCCAATAATTCTGTTTTCCTTGAGAACTATTCGTGTCAAGCAGAAGCCTTGAAACCATTTGCGTTGTAGGTTTAGTTAGTGATGGAATGACGGTGGTAATCATTGTATCCTCAGTCCAACCGCATTATCAGGCATGAATTGTGATCCATTGTAATTAGTACCGTAGCTTACCAGCTTTCTATTCACTACTAGTCTACAAATCAGCTGAAATATTTAGCTACTTCATCCAGAACAGTAAAATGACTGAAACGAGGTAGACTGTATGAAAGAGTAAATGCCGTCAAAGATCGTTTTCCCCTCCTCTCCTATGTCAGATGTAACAAATATTCCCTCTAAGTAATATTTACCATCGTGATCAAAAGAACTGAACATCTCATAGTGGAACCCCCACCTATATTGTGGGGTTGAAATAGACTGATGGAAATCCAGCTTAACCTGAATTTGTCCATCCACTTGGTACCATTTTTTTTTGTTACTCAAGGTGAACATCCCTGACCTCAACTTGTTAATAAACCGTTGCGAGTTCAGTTTGGGAAAATATGATAATCATCAAGTTTTCCAGATCATAATCCATCTGTAAAAGGTTCTTCAGACCACCACGAAATGAAGTGTGGATGAAGGGAAAAAGCTTGTGGAGGGTGATCCATTAAACTGTCATTTACTGACAACTTGCACCACACTCATCCCTTTCGTACAAATTGACGAGATGGAAATGCACATCATACCTTTCTCATTCGAAAGCTATCAGAGTTCGTTACATGGTGGCATTTTAATCATTGAAGGTAAGAACCTTTTACAGAGCGATAACCGTGAGAGAGATGGATCAATGTATCGATTCCTCTTCACTTTCTGGTCTGCACATAATGATGAATATTCTTATGTCAAAATCAAATACCAAGTTTGGATGGCGCATAACGGGTTTGAGGTGTATATTGATTACGCTGATTCTCAATGGAAATCAAACACTAATGCAGTTCTTTTCGATGCTTTCTACCGCAGTTTGAAGTGTAAGTGTTGTGTACAGAATCATAGCATAACAACCTTTTAAATGAACACGTGTTTACTTCTGTTTTGCTGATGATAGTTTCATCGTTAAGTGTTTTGTGCTAATCCAAATAAATAGCCTGGTCTTCTGTTACAGAAAATCCATTTGCTATAATTCCCCTTGGCTACGTGATTTCGTTCATTTAACATATATGTTAGATACCAGATAATAACCGATAAGCGTAGATGTTGACTGGTCTATATTCACTTCATCTGATGTGCCTTCTACTCAAAGCATGAAAATCCAGTATGCACCGCAAACAATGGGAAGATGGGTGCAAAAAATGACATGAACAGCTCATCTTGTTCAGTGCACAGTCATTTCGAAATATAAACTGGGAATCATACGTGCTTGCTTGTTGATCTAGTCGCGGAGTAAGTTCACAGTACGATGGAACATTCTAATGGGTTAATTAAAGGCAGTCGAGTAGTAGAAGATTAGATATGTATATGATTCATCATGCAGCTTCAACTCTCAACTCACCATTGAAAACCATGGGAGCACTGTACAGCTTTTCCATCCTTGTTGGGAATCATGAGCACTGCACATCCACCGAGCCCCCACGGGGACTCGAACCTGGGGCGAACGATTGTGAATCGAACACTATAACCACAAGGCTGTCCAGTGTTGAACATCTACACTACATGATATAGCACCCTTCGGTTACTGGCTTTGAACGGTAACAACCCACTTCTCGTACAGCGATCGACTCCTATGATGGATGACTTCCCTGTAGGGGCCTAAGTACAACGAAGGGACTCCGTTATGAAAAACCTACAGAGCTCGGTTACTATATGCAGTTAGGTAGTGGGAGATTAGATTTGTATAATATGATGCGCATCGCTGATGATTCCCAACAAGGTTAAATAAATTTCGTGAACCTTGGAAATTGCTGTGGAGGAACGGAGAAGAACTAGTTCTGCTTGTAGAACTCTGCTGCTTCTACAACTTTGTCTAACAGAGCTTAATTTCTAAAGCCAAGCAGAAACTGAGCATAAGTCAAAAATGCACTGCCGAAAATTCAATAATATGTAGTCATCTTATATGAAAACCACCACATTTTCTTAGAAGTCCTCTACGGATATTTTGTACACTATGTGTCAGCGCGAACTCTCTGGTCTATGATAAAGGATCAATCAAAAGGAAACCTTTCGGCAGCTCAGTCTATTTTTTCAATTTCCCAATTCCCCGTTTGACTTGAATCAAGCTGCAAGCTGACTATTCTTTGGCGCGACCTGTGAAACCAGTCTATTTATTTTTACTTGAAAGCTGGGAAGAATATATGTGGAAAAGGTTTGTTATCTGCCGTCCGTTGCCCACTAAACGGGAACCACAGCAACCGATAGACCTTGAAGTCTTTTATTTGAATCTTGGCATTGACCGTCAACTTCCTACTCCGGAAGCATCTACGGGAAGCGTATATGATAAGGACATACTCCCTTGGCGTCACCGAAGAAATTCTACCAGTCAATCATTCCTTAACATCATCAAACTGCTCCCAAATAGTTCAAGAAAGCATATCGATCAACCTTCCAACCAACCACACGTGGAAGGTTTTGCTGACTAATAAATGGATCACCGTGGTATCTCATTTGGTCATGGTTGCATGTGTGCGATAGGCGATACATGTGATTACTGCGCAACCAAAATCAGAATTTATGCCGAAACAAGTAGGAAAGCTCGGTTGCGCTATGATATAAAAGAGAAATTTACAGCCTTGATTCATCGTACAGTGTCATTGATTTGCCCAGCATTGAAACCTCACGGAAGCACCATGGAACTTGGTCATTTTGCTTAATAGAAACCATCACTTAAGTTGTTTTGGTTTAACAACTGGAGTGTAATTCTAAGGGTTCCAGTTTGAAACATATGACCAGTACGAATGACTATCACAAACATGGTTTTGCCCTGGATTCAACCAAACCGTCAGTCTTAAATTTCTTTCCATTCAAGGTCAGTTTAACTTTGATTGATGCTTTTTTGATGAAAGATTTGATGAGACAAACGCAGTGTTCTGATTTAGACTGGAGGACGATGATTGTGATGACGTCAGCGACGTAGGTCTCTGAATGCCAATAAATTCTATAATTAGCATGATGCCTATTATCACTTTTGGAAACATTTGATACAAAATGTTAATACAATCATGAGAGGAATTCCTGATTTATGACAAAAGGTAATACAATCAGGTATTTGATGGTACGTTCTATTTGTAATTCTGATTTAGAAAGCTAAACCAATTGCCGAGGTGATTGGAATTGAACCTAGAGTGATGACTGGCATCAAGATACCTAAAGTATTTGTCATATCGATGATCTTTTTCACATACGTATGTTGTTGCCGTCACCTAAACCACCGAAAAAATATGTCGGACCCGTGATCTCTGTTGAATCCAGAAAATAATGCCTAACGAATAATAAGGGTTCGGTGCCACAAACAAAAGCTAGTAGCAATTTATGACAAAAATCCTGAACTTATCAAAAATAACCTATTAAAACTATGTCGTTATTCATAAGATATTCTCCACAAATTTCGCATTTCGAACTTAAATTATAATGATGAGCTTCCGGTAATCACTAACTAATGATAGCCCGACCGCATGCGTTATCCGAACAAGAGCCAGTTCTATCTCCATTTCTAACACGCTGTTTTTGTCCTGACCTTAATTTTTCTACCGAGCCGAGCAATAACTGGCAAACAAGCCGTAGAATAGCAAATAATTCACGTTGAAAGTATCGATTCGAAAAAGCCTGACCCCAGTTAGTCCATACTTTGTTTAGGCCGACAGTATTTCCTGAGTTCAGTGACCTGGAAAAAAATTTTTGATAACTGGTCGATCAATAGTGAAAGGTCACCTTCAGATTAACAAGCATTTAACTCTGATCCCCAGTCCAATTGGAAATGCATTCCGATCGGAAAAAGCTTTCACTTTTACGTCACGAGTGGCGGAAATGACAGAAATTCAGTAAAACAACTATAGCAGTTTCGTCCCGATACAAAATGACTGAAATACATTATGAAACGAGTAGGGAAGTATCTCCAGCAAACAAAGTCACCATGGTCCAAAGGGTTGCTTAGCAAGAAGCATTTCTAGACATTTTGCGACCATTAAGAGAAGTCCATTAGGGCGAGGATAAACAACCCAGCAGTGAAATCCAAGTCAATTTACACCATGTTTTAGTTCAGATGGGACTTTTGTAGTAAAAATGCGCCAACCACCGAACAGCTTATTTCACAATAATTTTGTCCGCTGATTTACCCGTAATCTCTTCTAAGCCAGTTCTTTCCTAGTAATCCGAAGGCAGACGAATGATGAAGTCAATCTTTTTCAAGTTTTTCAGCTAACCTTTCCGCATGGAGTGAGGTCAGTGGTAATTGAGCTGATTCTGAGGATTGTGCTAGCATCTTCTGGGAATAGGGTCATCATTGTTTGTTCAGAGGTCAAACTATAGGACTTAGAATGCACGGGAAAAAGTTGTAATTCTGAGTGAATATTCAGGTAAAGTTTCAAGTTTTTCTAGATAGTGTAAATTACAATTTAGCCGTAGCTGAGTTACTTTCTGCCCATTCAAAGTGTACAATGCTACTGCAGGTTTGGGTTGAAAGAATCCTTAGACATACTAGATAGTTTTTTTTATTTAAGCAGTTGGATGTCTCCAGCTGGTCGAATACCTGATGAAGAGTTATCGCGTGCACTGAAGACTCGATTGGCTTTTGCCATCCTCACCCATCAGTGCTTCCGGCGTGACACCCCATTGTCTCCCAGATGTTGAATGCACATTGCGGAGGTTTGGTCCGTCGCTTTATACGGCTCGGAAGTGTAGCCGCTACAGGTCGAAGATGAGTGAAGGCTTTCGGATTTTGAGTATCGACTCATCCGTAGTATCCCGCCAATAAGGTGGGAACACCCTATCAGCACTGCTGAGGTTGGAGTGCAGCTTGTTGAGAACCAGGGACCAAAGGAACAAGTACCAAATATGAACAGCCTCAGATGGCTGGGATAAGTGGTACGCATGTACACTGCTAGACTTCTTCGGCGCACGCTGTTTTCCGTAGTAGATAATAGCTGGGAGGTAGGTCGAGGAGGTCATTCCAAGACATGGCAGCAAGATATGAAAACCTCAACCAGTGAGCTTGGCGTGGTGGGACATGTTGGGCTTCCGAGGTGTGGTCTACGATAACCGCCCACCGGATTATTGGATATATTAGTTGACAAGGCTAGGTACCGTAGTCAGTAGTCTACTTGCGTTCGAGCACTTTCTTCCACATGATTCCCACTAATGACTTTCTTTTCTATTTGCTTGCTCTTTATACCTATGTTTGTTTTCTCTTGATTAGACTATACGAATAGGTAGCAAAGCAAACCAGAACATAGAAGTGCGATGATGACAATTGAAAGAACTGTGCTGTGCGGTGAGAAACCCGGCCGACTAAAAGAGAGATGGCCACCCCATCTGGCTGAGTCAATGCATGTCGAGGGCGGGTGCGTGCTCGATTGAGATCCTGCCAGTCGAAACGAGCCACCAGACAACCGTACAAGGACTTCACCGACCAATCTGTTCAATCAACGAGTTGAAGTTAGTCTCGTGTGCTGCTTCAATGGAGTTGGTCGACTTGCAGTGAACAGACTCCATATGTGTTCACAAAAACAGTTCGAATGAGTGTTTAAATTTACTCTGCCCCTTACATGAACTGCACCCATTGAAGCACTTGTTTCGAAATACATTATCTCTTGCTGGTCTGATCCAGGTGAACAGTACATGAACACTCATGGCCTCTATGCTTTCGTATCTACAACAAAGACCTTCATTACGACAGAAGTACGCAATATGTAATAATCAGTTATTCGATGAAGTCGTGTATTGTTTTATTCGCCCCACTTCGAAATATTTTCTTAATGCGAACCGTGCCTGTTTGATCACGAAATTAATTAAATCCTAGACATGTAAGGTTAGAAGAGTTGTCCGAACCGTTTTGATATCAATGACGCTTATACTAGGTCAGCAAATTATTAATAACTGCACCCCCACAAGTGCTCATGTGATGACGAGATTCATTCTTACGAAGATTTTACTGAAATACCATGTGTAAGTACCCAATATCCTATGAACAAGAAACAAGCGAGCCTCGTATCAGAAAATTACCAGCGTAGAACAAGAATCACCCCAATAAGAATAATGCAAACTATACTATTTCAAATTTAGGTGATTTGGTAATTTCAAGTAAATCTCACCCGATGTTAACAGCTAGCCATCAATCATGACTAGTGACTGGTCTGATAGCAGTCACTCACGTAAACTGTTCCAGGAAATCTCTACAGTCCATCACGGCTGATAACCATTGTGTTGCCGTTCATCTCGGGTGAACTGGATTCTCGTTGACAAGCACAACATTCCTCATGAGATATTTTGGGGGAAGATCCTGTCCGTGTTCGCTTCGAACGCTGCGGTAACTGTAACCCGCAAGGTAAGTGAACTCATCTCGATCGATCTTCCCCTTTCTAAGACAAATGCTGGCTGCAAAGTTTACTCTTTTCATGAAACACCGAAGACCTGGGATGGATCGAATTGGCTAGAGCAGTGACCGATTCGTTGGACCTCGACATATTGCGAAAAAGTCACTGTTTCTTGTGAGTAACATCCAATGGACTGCCTGGTTGTACTGGAAAGTTATAACTAACATTCTCCCTAGAATCATTTTTGACTAATGTTCCCCCAGTTTGCAGCCTCTGACTGGTCGCGACTCCCTTCTTGAAATATTGTACCATTACTGCATGGTAAGAAACTAGTAGATGGAAAGACAGATGTGTGGTACAGTTGGTTCATGTGCCTTAGACCAGTTGTGGTTGGAAATTCTCACACGTCACTTGCTCAGTGCCCTTTCGCTTCCCTTAGTTATCTATTATACAACGAAGCACAACAGTTCAGGGAGACGGGCTTGGCTCACGGAAGGCTGCCAAGCAGGGAAGTGATCGACGACGACGGGAATCGAACCCGGGCCGCTACCGCCCAAAGTCTACGACGATAACCGTTTGACCACCTATTACCTGCACAAACTTTGTTCAAATTCGAGTAACAAAATACATTATCTGACTTTCTGATGCTAAGTAAAGACAACAAGGAAAATGTGAGTTTTCAAAATGACGTATTTTCAACCACAGAAACTGCAGTTTCAACAACACGAAGTCGAATATATGGGCGTGAGTGTAATTCTTATGTCGCAAGTGATTCAAAAGCGATGGAAGTGATATCACAGTGGTGTTCTGGAGTATATGATGTATGGATGCTATCAGAAGTTAAGGTCATTGCACACAGTTATTGAAAACTATGATGCCACAGTGCACTTTTTACTCTGCGATTGCGAATCCGGACTGCTTGGCGCTGAGGACCATCGGCGACTTTTCGTATTCGACCATCGATGTCTCTGAAACATCGGTTGTGCTTGCTGGGAACACCGAGTGAGCAACGATAAATTTCGTCATCGTGTGTTGACTGCTGATAGCGACCTAAAAGCGGAGGTTTTCACCCTACACTGCCTCCCGTGTCTTGGACACGCTTTGCGTATGTTCACTTTGTCGTGTGTGATTTGTACTTCCTGTATATGGCTGAAAAAATTGATTTGGTGGTCGTGCAAAGAGGTGTGACGAGTTTCACTCCGGCAATCACCTCAGTCCGTGCATCCAAACTTTCCGGTTGAGCCCAAGGGATGGGGATTGTAAGTTGGCTAGAAATATTGGAGCATGACTCAGAACCGAAGCCAGTGGCGTGAATACTGTGCGGTATGGTTACAGCACTCTCGGGTCTCATAAATATCGAGCATAACTTTAAAGGAGGAAGATTGCAAAAATGCGTGTGATGAAACACCCAGGAAAACATCTGGGTGGCATATTTTCCACCTGACTTTAGACCCGGTGCCAGATAGTTTATTTACTTCGTTCGTCATATAGTAATGATGCAATATTTCAAGAAGGGGGTCACGGCCAACGGAGGAATACGACTGGCGGCAGCAGCAGTAGCCGGATTCAAACCCCGGGACAGCAGGGTCCATCGTCCACCGTGACGGCCGTTTAACCGGCATTGGTCATACAGGAAGTAGAGATTCACTTCAGTTGGCTTGTTCAACAACTATGCGACCTAGTATGATCCATGGTGTCCAAAGCAAGGCAACCTTAACTGGTAGTGTAAGAACAAAGGAAAAAATACTTCAGTTTATGGGGAAATTTCAGGTTTTTTCAAACTCGTGACCTTCACGAGAAAGTCTTGTTTACGTGCCACTAAAAATTCGTTTGGTTTTCTTGATTTTGAATTCGTGTTCTTAAAACAAAGAATTTTATTACTTATGGTAACATGAAAGAGAACCACACCATCCGAGTATGGTCTATTTTGCCATAAATGTCTCCCAAATGCCGAAATACAAGTTCTTCTGGGAAGACGACAATACTGCAAAAAACCTGTGTCAGTTCATGTCTCACGAGAAGTTGGTTAGGTCGTTCTTGGAAACATCTGTTCTGTTGTTACTTGTTTTAAAACTTGCGAAGCTGTAGATCCTTTGAAGATGCAATTTTCTAGTTGCCTCATATTGGTTCACAATGGAATGTTTTTGAAAATGTAGTCACTGTGTACCATAGAAGAAGTTGGGGTATTTCCTCCAAATCCGCAGTTTAAGGCGGGAGTGCGGGACGCCTAAAGGAACATGGGATAACCTCTAACCTCGTGGCAAAGCTGATCCACTTCATTTCAACTTGACTGGATAAAATCATAAAAAAGTGAAGATAAGCGGAAAGACAAATCGACTCGAGTATACAGTAATAATATGCAAAATAGATTGGGCATTACGATGAATGGTTATTTTTTAGTAAGTACTATTTACTTTCTTCCCTGCTTACGTTCTTTTACAAATATGAGTCCATTGCATACCCGGTAATACAGCTCTGTACAAGTTTCTCGCGTAGTATTCATGAATGAGCAAGAAGGAAACCTGGATTATCTTGAATAAAACAGATCGCAATGTGGTTGTAGTTGACACAAAACTCTTTTGCGGGATTCTAAACAGGCACGTAGGGTGAGCAGACCACTTGAAAAAAATTCCCAAGTCAATCGACCCTGGGCGCTACCTTCAATTGATGAGTTGTTTCCGCGTTCTGCACGCTGACCAAAATGGTCTACAGCCGTTCCATTTCATCAGAGCGGGATTTGTTTGAGTTCTCAGTTGTTCAGATTATGCCATGAGACCATATGCAAATACAGTGTAGGAAGGATCTGACTGTGGCCACGAATAACCGGCAACTGGTCCCCCGAGAGGTGTACTTATGGACCACACAAGTCCCCAACAGGTCTGCTACGTTACTGATCCGTGTAACAGATAAATACCTGTTAGATCAGGCTCAGCTACGAGCCACTCATCTGGAATACTAAATATCCCACTGTCTGAGTTATCTTGATCAGCAAGCTTGATTTAACTGTACCACCAGGTTTGGATAATGTTGGGAAAATGATATATTAGATGACTATCTGTGTACACTCAAGACGCCCAGGTTTCTCAGGCCGTACAGCAAAAGGGATGAAAACTCCCCCAGCAAGCAAGCAGCCCTAGAATCACAGTTACTGAGCATCGGAACCAGACTATAAGCTATGATTGTATCCCAGCACGTGGTAGGAGACAGGTTCAATTTTACTCGACTGTTTACCCCGTCCGGTCTATCGAATCTCGATCGCGGAAATGGTTGCCTGCTCCGTCTGATAGTACAGTGGGCCCCTGACGAATCTCGGTTGTTGCTTCCATCACACTCAAACGAAGGTGTGGAGCAAACGAGGACGGTGAATTTATAAAAGATTCCCCTTGCGGATACAAAACTAGAAAAAATGAGCGCTTCGTGTTGTACTGTACTTCAGATCACTACTCTTTTGTCACTGGTGAATCTAACGGAATAAATAGCTACCTTACTTGTTCAGTTGCTTGTATTATGTATTTAACTTATCATTTGTGGTTATTCATTCGCACATACGCTTACAAATACGAGACTGCAGGACATTACGGGCGCACAATGTATGACGGAAAGGGAATTCACGTCTCGTCTTAGCCGGGTTTATCTGATCAATCCCGAGAATTGATAAGGAGACTGAAAAGCAACAATCATGGAATGTTACATACGGTTGTACGTGTACTGAAGCATACGAATCAATATGACCTTTGTACATGAATGAGTCGCTTCGGGGATGCGAAAGTGGATAAATTTCCAGTGGAAAAGGAAACACACGGCGCCCTTGATTTTGCATGTCTGTATGTTGGTGCTCGTGTTGGTATGTGTGTACGAATGGGTAGTTTAGTTGGTTGTGTATGTTTGTGTATTTCTCACCTGAATATGGTTTGACTTGAGACGAACGACTGATCGAGAAAGCCGCAGGTCGTGTTACTTGCACAACGAGGACGGTCAGAAGAGTACAGTGCATTTTATTGGGAAATGGCACGGCGCGCAGGTAAATATTTCAAAAAGATAAAGGTGAATGTGAAGACTGGCAACGGAGCCATGTTCAATTTTAAAATGCTTCGGTATGACTGTGGTATAAGGATAGATGAAGGATTTGGGTGAATATATGGGTCAGCTTTAGAGACAAGAAGGAGAGAAGAGACGGGAGGGAGAGTAGATGGATGCGATTGTTAGTAGATGCCCGAGACTCTGTGAATACTATTCAAATATTCGCATCGAAGCTCGAGGATAAAGTTGACGCGTTAAGGGAGAAGAAAGGTAAATGCTAGTCTCCATGGTGCAATGACATGGAAAATGGTTCAAGAGCACTCAGGCACGCACTTACAAAGTAAAAGTGACTGTGCTGTTTGCATATAAAGGGAAGGATAGGACTGAGCATTCCGTTAGGGTGAAAATTATTATACAATCAGAATAGCATTCTTTCGAGTGACGAAAGAGAGAGAGAGAGCAAGGTGAATGACGGAAAGCTGAAGACCATCAAACAGACAAGGATGAACATCGTGGTACATAGAAAGAATTAAAATTTCTCATGTTGGGATAGAACAGACGGGAGCAACAGAACGGCAGGGAAACAGGTTGCTACATGGAACATTTTCAAAAAGTCCACTGTGGTCTCAGCGATCAGGCAAAGTCAGAGAAACATGGATCCATAGAAGAGTGGATGAAAAGCACGTATGTGCCCCAGCCAGGGGTACGCGTTCAGTGATTTCGGATCGTATTCATAAAAGCATAAACCGGAAAAACATGACGTCTTCATAGAAAAAAAAACTAAAAAGCAAAGGAAAACACGAAAGAGTGAAAAACCAACCGACTGATTTAACTGGAGTAGGATTCGGGTGGAGTTCGATTCGGCTGAGTTGAATTGAGTGTTAAACGGAACAAACCGGATTTTTGGACAGTCTGCATGTGTGTATGAGAGACAGAGAGAGCGAGAGAGGGCAGAGGGTGTGGCGAAGAGGGATGCCGTTGAAAAAACTGCCGAACTGAATTCGACGAGCCTGGGATAACAATCAATGTCGGGATAATCCGATAAAACGGTACGAATGTAGACAATCACGGGCTGACGAAGCGCGAAAGTGAGCATGCACGGCTGAACAGACAAACTCGCACGCCGGTTCATGTGTGCAGACTTTATCAGCGGCATTTCAGTCCAGCTTGGTTGGAATCGTTTTCCATGTTACATAAATCAACCGGGAATTACATGTGATTGGGCCCATTTTACAGATTGCAGGTTTTCCCATCCGTGCGCTCAGGCAGTGGAGACAAACATGCATCCGGTGACTTTCTCTAGTGGAGCACAGAGACTGAATTCCCTGTGCGTTTGTGCAAATGAACACAGGTGCCTCAGCGTGAGTGATAAAAATCAAATGGCAGAAAATGCTTCAAAATTAAAATTTGGCCGGTAAGTGTGAATGTCCAGTCAGGAGAGGCCAACAGAGAGAATATCAGTGCGTAGCAGAATAAGAGGAATGGAATACTCAATGCAGACTCGGAAGAAAAATGGCAGATTGGGAAGAAACCGTAAGCAACACGACAAATGGGATAGAACAATTCGATCGGAAGGAATTTGGCAGCATTGCAAACTGGACCGAAACGATCGTGTGTCAATGAATTGGAAGGAACGAAAATAATAGTCAACGTGGATCGACCGGCTGGTTGACCCAAAAATGACTAAGTATGTGCGGTAAAGAGGTGGATTCACATGCCGTGCATTTCGATATGCGACTACCATCCACGTACGTATATTCACTCACAAGTCAACGACACAAATGTGCGTTAGTGATGACTCACTTTTTGAATTCCACTGTTTTAGCAAATAAGCCTATTTTTGAAGATGAAAGTCAGTGAATTTACTAGATGACTGATAAAACAGCCATCGGATCAGTCCTATTTAGCACGGGGTTTTGAAGGGAAGGATAGGGATAGCGGATAGGATAGATTCCAATAATCGTATAGATATGAATGTGCAAAAATCGGACGAGTTTTCCGATGAAGCGAAGCAATTGTACAGCATTCAGCCCACAAACAGTCGAGCGAAAAATTCCCGAACGGCGGAAGAGAGAAAGAGTATTCACAGTCTTGATTACCTGTTTGGACATATACAGAGAGAGAGAGAGAGAGAGAGAGAGAGAGAGAGAGAGAGAGAGAGAGAAAGAGGTAAAAGAACTCAGTGTTCAGCAACCGCGACAACAACAACAACCAACAGGAAAGCGTGAAGCGCAGCTGATTGATTGGCGGATTAATCGAATGACTAGCATTATGACTAAACTGAATAAACACGAGAGGTCACAGAAGAACGGGCCAACAGGAAAAACCCACAGAAGCGGGGGGATAGTGAAAAAGGAATTTTGATAGAGGTTGGTAGTCAAGGCGGGCGGGAAAGGAATCACAAGAATGCATTTCTGAACAAGCTCGGTCCCGATATCGATAAAGCGGGCCCAAATAGCCTGGTAAGACCAAGTGAAAGACAAAAGGATGACCGCGCAGAAAAACCGGTCGTGAGATGATGACGACAACAAGAATGAAGTAATCAGCAACGACAAAAAACGAAATCATTCAGCAATGGAACAGAGGGGACCAGGGACGTGAAAGAACCGGACAATATCAGTAGGGTCGACGTTGTTCCAATTCGGCCACGCCCCAATCCCATCCATTATCTTTGATCAAGTGGGCCAATTCGATTATGTATTTCCCCTCTTTGTATTTCTGACTGGACTCGTACGCCTGTTCATACTTCCAACCGAGGACAGTGTGACAGCATTCGCAAAATATGTCAGCCACTGAGTGCAAACCTATGATGGGGATTAACGGGAAAAAAGAAAAGAACAGTTGTTTTTATTCCATTCTTGCGCACCAGTGCAGTGTAAATGGCATAAACCGCAGCCTCGAAGACCCTGAACTCTCGAGTTGGGATCAACAAGATCGCCTATCGGAGAACTGGCGACACTAGACAAAACAGTCAAATGCGGTCGTCAATGTCGAACTAACTCTCAAACACTTTCTTCGTCTAAATCATTTCATTTGTAGTTCGTTGTGCCTTGATTGATTCCATTTCCGACTGAGTGATAGTGTGAGGCTGAAACCGGAACTGAAGCACTGGAAGGCGAGGCTGATGGCTCAATGAACATGAACTGAAGCAAAATAAGATAGCCCAGGAAGGCAGGACATGTAAAATAATCGACGTTTGTTGAGCCTACACTAACTGACAGGAAGAATAGTGGAGCATCAGCACACAGAACAACAATATGGAAAGACATGGTCATCTTTGCAATAGTTCTCGACCTCATAAAGCTCCTATTTCTTATAACTGGCTTAAGGTGGGATGTCACCATTTTTGGATTAGTAAACATCCACCATGAGGAATAGCTACATGAGCAGACGTGGCGAAAATTGGAAATCCCGATAAACACTGGAAAATATGATATACCAGTTTGAAATTGTCTTAAAAACCGGTCTGTAAGCAAAAACATGTCACCAAGTAAATGAATCTGGTCAAGGACGAAGCGCGAACGAAGACGAAATCGGAGTACCACATGGCATAGCATACTTTTACCAAAGGAACCAATGAAAGCGGAACAGAATCACATGTACAGATCGAAATGGAGACAGTTCTGTTTAGTTTAACTTGACCAACAAATAACTTTGTACAGATTTTCTGTTTTTTTTTGCTGGCTCTCAGCAATCCATTCGGAAATGAAATAAGCAGGCTGAGAGAAAAAATCACAACAGAAAAACTAAGCTCTAGTGGTTGTGATATGCGCCCATGTCACATGGTGCCTTAAATCAACAGGTACACGAAACCTGTGAAAACAATGTATATACCACTAAAACATCCATTGGTTAGGGCTTCTGTGCCTTCGTGTCACGCTATGAGTTGATTTAGTCGACTTGTATTTGAAACGCTACTCGATTTGATGGATAAAGCAAGCCGATAAAACAAAACACACTATTCCAAACAAATTATTCTTTACAATGATGAATTCTTCTCTCTGTTGACTGACTCTGAGTAGGCAGTGTTCCAGATCCAGACACAATTGTCTATATAGTCATATTGGGCTTAAGCGGTGGGGAAACGCCGATCTCCTCTTCGAGGTTATGTTCCGAGGCCTTATAGTGAAAATGATCATATTGCTGTCATGTAAACTCAACCCTTGACAGAAAAACGTGACATATGAATGAGGTTACCACCTACCAAACAAACTCCGAGTGTACTTCACAACACTTAAGCTCATCCTACACTGGGACGTGGCTGCTAAGATAACAAAGCTTGGCTACCTGGGCTAATGCGCGCCACAAACAACACGATTCAGACAAGAAGCTAAACTCAGCCCGAACGGAAACACAGACGCTGAAATTACTCACCAAATCCAACAGTCAGCCCCTCTCCTATTACCATACTGTCATTTTAAAATGTAAGTCAAATGAAATTAATGGGGTCAGAGATAACGCTCAAGTCCACAATTAGACACTTCTGACGAAATTGCGCATGCCAACAGACATTCTAACAACAGATAACCTAATGGTCTTCTCTAATCCCAACAATTTCAACTCCAGCGGCTTGCTCGCCTGAGTAGTCGTGGCTCCTCCCCTCCCCCCATACCACATGGCGAAGACCAGTATGAGGTAACGCAAGGAACACACGTAGGGGCGTTCGATCGACTGGTATGTGACTCGGTGCGCGCAGACAAACTCATGCACGGACAGACATATACGTTGGTGGGTAAAAAGTCGGAATTAGGATGACCGTGTTCGCTGAAAAGCCAGTTTGATTTTATAGTTGGATTTTTGTTCCCGGGATTTTAGTAATTGATGTCAGATGACTGGCGCACCACAAATTTGGACAAACTTAGAAATACCAGCACACTCTAAACTGATCACGAAAACGAGTAATGGGTGAATTCAGAGACATCGATTGGGAATAAGCCCGCACAGTCAGACTGTCAGGAATAAAATCGCTCGAATTAGATTAGCCTCATATGCACAATACCAAACGTGTTTTGCTTAACTGGACAGACGGTCGCAAGTTCTGGGCATACAATACCAAAAAAATGAAGTATCACAAACATTTATGGACAAAATAAGTCAAGTATTTCAGAGCACAACTGACGACAGTATCCGAATGCAGAATGCCCTAAGGGCGTATTTGTCTAGCCAATAAGTTTGAACTCAGGACAGACAAGTCACGCGTCGGCTGGCGTGCGTGAATGCCACAGGGACTGGAATCTCTGTATGTGTTAGATGCAAGTTTGTTCATGAGGCAGATGTCAGTAGCTTGTCGTAATTCAACAGCAGTGCGCAGCACAGGGCGTCGGATGACCTGGGTGGTATGCATCAAAACACTGAACAAAACTGAACTGTCTGCAATAACCAGATTTTCTTTTGTCTCTGACAGACAAGTTTGTCCGACTTGAGGCAAACAAGTTTCCGAAGTTATCGTACCAATGATAAACGGACCATAGTGAAATATACTCACCAAAATACTGACCAATGTGTTGACAATTAAACAGCATGAATGATTTCTTTCTAAGCGAATAATTTCCCTTCACACACCACTGAACACGCAGAACAATCCACGTAGTCACAAGAAGGAAACGTGACGAACGATGTGGCCGAAAACTTGACCAACTTCAACAGATTGTGCTTCGTGAGCAGAATGGGGAAATCACGGCGGAAGTCTGCCTCTTTCAGAGCCGTTCTGATATCGTTCACTCGAAAGGCAGGCAGACAGACAGACAGACAGACAGAGAAGAGAAGACACGAGAGTGAACCTCCATGAATCTAACCACTTCTCCCGTTCCGCCAATTTCAGGAACACTTTCCACTCGGTATTATCGATCTTCCCTACGTGTATGTACACTCTCAAAAGAACGACTAAGCTCGCGTAAGTTGGACTGACATTCGGTTGAATACTCACGGTCAATCTTGTGATCGACATGCCTGTTTCTCATCTATCTCAGATGAGACCCCAATCGAGTCAGACTGTGGATCAACCTCCTTCGATAGTTACAGTAAACAAGTGATTAACACTAATGAATGAGAGAACTACGACCCCTGACGAGGAAAAGTTTTCCCATTTAGAACAGACTTGCAATATAGACGCACTGGTTGGTGTGCGGGAGTTCACAAGACCAGACGAAATGAGATAAAGCCACGAAGCAGAGGCGCTCTGGGTCTCTGTCCGCCGGCACCTTAAAGTAAGTCTGCAATTACACAGAATGTGAGGGGGGTGGAGTAAAGAGATCTTTCTCGGAAACGGTAAGAAAAATAATCAACACTCACAGCAAAACCGAAAAGAACCTGACCATAAATACGCTATACAATAATGGAAATTCAAAACAGCACCAGTCATTCGAAAAACAAACCACTACACCGAAAGACCTGTCAAGTGGACACAACAAAAACGATCCAAGAACGGGAGAAGAAGCGAATGAGACAGAGCCATCCGATCACCAGGATGAATCACCTATGCAATCGGCATACTAAAGGGACACGAATCTGATTCGTTTGATGAAAACAATTCAAGTGTGAAAACAGACTGAGGGGTGAGATGAGGTAAGTTCAGTCCGAGCAACGAACGGAGTATCACTTGTACGATTTCACATATGCGACTGATGTGAAGCTAGAGATTGACTAAGAATGAAAGAGCACAGGTAGAGAATTTAAAAGGTTCACCATCGTCGAAAGACCATCAAACGAACACCAAGGCGAGCAAGCCTCGAGATCAACGGCGTGCTCAAAAAACACACAAACGGGGACAAGAAGAAAAGACGACCACGTTTATACGAAAATCGGACCACGTTTGTGGTAGATACGTTCGAATGGTATACATTCGGAAAGAACGTGATGTGTCTTTAAATTCAAATTATAATACTCTCTCTCTCTCTCTCTCTCTCTCTCTCTATCTCTCTCTCTCTCTCTCTCTCTCTCTCTCTCTCTCTCTCTCTATATATATATATATATATATATATATATATATATATATATATATATATATATATATATATCACTTTGCTTGAAAATTATGAAAACCCGAACATTTTCTGGTGCAGTCAGCTGAAACAGGGGAAGTCTGAGACGCCCGGATCAGCCATTTGTTCAATGATCCAAAATTGTTATCGTTAGAGCGGCAAATTGAGAAATAGCGATATGAGCTCTAGATTGGCCAAAAAAGTGTCATTTCATTGAACATACTTTAACGGGATTAACAGAGACGTACATAACAACCAGACACTTTTTTCTAGAAAACACAAGCAAAACCTATTTTTCCGAAGTGATTGCGTAACTGGTAACTGCTCCAATTAGACTGTCTACGTCCTGGTTCGGAGACTCAGCCACCTACGTCTTTCCGACAACAGGATTTGTTTCCACATTCGGCTGTCTCATCCACAAAGTCGACACAGTTTCACGAGACAGGACAAGCTTGTGCGCATGCGCGTAATGCGCTTAGACGGCAATTTCGGACGATAAAATGCATCCATTCAAATCAGTAATTTTCGTTACAGAGTTGATATTTACACGGAAAGTTAGACAGAAAATTCCATCTGCTCATGTATTCCGGAGGAGACTGAGACCCGATTATTTGGTATAGAAAACGTTCATTATTGGTGACAAAAAAAGTTCATTCAATGAGGCGAATAAATATTTTACGATTATTGTCAGTCTATCAATAGTAATGAATTGCCGGGTATTGGGACGGTCCATTTTGCGGCGGAGGGAGATCTTAGCAGAATCAAAAACACTAAGAGATGCGTATGGACTACCAGTTGCCAGTCAAACGTACAACCCATGGGAGCACGGAAAATGTGGGGAGTGTGCATACATTTCTACTGGCTGAAACGCCATTGTGGATGACGTGCGGTAGATCGTGGAACATGAACCGAACTTTTGGGAGCACTGCCACTGTCGATTTTCCTAAACCCGAGAGAAATTCCGAACAGCTTCTTATCGGTGGTATCAGATGCGAATTCACTTACACGTGGCCATGCTGTTGAACAGTAACTTTCCCGAAGCTAACTCAAAAACAAAGGAGTATGCATTGTTCTGCGTGGATGACGAATTCTTGACTGAACATCTAATTAGTTCGCTCGCAAAACGCGTTGAATACTCTTCCCCTTTCAAAGGGGCAGAACCAATTCATTTGGAATTGCTGTGCTCAACTACTGCGGTCTTGCACGACTGAATCCGACTGAAGAAAACTCGAAGCTTATCGTAGAGAATTTCCTCCGTTCTGCGCCTTTCACTCGGCTTCTACCGGAGAAAATAAGCACCAAGTTGCAACCATGTATATCGTACGGAACAACGCATGAACGATCCTTGGTTCAGATTCTCCAACGCACTTTCTACAATTTCGGTGAATCTCTAGTCGCCAAGTCACGAAATATGTCTATCAGTAATTGATATTTTTATTCCCGTGTGAAAATCCGTATCAAAGCTCGTGATGATCGCGGTACTTCATTGAAATTCACGGTTTTTTCCTTATTATTATCACTCAAAGTTCACCTCACTAGTGAATAGTTCGAGAAGTCATCCCATTCAGATGAAGACCAGCAACAATGACCTTTTCTTACATGAAATATCGTGACGCTGCAATTTCTGAAAGAAAATGTGACTAGAATGAGTCCCATCCTATACATAATGAACACAAATATAAGATTATTTCGAATGGATTTGACACCACCAACGTGTGATGTGATAGTACAAGTCTAAGGAAAATCGAAAAGTCTAACACGTGAATTTTATTATCTAGACAACTGTACCTGGACTAAGATTCCAAAAGGCACTTGCTACCCTCGACCACCTGTGCTTCTCGGCGTGATATCTGTCCGTCTAAAGGTCAGGTTTATGATACGACAATTGATCGCACATCACGACTCCAAAACCTTGTGTTTGTAGGTACCCGTACAAAGATTACCTGTGCATGCGAGCGCGAACAGCCTCGCGCCGTTGCTGTCAAATCCAATGGGACAACTGTCGAACCGAAACGATGCGTCTACTTGTGAAGTTTTATGCGATTCAAATAAACCATTTAATGAACAGCTTATCCCTACCAGGTTACAGCACGTAGGATGTGTACTTCGCGAGTTCCCCGAAAAGACTTTTCACGCGCAAATAAACTGTTCCCTTCGGGGAAGCTAATCAGCTTGTAGGTTACCAGCGATAATGCACGAAAACCCCAACTAGTGATTACAACCAAACTCTCCGAGCTGGATTAAACAGACGTAAGTACCAGTACCTTCTCGTGGCGGAGGTATTCCCACTGAAGTGAGAGGACGAAAGCGAATTCCCGGTGCTCTCCACAGGGTTGGCTGACTAACAGTCAATCTAGGGGAGATGGCTGAACCATGATTCCAAACCAACCACGAGTGGCGAGTGAGGCGTACAACGGTATGCTCACCGGTATAAATGGTGGAGAGGTGTACTGGCGTTTGTTTGCGCAAAATACCGAAGAGTGACAGAACAAGTCTTGGTACATCTCATGGGAATGAAAAGTCTCAAAAGAGAAATTCAGTCAGCCAGGAAGATAGATGGATAGATAAATTAAAAAAAAACACCAGTTAGACAGAAGTAATTTTACGTTAACTCCACAACAGGGACAGCTGACCGATGGGAAAAGTTCAGCATCGAGAAGATGATGTTGATTACACAAAGCTAATGTTCACTTTGGGTAAGAAGTTGATCTTTGCGGAAAATGCCAGCTGTGTATCGTTAATGATGATACCTATATGAGAGACATAGAATTGTCATGTGATGTAGCGACCAACCGACATCGGCTTTAATCAATATGCCGCTAATATCGCCCCCCCCCCACCCCGCATATATGGGACTTTTCAATGAACTATATACAGCTAAATATGCCGAAGGCGCGGTTTGGTTGACAAAGCGCAGTCATCTATTGGGAACTTCCCCCTCTGCCTTATCCTCTCCATCGATTCAAACGAGGCTTGCGACGACGATCTGCTGGCGCCGAAGGACTTGATTGAATTATAATCTTAGCCGATGTTACAGGCGTTCCCGAACGTGTTTTGCATTATTCAAATCCGGTCGATATACAGTGATAAATGTATTTTCTTCTGTTCTCTCTCTGTCGCTCTGTTACTACAGATTAGGCATACCGTTCGTATTCGTTGTGGTTTTCAGTCACTAAGTAATTAATAAGAACATATCAGTAATTTCCTAAGAATGTCCGTAATCCCAACGATTACACAAACTCGCATAGTGGTCACGTTTTTTGATACTCAAGATCTACCAGCATATTTGTCTTTCGGCCTAATCCGGTGGGAAATAGCACAGATCAAAATGAAATAGGTAAACAGAGAAAACCAAATCACAATTGGAAAACCAGCAGTAAATAAAAGAGAAAAGATGCATAATGTGCCGCTAGAAATCATATATTATCAGGTGACTTAGTGTTTCCAACCAATACGTACGGGAACCCTGTGGACTTCAAACGGGAAATGAAGCATATCCGAGGTGGATAAGTCCATCGAATAACGTTTCTAAATCATTCCTATCGGGTTACCAACTTGCCAAGCTGCCCTTTCTCCCAAACACTTTCTGTTGTATGGATTAACAAAGATAAGGAACTGTTTGAGCAGAAGTGATGCGTCCCGAGCTCATCAGTTCGGCACAAAAACGTGAGAGTTACGTCACTATCGTCATTTGCAGACACATTGTAATCACTATAATCAGATACAGTAATCACCGCAGGCCGAGAAAATACACACTGACAGATTGACTGATGCGAAAACTGGCGATGTCATCCTGCGTTTATTACCTGATAATAAGTATTCAGGTGATTTTCTATTCCAAGCCTTTGTACTAGTGTCTTACAAAGGGTAGACCCCATAACCACAGGGTTTTACTGCACAATACGACCCGAAACACGCTAGGGGTCAACATGAAAAGCCCTAGTAGATCAGACATGTTAACGAGCCGGGTGACAACAGAGAACTGTCTATCACCAAAGCAACCGGTGGTGGAGAGATTCGAACTTAGTACATCTGAGCTAGCAATACTTTATAACACTCAACCACTGACGGTTCGATGCCGAAGAGGTGGATACGGTGATGAAATGATGAGGATAACTGGCACTGAATGTGACATAGTTCACAAGGATTGGATACCGTGGGTGTATCCTGTTATTTGTCGGGGCCATAAAATAGAATAACGAACAGCATAATCAGCGAACTAAAAATAAACAACAGACCCTTGAAAATAAGGACATGCGCTTCGGGAAATCAAGTGTCACACGTCCGAAATAAGAGCAAAATTGACCAGCATTTCAGAAAAAAGATAGAGAACCAATACCTAGTGGTCATGTTCCAGGCAAGATACAGCATACATACCGATCGGGCTCCGTAAGATTCGATTTTCAAAGCTTACAAAAAAACTGATACAGATCCCGTGAGAGCGGAGGGATATCGCGTATTTCGTTTGATTCGAAAAGGCAAGAGATATCGCGGCTACTGGGTGCGAAGCACTGTTTGACCTTGAGTATATCGTGTGCACCAAATATGCACATTCGTGTGGGTATACGAATGCGGTCTTGGGCGAGGGACGTGGACGAGGCGACAAGGTATATGTGTACACACAAACGTACGCATAAGATATGAGTCACATGAATTTAGACGATCGAAACAACAGTTGTTTTTCAAACGCGTAAGTGTCACAGAAAAAAAAACACGAGACTGACGAGGCGATCAGCTGATACTTCATAATGTGAGTGTATGTGCGCACGCTTGAAAGAACATGGACGAGCGAATATGAAATAAGCTTGATATGAGGATGAAATAAACCACTCCGCCAGAGAAAACCCCAATAGATGATAGAATTGTAACTCAAACGTGATCACGACTGGATTCGATCAGCCATCGAGAGGAAGAGGCCAATAATGCAGAAAAAATGGAATAGCAGATGGTGTTTACCCTCGGAGGTAACTCATTTTGGTGCCAATCACTGGCATTGGGGACTTGGGGATGAAGATACAACAAATATTAGGCCTGACCCATTTAGTTCACATTGGTTTGACCAAAAGCTTACCGTGCATTGAGTGCGGTGGTTCTAGTCACTATCTCTTAGAAGAAAACCTCATTTTTGGACCAAAGCCACATTGGGAAAAAATAGGATGAAAACTAAATAATCACATCGAATAGGCAAATAATATGTGAATACAAAGGCGACACTGGTCACTCCATCGAACAGGATCTCCCAAGGTCTTTAACTACTCAGTGAGCCTATCAAGTCCTACATGATCAAGTCCACTGATCAGGTTTTTTGAACTCTTCTGCAACCTGTCCCAACGAACACGGCCCACAAGAAGCCCATCTGGGACCTGTGCAACGCATGCCCCGAAATATCTCAATCTTAGTGTTTCACCTAATGATTTGTTTTGAGTACAGCGTCATTTAGTCATCCAGTGTCATCCTAGATCATCACTTTACAGGAGCACTATCATAGCAAACTAACATGCAACTCCGTTTTGCACACAGAACACTATTTCGTCTTCCCATGATCCTCAATCAACTTTTCTTGTTTCTTTGTTGGATGACAATTTGCATACTTAAGTGGATCATTCCAATCATGCTTCAAATCAACTGCTCACTGCGTTTTACTCAACTGATCTTTGCGTCTCTCCAACCAGAGGCTACTCCGTTTTAGACAGGATCATCACCAACCATCCTGAAATATTCTTCCCTGAGTTGTGTGCACCAGTCTCCACCAGCGGCCACTGTCTGTTTCTTTTGAGGCCTAAGATATACTCCCGGCCTACTTCTAGTCTTTCAGGTAAACCAACTAAATCAAAATCTATCTCCGAAATTGTTCACCTGACAATATTCCTCTATAAAAGTCCCTTTTCCATGCATCTTCCTGATTTTATCCCAACCATCACTAAGTAGCAATATCAAAGCTTCCAGTAGAGACAATCAACTCAATATTCGGCAGGTGCTGCCCCTTGGAAACTCTGCTCCCCTATAATGGTCGAGCCATCTCCCTTATGTTCAAGTCCCCAAGAAGACAGAAGGGATATTTCTACTAACCCCGGGCTAATTCGAAAGTAAGGTATATTTCTCTTTTATTAAAGAAATAAATAAAATGCACTGACGCGCTGTATGCTGGTCAATTTTCATGTAGCCACAACAGCAGCCGCTTGCGGCAAGGCGTTCAGCTTCTGTGTGGAAAGAAAACGAAACAAATGAAATTTGCTGCGGACGTTGAAAGTATCAACATTAAATTCATCCACCCATTAAACGACTCTCCAATTGTATTCATTCCAGATGGTATGCAAATAACCCCGTTCTCTACGGAAGTATTTGAGCTTCTTCGTACTTCCAAAATAACCTCAGGTGTTGATCCTGGTGGTCTATCGTCATCGCCTCTAAGACATGGTGCTGTTGCTCTGACGGATGTATCTGCTTCTCTCTTAAGCAAACCCTTATGCCCGTTTTCTATTCTGAACTGTTGGAGACCAGCCATTATGGTTCCTATACCCAAACCTTGTATTTCTGGTGTCACAGCTAAAAGCTTTCGTCTCATTACTCTAACTTCATCTGGTCTCTAGCTTACATACCGTGCCATTCCTAAACGTTTGAATTCCCCTAAAAACCATCCCAATGACCCCTTGCAGGGGTTTTATAAACCGAACAGGTTCACTGTGGATGCCAACGCTTCCTCAGCCCGCCAAATCACCGAATCCTCGGATCGATCCGGTTTAGCTTTAAATTTGTCCAAATGCTTTGAATGCACATCTACCCCTTCTCGATTGGCTTATCCCTGTGATCCATCTGTCATTTCCACAGAACCAATGGCTGGAGCGGGTTCTGCCAAATACTGAGGAATCATTATCGATGCAAGTTTGAAGTGGTCATCTCATATTTCAAACTGCATGAAGAAACTACGCCGGCTATCATACCAAATCCGAAAGTTTAGGCATTTTAATAGTAAACAGAGTACTATTTCCTTGTTGTTTACCCATGCATTTTTCTTGCTTTACACTTTTATCCCCCTGTTATTTTTCCTAGTCTGTTGAAAAAAATTAAAATTCTTTGTCAAGGTGCCTTTCGTACTCTTAACTGGACTATCTGCTAAGTTGTACGAACTACACCTGGCCCCGTGTGAAAATTTCGTTTACAAAATCCTTGAAGACAGCACTCACCCTTCATTTAATGATCCATCCAAGTGTAACCCGCTCGCTTTTAATTATCCCTCCTTTATATCCATACCCTCTAACACCGACATATACAAAACTCCACTGTTTTTCATCTGACCCGAATTCTCACTAATCGGGCAGTTTTGATATGTTGTCGTTCCTTTTTATCCCCTTGATCTGACGAGTTGCAATTGCAAATCTTTATTGACTGAAATGCGGACCCGTCTACGCAAACGTCTGATTGAATATAAATATAAATATATAATACCAGCTTCGGGTAACACCGCGAAGATATCAGTGTTCGAACATCAGTAGTCGCATATCATTCACTTGCACCAGTCACTTTTCTGAGCCGATCAAAATAACTGACATAGTTTCTGTAGAGTATAAGCGACCTTTGGTTGACAAACGGATTTACCGTAAACACCTGACTCAGAGATGGGACAAATATTCCCAACAGGAAGATTGATGTATGGTTACACCCACTTCCATACCATGTAGAGATCTTACGTTCTTGAAAACAAAATAGTAATTTTACTACAAAGGTTTACGGATCTCATAGAATTACAAGCAATAGCAGTTTCATACCAGAACAAGTCAGTTTTTGCAACCATCAGCTCCACACTTCTGATCTCCGTTTTCGGTTGGCGCTTCACAGGATCGTCTAGTTAGGAGCAAAACCAACAGAAATACAAAGAGCAGGAAAACAGAAAAAAAGTTGCTAATGGGAATTATATGGAAGAATAAAGAGTGTGCGCGCAAATAAGCTACTGAGCGCGACGCCTAGCCTTACCATTATTTTTGGACGGATCTCCTAAACTCCAACCTGCAAATCTAACACATCCAACACCGCCAAGTCTTTTAATTAAAGGTTTCCTACTTGTTTAAAATATCATGGACCAACCTCGAACTAAAACAAACTATGCATATAATCAGCAAGACCAATGCAAAACTGAATCTTACACTGTAAAATGCATACAAAGGTTACGAAAGCTACTGCTCATTGCAGCATGTGAATGAACTTACCGGTGAGAAGAAGCCTCTCCTCCGGTTTCCCACAAGATACATTGACAACCGTGTCAAATAGGTAGGCTCTTCCTTGGCTGCCTTGGAAAGACTTGGAAATCAGATCTTGATGCCGAGCCAGATGTGCGCGGCAATGTACGCAGCTATAGGTTCGATCATCTTCGCTACTGTTACTGCAGCTGCTGTTACTGCTGGCACTTCGGCTTGAACTGCCTCCTTGAGCACCTAGGTAAACTTGAAATGTCTTCACCATACCCGAGTTTGAAATCAGTGGTCAAATCTGAAATTTACATTAGATAAAAAACGGTCGCTGGAAACTGTTTTTGTGGGATGAATACTACCGGATAAAGCTAAGTGTCACTGATGTGTTCCATGACTCCTTAGGAGACTTACATTGAAGTAACAGACACGTTCGCTTGTTCATTACAGTGATCTCATATTAAACTGCTCACTTGAAAAATTTTGGATTGCCTATGGCTATTCATGTTTCCGGTTTACAAAAGGATAAGCATTACGGAGCATAACGATGGAACAAAAAATAACCTGAGCATGATGCCAGTTCATCAAGAACACTGCCTTCGCACACATCTAATTTTACAAGTGGTCATGCATAGGTGTAGTGGAAGAGATACATCGATTACCACAAAGGGTACCACAGCATTACTATCGGAGCAATATAGAAGTATAGTCTATTATCAGGAGTGATTTACGGTCTTCTAGTCACTCTTTATTATTGAATATTGGTCCCTTTACTGAATATGACATATGCTGCAGCAACATAACTTTATTTCAAAATCTATGAATTTCATGCTTAATACTTCCAAGTTCCTTGTATATCGAGGCAAAAAGCAAAATACGACTGGTTTATATCTCTACGTCTCAAACTAACTTAAATTAGGCTATTCAACCCAAGGTTGACAACCCAATGTTTATCTGGATCAACAATTGTATAAAACGCTGAAGAAAACATAAGTTAAGCGGACAAAGCCGATGTGAACTGACCATATTTGAAATTCCTGGTTATATCTACGGGCGTAACTCTGACAAAACTGTCACGCATTGGACGATAATGATATAAGGCTGGTGCATTAGTGCGATATAAAATATTTTATGTCGCATTTGGTTTTACATAAAATCAAATAAAAATGATATCAAAAATTTTAAACAATCAAGGCCGATGAGCAGGTGACAACAGCCTACATATAAATCAATGCCACGACTACTAATTAATGATGACTGCTCCTATATTACATAATGGTGAAGAAGCCAACGTAAGCATTACGCCAATTGGCGTGACTTAAGACGTATAGTTTTGTCCGTATTTTGCCGTCGCAGTCTGTTCACCCGTTTGTAGTTTTGTGAGCATACTACCAAACGTAACTAGAGACAGAAACACTACTATGTAGTAGGTATAACGAGCAACCAGAGCCTAAGAAATGGAATGGAGATTTCCATCCCACCTGATATGATCCGAATCATATAAGATCCCAACACGCCATGAAATGTTTCCCTAACAAACGAATTGTATCGATAGAAGCAAATTACAGCTATACAGGATCCCGTGACGATAAGGAATTAAAACAAGCTAAAACACGCCGGAGAAATAGCTGTGCACCATAGTGCACATATAATGATATACTATTGTGTGTATACCATTATCTTGATAAACTTAGCTAAATCAATGCCAGAAGAAAAGCGAAGCTAGTGCAACACCAATGAACACACGATTCGGAGTTGAAACAAAATTTCCGTAGACACAGCAGAAATGGTTTTCGAGGTTTAGCGCGATAGCAACGAACTCGAATTTTTCTGGAATACTTCATGAATACTGAAAGAGGAGCCACGGCCGAAAATCGATGGAAAATGGGATGATTAAAAAAAATTATTCACATAAAACAAGTTATAAGGTAGTGACACTCCAGAGGTGAAAACACTCTTGATCACAAGAAAAGTGAACGTGTTTTGTAAATGCAGGTGCAAACTTTCATTATCAGAAACAGTAATTAAGACCAGGGATGACAATCAAGTCTGTACTCGAAGCTATTGAATCAAAAAAACACCATCAACTAACCATCAAACGTCCAGGCTTGCAATCCGCAGCTAGCAGACTCCACAGTCAGCTGATCGTCGGGACCTTTAACTCGGGCGCCCGCAAATATAACCTTATGAATGATGCAGTAAAACACGCTTCAGTTCAGTTCAGTACAGTCTGCATAGGACAGGTAATGGCCACGGCCAATCGGGCGTCCAGAATTCCTTCGATGGTATGCACACTAGTTATGCACCCACCACTGCCGGGTGTATTTCGTCGAATCCCCGCTAAAAATGAGAGGGAAACGGAAAACCTCATCGCACATCAACTGTGAGAGACATTATGCATCGTGAGCGTTCACTGAGACAGTATGCAATGAGGGAAAAAGTCTGCTAAAACATACTCCAGAAGGACCACAGTGCTACCCGTCATGGATTCGTCCATTGGTGACTGGGAGTCCAGATTTCCAGCCAAACCAACCCCGAATGGTCCGGTTGACCTGTGACTTAGTATGTCCTTCATTTGTTCTTCCTTCTGACAAGATTTGTGGATTCGGAAAATTCTCTTTTCTAGACTTGAAGTCTTGAAGTACTACACGGGTTCAAGGCTTTGAGCTCAACTGTCCCGGCTCTCGAGGAAAGCTTTGATCTCCTGTCGGATTCAGTGAGCTGAAATGAGAGTAAATGGAAGCGGGGGCAGGGCAGGGGCGACAACATTGACACAATATTCATAACGTCATTCACTATCTCAACACGAACAGTGTCTTAAGCTGAATGGTGATGCGAAATTCACGAACATACGGTCGAATGGAAATGCAATAAATGACATCTATTTCAATCTTTTGGACACGGAATTACTGGGAGAGACCCAAGTAGAGGTCTAACCCCTTCTTAAAGATAGTTTGTTTCTGCGAGATAACAAATCTTCCGGAACAGCATTCCACAGAGTAATAATCCTGCAGCTAAAAGGGTTAATTCTTAGGGAATTGCGTGATCTCGGCTTAACAACCTTCCTGCTGTGACCAAGGAGAGAAGGAACTGGACAGACAAAGAAGAAGCAATCGTTTTGACCCGATTGAAAAAGGTGAAACATCAAAAACGGATCACCTCTTCCACGTCCTAAGTCGGGGGGATAGAGATTGAGGAGTGGGGGGCTGACGGGATAATGTAGATGGGACAGTCCCCATACTACTTTAGTGGAGGCCCCTTGAACCCTCCCTAGGATCTCACGATCTCGGACAAGACCAGAGTGTACTATCTGATTACCGTACTTTAGTAGAGGTCGGATATACGTGCCGAAAATTATGGGGAAATCATCCCTGGAGAAACGCGGGAAGGACCTTCGAATCATATTTAGGACCCGAAAAGTAGACTTGCTCGCGAGTTGATGATGATGAGAGGAAGACAAATTACGATCTAACCAGAAACCGAGCACCCTGAGTTGGTCAACCCTAGGCCGTGTGGTCGCTCCGTAAATGTAGAACATGGTATCAGTCTCACTGCCATAACAGTAGTCACACTGATGATGCATGATCTGCCGGGAGTAAACCCTTGTTGGGAAGGGTGGGGAATCTTATTTCTATGCTAATGGGAAAGAACCGCACTCTTAATAATTCGCTCGAAAACTTTGCTGGTGATGCTAGTTAGACTTATGGGTCTGTAACTAGAGGCAAGGTGTCTATTACTCTTCTTATAGATGAGTGCGACGACTGCTTTTTTCGGCTGCTGGGGAAAACTCCAGCGTCAACACATCGCTGAAAGGAGATGCATAAGGAGCAGGAATGTTGATATGGTTAGGTGTAGTGAGCAAAGATATCGGGTGCACGGCGGGGTGGGACGATGTCGGTATGGAGCTGAAAACTGTACTAAAGTAGGGGCTGAAAGCCTTGGCTACTCAGCCAGGGAAGTGTGCGGAAATCCTCCCCAGCCTGGACTGTTAGAATGTTGCACTACACCGAATGCCAACCGTTGTGCTTCGTGGATATATATTGTTTTGTGATATCTGGGGCATCTCAGCGGATTTATAAAGAATACGAGTTCAACTACCTCTGAGGATCAATGTGCATGTTTGTCACGCAAGGAAAATATTGACCCACGGGTCAAAGCCCTGATGTGTGACTATTGTGAGGGGTGGATTCGCCTAAAGTGTACAAAAATATATAAGGCTAAATATGAGTGGCAGAGTTCTTGCAGCCCCACACTCTCGCAGATTCTGTGCGCAGGTTGTACCACCGTAAATAAAAGAAAAAGAGAAGAATCTGATGTAGCGGCGAACCAGGCACCCGCGGCATCTTGGGCGATGAGCCCCAGATCCCACTTCGAAGTCGCTTCAGGCGCTACAAACAGCTCATCGAGGGCAGTGAAGAAGCATCGTTGAAAGGAATCCGTGGCTACCGACAAAGCCGAAGTAGCTGTAAGTTCGGAAGACAGTACTTCTGTTCCGAAGGTATTGAGTGCAGCTGGCAGAGATACAGGCCCCGGTCCAGGGCAGACGGAAACCATGGGCCAGTGGAAAACAGTAAAGCCACGTCAACGGACGGTGCCGCCATCAAGAACCCAATGCTTCCTAGTTGTGCATCTGCCTCCATCAACCGAGTTGGCGTCACGGACCACGAGGTGTCTCTTCTAAGGGACATGGTTGCCAAGATATTCTCCACAAATGAGGAAAACCTGGCAAATAATACGAAGGTCAAAGCCGATTTTCACTTAGGGAAAACAGATGGGAGCGGTAACCCTCGTCCGCTTAAGGTGGTCATGGGATCCGATGGGGAATGCCGCTGAGTGCTACAGCGGTCCTACAAGCTAGAAGGAGAGGAACAGCGGCTTTTCCGAGATCTTGACCTCGGGGAAAGAGGGAGGCATCGGTTGGCGTTGAGAGGGCTCCGCGAAGGCCAGGCAAATGGAGAAACAGGTTATTTTACCCGGGATTTTCGTGTTCAAAGGAGGCGTCTTCAACTGAGATGGGAGCCGTTCACTCTCAACAGCCCCACCAACCAGGCAGCCCCAGCTGTGGAGATGCTATGAAGGTCCGCACGGAGAGGGAAGACAGAAGAAAACAGGCACTGATCATGTCGTCCAATGTCAGGAGTCTGTTGAACTAGCGAGATGAGCTCGAGGCATGGGTGTTTCGCCAGTCGTCAACATTGGTCGCCTTGATGAAGACTTGAATTGCTAGTGAGGTGCAGGATTTGGAAGTGGCTATCTCAGGATACACTCTCTACCGTGCTGATAGGATCCAAGCTCGAGGAGGAGGTGTGGCGATTTACATCCGACCCGACTTCCCCTCGCTACAGTTGGATTGCCTGATAGACCCAGGCTTTAAGGAATCTCTTTGGTGTCGCGTGAAGTTGGCACCCCGTGGACTTGAGTCTGTCGGAGTCATTTATCAGTCCCCAGAAGCAGGTGCTCGGGAAATAATGACTGGCGTACGACCTTGGGCTGGCTATGGTCACTGTCTAATTTTGGGTTACTTAAACTAGCTGAAGGCGGACTGGGAGAACCTACTGCGCAATGCAGGAACGGACTTATTCTCCCTCGGGCTCCTTTCAACGGTGCTGAGCTCTCCCTGTACCAACACGTAAGAAGGCCTACCCGAACCCAAGATCACCATGCGTCTGTCCTAGATCTGGTGATATCTCCAAGGCGTTCCGATGTTTATCAGATTGAGTACCTACCTCTACCAGGGCGCAGTAACTATGCACTTTTGGCCATGAGCTGAAAGAGGGGAGCGACGTTTGCTCCCAGACCACAGGGCGGACTCAACTTCTGCAAATGCCGTTCCAACGAATCAGGGAGGCTGCACCCTGGGTGAGGTGATATCTGCCAGGACCGTACAACCTAGACAAGGCTTGAGGGGTAGTTTTGGATGAAATCCCTCGATTACGCCAAACTATAGCTTTACCATCCGGGGAGCGACCGCTTGCAAAACGCCCACCTTGGTTTGACTCTCAACTTAGGCGTATTTTGAAGCATCGGAATCGAGCATGGGAACAATGTCACTCCACCGGAGAGGGATGTGAACGATACTGCACCACCCGAAATCAGCGTACCCAACTGGAGCAATAAAAGCCACTTATCTTTGAGGCGATATTAGCAATGGACTCGGTTCGAGCACCCAAAAGCCTGTGGGCATACCTGCGACAGAGGACGTGAACCACAACTGAAATCCCTGCCTACAGGACAGACGCCCGCTGAGGATTAAGAGGAACTTAAGGCAGGGTGTAAAGGAGTTCAGGAAACCCCGTTCCATGCATTAGCATCCGTGTTACAAACGACATTTATCATTCGTATGAAATATCTTTGCCGGAATTCCGATTATTCGTTTTACTTCTCTAAATCTTTGTCACAAACCGGACTCCTACCGTCGCCTCGAACGACAGTTGCTCAGCTTGAACTTCGTTGTGACTGTATTCGGTAATCCCATCTCATGTATCTAACCTTTTGCTGTGACCCAGCAGCGGTTGTTGACTTGCTGTCCAATTTGGAGCGAAAGAGCCCAGAAGAAAAACTGTTGAGGTTTGATTATTGTAAAATTAATTAATTTGCTGTATGTAGCACCGTAGCCTTTTGGAATCGACTTCGTTTTGAATTGTGTCGAAATTGGTTGCTATGCGTCGCTCGAACTTTCCGGTGGACTTTGCACAGGGATACTGGCGAGACACTATTTTTCAGTCTATGCTCCTGAGCAGAGGCACAATCGTCCCTTGCACATTGCAATGGATGCCCCTCAAGTGTCGTGCCAAGAAATCACCGAGGAAAACATGGCTACAACCAAGCGTACCATCAAGGTCAACCGATCTCCGGGGCCCGATGGTGTTCATCCTTTAGTTGTAAAGGAGCTGGCCGATGTGTTAACACAGCCGGCCGCACTACTTTTTAACGCGTCTTTAGCAGCGGAAAAGCTCCCCAAAAATCGAAGAAAGCGGTCGTCGCGCCACTATACTATGGTGGGGCGAAGACCGGGGATGTTAACTAGCAGCCTGTCAGTCTAACACTGGTGGTTGGAAAGGTCATGGAGCACCTGCTGGCAAAGGGAATCCGGGAACATACTGGGTATACGACCTACTATGCCGACAACAACACGGTTTTTGGAAAAGAAGTGAAGCCTAACAAGCTTGGTAATCGCACGAGAAAGCTAGACTATGGCCAAGGCCAAAGGACACCCTACGGAAGTATTCTTCGTGGATTTTAGCAAAGCTTTTTGAAATGTCCAGCATGACCGTCTATCAGGTGAACTCAAGGCTCTTGGTGTTGCAGATCCCTTGATTCTGTGGATAGAGAGCTTTCTAAAAGATAGAAACTTTGCAGTACGGGTAGCACGGTTGATGTCAACTTGCCAAGTGGCTACTGGTGGTGTGGCATAAGGATCGGTTCTGGGCCCGCTCCCCTTCTTGTCCTATATCAATGACCTACAGCCGGTTTTTCAATCGCCTTCTCGTCTACGCAGAAAACCTTAAGGTCTAGCGTACCATTACATCAGATGCAGACTAGCTCATTATTCTGGAGGACATTTAAGCCCTTGATAAATGGTCAGATCTGTGGTCTCTGCCAGTCAACACTGACAGGTGTGCGCATATGCGAGTAGGGGCACCGTCCAGCAGCGGGACGTACTGTGTACACGGGCTACCCTTCGGAGTTCTGTCTGCGAAAAAGACCTGGGGGTGTGGTGGCCCCGTCAATTAAAACGAAGCACAACACTGATATAGTTTGTTCGTCAGCTTGAGGTATCCTCGGGCCGAATACTCGATCATTCGACCATCTCTCACTCATAGCTTTCAAGCTACGGTACGCAACCCATGTGCCTCTCAGGTTGGAATGCAGGGGGCCAGTGGTTTTCCCCTGTGCGTTGGCAGAAGTGGCCAAGATAGAAAGAGTACAGAGGGACACAACCCGCCTTATCGGATGGCTACTCAGGGTCAGCTGCAAAGAGCGGCTTTGAATCACAGGCTGTTTCCAGTGGCCCATCGAAGAGTCCGAGGAGACCACTTCTTCACCAGCCGTACCATCGGAGGTGACTTCAGCCCAGAACTACGTGCACAGCCCCCTCTTCGTGGACATGACCGTACGAGGGGACACCGGCTAACCCTAAAGAAACCGCAGTCTGTGGGCCTCCAACTGGTTCACCGTCTATCTCGGAGGGTGGCCGATCTATGGAACTCGCTGCTAGCCGAATTGGTGGAGGAGCCTAACGAAACATTGTTCAAGCGACTTCTGGATGTATTTCTGGAGAGATGTTGGGAGACACACGAGTCCACATCATCGGGCTGTGGTTGGGAGGCTTACACGGGAGAGATAACCTCTGCCTCTATTATGAAGAATAAAGCCACTGTCACATAGCTGTATTGTCGAGACTGTGCTCTTTATCTTACTGACCTTCGAAAAAGTACAGCATGCGTCAACCTGGACATTTGTTTATATTCAGCTCATGTGCCGCGGCATATTTTTGATTTGAACTCGGACTGCCGTGACGGCGGTACCTGACAGTAACCTTTTTTGAACTCTGGTCCTCGTTGCTAAACGTTGTGGCCGTACAGTTGAGGTATGTATATTTTTATATGCGTATAATTTTTTAACTCTGTACCGTAAAACCAGCGAATCAACCTTGTTCTGACTTTGGGATTTGTTAATAGTGCAACGCGTTACTCATGATCGGAATAACCGTTACAGTGGTTAAGGATCCGGCATGATCTCTGGGAGATAGTGGAGTCGGAATTGTGCCCCTTAGGCGGCGCACGTACTGAAAAAATGCCTTATTTGTCCTTGCTCGAGCAAGTGTAGATCGTTGGCCCACATCTTGATAGGACCTAATCTTTTCTCTGTATTCGTTACGGGTAATCCTGAAGTCTTCCACATCACGGGCTAGACCTGTAGCTTTGTATCTGGTAAACAGGAGTGCGCTCCCCTCTAGAATTCGTCTAATGATGCAAAGGAAAGGCCGCTTAGCTGTCTGTGGAAGACGACTTCTGGGGACAAAAGGCCGATCAGCTAAGATAAACTTTCTTGGATCCTATGGAATCTCATCAGCAGAATTATCTCGATTAGCCGAGTTTATCTGGAAGAAGACAAATGCATGGCTTGGTCAAAATTGGTCATTTAGAAGGGTCACAAAATTTTGATTTCTGAAGGGAGATGAGGCCACTTCACTTTGTGATCGAACCCAATGAGAATGTGATCACTTTTGCCAAGAGGTGGCAAGTGAGGCACCACACCTACTTGGAATCTTTCATTGGTGATGACCAGGTCTGGTGGGGACGGGGCAGGTCCTGTGTGGTATATTCTATGTTCTGTACCCCTGGGCTCTTTAGTAAGAGATCTGAGATGGGTTCGCCAAAGGTAATTAGGGGAATCGGAGCTTTGCCAGTCGGCACTGGGTGAGTTTAGGTCACCAGTGATAAGAATTTTAAGGATGTCCAGTCGGTAAAAGAGGCAGGAGCAGGAGTTCAAAAGTCCGCTCTGGCAAGGGATAAGCAGGTTGTTAGCCAGTAGATAGTTAACGGTATATATTTTATGTATAAACGTGATAGCATATGTAGTTGAGCTCTTTATGTCAACTCACTTGCTTGCTTGCGGCTTACTCGCCGGCTACGGCCGCGTTTCGTGTTTATGCTCGTACCAATAAATGCAATACCATCACTACTTGTTTTGCTGCTAACTACGGACACGGCTGCACTTACGCACGATTCCTTCTGGGAGATTTAGCTGGTTTAAAAGCAGAGGGGGATGCACTAGCACCAAATCTATCGGTACCCCAATGTTTACCCTACGTACATTACCAAAGTGTTCACCCCAGTGCGTCTGCTTTGCTATGGTCAACCGTGGCAGTGCCGTGGTCCTTAGTGGATAGCAAACCTATCGCATCCCTTGTTGAGAATATTGACAGTACTTATCTGCTGAATTCCCCTGGCTGCTGCCTACGAATTTGGTCATTCTCAGCTGAAACCCCTCCCTCTGATGTTCGCAGAGGGCTCTCTGTCCCATTTCAAAGCTTTTTGTAACAAATCAAGGCTAACCGACTGTCGGAGGCCTTGTGAAGATTCCAGCTGCGATTTCTACGTTTGATGGTCTTGGCCGTTGTAGCCCTCCACCACACTGGTTTTCCCTTCTTACTCCCGCTTCTCAAGGGAGCTACCTCTTTCCAGAGGGAAATTAGGAATCCTCTTATGGCTTGCCATCGCTCCTCGATAGTAGCCTCGTTTACTATGACCCAAGTAAGCCTCACTGCCCGATTGCGAAGCTTACTTTGCTCATGTTACGGAAGTTCCTACCCACCCCTGGGGAGACCTTGGGTTACCGCATGCGCGGATTTTTCTTAAAGCAGACATGGTCACTTTGCCCAACAGTCCAAAGCAATAAATAGCAGATAAATCGTCTGCAAGATCCCTTATTGCCAGATCAAGAAGGGATGGAACACATCCAGACCTGTATCCGGCGACCTCCCCAATATGTTGGTGCGAGACACCAGCATGCAGACACTCTAAGTAGATCTCTTCCTGCAATCCCGGCATGCGGACTTCAACTTTCCAGCCAGTACGCAGGAGGGTTGAAGTCACCCAACATGCGGCTGTTGTGCACCCTTGGCCAATTCATTCAGGGTCGGAAGTAAGCGAAAATCTCAGTCGCGATTTGTAACTGATGGCCTGTGGACACAGATATCATCCCCTCTGTCTGAAGGGAGGATGGCAACTGCGCACAGCTGAACATTACTAGTGAACATCTTGGTCTCGGACCCAAGATGGCCTTTACCTGACCCAATGAGGTTGGCTACCCCTCAGTCAAGGCAGTCGTGTTCTCTCTTCTGCCTACAGATTGCGAAATCGTTGTCAATTAATCCTGTCATATGGTTTTCTCTGGAAAGCCACGTTTCTGTAACGGCAGTTATTGACGTGTTGTGCTGTCCAGCGGCTTTGAAAAGTTCAGGCTCTTTTTATGCTACAAGCAACATCACTCACTTATTTACACGATTGACTTGTTTTACGCACTGTATGTTTTTGCGGACCAAAGCTTGTTTGCTGGCGCCCAGTGCATTGCCCCGTCATGTCATTGTTCTGGATTTGCTTGACGCACGTGCTCCTTTCTCGCACGCCTCAATTTAGTTTTCGTTTTTTGAGTCCTTGTAATCGCATAAATGGGGTTTGTATCTCTTTCGTGTCAGTGTTCATCTGATAATCTATTATCATAGAATTTCACCGATAGTCGCCTTTTGATTTTGGGATTCGTTTCCATTTTGGCTACGCATTGCTCGAAGGTGTCTGACAATGCTCAAACAATCAACTTGGAAGGAGAAAGTACTCAACAGTTTAAGAAACGGATCGAAGCAATCCCAATCTGGACAAGTCGATGGGGGGTTTTCGGGTACTTTCTATTATTTAGCTAATGCTAGATCCCCTAGTCCTGTCAGTGCTAGCTCGTGTATTACCGAGGGTAATATGGATTGTAAGAACGTCGACCTATTTAAGCTAAGGATATTGGAACTAGAATAACAACTGCTGCCTGCTAGGCAACAGGTCCAGAAAGCAGAACAGAAGTGTAGGCAGAACAAGCGTGAACAGAAGACCAGCGACTATGGCCTATCTGACAGATCAGGACAAATTAAGGTAGGGAACTCTGCACCTGTGGCCAAACATAAAACATCAACTCCACCAATGATCGATCTGCCAAAAGTAGAACTGACATTTTTCGACGGCCAATCTGAAAGTTACTGCATGTTCATCAGGCAGTTCGAAACTTTCGTCGAAAACAAATTAACCGATCCTGGGCAAAGGCTCCTCTTCCTGACTCATTACTGTTGGGGCCGGGTAAGAGAAGTTATCAATGGGTGCTCCACGCTCGATCCGAAACAGGGTTACACACGACCACGGAATATCTCGGGGGACCTGTTCGGCAGCCGTTTAAAGTATCCCGTAACCTAATAGAGAGCTTGATAGTAGAGGCCAAAAGAACCAAGGGCAACGTCTATACGATGGCCGACCTGGTGATCAGAAAGCAGAACTGTTCAATAGCCCTCGACCTTTTAGGATACAGGGCTAACCTCGATGCAATGCACGCCTCGGGGGCATAGTTCATCACCTCTCTCCCGAACTACGTGGTTGGTGGTCGGAAGAGGCGGAAAGCATAAGCCGAGGCGACCGTGAGGCTAATTTCGAGGACCTGACCGAATACTTGGACAGGCAAACCAAGATAGCCGACAGTAGATTTGGCCGACTCATCCGGGACAGTAACCGAGTAAACAAATTTAGTACTATCCAGGCTCAGACCACTTCACGGGAACATCCGAAATACCAGCCTTGGACCAATGCACGCACTATTTCACGCGAGGCTCTGGACCATCCAAGTAGCAGGTCCTGTGACGCTAGCCATGGGCTACTAGAATGCCCCAAGTTCATCAGTGTTACGACAGACGAACGTTGGGGAATGGCGCAAACAATAGGAGCTTGCTTTATATGCCTCAACACCACGCACCGGGCGGCAGCTTGTAGAACAAGGAACAGATGTGGTCACGAGGGCTGCACAGGCAGACACCATCGATTGTTGCACCAGGCGAGAGAAACTATACCCGAGGCGAGCACCAAGCCCGGTGTGATTTGTTAAACGTCGCGGTCTGCCAGTAAACCAGTACGTTTAGAAGTAGTTGCCATGGGAGTTATGACCCCAACTGGGGTGGTCAAAGCGTTGGCTTTCGTCGACGGTGGATCTGACACTACCCTAGTGAAAGAGCGGTTTGCTGACAAACACCGGCCCGCTAAAAGTACGACGTCGTTAGCAGTGAGCACGGTGGGAGGAACACAAGTAATGGCTGCCGGTCGGTTGAGGTTACAGCTAGTCTTCTTGGGCACTAAAGGGCAAATCGCATCAACGGAGACGTTTACCTTAGCTGATCTTCCAATGCGAGCACTAAGGTCAATGAAAGTGATTTTGTCTGGGTGACCCCACCTGCAGGATGCAATCTTTGTAAACCGGGAAGACGACGAGGGGGACCTCCTAACCGGCTGCGACGTGCCAGAGGCACACTGGGTGCTTGAGCAAGGAGTGAGCAACCTCCAGGCACCTTACGCCGTACGCATAGCCCTGGGACGGATATTATATGGTCCAGTAGGGGGACATGGTTCCGTGAATTACGTATCGGCCAAAACGTACCGCATAGAGTGTCATTTGCAGCGGTTGTAAGAAAGGAGCTTCACGACATCGGGGAAGAAAGGCCATCTTTGTCTCTAGAGGACCACTTCGCTTTGCAAACTGTGCGGCAAGGAACTAGGGCCTTAAAAACAGGTCGAGGTTTCCCTCCCATGGCGCACACCAGCTGACCCTTGGGTTGAGAACATAAACTATGCTCTGAAAAGACTACTGAGACCGGAAGAAAGCTTCGTTAGAGACCAGGATTTTTGGGAACTATATGCAGAATTAATGAAGCGGAACAAAGCTATAGGCTACGTTGAAAGGGCTCCTGCTACCACCGACTACCGGAAGGAGATCTGGTACCTACCTCACCACCTGGTTATCAACCCCAAGAAACCGGAAAAACTGCGAGTGGTGTTCGGCTGTGCAGCCAAGTTCCAGGGCTTGTCTTTAAATGATGGCCTAATAAAAGGGCCTGACTGGACCACGCCACTGACCGAAGTTTCGTGCCGCTTCAGAGTAGGTAGAGTGGCCTTGTCGGCCGACATCAGGGAAATGTTTCGCCAGATGAAAATGCCGGTAGAATAACGAGATACGTTGCTTTTCCTGTGGTGGGAGGGGAACAACCGGGACAACGCAGTGATAAAATACAGGATGACCGTCCACCCCTTCGGAGCCACGTCATCACCTCTTTGTGCGAACTACGCCCTTAGAGAACCAGCGAACAAACATGGACCGTTGGTCCACCCGTCGGTAGTAGATAGCGTCAGCAGAAACGTCTGCGTGGACGACTATCTTGGGTCATTCGATGATGTGGACTCAGCTCTGGCGCAGTTCAGAGGCCTTACGGGATTGCTAGAGGAGGGCGGCTTTCAGCTAGCGAAATGGATGTCGAACGCTTCAGAAAGGCTTGAAGTTATTTCGTACCACAAGAAGGCCGAAAGGGCTGGAGATTTGGACGGCTCTCCACTCCTTACCGAAAGCACTTTAGGAATACAATGGGACGCGGAAAAGGAAGACTTTGTTTTCGAGCTAAACTTTCCCGAGCTGCTAGCACCCCTTCGTGGCATACTTTCTGTCGTCTCTAGCTTGTTCGATCCGCCCGGTTTTTCTCTCCACGGCCTTTGAGCGGAAAGATCCTGCTGCAGCGGCTGTGCTTTAGGAAAGTAGATTAGGACCAGCTACTGAACTGAGAAGACCGGCTGGGCCGGGAAGAATTTCTGAACACCTGAAAGAACCTAGGGGACATAAGGATTCCACGATGTTTGCCCCTGGTCATGCAACACGGACAGGAGAACTGCACGCCTTTTCTGACGCATCCGAAGTCGTTTACGGAGCCGTGGCATACGGAAGATGGTGAACGGGTGTGGCGGGTGTGCACGGAGGATCTTGTTCACCGAATCCCGTTTTGCCCCACTGAAGACGGTTTCTGATCCCGCGCCCTGAACTCAGAGCAGCCGTTTTAGCGGTCAGGGCGGTGCAAGCGGTAAAGAGATGTTTTGAATTCTATATCTGGTCAGCTAGTTGCTTGATGGCCTCGACGATAGTACTGTGCTACATTACCAGCGTCAGGAGTCGTTTTGGTGCTTTCATGACTAACCGGCTCACGATAATCCACGACGAATCGGCCATGAGCCAGTAGATGCATGTCGGGTCTTGCGATAACCCAGCCGATCTGTACTCTCGAGTTGCGTCAAACTTCCGGCAACTGGACACTTGGACTGGAGGACCGAAATTCCCTCAAATGTCTAGACAGGACTGGCCCGTGTGCGAACTAAACCCCCTTTGGAATTGGAACTGGAGATCAAAGGCGTGGCCCTGGCGACCACGGTTGTCGAAGAGGCATTCATTTTGTAACGATAGTTCGGATTTTATTCCTGGATGAAGACACTTTGAGCACTGATTTGGTTGGCTAGCTTCAAGATACATTTGCTGGTCATGAAAGGGGTCCGCCCCTCCGGCCGGATACTAGTGGGTCCGATAAGCCCCGATGAACTGCTAGCCACAGAACACGATATACCCAAGACGATACTACTGGATACTTTCACCCGAGAACTAGGGAGGGCGGAAGAAGTGGGACCAATCGACAAAGGAATATCATCTCCGAGAGGCGACTTGAAGCACCTACACCCCAGACTCATCAATGGACTACTACGGGCAGAATGCAGGCTGACCAACTCTCACCTGAGCTTTGGCACGAAATATCTCATATTGCTGCCGGCTCAACAACCTTTGATAGAGCTAATGATCCCACACGTCCACGCCTTGGAGGGGCATGCCAGGGAAAGTCACATGACGAGCATCATCCGGAGGCGCTTTTGGTTGCTGAGAGGAAGAGCGACTGTGAAACGCGAAATTCGGCCTTGTGTACATTGTAAGAGAGGCAATATCACGGCGGGCAAACGACACACCGCTACGCTGCCAGATTGCAGAGTGACTCCAGGCTGGTGGCCGTTCAGCGACACCGGGTTGGACTGTTTCGGGCCATGGTGGATTGCATGCGGCGGGAGGCTGGAAAAACTATACGGGTGTATCATGACATGCACGAAGTCACGCGCAGTGCACTAAGAAGTCGCGCATTCAAAGCCAATTGACTATTTCCTGCGGGCCTTGCAGAGCTTTATCAAACAAAGAGGCATACCTGCAGAGACACACTCCGACAATTTGTAGAACTTCGTGGGCGCTCACCGGGAACTGCAGCGCTGGCGCAAAATCAAGAACAGGGACGAACTGCAGAATCAATCCGCTGCCTACGGTATACGATGGCACTTCAACCTCCCGCGGGCCAGTCATCGCGGCTGCGTATAGGAATGCATGATCCGGTCTACCAGGCGAATATTGCAGTCGACCATTGCACAAAAGCCTCCCGAAGACGAGAAGCCGAGAGCCGTCATGACTAAGGTCCACAGAATTCTGACCAGCCGCCCACTGGTTCTAGTAACCAACGGCGATTCCACCCATCTGGCGCTTACCTCGAAAGACTTACTGATGTTAAGATCGAACTAGGGTTTCCACGGACGGATAAACCTTCGTGGGAGCTACCTTAATGGGTGGAAGCAGGCCAACTGTCTTGCCAAGGTTTTCTGGAGGCAGCGGCTCCGGGATTACCTACGGGCTCTGTAAGCTCGACAGAAGTGGCTGATCAAAACAAGACCACACAAGGTTGGGGATATAGTGATGATCGCAGATGAAAACGCGCATTTCAGCTCCTGGCCTTTGGGAGTGGTTGTGGAAACCATCGAAACCTCTGACGAAATGATGAGGACTGTGAGGGTTAGGACCGCCCTCGGAACGCTGATCCGCGAGGCTCGCAGTATCAGCCTCCTGGAGAGTGAATACGGAGAGGCCGACAACAGGTCAACCCAGTAGACTATTCCTCATTCGTCTTCGAGGTGGTTTGGGGAGCCCCAAGTAAGGGGGCACTTACGACATACTGACGTACTGAACTATCGTAAACCCTGACACATACAAACTTACACTTTTAATTCATGATCTCTGCCAAACAAATTGCAGCGCTCACCGTTTTTCGTTGACGTTACAAAAGGCATTTCCCACATGTGGTATAGTTGTGATTCAACCATACTCCCGGACACACTGTGAGCACACCTACATAATACACGTTTATACTTCATGACCTCCATCAAAACACACCACTGGGCTGATTGTTCCTCGTTTGTCCCTGATGTCGCGGAAGATCTTCCGTAAGTGATGATAGCTACTATTCGCCCATGCACCAGAGTGCTCACCTCATGACACCCACTCCCACCCACACATACAAAATACACGCGGCCGAAGCCCAACGGCTATCCCGAGGGCAGCACCTCTGTTTCTCCTTCAAGCCAGGCACCGATCAGCCGTCTTCATGGACGACGCAGAGTAGCCTCGCGTCAGTGTGGCCACCGGATTAAGTACGAGCTTGAGTAGAGCGCTGTCGACAAGGTATTAGGTGCGCGCACTGAGAGCAGGGTTGAGGTAGGTAGGTAGAATCAGTACCCTTACTCCAAACCTTTGAATCTGCTAAGACTCGAAAGGATTTTGGTGGGCGGTGTAACTACCGGTCGTGAAAAGTTCCCCAAAAAACACCGCAGTTCCGTGTTTTCTTAGCATCAATCACTTATTTACACCGTTGACTTGTTTTGTGCACCGTAAGATCTTAGGAACCAAAGCTTGTCCGTTCGCGTCCAGCGCGCTGCTATCATACCCATGTTATGGACTTGCTTAACGCGCGTGCTCCTTTCGCGCATGCCGTAATTTGGTTCTCGTTTTTTGAGTCCTTGTGATTGTATAAATGAGGTTTGTATCCGTTTCGTGGCATTGTTTGTTTGACAACCTACTATCATAGAATTTCACGGATAATCGCCTTTTGATTTCGGGATTTGTTGCAAATTTGGCTACACGTGACTCGAAGGCGTCTTACAGTGGTTTTGCTTTTCAGGGGTATTTGGAAAATATGCCATGCCAAATCTAATGAAATCCCAAAGGAACTGCGACACATAAGTAAAGCTGTGGCGTTTTAAATAGGATAGTTGAATGGGCACTTACCACGGTGCTTCAATCCATTCCGTAGTCATATAATTATTCTCTCTCAGCCTTGTCCGTTAAAAATGACTCCGGCATTCTGAGGCCGCTCAAGAACGCTAATTCACAGGAGATGGAATTTCCGGTTAACAACACAGCATAAGGGACAGTGAAGTGAATAAGAGCCGCAGGTTTGAAAACGTGCAGCGAAAAGATATTACTTGCACTGACGAGTGGCTTTCTTTCTTTTCAAAATAACTTGTCTTCAAGCCTACAGTGACCTGCTTATTGCCTTTGCTTCCCTCCGTTTCAACTCCCCTAGACATCGCACCCTTTCCTTCTCAGTGCAACTATCAGATCCCGACCTCATGTTCCGATTCATTTTATCTATCTACTCGGGGAGCTGAAAAAGGCACCCCTCAGTGCAAGTAATAACTCTTTCGCTGCGCGCTTTCAAGCCTGCTATTATTATCCACCTCACTGTTCTTTATGCATATTGTTAACCGGTGAATTCACCTCCTGGGATTAAGCGTTCGATAGATGCATCAAAACGATCTCAGTTTTCTATCCTCAAACGCGCCGTCATAATCACGGACTTGTGGTTTCCATTTTGTTTACGAAGGAATCCCTGAATAACTCTAGTTCTCTCCTGTTCCCTGGGGGCTCTTTTTCAAGTAGAGCAATCTCTCTGAGAGCACTGCTTTCTTCAACCCTCAATAGCTGTATGGTTGCCACTTCTCCATGGGCCTCAGTGTCGTGATCTTTCCTACAGCGTAGAAGACCACTTTTTCTGGTATTGCTGCCAAACACTTTTCCCAGTTGGAAGCCCTTGAAAGTGCTTTTCCCGTTTTGTTATCTCTTCCATCAGCCCCACCAAACTCGGATATCAGATTGTAATAGACATTTGAGCAAGGCGTAGCCAAATTTGCAACAAATCCCGAAATCAAAAGGCGATTATCCGTGAAATTCTATGATAGTAGGTTGTCAAACAAACAATGCCACGAAACGGATACAAACCTCATTTATGCAATCACAAGGACTCAAAAAACGAGAACCAAATTACGGCATGCGCGAAAGGAGCACGCGCGTTAAGCAAGTCCATAACATGGGTATGATAGCAGCGCGCTGGACGCGAACGGACAAGCTTTGGTTCCTAAGATCTTACGGTGCACAAAACAAGTCAACGGTGTAAATAAGTGATTGATGCTAAGAAAACACGGAACTGCAGTGTTTTCTGGGGAATTTTTCACGATCGGTCTTTACAACCTCACCGGGTTCCAGTGGTACTCCGAGAGCATTCTCCACCTTGATGGCGTTTTGCACTGATTGCTTGTATCTGACATGCGCAACTTCATCACTAGATAGCCGAGGCTTCAAATGCTATAGCCTTGAGAGAACAGCTACGTAATTTCCGTACCCTGCTGCCGCACCTCCGCTTCATACTTAAGAACCGCAAGTCGACCATCGACAAAAGAGTGTCCGACTCTACAGTAGCGGCGGCTTTCAGGTGTTCCCCCGAAAATTGCTACCTAACGCTTGCACATCTATGAAATGTGTAGCTTACTTCTGTCTCTGTTGTTCCGTGTGCCACCAACAATAATATAATACTAAGATAAATCCTAAATGATCGAAGAAGCGTGCGCAGGTGCGCCACAGATGGCACAGCTTTATTTGCAAAATGAAGAAATTTTTCTCTTTTTCAAAAGGACCCAAACTGTGGTGGTCCATTGATGGCCCTGTCCAGCATTGTTGAAGTGCCCTCAAACGGCTGGGACTTGCGTACAAAATACCACTCATATCCGGTGCAAAAATAAAGACAATTTAAAAAATTCAACATCAGAATGGAGGAGAAGCCGACCGAAAATGCTGCAAGGAATCGGAACCGGTGGGTCTTCGGGACTGGATACCAGTAAAAGATTTCCAGAAAAAATGTTTGACCTCTGTTAAGGAGAAGGAAAAAACGTCTTGATTTGTACATGACTCAGAAGAGGGAAAGTTGCTGAAGTACTGACCAATTTCGAGAAGGCAGAATAAAAAACTGCATAAAGGAATTACATACATGGAGCTTAAGGTAAGGCGGAAAAAATATTGAAGGTATATGGCGAAGTAATAATGGAAGCAGTGGAAATGAAAGCTGGGCCATTTTGGCTGAAATGCACGAAGAGTTTGATGGAATGTGACGATTTTTATGTCATACTGGCACGTCAGGATATGTCGATCGAAAAGGTTAGTAGTTATTGAGAAAATAGCCCGGGCCGACCATGGCCGACTCTGGTGGAGGAAGATGAAGGAGAAAGTTAAAGGTGGGTGGGTGCTTCAGCAGCTGACCAGAAGGGTATAGCTGTGGGATGGGTGCTGCAGTATTGATAAACACCTGGAATGATGGGTAAGAAAACGTGACTAAAGCCCATGGTAGGCGGCAACAAGTTACAGGGTGGGGCTTTGTGGGAAGGAGCAGTTAGATACCGGTAGATGGTTGTGCAGTTGGGATCTCGTAGCTCTGCCTCGATGTGGGAAAGATGTTGCTTCAAGAAATACCCGGTAGTCCTCAGTCAAACACACGGATCAGTAGCAGGGAAGCTTACGAGTGGGATCGAGTAATCAGCCTCTAATCTTGGTAACTAGCAGTGGGCGAGGTTGCAAGGGGGTGGAAATTGAAATTGTATAGAAGAACACCATTCATGACATTGCCGCCATTCTGCACTATGGTCGAGAGCTCACGACATGGAAAACGTAAGAAAGGGTAGCAGGTTGGAAGGTTTTACACCCGGGGGTTTAGGTGGAAAAATCAAAGAAGAAGGCCAAATTTGAAGAGGGGGAGGTGCAGTGAGAGTAGCTGCATGAAGGGGAAAGATCACAGGGACTTTCATTGGAGCGGGGTATGATGCTAAAAATTTACACCAGCCTGCAGAGTCAGAGGTTAGTGGCAGAGTGTGCAGCAAGTTCACTAGCGTTTACTTTACGTGGGGTTCAAGACATTGGTAATCGGTGCCGGTACAGACTAATTGCATTTGCATTATTGGGCCCAGTCAAATATTACCTTTTTGGTGGGGTCCCAGAAAATCTTATTTTTGGGGGTTGCAAGGCCTTGGGTGTAAGCTAGAGGTATGGAAAGCTGACGGAATAAACTTGGAAGCAACTAACATATACTAAGTCAAAGCGGAAAGTATGCATAACAGTCCTTAGGGATATGTGGCACATGCAACCTTGGACTACTTACAGACCAAATGCTGCAGTTTGGTTCCGGTTCTCAAAGGGTTGCTGTTGCATTCGTCCAAAAAAGGCTGAGCAGCTTTTACATCCCTCGGCTGTTTCACTGCTCTATCACTTTGCCGGCACCCACCTTACACTACTTTTTCCTTCGTTGCTGTAGAAACCCTGTGTCAACAAAGCCAAGCCTATAATTATATAATTTCCTTGTAATCTCATCACATTTTTCAAATGCTCTAGCCATTGGATGAGAAAGCAGCCTTGATAAACCAGTGAGAAATAAATTTAAGGGAATTTTCCAAGAGCTAAACGAGAATCGCTGTAGGTGTCGAGCTGACTGGAAGGTTAGACTAAGGAAACAAGCTTTGTGAGTCACCTTCCAGCCAATTATCATGATATCCGGCTCTGGATCACTGCTCGGAACAAGAACAAAATTGAATGATTTGTTCAATATCAGGGACAGAATCAGCCAAGTGTCATTCTTCTACAAGAAACTCGGCTTCACATTGATAATGGTTATGAAGTCATCACAATAGATAAATCTGGCCCATTCTGCTTTGAACTCCTAGCTCAAAACCTCAAATGCGGCGGAGGTGTCAATTCTTGTGTAATTAGGCGAAGGGTCTATGCATTTTCTGCATGTAACCTAACAACTTCGGTATTCGAGTACGCCCGTAAACCCTTAGATCACCAGAGGTCTATAATTCTCATTAACATGCGTTTTTCTCAAACCCACTTTCCTCTGAGCATGATGCATTCCCTGATATCGATCCTCAGATCCAATGAATTTTGTTGACCCTCCTTCTGCCTTGGTCATTGTGAGATTCCGCGTCTCTTGGTCTGACCAGTATTGTCACCCTCTCCACCAAGCTAGCTGCCAAGCTGGATTCTAGTCTTTTTATTAATCTGGACGTTTTCACACTGCTCTCCGTCCTTCATTTGTCTGTTCTCATCACATAATTCTCAAGGTCCCCAGAATGATTCAGTCTATAAGTAAACATGCTCCTAGAGCCATGGTTGTAAAATATACAGCCAGCTGTGCCACCTAGAAAACCCGGTTGGACTCGAAGATATTGTTGACATTTCTCACTCCGATCCCTGGCTGTTTTGCGAACAATTAATTGAGCAGCTTAAATTCAGCCTAAATTGTTTCCTCCCCATGGAGACATCAAGCTTCCCAGGAGACCCTTACTCTTCCCCGCCGATGAAGCAATTACGTCTTGCAAAGGGGCGCGCCATAAAAACAGTAGGCTTTGGCATAGCGAAAGTCCTGTAAAAATCCACCAGAAACGAGCTGCAAAGAATCAGGCTCTGTACGCCAATAGTTAGCCACCGGCAGCCATTGGGAGTATGCTTGTAAGACGAGTGCAAGTAACAATAATCGCAAGTCGGGCAGTACGTAGTCAACTCCGATCAATCCCAAAACGAGAACCAAATTGATTCGTAGTTTCTACGATACTTAAGTGAAATTCTTAAAAAGTACAAATACAAACAAACACTAAGTATGTGGCCAACTAAACTCAACAGTCCAACCCGGAGGTTCGAAGTCCCGTGGCTCGAGCACGACGACCAGAAACTGTTTGAGGCCAAATTCAGGTGTCTCACAAGCAAGCAGATGTCCAAAATTGGGGTGTATGGACGAACTAATCAAAGGAATGTCGAATATGGTCAGATTCAAAAAGCTGGTAGGACATCTGGAAGGAATTTCAATACCTGCCCTCTCTAATGACCCTACAAAGGAGAGGTGCCAATTATCGTAAATGGTCAGCTCAAGCGGACGCTGGCAAACTCAATCTTCGGCCCACAGCTACCATGTACCTACCAGTTACTACATCCTACGACGCCGACTTTTACCAAAACCAAGGCCACTCGGATCAGACTGAGTTTATCGGTGACCGTGTCATCCTTACTTATCCATCTAATCCGGTTGAAAGGTGCAAAATAGACCACGTTTGTAGATGCCAAGCACCAACGATCGACAAGCTGATAAGATGCAGTCATCATCAACAGTTCAGCACTTACTAATGACTCAGCAGCGAGTTGAGAACGAGGGAGCTTCCCGGGTGGTTTACAAAAACGGGAAACACGGAACTGCTTAGATTGGATGCGCTATAACAATTAAACGATGCAAACCAACCCCCTAAAAGCAGAAAGAACGGTACTTGAAGTATTGTTTACGGTGGTGAGATACATTCATAGCTTCATTGTTATGCTTTTAATCGCATATAAACTGTCACAATAAACTTTGCCTGCGGCATCCACTGTGTGTGTTGGGGGGGGGGACAGAGATGTCATCCCTGACGTAAATCGCGCAATGTCGTGATCTTGACTCCACTTTTTCAAATTCATCGAGGGAAAGTTCTTTCAAAACATATTTGATTCTTTGTTCAGACAACGCTGGATTATGAGGAGAATAAGCTAACTAACCTGCAACCCACGGGGGCTCGAAATAGGGGCCAAAGCCACGGTTTGGTAAAACCAACGCGTAAGTCAAATGAAACAAAAGCTAGTCATGCCCACAACGTAGTAGCTTGTAGGCGCGGATGAAAGAAGATTAGTTTACCATTGTAGGGGTGAAACAACTAAAAAAAAACTGGCGTAATCCAGTAATATGATACGTTCAGAAAAATACAGTGATCTCGGTGAGATTTTACATCAAGTGGTTAAGCGTTATCCTCTGTATTTTCTGCTCTATTTGACCTAGACTCAAATTGTATTATTGGCCCCGATGGTTGGAACTGGCTGTTGTCACTCAATACCAAAAAATATTTCGTTTACACCGCGTATCGTGGCTTGCACATTGTTAGCTCTTAGAGTGTTCTGGAAGATTTTACCGAAAAGACTGTCTGCCCGGAACAACGTGTTGGACTCCAGATCACTTGCTTACTGCCAATCATGATGTACCCATGATGCATTGGCCCCTCCGCTTCAGATTTTTCTAATGGCAAAAGTCAAGTCGTTATTGTCAGTTTCTTCGGAGAAAGGGTCTGATTTGACTGCTCTGTGAGCTCAAAATTATTTCGTGTACATGCTGACTCGGGCCTCAGCACCATCCGCAATCTTTTCTTACCTAACTATAAATGAAGTCAATAAAAGCTCACGTGGAACGGCCGTGGAACATTTTTCGTGGTCCCTTCCGCACAGAGCGTTCTCCGAGACGCTATTCTGTCACCGTATTATTTTTTTGCTAACATATAATCCATGCCCGTTTTCGACGAATATCCCCTTAATAAATATGCCGACGATGTGATTTTTGGACCTTCCAACTCCAACAGTTCCACTGTTTCCTTCGCACAACAGAGAGTAACTCAGCTTGCCAACGGGTGCTCAGGTCCGAATCTATGGGCAAGTCCCACAAAGGGCCGTGATTTTCTGTACCGTCCGCACAAAATTCATTGGTAGTCGAACTCAGTGGCATGCAACCCAGATACAGTCATCAACAGGGAAGCATTACAAAGAGCACCGTTCGCAAACCCCCCCGGTGCCCAACCGTTTTCAGTGATCTTACCAGGGCAGGTCGAGTCGCAGCCATTTTCTTGAAAAATCGCCGACTCACCTGAGACGACTCAAATCATTTCGAACCCTGCTGCATTCAATCGGACGTACTTAATTTTTATGCCTCCTTTCCTTTTGGCTTTACGCTTCCCCAGTCATATTCCGCAGGACTGCCTCTCGAAGGACTTTGAAATTCTCGCCAAGCCCCTCACACATTTGTCCTAGCAGGGCTCCATCGCTGGAAACCTTCCCATCCGGTCTATCGCCACCCATCATCTCAGGACATGCCTAACTTCCGCCCGCAGGATCGAAGAAGGTAGCGCACACCCTCCTCATCCCGATCCGGGCAACAAAATCAAAATCTTCTATTCATTACCAATACAAACACCTATCTTCTGGCATTAGACCATATAAATCCTCTGCAGTTCCTTACCCTGCTCTATTTCTCAACTACCCATGTGCTATCACAACCCACTTTCTCAACTCACTCCGATAAAAGTGCCTTATCCTAAAGCGGCTTCGCTGTTGACGGTTTTTATGGAGCGATGCTTATGCAGCACTTGAATATTCGCTCCTAAAGGCTTTGAGCGTAAACCTGACCTGATATGACTTGTGTTGAATCATAGGATGAAGACTGGAAAACCATAAACATGGAATATTGTCAACTTTCCCTACCTTCTTATATTTTTGTGGAACAGTAAGCCAGATATTTGTTGTCTGAAGTTTTGATGTGCGGGTGAGAGCCGTGAGGTGAAGGTCAAGGCGGCGGTGGCGATAGCAGCTGACGTCAACATATATGCCAGGCCCGCATGGAAAGCTGATGGGGTGGCTGAAACTTAGATTTGGGGTTGGACAAGCGTACATGGAGGGTCCGGTGCTCTATCACCTTAGCCCGTCCTGTGAGCGAAAACCAAAGCCATGCCGAGCTAACAGGAGTGGTGTGGGGTTTTCCCCGTCACGGAGACAGGTATGAGATGATAGGAGGAGTACCAATAACTGAAGGCTTCCAATTTACTTTCCGACCCCGTGTCAGTGCTATTTGCGGAACGGGTCAATCCTAGTAGGTTGTCTTGTTTTTAACTTTGTTTTATTTATTTATTCTAACAGAAGAGTTGTTGAACCCACAGGCACTTTTTAGGGCCCCTTCGTGCGACCGCAACCTCTTGCGCACTTAGCTGTTTTCCGTAGCAACTGGAGGCTGTCTGCCGATTCAGGTGAGTCGCAGAGCTTGTGACTATGTACCCCTGATGGTATTTTTCCCGAAGCACCGGTCACTTCTCTCCGGCCCTAGGAATGCAGAGACATATGGACCTCCACTACCAAGCTCTGCTGGGCAAGCCCGACTGTTTGTTCATTGCATTTAATACCTCCCGAAGGATGTAGAAACGGATTTCCTGCAGGATCAGGGGATAGCTTAGCCCTCTTCAAATTGTTCTTTGTTACAGGCAGCTCTTTCTTTCGATTTCTTCGGAGTGTTCCTGGATCTTGCCCCCGAATTTACTTCATGCAACTTCCTTTAAATTTAGTTAAGAGTAAACCGAACTTCGGCTCTTGACTATGTCGAACGGAGACCTGAATCCTTGGTCCATGAACCAAAACTACCGTGGCCAACTTGCAAAAGCTACGAAACAATTCATCCCGTTTTCTTAAGCTGTGGACCAAGTCCGTGGCTGTATTCGCATTTGAATTACTTGTTATTCTTGTTGTTCCTTGAAGGACAGCTTTGGGGTATAGTATAGTATAGTATATTTCTTGACCGTGGTCAATACACATGCACAAGGCAAGATCAAAGTATACAGCAGTACATGTCAATGTGAGGTATTCACAGATTCTAAATTTATAAATCACACAGCAACCGAAATACACCAGTAAAGTCATGTAGTGTTTGAGTGAACAAAAGTGGTTATGGTTGAGGCGGGAATTCCGAATCGGTTTCGAAATCGCTGGAGGGCGGTGTGGATAGCTGAACAGTCGTGGGATTGCTGATATAAGCGACAAATGGACTGTCAATAACGAGTAACCGGGCGGAAGAGATGCCAAAGAACATTGTTAGAAGTAAAGCAAGCGTGGGGCTTTCAAAGTGCAGTCAGAGATACCAGCGGAATATTGGACACTGATCCAGCACTGGGTAACTAATTGTGGAGGAAGCATGTGAAATAAAGGCAAGTGAGTCAAAGGTGATAATAAAACGGACCTTTTGTGCAGGTGATTACAGTGTCATATGAAAATTCAAATGAAGGCGAAAAGCTTCGCAGGGACTTCAGTGAACTTTTGAAGAGCATGAATGGTGTGTGGACATATAACGGACATTTAAAGAAAAGAAAAGCCGTCAATGAAACGGATTAGTGGAGACAAACGTCAATGGTTCGGCTAGGCAGGAGTTGGAAGAGTGTAAAATTTTTTTTTGTATGTGATAGAAAATTGTTAACCAAATTATGGTTGGCTGCAGATGGCTGGTATTCTGTTTCATAAAGACCTTGGTTGCAGGTAGAATGTTGAAGGAAGCAGGTAAAAAAGGGCTGGTTTGACGAAGTTGACAGCTGCGAAGGCTGGGTTCCGGCCATTGGTTTCGTACTGCAACACGGGAAGAATTGAACTGTTGGGTTGGATTATTTGGGAATAGACGTTGAGCGGATGTGTTGATGGTTGGTGTCAGGAATCACCTCTGCGATCCGGTGAGACTTTCATGAGGTTTTGTTAATCCGTGTACGGTGCCCCATGTAACGTCAGCGGGCGAGAATATAGGTTTAAACCATTGATCAAATCGTCCAGTCCTTACGGTAATCCGGAATAAACGTCGATTCGGCCGATGGCTACCCAAGTAACCAATGCAATCTGGAAGAGATCAGAAGTGCGGCAGTCTGGAGAGTGTTCCAGCTGTGGGTTATGATTATCGTTTTTATGGAAGCAAGAAAATGAAAATTTTATTATCCGAACAGTTAGTTATCGTTTTGCTAGTGGACCGGTCTATTAGGGATCCCTAGACGGAGACTGGTAGCTTTCTAGGGTAGTTGGGTGATAGTAGAGATTTGGGGCGATATCAGGTAGGCGGTGGATGAGGAGAGGGTGTCCACTAGGGAACCAGGAATAAAGCAATAGTAGATGGTATGGTCTGGAAGAAGAATGAGAAAATAGGAAGATAACAGTCTGGTCAGTTCACCAGCTGTGGTCGAGGACGGCAAACAGTAAAAAAGGAGAAAAACACTGAGTGTAAAAATGAGGATTTTTCATGTGGGGACAAACGTGCTGGTATTTGGCAGGGGCATACGGATTCCGGTTGGAATGGGGTCTCAACTTACCATGAGCATATGCGCAGAGAAGTGAAGCCTAGTTACTAAGGAATGGTAATCCGTGTGGCAAGGCTTCAGTGTACGAGAAAGGCGCAAAAAGCAGGATGGGACGGCTGAGTTCTAGCCTGAGCCAGGAATTAAGTAAGAGCGAGCACCCATCGCTAAAGGACGGAGCGGTTTTATTTATATATATGCAAATTGTGTTGTAAAATGGCACAATCTAGTTAGGAAGGGGGACAAGTGAGTGGAGCATACCCAAGGTATATATATATATATATACTGATGTATAGGTTGGTGCGATCATCGGACGGGTCATGCAAAAGCGGTCGGACGCAAAAGACTATGGCAAGGAAAGTGAGATAGAGTGACGCAGCTGGGGATCAACGGTTAACGGAAAGAAGATCAAAAGTTAAGCACGGGCTCATCGGTGCGGCGGATCCCAAAGGCACATTGAGGACAAGAAACGTGAGACTAAAAGGGAAACGCCAAAGTGTGGCTAAAACTTTCAATGGGAAAGTTAGTATTTCGCCTAGAGTGGTCATTGAGGAGGAGTAAAGACCAAGTTCTGCATGAAATTACAGAAGAACCTTAGTTGGGGGATAGGGTGGGAGCAGAAATGGTAACGTCATAACTGGGTGTTGAGTTCAGTTAGTGAGTCACGCTAAGTGGGATGAATCAAACTTGATTTTCCAGTTCGAAATCGCAGAGGTGGTGAGGGAAGTATATGTGGTGGGACCTGGTGCGGAAGAGAGGCATTGTAAGCTAAGAGATATCGAGGAGCGTTGAGTTACTCACCGTGCTTGTGTTAATAATTATAGGACAGTAGTGAGTATATATATAATATATATAGTATATAAAAATGTTATATATTTACACATATATATGTATATATATGAATAGGTATATATATATATGTATATGTATATATATGTAGTATATAAAAATGTTATATATTTACACATATATATGTATATATATGAATAGGTATATATATATATATATGTATATATATGTATATATATATATATGAACAGGTGTATATATATATGCATATATGTATATATATATATATATATACATATATGTATAAAGCTGAGAGGAGCGGAAGCCAGGATAAATAAGAGGATCAAGGAGTGAATTAGTGGGTAGTGGGACTTAATGTCTTAGGATCCAGCACCAATAGATAATTTGGTGCAGGGGGAAAACATCATTGGCTAAAACCTTCAGCTACAGAAGAGTTGTTTTACATGGCTGCCCTAGTATTATATGGCGAGGGAGGCAGTAATTGTTTAGACATGGTGGTGGAAACCGACTAGTGAATTAGATGAGGCAGGGATGTATAAGGGTTAGGTGATGGTAGGTGAACGTGGGTGAGTAGCGAGAACCGGCAGGCATCTAGATATTTATAGTTGTAAACGACAAAAACTATCCTTCTGCAATGTGGGTTATACGTAAAAAATAATAATAAATGGTAAGCCTATCGTCTGTCGTTGGGCAGAAAATGGTAGGTTTGGAATATGGTGCCGTGATCCTAGTAGTTGAACCCCTTTTGAAGGCCAGCTCGACGGATAGCAGAGAGCGGGAGGAGAGACTGAAGCTAGGGTTCTAAAGTTCGATGCCTTCTTCATAGGCTCGATCCTCAGATATGCTGGCTCTAGTCAAAAATAGCATATGACTAACGGTAAGTAGTGATTTTAGGGACTGGCTAGACTGGGTTATTGACGCACGTTTGCGAATAGTCAGGGGTAGCTTATTCCAAAGCTTTGAATATTTAATGAGAAAGAAGTTGGATCTTATTGCCATCCTGGACTGTGGGATGGTCAGACTGAAGTCTCTGTGGCGCAGAGAGTAAGGTGAGTTTGGCGAAAGCTGTATACATTTGGTAGAAGTGAAAGTAGAGCGATGAATGAGTCCACGTAGAAAACACAAGTTAAGCCTAACATGTCTAAGCCATACGGGGCCAAGTTTTATTAAAGTGCTCTGCTCTTTATAGCTCAATGGAGAAGAGTATCCTATCAGCTTCCTGGTGAAGGTACGCTGGACTTTTTCGAGGCGTATTCTATCCGATTTAGACATTCCGGAGAAGATTACAGGACAATATTTGAGGTGGGGTCTAGCATGGGATTGGTATGAAGGGAGAACACTTTGTTTCATTTTAAAAGATCTGAGTACTAGGGCTATTACCTGTCTGGCCCTGGCTGTTTGAAATGAGACGTGTTCCGAAAATTGTAGATTGTTAGTGTATCGAAGCCCAAGATCCTTCACTGATGAGCTTGGGGCGATGGGTACTTGGTTCAGTGACAGAGTTCCGAGGGGGACTTGACATCTGTAGGTTGTGTAGAAGCTTTTAGATGTCGAGAAGCACATTTGCCATGAAGTGCACCATTGATCAAGTTTCTCAAGATCACTACCTATTTCAGACAGTGCTGTGCCCAAATCTTGATGGCGGAAATCATACACGATTTTGATGTCGTCGGCGAAGAGGAAAGGTGTGCCATGTCGCACAATCGAAAAAATGTCGGTAATATACAGTAAGAAAAATAGCGGACCAAGTACACTCCCTTGTATGACTCCACCAGTGACAGGCGCCGGTTGCGATAGATGACCATTAGCATATACAACCTGGGTTCGATCCGACAGGTAGGAAGTGATCCATGATAAAAGCGGGCCATGGATGCCATAGGCCCGGAGTTTTGTTACCAGCCGGCAGTGAGGAACTCGGTCAAATGCCTTGGTCATATCGAGGTAGATGAAAATCATAGATTTTCCGTCGTCAGCTGCCGTGGTCAGTAGGTTGAAGAAATCAAACTGGCATGTGGTACAAGAAAGTGACCTTAGGAAGCTATGTTGGCCGCTGTGAATGAGGTTATGGGAAATGAGATAATCGGACATCCGCTGTTTAATCAAACGCTCCATTATTCTGGCAGCTAAAGAGGTACGGTTGATAGGACGATAATTTGAAGGGTCATGCACTGGACCTTTTTTGTAGATAGGAATAATGGTTGAAGTTTTCCACTGGGATGGAAAAATGCCATGTTCAAGGGATAAGTTGTAGAGATTCATAAAGATAGCAGCGATGTCAGTTCCACCAAGATGAAAGAGTGCTGGGGGGATGCCGTCATAGCCAGGGCGGGAGGAGGGTCTAACACGCAGCAGTAGGTGGGTCACATCGTTCAAACTGAATTCAATGTCAGAGAGAACTTGCTAGGTGATGAGGGGTACGGGTGGTGGATTTGAAGTGGCGTCAGTGGTCATGGATTCTGAAAAGGAGGTATTGAGCGCCTCAGCGATTCCAGCTGCAGATTTAATATGCGTGCTGTTTCCCAAAATTAGATATGGTATCCCTGTAGGCTCTCTCTGATTTCTGCTCTTCAGCAGTCGGAACAATCGGTACGATCTGTCGAAGGAATTCAAGGCCGAAAGCTCCTGCTTTCTCAGCAGTTCATTAGTCCGAAGACTGATGGTGACAGAGAGAGAGTGAAGTTGCAATAGTATGGAGAAGTCCTTGGTTTTATTGTAGATCTGCAGTTTTGCATGTTTATTTTGCAGCCTTGTTTGGTAGGAGCCGCGGGCTTGAGAACGGTTGATCCCGATGGCGGTGATTGCTGACAAGCAGCTATGTAGCTTATGGTAGAGTACGTCACTGGCGAGCTGAGTGTTGTGCTGTAGGAAGTAGTCATCCCAGTTGAGGGATCGAAGCATAGGCTTGAGATTCATCCAGTTGATCGTGTGCAGGGGCTGTTGAGATGAGCTACATATGGGGTCTATGGGTCCGGCTGTGAATCTGCAAGATACCATTCTATGGTCACTGCCTGGGAAAGGGTTGAGGGCGGTAGTCATCACGTCCGATAGGCCAATGGTAAATATCAGGTCTAGTATGCTGTTACCTCTGGTTGGTGTCATTACGTGCTGGACCCAGCGCCCTGCGCGTATGGTCGAAACGAAGCTCGTGAAGTATTGGGTTGATGACATGGTGTCCCAGCAGATATTAGGTGCATTGAAATCGCCAGCAATGATTTTTGACGAGGAGGGTAATAGTGCAAAGTGGTCAAAGGCTTTGACTACGTGGGCGAGGTCCGTGGTGTTTGAATTGGGTGGTCGATAAACGCAGCCGATATGGAGTGGAGAGTTGGCCAGAAGAACCGTTACCCATATTGAGTCCTGAATTGAGTCCAGTATTGGATCAGAGAGAGGAATGGTAGGCAAGCTGTTTTTAACGTGGATTAGACAGCCTCCTCCACGACGACGACGATTTTTCATGAAGGTTTGATAACCAGCAATAGAAATTTGGTCCAATGGGACAGAATCATTTAGCCAGGTTTCGGTTATGACAATGATGTCCAAGTCGGAAGACAGTACTATATTACGGAGAGTATGGGTTTTATTCAGTAATGAGCGAGCTTTAATGAGAAGCAAGTTAAGTGCAACTGTACCGTCATGGTGTGAAGTGGGAACAACCATCTGCGGGTGTTGATGGCTAACACTACCGAGGTGGTAAACGTCATTAAGTGGACTCATAACGACAGGGTTGTCATGTATAGAAGTGAAGGAGTCTAAACAGGGGTTAGAAGTGGGGAGCCGGCATTGTGAAGAAGGGGTGAAGCTGGGTTGGGGGGGGGTGCCGTCAAGAAACATTTGGTCGTTTGGGGAGGTGGGATTTCCGGGGTGGTTGAAGTAGCCAGGTGGGGGGTTGGATGCTGAGGTAATGGGTAACGGCAAGTGAGATGGCAGAAAGTAGTGGTGACTGGGTTCAACGGGGTACGCAGGGGGCGGGTAGTTGCCGCTTGACCAGGACCGATGAAATAACTGTAGTTGGTTGGGCTGGCCCATCCTGTGTTCAGGAAAGGGCGCGGAGCTAGACAATTGAGGACATTGGTTATAATTCGACTGGGGGTTACTTATTTGTATCATTGGAGGAGAGAGAAATTGGTTACGGAGGTTCGACGGGAGATGCTGGCGCTCAGCCAGATGATTGGAAAACTGTTTCGGGATACTTGGAGAATATGGTGTGTTTGATCCCGATGCATGATGATGCGCTACTCGGTGGCCGTTTTCGCCTGTATTGTAGAGTGGAGTTGGGAGGACCTTGTCGATTAGCCGAGGTACCACGCTAATACAACGAGGTGGGGTTGGCTGCTTTAGGGTGATGCAGGGTTGCGTCCTGCTTGCCAACAAGTACGAATTATTTGGGGTGTACTTGGAGTGCTTGGTGGGGGTTCTAAATGGGATTCAGAGAAGACTTACGGGGGGGGGGGAATACAGGAGTAGCAGGAGTAGCTAAAAGCTGTGGGGGGTCACAGAGTCCTGTCTGCCGATGGGACGATTGGCCACATAGTAGATCATGCCTTTTATGACCGATCTGTGTTCGCAAGACGGTGATACATGAGTTAGAGCAGGACGGGCTGTTGGCAACAGACTTCCCCGGAGTCTTTTTCGGTGGTGAGACGGTGGGCAGTAGGCTGGCATTAGCAGCGGCAGGCTTGGATGCACGGGACTTTGGTGGTCCTGGGCTAATAGTGGGTTTGGCATGGATATCGTTGCCGTTTGAAGAAGCGGAGTTTGATGGTAGAAGGCAGGGCCGTTTACTAGGGGGATGTGCTGGAGATGGGGTCAGGTCTAAGTCAACCAGAGTGGTGCAGACAACTGAGGGCTTTTGTGTTACAGGGTGGCTCGACAAGCAGCGAGAAGACGCGGCGACTGATATTTCAGCCACAGGTTGCGCTGGTGGAGCTAAGGCACTTTTTAGTGATCGAAAAACCTCTCTCTGGAGGGGCGTTTTATCCGGTTGTATTCTTATTCTTTTGAATGGGGTGGAATTGGCAATGATTTGCCAACTAGTTATGAATTCTCTAGCTGTTACTTCGTCAGCGAATTGGAACTTTAAAGGACAGTCAGTGCGTTGTGATTTTTTTCGCAGTCGTGTGCAATAGCACCTGTGGTGTGCCATGTTGCAAGCATTCAGGATGGCGAGTTTGGTTGACGGCAGGGGTAGTCGATCAGGGATGTTGAAAACTATCGCGTTTTTGGAGTTGACTATACGCTTATGAACTTCCGTCGCAGCTGAGTCTAAGAAGCGGCCCACCATGACTAGGCTCTGGCGATTAGCAATAGGCGTGGGTTCCATTATGCTAGATAAAGGGGATATCTTTAATAGAATATCATCGATGGACTGGATCTGGTTATGCACGTCCGCCACTCTTTGATCTACTTCGTTAATCTTCTTGTTGACTACGCCATAAACATCAACAAGAGGTACTGAGCATGGACTGAGTGCAGACTGAGGTTGAGTGTTCCTGGTTTTTTTGAGCCTAACGGTACGAATTGCCTGATTTGCACCCGGGACCTTGGCACGTTTACGCAGGCCCTTTGGGGCTTCCATAAGTAGTTCGGGAGGTAATGTGAAGAAGAGGGAAAGATTATGGGTCAGCAAGTTGAACTTTTCGAGAGTGTAAAGCTACGTAGAAAATTTTGGGTATTTTTCTTACGCCTTTCTAGCTAAATGACAGACGGTTATAAGCTTCATAAACATAAAAACCAAACATAACAGTAGATGCTAAACCTGACAGCAAAAATTCAAGACCAATCATTGCTAGCCATCACGAGCACTGAGCGGCGCACACTTTCATGGATTTCAAAAACAAAATAACTTGACCCACGAATATGTACCATACAAATTTTTAATTACGTTCAACATACGCTTTAGTTATACCCCCAGATTGGGCCACAGTCACTGCCAGGATAAGGTCCCATAAATAGAAGGGATTGAAAATCAGACAACAGAGTCATTATTTGAAGGAGCAAAGAAATACCCTAAAAGTACCTTACGATACCAGTCCTCTCCACAGGAAATTCTCCCCACAATTAACCGGGCGGAACGAGTGAAACTCCTGAGTGCAGCGGGCAAAGACGTCACCAGCCTCACCAGGAACAATCGATTGAAGCCAAGCCGTAATAAGATAACCGTAGGTAGAGCAGTCCATTGCTTTATCAGGAGCACCGGTGAAGAACCCATCATAAAAGACATGCGGAAGGATAGAAGGGGAAAAGCTATGCTCAGGGTGCTAACTGAGCTAACAGAGGAGCTAGTGTCGCTAAAAACGGCACTGGGGTGGTTATAAAAACAGCTGTTTAGAAAACAACAAAGTGAGTATTTTTTGATCGCACACAACGTCAGACCGGCTACCGAAAGTCCTTGGCGCAGTCCAGGCCGTGCCAAACAGTATTCAATTCAAGCTGCCCTTCTTGCCCACGCCCTCGAAACCCCGGAGTTCGTATTATGCCTGCTGCCTCTCCTCCTTTTGGTTACGCTCAGTAACCTCTTGACTCTACTCAGTAAGCACAGTAAAACAACCACTGTGAATCAGGTCAGTTAGCTGACGCGGAAAAGTTCTCTGATGCTGTGAAACTCTGCTTTTGCATCTTGTATCCCTTTAACTTATGAACGTTTCACATGCTAAGTGCACTTCGCTGATCACGAGCCTGCTTGTTCCTGTTAAACTTTGGTATTCACTTCCTCAGTGAGCGACAATTCACAAAACTTAATTGCCAGCCCAGGTTGTCCCTAAGCCTCAGTCAGAGCCAATCCTTATCAGGTTCTCACTTGGACCTGACACCATACCCGTTAACCCCTTCATTGTTATCTCTCATGCTCGGGCCTTCTTGGAAAACCGACCACCATGCTATCTCTGACAATGCATCCGTCGCGGCTCACTAAGGCGTCACCTCAGAAACTCCACAGTGTCCCCCATTGGTCACCGGCGCAAAGGTTTCTGACGATCAAGCGCCCTCAACCCCGAGAAAATAACAACCTCTACTCCAAAAAACACGCTTAGCCTCACTATCTCTCCACATCTATCACCAGAGAAACCAATGAGGGAAGAGTTGTTTACAGGATTTGGTTGCCAACTAAGGGGTCGGAAGTTCGAATCCCCGCCATCATCTTTTACTTCGAGGGTAGACCGTAATTCGCTGTCATCGGACTCGGTAACTTACTTGACCTACTGAGATCTTGTATGGTTCTCAGTCCCTCCAGGCCTCACGGCCTGGTTTCAGGTTGGCCCTAGCTGCAAAGTGGTTCTGCTTGGCTATGGGCTATATAAATCTTCCATTGTACCCACTCCTAAGGATGTAATAAAAACTGTTGAATTATCAAAATACATCGTCTTCCAGCTATTTACACCAGTTCTCCCTTAAGTTGCCATTCCTTTGCCCACTGGCCTTAGGCATATGTTTTGAACTCATATTAGTCACCCCGAAGTCTCTCAATGGCTGCCGTCTACTGGATTACGCGTCTTTACCAGGTTATGAAGCCACCACAACATTAAAAATAATGATAATTATGGCTCACTTCGGAGACGCTAGAAGCACGCCAAATACATGGCTAAATTTTGACGAGCGGTAAACGGGACAGATATTTCGTAAGGATGTAGAAAAAAGTATGGCAAATGTAGGATAGGCAGAATTTGGAGGGAGGTGAAGGGGAGACAAATGTATGATAAATATATGCACACAAAAGAGTAATGGAAGGAGCTTAAATGGGCACAAGGACGGATTGAGGTGGGTGCCCGGCGAATTTGAAGGTCAAGGTCAAGTAGAGGATCTGGCTGAACCAAGTGGAGATAGCTGAAAGGGGTGAGTTTTGCTCGAGAGAGGTTAAACATCTGTTTAGACGACAGTGGTGACGCGAGACAGCGGAGAATAAGTTTACTTGCGCTGCCAAGGATTAGATAGCAGTGAAGCATAGATATACTACAAAAGGTGGTCGGTAACAAGGTGATGGGTCATCGTAAAACGAAGATCGGGCAACACAAGTCGTGAAGGGTGGGTCCGATGGCGAAAAAGTAATACAAGGTGTGATATACGGCGGATGTGCGGCACAGATATAGAAAGGATGGACGCATATCAGGAGGGGTAGCGGGGTGTTGGCAAAGAAAGCAGCCGGAGAGGAACTGGAGAATGCAGAGCGAATATATGTATATATAAATGCATACAAATACCCAAGAGCAGCAGGAACAAAGAGAACTACGGGGGTAGAACCCTGAAGTAACAGTGACTGGAAGAGACAGGTAGGGTTAGATCAGATTGTATGGACGTGACTTAAGGAAAAGATGCTAAATCTTCTTCATGACGGGTGAACATGGTGGGTCAGCGGAGAGAGGACAATGACCTTAAACGCTCGAAATTGGCGACGGCTGAGAAGGGTGGCTCGTAGGCAAGGGAGGATAGAGTAAGTGGTCAAAAAACGCGTATAAGTGGATCCATTACTTTATTCATCGATGATGCACCACTTGATGATGGAAGAAAATAGGAGGGGCTTCACTGGATGGACCCACCATAAGTGGCTGGAAAGTGATGGCGATGGAAACTGCTAGGGGAAGCAGGGCGAACGGGGTTACAAAGTGATCGGAGCAGTGTGGAACATTGGTGGAAAGGGCCAACCGGGATATGAGAGGCATTGTGTTGCGAAGATGCAGCAGCTGTAAAGGCGAACAACTTAGGAGATTGGTAATTAAGTAGGGTCGGGAGAGATTTGGTAGTGGCAAATAATATGGTTTGCAACTGTACACGAAATTCACGAAGTTACGTCGTATTTTGCACTATGTGAGAAGTGGAAAAGCAGAGCAATCTGGAGAGTGTACAGAAGATATCGGTGGCGAGCAGCAAAGAAAACGGGAGGTGAGAGTACCGGCCCAAGAGAACCGAAAGCAGATGACCAGTGGGGTCAATTTACTGCCTGTAAAACACAGAGAATGCCGTGAGAGCCAAAGGAAGTTCCAGGATATGCAACCTGTAGTGGAACAACAGGCACAAGAAATTTATTCGAAGAGGAGTTAGAACCTTGGAATTAGAGAGCTGCCTGTCTGCAGGCATTTGCTAAGCTCACTGAGCCAGAAGACGCCAATCATTGTACAGCTTCGTGAAAAGATACACAAGAAATAGAGGAGTCAAGCGAGGAATATGTGGTCGTGGTGAATGGATCATAAGTGTGACCGCAAAGGATGCAAGATGGGAACAGCGAGTTCTAATAAAGGAATTGTTCATGGCTCCCGGTGGGTCGGGCTCGTAATGGTTTGAGTTTTGAGAAGGGCGGACAAGAAGGGATATGTTAAAACGGTAGGTAGTTAAGTATGCAAATGATACCAATGAGCTGTGTGACCACAGAATGGTACCGAGAGAATGAAGAGTAGCTGCCGACTAGGGAGAGGCTGATGGAAAAGAAAATATTGGCGGGCTTAAAGAGGGTAGAGTGGATAGGGTGATCGTGACGTCTTCTAATAAGGGCTGTCGTGGTAAGAAAAGATAGGAGCAAGGACATAAGGGATAGGTATATATACCGTGGCAGAAAGACAAGAAATGGGAACCAAAAATATTAAATTACGAGAACTAAATTTGATCGCGGAGTAGTAGAAAAAAGAACAATAGAAGAGTGCGATCTGCAACCGGCAGTAGCGGAAGCAGCACAGTGAGGAAATTTGGATTACATGATCAGCAACCGGTGCTTTTGGACGGAGCTGACCGTGCGCTGGAGAACCAACCAGGAAAACGCTTCATGAAGTGAACACAGGAGGTGTAATCCACCAAAGAAATTGCGCTAGCACATCGTTGCCGATGGCCTGCACACCCAAAATGCTCCCATCAAAACGGTGAATCTGACCGGGCCCCGCACCATCCGGATTTGCGCGAGCGACCAGCGATGATTATGCAGTTGGGAGTGGCAACCGCGGTGGGGGTATATGATCCAAGGTCGATTGGCCAGGAACTGAGAGACCCTGAGCAATAGAGCCAACGGGAACCGACATTGGTAAATAACCATACAGCACTATTATTCAAGTGCACTTGCCGGGGAAATGATTAGTATCGTGCCCGAAGATGCTGGCAGTAATTGAACACCACTGGGAGGGGGAACAAGATAGCGTAGCACAGCCTGGGTATACCGCAGCGGAGGATCAACGGCAAACGTAAAGAAAAAACCAAGGGAAAGACGAAGCAAAGGCCCGTCGAAGCGGCGGGTAGCCAGGGTAAGTTAGGGGATGGTAGGAGGTGTGAGTGGCTCCTTCTTGTACTGGCGTGGGTAAATGCAGTGAGGAGCAGTGATAGGGTCAACTTTACAACACAAGCCAGAGAGTGTCAGATAGACTCAGGGTGAAGACACCGAAAAATGTTGGTTAAGAGTAGAATTATCGTACAAAAGGCGGGAGAATAATCAACTGAAGATCAGGGACAACAATGATCAAAGTTCGTGTTACTGAGGAGAAAAAAAAAGGTTGGGCTTGGAATATAAGTAACGCCCTGTGGCTTAGAGTGATGAGATTTTCGCGCGAGGCTTCTTTAAAACGCCAGATCGGTCGAGGCGCACTCGTTAGCTAGAAGTATAGCCTTAGGGCTGCTAAGTGGATTAGAAGATCAGGCCTAAACGCGCACAGTGAAGAGGCACTGTGTATACTGGGGAGAAGTTGATCGCAGAATTTGGAATGGGCTTACGGGAAGAACTGGGACCTCAGACTAAGATTAGATCGAGATGGAGAGAGAAGAGACATAATGATGAGGGAGATAGGAGAAGGAGACAGCAAGTGGGACATGAGAGGAAGTGTACACGTGGTCATGGTTTAGCTTAAAGAGAGACCAGGTTAGGCGTCATGCGACGGATGTACAAAGGCTCAATATGTAAGAGATGACACCATTGATGATACGTTAAGACTACAAATAGGCCCAAGAGTATTTTCGTGAAAATGGGCTGCACGCTGTCACTGCATATAACAGAAGGAAGTGGTTAGTAGCTGGAGGTGATCGAGCAGTATTCTAGGAGTCGCCCTACGTGTGAGAGAGATATAGAGAGAGGCTACTGGAGGGCAGCAAAAAAGACCAATGCATTAGGCCTGGGGTCCGTCTAGGCTTGGCAATTCAGAACGGCGCCCTTTCTGAGAAGTTAAAGGAACAGGAGAGGCGTACGCCCAGTTCATTACCAGCGGGATTTGTGGAGATGGGATAGTCGTCCAGTGTTGTCTGACCGGGCGGAGCAGCGCCTTTGCTAGGTAGGATGAAGCTCTTCTCCGCAGAGATTTTCATGAACTATGAGGTGCAACGGGTTTGGAGGGAGGATAATCCGCTCGGTGTGTTGCACAGGGTTGTATATCGGTCGGGTGGAAGGAGTACACTACTTCTGTATCATCGGATAAGAGGCATGGGGTGCCGTGGCAAAAAGAGGAGAGAATGTTGCTGAGATGAATGAGGATTAATAATGGGCCTGAGATACCGCCTCGGACGACGCCACTAGTAACGATTTTGGTAGTAGATAAGTGGACGTCGACCGACATAGCTCTCGATCTGTGAACAAGGTATGAGGGAAGCCAGAAGAGGAGAGGATCAGGTATGCCGCAGGGTTGGATTATGCCTACCAGTTGCACACGGGGAACAGGGCAAAGGCCTTACACATGTGAAGATACGAGGTAATTACAGGGTTCCCGGCTTCTACTGCGGACAACAGAGCAATGAGGAAGTCCAGCTGACTGATGGAACAACAGCGGGAATTCAGAAAACCTCGAAGACGGAGGTTCAGCAGGTTGTTACATGCATGAAACTAAACAGGTTTTCATAATTCTCTCAATCAAATAGCAGACCATAGGGATGTGGCCATTAGGCCCGTGGTTATCCGGGTCGTGTTGTGCGCTCTTTGTGGACAGCGGGGTGATAACAGAAGTTTCCTGTTCGTGAGGGGGCAAATGTGAGAAGCATGGGGGTTGTGTATGAATTAGGTAACAACAAATTTTGGAAACTCCAGAACGTATGGAGGCCGGTTTAGGAATGTCTGGGGGCCGTATCGGGGAAGGTTTATTAGAGGGGAATAGTTTGTCGATCTCTAGATAGGCCAAAGAAATCGATGAAAGAGGGGTTGAGTTGCTGAAATGGATAGAATGAATGAGGATGCCAGGGAAGCTGATAAGATGGGAAGAGGATTCATCGGTTAAGACCTCACAAACGGAAATAGCGGTATTAGAGGCAGATGAGCCGCAGACGCGGATTTTGAGTGGCGCCAAAGTACAGCCGTTGGACCCATTACTGATTGGGTTGGGCGAGTAGCCATTTTTGCTGAGATGCACTAAAGCGGTGACCTGTTGTATTCTTGCAGGGGATTAGGCCTTGCAACGCAGCTTCAGTTGCAAATGGTAGATGTGCTGAAGAAACGCGAAGTAGCTTGATCTAGCACAGATGAGTAGCAGCTCAACCACCTTACTCCTAAACTTACAGGAGACTTCAGGACTTGAGGCGTGGATCGGCTGCTAAGTTGCCGGCATTTAGGCAGTGTAAGAAGTTTGAGTAAGGAGAGATGACAGCAATGAAATGGTTGGGAGAAGAATAAAAGCATCCTAATTAAAACAGTGGGCTGTCTTTGGTACAAAAGGCCAGTTGCACGAACCGTAAGAAGTTGAAACATGATGGGCGGATTGATTCGAATGGGAGCAGCGGATGCAACCGAATCTACTCCATTCAATACCATAGTCACTTCCCGGATAGTGGGTGGTGGCCTGAGCAGCGATATCAGGAACATCGATGGAGAATACTAGATCCAAGACGTTGTTCCTCCTGTAGGGCGGGAGACAATTTGGGTCCACACACCAAGAATGACACAAGAAGCGAAGAAGCAGAGGGCGGAAAAGCCAGTATAAGAAGACTGGCAGACTGAAGGAAGGTTAGCCGCCCAAGATAGTTTTTGCACTGGCAGGGCAGTCAAGTGCAGCTTTCATGACATCCAAGACAGTCTATTTTCGTGAGCTGCAGACCCGAGGGGATGTAGAACCAGCCGAGGAACGGGTTTTCGCCGGAGTCGTAAATGGACTGCCATAGTGAAACTTCGATGACAGGAAGAGAGTGGTGTTCAATACCGCCAGCTAGGATAGCGCATTTTACAAAGATTAAGCGGCCGCAACCACGCCTTTGCCGGTAAGTGTTGGAGAACCGCTGATACCCAGCTATGGGAACAAGGTCAATGGAGGTATCGTAGGAGAACCAGGATTCAGTTAGTTTTGTGCCAGGGTTAAGGGTAAATGCCAGGGTTCGCAGATGCGATATTTTACTAGTTAGCTATCGAGCGTTCGCAAGAACTAGTGGAAGAGAACTAAGTAAAGGGGGAGCAATGTAATGATGTCAGATGTATGACTATTGGGATTGCTATAGTAACAGGAGTTGCGTCTCAATGGGGATGAAGCATCATTAGAATTAGGGGGGGGGGCAATAAATAGGCAAAGCCTTATTGTGAGGCTCCGTTGATCTTTGAGGATGATCAGCGAAGTGGGTAATCAAGATACTAATGACGTAGGCTGAATGCTGGCCATGCAGTATGGATGGAGGGGGCTCGATGTGGAAGGAAGATAAACAGCAAATATTGGCCGCGGTGGGGCTGTTAGGGGAGATTACAGGGTGCACGGTACTTAAGGATATGGCATCAAAGGTGAAATGATCAATAGCATATGTTTGTGAGAGGTTATCTACGTGATCCGTAGGCCGAGTGACCACAGTGTCGGGGATAGGAGGCGCCGGTTAGGGGAGTAAGTGTTTCCTTGACTGTGGATAACCTGAATCTTGGACAGGATCAGCATAAGGCTGCCTATAAGTGGGTACTGGGTTGAAGGGATGTTATTGACTGGCTGGGAGGCATTTTGAGGTGGGCGTGGGAAGAGATCGGCTGGATTTAGAAAGATTACAAGGCTCCCAAGGTATATAGGGGCCAATAAATGGAGAGGGGCGTATGTGGGGCAGGGAAGAGGGATACAGGTACCATTTTGGAGTATTTACCGGCTTATGTGGGTGGTATTTCGAAGCTAGGGAGAGAGTGGTGGAGGGGAGCAGGAGGAAGCGGTGGGAGCATGCTAAGGCCGTAACATATGTAGCTGATGTCTGGAGAGCTGGAAGTAATATGGGGTAGCAATTGGGGGGCTCTTTCCTGGAAGGTTGCATCACCTTAGGCCCGACTTATATCTTTCGCTTCATCAGCCAAACTACTCTGCAGTTCAGGTGGTAGACGGCGAACCTCTGGTGTAAGCACAGCGTCGAGATCATACATTTAGCCCAGCGGGTCCAGGGTTGTGGAAGAGTTCTGCACTTCTAACTAGAGTTCGGGCTTGGCTTAAAGGTAGGCCGTTACGGCATGATTCATCTCTAACAAAATGAGCACTGTGGACCAGGTGGTCTGCTTTCGCTTGTCTTTTCCATTTTCAGAAAACCTCTTTCATCTCTCTTACAATATATGGCCCACCAAATCCACCGTCATTTCTGTGCTCCCCATGCCATTTTCCCCCTATAGTTTGCCTCATTACGTTCAGTCTGTTATAGAGGTACCTACAGACCGTGATGTTTTAGTGTAGTTTAAAGCCATAAGGTCTACTCTGATCTCATTTTACTGACCTTCCATGCACTCGTTTTTTCACATTACTGACCACCGCCAGCTCCGCATCTTTGCTCTCCGGTTCTATTTCTCCACTAACAGCCCACCACCCGTCGACAAATATAGAACTGCATCCTTTCTGCAGTTCCCTATCAGCCATTTTGCAGTATCCAGCACGGCGAACTTCTGGTCTCTCATCACCCTAACCCATCATCACAAGATGTGCCTGCATCTAAGTGATTCTCTCGGTCTACTTTCACCTATCTTCTTCTAACTTCCCCTTCAGCTCCCCCCTTTATATCCTGCCCATAGCAGCTGCCATGGTTTCTGTGCTTTCCAGCTAGTTTCGTCCTTGTTCGTTCCTTGTTGATTTGTCGCACACCACCGTCATGAAGAAAACGATAGATCATGGTCTTATGTTATTATAAATCACCTAGTCCACTATTACGCGAACTCCGTGAATATTACTATATTTCTCTCCTTGTATTTCTGACATCCCTGTTTCAGTGCTGAGCACCCGTTGTTCTACCCTCCATACAATCTTCTCTGCTGATAAAGTATGTTCCATGGACAGTGAATAGTTTGTACTTGATCTGCTTCAGCTGTTCCCTGGCTGCCCCTTTCCCCGACCAAAAGCCTGTAACTGCACACCATTTGCCAGACTCCCCAGACCTTCTAGCTAATTGACTCACCACTGTCTAATTACCTCGCCTCCTTCCTGTTCCACATTACGATTAATGTTTTGATACCAGTCTTCAGTCGCAAGGTACTGAAGCTCCATCCACCTAGGTCAGTATCTGCCCTTATTCTACGAAAAACATTTTATTCATCATTCCATGTTTTACCCCAATTTTTCCAGCCATTTGTATCGTCCTTCTTGTATGATTCTCAGTTTACGGCTATATCATCTCTGCTCAGCCAGATCCTACCATCCGTTTTTCAACCCCAAATTTGCCGAGCACCTCCTTTGAACCCATCAGCAAATCTATTCAGACAGATTCCTTTATTTTTCGGTGCGCATACATCTTTCCCACTATTGAGGAGTTTACTTGCTATCACTAAACAACTACTCTACTTTTGCAGAGTATTTTTTTGAATCCATAAGTCCGTTTGTTTAAACCCTGCCCTTTACTCCCTAGAGTGCATTATTTTCACTGCCTTTCTTGCATTTTTCGCACATTTTTTGGGAACTCACCAGACATATTTTACTTTTGTCGCGAGCTTGTCCATACCACCACTAATTATTAGGTCATATTCTCAGTTGTATCATTTGACCATGTATCTAGCGTGCTTAGGACCTCGCCAAAGCACATTTTCACTAACATTAGCTTCCCCTCGTACAGAGGACCACTGACCTAATTTCCTGCTACTCCAGACAACAGGCCGAACGTGTCCTTCAGGAACTTCCTGGCTTTCGCATGGCCTTGCTGCGGGTTCAGCATAGAACAACCATTGGTGGCACCTCCGGGCCGACCTCGGTGATAGTGGGTTAGATATGGTAGCTCTTGCCCCGATATGTCACCTCGGCTCACTCCATGGTTTCGCTAGCTCTGGACGATTTGCCTTCGGCAGAGGAAGATCTCTTCAAGATGGCACCATCCGAGGTGTTCACTCGAAGTGTTCGCAGTCTGGGAGATTTGGGAACTAGCGAAGTAAGACGACCACTCTAAATGAGCTTTTCAAAACCCACAAATCCAGAACTCATCGATTGACGGCTGAGGGCGGGTGGTAGACCGATAGGCCCGCACCACAGAGTCGACGGAAAACAGCCCTTAACACTGTTCCTGCGTGATAGGCTTGCTCTGTAGACGCATACACACTGTAGGAAGACATGCAGAAAAGAACCATTTTATATGCTATCCGGAGGCGGCTTTGGAGAGGGAGGGGAAGGACGAGCGTGGAATATGTATCTCGGCTTCTTATGTCATTTGGAATATGCATAGCCGTCGCTGATAGGCAAAATATGGCTCTGCCATCAAAACGGAGGTTGGCCCCAGGATGGTGGCCGTTTAATGATACAGGACTTGACTGTTTCGGGCCTATGTAGATGCGATGCGGGAAGAAGGTGGAAGAAAATAAAGATGTATAAAGTGGTGCAAGAAATCTTGGGCCATACGCCTAGAAATCCCACACAAGTTATGACCGACTAGCTCCTTCGATCCCTTCAAAGCTTTACTCACTGGTGAGGCATATTCTGAAAAGCGGTCGAATTTGTTTGAGGCCTAACGAAGATTCCAGCGTTTGAAGCTGAGTCTAAATTGTGACAAACCACGAAACAAAAGAGTGATACATGGCATTCAGTGACAATTCGGTACTTCGCAGGCCCGCCACTGTGTCTGGGTACAGGAAAGTTTGATCAGGTACGTTATAAAAATATACTATTTTTAATCGAAAAGCGAACACCAACAGTAAAAGCTCAACACTGTACCTATGCTAGTGGAGAGAATTTTGAACCACCGTCCAGTGATATCCGTCTCCTTCAGTAGCCCCACTCACTCAGCACTGACCCGAATGAATCGTTGGTACTTACGCCGTATATTGGATGTCAACACCTGGTGAGTCTCCGGGGTTAGCTGCATGCACGGACTGAAACAGGCGACTTTGTCACCTACGGTTTAGGATGAGTTGGCCATGCGAGTGGCCACCGACCTTAAAAACCCCACAAAGGTGGCCAAACGAAGAAAGGTCCCTCGAGGTTGCTGATGTAATAGCTACTTCTGATGACTACACTCACTTTTTCCCATGGCTTTTAGGCATTGTCAGAGAAGTTATTGCTGTTTCTGACGGTCTGATGGGCATGTTAATGGTCAGGACCACAAAAAGAACATTGACTCAGAAGGGACGTAGTGTTATCCTCCTCCATAGTGAAGATGGACTACCCGATGTTACGAACTCAAACGCGACTTCGAGTTTCAAAAAGAAGGAAATGTGTGCACAAAAGAGCGGGATAAAGTTGGGAAAACGTTTCCATTACAAAAATTGGCCATCTACCCCTTCCGAATTCGTCTTGAAGGACCTGTTGGGTACTCATTGTGGAAACAATTTTGCCCTCAGACATGTCATCATTTAACATCAACCCGGCTCCAACGTAGCTAACTCAAGCAACCCAGCAAGTGCCTTCTCTTTGTGCACCGATTCATTCTGGTCAGTTGACACCAGCTGCAAGTTATTCTTAAGTATTTTGTCGAATTCTGTTAGAAAATGATGGTATCCTATGGGTTTCACCCTACCTACGAACAGTGAAAAGTCCTTCTGGAGCACTGATGGTTAGGAATCGTTAAGATGCCGGATTATACGCATCTTTTGTGTGCTCCGTATTACTTAGAATTTTGTGCATCCACCTTTATTTGTTAGCTTTTAACTCGCGATTTTATCATATTTTGTTCGGACTTGTGTGACTCATGTGCTCGTGTTTCATAAGCCTTGAACTTGCCTCTCGTTTTGAGTCCTTGCCATCGCATATTAAGGGTTTTTAAAATTTTCCGTGTTGTTCATTTTAACACCCAGTATTGTAGAATTCACGAACCAATCTTGTTCTGCTTCAGGATGCGTGTGAAATGGCTGCGCGTTGCTCGAATTTCCTCGCATCAACTTAATGACTGACACTTACGAGAACGATTCCACTGGTTATATTTACCTTTCATACAAGCTTGCTTACTTGTATTTACACGTCTATTTGTTCAAAATTTCGTATAAACTAACGACGCCTGCGGATCTTTGCTATTTACACCCATCATCTCGTAACAATTGTCACAAATTTTGATGAAAAATAAGGGTTGACGGGAAAATGACTCTCTTTTGCTGCGAAGGAATAACTCGTTGACTTCCTCACTGGATCGCGTGTGATTGTGTCTAGTTTACACATGGAGAGTTTCAAATTTTATCGGAAGTAGGTAAGTACTCAAGTAGCAAGGTTTGTAAAAGTAGGAAAAACCAGTACCTTTACTTCAAACCTTTGGAGGCTCTATTCCACAAAGAATGTTTTCAAAATGGTACCAAGAACCACCGTTTGAACGGTCGCACACCTATTTTTCAAGAACCTTGGAAAATAACTTCAAGGAAAAGTGACTGATCCCCTAGCTTCACGTCAATGATTTACCAGCAGTCAGCACGAGTTCCTGAAACCTGAGCCCTTCATGATTTGCTAGTTTAAATTCCAAATCCAGTGGCCACCTTCACCGATATCGGTAAACCACACGATTATTTCTCTTGACATGACCAAAGGTTCTGGTTGCACATTTCATCTACTTTTACTGTCAGACTCACGTTACTACGGTTAAATTCATTGCTTGATATCTTTGTCTCCCAACTACCCATCTGGAAGCCACCAAATATTGACTTTAGAGGAATATTCTTCTAAACGATAGGGGAGTATTTTGGGTCGCGTGGTTGAAGGCGATCAACCGCTGTGGGCTTTCAATATGGGACTGTGTGGCGGTAGGAGGCAGGCTGGTTAAAAGCGAGACGGGTTTTCCAGTGCTAAATTAGATTACACGTGCAAGGCTTCAGTCCAAATTTTCCCTGCCTTCTCACGTAATACTTTCTAGGGTGCTAGTGAGTCTGGATGATGAGATTGGCAACTGCCAGAAACCCTTTTGTGAATGTGACCCTGGCATGGAATAAATTTTTTCCATGACGTAGGTTGGTTTAAATATATGAATATGTATAAATCGATACGCAGATGAGATTGTTTGTCGTTTTTTATAATTTACTAATGTGAAAAATAGGCATAGATCTGAACTCCTAAAAAAAGAGTAAGTTCATTCATTTGTACATACTTTAGTGCATATCCTTGCCAGGGTCGACTTGACGTTTAGATCAGGTTGTCTCGTTTTTTCGTTTTTCCATCGTTTAGCCATTGTTTTTTGCCGCAATAAGTAGTAATGTTCATTACCACTGAGGCAGTGAATTGTCCGTGGCTTTAACCACGACACACCACTGTGCATTTGTAATCTATTATTGCAGGAAACCAACAAAAGCCTTAACTAGGAAAACTGGGCCTATACCTACGACAAACCACCTACCTCGAGTCTATCGATGATATACTCAGCGACTGTTGGATAAGTAGCCCTCTCTATTTATGTACCTCTCTTCGACTAAAACTTTAATCCCCACACTCGGCATCCGCAAGAGCAACTCCTAACACACTTCCTCGGCACAGGCCAGCTTGAGGACTTTGTGCTCAAACCCTGTCAGAATATTTGCGGTTGGCACCTCACGGTCTTCCTCGTTGACTTCCGCCACGAAAGTGAGCCCAGAAGCCCAAAAAGTGTTCCCCTAATAAAAGCGGCAGATTGGCTAGTAAGGTTTTGCCACGCGCAGCCGCATTTCTTCCAGTTAATGAGCAGGGCTCCGGTTCATTAACGAAGGTCCATGGTGAAGCATATAGCTAGACTGATAGCCACCTACAAGACGTTGGTTCACTCAAATTGCGAAATGAAGCTCTTAACAGAGCCATCAGATTTCTAACTCCACGGGCTCAACTTCTGGAGCACTATGATAACCGAAGACTGCTATTTAATTGCCACGTGTAACTTTACTGACGGTATATATTCAGAGATTTGGAAACGACAACGAAATTCTATTCACGCCATCGTATTGACCATTCCTGAGAGGGCCCCATTCAATATTGTCAGCAGTGCCTTGATGGAGGTCAGTAAAACGGAACGGGTGAAATGCCGTGACAGAAGGCGGCAAAAAGAAAAACTACGAAAACAATGCCCCCTGCTTTTCCAATTTTCGGACCCACTGACGGCCACCGAAGGTATTCATAAACAAAACTTTACGGAAGTTCACTCACCATACAAAAACATTCGCACAAAGTCCGACAAAACGCCACACAAAGAGAGTTGCTGGAAAAGTTGAACTTTCTCAAACATCCAGGGCAGAAGTCCGCCAAAAAGACACCTAACCCTTGTATTCCTCCAACCCATTCTATGCAGCTAACTTCTGTCAGCCAACTATTGTCTGAAGTAGACCTCGATGCTGCACCTATGCCTTCTTCAAATCCGCCATCCTTCGAGCTCCCTAGATTCTCCACTATTGTCATAGATGCCCGGGGCTCGAATCCACAGCCTCCTGTCTGACAGCTCAGCCCTGTCCATCGAAAATGGATACCTGAATCAAGTAGCCTCCCTAACCTAACAACATTGCCTCACTTTACCAAGGCCACAATTAAGCCAACGTACGGTCTTTCTAGCCCCTGCCCTTCGGCTGCGACTAAAATCTATCAGCTGGACCGCTCCATACCACTTCCAAGTCATTCTCGTGCGAATCAGACCCGTCAGCCTTCAAGGCATACTACAGCGAAAAAACTGTCAAGGAGTAGCTTCCTCAAGTACAGAATCTCGCAGATGCGACCTGACTTTTCTCTCATGGTCTGAAAGTTGGTACGGCTTTGTACCCAGCCCTCAAAGCAGAGAGTCGATACCAGCGGAAGCCCATCGCGGCAAAATGTAAAATTCGGCAACCCCGCAGCCAATTCTATCCAAAGGCCTCAATGTCTAGTTTACTAGGAAAAAATCCCCTTGTAACGCCAAGCCACACTCAGATGGCCTTGCAGAAATTAGAATCGAACAGATACCCCAGTAGTATGTCACTATGTTCAGGGCCTACAATTTCTTCGCCCAAAACAGATAGGGTCTTGAACAGTATTGTTTCTCATCTAAATCCCAGCTCCAAACTCTTTTATACCGATGGCGCCCGCAACCCACCTCGCAGACATCATTCATCGTTGCATCTGCCCAATTTACCACCTTCTAACCTTCCTGCCCCTCCACCGTTCAGCCCATTAGCCCCATCATTATACCGAAATTTGGTTCCACCATTGCCGACCCCAATGCAGTTCTTTTACCCACAGGATTCATCCACAAACCCCCACGGTGTAAACTTCTACCCTACGGCATCCAATCCCACAGTCACTCTTTGATTTTGGCCCCAATCAACCACTTTCTAATGCCAGCACTTTTCAGTTGTTTGCACCTCCGATAACACGTCGAACCCCGCAGGCCAACTACTTTCCATTGCGTATTCCTCCTACCTCCTCCCTAAATAACCCTCACACACCCCCCTCGCCAACCGCCGATTCCTTTCCTACCCCTCCAGAGCGAGCCGCAACGACAAGCTACGAAGCCACCCTACACTCCTGGTTCCTACCTTCCTAAGCCTACTGCTACCACACAACACCAACCACCACCACGGGTGCCCTGTGAGAAAGCCAGTATATTCCATAACACCATACTCTGTCACCACAATGGAGCAGTCCCAATGAACCAGGACAAATAGCAAGGCTACTTATTCAAAGGTCCTCTCAGTTAACTCGCAACATCATGAAATGAATTACTTCCCGGCTGTTTGCTGCTGAATCCTCTGAAGCCATCGCGGATGTGTCCAATGCTCACTTTTCTTCCTTGATAGCTTCAAACCACGCCCCTCTCTCTGTACTTTCTCCGTCTTATAACTTCTCCATGTTACCCAACCCAGACAAACTCTCCCACATGAACGGGTTATTCTTGATCTTATTTGATTGCCGGTCCATCTAAAATAAGCTTCATCACTAAAAGCATTACGTCAGAACCTCAAGTCCTGAAGTCATCCTGAATACTGAAGCCTGAATCACGAAATACACTCCCACAAGCGAAATTCCGCTTTGGGAGTACGAGTTTAATAGGGTTGGCAGACGCTAGAGTGGTTGCCTGGTTTACGTGCAGCACTCCCCTCCGGTACCTCCTGTTAGACACGCCATACTCGACTCAATTCCAGATTCTCTATGAATCACCATTCAGTTTCCAACTATCGTCATGCCTTTTGGTTGTGTCTATTGCCCACCCTCTACTACTACAGACTTATATCCTATCAATGAAGTCTTTGATTATCTTTTGTTACCACCTTCTGCAACGAAAATCATAGCCGATAACTTTAACTAGCCTAAAACCTACTGGACGAAACTCACAGCACCCCCCAAACTAACTGCTTTTGTCTCCCGTACTCACTTTGAGCGGTGGGCGTAACACGGTAAAGCCCATAATAGAAAAGCCAACATTCTAGATTTTTTATTCACTCACAGAGTTTCCAATATTTCGGTTTCCGTTCTCCATAAGTTTATAGGCAGCTACCACGAGATAGTAGAAGATGATCTTTCATTCCAACCTTATCTATCAGGCTGTCTAACCATAGTCAACAATTCTCTCTATATAAATTGGAACGCCCCGCCGAACCTCATCCGTAACCAAGGTTGCAGCAGTTTCTTCTAACGAATGACCCCCAACAGGCGGCTGATCTCTTTTACCCTAACATGGCAAACTGCCTGTCAAAGCTTAGCCTACCTGTTCAAGGCTCCTCTCAGGAAGCCCGATTTTGCCTCCCTCCAAAGATAGTATCTCGGGATACAAAAAATCCACTTCCTAAACCACGACTTCTCCCTTCTCTTGAGGTTACCATGTCCTACTGAAGTTGTCCGGGTCCCAAAGGAAGACCAGCTCCGCAACGAGGAAGATGAAGATCTGAGGCATCAAAATGAAGCGATGAAATTCTCACCCCTACATACATCTGGGAATTAGCTGGCACAAACCACCATTCAGTACGTTGTTTTACCGAATAAAACTTCGGTCATCTCTCCTTTCGATATCGCTGGGGCCTTTCACCTTTACTTCGACAATTCAGCGACCCTAGCCTCAGGCAAAGCCCCTCCCCGAATCCTCTTGGTATCACCGGCCCTTGTCCTTCCACCCTAACCTTTGAAGTAAACATCACTTCCAGGCTCACTTAAAGCTATAGCCATCTACACATCCTGGCCCAGATGGATTCCCCTGGCTGCAACAAGTCACGTGAACTCGGACCTTCCACTTACATAAATAAACCTATTGACTTTGTCACGCAAATCCAGTTTGATACCTTCGAGCTTGAAGCTTTCAGTCATCATTCTATGACACAAAAAGGACCCTTTCACGAAATCCTTGAATACCGTCCCATTATTCACCCTCCTGTCATCCTGAGAATAATGGAAGCGATGGATAAAGACAGTATTATTTCCCATCTTCCCGCTTCCGAACTTCTTAGCAGTAAAAAACTTGGGTTTCTCAAATCGCGACCGTGCAGCACTTGCCAGTTTGGCTCTCTCGACATAGTCACTTAAATTGTTGACAGCGGGAAGGCACTAGTCATTGTCTACCTAGGCCTGTTGGAAGCCTTCGACCGTGTTCCACACTGCCGTCTCAGTGCTAGGTTGAGTTCATTTAACACTACTGACCCACCGCTTTCTTAGCTGCAATCCTGTTTCATAGTTTTCAAGTGGTCCCCACCAACGGACATACGTCTAACCGGAGACCCGTTACAAATGGCGTCATACATGGCGGTGCACTGGGTCCTCTCCTTTTTCTAATGTTTATTATTGACTCACTGGACCTAGTTCATCATGACATGCCATTCTTGTTTGCAGATGATATAAAAAAGTCCACTCTATCAGTTCTGATGATGCTGTTTCTACTGTTTGCAACACTTCCGAGGATCTTTCCGCACTTGACCGCCGGTGTCATTCCTGGATGATAGATTTCTCCTCTGATAATTGCGAGGTCCTGGCCTACAGACTCTAATAGCCCTCTGAACTCTTAACTCTTGGTGGGTCTCCAATAGCCAGTCGACCCTCCAACCTTCATTTGGGCCCCAACTATTCTAGCTCCCTCAACTTCTCTGAGCACACCGCCACACAAGTGCCCAAGGCTAGAAGAGGTGTGGCCCTTCCCTTCCACCCCTTTCCTCTCCAGGATTGGCCCTCTGTATCTACAAATCCCACTTCAGGCCTTTGCTTCAATATTGCCCAGTATTCTCTTCTGACATGGCAAAATTTGACAGAAGTGCGTGAGGAGGCATAAAAAGGCGCTTTGCCAAACAGTTGCTTGGTTGGTCCACGTGCTTAAGTTATAGAGAACGATGCCAGCCTCCGGTTCTCGACCCACTTTGGCTCAGCCTCTTGAGACTAAACTTAGCCTTCTTACATAACCTGCTCCGTAAGCCATCTTTTTCCTTTAACCCGATAAGCTTCTCGCGTAGAACCCCTCGCTCACCTCGGCACATGCCCTCACTGCCCCTTCTAGTATAGATAAAATTGGCCATAAGGTCACTCTTTTCCTTCTCGCCTACTTCAAGTTCTTGAATAAACTACACATCACCATTCGAGCTCCTTAGACCAAGTCCTAATTTCTATCGGCACTCATTCATTGTTTCAGAGTTACCGGTGCACTTCAGCTATCTAATGTGTGCATTGCTGAGTATATAGCATACGGGAGAGGCCTTGATGTCTAAGGCCGACTCCTTCGCAGACCCTGTCCCCTTTAACTGAGGACACAATCAACGACAGACCGTTTCATCTATCTGCCTTAGCTTCCACAGCTTGACTAGCCGCGGTCAGTCCCGTAATGAGTAAGCGGAAATGAAGTGCCGTTATTTTCCTGAATCTTGATTCTTCCTTTTCCAGTAGTCTCAAAAGCCCTTATGCTCAGTCTTCTATCGGTTTTTATTTGCCTCCGCTAACAGTTAATCCGCGGCAAGGGCATTCCCTGGCTGCCTCCGTTTATCTGTTTTCCTTTCTCAGTTCCCCCCGCTTGTGCACTCCGCCCTAAAGTTGGTCATTTGCCTTAGCATCATGAAAATCACTCAATAAATACCCTCCTGGATAACTCTGCTGTATTGTCCTTTATTGGCTGCTGGCCCCGCTGTTTGAGACCCCTCGCAATATAGCCACCTGATTGTGATTCTTATCCTTTCATAGTTGAGCTACTCCTTACGAGCAGGACCATCAATGAACATGAGTGCCATTCCCAACAGTGCGGGGCGAGGTCAGGTCCACCGCTTTGACTGGCGCACATGGAGCGTGCAGACCGTCTGCAACGATTTGCTAGCGCATCTGGGCTGGTGGATCACATCTTCTGTGCTCACCTCTAGGTTTTCTTAGGGTTAGATGTCCAGCGCGCGATCAGCCCCACCCATAAGCACCGGTTGCGGATCGCACGCCCTTACTTTTCCCGCTCTGATGCATCCATCGCAGTTGGTTGCAGATCGCACGCTTCTACCATCCTTTTTCCGCCGCGGTGAGCCCATCTATCACCCTTGTCGCCACTCCCATTCAATGCCATTTTTGGCATCCTTCTACTCTATGCACATCCAACCATTCTTTCCTTGCTTCTATCGACTCTCACCGTGTCGCTTCTCTTTGCACGTCACTATCATCCGACCCCATCCACTCTGCCGACGACCGCCATTATTTCTTTTTCCATCCACGTCTTCATTGTCAAATCCTAGTCTCTGTTCACCTGGTTTCATCCTATGTTCATAAAACTCACTGATTGCGTTCTTATGCCTCACTGCCTACGGTTCTGTCAAGCTCTCCCTCGTTCGTTCTTCTCATGATCAATGCCATTGCACGCTAGCCCACCCGAACGAATGACCGATTCCTACATTAGAACTGGCAACTCCAGATTCTGCACCTTTTGCAGCCACATTTATTATCTAATCAATACCACTTTATTTTTTTTGCTTGACTCCGCCATTCCTCTGTGGATCTTTTCACTAGGCTGTTCCCTGATTAGCATCCTTTGGCTCCTCGTACCTGTAAAATGGCCTGCAGGCACGCAGCTCTACACTTCTACTGCTCCAAATCCGAATAGCATTCATTTCTCGCGCCTTGTGTTCATCCACAGGTCAACCTGTCCTAGCGCCTCTTTCTTCTCAACCTTCTAAGTGTTTTGCCTGTAGTAAGTCTATCTGACTTGCAATGTCCCACCCGTCTCTCCGGTCCGTGCTCTCACCTCCTGTTTCGTATACTGTCCACTACAGGTATTTTCGGCGCGCCTTTCGGACTGGTTTTCTTTTACACTTTCCACTTATTGTAAAATCATTGTTACGTCATGGTTTTCACTTACATTTTCAGTCTATTTGATCTGCCATTACCCGATTCCCCTGGTACTTCGTTTGGCTATGTTTCTCCCACAATGTTTGCCGCCACAGCTGCTGCATCTTTGCACCACAGACAGGCTCACCTTTTAGGTACCTTTCTCCACCCTGTCTTTATCCGCTCTGCACTGCCAAGCTATTTACGTCTCCAATACCTTCCCGCCGAATGACGTAAATACTTTTATCAAGGCTCCTCTCGTTCCCGGCTGTCACCATGTGTCTCATTTATGTCAGTCACATTATTAGATCGATTCCCACCTATTCTCCTCGATACGTTTCATTATCTTCCCTTATCTGTAAACTGCTCTTCATAACCTTCATCGCTTCTGTGCTTTCAGTCTTGTCTCTCTCTCTGCTGATCCACCAAATCACCTGTCATGAAAGGAGTTCACCGTGAAAAACCTTAGTTTATTCTATGCCGTTCGATTTAACCTTAACTGCCTCTTCCAATCACTGATATGTATTCCTAGGACTCCATCATTATTGCTCCCGCTCCTCTTAAATATACATATATATATATACATGTATATATACAGTCGCTCATCATCCTGAATTTCTTCGTCGGTCATTTCTCATGCTGTCATCCCTCTGACCGTCATGATATACATCAGGTCCTTCTACGTCAGTGCCTCAAATCTACCATTTTTGCCATCTGGCCCACCACTCGATTTGCGCATTGCTTGCCCCCCTTCAACAATGAGTTTTGTGCCCTGTCCGCTGACCATCTATTACAGAGTGCCAGTGTTTCATTGCTACCTAATCCCTTGTGGGGTGTTTCACTTTTATCCTCATCGTCTCCCGCGGTCACCAATTTTTATACCAATTTGTAGCCCCTCGCATAAGTCTCTCCCGGCTTTCCGATGTCTCCGCCTGGACCAGTCAGATTTTCCATGTGACTTTGGCTCCAACATTCATTGGGCGTCCACTGGAATCAGCTCTTGGGTTCGTCTAAACTCCCTAGGTTTTCCTTTGGAGTGTATAAACGTATCATGATTTTATCACCTTTGAATCTCCCCTTCGAGATTACGTATTCTACTTTTGTTACACGTACTTCTACATCTTCACGAATTCTCTCTGTCCGTTCTGTGGCTTGCAAAAGTTGATCATAGGGCTGACATGCCTTGAGGACCTCCGAAACGAACAGTCATTATATTATTATTATTATTCACATGAAAATGCAAGAAGAAGCAGAACTATGCAGGGAAAATGACGTTTCTGACAGAAGATCAGAGGTGGGAGCGGAATTTAAATTAGCTCTAAGTGTAATGTTCGATTCTGAGCGAGCTAGCCTCTTGGTTTACAGTTCGGTTCACGACAGCAAATCGACTCAAGCAAGCTGAAACGGAATGCACCGAGCAATGGTAACGGTTCAGCACACAACGACGGCCAGGTCACGAGCGTAAGTAACAAGAACACACTGTGTCGAATGAATGTTTATTGTGTATTCTCGGAGGGCGGCGTCCCAACCGAGCGGCACGAATAACAGTCACGTTCACAAGCACACGTGTGTACAGTTATGGGAAACGTCTACTCGGTCCAGTTTGATAAAACATACATACATCAAGAAAGAGGATTACGCACTTCAAAAGGGTTTCGGTAACGATTCGGCCGGTCCCGTCCAATGGTTATGTGTGGGACCTGGAATATGATAGGAACAAGTGTACATTAGTAAGCGCCAATTCGAACATTACATGTTACTTTCGGTTCCATTACATAGCTCCCCACCGACAAAGGCACTGTCCTCAGTGCCTCCTGAACATTCCGGCACTCCAATGCCACCTTCTGAGGGCACTTTCACCGTTTCTTCGACTATCGGCACACTTCCTGGGGGTACTGGTAGGAGACAAGGATTCGTAGAATTTGCTTCGTTCGCCGGTTTTAACTGGTTGTAATGGACTGTCAGGGCCTCGGATCTAGGGTTTTGTAGTAGTCGTATCACGTACTTCTGTGGCGACACGGAATGTAAAATGACATATGGTCCTTTCCAGGGGTTGTGAAAGGCCGCTGTCTGACCCGGTGTGGGTCTAGGCCGATGTAGCCATACACAGTCTCCTAATCGGTATGTCGGACCGTGGGCCGTTGCATCGTAGCTGCTCTTCTGTCGTTTTGGGCCAATTCAAGGTGCTGGTGTGCAAGACGGTGTGTCATAAAGAGATCTTCCATGAGTTTACGGTTGTAAGCTGTTAGATCCATTGCTTCTCTAGGGGCTAGTGGTGTCACGACCTCTACCGGTAATCGTAATTCTCGCCCGAATGTAAGATGAGCTGGAGCAAATCCTGTCGACGTGTGGCGTAGCCCTCGAAATGCTAACAAGCAACGTGGGAGTACCTCGTCCCATTTGTGAGAGTTCGACTGTTCGACGAACAACCGTAGGATGTCTTTGAGTGTCCTATTTGTCCTCTCTACCAGTCCATTCCCTTGTGGGTGGTACGATGTCGTCCTTGTCTTCTGAATTCCCAAGAGCCGGCAAAGTTCTCTCAGCAACAGGCCGTCGAACGACGGGCCTTGGTCAGAGTGAATTATAGAGGGCGCACCATATCGCGAATTCCATTCGTTAACGATTACTGTTGCTACAGTAACTGCCTCTGGGTTAGACATCGCAATTGCTTCGCACCACTTGGTGAAGTAATGTACCATCACTAAGATATAGCGGTTACCCTTATTGGTGGTAGGCAACGGCCCAATTACGTCTACACCGACACGATGGTTTGGACTACCAATGGTGATCGGTTGCAGGGGTGCTCGTGGTGGCGTGTGTGGTCCTTTGTTCCTGGCACACGTGTTGCATCCAGCGCAGAATCTGATAACATCTTGGCGGAAGTCAGGCCACCAGTATCGCTAGACTAGTGCTGCGTGTGTTCGGTACTGTCTGGGATGTCCTAGCTGCTCATGTGTCATCCAAATGAGGTTTAGGGTTTTGGTGCGGGGTACGACAACGCGCATCTGGTTATCCTCCCCCCGCAAATGAAGAACCCCGTTCATGATGACTAGTTTTGTCCACTCCGCCCATAACGCTCGCTCGTCCTTTGCACGTTCACTCATTTCGATTACGGATGGTTTCAGGCCGCTTTCTGCCTGTCTTTTGTAAATGAAGGAGATATACGGATCATTTACTTGTGCATTCTTCCAGCTTGCTTCCGTAGAGGCGTCGGCCAACACCGATTTGATCTGGGCATTCTGGGGAATTCGTGAAAGGGCATCAGCGTTAGTGTGCTTTTTTCCAGCCCGGTAAAAGCACTGAAAATCGTATTCCTGCATTTTCTCTTGCCAGCAAGCCACATGGCCTTGTGGGTCCTTGAAATTTTGAAGCCACTGTAACGCATGATGGTCTGTTCGCACCCGAAATGGTCGGCCCAAAAGGTATGGCCTGAAGTGGTGTAAAAAGTAGACTAAGGAGAGCATTTCTCGCCGAGTCGTACTGCATCGCCTTTCATGCTTGTCTAGTCCCCGACTACCATAGGCGATGACCCTTTCCTCACCGTCAGTCGTCGCTTGCGAAAGTACTGCCCCTATGTTGTGGTCGCAGGCATCGGTGTCAAGAATAAATAGCCCAGCATCGTTCAAGGTATCCGGGAGAGCCAAGATCGGCGGTGAGATCAGGGCCTTTTTCAATTGCTCGAATGCCTCCATGCACTCCTTGGTCCAGGTGTATGGTCGGTCTTTTTCTGACAACTTATGCGGTGGCGTTGCCAGCTTGGCGAACCCCTTGACAAAACGCCTGTAGTAAGACACGAGCCCCATGAAACTCCGAACTTCGTTGGCCGATGTTGGTGTTGACCAATTGGTTATCTTATCAAGTTTCTCAGGGTCCGTGTACACACCAGCGTGTGACAGCACGTGTCCTAGAAATTTCACTTCCATCTGTAATAGCCTGCATTTCTTTGCCCGGAGGGTTAGCCCATCTCCCTTCAACCGCAACAGCACTTCCTTTAATCGACGATTGTGTTCCTCGATTGTGCGACCGTGAACGATTATATCATTGAAGTACATGAGGCAGCTGTTCAGTGCTATGTCCCGCAGTATTGAGTTTATTAAACGTTGAAACGTGGCCGGGGCACTCGCTAGTCCAAAGGGCATCGTTTCGAATTCGTAGAGGCCTGATGGTACGGCGAACGCCGTTTTCTCGCGGTCGTCTGGATGGACCTCCACCTGCCAATAGCCCGAAGCAAAGTCCAATGTAGAAAACCACTTAGCGCCAGAAACAGCATCTAACGTACTGTCCATCCTAGGTAGTGGAAACGAATCTCTCTTGGTTATAGCGTTGAGGCGACGGTAGTCAACGCAGATTCGAAGGCTACCGTCCTTCTTCTTCACCAGGACGATTGGTGATGCCCACGGGGACGATGAAGGTCGGATGACTTTCGATTCTAACATTTCGTGTACCATCTTATCTAGTTCCGCTTGGTAATGTAGCGGGACACGTCTGGGTGTTTGGTAGATCAGGTGTTGTTGCCCGGTGTCGATTCGATGTTGTAGGATACGCGTCCGGCCCAAGAAGTCACAGTTGCAGTCAAAAATATCTCGTGTCTCGTTGAGAATTTTCACAACCTCGCTATTCGTTTCTCGGTCAACACACGCTCCTAACAACATCTCATTGATCCAACAGTCATCTAACTTTAGTGCTGCGATAGACTGGCCTATGGGCTCCGGTCGTTCGGTAATCACTAACAGTTGCCTGTCGAAATCAATGACTATTCGGTGGGCCCGTAGAAAGTCCATCCCTAGAATTGCGTCCCAAGCTACGTCGGAACAGAGGAATTGGTGCTGGACAGTACATCGCCCTATACTCACGCTGCCCGCCACCTGACCCAGAATTTGCATAACGGTTCCGTTTGCCGCTATTAGCCTACCGTTCAGAGGCACCGAATGGGATATTTTTGTTAGTGACCGGTTGATAACGGAGCATGACGCCCCAGTGTCGTTCAGCAACTTTGCCCCTTTACCGTTCAACAAACCCTCGACAACTAGCGGTGATTGCCAATCATTATCGTTCAATGAAACAAAAGGTAAGGACATAGGACGATACTGGGACTCACCGGTGTACTGCATAGCTGGGTTGTGTCCACAGTGTTGGGCTCTTGATCCGAATTTTCGGCAGTAGCGGCAATAAGGCTGCGGCCCCGGATATGAGAGTGATGGCTTGCGGCTCGGTTGCGGCTTGAAAACAGCGGGTTGTATAGCTGCAATTGTTTCGTTTGGTAGCTGTCTTAGGGATTCTATGCAGGCCTCGAGTTTGCGCGCCCGGAATAGTGCTGACTGTAGGGACGTCGGCATGTTGAGGAGAAAATCTTCCTTCGTTTTCGGGTCAGAGATCTTCATCGTAAAAAGCCCCAAGATGTGCTCGTCACGAACGTCTTTGGATGCCTTGGGGCATGCTTTCGTAGCGATAACTCTCAGGCAAGCCGCGTGCTCGTCTACTGACTCCGCCAGATGTTGTCTTTGATCCAAAAATGTTTCAAGGAAAGCTGGGGCCAGTTCATATTGCGCGAACAATTCTTCTAGCGCCGGCCAAATTATATCGGGGCCCGAAAGGATGGGGACTCCTGTGGCTAGTAACTGCCGGGCAGCATCATCGTCCAGCAGCGGCAACAAATACTGCCCAAGGTGTTCTGCGGGAGTGTCCTGGAGATGCGTTTTGGCTCGAACGGCCCAGAGGGCAATATCATCGCCGGGGGAAAACGCCTTCAGTGTAGGGACCGCTGAGCGAAACAGAGCAGTTCTTGGTTTGGTTTGGTTCGTGTCACCATCCATTTTCTGAAATGTAGTGGGTGGGTCAAAATTGTCGCGTTAAGTCATCCCACCGATGCCACCAATTGTAATATTCGATTCTGAGCGAGCAAGCCTCTTGGTTTACAGTTCGGTTCACGACAGCAAATCGACTCAAGCAAGCTGAAACGGAATGCACCGAGCAATGGTAACGGTTCAGCACACAACGACGGCCAGGTCACGAGCGTAAGTAACAAGAACACACTGTGTCGAATGAATGTTTATTGTGTATTCTCGGAGGGCGGCGTCCCAACCGAGCGGCACGAATAACAGTCACGTTCACAAGCACACGTGTGTACAGTTATGGGAAACGTCTACTCGGTCCAGTTTGATAAAACATACATACATCAAGAAAGAGGATTACGCACTTCAAAAGGGTTTCGGTAACGATTCGGCCGGTCCCGTCCAATGGTTATGTGTGGGACCTGGAATATGATAGGAACAAGTGTACATTAGTAAGCGCCAATTCAAACATTACATGTTACTTTCGGTTCCATTACTTTCTGACAGAAGATCAGAGGTAGGAGGGGGATTTAAATTAGCTCTAAGCATATTTCTAAAGTTGTAAAAAGAGCATCTTTTGAGGAGGATGTCATTTCTTGTGGCACAGGATGCAAACCGAAAATCCTTCAAGGGTTCTCACGTGATTAGTAAACTAGACTAAATTTGCATCAGTTTGCAGGGAATTTCAGTGCGCAACAAGCCTTCACGTCTGTTTGTTTGGATGAGACAAGTGAGTTCAACCTCCAGACTTTTCGACTGTCGCTTTAGTCGTCACAAAATGCACAGCTTGGGCTTGCTTCTTGGAAGTTTTTCCAGAAGACTTCAGATACGTATTTAACTGCTAAGTTTGTCCCAAAATCACTTGCAAGTAGTGTACGGGACTGATCTTACTTTGCCTGGCCGACCGGTCTTCGGACTCCGTCTCTTACCTACAGAACTCATGTCATCCGAGAAACCCTGCGCTGTGGACAACCAGGTTCGGGTTTGGTTCTTGTTATGGTCCATCGGTGATGCGTGTCTTCAGCCGCATTCGCCGTTCACACCCGGGTCTTTTACCTCGGAGGAGCGTGTGCTGCCACTACGACACCTCACTCCCATCCGGGCCGATCTGATTCGCCAGGTTAAGTTTATGTTCAGGTATTTTTGTCAATGACAGCCAGGAACGCCCGAGAGCCTCAAGTGGAGACACGATACCTGCCCCGTAAATTCCAAGCAAATGTCTCCTAACAACTTAGGTCTTCTCCACAGAATGGGGCAAAGTGCCCAAAATTGGACCTACTCAGCGCGTGATATTTGTAAAGGCCTCAAAAGTACCACCTGCAGGTAATCGGGATATTAGGGACGCCATTGAAGACCTTGGCAGGGTAGATAAACGCAGCTCGGGTTGCCCTGCCACCGCTGTGGATCTGTATCAATCTGTAGGCGAGTCAACATATTGGTGATGCATGATCTTCCAGGGAAGATGTTATATTTCACATGTAAAGGAAGACTACCGCCAAGCAAAGGCTTCAAAACTTTGAGAATTTTGGGGCGTCGGGAGACCCTTTCAGGGGTAGCGGTAAAGCGTATTTTCCTGTGGATCACGGAGGGCTGTTGATCTCCTTCCATATGCATTTGGATAGCTGAAGCACGCTTTGAAGGGATTGGAGACTTCCGCCTGTCCAGGCTCCGTTGACGGAAAGCGAGTCCAGAGGCTGCTTCCTTCAGAAAGCAAGACTGGACATCTTTTGATCCAATTGAACCGAAGAAATTACTTTTGATAGGACTCCATTCTGCTTCTTTGTGATATATAACGAAGTGTTCTAACAAGGGGCTTCGGTTGAGTGGTCAGTTGTCTATTCTCAGTCGCTAACGTTGTGCTATTATGAAGTGAAATGGGATCAGGAAACGAGTACCTTCTCGTTGGGATAGGTTGTCTAACAGCCAACAGGTAAGCCAGTGGGGATGAGGAGGGGCCTGGCTGGTGCTTGTAGCACAGATGCTTACCAAGAAACAACCGATTCGCACTAGCTCGGCCTATAATTAGTTTCCATTTCCACCAAAATTCCTTCCTAATGGCGGCTTTGCGTGAGTTTCGGAGGCATTTATTGGTCCTTGCTTCTATCGGAAGAGACTAGATTATTTCGGGTAAACTCCGCGGAGCTGGGCTTTCTCACTCAGTGCAGACCACCTGTCTATCGAGGCCACTCTCTTCACTGCGCCACCATGACCGCCGGAGCATGTCTCCCACAGCTCACGAGAAGGAGAACACTATCTTCGGGGAGAATGGTAAGAGGGTCCATTGTGACAGCTTGCCCGTAGCATGCGCTTGCAAAGGTCCAATGAAGGCCGCGCTTGACAGCGAGCGTTTTAATAAGCAATAGTGCTTTAAGCAAGTGAACTAGTCTGGATCTGGTTGCAACCTATCCTGGTATCTCGCGAATAACTGGGGGTGTTTTTGAAAAATCTTCTGGTTGGCTTCAGAAGACTTGCTGTATCATCTGTTCACTAAAACTGTGGATGTCCGTTTCAATATAAAGCCTAAGCAGAGAACAGAGTGGCCGCTTTTACTTAGAGGCGGCAGAGGGTCCAGCTAGTCGACTCAGTGGCTGACTCTGATGGTGATTAGGTTTGGTTATGAGTAGTTCTGATGTGATCAGCTTCTGGTCGGTCAAGCCACATGCCGGATTCAAGATTGATAAGCCAGTAAATATACTACTACTTCTTAAAGTTACTGTTAGAGCCAATTCGGCCCTGGTTAGCTCCACGGTCGTTGAATTCCGTCATAACAAGGAGTTGATTAAAGGAATGAATTTTTTCTCCTAGTTTAAAAGGCTCCACAAGAAGATGAAATCTGCCCGCGAGAAAGAAGGTTAGCCTTTATCCACACCCAACGGTAAAAAAGGGAGAGGAGAGGAGCGAATAACCAATATAAAAAACCCGTCACAGACGTTGAGGTATACTGAAGACAGACAGCCGGCCGCAGGACATATCTAATATAAAGTTCTATCCCAACAGGAAGTCCCTCTCTGAACTGTGGTAGAGCAGAAGGTAATCCACTGCTTCTACTTCACCTTCCTGATAGTCTAAAGTGGGTCAAGTTCCTGTGGAGGAAGTGATGTGGGGTTTGTTTTTGTTACCGTTTCTCCAATTCCGGAAGTTTGCTCAGAGCCGAGGCAATTTATGTACAAGCAATCTTGTGCCTACTTACTAGAAGCAAAATGAATTCTCCCGGGAAGAGGTAAATTTTTCTAAAGGGAGGCATTGTCATCAAAGAGAGAGCCGATTGAGGAGGACTTGTCATTGTCGCCAAGTTGAGTGAGTCAATCAGGAAGTTGCTCTCCGTTGACTGGGCTTTGGAAAGCTTTCGCATCAAAAATGAGTTTTCCCGGTACTGGGCTGTTTCGCAATAACCTCAGTGAAACGGGTCAATCTTTATTCTTTGTCCATCACTGCTTCGGCTAGTACAATTGATTTTGAAAGAGGAAAATGGGGTGTCCTCTTAAAACCTTTTTGCTATTCTAGTTTAAGCCGTGCTCGTAGTAGAGAATCCTTCCGAGATAAGCTTGAAACATCTTGACTCTGATTGAATTTTACAGCAGTCATACGGGCATCTTGGTCCATCCAGAGGCTAGTTGCTTTGAATGAGGTGGAGACCAAACAGCTTGAAACGGAACGGAGCATAAACTTACAGTTAGTGATGAACAACCTAAAATCGGCGCCGCGGGGTTCTACAGTTGTTTGCTGTCCTAAGGTTCCCATTCTGATGGTATAGAAATCTGAGAAAACTTTCCATTGTTTGAGTCAAGGCCATGGGTGACTTTGGGGGCTGAAGAGCGGGTAATGGGCGAATTCGGGTCATTTCACTTATCTGTAATAGGCACGCCGAAATTTGTTGCACTTTGTGCAACCAGATTCATTACTGGTTCCCTGAATAAAAATCAAAAATGAAATATATCTCTTTCAACTACTTGTTAGCCAGATAGCAGAATTTTCCACGGTTCGGACCCGAAAACACTTCGAGCATTTCATTTTTTTTCCTCTTGTTCATAAGCTTTGCACCCTGTAGAGTACTGCACCATGCAACCAATATTTTAGCGCTAGAGGTGGAGGCATCCAAAGTCTTTGCAGTAGCCATAGCTAGCCTTTCAGTTATGGATGTATTCTAGTCTTCATATGGTATGGAAGAAATCGTTAGTAAAGGCATTTAGGTTACCTGTTGCTGCTTCATTTGCCGTCATTTTAGATCAAACCGTTTCAAAGTGTATAGCTTGTTGAGAGTTCTTCAGAACATCGTCAGGACTTGGCCGATCCTTTGGTGACCTCTGATTCCAGGGCACGGGTATTGCACCAAGGGGTGAAAATGAAAATTCCTTCTTCTGTTAACTTCTAAGACTATAGTATTTGTTGGCCAACCCCAACACTAAGGGTTGATACGGCGGGTGAAATGAGAGGCAGTTGCGCGGTGCTTATAGTCCCGGACGAAGCCAAACGGATATTGGGGAGAGCATGAAAACACCAGGAGCAGAGGCTCTCTGCCTTAATTCAAAATCAGACCAACAGAAGATCCCAGTAATACGAGTTTACTGAATTTCTTCCTCAACCCCACCATCGGAGGATCTGACACTCTTGAACTATCTTTGTAGCTCAGTAGTCCGCGCGGACTAAACCTTGATACTTTGGTATTAAATTTCCACCTACACAGGACAAGGAAATCTGTGAGCTGCAGGCGATGAATTTCCCGTATAATCACCATAGGTAGTACCGGAAGAAAACCTTGCCCAGCATGGATCTCAACCATCTTGACGGAGAGAGACAGACATTATGGTTACTAGACTTGATCACATCAACTCGCATCAATAATGCCGAAGGGACACAGGTCTCCTGTCCTTCTTTTGGTGTGACAGGGGGTGATCCGTTAGCACTGTGAATTTGCTGTAAGTTGTTTAGTGACCCACAAAATTAGATGCTTTAGGAAACCTTATGTACAAGGCCTCATCATAACAGACAAAATTACCCCCTGGGAATCCCAGTATGAAAATTGAGAGGGGGAACGAATAGCACCCAGGAACAACCTGATACCTCCCATAAAGTACCTTGTCCCATAAAGTCAAACCAACAGGAAGGAGAGGACTTTTTGTTGGACCAGCGGGAACAAGAGGACCTAAAGCAAGAATCACAGGGAAAAGGTTAGAATTGGGATCACTTCCAACAGACGGGCGTTCATAGGTGGCGCCTCTGGCACTTAAAGGAGGGATAAGCAGCGGTCCGCGTCCGAAAGCAGAGTAGACCACTGTGCGGGGTCGCCGTTGCCAGGAAAATGGAACGAAAAGCACTGGCCTGAAACAACAGAGTTCGATAAAAATGCCCCTGAATATAGCTGCATGTTGCGTTAAGGACAGATTTGGTGGTCTTGTGCCAGACGATAGGGCCGAGAGCGATCAACTAGATTAATTTCAGGCCGGTTTTTCGATCCCTCAACTGGGATCACTGCTTCCTACAGAACGACCCTCAGCTCGTCAGTGAAGCACTCTAGTATATGCTACGTAGTTGCTTGTCAGCAATCACCACCATCGGGATCAACCGTTCTCAAGCCCGCAGCTGTCACCGAACAAGGCTGCAGAATGAACATGCAAAACTGCAGATCTATAATAAAACCAGAGACTTCTCCATATTATTGCAACTCCACTCGCTCTCTGTTACCATCAGTCTTCAGACTCAGGAACTGCTGAGAAAGCATAAGCCTTAGGCCTAAAATTCCTTCGACAGATCTTACCGATTGTCCCGACTGCTATAGAGCAGAAATCAGATAGAGCCTTCAGGGATACCCTATTTAATTTTGGGAAACAACAAGCAAATTAAATCTGCAGCCAAAATCGCTGAGGCGCTCAATACCTTCTTTTCAGAATCCACGACCACTGACGCCACTTCAAATCCACCACCCGTACCCCTCATCACCTAGCAAGTTCTCTCTGACATTGAATTCAGTTTGAACGATGTGACCCACCTACTGCTGCGTGTTAGACCCTCCTCCCGCCCTGGCTATGACGGCATCCCCCCAGCACTCTTTCATCTTGGTGGAACTGACATCGCTGCTATCTTTATGAATCTCTACAACTTATCCCTTGAACATGGCATTTTTCCATCCCAGTGGAAAACTTCAACCATTATTCCTATCTACAAAAAAGGTCCAGTGCATGACCCTTCAAATTATCGTCCTATCAACCATACCTCTTTAGCTGCCAGAATAATAGAGCGTTTGATTAAACAGCGGACGTCCGATTATCCCATTTCCCATAACGTCATTCACAGCGGCCAACATAGCTTCCTAAGGTCACTTTCTTGTACCACATGCCAGTTTAATTTATTCAACCTACTGACCACGGCAGCTGACGACGGAAAATCTATGATTATCATCTACCTCGATATGGCTAAGGCATTTGACCGAGTTCCCCACTCCCGGCTGGTAACAAACCTCCGGGCCTACGGTATCCATGACCCGCCTTTATCATGGATCACTTCCCACCTGTCGGACAGAACCCAGGTTTTGTATGCCAATGGTCATCTATCGCAACTGGTGCCTGTCACTAGTGGAGTCATACAAGGAAGTGTACTTGGTCTGCTATTTTTCTTACTCTATATTCACAACATTTTTTCGATTGTGCAGCACGGCAAACCTTTCCTCTTCGCCGACGACATCAAAATCGTTTATGAGTTCCGCCATCAAGATTTGAGCACAGCGCTATCTGAAACAGATAATGATCTCGAAAACCTTGATCAATGGTGCACTTCATGGCAGGTGTGCTTCTCGACATCCAAAAGCTTCTACAAAACCTACAAATGTCAAGTCCCTCCAGGAACCCTGTCACTGAACCAAGTGTTCATCGCCCCCAGCTTGTCAGTGGTGGATCATGGGCTTAGATAAACTAACAATCTACAATTTTCGGAACACGTCCTTTTTCAGACGGCCAGGGCCAGACAGATAATAGGCCTAGTTCTCAGATCATTTAAAATGCAACAAGGACGCTGAGAGGAGCGAAAGCCAGAACAAATAAGAGAAGAGTAGAAGGATCAATTAGTTAGGTAGTGGGCGGTGGAACTTAATGTCCTAGGATCCAGCACCACTGAACCATTTTATGCTAGGGAAAAACATCAATGGCTAAAAACCTTGAGCTGGAAGTAAGTTGCTTTACATGGCTGACCTAGCACCATACAGCTAGGGAGGCAGTAATTGTTTAGACATGGTTGTGAAGACCGAATAGTGAACTAGATGAGGCAGGGTCGTATAGGGTTAGGTGATAGTAGGTGAACGTGGGTGATTAGCAAGAACCATCAGGCATCTAACTAGTTACAGTTGTAAACGGCAAAACTGTATCCTGCAGCAATGTGGATTGTGTGCCATGTACGTAAAAAAGTGATAATGAGTGGTGAGTCTAGCGTCTGTCATTAGTCAGGAAATGATACGTTTGGGATATGGCGCCATGATCCTAGCAGTGGAACCCGTTTTCGAAGGCCAGCTCGACGGATAGCAGAGAGCGAAAGGGGGGACGGAAGCTAGGGTTCTAAAGTTCAGTGCCTTCCTCATAAGCCGGTTCCTCAGATACGCTGGCGTCAGTCAAAGGTAACATATGACTAACGGTAAGTTGTGACTTTAGGGACTGGCTAAACTAGGGTATTGACACACATTTGCGAGTAGTCAGGGGTAGCTTATTCCAAAGCTTTGAATATTTAATGAGAAAAAAATTGGATCTTATTACCAGCCTGGACTGTGGGATGGTCAGACTGAAGTCTCTGTGGCACAGAGGGTAAGATGAGGGTGACGAAAACTGTACTGAGTTAGTAGAAGTGAATGCAGAGCGATGAATGAGTCTATATAGAAAACACAAGTTGAGCCTAACATGTCTGAGCCATACGGGGCCCAGTTTTAGTAGAGTGCATCGTTCTTTATAGCCCAGTGGAGAAGAGTACCCTATCAGCTTCAGTAACCGGCCATAATTTGCCTTCCCCAGTCATCTCGGTTGAAAATCTCTCATCCCATACGTCCACCTACAAAAACTACCTGCTGGCTTCAATTTCCTCCTTTTATATTTTTCGACATGAGGGCTAATCTGTGTCAACAAGATTTCTGAATCCATCGCCTAATTTAGACTGGTATCCTCCATTTATGTGTGCAGTGACGTCTCCCTCTGGCGCAGCCTAACTCAATCACACCAGAACGGCCTCTGGAAGTCTTAGACACGGTTTGGAGCCGTACGGGATTGAAACATATATGCAGGCGCATACTTTACAACACTCCTTGTCCTACTCCGTGTATTTCCTCAGCCTTATTCTGTAGTTTCTCAGCCAATACAAGCGAAACCCTTGATGTCAACGGCACCTTCACCGTGGCTGCTTCCGGACGTGGGGAAGACAGACCACCTTCAGCAGTTGCCAAAAAAGACATATACGCTGAAAATTATGACCGGCCGGAGGGGCTATGGAAAAATCCTATATGGGCTCAACCACCCCTCTGTTGAAAAAAAAAGAAAACAAGAAAAAAAGAGAACAAAGAAGACCTAGTGGGATCGAATTGACCTGTACATACCATTTGTATCGGGCTGTGAAGGAAATGGGCAACCTCCAATCATAGGCGTCTCCCATCAGCTCAGACCTAATCCTGTGAAAGGAAAAACCTCACACCGCCCTTGTCCGCTTGATATGCTTTCAGTTCCTATGCAAGAGGCTGACTGGGATGATAGCAAACTGATCTCTCAACATATGTTTACCCACCTCCCGTTCTAATTTTCAACCACTTCGTACCCTCCCATGCAAGCCTGGCATGATTGTTGGCCTCTGCTACAAAACCATCGTGGCTCTGGACAACAAGTCGATACATCAGACGAAAGACATGTCGCATGAAAGCGCTAATTATATCCCTGCAGGTATTAGTTCACATACAAACATACATGTAAGAACGTGGAGAAAAGCGCCCGTATTTCTCGCCCACTTATCTATTTTTCCTCCTTTTCGTAAGAAAGTGGCCTTCCTCTTGTTCTAGAACCTAGCTCACTCTCCAATTTACAGCCTTACCTAACAGCAACCTGCAGCATTAGACCTGTAGATACTCCCCGATAGGACTTGTCATACGTCCTCTGGATGTATCGCATAAACTTGCCATTCGGATTCTTAGCGTGTTCCAGCTGCTTCCTTGTAACCTGTAAAACACTACTGTGATATTTGTCATATATCCCTTTGACCTATTATGCAAACTTGCCTTTCAGGTTCTTCCTGTTGCTCAGCTGCTTTCTCACAAAGCTCTCAGACCCTACAGTCCAAATTCGCCTTCGCGGCTTTATTACCCCCGAAAGATGACTTCCCGGTGAACGGCTGCATAGGTAAGCAATAACTGCGCCAGTAGTGCAAGCTCAGTTAGCCCTCACGAACACCGAATCACTACCAACGACTCCTCATTTCACGAAGACCTTTGGATCTCATTCCCAACCTCCGTACTCTCAACTGCTATTCTGCTCACGCTAAGCCTCAGCTGGAACACCTCCCAGACTGCGATCCTCCCTCTTTCAATTTCAGAACCACCCGGCCATCACGATGCCTGGCTGTAATATATCCTGCAGACAGCTTATCTTTTTCTCTGCCTGTCTACAACCGCACCAAAGGCCGGCTACTACGAATACGATCTAGCCACCGGGTTTTACGCACAAGAAGTCCCGGTATTGCTGCGTGTGCCCCTCTGAGGCTCACTGAAGAAGTCTCACTACAAGACCCTCCCTATGTCGAAGCCATTTACACCACCTTGCGAGGACTCATAGTTAAATAGTGATCGGTTCAGATTCGGCGATGCCCTCCTCCTTCCCATGATGAAACAGAGAACAAAAACCGCAGCCCAACACGGACACAGAAAAGCCGCAAGAAACTTGACAGAATGATGTATTAGTCGATTTACCGCCATAGCCTGGCCCATCGCAAATGTTTTCACCTTTGTCTTGCCTCATTTTGTTCCTCGTGGACAAGGCATTCCGACAGCTGATTATTCATTCCTGGAACTTCATCCATCTTCCACCAGCGGCGAACTGCCGAAACCAAATAACACTCTACTTCTCATGAAAATTGTCTCACCTTTTCAGAGGGTACCATTCCCTTTCACACCCACAAATCTGTGAAAATTAGTATTCCTCTGCTAACCATCATAAAATTCTACCCTGCCTCCTTTGTCTCAATTCCATTTACTTTTTTAAATGAACATGAATATGCATTACTGACCACTTTCTTGCATCAATCTTGTGAACATTGTATTTTCTGCGTCCTAATCCAATGTCTGTCTGAACATTTCTACATCCGGCCGATTCATTACTTTTGCCGCAGTTGACTCGAAATCAATTCGTACTCGCTGTGTATTCTCTTGTCGCTTTGCTTCATTTAAACTCTCCCCAGCCTTAATCGATTGTTGCTGCGATACTCGAATCCCTTTTTGAAATTTGCGAATCTTCCATTTCATCCAGTAATATTGTAAACTCTGATCATGCTTACATACATGCCATTCGACCACGGTCCAAAAATATACACTTGTTACTATTATTAATATTAATAAAGGTCAAACGATACGCATTAGCCTTAAACAACAACGTTCGGTCAAAATTGATCCTGGATATAGCTGCATGTTGCATTAGGGAAAGATTTGGTGGTCTTGCGCCAGACAACAGGACCGAGGGCTGGGGGCTGACAAGGTAATTTAAGGGTTCCATAAAACTGCCACCGGTTGCATCCTGAGTTCGAATCTCACACCTGAACAGTGAGCGAAGCGACTAGTCTACGGTTAAGGTGCATTTTTGAAAATCCTCGCTATTTTCTGCCGCGCGCATATTGCAATACACGGCTCATTTAATAATGCTAGCTACCTACTGTCTTCAAGTGGGCTGGGCCGCTAGAATGCAAGCAAGCGTTGTTGTTACATTTTGATCGATTTTGTGGGTATTCACATGAGATTTGTAAACTGCAGCTTATTTTCTGGGCATATCTTCTGGATTATAATACCAGTACTGTTTTGAATAAATGAAATATCTAATAAACCCCACATGCTCGACAACACTCATCAACTTTTACACTAGAACACCTTTCTAAATGTGTCCTTTCTATCTGATTGTGACTACCCACATGATCTGTTTGACCGTGAATTTTGCTGATTTTTGGTTTTCAAGTGCCAATCGTGTTGGCCACGTGGTTGGTAACATAAAATTTGTCTCTTCTTTTTGCTAATCCAGTACTGTATGATTTGAGAGTCAGTCTTGCGCCATCGTGTGCACGAGGATAAGGACTGAGTCCAAGGAGCGGATCGATGACGAAGCGTCGGCGAAGACAAGACTAAATGAGAGTAGCTATGAGGTCCCGCGTGACAGATCGGAAGAACTTCCTTTACACGTGCTTCCGTCGAGTTCATTTGGGGGGTTAGCGCCTCGTTGCTTTGTGCAGCAGACTTTAGGGTCATGAGCGGCTGTAAGGGTCCTCAAGGAAAAAACCATCCTGCAGCTTGGGCCGCAGAGATGTGTGATTTACCCAGGAACCCCCAGGATCTTACTTGTAAAGGGCCATTAAATTTCCCCCCCCCTTTAGTTTATGATCATTGCAGCACCCCATGGGTCACTACCGCTTCAACGTCAGCTATAGTCCAGGAGATGAGCATAAATCGACCGCTGACCCTAGGCCCGAATGTTTACTTCACTCGGCTGCCTTCATCATCGGCACACCTTACCAGATAGGGCAAGGTGCTGCCCCCGCTGAAACTCTTCGATTTTTTGAAGGAATACAGGCTGTCTTTGAAGCATGCACAGAAGAGCTCACCTCAGTGGCCACTATTTGCACCTCAGATACGACCTCAGTCTCACGCTCCATTCCTCGCTTATAGGGTGATTCGGTGTTTAATGCTCGTGGTCAGGCCAGATTTGGGATTCCTTTGAGCGTGATGGCCAAGCGTGCACTTCTAGACTGAATTCCAGTCAGCAGTTGTTTTTCTGTGGTTCGGTTAGGCCGTTCTGTTCGTGTCAACGGCAGCAAACTGAAGTGCAGATTCCTTTTCGTTGTGTCTGAGCATGCCTCCACGGACAGTGGTTCACCTGAGTCCAAAGATGAGTTCTATCATGACTTGCCTGGCTTCTTAGAAGAGTGCGTTCAACAAATGTGGTGGTCATTACTGGTAGCCCCAAAGCCCGAGTTGGCCGTTTGGATGGTTCTGAAGGACTTATCGGAGGCCACTTTGTTAACCCGACAACGGAGATCAACTCACTCACCTGTGTTTTGGCAGCAGAAGGCTTCTGGCCAGTATGAATGCTTCCCATAAAAAGCGACATAGACCGACATGACGTCCTTCCACGTCTTCGCAAATCTGGACCCATAGTAACCGCACAGTGAGTGGTCACCATCGGCCTGGGTCGTTGCCTGTGGACTCAGATCGTGCCTGAGTACGAGCTTGCTCCTATCTAGGTCTCGTCCATGGTCGCATCAACGTACTTGCCACCCTTCACGCGCAGTTGCTTCTGCTTGCTAACCAGCAATCAGCTTTTCACGAGGGGCCGTCTGCTAGGCTGTCCATGCGTCCGGACTCCCAGGACCCAAATCAGGGCTGGTGGCAGATCAAGGGGACCTCCACTCCGATCCGAATGACGCCAAGTACTCCAGTTCTCACAGGTACCGCAAACGACCGGTGTCCCCGACATCATTCGCTCCTTGGGGTGCTCGCAAATCCGTCCCTGTGGATGCCACATTTAAAGCGGGCAAGTCAGTGAAAAGCCAGATGAATGGAAACCTGAGAAATGATCGTGAACAGCGGTATATTGTGAAAGGTGGGGAAGTGGAAAAGGCAGCATTTATTAGAAAAGCTTGCTGCCTTTATTGATCGATTGGAGGCACAGCTAAATGCAAGACTGGTGCAGGCAAGTTAAAGATGGAATCCGATGGTTCACTGGTTCTTTCTCAAGGACTTCGGTTGAATCGTTTGGCAGCGCCCCTTAGGGAACAATTCGGCTGGCCCGCTTCAGTGGACCTTCCAGATATAAAGCTTGAAGGAATGATGCAGGTGGATATCACTGCCCTATCAGAAATGGGGGCTATGTGAAAGATAAATTATCGAAAACGGTTTAAATCCGCTGGACTGCACGGACTGTCCACCTTTCGAGAATAGTGACAGAGCTTCGGATTCGGAGTCGATGGAACTCCCCCGGCTCATCTGGGGTAGTGAGCGGACTCCCAGGGAACTGTGTGAAGCAATGATTGTGCACATTACCAAGAAATATGATAGGTTATCTTGTGAAAACCACAGAGGGATTAACTTGGTAAGTGTTTATTTCAGATACGGCCGTGGCTGCGTAGAACACATCCTCACTGTTTGGCAAGATTAGAGGGCAGCCACTCCTTCCATAGTCCCACAATCTCTGTGTTTTGTGATCTGAAGGTGACTTCCAAATCATTCGACCGCACAGTTCCCCCGGCCGTGCCTCCCGCTGCACGGAGTGCCTTAAAAGTTTATCCTCTCTTTCAGGGCTCATGTGTGAACAGCCGAAGTTAATTTCATGCGTACGGCTATCTTTCGGCCCAGTTCATCAAGAAAAGTGGTGTTATTTGGGGAATCCTGTCTCACCTCTCCTATTTAATTCAGTATTCAAATTGATATCTAGGGTAGCCCTGGGCTCATAGGAGAATAGCGGTCTCTATCTGTATTCGGACAGTAGACTGCCTGGCCTATAACACACGGACATAATTGTTCTCCTGAGTGAAGGTCCAATTAAGCTGCATGCCCTCTTATATAGCCTAAATAGCAGTGCGGCGATACTTGGGATACGTTTAGCAACTTAAAAGTGCAAGCTGCTGCTGCAGGACCGATTTGGCTCTGCGCCAGACTTCTTCTTGGCTAAAGAATCTCTAACTGAAGCGAATAAATTTCACCATGTGGACAGACATCGGATGAAATATCATCGTGTATACAGAAGGCGCTTTTGGTTTTGGCCAATCTCCGTTATCTGTGGCACCGATGCGACATACGATAGCCTTTCAAGTGTGGAGTGTACAGGGCGCCAGTTAGGCTCGTTCTATTATACGATTTGGGAACATGCCGTCGGAGGTGGAAGAAATACAAAGATTGTCTGTGATTGGGCCTTGATATCTCCGTGGCATTGCCAGGGCAAGGTGAGAATACCTTTGCAGCCAAGCTGAGATTAGCCGCAAGGTGCTGGGGAACAGAGATCGGTCTGCGGATCAAGGGCTGCACCTAAGCACGTTAGTATAGCTAGAACATGTTACACGTAGACAACAACAGACTGCCTCGGTATGCGGTGTTCTATAAGGCGGGCAAATAATGGAGGTTAGGTCAAGGTGGTCACCATATGAGATAGGAAAAAGTATGAAAAAATTAACTAGTTGGTTCGGTCAAGTAGGACAATGCTTCGCCAATCATCGGCTGTGTTTTCACAAACTGAAAGAAGTACTGTTCCAACCGAGCGCACTATCATCATCCAAATGCCACCACGGCTACTAGCGTTAAGGGGGTTGAAGTGCCACTGCACGCCTCGTAGCAACAATCTATCAGCAATTTTATTACTAGAACAATTTCCCATTAGGTTCTTCAATTCCCTTTGAGTCCCAACAAAGTTTGTACCGTTATCACTAAAAATCTCGGACGGTGCCCCTCCCTTCGACACGAAACGCAGTAGTGTCATAATGAATGAATCCGTGCTCAGAGAATAAGAAACTTCAATGTATACCGCACGCATCTGGAAGCAGGTGAAGATGCGTCCATATTGTTTCTCAATGCTGCGCTCATATTAAACTGCAAATGGGCCAAAATACTCTACTCCGACGTACTTGGATTGAAACCAACCTTGTAAGACTCTAATGGCTGGTAGAGGAGCCATCATCTGTTTGCCTACGACAACCAAATGCTTCCGACACTTCCAACAGGCTCCAAGTACACGCTTGACGGCAGCTCCCCCTTTACAATCCAAAATGTTTTGCGAAATTTTGCGAGTAATTGAGATGGTCTTGCATGTCCTTCCATTGCGAGGCACCGTCGGATTATTGAGTCTGTGATCGGGTGAGTCTTGGGTAGTATCATCGGATGTTTCACACTGTGAAGCTGACTAGAGTAGTTCGGTCGTCTTCCAACACAAATAATTCCATTCGATTAAATTGGATCGAGTTTTGATAGGGCCCTGTTCATCGGAGATTTGTTAGCTCATAGGTTATTATTACTGGCTGGTAGCCATTTAAACTCTTCACCATAGACCTTGGCTTGTACAGTTAGACTAACACTTTCGTCCGCTTTAGCAATGTCGTGCAACTTCAACGGCCCAGTTTTCAGTCCTGGGTCTGTGCGACCACCTCTCATGGCTGCAATGTACATTTCAAAAAGGGGTCAACCAAGCTACCGACTTCAGCAGGTGGAACCAACTGGAGTATCTAGCTAGAAGTGCATCAGTCCATGTATCCTGCAACAGCGTGAGAACTGTACTCGGAGGCTGCTTCAACTCAACGTTTGGTGGTGCTGCAGACACCGTAGGACTGGTCGGCCATGAAGTTCCATCGTTCATCAAGAATTTAGGACCTCCGAATCAACAGCTGATATCACTCGGTGATGTTGTGCCTCTTGATGCCAAGTCTGCAGGGTTGGCCTCCGATCTCACATGACGCCACCGCCCGGGTTCCGACCACTGATGGATTTCAGCCAAGCGGTTTGCAACGTACGTACTGAATCTCGCATTAGTGTTGTTTATGTAGTGCAAAACTATAGCAGATTCCGTCCAGTAGTAAGCCTCGTCAAATTTGATTCCAGTTTCTTTTATAAGAAACCGGGAGACCCTAACGGTCAGTCTTGCTGCGGCTAACTCCAGTCGGGGGATCGCTACGGTCTTCAGAGGGGCTACCTTTAATTTGGAAGACAGTAGGGCATAATGAGGGGCTGTGTCCCTTGAAAACATTCTGAGATACGCCACCACCCCATAGCCAACGTCAGATGCGTCACAAAATACATGAAGTTGTGCAATTTCGTTCAATGTCTCACCTCTAATAACAGAACGCAGAATTTTGAATGCGCAAAGTTGATCCATACTTCTTAACCACTCGTTCTAGCATGCTAAAGGGTCTTTTCCAATTGAGTAGCCCCAACCAAGCTTCAACCGACACTGTGATTGCGATACCACCCTGGCTGGCAGAACGAAATGTGAAGCTAACTCTAGTAGGTCGAACGTTGATGATACTACAGACCACAATCCACGCCTTGTTTGAGGTCTTTCGCGTATTTCGAATGAAAACTGGAAGGTGTCTCCTATTGCGTTCAATTACAATCCCAAAGCCCTCTAAGGCGCTAGCGCGCAATCATCGATTTCCAAAGTGGGATATGCCAGCTCAGATTTCGGTAAAATATCCAGCACCTTCATACGATTACGCACCCACTTATGAAGCCGGAATCCACCTCGTGATATTAACTCACTCATCTGGATGGCAAAAGCTTATGCATTCTGCGGTGTGTGCAAAGAAACGAGACAGTCGTCTACATATAAGTTACCATACAAGGCCCTGGAGATGTAATCTTTTTACTGTCTTCTCCAATCGTCTGATGTGCGGAGTAACGCGAAGATTGCACAAAATGGGGAGGGAAGTGGCACCAAATGGGTGGGCATTCATTTGATATTCAACAAGATTACCACCTAGTCGACCACTTTCTTACCAGCGGAACCTCTGTGCTTCTTTGTTTGTCGTCTGCACTCGACCCCGCATGAACATTTCTCCAATATCCGCAGCCAATGCGACAGATTCCTTTCGAAAACGAAGCAACACTCCAACTAAGCTTGGTGTCGTGTCCAGTCCCTGTAGCAAGTAGTAATACAAACAGCGTCCCTGGAGTGCAGCCGCACAGTCAAACACCACCATCAACTTGCTTGGCTTTTAAGGGTTTGTAACTGCGTGATGTGGCAAGAACCACTTTGGCTCAAAACCCATTTTAACTGTACATCGGGCACTAACTGGGCGTGGCTCTTGCTCACATAACCCTCCGTTATCGTAGAGTATTTATCAAAGAATTCAGGGTCACGTGCAAACCTTTTCCTCAAGCCTTTCAATCTCTCTTTGGCCACAATATAAGTATTTGGAAGTCTCACTTCAGGATTCCTCCACAGAAGTGCAAGTTCATAGCTTCCGTTCGGCCAAGTTATGGCATTGGAAACCATATCAACGGCCTATTTGTCTTCTAATGAAAGAGAGTTTTTCGATGCACACCCATCGAGGAAATCGGCGTTGTATAGTCTATCTATCTGTTCTGCTAAGGGGTCGATTCCCTTCCTAATGTGGTTTACTGTCCTCACAAAGTGTGGTTCTTGGTTTATCGGACCAAGAACAATCCGTCCTAAAATCGTCCGCATGGTATAGGGTTGTTCCTTATTACGCTTCGTTACTCTAATTTCCAATGTGCTCCTGGGACGTCGGCACCTTTCAGGATCCGTACTCTCAAATCTTTCAGGTTCTGTCTTTGGATGCAATAAAGGTGAGGCCAGAATAGAACATCCGCATCTGTGCAGCACTGCACTGTTTGGATTAGTGGCCTATCAACACAGAAGGCTCTCTCTATATTCACGAAATCATTCCTTGACAATGAGTTCAGTCGCAGCTCCGTTGTTCCCGAATTTCAAGTGGTAGTTCCATTCACGGTCGAAATCGAAAGTGAGGTCGGGGCTGCCTTCAGGCCCACCAGCTCCATAATGTCTTCTTGTATTAGAGTCACATCAGACTCGCTGTCCAGCTGGGCGTAGGTCTTCACGGAGCCCCTCGGTCTGTCTCCTCGTACTGGTAGCACACCTAACCTGACCCGACTTTTTGGCCTAAGAGTAGTCGCACAATTATTGGTCCACTGACCAGGCCTTTTTACATTATCCGTACCCAGCATACCCAGCTGCAGCCCTTGTGTTGTATCTTGCGTGACTCGATCGGTACATTGCTTCTGTGCACCATGCAGTAGAGAGTGGTGCCGTTTCGGACAACCTGATGGTGGACATGGTTTGGAAACAGAACTGTTGCCAGACAGATTTCCACACTTGAGACACGAAAAGCAAGTCTTGATTTATTTAACCAATGCCCAACGACCGGGTACATCACGAGACAGGAAACGCTGAAATTCCTCAAGTGCGCTTATTCCATTACATACCGAGCACCTGTTAGCTGCGACCAACAAAGTACTACCCTGATTTGGCGTGAATCGTGTCGCTCCTGGGTGTAGGTTTTGTGCATAATTCCTCCAACCGGATGATCGCGAATACCCCTAAGCCTTTCTTATTGGCAGCCAAATTGCCGAATCTACTTCAGGCAATTCGTACCTTACGGGCCACTGAGTGCTGCGGATCGTGGAACCCGGGTTCATCTCCTTTTCTCAATACATCATCAAAGGTCTCAGGCCAGAAATCCTGGAGACGCGTCGGTAGCACTCGAGTAATCCGTTCCATGGTCTGCAGTGAGTTGAGGTCTGACAAGCAATTCATCTGCGTGAGGGCAACTTCGCAGTTGAGCGGTTTTAACGACAACTTGGCCAGGGCATCCGAGTCCTCCACTAGAGGCTTCAAACCTTGCAGCAAGCCGTCAACCAGTGAACGAGCCACTAAATGATATCGTTCATACATATGTAGGTACCTGCACATTTCCGACTTTTTCCATGATTTTCAACGTCCCTTGGTGCGACACTCCTTTGTTGTACCGACGTTTTAATGTAAAACACACACACCTTTTGGTCGTCAACACCGCGCAATACAAAAGGCTGTAAATAAATCTTTCATGCTGGCACGGTCTCATCTTCTGGTTTGGAGTGTCTTGGAATTATATAGGTCGGAACTAACTGTGTGAAACAAAACATTTTAGAAGCTTCAACGGCGTCTCTTGGCTTTTCGATCAATACCATCCTGTTCTGTCTAACGGATGGCTGTCAGACCGAACTGAACTGAAGACATTGGCGGATACTGGCTCTTCGGCGCTCATTTCCTGAGCACAAGAACACTAAACAACTGTGAGTATGAGTCACACCTTTTGTTTCATTTTAATTCCTAATGTACATACCCTTCTGGCCTTTTTATCACCGCACGCTCCTCCGCCCATCTTAGTTTGCTAGTGTCGTTTTAGATATTGTTGACATTCATTTAGTGTACCATATAGACAGAGTAGTAGGCTACAAAATTGATGAGCCCAGGTTGTTTTTCCATCCTTTGACACTAGCTTTATTCTTTTGGTCCAAGTTCCACACGATTCATCATGTCTGACAGCGAATCTATTTACATCCACGCGGTTGCTCTCAAACTGCCCGTTTTTGCCCCGACCAACCCCCGAGTGTAGTTTCGACAAATAGAAGCCGTACTTACCACTCGACGTATAACCAGGGAGCGCGTGAAATACTCTCACGTTGTCCAAGCGCTTCCCTTTGACTTCACCGTTGACGTGGAAGGTTTCCTCGATCCCATTCCACCAGAAGCTCCTTACACGAGGCTTAAGGAGGCAGTCATTCAGAGTATCGGAAAATCAGCCGGAAAAATGCTCCGGGGGCTGTTCACGTCGGTGGAGCTCGGAGACCAATTTCCGTCCCAGCTTGTGCGCCACATGCGGTCGCTACTGGCTGGACGTCAAATGGACGACGCCATTTTCAGGGAGATATGGGTTGATAAACTACCTCTCCCGATGCAGCAGGTCCTGTCAATGCTGGAGCCTACTACTACTTTTGACAAAGTTGCACAACACGCCGACAGAATAATGGAATGCTACCCGGCTGCTAGACCCTGTGTTCACATGACATTACCCGCCGAAACCACTCCGACGCAAGAACCCCCTATGACATTACCGGTTCCTACCCCAGATCGCCGTGGCGACATTTCTCGCAGTCCTGATTCCTCATCCCATCACTCTCATATCGATAAGGACATTACGGACCTAAAATAAACCGTTCGCATGTTGTGCAATCAGGTCAGTGCAATGTGCAACGCATTAACTACTCATTTATCTGTGTCCGCCGAAGTACCTCATTGACCTAGATCACGGTCCAGAAACCGCCGGTTACAAACCTGGTGTTGGTACCACCGCATATTCGGCTCCCAGGCACGCCGCTGTGCTCCTCCATGTTCATTCCGCACTTCCACCCCACAGTCAAACGTCCAGGCCAGCCAGTAACGGCGACGACTAGGGCTGGCCCTCCACATGAAAGTCGCCTATTTTATATCGTTGACCGATCCAGTGGCCTTCGATTCCTCATTGATACTGGCGCCGAGATCAGTGTAATCCCTCCACCGAAACACCATAGCCTCAAACCATCTCACTTTACACTGCAAGCAGCAAACGCAACAACTATTGCGACATTCGGCCAACGGTCCATCACGCTTGATTCAGGCCTCCGACGCTCTTTTCAATGGGTTTTCATCCAAGCGGATGTTCAGACTCCCATTATTGGCGCGGATTTCCTCTCACACTTTGGCCTAACTGTGGGCCTCAAAAATTGCAAGCTGGTAGACACCACAACCAAGCTTTGTGCAGTCGGCATTGGTAAATGCGCCAACTCTCTAGGTATTCGGCTAGCGATCCCGCAATCGCCGTTTGCTGACATTTTGAAGGAGTTTCCATCCCTCACTAAACCGTGTCAGTTCACCGACCCAGTCTCTCATGCTGTGCATCATCACATCGCTATAAAAGGCCAACCTGTCCACTTTCAACCACGCCAACTCAAGGCCGACAAACTCCGTATTGCACTCCCGGAATTCGAACATACGATGAATCTTGGCATCATTCGACCGTCTTAAAGCCCATGGGCCTCGCCTTTGCACATGGTTCCAAAATCATCTGGTGATTGGAGACCCTGTGGAGACTACCGCGCTCTCAACAACGTCATCGTCCCCGACGGGTACCCGATCCCACACATTCATGATTCTGCACAGAATCTCTCTGGAAAGACAATCTTTTCCTAAGTTGACCTCGTAAAGGCATATCACCAAAACCCGTTGCCGAAGAAGACATTCCCAAGACAGCCATCACCAAGCCTTTTGGCCTGTTCGAGTTCATTAGCATGCCATTTGGATTGAGAAACGCTTCTCAGACGTTCCAACGATTCGTCGCTGAAGTGCTTCGAGGTCTACCTTTCGCGTTTGGCTACATCGACTACATCTTAATTGCCAGTGCCTCTCCATCAGAGCATACCAGCCACTTGCGTCAACTCTTTCAACGTTTCTAACAATACGGACTTCAGCTGAACCCTAGTAAATGCGTGTTCGGTGTTCCGTCCCTCGACTTTCTCGGGCACCACATCGATCGAAAAGGTTTGACACCCCTCCCAGATATAGTGCGCAGCATTCTCTTATTTCCTGCACCTCAAAAGATCACACAGTTACGACGTTTCTTGGGAATTTTAAACTACTACCGTCGCTTCATTCCCATTGTGCGGCCATTGTTTCACCTATAACCTATCTTCTCAAGTCCAACGTCAAGACGATCGATTTCACTCCCGAGGCCGAGACAGCTCTCGCAGAAGCCAAAAAAGCTCCGGCGGATGCCACCGTACTGCACCGTCAGCATTCGAATCCAAATACTGAGTTAATCCTAACGACTGATGCATCAAATATTGCAGTCGGTGCAGTGCTTCACCAAATAGTGGACAACCAATTACAGCCCTTAGCGTTCTTCTCGCAAAATATCCAGGCGGCACAAACAAAATACAGCACGTTTTCTCGTGGACTCCTGGCTATTTACTTGTCCATCCGTCATTTCCGCCATCTTTTGGAAGGACGACAATTTCGTGTGCACACTGACCACAAACCCCTGACACAAACACTTCATGCCAAGCCTGACTGACATTCGCCAAGAAATATCCGCTATTTGGATTATATTTCTCAGTTCACAACAGACATCCGCTACGTGCGTGGAGTTGATAATGTTGAGGCTGATGCTTTATCCAGACCTGAAATCAACACGGTGCAGACTAAATTCGATCTCACGGAACTGGCAAACCTCCAGCGGGATGATCCATCTTTGCTCGAACTGCGCACATCATCCACACTGCAGCTCAAGGATTCTCCCCTACCTTCAGCCGATGGCACAGTCCTATGTGACTGGTCTTCAGGTCACCTTCGTCTTATCGTTCCAAATTCCTACAGGAAGATCGTTTTCGATCATTTCCATTCTCGTTCCCATCCTGGTATCCGTGCATCTCGCAAACTCATTTCTGCCAGATTTGTTTGGCCCAGTATGAATTCTGACATTGCATTATGGACTAAACAGTGTTCACAATGTCAGAGAAACAAAGTCCACCGCCGCACTTTTTCTCCTCTCAGTACATTCACCGATCCCGACGTCCGTTTCACACATATTCACGTCGATCTTGTTTGTCCACTGCCACCATCAAATGGACATACCCACCTAATAACCGTTGTCGATCGTTTCATACGCTGACTGGTGGCAGTACCTATTTTCGACACCTCAGCAGAAAATATTGCAACAGAACTACTTTAACACTAGATTGCTACATTAGGTATACCGTCTACCGTCACCACAGACCGTGGCAGCCAATTCCAATCGACTTTGTTTCGTGAGTTCACTAAACTGCTTGGCTGTAAACACATCACAACAACTGCATACCATCCTTCGTCCAATGGCATGGTAGAGCGCCTACATCGTCAACTCAAAGCAGCACTGATATCACAGCCAAACCCCAATGGCTGGAGCGACAATCTGCCACTAGTTCTCTTGGGTCCCCGGTCATTAGTCAACGACGACCTCCACAGCACGCCGGCTGAACTCTTCTTCGGTACCACCATATGCCTTCCAGGTGAGTATGTTCAACCAAGCACTGCTGTCAGTCCTGACCCATCCCAGTTTGCTCAACAACTAAAAAGCCGTATGTCACGTCACCGTCCAATACCCACTCGCTCGTCATACACACAAGTTTTTGTACATAAAGATCTATATACGTCACCTTTCGTTTTTTATTCGTAACGACGCTGTTCGCAAACCACTCACACCACCGTATGATGGTCCATTTAAGGTGCTTAGCCGCACAGACAAATATTTCGTGGTTCAGCAAGCCGATAAACCGGACACTGTTTCCATTGAGAGATTGAAACCCGCGTATTTTGATGCACCTCCATCACCAGCAACACCGACACCACCACCATCCACAGACACACCACCGGCAATTTTTGTTGACGAAACACACTCTGTCATCATACCAGACACTACAACACACCCACCAGCCCCACCACAACAACAAACATGCCTGATAACCCGTCGTTCTGGCAGAAACGTTCGACGTCCTGTCAGACTTCAGGACTTTGATATTTGACGTTTTCTTTCGCTAACCATTTGTTCTTTGTATTTTGCTACTGAGAGTTTATTTTGTACAACAAACGCTCTTGCGGGGGAGTTGTGTAGGTACCTGTACATTTCCGACTTTTTCCATGATTTTCAACGTCCCTTGGTGCGACACTCCTTTGTTGTACCGACGTTTTAATGTAAAACACACGCACCTTTTGGTCGTCAACACCGCGCAATACAAAAGGCTGTAAATAAATCTTTCATGCTGGCACGGTCTCATCTTCTGGTTTGGAGTGTCTTGGAATTATATAGGTCGGAACTAACTGTGTGAAACAAAACATTTTAGAAGCTTCAACGGCGTCTCTTGGCTTTTCGATCAATACCACCCTGTTCTGTCCAACGGATGGCTGTCAGACCGAACTGAACTGAAGACATTGGCGGATACTGGCTCTTCGGCGCTCATTTCCTGAGCACAAGAACACTAAACAACTGTGAGTATGAGTCACACCTTTTGTTTCATTTTAATTCCTAATGTACATACCCTTCTGGCCTTTTTATCACCGCACGCTCCTCCGCCCATCTTAGTTTGCTAGTGTCGTTTTAGATATTGTTGACATTCATTTAGTGTACCATATAGACAGAGTAGTACGCTACACATCTCCTTCAAGATTTCCTTAACCCTATTGTATGCCAGTGTTAGAGGCGACATAACACTTTTGGCAATGGCATTCCCTGCTCTTCCTTTGCAGTAATGCATCAAATAAAGTAAGCGCTGGCCATCTTCTTGAACTCTACCTTCGACGCAATACTCAAACTGCTACACAAACCTCCACTACGCTGATAAGCAGCCCGCAAATGACTCCAGTTTCACCCCGGATAGATCCAAACGATAATCCATCGCAGGTTCCGCCACTGGAACCAAGCTTGTCGTTCGTGATGCATCGTTCTGCACATGGCAGCCAACAAGGTAGCAAGAAAGATGTTTACTGACCATTACTCCACCCTTCACTTTATCTCTGTTAACCAGGTTTCCTTCTTCTCCAGCGAGTGCCAAATGCGATGTTGCCATTTCCGTCGCATTCCTCACCTGAAGCAGCTTACGTTGTTTATCTTACTCTAATTGTTCTGCAACCTGCTTCTCCTTCAACTTGGCTAACAACCGATCAGCTCTAGCTCTATGGGCAACCGAGCCAACCCTAGAACAACCTGATATACTAGAGTCTGAGCAAGAAACTTGACCAACGCCTACGAGCAAAAGGATTTGGTTCACCAGCAAGGCATTGTCCTTTGATTCAGAAAGGTTTGCTGATTTGCTGCGTAATTTCATGTCTCAGCTGCTGCCACGGATATTGAGTACTGTGAAGTCCAGCCACCGGAACGTTCGAGTGACGCGTAGCAACCAATTTTGATGCAATTCAAAACAAAGTCGATTCCAAATGGCTACGGCGCTACATACAACAAATTAATTAATTTTTCAATAATCAAACCTTAGTAGTGCTCCTTCTGGGCTTTTACGCCCTAAATCAAACAACAAATCAACAACTGCAGCTGAATTACAGCAAAAGGTCAGATACAAAAAGTGAGATTACCGAATACAGTCAGAACAAAGTTCAAGCTTAGCGGCTGACGCTCGGGGCGACGGTGGAAGTCCGGTTTGAGACAAGGATTTAGAGCAATATAACAAGCAATCAGATTTTTGGCAAAATTAGTTCACACGAATGAAAACTGACGTTTGTGACATGGATGCTAATGAATGGAACGGGGTATCCTGAACTCCTATACAATAGAGGTCATGAGCTTTCCACTTCTAGACGGGAATATCATGATAAATCCATCTTGGCATGTAGCCACGGCAATTGTGAAGACCAGTAGAGTATGTGAGTGACGGCAGAGCATATGGGGCACTTGAGGCTTAAGTGTAGATCTGATAACGACCATTTCAATAAAGTGGTCATGCAGCAAGGACGAGAAATAAATCTACATGAGACTGATCCTTGGAGAATAATTGAGATGGAACGTCCAATGAAGAGTAGAAACGAAATGGCTCAGCTGATGAAAATAACAATAGAGGCTTCTAGACATAATTCGACAGAATCTGATATGTGACAAAAGAAAAGGGCATCTAGGGATGGAGAGAGACTACCGGAGTAATGATAAGAGGAGCCACCGTAGAAAAACTGGCCGGCAAAGGATTAAACATTTTGGGTGCACCCTGACGTACTAACTGGAAATGGCGAGCGGGGTGATAAATCGATGTAAGACGCAAAGTTACCGCGATTGCGAGGTCGGCGGCACGCGAAGGTGATGACGGAGTAAATGGGACGTTACTAAATGTCATTTATTGAACATTTCCACAGGCCAGACTTGCCACTGCGCCAGAGTGTCAGGCTGCAGTTCCAAATATTCCGTTCGGATGAACAGGCTTGAAGCATCAGATATAGAATGAAATAAACGATTTGATGAAGATAGCGGTAAGGACTGTCGGTCAAATGCTCACAGGATCAGGTATACAGGAAACGAATATCACATCTGGAAATGGGGAGCCACTGCCTGAGAAGGAGTAGAGGAGAGCGCCAGAGGAAATCTGTTAGGCCTGCATTGGACTGATCGCCTTATAATAGGTGAGCATTGATGTCTTTAAATGAAGATGGTAACTGGAAAACAACATGACCTGGAAATCATAGCTACGGCCATTACAGAGCCACATAGCATATGCAGGTGATGGTGCGGAATGTGGAAGGTCAACGCACATCTATTAGTGATTATTTTGGAAGGTATCATTCAATAGCAACAGAGAGACAGGGTCGCACAGTGGATATACTTGGGGCATGCAGGCACGGCAGGGCTGTGGTGTGCTTAATGATTAAGATAAAGCGATGAAAGGGCACTGTACTGAGGAATAAATGGACTGAAAAGGTCTGCTTTTAGCCCTCATGTATATCATTGATTGCTAAGGGGTTACTGAAAAGTGTGCTCGAGAGGGAGGCTGTCTGGTTGTTTTCATACGAAAATAGACAGCAGTAATAGGCTAGCCAACGAATGAATATATCTATAACAGCTGCAAGTTCTGTATTGAGGAATGGACATCGATACGGATGAGACTGCTGATTGGTCAGACGAGAACCTTGTAGATTACAGGTAGTACGTACCACTCCCAAATGGGTGGGCTATTTATATAAGCGATCAGTTTGCTCCAAGAAAGGACGATGATAGATAGAGATGTGAGACAAGCACAGATAATTTGATAATTGCGGTGAGAAACTTACGGAGTGTAAAAATGGAGTAATAATGATGTCGTTTACAGCGTGCCAGATGAAACACCTGTGACCATTGGAAAAGACAGTGCAACTAACACTGTTGCCGCATATACGTGTGTAAAACGGCAGTAACTTTGCAGCCAGCAAATCGTGCTAATGGATGGGGTTGACCGTGCCTTAGGCACTGAGGCCAAAAGCTACTCCTAACGACAGACTAATTGTGGCCGCACATCGTTGCGGACGTCCTGCATGACCGATGTTCGCCGGCGGAAGCGGTGGATCTGACAGCACCTCGCACCGATGGGATGAACAAAAGTCAGCATTGTTATTTTTTGAACGGGGTAGATAATAGCCGGTAGAATGATACTTCTCCTGATTGGTTCATCGTTGCGAAGGATCCTTGAGATCGAGACCAATGAATACAACGGTTGGTTGGCTGGCATAAAACAGATTAGTATTCAGATGCAACAGCCCGGATAGAGGCTGAGGTAGTACCCAAATCTACAGGACATCGTCGAATGATACGTATGATAGACAAACTGGAAATGGAAGACAAGAAATACGCAGTTTGTTTTGGGCTAGCTGGGGACCATTACTTAGGAGCTAAACAGATTGAGAGTGAGGGGAATCGTGTTGCACGGGCCGGCGAAGGCTACCGACGGTGGTCTCCACTCGAGCGGCAAAAGGCCGGAGCTTCGTTGAGAAATTGTAGGACACAATTTAGGGTAATTTTTTGGCATGCATAGACTGCTGGACGCGTCAGGGCCCTGTGTAGCTTAAAACAAAGACAGAGATGCGGAACAAAGATGAAAACAGGTGTGAACAACGTTGAACCATGATGACTTCCGAGTCAAAAATTGACGGGGCGGTAGATGATTTGTGCTCTGGCTAGGGCTACATCATAAGCGTGAGAGGGAACTCAATTGAAGTGGGGCTGCAAAGACAAGCGCAGGAAACGGCGATGGCCGGAAGAGCCGAAGAAAAAGGCAGGGGCATGGGAATGAATGTGAAACCTATGTGAGACTGGTCGTTGAGGCTCTCGGGGTAGTGCCACTTTACCGGCCGGAGTCACAAGAAGCCTAAAACCAATCTGTGCGATGTGTGGATAATGGCATGGGGAGTGTTTAACCAGGTTTTCACACTGGCCCCGCAATGAGAGAAAATACTGTGTAGAAAAAAATACTTTACATAAGATATGGTTGATTTTGTTCATAAAATAATATTACTTGGCATGCTGGTGCCAAGTTCGTTTAAGGAGATGGAGAAAAAATGCAAAATAAAGAACACAGGGTTACGATGAATGACTATTTATGTATTTGTAACAGATCTATGCAGGGTATTAGGGTATGCGCTGGACTAAATATGAACCGACTAGATTTTTTTAACTTTTTTTCAATGAAGTCTGGGGGCTGCAAGCGCACACTTTTTCACTGAGGTTCTTTTAATGAATTTTATATAGTTGAGGGAAATACTTCCTCGGATGGGACAAATCAACCTTCTTGCAGTTGATGAGCAGGAGCAGAAGTGGAGGTGATTTGTCCTGAGGGATACTAAGCTTGCTTCAGTTACGAAATTGGAAGTCAGCATTGACGTTGATACGTTCTCTGGATAGCGTGATATCATAGGGCCTATACCTGGGTACAGAAAAAGAGGTTGTACGAACAAGGCGGGAGAAGTTTACTACAAATTCTTCTATGAATCGTTCGAAAGAACCAACCTTCCGGAGCCAACTTACACGCTGGAGCTGGAGAGGATAATGTACAATTTCGGAGAGGACAAGATCTAGTAGAGTTAAGGGACAACTTGCAAGTGATATATATCTGACAGCGGATCAGTTTGAATGGGAAGGTCAAATTCAGCCGAAGGCGTTCCATCCATAGTAGATCGAGCTTTGATAGCTCGTAAAGCTTACAGTAAGTTATGAAGGGAGCTGTCTCAACCAGTTTTCCAGCAAAGGTCCGTTGGACTTTCTCAAGGGTGGAAGTCGTAGATATAGAAAGATGGTAGGAGATAAAGGAGCCGTGTACAAGCAGGGGTTGGACATGGGAGATACAGACGCGCAGTCAACCTCGCGGCAGTCCAGTGGGCCGGAGAACAAAGCAAATGAGTCGTTTGACGCTGGCCGCTTAAACCACGGCCCGGGAAGATCAAAAACGGGGGCGGCAAAATTTAGGGCCACATACTATGTGTTTGATGGGACTTTGTCTCTCATTGAGGGCAATGGTGCCTGACGGTAACTAGCTCCTGTGGAGAGGTGGAGAACTTCCGGATGTGAAACCTTCCATTCAGCACAACTTGCACTAAATACTAGGGCAGTTAAGATACATTTGATGATATTTAGCATAGATGCTAGACGATCTGTAGGGAGGGAGTGCACAACTTTAATTTCTTTTGCAGAGAGGTACCCAGTGCCACAGCGCGAAATGTTATATATATGAGAAAATATAATGGCCTCAGAAAACTACCCTGAATGTCAATTTTTGTTACAGGCCTGGCAGAAAATTAGTGATTACCTGCTAGCACCACCTGTGAGCTGGATGATAGATGAGAAGGCAACATCGTTGTGAGCGGATCAAGAGATTTGAGCTTGGTCGACGGGTGCTGGCGGGTACCCCTTCGGAGGCTTTTGAGGGATCTAGGAATAGGATGATCGTAGATATCCCGTCATCGAAATCTGAAGCCAGGACAGTAAAAGAGTCCATCGGGCGAGAAGAATACCACCCGAGGTTTGATGAAACCACGTTGTAGTGGGTTCAGTGGTGCTTCGGTTAGGAGAAAGTCAGCCAGTTTAGACTTGAAAATTCGCTCCATAGACCTGCAGTGTGGTTAAGATGATGGCAAGTGTCAGGGTCAAGTAGCGAACCATTTTTAAAACACCGGGTGATACCGAAGGACTTTCACTTCTGTGCGTCTGCGACTTGATCCATAGATAGTGCAACTAAGCAGGGTAGCAACAGAGCCGCGTCTTGGCCACCAAAACCGAAAAGGGCCGGTAGTATTACATCCGGCCTGGGTTTTTGAGGTGTTCCTGTCTAAAGTACTTGCGTGATTATTTCAGATGACGTAAAATTGGTGGTGTTGAGAGTAGTTCCAGAAGAAGAGGATCAGCAGGAAGATAAACACTAGCAACATATATGAACGAGGAGCAGAAGTGGGAAATGAAAACTGCTAACAGAAGAGCCAGGGAGTGAATAGTAACTGAGCAATACATAAAAGCCTTGAAGTCATACTTGTTCGAGAATCAAAATATTATGCTCAACAAATTGAACAAACGCTCCATGTTGTTTGGGTGCACTAGACAGAGTGTTTCCATTTTTCTGAAGTTCATTTTAGTGTATCTCCTCGACTTAAGCTTTCCTAGCTATTGAGCGGCCGTGAATAAGGATAAGGAAATCTTTAGCTGAGCGGGAGAGGTGAACATATGAGCAGTGTGCTATAGACGGAGAGGGCATAATAGGGAAGGGTAAAGGATTGGGATCACTGGTGGTAGCAGGGTGTCCAGTGGGGACCTCAGTGTGAGAAGTACTGAAAGGCGTGTTATCCGACATATTCCAACCCAAGACCTCACCTCCTTGAGGGCCAACACCTTGTCAACCGTAGTATTCTCAGCCATCAAAGTCAGAAAGCTGTTAAATACTACCCGGCCTTTGGCCCGCCCTGGAACCGATTGTATCTCTTTAGCTCTGTTTCGCCTTGGCGGTCCTGACTTTGCAATGCTCTTGCTGAACTCATTTAACCTCTCCATGTCGCAAAGCATTTTTCCATCCCAGTGGAAAACTATTGTTATCATTCTTCTTCATAAGAATGGTGCCTTGCGTGACCCTGCTAATTACCGTCCCATAAACCACATTCCCATTATACCTGGAATAACGGAGCGAGTAGTTAGGGATAAGGTTGCCCATTTTATCCCCACCCCTGGGTTAATAAATAACAGTCAACACCGTTCCTCGAAGTCTAGGTCGTGTCTGACCGACCAACTTGACTTCTCTAATCTAATCCCAACGTCGGCTGACCCTGGAAAGGCATTTATTGTTACCTTCCTTGATATGACGAAAGCTTTTGATCGCTTGCCTCATGCTCATCTGCTAACCGAGGTTGAATTTTACGGCATAACAGACCCACTCTTTTCTTGGTTGTCATCCTATCTTAGCATGAGATGCAAGCAGTACAAATTGAGAGTTACCTAGTATCACCCCAGGCAGTAACAAGTGGTGTTATACAGGGCAGTGTGTTCGGCCCATTTTTATTTTTTCTCTAAAGTAATGACTTATTCAAATTGATACGCCATGGCACCGCATATCTACTCGCTGGTGGTATCGAAATTGTATAATCCTTTGAGTTTCACACCCTGATCTATACCCTAATCAAAATAGCTGAAGACCTGAACTCCCCTGACATATGGTGTAACACTTGTAGAATGAATTTCTCCGATGTACGAGCGCCATTATCACCTACAAATGTCAAGTTCTTCCTGAATCCCTCGCCCTAAACGGTTCGCACATTCATGTTACTCCTCTAGTACAAGATCCTGGCCTACAGTATTCCGGCAGGTTCGCTTTTAAGAACAAGCCACCTACCAGGTGGTTAAGACTAAGAGAACGATAGCTTTCATATGCATAACTTCCAGAGTGTACGCTAGCCTGCTTCTGATCCATAAATCTCACACCAGACAGCAGCTCGAGTGCTGCTTCCTGATATACTCTCACATGCGCAAGCCTGATAGTCTCGCAATCGAAAAAGTCCCGCGATCCTTCACCAGGCACTTGCTCGGCTCATCATCTCCCTTGAATTACAAAGAGAGATGTGAGCAACTAAGACTTGAATCCCTGTGGCTACGACTTATGAAACTCAATCTTTGTCCACCATTCAGCCCCCTACATTCTAGAGCGTATACAGCCATCATTGATCTGTGTTTCGCTGAAGAAGCACTCCACCTTCTTCGTAACCGAAGTCATACTACTAAAGTTTCATACTCCAGAACAAGACTAAGGGGAAGGTTCTTCATCACGGTCTATTTCCGTGTTTGGAACAGATTGCCTGAAGACATTTGGGTTTGCCAGACACTAGACCGATTCAAAATTGTCCTTATAAAATGTTTAAATGTTGCCAAAGTACTACAGTTTACCCGCAGGTGCACCACCTTGGAACACTCTTATAATGGAAACTTAGACTTCAGATTAGATAAAGAATGCTTGACCCAGGTAGCATCCTTTGCAATGTCGACATCACCCAACCCATACTCCTTCTCCAAAGCCAGCATATTAGTATCCCTTGAAATGGCTTACATCACTGAAACTTCTCTTGTTAGATTATCCTTAATACACGCACTGTAATGTTTCTTATCTTTCCCCATCACATCAACTCTCTTTACTCAGTCGGAACTGACCCCACCTCCTTCTTTATTTTGCCCTAGCTTTCCAACACTTTATCCACTTCCGGCGAGCACTCACCTCCAAATCATCATCCTTACTACTAGCTTTGGTCATTAATTTTGTATTCTCAGTCACTCTCAATGGCTCATAAACCTCATTTTTCCAAAAGTAGTCCGTGTCTAAATTACTAGATTTCTCTTTTCACCACTGACCTCTGATCCCCAGCTGAGAGCCTCTCAGAGTGCGCCTCTCTATCCTTATGTTTCCAGATACCCGTCGGCATGCATCTCCCTTTTAGTGTCTCGGAATTATACCGACGAACTATCTGGCCCACACTTCCGGCTAAAAATCTCATACCCGCCCATCATTCCGTCGCTCGCTCATTGACCCTGTTCTCCAGGATCCCTCACAATCTCCTACACTGTTTCATCTCTAGGGCTATGTGATCTCGACCAACATCACCAGAGAAAATCCCCTCGGTGCAGGGCGCGGTCAGATCCACTGCTTTAGCCGGTGCATGTCGGGCGTGCAGGATATCTTCGACGATGTGCGGGAGCAACTGGGTTGGTGTATCACACCCCGCACCTCCAGAAGTGGCTTTCAGGTTGGGTGTCTAGCGGACGGTCAGCCCTATCCACTAGCACCGGTTGCGGGTTAAAGAAACCGAACAAAATAACCATTCACATACTCGAAATGCTGCAAATAGGCAGCTTTCTCCTACAACTAGCATAGACTGTCCATCATGCTCACTTCCAAATTCTCCATCACAACTTACCTCCTTCTAGGCCTGGCGAAATTTACTTTCTTTGGTGCACGGTTATTGCACACTTTAAACCCATTGAAATTCTTAGCTCGTTGTTCCCGGTCCACTTCCCCGCGGTTTCATGCTAAACCGTTCGCCAGTCTTATTCGTAAACTTTACCACTCTCCAAGATAAAGCTCACCCATTTTAGCTACTTTTACCGATATACTCGAAAACTAACGCATTTATTTTTGCTATTTGTTTGTGTACCACAATCTTCAGACAGTATTTGACACTGAGAAATATATCTCTAGAGATTCCCAGTGATCGATGATTCTGTGATTGTTTGCTTTTTCTGTCACTCCTCTTGTTCGCCCACTCAGGGCTGTTGCATTGCAATGTCCTCACCTTGCATGGTATCTTGTCTCACGTAAGCATATCTGAAGAGCTCTTATACCGCAAAGTTCCTTTCAGTCGCAGTCAAGTGGTTTACCTTCTGCATTGAACATAAATCGGCAGTCTGCCACCCGTCACTTCATAAATTTTGCCAGCCATGTCTTTCCCACTGTCGTGGTTGAGCACCACATGTCGATTTTTTACCAGTTCTCAATTTCATGTTGATGCTTTACAGTCTTTTCTTCCGAAAGCAAATGGCCAGCTCAAAGGCTACATGTTTCATTCCGGTCACTTCTTTCACCATCACTTTGGCAAACACAGTCCAGTTTCGTAGTCCATTTGGTTTATCATACACTCCGCCCATATCCGGCTGCCGGGCTCGACAAATGTACTCATCGGTTGTTCTGTGTATTTCCTTTTCCATGCTCTATTCCGATAGATCCTCTCAGACACTTCCGATCTTCGATACACTCTTTTCACCTCGTGTAGTCTTTTGCTAGGGAATATCAGTATGTAAGTACTTAGCTGTCATTCAGTTGATCACCTCCCTTGCAAGCCACATTTCTGCCACTATTGTAGCTACGCACCACACATCCTTTGTTCGCCAGTTCCCAGTTTCATTTTGATGCGTTATTGCCCTTTCTTCTTTAGACAAACGATCAGCTCAAAGTCCACATGATTTAACCGGCCATTTATTTCACCATCGCCTTGACAACCGCAGTCCAGTGTGTTGTCCGTTTGTTATACAACTGTCCCACTCGAAATACGGTCACTTAACTTCATATCTGTAATCCCCGACTGATTTTTCTGGTCCTTCATGCGTAATGCCACCTTTTTTCATCGTCTTACTTCACATCGTAACCCCTCTCATACGTTGCAAAGCTCTATTGCTTGATTACGTTTTCTTTGGGAATGCTCCTTTTTCACGGTAACCATGTATCTATCAGCCCAGTAGGACTCTCCTGCAGGACAGTCTTTCTTCCGTAGTATTTGTGCGAAAGTTTACTATTCTCAATAAATTCCACACTTTGGCTGAATAACTGCTCCCTGCCTTCGGCCGGCCTGACCGCCTGACCTTAAGTCTAAATTTTCCGGGCAGTACGGCAAAAACTGAACTTGGATGCTTTCTTTTACATTCAATTGTGTGCGCATAACAGTAAAATCCTTCGGAAGCTCAGATTTGGCTTTCAACTGTGCCACTTGATTTTGCATTGCAGCATGCCTCGGAGTTATCCGAAATAAACTGTTATTAGCATGAGTAGTGTGGACCGAATAGTCCTTATTATGTCTAGATTGAGAAGAGCTCGCTGAACTGCGGTAACTGGCTATTCCAAAAAGCAAAATATGAGTTTATTGAAAAGGGAGGTGCAATTAAGTTTTGGGGGTACTACTAGTGGAAAGCAAGGGGGGGTTGTAGGCAAGAGGGTTAGGTGAGAGAGGAGCCTCTGTGGATAAAGTGGTTTGGACTGCGTGTGTTTTCCCACGTGGCAACCTTGAAAGTGGTTGGTATTGTTTTGGGAACGGAGCACAGAAGAGTGAATATATTGTTACAGCCATTTTTGTTCCAGATCTTTTGCCCTTTTCCTCGATCAAACAGTCAATGTTCATGGCATGCGGTATGGCACACCGCGATCACTTCTGCAAAAGACTCAGAAAACGGTCACATCGAAACATGAGTCTGCTACTGTTTTATGTTTCAGGAAGAGAGCTCAGCAGTGGAATCCGGTAAAAAGAGAAAGTCAGAAGCAAAGTCTACTTCATTCGAAAATATAAAAATTACTCCTGACAAAATCCCGCTGCAGAGGGAGCTCTTTGGATCGATTGCCGGCTAACCAGTTCTCCCACCACCCTCTGTTCCAGTGTCACCCCATCTACTGAACAATTTCCCACCGTCGGTAACTCATCACCACTCCTGCCTACCAGTGCACCAGGGCAAAAAGTGGACCCAGATTTGACCCGTCCTCCTCCAGCACCACAACGTCCTTCTAAAAGGCTTCGTGTTGCACCCCAGTATCCATAACTGTCTACCCACAGCCCAGCAATACAGCCCCTTGTCTCAGCCAGCAGACATTAACTCCCTGGTCTACCCCTCAAACAGGCCAACAAACTGCCAGATTCTAACGCGCCACCCCGCACAGACCAGACTGCCACCACGTTGTCTCCTAGTGGCTCGATCACAAAGTCTACCCCGTCACCTGTAGCTCTTTATGGCCAAGACTTCCCTGCATTGGCACTATCATGCTCCCAGCTTCAGTCGACAGTCCACCTATGACATTTTGCGCTCCGGCTAGTCGGCCTATTACCCATCCGCATCTCCCACCCCGGCCGTACTTAAGAAATCGCGTCGCGAACCCTGGCGCAAACCGCCCGGAGATCCCGCAGCCAACTGCTACATACCACATCCCCAAATCAGAAGCCTCCGTCATCACGCTTACAGACGCAGCACCACAGCACTAATTTTCCGGTGAGTTTACCGCCTACATCGTTAGCTCCTTCGAATCTGCATCAAGCAGAGCGACTTAATAGCATGATTGCAAACCGGTACTACAGCATGTGGCCCGCGCCTGACCCTAGTCCGCCCAATGTATGCCCCATTTTACCTCTTCGCAACTTTAACATCCCCTGCCCCCTCACCACCCCACATAGCCGTATTCCACTCTTACCCCACTGCACACTCTGCCAACTGACCCTTACACCAAGGCCTCCCTCACCAGCAACCCTTCCGCTGCTATTTCACCCCCTCGTACTCATTCCGTGGAGCCCTGTGAGATGAGTGCCGCTTCACCAAAATTCATCCACAACATTGGACCCATTTCACTCCAATCCCACTAACCCTGCCATTCGTCACCATCCTAGCAAGACCGCTATCAAGACCATGGTATCTCATCCACCACTACCCTCCACCCCCATGATGACCCCTTAGCATCTCTTTTATCTCTCCCCCGATCTACACGTGATTTGCCCCAAAAGGTTTTACCCAGAGTCATCAAGCCCTCCTCCAGATCCATTATCCGGCCTCACCAAATCTCCTCAGCACCCAGTATTCAACTCTTCGAGAATTCACGAGTGCTTAGCGGTCACTGACCGTGGTACCAACGAAACTTTTCGCTCCCACACCAACCCACTTTAGCCCTAATAACATTTCCCCGGCTTTATCAGGGTTCCCATCCAGAGACCCCATTAGACAGCACCAATGTATCTCTCTATCCTTTATCCAGCGCTACTCACCGGCCTCTGCTCCCCATCAACCTTCCAGAATGTCTTACCCAACATGCATCCGACGGGAGTCACCTTTTCGATGTCTCCGTAGACGTGACACCCTTCAACCAGCCCTCCCATAAGGGAAACTACACCTTACCCTACAAATCCCCACCATGCAACCCACCTGCTAAATTTCCCGGCCTAGCTACTACTCCGCCTGCTAATACCTTCCTGGTTGACAGCCCGGCTGCCGGTATCTTACTCGGCCCCAATAGTCATCCATTGCCCTCACGTGAAGCCCTAGCGCCATGCAACCTCAAAAATAGGGGCAGAATGTTCCTTCTACTGCTGAACTCCCATTCACCGTCGGACGAAATTACTGGTTTAAGGAAATATGTACTTGCTTCCAGTCTTGACGCTGTTCTGGTGACAAGCCTAGTCAGCCGATCATACCCCAACTGACTTTGCCTCATTGGTAGGCTATAACTCCTTTCGAGTAAGCAGGGTGAACTGCCGAGGCAGTGGTTGTCTCACATTCATTAACAAAAAGTTACTACTACCCTCCTCCATCATCCGGTGCTCCACCGTATCCCGGACTCTCTTTTGCTCTCCTTCCAAACCCCCGGAGACTTGTTGCATGTTGGGTGCGTCTTCTGAGCACCTACTTCCAGTTACCCCGAATTTCCGCATACTATTAGGGCTTTTGGAGTACATTAATATTCTGTATTTGGGTCCGAAGATCATAGAAAAAGACTTTACCACCCCAGTATTCTTTGAAACACGATAACTCCCCCCTCTCACATTTATGATTTCCTCCTGGAAGCCTGCGTTGCGGGATGGACACAGCCCGTCTCCTCCCAGACCAGGCATAACAGTGTCCTTGACTTAGTCTTCACTCATGGCCTCCATGATGTGAAAGTCTCCCTCACACAAAACCTTCCCGGTAGTGACCACAAAGTGGTCGCATGTCACCTCGCTGTTACGTATGAATCGTGAATCCAAAAGCAAAACGCCTATCAACTGACTAGCTGGACCCAGTTGCCTAATTCTCTCCGCGGCACTGACTGGTCCAAACCATTCCTAACACCCGATCCGCAAGGAGCAGCTGATGTGTTCAAAGCCGAGTTGTTCTACTTCAAGAACAGACTTACTCCAACCGTTAGGCATTTTAGGGCCAAGACTACCGAAACTGACAGACTTAGACAGAAGACTTGCAAGCTCCAGAACTCATTCCTCAGGAATCGAGATTTCTCTACAATACTAAGAATAGGCCAATTCTGCCGTGATCTCCATGAAGCAACCGATAATAAAATAAGACAGCAAAAAAGACTGCCCTACAACAGCTCCATTGTACGAAGCTCCTCTCAAGTTCGCAAAAATCTCGTAACTTGCGCAGCACTGAAAACAACATCCCGTTCCCCACCCAAAATGGCACCCACATGAATTCGCCAAACGATATGGCTGAGGCTTTCAAACGCTATTTTGTCATTGCGGACACTACCCCTCCGCCACTCTGCCCTCTGACGCTCACACAGGACGCAGTATCAACAATAAAATTTACCACGGCAAACATCAGGAAATTCCTGGCCAACACTTAACCCCCTATCATCCACGGCCTGATGACCCTTCGCCTGTCCTACTTCGGCTTTAGGAACTTGATCTAGTACTCGTATTGCTGAACCTCTTTACATTATCCATGTCGTCTGGAATCTGCCGGGCTCAATAGAAGGCTTTCTTGTATAATCTCATACCACAAAAACGGTCCTTTTCATGATCCGGGGAATTATCGCCTCGTAAGCCACACTTCCATTTTTCCAGGCTCATAGAGAGCATTGTATACGAACAGCGTGCAAATTTCCTGACTTCTAGAAATCCTATCAACCCGGGTCAGCATAAGTTCCGAAAGTCCCGTTCATGTCTCACGTGTCAGATGGACTTTCTCAATTTATTAGCTCCAAAAGCCGACAGCGACAAGTCAATCATCGTCATCTTTTTCGATATGACTAAAGCATTCAACCACGTACCTCACAATCGCATTCTAACAAAAGTAAAATCGCACGGAGTCACCGACCCTCTTATGTCCTGGCTATTACCTTACCTCTCCGAAAGTTCCCGAGCCTTCCTCACCCATGGGAAATTTTCCTAGCCCGAAAAATTTACTTGAGGGGTCTTTCAGGGTGGAGTTCTCGGCCTTCCCTTATTTCTCATGTACATAAATGACATCTTTCAAGTAGTGCAGCATGGCTTGACATTCCTCCTTGATAACGGCATAAATCTAGTCTACACCTCTGAGGCGAATGCCCTGCACTTATCTCCAAAATATATTCTGTCAGGTTTGAAGTTTCTGGATAAATGGTGCACTCAGTGGCTGATGAAGCTTTCGGTAGCTAACAGCTCCCTTTTGTCCTATAAATACCACTTGCCACCTGGTTCTCTCACAACAAACGGTCTGCCGATTCCCACTGTCCACGTGGTATGAGATCTGGGCTGCATTATTTCTGGTATTTTAACTTCCATAAACAAGCACTGACCCAAGTTGGCAAGGCTAGAAGGACGATTGCGCTAATCCTTAGAACATACCGCACTCAGGATGGCAAGTTTCTGATATTCAAGACACACTCTAGGTAGCCGTTAGAATACTTCCCCCTGGTTTTTACCTTGATGCGAAAGGCTGACCTGGCCAATACAGAGAAAATAAAACTCTCCTTCACCTACAAATTAATTGGCCTCTCTTCCAATCTAACTATAGAGCTAGGTGCGAACTGTTCCGGCTTGAACCTCTATGGGGACCTCGTATTAAGCCCAATCTTCCATTTTCCTTCAACCCTTTGCATCCAAAAGTCCACTTATCTGATAACCCATTTGGCTTCTGTAGTAAGAATTCCTACTCCCGCCGTCACAAACCATTCACAATTACAACTCCTCAATCTAGGCTCTCAGCCAGGCTTGGATATTTCTAGATCATCTGTACTAGCCGCAGGCATAAGCTCCCTGACTCGTTTTACCCGTGTTGCACGCCGAAACAATTTGAAGGAACATTAAGCAAAGTCCTTGACGCATCTTCTATAATCAGTGTGACCCGAAATAGCATAAGCGTAGATGAAGCTTATGAAGACAGTTTTGACCATTAGACTACATTGAGTCACGGTCTTTTACGTCCGACCTCCATCCCATGACCCATCTGATAATCCCGCCAGCGTACGTGTGTATGCTTTCTTGTGTATGATCCACCAACTTTTCTTCTCCCTCTCATCAGACCGTGCCATTTTACACCCTAAATTGCATGCGCATACTTGGCCCGCGAGTAAAAACCAGTTCAAAGCTCCGATCGAACCACGCCTATCGGGTAGACGTCACCTGAATTTGACTTGCTGTTATGCCTGCTGCTCCGTTTACTGAATCCCAAGCCCTAACAGTCCTTCAGTTTTCATCTTCAGTGTGCGACTTTTGACTGGAACCCATCGATTTATCTGTGCCAATCACCCAATTATTCAGAAATAGCTGGCGGCCAGTGGTGATAACTTTTTACTGTCTTCATCATGCCCATGAAGTTACCCGGCGTATCATAATCGGCGATTTAGTCACCAGGTGTCTCATATATATATTGGAACCCATCCGGTTCTGGTATGGGCAGAAGCAAGCGGTCAATTGACAGCCCCAAGAATGCAGCCATTATCTGAGTGTTTGCTCCATCCTCTATCCTTTCCTCCCACAGCTTGCGGCAGCAACGCTCCAAAAGTTTTCGACCTCTAGTCTATTGCCATCCAGCAACTGGAGGAGACAGCCATCCTCATCAGTTTCTGACCCAATGGACCACGTGTAAAGAAAGACGGATCAACGTTAAGTGGAAAGATCATCCTACGGTGTAAGTTTGCTCTCGTACATCTCTGTAAAATCAGAAAGGAAAAAAGAAAATAAAACGTGATGAAACACTTTCAGCTGGGAAGATCATGGGCTAAGGCTATCTGCCCCCTTCTGATAACACCCTAGAACTGACCCTGGGTCTGGGAAACCCCAGGATTCTGAGGTAGCCTGCAGTGCCTTTTGTCTGAACCGGCTCAAGGCGACAGCACGCCGCTCGCTCTCTCCATAGATGGTTGCCGACCCCGCCTTTCTCAATTTCAACCATTTTAGGTTCCCTGCAAAATCCTCAACCAGCTTGCCGATGTCTAATGCAGTAGTCGATACACTGTTGAAATAGTTATACTATACGGCCTTTGCTCTGAAGGCACCCCGGTAGTCATGCGCCTACGGTTCACTGCTTTCAGCTAAACCTCGCCTGTATTGGTGGCCGGAATGAGGAAGGTCATCACGGCCTTTTTATAGTTTACCGTTCACACCTTCACTTTCTCTATTTTCTCCTCGAGCCCATGCACTAATAATGAAGTTCAAAGCCGAAGGTGATTTGTCCTCTACGTTGTTGACTCATTTGCCCAACCAAAATGTTATCTAACACTAGCTCTCTTAGAAAAACCGATTTGTTTTCATTGTTAGATGATCACCTATACTTAATTTTCCTGTCTCAGGCTAGAACTCAGAGGTCTCAGCATGCTTTTCTTGCACTTTTCCCGTATACTGGAGTCCTACCACGCAGATTACTATTCTTGAATAACCAAGGCTCACTGGTTTGAGCATATGCCTACGGTAAGTCAAGAGCCTATTCCACCCGGAATCCGTATAATTCTGATTTCTCATGACCCCGCAAGAATCCAGCATGTTCTCATCCACACGAAAAGGCCTCACCATGACTCCAAATGCTTTCTTTTCTTTGCGCTATTTTTGCCGTCCCCGCCCACAGCTGGAGCAACGACCAGTCTGCTGTCTTTCTTTTTACCCCATTCCTCTTCATGATCCGACTCTCTTTTGTTTTATTCCCGGTTCCCAAATGCCCCCCCCCCTCGTCTACCACTTACCAAATAAATTATTTTGCACCGCGGCCAAGCCTGCGCTTGGTAACTCCCTATATCTCTACTATCACCCAACTGTCCTAGAAAACTGCCAGTTCCGTCCGTTGGTCCCCCGCAGATCGGCCCACTGGCCGTTGGTTAGTAAAATGTTCATCGTCTGGTTTCTAATTAGACGATAACCATAACCCACAGCTGGAACACTCTCCAGGCTTCCGAGCTCCTGGCCTCTTTCAGATCACACAGGTAGCTCGGGTAGCCACCAGCCAACTCGACTTTAATCCTGGATTACCGTAAGGAATAAACCATTTGGTCAATCAAAGTGACAATGGTTTGCACCTATACTCACGCCTGCTGACCTAATATTGGGCACCGTACATGGCTGACCAGAGAGTGTAATCCTAGAACCAGAGTAATAATCCCGCATGAAAGTTTCATCGGATTGCAGGGTGGGTTCCTGGCACCAATCATAACCTCACACCCGCTCAACATCTTTTCCCGGTATTCCATGCCAATTGTTCAATTTATTTTGCTTCGCAGTAAGAAATCAATGGCGGGAATCTAGCCCTCGCCGCTGCCTTCCCAACCCACTATGCCCGGTTCGTCAACCTAGCCACATTTTTGCCTGCTACCCTCACCATTCGACCTGCCTTCACCTGCAACCAAGGTCTTTACGAAACAAAATACCAGCCATCTCTAGCCAAACTGAATTTGTTTTGCCCCTCATGAGCCTCCAAACCTTTCCAAATTTCGCCACTCCATTCCCGCTCCCCCCACCCCACACTAAATCCCAGTTACTCTCCCACGTACCTTTACCCCCATGCCGACCTACCGGCCTTATACTGACTCTGCCCTACAGAAAGGTTACCTGCAGTCAAGGTCTCGTTTATTTCCTGGCCGGCGCCCTCCTCACCCGTGGCCATATTGCTAGTCGCCCTATGGACCATATCGATAAACTTTCACGGACCCATATCACTGATCGCTCCCACTCGATGTCACGTCACTTAGCACCTTACAACATGCACTCCTTCCTGTCCACCCCGCTTCGACAGATATTTTTAACATCTCACTTTGCCATATCGGGCCCCCTCCCCCTGTACCGCGTGACACCCCTCCGGCCCACATCAGCGGTGTGCTGCATACCCACCGTATTGGTCACCCACGGCGATCGGCTGCGCCTAATGCTAACGCTTTGCCTACTTTCCGTCCCTCATCCAACATTGCCAGCCCTCCCTCCTCTACTGACCCTCTATCCCCACTGAGACCCAACTTCTATCGCCACAGCAATCCCAATAGTCTTGCACCTGGCATCCATGCTTTGCGGACACCGACAGTGAACTCATTCCCACTAGTTCTTATTAAAGCTCGACCAATAACTAGAAAAATATCGCACCTACGATCTCTGGCATTTACCTCAAACGTTGACATTATACTAGTAACTGAATCCCGGCTGTCAGATGATGCTTCGCTTGACCTTGTTCGCATAGCTGGGTATCAATGCTTCTCGAACACCCGCCAGTCCAGGCCTGGTGAGGGCTCTTTAGCCTTTGTCAAATGCACTATCCACGCTAGTGTTATCGACCACCCCCCTCTTCTCCTTATTGAGGATTCGTTATGGCTATCTATTCGCGCCTCCGGCCAAAACCTCCTTCTTGGCTGCGTCTACGTCCCCACGGGTCTGCAGCCTGCAAAAATTGACTCTGCCGTGGATGTCTGTAATGCTGCACTTGACTATCCTGCCAGTGCAAAAATTATTGCGGGTGACTTTAACTTTCCTTCAATTTGCTGGTCCTCCCATAATAGCCTTCCCGCCTTCTCCACCTTCCTTTCCTTTGTCCGTCTTGGTGGATGGACCCAACATGTCTCCTGTCCTACTAGGGGGAACAACATCTTGGACCTAGCATTCTCCATTGATGTTCCTGATATGACCACCCAGATTACTGAGCACTTCCCGGGTAGTGACCACCGTATTAGCAAGTGCAAGTTCAGCTGCTTCAACTGTTCTCATCCGATGCAATTCTCTCCCCCTGTTCCGACTTCCTACCCTTCCTGTAACTGGCCCCTAGTGCCAATCATAATCCGCTCCATTAACTGGGACATATTTTTTCTTTCCTCCGATCCTCTTACTATTGTGAACTCTACTCCAACCTCCTACACTGCTTAAGTACCGCCAGCCCATGTGCCAATCGAAGCCCCAAGTCCAGCAACTCACGCCTGGCACTTATAGAGCGTAAGCCGTCTACGCTGCAACTTACCTTCGCTAGATCACACGACTTTACAATTCTTCTGCGCATAAACCGGCTACAGCTGAAGCTGCGTTGCATGGTCGATTCGCTTCTGAGAAGGCAAGAGGCCATCGCCCTAGTACACCAAAACAAAACTGGCTACTTGTCCAACCTGCAAAGTAAAATATCCAATCACTCCAAGCATACCTCGCCCGAATTCCTCATCTGTGACTCATCTACCGCTAATACTCCAGCATCTATTTCTGAGGCCTTCAATGAGCATTTTACTTCCTCTCTTAAGAATTGCCCTGGTATTCCCCCTCCTACAATCCATCCCTGCACCTCTGCTTCTCTTTCATCGACTCCCTTCACCCATCTAGAAACTGAAAAATCAGTTTCCTCTATTAAACCTTCCCCGAAACCGAGGCCAAATGATCTCCCACCGGCCCTCCCCCCTTTCGGTGGCCCTGAACTCCCTTTATTGTTACTTAATATACACACCACCTCCATGCTTCACAGTTTCATTCCACCTCAATGGAAGTCCTCTGTTAGAATTCCGCGCTTCAAAAAGGGTACACTACACGACCAGATAACTATCGGCCCAATAATCACACCCCAGTAGTCTGCAAAATCATGGAGAGAATTATCAAAAACACATTGTCCAGTACCTCTTATCCAACAACCTGCTGAACCCTGGTCATCATGGTTTCTTGAACTCCCGTTCCTGCTCTTCCTGTCAGCTTGACCTTCTCAATGTCCTATCGTCTGCTGCCGGCGCCGGCAACTCTGTAATCATCCGGTACCTCGACTTGTCTAAGGCTTTTGACCGTGTTCCCCATCTGTTAGCTAAAATTCGGTCTCTCGGTATTACTGACCCTCTCTACTCTTGGCTATCCTCTAGCCTCTCTCACAGATCACAGTCTGCGCTAGTTGACGGCCACTTATCTTCCGCCAAACCAATTACTAGCGGTGCCATCCAAGGCAGCTCCCCAGGCCCATTTCTATTTCCTATTTATATCGATGACATTTTCTCTTCTATTCGACAAGGCACTCCTTTCCTCTTTGCCGACGATATAAAAATAGTGTACTCCTTCCTCCCTAGTGACCTATCCGTGACACTGTGCAACATATCGCGTGACTTACTCTCTCCCGCTCCAAACCTGATGCGTCTCGCGGTTCATGAAATTCTCTGCAGAAAAAGACCCCCTCCTACCTAAAAGGTGCACTGCACCACCCGGCCAAATTTGTCTGGACGGCCTTCCCATCCCCTTACACCCCATGGATACCGATCTTGACGTACGCTACTCTTGTGCCTTTAACTTCTCAGAACAGGCATCGTTCCAAATTACTAAAGCTAACCGAACCCTAGGCCTGATCAACCGGTGTTTCTTAATACGAGCCAGTCGCCTCTCTATGTATCTCTCACACGTGAGACCGCTCCTAGAATATTGTCCCACTACCTGCAGCCGCTGGCCACGTTCCTCTATTGTATCTCTTGAGAACGTTCAGCGTACTTCCACCAAAAGGCTGTTGAGCGTATCCTTAGCCCTAACATACCGCCAGCGCTGTGAGCTCCTACAAATTGAGCCTCTATGGATTTGTCGCATAAGGCTCAACCTGATTTTCCTCTTTAAGCTAATCCATAACTAGGTCTACACCTCTTATCCCACCTAATTAGCTGCGCCCTGCTCCTACCGGATCCGACACCGTGCCTTCTTTCTCACTGTCCCTCATTCTAATCTCAGCCTGAAGCCCCGATTCTTTCGGTCAGCCTATTCCAAATTCTGGAATAAGCTTACGCAGTGCCTCCTCAGTGTTCGCTTTTAGGCGCGCACTTTTGTCATACTTAACAGTTCCCAATGCTATTTTGCTCACCAATGAGCTCGTCTCCGCCGACCTGGCCACTGAAAGAGGCCTCACACTCTAACTCTACTACCTCAGCGCCACAGGCCACTAGGTACACCCCATGCCCGAAACTCCCCCTCTCTCTAGTGCCGCGAACTAAGGCCACTGCCTCCACTGATCTATAGCAAACTTACCTCCTGCCTTCATAATATAACCCTACCGCTCACCTATGTTCATCTCCTATCCATCATGTTCACTTTTTCCTCCTCAGTATCCGTCGCTTTTCAGCTGGGCACACCCAGACTGCGCTTCTCTATCCTTTTGCCCTTTCCCCAATGGCGGCCAACCACTTCGGGCACTGTACTTACCATCTCCCTGGCAGGTGCACCTGGATAACATTGCTACACGGTCGTCTACCGCTTGCTGTTTCCGTTGGCTCTCCTGTCCATGGTCTCAAGTCTTGGTCAATTGTTACTGGATCACTCACCCCCATCGCAGTCGTTTTGCCCCCTGTACAACTACCAATGAACACTCGTGCCACTCCTAACAGTGCGGGGCGCGGTCAAATCCACCGCCATGACCGGCGCACATCGGGCGTACAGGCCGCCCGCAACGATGTGCGGGCGCAATTAGACTGGTGGATCACACCCCCTGTGTTCACTACACGAAGTGTTTTTCAGGTTGGGTGCCCAGCACACGGCCAGTCCCACCCACTAGCGCCGGTTGCGGATGGCACGCTCTAACTTTTCTCGGTCTACCGAATCCAGTGCTGTCGGTTGAAATTTGGATGCTCCTCATCCTTTTTCCGCCAGTTTGTTCACCTATAGCTCTTATCACCTGTCACCACTTCCCATTTTTGTCGCCCTACCACGGTATGCACACCTACCCATTCTGTCCTTCCTCTTATCGCCTCTCTCTACATCAACCTTCGTTGCACTGAGTCACTATTATTCTAACCATTCTTCTCTGCCGACGCTAGCTAATATCTTTTTTCCACCTTCCGTGATTGCTGGCTTCTATTCTTTATGTGCTTAGTATTACCCTCTGCTCAGAATGCTCATTGATAGCATTCCTATACCTGTCGTTCTGTTAAATCCTTCCTTGTTCTCCCTCCTCATGCCCAATGCCATTATGCACCAATCACACCCGCACCCATGACCAATCCGCACATTAGAACTTGCCGCTCCTAACTTCGCTTCTTTTACAGCCGCATTTTTTATCTAACCACCACCACCATGTTTTCCTCTCTTAGCTCCGCGATTCCTCTGTGGTTCTTTCTAGTGTCCCGATTAGTATCCACCTGTTCAGTTGTCTGCCGGCACACAGCTCTCCAGGTCCATTGCCCCAACTCCGTTGCGCGTTCATTTTTTTTTGGCCTTTTTGTTCTGTTACTGGTTTACTTATCTCGGGGCTTCCTGCTTCAATCTCCGCCTCATTCGTGTTTCATCTGCAGTAAAATGATCTGATTGGTCATTTCTTATCTGTGTTTCCTCGGTCATTGCTTTCATCCCTTGATCCGTTTATTGCTCGCTACAGGCACTTTTCCGTGCCTTCCAGTGTGGTCTGCCTTTCCATGTCCCACCGATTGTAAGGGCAACATTATGTCATGGTGCTCTTTTACAGTTCCAAACCATTTCATCTGTCACCACCGGATTCTTCTAGTCCTTCACCGCATGTCTCACCTGCATTGATCAAATAATTAGACCCATTCTTACCTGATCTCTTCGATCCTATCCTCCATCGTCCTTCGTATATTATCTGATCTTTGCGGCCAGCATTACTTTTGTGCTCCTTCAGTCTTCTCTATCTGTTGATCCACTATGCTATCCCGTCACGAAAAACTTCGTCTGAATTCTCCCAAGCCAGTCCCACACACTTTGACCCAATCTTATCTCCCTCTTCCAATCACTGATACTTTTTTCTCCTAGTGCTCCACTGCTGTTTGCTGCTGCTTCCTGCATATATATATATACATATATATCTGTACTGCATCCTGCACTTCTTTTGCCGGCTATTTCTCATGCCACCATCCCGCTGACCCTCATGATATGCGTCCACTCTTTGTACATCTGCATCTCATATTTACCATATCAAATCCCTACAGATCATTATTGTCATCCGCACCACCCTTTGCTTATTCCAATGTCAGCTACTTGTTCAACGATGAGTTATGTGCCCTGTTCACTGACCATCTACTGCAGTGTAGCACAGACTTATTACTATATGCTCCCTAGCAATGGATCCCTCTTCTTCCTCCACCGTCTCCCGCTACCACCCTTTCCCATATCAATTTCTAGCCCCCTGTATGTATGCCTGACGGTTTTCAGATATCCCCAATTGGGCCACAGGCATTTCTTGTGTGCTTTTCAGTGTGGTCTGCTTTTCCATGTTCCACTATTATAATGACAACGTTACGTCATGATGCCCTTTTACAGTTCCAAACCGTTTCATCTGTCACTACCCGATTCTTCTGGTCCTTCACCACATGTCTCACCTGCATTGATCAAATAATTAGACCCAGTCTTACTTGTTCTCTTCCATCCTGTCTTTCATCTTCACTCTTCCATGAACAGGCCTCACAGTCTTCGTCACTTCTGTGCTTCCGCATTATATTTTTCTTTCCGTCGGGCTGCCATGTTCACCTGTCATGAAGCTAATCCACCACGATATTCCAAAGTTAATTCTACAACCATTTGATCTAACCTTACCTACCCCTCCCAATTATCCGATGATTTCTTTCTAGGACCCCATCGTCATTGCTCCTGCTTCTCTTATATCTATACATATATTTATATAAATAATATATATATACATATGTATAAACTTGCGCATATGTGTATATGTGCACGCTCTCTGCATCTTGCAGTTCCTCACCGGCCATTTCTCTTGCTATCATCCCAACCACCGTCATCATACGCATCCATCAATCGTACACCTGTGCCTCACACCTACCGTATCCAATCCTTCTGAATCGCTTTTGTCATCTGATCAACCCTCTACGTCTTGTATTGTTCGCTGCTCGTTTTACGATGAGTTTTGAGCCCTGTCCGCCGACCACCCACTGCGGAGTACCAATGATTCATTGATATTCAATCCACTGCAGAGCACCTCACTTTTTCTGCATCCTCTCCCGCTACTGCAGTTTGTTATACCGACTTCCAGCCTTTCTCGTGTATATCGGTTGGCCTGCAGACATCCCCATCCGTACCAGTCATACTCCCCATTTGATTTCGACTTTCAAACCAACCGGGCTTCCATTCAAATCCGCCCTTGAGTTCATTTGAACTCCCCACAATCTCTATGGTGTGCATACATTGATCCTATTTTCATCCCACTTTATTCCCCCTTATTAGCCATTTCATTCTGTATTTTCATGAGAGTCTTGACATTTTCATGAATTGCATCGGCCAGTTCCATCATCTGTATCAACAAAACCATGCACGTGGCATGCTTCGGGAATCTCCGAAATAAATCAATCTTATTATTATTATTATTATTATTATTATTATTATTATTATTATTATTATTATTATTAATTCTTTTGTCACACAAAATTTTATCTTGACCCTATTCCAACTGCTACTTGAAGGCTTAAGTAGCGTTTGTCTTCAGTTGTCTGTTTCGCAGATGGCTCCTCGCTAAAAGTCCGTTCTGCTTCCATACACCATTCATGCTCTTCAAAAGTTCACTGTATTCCTCTTGTAGCTTTTTATCTTCATGTGAATTTCCACGACATTGAAACCACCTATATAAAAAGATCTATCTTATTATCACATCTGACTCACTTTTTTCCATTTTACAGGCCCCTCCTCGCCAAAATTATTTACCCGATGTTGGATCAGTCTTCCATATTTCGTTGGTTTCTCTGACTGCGCTTTGATAACCTCATGCGGACTTTATTTTTGCCCTTATCTTTTGGTAAACCTTCCACCCGGTAACTCGTTAGTGATCATCCAGATATAACACTGGTACACCCTCGCATTTTTTTCTGGACACTGTGACCCGTCGCAGCCAGCTTTCTGCACCCATAAGGCACACAGTGTATTATTTCTGCCTCAGCTCGCTATCCGTGTTGTACTGACCTAAACCTGTTGCTTTACTGGTCCTTGCGATCACCACACTTTTTACCGTTCTCCAGTGTTGCCTATGTCAGCATTCCCACGTTTGTCTAGCTATGCTCAACGCCCTCCCCAAATTCAAAACTGGTTTACAACTCTCGCATTAACCATCTCCGCCTTAGTTCATTTAAACACTACTAAGCCTTGATGTTTTATTTCCGCCACTGTCCGATTTTTAAATTTCGAAATTGTGAACACCCCACATTTTTACGTACTGCTGTATTCCCTGATCTTGCCTTGTGCATGTGTCCTTACCACGGTCAAAAAAATATACCGTTACTATTACCACCACCATGATCTTTTTAAATTCGTTCCGCTCGTTGTACTACCTATGCAAAGTAAAAACGGGCTGGGGTAAACCTTCTAAAATGATGACGACCAGCCTGGATCAACCCAGATAGATCGGGATCTTAATTTGTCTGACACAGAGCCAGAGTACCTGTGATGCTCAAGTCTACTTGATTTCAGGGTCATTAGAATGTTTATTGGTTGGTGGCTTATAGCTTCTGGGTCACTGAAAATGGCGGGCGGATATATCAGTGTTAGAGAAGGCCAAAGGAGCCCCATTAAGAGGCATATCCTTTCCGGGACTAGAGCTGATTGCAACAGCACCGGCGGCGATGTCAGCCATAATGATTCGGAAAGGCTTCGACAAAATGGACTGAGAATCAACGTTGCGAAAGAATTCATCCATAGCGCTGCATGACATTAATAACACCAGCACCCGCTAAAACACCATCAAGCAAAAATGCGGTTACTTACTAACTCACCATAGCCGACTAATAACCCGCAGCTATCCCTGCTGACCTCCGTTCGAGGGGTCTAAGAACACTGGGTGAACTGTTTATGCGAACTATAAGGTCGGATATCATACCCAAATCAAGGGTGACCTGGCCGACACTACCAGTGGCCAAGCCTGCTGATGGCAATGTTGAAATGGAGAGATCAATACTGCCCACTAGCTTCATGGTAAACGGAGACCCATTGAAGAGGCTGGTATTTTTCAGGTTGGACTGAAGTGCTGATTGCCGTGGTCTGGTGGACTAGGTACAGAATACTTTTGACCAATATGAAAAAAGCACGGCCAAAAGTCGGGCTGAAAGTAGGTGCAGTGCTCCCAGGCCAGTCGAGTCAACCGGGAATAGATATTCTACATCAACCTTAAATACGTGCGTTCTAATTTGGGACCAGTGACCTGTCCCGTTCCGACCATGATTCGAGGTAAAGCGGGCTGCTACGTAAAGTTATCCGGGAAGGAAAGCTGTAGTAGCTGACTAGCTAAGGAGAACCAAGGGAGGTTGATGAATTTAAGTCTAGAGCACAAAATGGAACATTCTATGACAGTTCTCGGCAACATATTTAAGACAACCCGGAATGTTATCCATCAAGAGCAACGAAGAACGGATTGTCGTCACTTCCGAACCAGGAAATATTGACTTTCCACGGATCCGACCGCACAGGAGGCGGATGTTGATACAACCAGGCACCGTAGCCCAGTGAGCTCTTCTCAATCTAGACACAATAGGAACTATTCGATCTATACTACTTATACTACCTCGGATAACACCCCTTAGTACTTCTCATCCTGAGGTCCCCACTGGAAACCCTGCTACCACGAGTGATCTCAATCCTTCAACTTTCCCTATCATGCCCTCTCCATCTATGGCACATGGCACCTCTGCTCACCCCTCCCGCTCAGCCAATGATTTCCTTATCCTTGTTCACAGCCGCTCAGTAGCCATAAAACAAGTGAACTACTCGCTTTAGGGGTTAGTCAGCTCCATTAACAAAGTGATCTCATAAGTTAGTATTTACCTTTCCCCCGGATTGTCGACAACTAAAACCAACATCTTTGGAGCTGTCTTTGATGCAGCCTCGGGCTACTCTGAGTAAGAAACTTATCACTGGTGACTTAAACTCTCCTCAGGTTAATCGGTTCTCCAGCACGAGCCCACCTCCTCTACCTGACTTGCTTTTGTTTATTTTCAGCGAGGGGTGCACTTAACATAAAAACAATCCCAATACAAGACTGATTGTCTTTGACTTAGTCTTCACGAAAGACTCACCCGGCTTCAAAAATCAAGTAGCTCACTAATTTATGGGTGGCGGTTGCAGGACAGTCATGCTTTCACTCAACTGCCTTCTCAGTAATCCCCGTCGCACAACACCATCAGCCCCCACGACTAATCTAATTGGGGCCCTCCCCCAAACATGATTATCTCAGTAGCCTGGGATATATTCTTCCTGGCTTTGGACACTCAGATTGCGGTTGGTACTTTTACTGCCGGTGAAATGGCTACCCAAATAGCATTAGTTCAACTTTCACTCCATTCACTGAGCTTGCTATATCAAGAACGTCGATAACTGGGCTCAGGCTTTTAGGTCCTCAGCGCAAAAACCATCGAACGGAAGAGTTCTCCATTCTACTGCGCATCAACAGGACAAAGCCCAAGCCGAAAAGCTTCACAACATGCACTTTATAAAACAGGAAGCACTCACTCTAGCGAGTCCAAACTATATTGGGGGCTTGTTCAACTTGGTGAGCATGATGTCCTTAATTCTCGAACAAACATTACGCCAGTCAGTGTTGACTGAACCAAAGATTCCCTGATGTGAGACTGAGAGATCTATTTTTCACCTCTGACGCGGAACTTTTCGCTACCAATGGAACTTATTCGGCTTAGTCCATGACTATCGTACCATTTACACCCTTCCTCTCCCTGCCTATTTGTTTTCCTTTTTAAGTCATTTGCTCCCCTCTCCGGAGTATTACCTTCAATGACCTCCGGTTACCTTGGGCCCTGTGCTGGTTCCTTTCCCTTCAGGAGCATCTTGATAACAAAGCTGTATGGTCGCCTACCAGTGCCTGTACCCATAGCTCCACCCTCAGTGATCACTCACAATCAGGCCACCTGATCCAGAATCATACAGCACTGAAGTGGGCCCCATGTCACCCGCGTACACACAACAACGATCGCCCGTGCCAGTCCTGTCGACACTGGGCCAGGTCAGATGCACCACTTTGGCCGGAGCTCGCCACACTCGCAGGTGGCCTGCAACGGCTTTTGGAAATAAACAGGATGGTGGATCACATCCAGCTTCGTGAAATCCAAACGAAGTCCGCATTTCTAGCCAAGTATCGATCCGTCTGCCCTTGAGGATTTCCATACGAGGTCTGCTAGCTTCACAGTAGTTTGCCCTGCCAAGCAGTCGCAGATAACTGTCAGCATCACCTCAGTCTACGTACGTACTCCGCATTCTTTAGTGCCATTCCACTTACCCAATTCCATGTTCCACCATTTTACGATTTTCTCCCCTGCCGACTTCGAAACAAACTCGTATTTACCCGACAACTTCACGACAAGTTACTTTATTCAGACTGCACTCCGATTTACTTCACTGTTGGAGCAGCATCGCCTCTGTCTTTTGAAATTTGTGAATATTTTTCCCCTATCGATTTATTTTGTACATTTTGGTTATGCTTTTGTGTGCATCTCCAGAAAGGTTGAGAAGTATACCGCCATCATCACCCCATTATTATTGTGGCTAGTGCTTTTTAGGCTGGGTGTCCGGCGCACGGCCGGCCCCATCCACTGGCGTGTGTTACTGAATGCAGGCTCCCACCGTTTTCTTCCTACCATGAAGGGTGTACCTGATTCCTGTTATCATTCCTAGTACTTTCTGTTTTCATCGTTCTGCCACTGTATGCACACCCACTTATTTCGTCCTCACTGCTATGGTTTCCCATCATGATAGCTCTCAGAGCATGGTTCCACCAGCTGGTCATCTACTTATCCCGCCCATCCCCGAAAATATGAACTTTACCCTTTAACCCATGTCCAGCTTACTCATCCTACACCTCTAATCTGCTACCATATTTTGCTCGTAAGGCACATCAATCCTGTGCTTGTCTCTCCACTGCCCATCAGCTTGTCATAACCCTCCTTGTTCTCCCTTCTCATGTCTCACATCAATACTTACCAGCCATACCCGCAACCATACCCGATCCACAAGTTTAAAACCGCCGTCGCCGCCTTTTCACCTTTCACAGCCGCATCCATTACGGACGTACATCCTCACCAAGTATTTCCTGTTCGGCTCCCGTAGCTCCGTCAGTATAGCTCATCAGCCAGTACTTCTACTGGAATCTTTTCGCTGGCTGTTTGTCCGATTGTCCGCAGGCGTTAGGCATGTCCGTTACGTCGTACGAACCCTGATACTGGTGTACATCTCGTGCTTACTGTTTCGTCGCAGGTATACTTACCCTGGCACCTCTCTTTTTCGGCTTTTATCATACGATTCATTTGCAGTGAAATCATCAAACCAGTCAACTCTCACTGGTTTTCATGGTCGATCCTTCAAAACCCCCGAACACCATAAGTTTACTATCAGTCAGTAGCTTCCTAGACCCACTTGCTTATGAATTTAACCAAGGAATAAAAAGATCCAAAAGTGCTGTAGTCTCCAGTGTTTCGGGTCGTCTTGCACTTTCTTCGATTAAACAGTCGCTAATTCTAGCCTGCAGTATGTCATACCACGAGAGCTGCTGCATAAAGCTAAGAAAAACGTCAGAGCTCTATGGGTCCGCTTCTTTTTCATTTCCGTGGAAAAAGTTGCCATGGTATTCATCAGAAAGAGAAAAACAGTGGCCAGAGCCGCTCCACTCAAAAGTATAAAAATTGTCACCGACAAGACCCCATCACGGAGAGATGTCCTCAGGCAGGTAATTGACAGTCCCAAATTGGCACCGTCTTTTGGTCCAGAATCACCCAACGGCCCTCAAAAGCCAACTGCGACTGACACGTTAACACCACCCTCATCAACCAGTGCACAGGTGGGTGTAGACCTCGACATACCCCACTCTCTATCAATTCCCCAGCGCCCATTTAAAGGGCTTCATATAGCAACCCAATCTCCACCGTTATATACAGGACTTACCCGTAACCGGGTTACTTGACCAAACCTCACAGATAGCTTCAGCTCAGATTTTGACTTGTCTTCCAAACAGGTCGAGAAATTGACTGCTTTCAACCTGCCACTCCGTAACAACCCATCAGCAAAAACATCGTCCCCGGCTACATTGGGCACAACTTCATCTCCCATCTCCTCTGCCTCCCGTGGCCTGGAGTATCTCAGCATCCACATCACCAAGCCCACATTTCGCGTCGAAATCCGGCTTGGGACCTTTCGTTTAGGCGCTTAACATATTTTTACCCAACAGTTTGTATTCCGCTCATGCACATAAGTACATATCTGGGTATCCACATGGCCAGCCTCAACCTGGCGCGACCAACCACTCATGAGTGACCTTTGCCCTGTCTACCGATGCGCCACCATATCGCAGATTGGCCACCGCGCATACCCCAACCATCTCTCGCACCACCATTGGAACCTTCTCCGCTCCCAGTACACCAAGTAAAACGTTCCTTGTGCTAGCTTTTTATTTCACCCGGTCACTGTCAGCCACCAGATCTTCCTTTACTCCCCCCATTCCACCTCAGCCCTTCTCAGCACCCCAGCAGCTTACCAACCCCGACCCAACCACGGCAGTATGTAGTCAACCGCACGTCCGAACCGGGCTTTTGCCTTACCCAGCCGACCGAGGGTACTTCCCAGGGCTACTTAGTACCGACGCAAAGTGTCCATTTCTCCCTTTATCTGCCCCGGGCGAAATGCGGCTCTATAATATAGGTTTATTCCAGCTGAATCTTTCCCATCTCTTCCCCATTGGTGGTATAACCACCCATCCACCAACTCGTGTTTCGTCCACAAACCGAGGCCCATCCTCTGCAACTGCAGACGATATTTCTAACTTCAATCCACTCCTCTCTGGTTCCTCGCTTCAAGCCCCCCTACTCACCTTTACCGAAGCTCCGCTTGCCTTCGTAGTTGGCCTCGCGGGGACCGGCCACTCTATGTGCTATCAATCGGATTCGGAAATCAGTACCTTTGACCGTACTACTTGTTCTAACAGCTATCCCCCAATCCTCACCGGGGCTTCCGATTCTGACCAAAAGTCCCTCTACTGGTTTCCAAATTACGTATACAGCAATCTTACCAGGAATGTCTCATCCACCCCGTCAGTAGCAGGACTATAAATCCCACCACCTGTCTCCCAGCCTCGAAGTTCGCACAACCGCCTGTTGCGACAGTGCAAGAAAGCGCATCAAGCATGTGCGTCTTTGTCATCAACACTCGCTCACCGCCAGCAAAATTCAACCTTTGTTTGCCCGGGTCTTTTTGCCTAAATACGACTCCATCCCCGTTACAGAAACTTGGCTTAACGCAAACACCTCCTAATTGGACTTCATCGTGTCTGGCTACAAGGCTCTCAGCAATTCTAGAATACATCGTCAAGAAAGTTGCCCAATATACTGCGAAGAACCTTTACCTTTTTCTTTGAAACAACACCCGGCCCTCTAAGTGGTTGATGAATCAGTCTGGGTAAAATTTAAACTGCAGTCATGAGAACCCTTGTATGGACATATACATGTCGCCCTCCCAAATCGACCACGAATAACACTGTTTCTATTATTGACGCCTTCCACTTGACCTCCAACTACCCAACCGATCACACGTTGGTCGCAGTTGACTTCAAAGCTCCAGGATTGTGCTGACCACCCCACTCTGGCCCTTGAGGTTATCAGGATTTTGTCACTTGTACTCAACTAGGTGTTTGGACTCGAAAGGCCCTATCTTCTATTGGAGGAAATAACACACTCAACCTGCTTTCCCAAGGGCCTAATACAATGTCCACCTCCATGGGGTTTAGTCTCTCCAAATGTGACCAAACGGCCCTCTAGTGAGAGTTCCCTACACCTTAAATCGTCAGTCCTCCTAGCCGTTCTCTAGATCGTATCACCAAGACCACTGAAGCGGCCTTCTGAAGATAATCAGGTCTCAGAATGGGGATACATCGTTTGTTTGCCCGAACATCAGGCGATACCAGATGAGCTATATTCTGTTCTCATTTAGTGAATAAAAGGTATCACCCCTGCTATTCCAGCTCTGAAAAACTCTATGGCGGACGGACTCTCGCGGATGAAGTGCAATTTCTGCAGACTTCGCCGATTTACACTCAAGGCCAAGAAGCTATCGGTGTATCCAAATGGGCCCACTGTCCATGACAATCAAAACAAAGTTTAGACTCACGATTACCCAGCAGGAGTCACAAGCTTTACGCCACTCCAAGGAGGCAGAAATAGTGAGTAAGATGATGAAAACAAGTAAAGCCCAACCCCGCAAGGATATACCCTTCATCCCAGTCAACAACTCCAACCTGGGTAAAACGGGAGAAACATCTGAAGCTCTCAACATATTTCGCTACTCCCCTAACGGCCAGTGTTTCCACTCCTGGAGTGAACTCTGCCTGCTTAACCAGTGAGATTCTGTCCATAGTTTCGTTTCGTCCCCACAATGTTTTTCCACTTCTATTCCCCGTGGAACTATTTCAGTGCCCGTGCCCGAGAGTCATTCCACCGGCTGCTTTTGCTCCAGGTGGTCCGGACGTTCCTGTCCTTTTATCTAACTTATTCAACTTATCTGCGAAATTTAGCTCGTTTTCTATGCAGCGGAAAACCTTTACGATTGTCTTCTTGCACAAGAAACCTTCGTTCATGTTCTCAAAAATTATCGTCCCATCAGTCATACACCCATTACCTCCAGAATCATGGAGAAGCTCAATAAAATTAAGATAGTGGCTCACCATTTAACAAATAACTAGCTCGATGTGGGTCAACACGGTTTCCTGAAAAACCATTCGTGCTCTACTTATCAAGTTAACTCCTTGGACTCAGTCACTGATACTGCTGACTGAGGCTTGTCCGTGATTATTGCCCGACGACGACGAAGTATCGCACATTCGGCCCCCATCACAAGCCAAATATTATGGTACTACGGGTCAGTTACTAGGTTGGTTGGATTTTTATTCCTCCGACCGTCACCAGTTGGTGCAAGTAAAAGGATCCGTCCCTAGACCCATCGATGTCGTACAAGGCGGCGTTTTGAGCCCACCACTCTTCCTCATATACATGAATGATGGTTTCAACGTCGTTCGCCAAGACAGCCTCCACCTCTTCACGGAAGACATCAAAATCTTGTATACCTTCTATCCAAGAATATTTTATCACTGTTATCGGTGATTTACTGCAAGAATAAACTGCCCATATTTTTTGGTGCATCAGCTGGTCAATGAAATTTTCCGTGGTGATAGACAACACTCTTACCTTCAAATGCAATTTCCCCCCCCCCCCCAGGTGTACTCAGTATCGACGGTCAGCCGGCTCCCATCAGCCCGTTAGTGCAAGATTCAACTTAGCAATATTCAACCACTTTTACTTTCTCAGAACACACTACCACTCAAATGGCGAAGGCTAGAGGGCTTATAAATCTGCTTCATGGGAAGTTTCGCCTTCCGGAAAGCTAATTTAGAGCTCAAAAGACCCACCTCAGACCCCTTTTGGAATACTGTTCCATAATCCATTCCACAATGCCACAGTAAGATGGAGCAGCTATCGGAAAGCTTAACGGCTAACGAAAAAAGAGTTAATATGCTTTTTTACTCAACTGAACTACAGCCGACGCTGTGAACATTTGAAACCAGATCAGCTTTGGCTCGGATGCACAACTCTGAGCCTCTCATTCTTTCATGGTGTAGTTGAAAACCGAATTATGGTATCAGCACCCCAGTTTAGGGGCTTAACGGGATGACAGTATTCTTTAGGGTCGAGAGAATAACGTTTACCGTTCTCATCTCCGGAGGTGCTCTCACATCTATCGCTTTTCTGGGCACGTAAGCCCTTTTTTGGAACAAATTACCCTTCAATATGCTTAGTATAAGCCTGTCTAGGAATATCAAGACCCACATAAGCAAATGCCTCATAGTACAAACTATAATCCAACTTATAGATCCGTACACAAATAAAGGGAAGGACTTTTGAATTTGGATTAGGTTTCTAATAGCTTCCGAACTCCCTTGTTTGAGCTTCTCACTGTCTTTTGGGCTATGGCTGCGGCGGCCTTATTTCCTCTACCCTTAAGTTACTCCCCAGCTCACTTTACTCCTAGTCCCCATCTGATCCTGCTATCGTAACTCTTAACTTCCTCTCGTCAAAGTCTGACAAGCACTGTCCTGTACCTTTCTCTGGGTGCCTCATTAGCTGGGCTCAAACCCCAGTTGTGACGGCTTTTTCTTTTCTATGCTCTAAATCCAAGCTTCTTTTTCTTCACGATTTTTACGGACTGGATGTATCTTCAGTCCAGTAATTCTATTCCACCTCCATTCGTTTTGCTCAGTCTGGCAGTCACTAACTTTCCAGTTTCGTCAGTCGTGTGGTCGAGTCTCCCGTTGTCCCGGCACGGCCGTTGATTCCTTGCTTCTTGGTATTCATTTACTCATTTACTCTCCGTTACCCAAAACTTGCCACATCACAGTTTAATTTGTACACGGATACCTAGACAGCGATTATAAATCCGGTCTGAATCTCCATTAGGACAATGCGTATCCGTTGGGCATCAACTGACTTCGACCCACTACTGTGCCTAGGGCTCATGATTTTAAGATAGTCCCTTAGCATCAGTCCATTTTTCACAAAAAGCTTTATTTTTCTACACAACACAAACCCGCACCCGATCAAAAAGTTAATTCATCGTGACTCATAATCAAATTTTCACCGAGGCAATCCTTCCCTTTGTCCATCAATTTTCGGTATACTAAATCCTGTGATCTTTGCAGTTCATCAATTCTCATCTCCAGCTGCGGCTTTGGGCTGAACCTCGTTGATTTATCCGCACCGACCACCTATTGCTGGCAGCCAACCTTTGCAAAGCCAGTGGTGATACCTTTTCACAAGCATCGTCATGCACGTGAAGTTGATCTGCATATCATAATCGGCGATTCAGTCACCAGAAGGCCGGCACATATACAGGAACCCCACTCGACTCTGTTACCGGCAGCGGAAGGCAATCTAGTGATAGCTCCAAGAAAGCTGCCATTACCTGAGTGTTAGCTCCGTCCCGAGTCTTCTTCTTTCACAGCTAGTGGCCGCAGTACCCCAGAAATTTGTGGCTTTTAATCTGTGGCATTTTCACAATATGGAGAAACAGCCATCCCTGTCACTCCCGGACCTAATAGGCCACGTGTGGAAAGAAAGGCGGGTCAGGGGGAAATATGAAATTTTTTCTGCAGTGCAAAATACACCTCTGGCTGGGAAGATCTTGGGCTAATGCTCTCTTCCCCCTCCATTAAGAGATGGACTTCTGATAACAGCCTAGACCAAAACCGGCATACATTGGAAACTCCAAGCCTTAGGGTGGCCTTCAGTTCGCCTTGTCTGAGCCCGTGTGGGGTGACAGCAGGCCGCTCCAGCTCTCCACCTATGCAAGTTGACCCCATCCTTCACGGCTTCGCCCCTTTTGGGTCCCCGGCGAACCCTCAACCGGCTTACTGATACCCTATGCAGTGGTCAGCAAGGTTTGAATAGTCTCACTGTGCTGCCTCTGCTCTGACAATACTCCGACAATGATACCCCCACCGTTCATATCTACTGGCTGAATTAAGCCTGTGTTTTTGTCGGAATGAGAGGCGTAATCGCTTCACTTTTAAAATTTACCATCCACAACATCACTTTCTCTATGTTCTCTTCCAGCCCACAAACTAAAATGTTGTCCAAAATCAGCAATGGTTTGTCTGCCGCTATGTTGACTCAGTCACACAACCAACGTGCTTACTGGCACTAATTCCCTTAACAAGCTTTTTTCTTTTATCTATACATGCTCACGTTCAGTAATTGCTCTTTTGCAGGCTGTAACTGAGCCGTCTTATCGTCCTTTTTCTTGCACCTTTCCGTAAACTCGAGCCTTACCACACAGATTACTATTATTGAATAACCGAAGCTCACCGGTCCGCGCCTACGCCCACGGTATGTTACTACCCCAATCCAACCGGCTTCGGAAAGCTTCTGATTTCCCATGACTCCACAAAAAACTAGCACCTTCGCATCCACATGGAAAGGCCTTACCTTTACCCCGAGTATTTTTGTTCATCCCACTATTTTTGCCATCCTCACCCACAGCTGGTACGGCGACCAGACTGTTACCCTCCTTCCTTTATCCCCTTTTCTAATCCCATCCTCTTCTGTTGTTTTATTTTTGGCCCTCAAATGGGCCCCTCTTTTCCTCTATCACTTACCAGCTAAAATATTTTGCACTTTGGCTAAGCTTGCTCTTTATATCTCCCTATATCTCTATCATAACCGAACTACCCTATAAAACTACCGCAGTCTGCGACCAATAATCCCCCACAGATGGGCCCACTGGCCGTCAGATAGCAAAATTATCATTGTCCTATTTCTGATAAAACGTTATTCATAACCTCAAAGCTGGGACCTTCCTCAGACTGTAGCATTCCCGATCTCTTTCAGAACATACCGATTGCCTGGACAGCCCTAAGTCAACCCAACTTTACCGCTGGATAACCATACGGACTAAACGACTTGATCGATCGGAGTGACCATGGTTTAAGCCTCTACTCATACCTGCCGATGCCATACGGGGTACCTTACATAGCTGACCAGCGGTCAGAATCCCATAACTAGGGTTACAGTCCATCATGATGGTCTCACTGGACGGCGGGGTGGATTCCCGACACCAATTATCACCCCACACCAACTCAGCATCTACCCTCCGTACTCCATACGAAAAATTCATCCCACTCTCTTCCGCAGTGCCGATAGCAATGACCAGAATTGGGCCCTCGACGTTGCTTTCCTGGCCTACTATCCCTACTCCACTGAACTAGCCCTTTTTGCCTGCTGGCCGCAACACTCACAACCTGCCATCAATGGAGACCAAGGTCCGTATCAAACAAAATACCAACCACACGTAGCCAATCTCCACTTGGTTACCTATTCTTTTATTAGTTGTATGGAAAACCTTATCCTTGCACTCTTCCAACTTCTGCAGTTCATTCGGGTCTGGCCTTCTCCCAGTCACCGCTGCCCTCCTCCCTCCTCATCTCCTCCATATATTTGCTTGGTAACATCATCAACGTTCGTCTTCAATAAACTATTTCTTAAACGGCTCCTTTTTGGAATTCTCTGTCTTGCTTCCATTCACCATTCATGTTCCCCAAAAGCACACCACATTCTTGGCGAAGTTTGAGCTTTCATGTTATCTTCCACATGGCACTTTAATTTCCTGTACGAGAGGGACTATCTGATTATCACATCCGATTTACTTGCATTCATATCACAGGCTCCTCCCACATCTAGTTATCCAGTTTTGGATAAATCTTCCCTATATCCCGCCGGCATCTCCAATTGCACTTCGTCAACCCCATGTGTGCTCTATTTTTAACCGTGTCCTTTTGTGACTCTCTTACTCGGTTTCTCGAAATTGGTCCATCATGTGTCCAGTAGGCTTACCCTCCTTCCTCTTTCTACAAGTCCCGACCCTTCTTTGGATGGCTGTTTCACTTCCCCACCCCTCACCCCCTCTGTTTTCATACTAGTTGACTGGACACCAAATTTCGTAGATCGAAGTGGTCTACTCTGGACTACCGGACCCATGGCAGCCGGTTTTCAGCACCCATAAGGCATGTGGTATATTATTCCTGCCTCACATCCCTTTCAGAGTTGTGATGCCAGACCCCCTTTGCTTTGCTGGTTCTCCCAAGCACAGTACTTTCAGTGTTCTTCAGAATCGCCTTTATCTGTATTTTCACGTTTGGCTAGCTATCTCTGTTGTCATTCCCCTACATTTGAAACTGATTTATAGCTGCCTCGTCGACCATCTTCAATTTAGTTCACTCAAAAACTGCCCAGTTTTATTGTTCTATTACTGAAATTGGGTGAGTCTCTAATTTTATAAATGTGAATATCTCACATTGCCGTGTGTTGTCGCTTTCTCCGATCATGCCTTCTGCATGTGTCTTGACCAGGGTCAAGAAATATACCATCATCATAGTCATCGTATTTTGATCAGGTCCTTCATCTCTTTTTCTATATGCTGTTTGCCACAGCCAGCTTTCCCGCGCTTTGCAATTTATTTTTCGCCCCTGTTTCTTTTCCGTTTCAAGACATTTTGTCATAAAGAAAACTGTGCCTCATGAACTCCACTTACAATCCCACACCATACAGTCCGCCCCTGACTGACTTCTCTGATCCTCCATATTCTCATTCCTTGCCCGCCTTTACTATTGTTGTATTACTGCTTCTCTCATTTATGACCATCATTATATGACGCACCCGCGTTTACATTATGTGCTTTGTCTATTCTTACCCGTTTCCCTCAACCATTCACTTGAAATTCCCTCTTCTACGAACTGCTTTCCACAGTCGTGCTTCCGACCTTGTTCAGTTCTTGTTTTTTTCCTTGTTGATCAACCACATTCCACCTGCCACACGGGGGAAGATATATCGGGATTTCCCTAAGTAATTCTGTGCCAATCATCCCAAACCTCTCTTGGAATATCCTCCATTGCTCTTCCTCTCTTCCAGAATCTCTGCATGTTCCACGATCGAACTACTGTCACCTGATAATCCACTTCAGTCGACTACATGCTGCATAATTTCCCTCCCCATTCTCAAGTATTTTGCCAGCCTTTTCAACCACCACCGTCCAACGGCCCCTATCCCGATATGCTTTTATTTGCGAAACATCTGTGCCCTGCAGCCAACCTCACCCCATCTCATCCCCCACCCCGAAAATTCCCGCCGACTGATCCACCCCCATTATCTGTAACCCTCTCTCCCTGTTCCCTATCAGGTTTTATACTAAAATCACGCCAGATCTGATCACGCCTCAGTACTAACAGCCATTGCAGACGGCAGTCCAGTTTCTTGCAGCTATGAGCTTTCCACGTCTCACCGCGCCTCGACTTTTAAGGATCCCTTGTCTCTCAGTATCTGCCAGCACGACACACGCCTGGACCCCTTTCCAATACAGTAGCGGAGAGTAACATTTCAATGGGCAGGTCTTGGCAGCCACTGGGTTGGCTCTTCATGATAAGTCAAAAACCCCAGTTATCAGCTCTCGTGAGGTAGAAAAACGAATGTAGGGGGACCAAGAAGGACTTATGAGAAGGACTTAGAGAGACCGGAAACAACGAAGGAGCGGAAGGAGGAGAAGCTCTTACGTTTTCTTCTCACTGTAAGCAGGGACTGGACGAAATACACCGTGCAGTGATGGATGAACAACTGGTGTACATACCATCGAAAGAATTCCGGACGCTCGATGGGCTATTGTCAATACCTGTCCTACGTGAACACAACTGATCCGAACAGGACTAGACTGAACTGATGGAAAACGTGAAAGGGAAAAGAAGGAAAAATAATTTGGACAGGGGGGAGAATACTGAAGCAGACTGAAGTACTACAGCCAGGCTCATGTAGCTGACGCACGGACAGTCCGGAAGGGCAAGTGCTTAAAATGCGTTCAGCCACGGCTTCCGCTTTCACCACCGAGTACGGGTTTTTATTCCAGCTGTTATTTGCGCTGCAAGCTATTAACTGGGCTCTGATGACGGTATTTGCCCCCGTTTTGATTGGATTAAACCTTTGCCCGTAGAGGGTGGAGTTTCCGTCGTGGCTAAACAACGGCCTGTTTGTGGCTGACGACCAACTCACGGTTTCGTTGTTTTGATCAGTTGCCCCTTGCCCTCATACACTTCAGAAAGAACAGCCCAAGCTCCCATAGTCCGTCCTCTCGCTGCACTCCCCACGGCTGTGACATTCTTCTCGTGAACCTTCTGCAAACCTCCTCTAGAGAGGTTGCCTCCCACCGCCTGCGGAGCCCAGGCTTGTACTACAAGCTCTACTTGGGGTCGGAAGAGGGTCACATACGGTGGCAGCAGCGCCCTAGGGTCTCGTGATGTGGGCTTTCTGTGCGGCTGGCACATGGCTCTGTTTGCCTTTTTTGCAGTCTGCACGCATTTTATCGGTGGTTCGAATTCGGTTGAAACTACCATGCCTGAGTTCACATCCTCGCTTCTCTGGGCCATTTTAACCGGGTTTTCCCTGAGTGAAAGCAGTAATCCGCTGGACCTCCCAGCTATCAGAAGTGGGACTTTTGTCAGATTCAAAGCTAAGCTTTACGATACTGAACACTAGGAAAGCTCCTTGGCCCATACTGATCTGATTTAGTTCTTGGCTCCCTATAGACTTCCCACCATCCGAGAATATGAAGCTGGGCGATCTCATAACCCGTGGTAAGCCTTTCGCGCAAACCAGGAATAGTACATGATGCAGTGCCTAGCCCTGAGAGACTCCGCTGTCTGCTGTTGCCGTCATGAACTTCTTGCACTCACCTTCGGCTTGGATCAAGGTAAGCCCCACACCATCTCATTAGCCCTGCCGCCAAGCCCATCCCGCCTAGCCTATGTGCAGGCAACCCATGATTCATGCTGTAGAAAGACTTACGGGAGCCCGAATAGAATACCTCCACCTCTTCTCCCTGGCCTAGTCGCCTGAGGGCCTCTGGGTGGGTTAGCAGGATGATGAGGTGGGGCCTGCTTTTCTGAATCGGTTCTGTTCATCGGCGATTAGTCTGTTCTCCTTGGGAGTGCTACAATTGTATTTCCGATTATTTTCTAATTACCTTTAGTGCTACCGATATCGGGCCAAGAGACCGCTAGTTAGTTATCCGGTCCCCTAAACTCCTTCGTGCGTTTGCACGACTTCTGCAGTCTGCCAGCGAATCGGGTACCCAGTTTCTCTGCGAGGTTTTCAGAACACTGTGGCTAAGCGCTCCTCAGAGGCCTGAGCCAGCAGTCCGACGACTGCCAGATGGACTCCATCGGGTATCGGAGCGTCCCCTTTGACGAGGGCGTCTAACACAAATTGTACGCCGCTTGGCGTTATTTCCACTCCCCCTACTACAGCTGTCTAGCATCACCCTGGCGTCTGTGGCTCTCTTCTATCCTCAGTTCTGTGGACCTCCTCGAAACGTTCACGGGGTATTTTTGCATTCTGCCTGTTGTTCCCAGCCTGACTTCCTCCCCCTATTCCTAAGCCTCCGACTTTCACTTCCATATTTGCCTTAGCCTGGAAGTGAAGGAAGAACAGCTTCAAGTTTCTGTTGGCTGCCTTGAAAAGGCTGACGGCATTCAAGCAGCCCTATCTGCATCTAGGCTTCCTAATAACTCCCCTAGCTTGGTTTTCCCTCTGACAGCCCGCCTTTTGCAGCCTCTCCACCAAAATGGCAGTCCCAGTGTGGAAACTCTGTGCACGGAGGCCACTTCCCCGGTCAGCTCAGGTTGACCACAAGTAATGCTGACCAAATAATCAGATATCACTCGTTTGCTATATACCTCTGTCTGCATAAAACCACTAACTCTCACCACTTTCTTTTCGGTCGATTTATTCTATTTTGTATCTTCTGCTCTGCCCACGCTCTTTGCATAAGATTCTTTGGTACAGCATTCTATCCCTGTAGTGCCACTGAATGTTCCACCCGTGAAATGGCCACTATAAGACATCCATTATCCGTTTATTTACTCTATCAACTCCATTGTGCTTCGCTGAAGCTGTATTCGTTGCAAACCTGCATAATGATAATGGTAATAATGGTATATTTCTCGACCAGAATCAAGACACATGCTCAAGACTTGAATAAAGAGTGCTACTTTACAAGACAGTATGAAGTTTTGACAAATTTCGAAAGTCGGATTTGCACGTTTCAACACCAGTACGATGGGGCTAGACGGTGCCTATTTCAACTAAAGTGGGAAAAATTACCGCGGGAGATGCGAAGCGGCTTCGATTTCTATGGCGGGGCTTTGAGGAGAATTCTCCAAGCACATAGCTGCTGACAGAAGCAGTAATAAATGGTGGGCAAGTAGTAGCATATTCAAAAACGATTTAAACAATGGTTCACCGAGAGATCTAGGAAAAGTCGGGAATTGCAGAAAGAAACACGTGGACACACCGGCTGATTGTGTAAAGGATCCATGTCGAAAAACTGGAGTGAGAGTGCAACCGACGAATATCCACACACAGAGGAGAATAAAATCGACATCACGGTATCAGTCAGTGAAGTCAGCGGCTTACTGAGACGTTCACCATCACTGATGTCATTTGGACAATTCACTAAGATAGAGGACGGCGGCCTGGAATACTTGCGGAAGGATGGAGTCTGTGAGGTCAGATAAGTTTATTTTTGTTGCACTTTTTTAAGCAATTCCATTGTGAAATGGAGAGAACGACATCTCAATCGAAAATGAACGTGAAGGGAAACACTTTGCAAGGAATGTAGTATGTGATGAAAGCAGCACGAGTGGCGGCTGGATGTATAGCTGGGGGTTTCAAAATGGAGTCGACGGGGAAGCTATCAACTGGTACGAAGAGATCGAGCAAAAGCATCAACGAATAGATGAAGAGATGATGTGGAGAAATGAAACGTGAATACGCAAGTCCAGTAGCAGAGGCTAGCAAAGGATCAGACCGGAGGTGACAAAGGATATTATACTGGATGTAAAGATAAACTTTTCTATGTATACAATAGAAGAATGCAGAGCGAAGCATCAACCAACAGCGAATGACGGGTAACTTATTTCATCACACATCGATCCATCCCCCTTTCCACAATTTCTGCCCTGGTGTGCCATGATCCACCCGCTGTACCGCGGTTATTGCTTTCCGATTTTCCCCGTAGCAAACCCCTCTCCGGAACTCCGGTGCCCTTTTTCCACCTTCAGAGGCATGAATCGTCTGGTATACTTCTGATTCTGTCAAATTATACACAGGGAAACCATTGCTGCTCTGTCGACTGGTCCATTTCGCTTTTGATCTACTTTGGGGGTTCATCCCGGTTCTTTGCTCTAGACCATTTCCATGCTGCCTGGCTACAGGTGGTTGTCGCATGACCACTCCACTGAAACTTTAATTTACTGATGTCCACCTACTCCCATGTGCTCCACATGCTCCACTGTGGCTTTTGTCTCTTTATCGGTCTCCATAATCGCCCTGCCTTCATGCCCATGATTGATTTATTACTACATTCTTATCTACCTGTTGACAAGTCCTGCTGATTTATCATAGATTATCCATTCACGGAGGGAAAGCTTCTTCCGGTAGCAAAATTGGACTTCACTCCGGCCTTTTACCCCACCGGAGATTTTGGCCATCCTCCACATTACCAATGCCGTCAGCACACTGCCGCATAAACTCTTGCCGGCATGATACCTTGCGGTCCCTTTCTGCTTTATTTCTGGTGATCAATCCCCAATGACTTTTATTTTCCCCACTCATTCCCTTGCCTCTGTTTTTAACCTTCCATCTGCTATTCCCATCTTCCATAATGTTTTAGTATTCTTTTTCCTGAAACAAGCAATACAATCGAAATATCTTTTGACTGTTCAGAATTTTCCTGCAACCAAGATCACTTCGATACCCTTTGTGTAAATACCGTGCGTTTCTCAGCGACCTCACGATTCTCAAGCCCACTCGATCACCAGACCTTGGGTTTCAGTTTGTCCGGGCGTTATCTTTGACAGTATCGCTTCTGATCAGTTATTCTCCGCCCAAATTGCTTCATTTATTCATGTCATCATCTCACTGGTGCACTGACTTACCTTCAACCAAATCATTAGCCCGCGTGCCACAGCATATCTCAGGATTTTCCTAAATGAACCATTATTATCACTGGTATTAGTTTTTTCACCTAACCTTTATGGTCCTAAGCCAATGATGCTGCCGTTGATAGCAACCTCTCCCGTTTTAGTCCCCTGAAGACTTCTCGCCCTCTTCAGAGGCTTTATCCTCTCAGCCAGAACGTGGAACCCGGTAATCCTTCGGTCGCCTCTACTCAGCAGGGCATCAGGACTCAACTCGCCTCCTTCCGAGGCCAGCTCGATGGTAACGGGATCCACAAACCCCGGAGTTGTTCCTTCCCTCTACCGAGTGGCCTGGTGAATGTTCTGCACCGGAGCTATATCCTCAAGCTGGTCTGGAGGTGTTGCCTTATTGACCCCGCCGGTGCCCAGGTGGAATGAGGATCTATCTCAGAGGCACTAAAGTCCCAGAGTATCAGGTAACTCTATATATTCCTAATTCCCGATGCTGACCTTATTCCCCCTCAGTAATAGACGAGAAACTCTTGTAGACTCACACTAGTTCCACCAGCTCTGACCAAACTTTTGTTCGTACTGAGAATGCCTGTTGCTCGAAGAGTAATGCCGGATACCTCGCTTGGCAATTAGATGCCCCGCTACTAGCGGCGGCTGTCCTCACTCTGTGCCTCCGTCTACTCTACCGGCTCTGTGCAAGTAAAAACCTATTGGGCAAGGCGGACTTACTCCTCGCTCCCCTTAGCCGTGACTCCTTTGGGACTTTGTAGCCTGTAACCCTGGGTTCTGCCCATAGTTCCCCGTTTAACTCTAGTGGTGCACGCGGTAAAGGGCATTATTGATATGCAACCTCGGCCGGCAACTTAGTGTGTCTTTAAGCTTCGTTTTCGCGTTAGAGATTTACGCCTGATTGCCTCCTGCATTTTTTGCGAAATCCTGGCTTTTTAGTTGTGCTACGAAGGGGATTCTAGTCGCTTCTACACTCCATGGGAGTTTTTAAATTACCGGACTACCGCGTACCTGCTGGCCACCGTGCTCAGCCGCTGGTGTCAGGCGCAATACCGTGAATGACAGGCTTCTCGCCAACACCGTACTACTTGGGTCGCACAGGGAGCTGTGGACAACCAGAGGAGTCAGGCGCAACACCGACCACGCCGTACGTGGTTTGCTCGTGGCCTTCTTCACTGGGAGCTATGTGGACAGTCTAGTGTCTCTTCAACTGCCATGGCCCTCCGTGATGATCAATGATCTAGCCAAATGTTTATGCTGCCTTTGGCGTTTCTGATCTCACCCGCAGCCGCTAGAAGGGCATTCCGATACCTAGGGTTGGCCAACTCTACTAGAATCGGCCTCCCATGTGTTATCCCGTCAGCAGTGGGTCTTTGTCTGCACAGAAGTAGTACCTTCTTAACAAGCGCATGGTCGGCATGACAGCTTGCCTCAGAATATCAGTTGCTCATTGTCCCAGACTCTGATGACGTTTCCGGGCCTTTCCACAGAATGGCCCGACCAAACCCTTCATCCCTACTTCCCTGTTCTGCCCCAGAGCTATCACAGCGTGGACACCACTGTCCTTGGAGGGATTCGCCAGGGAAGCAGCTTTCGCTCTCATTCATTTCAGTTTTGCCCCTCCCGATATGAGCCTGGTGGACTATGGGGTACTACCGCCCGGAGTGTTGGCCTTGGGGCTCAGTGAACAATGGATGTTTTCTACTTTGAATTCAACCATTTAAAGACAGGAAAACAAATACCCAAACTGTTTGTAAACAGATGGGAAGAAGAAGTAGTTAAACGAGGAGTAAATAGCCACTCCCAACTAACTGACTGGATTTTGGCGAACATTTTCCCCATTTGCCTTTTGCTACGACGGGCCAGTGGCCATAAGAGGCAGTATGCTTACTGGTTTCAGGAGGGAGGCAGCCCTCGTGCTATCGCTGCCGCAACGACGGATATCAGGCTTTGCCAGTCTTCCCTATAAGGTGTCTTTTGGCCTGGCCTCCTCTTTTATCTTATATCCGTTGCTGGGAAGCTATCGAGACAGTTGGTTTCCACGTGCTAAGCACCCTAAGCACACCAGTGTAAAGGTGTTATTGTCGTGGTAGGTAAACAGAGCCTTCTTCGCCATCTTGTTGTATTCCAAGTGAAAACGATTTGAGCAAATATAGCAGCATGTACCCTCCTGGATATCAAAAGCACAGCTCCAGTTGCCTCACAGAAACTCTACCCCATCAAGGGAGATCCCAGTTGCAGTCATCCTTGTCCGGAGGATGGATGGTTCGATGTAGGAACAATCATGACTTTCACAGCTCCACACATTTTAACGGCTACGGAGTGTAGTCCCCAATAGTTGAGTCTAATGAGGACTAGGGAGGACTGAATCTACTCCATAAAGTGCAGGAGGTGGCTTTGGATGATATGAAGCCTAGGGAGTCTAACTGTATTCTCACCGGCAACACTAGAGCAAATGAGCCTGAGCGTTGGTCCTTCTTTTTCCGGTTTGCCAGTCTTCATTCACCGTCTTTGATACCAACCCTGCAGCATAGAATAATACTGCTTCCAATCGCCCTTGTTATTATTTATTACTGTTCTATGTTAAGCCATTCATAATTCATTGACTTCCGCTGACCTGAAGGTTTCAGCGCGCGCTTAGTCATCTTCGTGTGTAAATCCCAGTTTCCAGCTGGCCCCACTTGGTTCGGTCAGATTCAACGATCTGAGCTTCACCTTTAAATTGCCGAGCGCAAAACTGAATCCATCAGGGTGTCCATTTTTGTTCCCTTCCTTGCTCTTGATTGTACAGAATTTTAGCTGTTTGCCACCTGTCTATCTTACTCTCGTCGAGCGCTTGCATTTATTGTCCCGCAACACCTGACCAAAGATATGGTATGATATGATATGATATGATATGATGGCATATCTCTCGATCGTGGTCGAGACTCACGCGCAAGCGCATGATCATGGTGTACAACGTTACTCAGAACAATGAACTATACAGTAATTTCAAGAAGGCGAGTCGAAAACTTCAGAAGCAAAACAATATAGCTACGGGTAGTTTGAATCAACCGGGGTGATAATGGTTTGCGCGGCAATTACGGTCTGGTTTCGAATTCGGGCCGGTTGGTAGTGGCCCTTGGAAATACAAAATGTCGTGAAAATATATCGCTAAGGATGCATTATAAACCAAAATAGTGCAAGCTTTGGATAACTGAGGCCTATTGGGGTTCTATGCACGGAATAAGTTATGAACATGGAGAGATGAAAGAAATGAATGGGAGTACACTCGTGAACTTTGGTGAGTATGAACAGAATGCCTCTCTATGAAGAAGATGATGGATATTCCCGGTTATAAGAAACGGAGTGCTTCATGAAACGGGGAGACATGAGCAAACTTTGTGGGAGTGGTCTAGGAAGCGATGAGTGTTGAGGAAACAGCACAACTTGTAACATCTGATCATACATATGGCATGCTTCAGGCCTATGGACTGAGCCACTATTATTATTTCCACTTAATCTTCCCTCCTCCGTATTTGGAAGTTACACCAAAACCACTCTGGTTTTCCGTGGCTACTGAAATGTACAGTCGTCTCCCCGAAAATCTTGCACCTCTGTAGCTGTTGGCGTCTAGAATAAGTAGAGGACCTCTACTGGGCCAAGAAGCCTTGGTGGCCCCCGGCCATCCTGATACTGAAAGGTGGTTTCCCTATTGTGTGTCGACTTAAGTGTCAAGACCAGATAACTGAAAGCCTCTCACTGTTAGCGTCAGACGAAGCGGACCCTCAAAACGTGGGAGGACTTTAGATAACGGGAACCGCTCTTTACGCTAACTACGCTGAGGCCCTGACCAAGGAAGGACTACGAACGAGATAACAATATGCTCCTGAATTTCAGCGGATAATGAGTCACCTGTGAGAGCCCTGGCATCCAGGTAAAAAGGTGCCATGTGAGTGGCGTCCTTCATAACTGATGGGAAATAAACATTCCGTTTCTGACGGTTGTTCAAAGAGCAGCTTCCTCTATGCGGTTCTCCCCAAGTTTATCGCTAAGGTCTTTTTCCGCGCGTAAGACGGTCACTCCGGTGCACTGCGGGCAAGTTGTATGGTTCAGCAATACTCTTTGTGGCCCAGAATGTTGTCTACCGGTGAAGCCTTCGTTCTTATCCGCCAGGCTTCTCAGCCAGCGGGCGAGCGAGCCCGCCGGATGCTGACTCCAAGTCAACCAATAAAATTTTACCCGAGACCATGGGCTTAGAATAATATTCCCATGGAGGAGCCCTATAGTAAAGCACCCGTTCACCATTGGAACCCGCTGGTGGGTGCATCCTTCTACGGCAGGCAGCCAGGAGCTGAGTCATATGAAGTAGTGCCTGTGGCTTACGAGATTCGAAGGCTTACTTGAATGTACACCAGATACGGGGTGTCCGGGGAAGTTATGAATTACTGCCGCTCAGCCCACCAGCAAAGATTTCCAAGAACTGTTGATTGCTCACACCTTCAGATCATGGCATAATTGAGAGATCCAAGTGGTCTTTAAAGGAGGGTATTCAAACTAAGTAACTGAAAGGTTCAGGTGGGGAATACTCGGTTAGTAAAGCGTAGTTTGCGCACAGGGCCAAAAAAGCAGACACAGATGAGACACAGGCAGAGTTCCGGTCCGTCTGAATAATCCGGACGAAGCCAAATACTTCAAATCAACTGCTTTTTAGGTAGGGAAACCATACAATCAGTAGCTATTGTTTTATCAAAGACGTACAGGAGGGAGGCACCGGAGTTGGCCAGGAACATTAGTGTGGGCAATAAAACTACACCAACCGGAAGATTTCCCCTTTTTACCTCCACCATGAAGAACTAGCAAATTACGTGGTCCTGAAACTTACCTACATGAAAAAGGATACAATTGATTCAAGGAGGCTGCACAAAAACCAAAAAATTAAGGATGAGTAAACTTTGGTCACACAAGAAGCGCAGTTTGCGATCCAGGTACACTAGAGGAAGTAAGACCAAGAAGATGGGGTGTAGATTTTCGAAACTAGTTATTCTTTTTGCTGTTCGTAGGCGTTACTTTAAGATGAGGGGGAAGAAGTTTTGTGGTTTTATTTGGATCTGGATGAATAATGAATACTCTAATTTAATTGCCTACTGAATGATTAAAAATTCTACGTTAGGTAGCTCAAACATCGTTGACAGTCTCGTGGCTCACAAATCAGTGCGACTACTTTGCTAATTCATTTAGTTCTGAATATAACAAATGTACAGGCCACTTGCTGGGTAGGTAAGTATTTAAGTGCTGAGTACGCAAACACCGGCAGTACTGGAACGACAATGAATATGACTACTTCAGTTCGACCAGGCGCAGTAAAGTAAAGCGAGGCATGCGGACCATATTATTGCATCCTCCGACTAGATGCCGACGGCCTTCAAGTGGGCTGGACAGCTCGCATGCAAACAAGCTTTGCAGTTAGATTTGGTTGACTTTGGTGATGTTCGACCGAGCGATCCTTAAAAGACAGTTCATTTTGCCAAGCGCATCTCCATAACTAGAATAGTGCTTCTTCAAACAGGCGAGTTATTGATTAAACCCTGCACACTCGACAGCACCCATCAACCACCCCACTCGAACGTCTGTCTAAATGTGTCTTGCTCGCTTTGGGAGCCCATTCGATTTGAATTATGAGCACCTCCATGGTCTTATTTGCGGCGAATTTTGCTGCACTTTGGTTTTTGCGTGTTAATCGTTATGGCCAAGGGGTTGAGGTTTACATAAAATACGCGTTTCCGCTTTGCTGGTGCAATACTGTGTGATTTAGGAGTCAATCTTTGTTTGACTTTGAGATTCGTTATTTCGGCTAAGCTTCGTTCAAAATCTGAATAATGCTACACTCGGTCATCCTCGCCGAATTCATAGGCCCTGAGTGGGCCAGACCTGCATAAAGGAACTAAGGCGGATGGCATCCAAGCAGCGGTTCCACATCCCTAGGTTATGTGGCAGCAGCCACTTTGGTTCGCTTGCACACCAGGGCGCTGTCTAGTCCGCAAATGCCATGGGACTGGCGGACTGTCGAACATGTTCCGGCACAATGAGGTGACAAGAGGGAGTGGAGGCAGAATAACCGGCCGACCCGCTTACTATTCGTGCCTTCAAAAATAATGGAGGTGTTGATCAGTCATCTGGTACCGAACCACCAAACACAATCAGATTCCACTCCAACACGCATCCCAGATTAGTTAGGAGTGAGCATTATTCGTACTTTGCGCTTTCATTCCTGGATTTAAACCCCCAAGAATGAACAGAAGCAAAAGGGTCCAGGTCTACCACCTAGAACTATATGCTCATCCTATTTTGTGAACTACCAACCGCTTTTACACAGGTGGGGGGGGGCCCTGGAGGCCGTGATTCGGCTTCTCGTGTGTGTCTTAGCTACAAGACTTACCGCGTCAGGTTTGAGGGCCGCAATTCTACCTGGGTTAGAACCATTGGGGTTCTCATGAGAATAAGTTCAGGATTTGGTTCCACTTGCAGGCTGCTTAAATAGGCCAACAGATGATGTGCAAGTTCCGGGTCACTTGCTCGTAGATGACCTAAAAGCGCCAAAGGAAAAGGGGGCCCAATCTGTCCAAGAGGACCTGGGCAGGATCCACCCTTTGACCACCCAGTGGAAGATACCTTTCATTGTGGGGAAGTATAGACGGACAACTAGACACAGAGATATCTTCTGTTATATCTAGACCCTAGTGACTCATAAACGCTAAAGCGGGCCGTAAATATCAGGGACACGGAGTTGGGACAAAAGGAGGCTTCCAACCATCTGAGTAGTGCTTTGCTGCCGGGAAAAAAGAACGAGAACCTCACCAGCTACTGTACGCGGTTGCGATAACAGGGGCTCAGTTACTGCCTCTGGTTTACATGGAAAAAGTAAGGCTACTTCTCCTGTAACGTGTCCAAGAATGGGCCTTTGACTCTGTGTGAGAAGCACCGGTAATGGAAAAACTCCAGTCACATCATTAGGGTGGTAGGTGGCTTGAGGAGCAAAATCAACCCAGAGGCTCACTGCAACGAACCTCTTCTCTCTAGGGCGCGGAAGAACAAGGGCAGAACTCAGAAGTGTTCAAGGGGTTCCGGTTTCTTTCCACCTTAACCGAGTCTACGGTAGTTGTGGAGCTGGAGTAACAAATTGGCCGCCATGAGTGCTAATTGGTACCACCGAGAGCACGGAGAATATCAGAGTTCAGATGAGTGCACGGAACAATCTGCCGGCAGAGGTTGTTGCTTAAAAATCGGCGGTACAGTTTTGGGCCCACAAGGACCTCGGCTGTTGGGAAGTTTTCCCAGAGAGCAACCAAACTAGAAAACACACGGCAAAACTAGAAACAGCGCCCATTTCATTCTTTCATAAGCAGTTGTCCGTGTAATGTCCAGCTCTGGTTCCACTTCTCCACTCCACTCCCTTCCAAAGCCCTTCGTTATCTGTTTCACAGCCGGCATTCCACCAAAAGAATTTCATGTGAAACTCTGCTGCAGGCATTGTGGCCTTGAATTAGCGCACAGAAACAAGGCTGAAGCCTAATCTTTCCCGGATCCTGTGTTCATCATGCTTCCCCAAAGTCACTCGTGAGCTGGAAGACGACTCCCTTAAAAAGTAAGGCAGTGGAGGAGTGGGAGAGTTAGGGACGGAAGTTTGGACAGCTTCTTGCACCTGGTATTGCCGGTGAGCCGGAGGATAGTGTAACGGGTGGCTCGAAAGGGTTCTGGATACTAGACTTGACTGCACTTTGCGTCTTGTGCTACCAGTGAGCTAGAAAGTGAAACTCTATATGGCAACAGCAAGCCCAGCTTCGCGGCATTCTATTCAGCGCAGAAGATTCCGTCTTGGAAAGCATGGTGGACGTTAAACCGCGAGATTTTTGAACCGCACCCGCTGCTCGTAGCCCTGCAGTTTGCTGGAAGCAACGTTTCCCGAGGGTGTTACAAGTGCGCGACCTGCGAGGGATGAGGGAAAACTCGGTGAACTCAAGCACATTAAGCGCTTCAGCAGGCGTGAACAGTCATAGTGAAAAAATGGGCATGGCGATCAGTTTGAGTGCTTTACGGAACGACCTTTTTGGCTTGGGGGATGAACCTGAGCAGGGACCTAGATCATAACTTTGAAGCTGCTGAGCCCCTGAAAATGAGAGGAGTCCTAACGTAGTTCAACCTTTGTGGCCAAACCAGACCCAAAAACTTGGAGTGTTTTAAATGCTCCGTACTATCGCAACGAAGTTTGCGCGCGGCAAATGTATTTGGCGATAATTGACTACTCGTGGGACGAAACCCTTGATGAAGTCATTGTGGAAGTTCCGTTGCGCGGTCTTCCGATTTCGGGTGCGGACATCATGACAACTTCGAAATATCTGAAGGTATGTAACTGATCCGTTTTCGAGCAGTTTGTGTCGGTTGTGTGGGATACGCGATATGCTCCGTTAATTTCCGTCACTTTTCAAAATTACGCCATCGCTTCTTCACTTTTTCCCCAGATTATCAATCCCTAATAATTATGTTTATTCCAACCTTTTCACGGCGCATAAAATTGAACTACGTATTAATACGTAGATTCGAATTAGAATCAACCCAGTCAGCACAGGGGGACGCATTTTAGTCCCAAATTAGTCCCGCGGAGGCCAATTTTTTAATGATTGGTTGGAGAAGAGTTTTTGTCATATCATTTGATTTGAACAAGTCTAAAGCATAGAAAAATAGTTTTCATTCACTGATAAACATTGCGCCCAAGCAGCACGACCGTCACCTGAGTGTCCCCTGGCCGTCCCCTGAGTGTCCTCCGACCGTCACCTGAGTGTCCCCTTTGAAACAAAAAAGGGACACTCAGGTGACGGTCAGAGGACACCCAGGTGACGGCCTCGGAAGCTTATCGAAACGGACTCCCCTGACGCCGTTAAATTTGTAACACTAACTACAACACCGAAATACGTACATACTAAATAATATACTGGTAATCTACGGAACAGCCGAAGGTCAGCGCAAGCGCATATATGCGCCTATAAGCACGACCATCTTACAGTAAGCTTAACCATAATTCCGCATACAACATTTAGCGGAATCAATCCCCGGGAGTTCAAATAAAATACAGGTTTCAAAGATGATAATTATATATTTCGCTATTTGTAAATCTGTGTACACTAGGTTTGTCAGCGAACAATCATCATCCATCCATGGGTCATTTTGGTGAACTTTCCAGTACCTGGAACAAAGAAAAAAATACTTGTTGAATCGGTGCAGTAAGAAATGTTGTTATAATTGTCAACGTTAGAAATCGGCTTATGAGAGGGTTCAGCAATACATAATATATAAACGATGACCCAGCCAAAACTGTCCTCAACACTGTCGGTTTGGACGGCCACGTCCTGAAATGGTGAATCGGTGCTAGTAACCTCAGTCGGTCGGCACCTTTGAATCCAACGTTGGATCTTTTCGTTTATAAAAAGTTTTGTAACTCCGGGAAAATTGTGCCTCGGTACTGCTTCTACGAAAAAAGGATAGGATAATACGGACCGGCATACTCACCGACAGTTATTTTACAGACTATTGTTTTGGCAAATGATTGACGACCGTGGACACCGCGCCAGTTTAATTTATGCAAAAAGCAATCGGCGATCAGTGTACGCATTATCTGACGTACACAATCCCCAACTGTTCGCGCTCTCGTTGCAACAAGGGAATGCAACTGCTAGTCAGAAAATTATGAACAATATAAGTTACCATTTGTTCGTAGAAAGTTTCATCTTCCAATTTTTCATTCAACCTCTTGAACTCCCATGCGTTTCGCACAGGAATAAAACAAAGCATGAACTGTACGGATGCACCGGCAACATGTTCAAACCTGCACAGTTTGGACTTGACGTCCTCCATTGTTTTTTGAAGTTCCACAACCCGATTGGTTAGATTATTCACCATAGCTGTAATCAATGAACGTAACATCCGAAGTTAGACATACCAACCAAAGTTTTTCCATAGGTAACGTGTTCCGAAACTCTGTCTGTTGTGTTTTTCACCTTCGTTACTGTTTCCGTTTTCCTAAATGTAGAAAAGGTGACAATCTATTTTAAACATGCACGTACTGTACAAAGTGCCTCCCAGTGTCCGGAATAGGGGTTGATGTTGCCGGTATAATAAAATGAGTGGTTACTTGGGATCTGAACACGTTATAAAAATAGATAAATACGTACGTGGTGACTACTGGACCCCAAAGACAGCTGATATTAGCAGTTGCCTCCGGTTGACTCCGTTTCGGAGATGTTGCGGTGGACATATCTTCGAGAATCGGCGGTGGCGACAGATCTATGTCAACTGGTACTGTTTTCCGTCGCTCGGGTTCCTCGTCGGAACTGGTATCTGAAAAGTGTTTCGGTTTCCTGAAAAAGGTATTCTGTCAACGTAAGTTCGCATACCTTTTCCTTTTAGCAAAGAAATCCATCGCCGCTGTAGCGTCGGAAGATGGTAGTTCCGACAATTCTTCGAGAAGTCTTTGACAACGCACAGCACACACTGCTGATCACCATAAAGCTTACTTTTCGTGAAGGTGGTCGCAGCCAAAAAAGTTGACTCCCACTCCTCTGGTATGTACGTGTTATCCCTCATCGTGTCCTCACAACTACCCACATTTAGAAATCCAGTGTGCATTACCTAACGGCGGTAGAGGTTGTAGCAGCTGTGACTTGTTGCTCCTCAACTGCTGCCGATGAGGCCTTCGATTTTTCAGGACTGTCGATGTCATCAATTAAATCATCGGACTCGTTGTTCGTGGAAACGGAACATATGCCTGCTAATTTGTAACGAACTTCATATCAGCTAACTTTTTACACCATCATCGCATATGAGGGACGAGTTGAAATCGCCCCCAATAACCCTGCGAACTGAGATCAGCTTCTTGCGCCTCCATATTGTAGTTCTGGAACAGCCACGCAATTTTAGATGCATCTTTTTCAACTACGGACGAAGAGACAAGTGAAAATGAATGGGATTTACCGTCCGAAGAACGTTAGAAACCGACCACACACAGCGCAATGTCTAGCAGTGAAGTCTCAGAGGCGACAAAGAACAGCCACCGCCAAAAATTGGCCGCCATGATGGGAATGCATTAAAAGAAACAGGACATCTAAATTTATAATACGCTATAAAATGGACAGTAAATGCCAAAATTTTTTCTTATTACGGTTTTTTAACATATAATATTAGGTTCAGAATTCTCATGCATTCACGATTCTAGAGATTTCTGTATCTGAATCCAATGGGGACTAAGCTACTAAATATTCGGAAATGTGGCTTACCAGAGACTCTCGTTCGAAATCTTTTGCATTTGTGACGGATTCTCTGGTTTTTACATAGGTTTCAGTTGTTTTTGGGGGCATTGCACTGCTTTCCTGCGACCGTCCCCTAGGGGACACTCAGGTGACGGTCGAGTGTCCCCTTGTGCTGCCTGGGCGGTTTACCATCACGGTCAGCACAAACAGTCTGTAGAAGACGTTCGAGAGCGGCTAGTGAACGTGTCTCCTATTGGGTCTAACAGCGAAATACCAACGTTATCCCCTCTATCAGACGAATAGAGAAGACGCAAGTCGGTTTACAGATGCGAGGTGTACTCTATATATCGTGGCACCGAAATAGTACCGATACGAGAGATACACCGAACGGAAAACGAAACGCAACGGTTGTGCAGAAAGTGAAACCGCGAGCGCGTACAATCTGCGAACGACCGAAAGTGAAAGTGATTCAAAACGAGGTCGACGGAAACCTCGGAAAAGTCAGTCCAGTAAAACGTACGCAACCGGACAACACTATGAGGTCGATGTCAAACGTCGGAAAAGATCGTAGAGAAAATAGATCCAAAATGGTGTCCAGAAAACAGTCATTTTCTCAGGACGCTCGAGGTCACTACAGCAGCCCCCCGCCAGAAAGCGCGAAAAGCTTTCGTAAAATGTCAAGGAGAGGGCATGCAAACGATATTCGTGCGTGTGAATGCGTGCAAAATACGTGAGTGTAGCTGTGCTGTAGGATGCCGACGGGAAGAATCCGTGGTATGCAAGAACCGTAGGATGATGGTCGTACGTAAACCAGATTCGTTGCCAATAACATCGGTTGCGTGAATCGTCATCCAGGTGTGCCATACCAATAACGTCCGGCGTCAGGTAACCGTTAACGAATATGATATCCGGAAGCCAAATTGGTAGGTTCGTCAATGGCAAGGAACGAGAGCGACAGGGCTGATCCAGAATGCAAACGTTGGTGCCAAAATTCTCCAGATTTCGTGGGACCAGCGAAGCGTACCATATGGCGAGGTTCCATGAAGCGAAAAGAAACGGAAAACTGGTGTAGCAGCCGCAATGGACTTGACTAGAATATAGTAATAACTAATGAGGTATGTTAAATCGTGTCGAAACGATAAACACGAAAGTTATTACTGCGAAGTGCAATAACTTAGATCGTGTTTGAACTAGTCGCGAAAACGTGCTGGACAAACGATCTTCCGACCGGAACGCGAGACGGGAGCCTCATTCACGGACGGGTGCGTAGGCGTGCTCTGCTGACTTGAACGTGAGACACTATTCTCATTCGAGGACGCAGCAGCGCCAGCGAACTGCTGACTTGAACGTGAGATGATAGCCTCGTTCGAAGTCGTAGCAGTTCCAACTAGGTGCTGTCCTGAACGTGAGACGATTGCCTCATTTGAAGTCGTAGCAGGGAACGCTAACTGGAGACCTTGACGTGACACGGAAGTGTCGTCAACAGGTAGTACAGGATTAACATCGAATCTTATGTCAGCGGGCGACACGCTATCATCATCGTACGCGGCTTTGAGACGATCGATGCTAACTGTATCGACGCGACCGTGTTGATCAACCTTAAAGGTCTTATCGTGACGAGAAATCACGCGAAATGGACCTTCGTAAGGCTGTTATAATGGTTTCCGTACCGAATCAACACGAATGAATACATGCGAACAAGTTTCGAGTTCGGTCGGAACGAAAACCTGTCGTCACTGCATTCGAGTCTGCGCCGGAGCGAGATTTTGCATATACGTAGACAAACGGTGAAAGTAAGTCTGTACGGCAAGTGAATCTGTACTCCGTGGCGTAAAGAATTCCCCAGGCAGTCGTAATGTCTTGCCGTAGACAAGTTCTGCGGCGGAACATTGGATATCTGCCTTTATGCAAGTCCTGATACCGAGCAGAACTAGCGGTAACGTTTCGTACCAGTCAAGGCTCTCGTGTGCTCTAAGAGCCGCTTTGAGTTGGCGATGAAAACGTTCGACTAAACCATTCGATGCCGGATGGTACGCGGTTGTGCGAATGCGTTCCGTACCCAGCATGTGAGTTAATGAAGAGAACAGTTCGGACTCAAATTGTTGCCCTCGATTGGTGGTGATTGTGGAAGAACAACCATATAAAGCTCTCCATCGTTCTATTAAATGTCGGGCCACTGATTCGGCCGTGACGACAGAGATGGGAATAGCCTCGGGCCGCCTCATAAACCTATCAATGCACGTTAGTAAATAGGTATACCCGTGTGATGGGGTCAATGGACCCACAATGTCTACGTGGATATGATCGAAGCGAGCATCAGGCGTAGCAAAAGTACCGATAGGCGAAGCTACGTGCCTATGCACTTTAGATCGCTGACATTGTAGAGACTGTTTTACCCACATACGAACATCTTTATTCATGGACGGCCAGACGTATCGTGCAGCTACTAATCGGAGACTGGCTGCGATGCCTGGATGTGAGAGTCCATGTAGGGTATCGGACACGAGACGTCAATATGTAGAGGGTACGACTGGTCGAGGTGGGCCAGTAGACATGTGGCAGGGTATAGTTCCAGAGGTACGGACTGACACTGTAGCGACGATGACTGAGCGGCTTCCATATATGAGGAATCCTGTGCCTGTGCTGCAGCCATGGCAGAGATGTCTAAACCCGGAGATTTAATAGCATTAAGTGAAATACGCGACAAAGCATCTGCAACGCAGTTCGACGCACCTTTAACGTGTCGTAGGTCAGTCGTGAACTGAGAAATGTAGTCTAAATGTCTGACTTCTCGTGGGGAGTACCGGTCAGACTCAGTATGCAATGCATACGTCAAAGGCTTATGGTCGGTATAGAAGATGAAATATCGACCCTCGACTGCATGGCGGGAGTGCTTAACGGCACTATATGCAGCCAGCAGTTAGCGACCAAAAGCACTGTATTTCGTTTCCGTGGGACTGAGACGTCGAGAGAAAAACTCTAATGGCTGCCAGATCCCAGAAACAGACCGTTGCAGGACCGCTCCGATGGCAAAGTCGGATGCATCCACCGTTGTGCCTAGCGTGGCGGACGGAACTGGGTGCATTAGGAGCGTGGTCTGAACTAATGTCGCTTTAATCTCCGTGAACGCTACTCTTGCGGCATCCGTAAGGGACAACTTACGTCGATTGCCACGAAGTAGGTCAGTTAATGGAAGCAAACGTTCAGCAGCATGGGGTATGAAACGACGATAAAAGTTAACTAACCCCAAAAATGCCTTAAGCTCCTTGATTGAGGACGGTACGGCGTAACCTAGAATAGCGCGCACTTTATCCTCGCAAGGCTTACTACCCTCTTGAGTGATCTTGTGGCCGAGGAAAACAAGTTCCGGTCTGCCGAGTTCACATTTACCAGGATTGACTACTATTCGATGTTCGGACAAACGTTGAAATAGTAGCGTCAAATGTTGGAAATGTCCATCTACTCTCGACGATGCGATTAGCAAGTCATCGATATAGACGTGAACAAATTCCAAGTCTCGTGTAATGCTATCGATAAACCTCTGGAATGTCTGAGCAGCATGTCACAAACCAAAAGGCATGTGTAGGAACTCAAACAAACCAAAAGGAGTCGTGACAACGGTTTTCTCGACATCTTCAGCGGCGACCGGGATCTGGTGATAGGCTCGTACCAAGTCGATCTTAGAAAGTACAGTCGTGCCGTGAAGTGATGCCGTGATCTCGTATATGTAGGGTATCGGATAGCTATCGTAACGGGTAACCGAGTTAAGTGCTCGATAATTGCCACATGATCGCCAGATAAAGCCATCTTTCTTAAGAACCATGTGTAGAGGTGAGGCCCATGGACTGTGAGAAGGACGAACAATACCTTTAGAAAATAAAGTGTCAAACTCACATTTGGCGAGAGCCAATTTTTCCGGTGCCAGTCGGCGAGGTCGTGCCGTGACTGGTGGTCCGTTAGTGATAATGTGGTGTGCCACACGATCGGTCACTGCGTCTATCTCTTCAAATGGTTTAGTCAAAATGGGGAGCCTAATAAATAAAGACTGAAAATCGTGAGGAATGTTAGAAAACAATCCTGTGATTCGGTGTGCATCTGTTCGAGCTACGAGACCCGTCAATTTAGTGTCCGACAAAGGATCGATAAGCTGCAGCCTACGTGAATCAACAGTAGTGCTGCATAAAATCGATTTCCAGTATGCCTGTGGGGACATCCGCAAGAATGAACGGCCACAGATACCGTCGTCGTGGTCCCAGGTTGACCTCAAGCTGTCTCGTGCCGTAGGTAGGAATGGAAGAACCATTCGCCGCTGACAGCCGAAGCAAAGAAGCTCGTGGTTTGTCTTTACCAACCGGCAAGACAGAAACTTGGGCCCCAGTACCGACTAGGAACCTAGCGTTAGTGCACGAATCATGCACGTGAAATAAACGGCCAACCTGAGACTGATTGCCGGCGAGTACGGCCGCTTCTACTCGCCGGCAGTGGCGTTTCCCGCCGCGTATGAACACGGCTGTCTGCACCTACGAGCGGCTGGTCCGAAAACGCGGTGGAACCAACAAAAAACGCTGGTAGGATTATCTGGTTTGGACGAGGCAGATGAGACGGATTCACGGTGGATGTGGGCAGTGAAGGGCGCCCGTCCGTGCCGTTGCTTACGTGGGCTACTGCGAGGGGTCGGTATTTTAACTTTGTCCTTGAAGGACAGGCGGTGCTAGATGGATCGAGAGTGCTGAGGCCTCTCCGGCGGTTCATAAAGATCAACACCCCGAGGATTGCGCGATGTCGTGGCGATGAGGAGATTAGCCCCACTGCCGACACGTGCGATAATCTTGTCAGCCACGGCGGCTGCTCGTTCCAAGGACGAGAACTCGAGAGCAGTTACGGTGGTCTGCACATGAAAGGGTAAAGAGTCCAACCACAGTTCCTTAACTATCTCCGAATCCTTATCGGCGGGCCCTGCCAGGGACCGGAGGTGAGCTAGGTGGCGGCTGGGTTTCGTATCCTTTATGAGGTGCTGAGCAAGTAGCTGACGTGAGCGTTCCTCCCGAGAAGGAAGGAAATGTCGCAATATGGCCTCCTTAAGCCGATCGTACGACTGCTCTTGAGGAGGATTTAATACTAAATCCCTCACTGAGGCGATAACATCGTCCGGAATTGCCTCTAAGGCATAGGAAAATCGTTGGCGCTGGCCGATAATCCTACGTGCCTAAAATTGCAGCTCTAAGGCTGCAAACCAAACCTCAGGATCATGTGGGATAAACGCCCCGGGCTTAAAAGCAACCGCAGACAAAGTGAGGTCTGTGTCGAGCTGCATCTTATCCTCTGGCATGGCTACGTTGCGATAATATATCGTGAAAAAATATATCGTGCAACAGAAAGATGACGTGAAACAGCAAAAAATCACAAACTCACCGGGCGGGCGAATAATCCAGGAAGGTTCTGGAAGTTTCGGGCTCACCAATATAGAAGACGTTCGAGAGCGGCTAGTGAACGTGTCTCCTATTGGGTCTAACAGCGAAATACCAACGTTATCCCCTCTATCAGACGAATAGAGAAGACGCAAGTCGGTTTACAGATGCGAGGTGTACTCTATATATCGTGGCACCGAAATAGTACCGATACGAGTGATACACCGAACGGAAAACGAAACGCAACGGTTGTGCAGAAAGTGAAACCGCGAGCGCGTACAATCTGCGAACGACCGAAAGTGAAAGTGATTCAAAACGAGGTCGACGGAAACCTCGGAAAAGTCAGTCCAGTAAAACGTACGCAACCGGACAACACTATGAGGTCGATGTCAAACGTCGGAAAAGATCGTAGAGAAAATAGATCCAAAATGGTGTCCAGAAAACAGTCATTTTCTCAGAACGATCGAGGTCACTGTAAGTCTCTCAGGGGAATGTTCCGGGACTATTGTAATCATGTGGAATAAGTTGGAGAATTTTGTCCGTTGCTTCAAGTACGGTTCATAACATTGTAATACACCTTGACTTCTTCGTAAAATGTTGCGTTATAAAGGGATGTTGGGCACCATAAAGTACTCGACTATTGCCAAGTAATTTTGGTGGGTATTCATAGATCATTTTATTTCCCCTAATGGAAACTGATGAATGTTCATTCACTAGTACCTCAAGATGAAGTAGTGTAGTACAACTTATCGAAATTTCAAAGTAAAACAAATAGGCCACTGCATTCTAGATGTGTTCAAAAGTAGTCCCAAAAATGTCCCCGGGGCGTTTCAAGTGGGACTGATTTAGGTATATTTTGGAGGATGGGAATGTATTGGGATAAAATACTCATTTAAGAATGCACAGTACTTCGATAGTTCATTTCCTTCGTATAAATTCACTGTGAACCTTTGCAAGAATGGCTGCTGAACAGATCGGTTGGAAACCGTTTATACGAACGGGCTGTGTGCTACAAGAGTACGCTGAGCAAAATAGCCAAACGCCGATCTGTACTGGGCTAACGCTGGACAAAGTGGGTGAATGCTGGACTGTATTGAGATAACACTGGGCAGGATATTTTTTGGTGTTTATTGAAAAAACCTTTGTGGGTTTTCATGGAATTTTCTGATTAATACAAATCTATACATTCCCTTGTAATATTAGTTGAGTCAAAATTGCCAAAGTGCTAATTTTCTTAGTAAAACCATCACACTTATCGCTTTTGGTGAATTCTGTTTGCGTTTATTATTCGTAGAGCATTGGGCCGGTTTATATAAGGGTGGTGGTCCTAGAATATAGTAGGAAATTATAAGACGGGAATTAGGGAAGCGGAAAGTTGAGAAGGGACACTCATTCACGGAATAAAGTTAGGTGATGGGCTGAGCCCGTTTGGGGCCCTAGTAGCAGTGCCCCATTGTTTTCAACGGAGCTGCCTATCATATACCCAGCGTTTTTCTATCTAGAGCCCAGATATGATTGGGCTATCTTTGGACAGTAAGATGAAGCAAAAGGGTATCATTATTGGAATACACTGTGGCAGTATTCGTTATCAGAGCTTGGATTCTGCCAATGCGATGACGATACTCATTTCTAATCCACTACGTTCAGTTTCCAACCACATTGTAATTATAGGTGTATATTTCTAAGCAGTCCTCCGAGATACCGTTTGTGGGCGTTTCAGCGTCCTTAGTACTGACTGGGTGGAAGTACGGCACCAAATTAACAGTCCGTTTTACAGGTGTACCCACTGAGTAGTAACGCGATATACCGAGAAATGCACCGTTTCATTCTTATCCGCCTAGAGTGTGATTAGCATTCGCGTACCCGATGGGGTCTGTAGGACTTTCAACTGCTCACTCGAGGACAGTAAGTTTGGTATACTGGCTAACTTTTTGAAGTCCCTCTGAATGGCTCCCAGTGTAAGGTTGGCTTAACCTTTCCAAGTTATTTCCTTACTACGTTCATTCGCTAGTCCTTCCCACTACGCTTAGACCACCTGTCCGTTACAGCGGTATTCTGCAATATGCCGCCACGATCACCAGGGCAATGTTTCCCACAACCCATGGGAAGGAGAACACTACAGGTAAGGAGAGAGTGGTTAGTGTATATCAGAAAAGTGTGCGTGTAGCGTGCACGGGCAACGCTCAAGTGGCCACCGTGCTTGGTGGCTCGAGTTTACATAAACACTGGTTTGTGTTAAACAAATAACCAAGGTTGAATTCCACTACAGGGGCTTCCTCCTAGAAGTCCGACGGAGTTTGGGCTTCAATTGTGGATGAGCCAGTTGTGTTGACATCCCAGGAACTCCGCCTATGTCGCTCCTCGCATTCCTGGTGTGACACCGAGTGACTGATGGTGAGGGTTTAACAGATGCACCTTCGAAGTTCATCTAACAACGCGTCCACCTGCCGTCTCCAGCGCCACGCTGACCAATCGTCCTGTTGTCCAGTGGGTGGTCATCCTCTTCAACGTACCAGGAGTCAGCGAGGAAACGGATGTAGTCAGTGCGACTGTTAATCCACCGGAAGAGGAGGCAAAACTGAGAAAATTGCGCCTGGGGTCCTAGCAGATGTTCGACCAGGATAACAGACATAAACGATGTTCGGTGCTGTCGTTGTTCATAGAAAAGTAGGAAAAACAGATACTGACAGATGGGGTTTGTTTAGGCGTAATCGCGAGTGATGAGTGCTAGTCGCGGCGTTGAGCGTAGCGAATCACCTAATGGAACTCCCTTGATATCACGCCCGCTCTTTGGGCATGCGCCATTGTGTCTGAGTCGTTGTCGAACGAAGGTGACAGACTTACATGCTGTACGCGTGATAAGGCGTCGGTGACGAGATGGTGCTCCAGAGACTTATCGCATGTCCACAGTAAACGAGGACAAAGTGAGAATGGCTAATCTCGCGAGGTGAGTATCAATCAGAAGCGGACTTTGGTGGATACTAAAGGCTTGTGATATGTGAACACCGTGAACGAACACCTTTGAGTGGGTGTCGCAAATGACAGATGCCTAAGCAAACGAGTTTTATTTCTTTACCAAACGTGCTGCATCGAAATTTGGCAGACGATAGGCATTTATAAGAGAAAGCCACAAGGAGCCGAGGTTTATAATGATCCGACGAATCAGGATGAAAAGATGCTAAATGGTGGAAGAAAAAAAAACAGTTCATTCAGCCGCCTACCTGGTCTTAACGTCTCTAAACGCCCGGTTGGCGGATCCCGCACATCGGAACCGGAAGTTTCAATTGTCCTACTCAGCCAAGCTCACTGGTCAAGGTTTTGATGTCTTTACGTCTTATCTGGAACTAATCGCCTGTAGCCATCCTTTACCAGCCCTATGACCAGGGTAACAATTCGTGCAGGGGACCTTATCTGTGAGTATGCGTTTCACTTGATCCAGCCACCATAGTCTGTTTAGATTCAGTGCTTCCTTCAGGAACTTATCTCTGGGTCCCAATACTTTTCGCATAACTTAGTATATTTGAACAGTGCTGCAAAATCTCGATGCTCAAACGTCTATAGTCTTCGCGTACCTTCTACCCGTAAGAACTACATCCCCATGGTACATGGCAGGACGCGACTAACTACATCAGCGTATAACCGACTGCTGATTGACAGAAGGATGTTGCAACGACGCTATAGATGGTTCAGACTGACGCAAGCACTGAAGCTGATGTTGAAGCCCCTACGCAGTACTTCGGATGCAATCACAAAGGAGTACCTAATGGTGCGTTCTAGTGTCGTCACCCTCCATCCTATTTCAAATCGAGCACTATTTGCTTTATCCGCCCCTACAGTGTACTACTGAGGAGTCAAATGGTTCGCTGATTCCTGAAAGGTTCATCAAAAAGGCAGTTGACTTAGTCTGTCCCGGGGCGTATGCTCTTCGTCACTGTGGCTGTTCAGCAGAAGTTGCTCACGCATTAAGAAGCTGATTAAAGATTTCAACCTCAGTTCCCGCTTTTGTGAGTCTCGTCAAAATTTACGAATGAACTGGCCACTGAAGGTCTTTAATGATCAGATAACAGGAATTTTGCAGCGGTTGGACTCCCTAGCAGTACCTGTTCACTATTTGCCATGAACTGCACGAATACAAGGAATTCCATGCCGCATCGATCGTGTTGCAGGATAATCAGGACCGCACTGCCCATTGCATTGAGTGGGGCGGGTGGTGATAAGTGAGCAACTACTGAGAATTCTCTCTCCTTTACTTAACCTTTGTCTTTTGTCCCTAACCGCCCCTCTTTGGCCCCCTCCCAATATATCCGCACTGCTCTCCCTGATAACACGCTCAATGCTCGCAATGGTTCATTGTCAGTTGATGTCGTAAGTAATCTTGAGTCTTATAACTCATTTTCTCAAGCCTCGTCATCCTCTGGATCTCGGCTCCGTTAACGTGCGCACACTCATGCAGGCTGGTCAGAAGACGTGCCTAGCGCTCACAATAGACTCTCTGGCGTTCGATATCTGTTGAGTCTGTGAAACGCGTATCCAGGATTCGAACAGTGTGATTCAACTTAGTGCTCAAAGTATCTCGTCGAGGTATTTCCTGCGCAATTCAAGAGACAAAGCAGCTCGAGCTGCAGGTCAACGTGGTGTCGAAATAATCTTGAGTGACAAGACCGAGGCTGCTCTTTTAGACTGGATTCCGGTTAGTAGTCGTTTATGTGATGTAAGAATCCAAGAGTCAATTGGCGTTCGAAAGGATAGTTGTGTTAAGCGCAACTTGTTTGTGGTCTCGTCATACGCTCCAACGGATGACAGCTCTGTTATGCAGAAGGATGAGTTCTATGATGAGCTCACCAATCTTGTTCCTAAGATCAAAGGCCCTGACACTGTGATGCTGTCTGGTGATTTTGATGTTCAAGTTGGCAGACTTGGTACATCAGAAGTTTGTTTAGGTGGGTGTTGTGCCCTACGCGCTCAGTGTAGATAGCGGTTTTTTGTGCTGACAATAGGTTACTCCTGTTTAGTACGAATTTCTGACACAGCTGGCTTCGCACAGCGACAGGGCACTCTAACTCTGCAGGTACTCTGAGTCAGATTGATGATATCGCAGTAAGCTGCCGGTGGCGCAGTTGTTTTCAGAACTGTAGATCCTACTAATCCGCTTACGTAGACTTGGGCTATGCATTGGTTTTAATGCAATTTGCGCTCCAGATTCATGGCCATCGACGCAAACCGCAAACTTGATTAGCCGTACAACGTTTGTCTGATCCAGGATTTTGCATTAGTTATGAACAGAAATTAGCACATGAGCTAGGATCTACGACGATCAGTAATGTAGATGACCAATAGACCCATATCCAGCAGGTGATGCACGTGGCAGCGAGTTTCACTTGCGATCCTAAATCTGATATTCACCGGGAACACCGGATTTTCCAAGAACCGCTGAATCTAATGGAGTAAAAACGTCAACTCTCGTACCGCAAAGAGATAAGTAAGATACAAAGACGTGCAAAAGCAAGTTACAAAAAGCCTTAAGAAGGATCGTGAAAATCGGTGTGTCGAGATAACCGATGTTGGTGATCGGGTTTGCATGTAACGACGACATTGAAGGCTATGGTGATTCGAGTGCAAAGCGCTCCTTCAGTATCACTGGTCTCAGACAGGCTGAGGGCAAGTAGCCAGACAATAGCAATACAGTGTTGTTAGAAGCTGTGGTGGGATTTTCGCCTGGCAGCGAACTTTACGGAAAGTTATGGAAGCCCACAAGCAGCAATGTGATGTATGCGAATGTGGTCCTCCACGACATAAAGTCATTGCTACTTGCTTCTTACTCAGCTCTTCTGAGTGGGGCTTGATTCATTAGGACGCGTTGGGCATCCTAGACTGACAGACCGCCATCACATAGGCTTACAAACCGCTGGTTCGGTCACCGGCTCCTAAGACGGGCTTCCTGTTGCCCAACAGGTAGCGATTGGTTGTGCACAGGCTAAAGTTGCTACCTGGAACAAAAAGCCGAGTAATGGCAGGGAGCATCATTTCGTGTCTAATCCCCAAGATTTTCACGGACAGTTCCCCTACACACACCTCTCATGGATAGAGGTGCCATCCGATACATCCATAAAGTCGGCTAAGACGCATAAATGTAAAAACGTAATTAGTCGAAGTAGCAGCCGTTTCAGGCAACAACCAAAGACTATTCAGACTTGTTTACGACACCGGTGGATGGCAAACTCTGATCGTGAAACGATGTGCGATAGAAATGGAGCGCCTGTTCATGGAAAACAGCAAACGCTTGACCGTTGGGTCGAATACTTCAAGAAGCAGTTCAGCTGGCCTCACCCTAATGCAGTGACTCTGACGTCAGAAACTACGGTTCCTTGGGAAGTATCACTCCAACCTCCATCGAAAGTTGAAGTAGAATCGGGAGTTCAATTACTAAGTCACCGAAAGCGGCCGGCTCCGACGAACTCACCCCGTTTTTTTCAAACTGGGTGGAGATGCCTCCATAAACTCACTGGCCTCCTTGCTGCGTGACGTCTGGAACGAGGAGTGTATGGAGCGAGTCACTAACTGTATCCATCTTCCAGAAGGCTTACGTAATGATGGTAGTAATCACCATAGGTTAGCCTAATTCCGATAGTCACCAAGATATCAGCCTCTATTTTGCTGTGCCGTTTCACACCGACTTGCGAGAGGAATGCCCGCGAACAACAGGCCGAATTCCGCCCAGGTCGAGAATGCATAGACCCGATTTTCATTCTTTGTCAATTACTGGAGATGCGTCACGCACACCGTCGACCAACAATAATGGTTTTCTTCGATTTGAAAGACATCTTCGATTCGGTTGACCGGATGGCGCTATTCAGTGTTCTTCACCGGAAAGGCATACTACTGGTGTTCGTGAATCTACTGAGGTCAATGTGCTCTCATATTTCTGGCCGCGTAAGGGTTTACGGTGAACTATCCAGTCGGTACGGAACGACCAGTGGTGTTCGACAAGGATGTTCTATTTCTCCATTCCTGTTCAACTTTGTCATGGACGAAATGATGGAGAATGCCCAGGGAGAACTCCAGGATGTGGGCATCGAATTAGGAAATAGTGAAAAGCTGTGTGACCTAGATTACGCAGACGACGTTGTCTGCCTGTTCGAATCTACGGAACATGCTCAACGTGCACTAGATAGACTTGCGAGAACTGTAATTCCATTCGGCATGCGCTTTGCACCTCCAAAGTGTAAAGTGATGTTGCAAGGCCGGACGTCAACGATTCCGAGCTTGATGCTCGATGGGAAGTTGCTGTCAGTTGTCGACCACTTCACCTACCTCGGTAGCTGCGTGACGACGGATGGGAGCACAGTAGTAGAGGTGAGCACGCGTATATCCAAGGCTCGAGTGGCGTACGCTGGACTGAAGCACTTGTGGCGTCGATCTGATATTTCACTGAAGTTGAAAGGTCGTGTATACCAAGCAGCGGCGCGTTCAGTTTTGTTGTATAGTTGCTAGACTAGGTCTACGTGTGAAGGATTTTCGTCACCACCAATGTTTGCGTAGCATCGCTAAGATTGGATGGAATGACGAAGTAAACAATACTGAGGTCAGAAATCGAGTATTGGGTATCACTTCGGGGAATTCTCTATCAAAGCGTATCCAGCTTAGTAGGCTTTGTTGGTTGGAACACATGCTGCGAATGACAAACACATGTCTACCATACCGTGCCCTATTCTCCGTGCCTCCTCGGGAGTGGAAGAAACTGCGTAGAAGTCAACAGATAACTTGGCAGCGAGGAATGAGAAAATGTGCAGCGAACTTAGAAAGAGTAGGTGTCTCACGTCTTCGTGGTTTTGGACCAAAAGATCCTTCTATCAGTTGGCTGGAGACACTGAAGGATATGGCAGCGAACCGCGAGCAGCGGCGATCGTGTCGTCACTTTCTGTCGAATCAGAATGACCGACCGATGTGCGTTTGTGCGGTTAGACTGTGTATTCCGTGTGTTGGCTACTAGGGTGTTCTTTCCTTTTCCCACTCGTGTTAGTCCACTTCTTGTCCACTTTGTGTAGTCATTCTTTTTGTTGCGGCGCGCAATGTGACGAGAAATGCAGTTGTCGGTGGAGCTCGCCCTAGTTTTCAACGCTGTACGATAACAATGAATAAAAAGCCCATTATGTCTCCATTCAAATGGGAATTTGTCGATTAATGTTTAACACGACAATGTTATCCAGATTCCATATGGAGTTTACTGCATCAACTTTATGCGAGACGAACGCATGCCTCTTTTTCCGGTTTACATTTTACAAATTTAGGATAAGAAATTATTTCACTGAACATTGTCCTCTGAATTTCGTTCTGCCTCCGATTCATTTGCGAGGGCTAATACACGGTCCCAGTACGGGCAATTGGTGCCGTTCGATCGAAGGGACAGTGACGTGGAGCTGTCGCTAGGTTGAAAACTCGTGTTGGAAATAAATGAATCAACACTCTCAGTGTCTATTTCGAAAGAATGTCATATCATGATAATGTAATTTTACACCGGCTTGAAATCAAGCATGGTGCCAAAGCAAAACCAACAGTCAAAAAACGGGTAGGCGGAAGAACAACAGGAAAACAGTTAACCGTCGTATCAGTGATATCTTTCATGATTTCTCGCGTCATGAGCTGTTTTACTACTCGATCGTTCGGTCCAAAGTATGCGTTTTTACTAGGAAGGGGAGAGGCGTCCCTAGCCTTTGTGCAGCCAAGCGCTTCATGCAAGGCGGCAACGTTGATCCAGCTGACTCGGCGGCCAGTTGTACGGTTCATTCGCCTTTTTTGAAAAACCTTGTCAGATAGGTGGAACACGAAAAATAAACGGGCAATGTTACGGCAGAGGTGTGAAATAGTACTGACTAACGTGAGAAGCTGGAGACCTTAAAGCAGACAGGGACAATTGTGCTAACCATGATTTCTTGCTCATGTACTGAACTCTTGCTCGTGCATACCCAGCGGTAGTTACCGATCTTACGATATTTATGACAACTGACACCGTAGAATTGACAAGGTAATCCGAAATATATTTGGTCACAAGACATGTAGGCACACCCTTGTATTGACTGTTGAGAGTTGCATTAAGAATTTATGGTGGATTGGATGTTTCTAAAAGTGGACTTAGTTGATTGTTTGCGGTAAGTTGGAAATGTTTGAGGATTCCCCACGTTGAGAAGCACTTGTGGCTTATCACTAATGGCGACGCATACGTCCTTTCACTGTTCACAAACCAATCTGACGGCTTGGAATGTTCATTCATTAGTTCGTTCGTGAAGAAGTTATTGTTTCAATTTCGAGCAATTTATCCCAGCAGCTGGTCTGTGACGTGGTTGCATCTCTAGTTGGTCACCGAAGTTGTACTTGGAAGCTTGTGCTTGCAATTGAACAGTGAATCTCCGGATAAGCTGGTTTAATTCCCGCACCAACGAATGAAATTCAGCTTTTTTGGCTGTCTTGATATTCACAGATAGGAGGTGTAATAAAATCAGATCTTCCAATTATTCGTATGGGAAAGAGATAGGGGTATTTGGACGGGCCTAAAGTGTCTTTTTCGATAAACGTCCAAAAATGTATAGTTTTCTCTGAGTTCACTAATTTTTGTGCGAGGCACCATATTTTGAATGCTTCAAGATAGTCCTTAACGTCTCGAGCATTGGGATGGGTATTCAACCTTTCCAGGTTACAAGAATCCCTAATAACAGAATTGACCTCGACGCCACTTTCATCTGGCGGAATAGCATTAGAAATACATAATGCACAGGATGTAAAGATCTGTTCAAATTGGACGTGAAAATTCAGCTCGCCGTATCAAGAAACGTCGTTACACTGGTTTAGTCCAAGTTCCATGCTATCCATTACAATTCTTCATCTTCAATTTATCAAACAGTTCGTTTGTTTCTCGTGTGCCTAGGGCCTTAGTTTCCACGCAGACCATCACGTCTTCACCTACATCCACACTTGGCGATTTTTTGTTCACTCCCATAGCCATTAGCCTTGTTTCTATGAAAAGTGTTAATTGGCCTTAACTGCCATCTGTCTAGGTCCACTTATCGACCTTATTTGTTCGATTCGAACTCTGATTCCTAACAGATCTTATCTCTTACTTAACCTTTCTCCCCATTTTTGTATCTGTGTGCACTGACCTACTGGTATCAGCGGCTCGTTCTGTTTTTACGTCATGATTGCCCGGGTTACCTGACGTAATTAATCCTCTCTGTGTGTGAATGACTGAACTTTGGCCATCCCATCATGATCATGCCATTTTTTCTCACAGTCATAGCTACTTTAATTGTTCTTCACCACGCTGATGTGTGTGTTCCCCCCGAGAAATTACTTCTCTTCTGGCCGTTGATTGGTTAAAATGCTTCCCATAAGTACTGACCTTCTTCGTGAACCGCTTGACTCGCTCCTGCATCGCCGTCTCGAGCGTTTCCTGTCTACTATTGCCTGGGCGTTTCGAAGCCTTTTTTGACTTTTTTGATTCTGTGGTCGGTTTGCCCTCAGTTTGAGATATGTTATTATTATTGTTTGATAATTTATCCAACAGTACACGTAGTGAAGCCAGCTTGTGTTCTCTGCCATGGGACTCGGGGTTCGTTTATCTGCGAGTCAGTCAGTTACGAGAAGACAATCCTGTACACGAGAAGCGCGTATTACTGCCCCAAATCAAAAATGAGGTTCGCCAGAGAGAGAGAGAACATGAAGTACGAAAACCAAAATCATCATCAGACGGGGAAAGTGGCTATGGTCTGTAATCCAGTTCGAAACCAAACTCACAGTTCATTTTAAATCATCACAAAACACCCGTCTCATTGGCGAGGTTATCGACTTTTCATGTAGACCATAAGGTAAAGTAACTGTTTAGATCCAATGAAAAGAATGGTGGTTTCTATTTTTCTAGCAGCAAACGAAGATATTGGTAATGAACACTGATACAGTACTTGCCAGTGCTTGTTAATAATTGATAGTCACTCACATAGTTGTTTTTGTTTGAATTATCGTTGACGGCTTTATGGCAACCTGCCTGTTACGAATACAATGAATTTGCGGTGGGTATTTTACCAACTTACTGAAAAAGCAACAAACGGCACCATTCTGGGTAGAACAAGAACGTGCAAGAGGCAAACGTTTCTCATTCAGTTTAATCCGCTATAATTGCTCCTAAAATGTTTCCTCGGTTTCGTCAATTTTCCTCCAGATGGTAATCAAACCGTATATATTCGAATGTGCACTCTATGGTGCAATAACAGCCGAGCATTCGAGGGTGGAACTGGGTGATAATTGTGCTCGATTTGTTTTGAAGAAAACGAGGGCAGAACGCTGGGGTCGACTAACGTCAGAAGCGATGAGTAAGTGAGTTCTGCAAAATATTTCTCGCATAGCGATGTTTCATTTAACTTACAGCCACCTCGTGGTACCAGATTGGTGGATTTCCATTCTCGCATTTATTTGGTTCCACAGTATTAGAAAAGTGATACTTTTTTGAAAACACCGTAAATTTTTAGGGTGGCATGTTAGCATTGCAATTTGTTCACCATTACGTCACAAAAAGCAATTCAATGAAATTGCAATTATTGGGGGGAATTGTTATTACTAATTTCAGCGTTTTAACCTTTGTGTACCAGTGATGGTTCGTAGAAAATGAACCCCCAGTATGTAATCAGAGAAAGCTGAGTCGGTAATCTACGTCTGCTATTAGATATTGAGTCGGGCACAGATGATAAAATACCTCAAGTTGTGAATAAATAGGCCACAATTTATCGATAATCGACAGGGCTGCAAGACACTCGTCCAATCGGAAGTAGTAAGTGCATGTACGCGAATCGAGAACAAAGCCATGGAGTAGGCGAAGCTGCTAGCATCTATGCGGGGAGAATGGAAAGGAGTAACGAGTCACAGCCAGTGTTTGACTTAGGGCAATTTGACAAATTAAAAGGAAGGGACAAGCATTCGATCGGTACCGACTTAAAATCAGTTATTGCATTGACCTTACTGAGTGGGAACCCAAATGAAACCGTCCATGACAGACGGAGGCAGAATGACATCACTAGCAAGCCGATAACACAGCGGGTCAGTAAACAGAATACACGATAGGATTAGAGCAGATAAATGAGCCGAACACATACACAATTGAAAAATGCATAAACAATGACGTCAACGAAACGCGTATGGAAGGTAATAGATTGAATAAAACGCGGAAGAGACGGTCAAACTAAAGCATAGACATAAGTAAAGAAGCAGAGAGGGTACACGGTGCTTGGTCCATTTGACCTAGATAACTCGATCGAGGGTAGTGATTAAATTCGGTGTTCATAGTAAACGGAATATTATTTTTCGAGTCGGTAGTAAAACTCTGCGTGCAAAACACAGATAGCATAACCAAAACTGGTTCGACTACGGAATTCGAAACCACTAATTCAAGACAAACGCAGTTTGTCTGTTTTTGTTCACCCCGATCTAATTACCGAATATATAATCAAGTTTTTCCGTATCTGCTACCATCCTCGACCACCTGGATTATTTCAGATTATGATTTTTGACGGTTTATTTGACAACTGTTCAGCTTAGTTCATTCAACCATTCACCTCGAACTTCTGGGCGTTGGCCTTGGTTGCTACGTCCCAGCACCGTCACGTCAAAGGCAATCATGAAGAACAAGAAGAGCGAGATGGAATGCAACTACAACACTGGCCTCAACACCTAACCATATCACAATGTCTCCAGCCACATTATAGGCGGGTCGCGTGGACCGCAGCCCGGAAGTGTAATACGTCCTACATGACCAAGTTCATCGGCCAAGGTTTTCACACATTTCTGCCATGTCATGGACTAACCACCTCGACCTACTTTCCAGCCACTACCTGTCTCGGAAAACAGCGTACACCTAGGAAGTCTATCGGTGGGCATGCGTAATAGATGTCTCAGCTGTCCTAACCTGTTTCCATTACGACGAGACTGCACCTTTGCGTGGTATGATGGCTTGCGTGCCTCCCCGACCCAAAGAGCTATGCAGGAGGGCTTCCCTAAGCCGGAGATCCAATCGTACCTGACAGATCGATGAGTAGGGGCCAGGCAAAGTTCAGTTTCAGAACCAGTTGGTGGGCTTCGTCTGGTTCTAACCACCATACCCCACGAGAGGACATTACAGCGAATAAATACGGAGAGAAACAGTTTACCGATTTAAAAGCCTCCACTAGATGGACGGAAGAGTGGAGTAGTTGGAGTCTCTCTCGACCAGGGGAGAAGTCATCGCACTTCATTGAGCAGCTATCGCCCGCCTAAGCTGGGCAACCCCTAGCCCAAAGGATGCTGCCCCGTCCACGTTCCGCTTGCTCCATTGGGTGCATGGAGCTAAGGACTGAATCCGAAAAGCGGATCGATAACGAAGTATCAGCGAAGACAAGACAAAACGCATGTGGTAATCAGGTCTCACGTGACAGACCAGAAGAAGTTCCTTCACAGGTTCTTTGGTCACGTTCCCGTACTGGGTTAACGCTCCACTTGTCATGTGTTTGAGACTTCTCAGTCAAAACCTCCGGTTAGGGTTCCCAAAGAAAAACTCCTTCTGCGTTGTGGGCAGCCGCGAAGTATGATGTGCCCAGAAATCTCCAGCGGTCAATCGGCAAACACTCCTTATCTCTCTGCTCTTCATCCTTTACGTTCCAATTCTAAATGCGTACGAGTAGCCACAACGAGCCGTGATTGTGAACTTGTAGCTCTCGGAAAGGATAGCAAACTAAAGACAGGGGAAGAAAGAGAATCCATTCTCCGACCTAAGCATCCTCTTCACTCAGCTGCTTTTAAAGTCCGCACACCTACCAAACGGGGCAACAGGCTGCCCTAGCTAGGACGTGCGTTGTGTCTCCGAAACACGCATACAAGACCCAACTTCAGTGTTAATACTTCGCTCCCCTGATACAAGCTCGGCTTCTCGTTTCATTCTTCGCGTGTCGGGTGATTCAGTGTCTAGTGCTCGTGGTCAGGCTAGCGTTGGCATCACTCTGAGCGTGAAGGTTGAGCGTGCACTGCTTGACTGGATCCCGGTCAGCAGCCGTCTATGTGCAGTTCGGTTGAATGGTTCTGTGCATGTCAACAGCACTAAACTGAGGCGCCGATGCCTGTTTGTCGTCTCTGTTTATGCCCCAAATGACTGTAGCTCTCCTGAGGCCAAAGACGAATTGTATCAGAATTTTTCTCCACTGCTCCGTAGAGTGCGCTCTACGAATATCATGGTTGTTGCTGGTGTTTTCAATGCTCAAGTTGGAAGCCCAGACGAGACGAAGAGGAATATGGGAAGCCGATACTGCGTTTCAGCCGATCGAACTGATAACGGTAGTGACTCATTCAACTGTATTTCGACCATAGACTATTCCTAGCGAGTATAAATTTCTCGCACAAAAGCGACACCGACTAACCTGGCGTTCTCCTGCCCCTTCACAGCGTTGGACTCAGATCGATCGTATTGCTGTCGATTACCGCTGGCGCGGATCAATTCAAGACCACCGATCATTTTGGTCCACGTCTGTAGACACTGATCACGCTCTTGTTCGAGGACTCTTCAGCTTACGCCTTCTTGGTGGCCAAAACAACGCCAAAGCGAACCGTCCCACGCAACTGCTACTGGACGATAACCAACGACCTGCTTTCTGAACAGAATTATCCACCAGGTTATCGATGCAGTTAAATGCCCAGGATCCAGAAGAGCGATGGACAGAGATCAAACAAGCTCTACGTGCGGTTGCTGATGCTACCCAAGGCCCAACAACTAGACGCACACAGAAACGATGGATATCTGCATCTTCAGTTGTACTGTTAGATGTGCGCAAAACGACTCCTCCGTATCCCAGATACGATGAAGCACAAAGATGCCTTAAATGCCAACTGATTCGGAGCCTGAGAAATGACCGTGAGAAGTGGTGGATTTCGAGTGTAGGGTGATGGAAAAAGCTGCGGCGATCGGCAACAGCTGCAACCTTTCCCGTCTGATTAGGCAAACCAGTCCACGTAAACCAGGCGGCAGCGAATTGACCAAAGAAGCGAACGGCTCATTGATTCAGACTCAGGAGAGTCGTCTAATTCGCTGGGAGGAGCATTTCGAGAGGCAGTTTAATTGGCCTTTGTACTCTTCAGATTTGATCACTAGCACAGTGGGTACAGTTCTTGTTGTAGATACCAGTCCTCCGTCAGAAGCGAAGGTTCTTTTTGAGGTACGCTATCTTAAACAACATAAAGCAGCCGGACCGGATGGGTTACCTCCGTCTATTTTCAAAGACGGTGGCCCAGCACTTTTACTGGAGTTGACAAAACTCATCGGTTTGATATGATAGAAGGAATGAGTTCCGAAGTGTTGGTGTGAATCGGTGGTCGTACCGATTTATAAGAAAGGCGACAGGTCCTCCTGTGAAAATCACAGGGGAATAAGTATGGTTAGCATCCCATCCAAACTGCTCGCTGGTATTGTAACGGGGAATGCTGGGACGAGGGAACGGCGTGAATATCAAGGCAAACGGACAAACCAAAGGAGAGCCACAGACGGAAGAACAGGCGGCGAATATGTCGGAGGCGTCCCGAAGCAGGCAAAAGAAGGCATACAGACCACCAGAGAGGAAGCAGTGGGATCTCCGGCAACCAGCAAGATAGCCCAGGTGAGGGGCTGCCGATCGAGCCGTCAACTGAGACAGTCGGACCAACCGAAGGGAAATGACGCCCAAGAGAAGCAAGCCATCGGTCACGGGCAACTGGCCAGAACGCAGCCGAAGCGCTCAAGCCGCGGTGGCTGGGCATGTCGTGACCACACTCACGCTGTGGAGTTTCCTTGGCCTGTTCCGTTCGAGGATGGGGATGCGGAGGAATGGATCACAGATTTCGAAAGGATAGGGGCGTGCAACGGAGTAAAAGGAGACTCACCTTTGTTGGTGGTGCTTGGGCCATTGGTGGCTAGGCGTGCCAAGGAGGCGCGTCTCCTTTTACTCCGTTGCACGCCCCTATCCTTTCGAAATCTGTGATCCATTCCTCCGCATCCCCATCCTCGAACGGAACAGGCCAAGGGAACTTCACAGCGTGAGTGTGGTCACGACATGCCCAGCCACCGCGGCTTGAGCGCTTCGATAAATTTTAGAACATAGGCACACCTTGCGTAGGTCCGCTATCTCCGTTTTCCTTGATCTTAAAGCGGCCTTCGACTCAGTTGAGCGCACAGTTCTCTGGCGCTGCCTCTTGCTGAACGGTGTACCAGAGAAATTCATTCCCATCGTGAAATCCCCTTACATTAATAGCCGAAGCCAAGTTCGGGCTTACGGTAATCTTTCACCCGAGTTCACCACGAGAAGTGGTGCACGTCAGGGTTGCCCCCTCTCTCCTTTTCTCTTTAACTTTGTGATTGAAATGGTCCTAGAGATCGCATTTTTTGTCAGGTGAGGATAGAGGGATTGAAATCTTCTCGGGTGGAAAAGTATCAGACCTTGAGTATGCAGACGACATAATTCTTTTAAGTGAAGATACAGGTATGTTGCAAGCTTTCCTGGACAGCCTGACGGGTTGCGTAACAATGTTCGGTATGCGTTTTGCACCTTCAAAGTGCAAGATGATGTTGCAGGACTGGCTTGGTCCAACGTCAAACCTTTCAGTGTTTGAGGAGACTATAAACGTGGTAGATAAGTTCTGTTATTTGGGGAGCTGCATCTCACCCGGAGGTCGAATATCGGATGAAGTGTTTCTGTGTATACAGAAGGCTCGTTTTGCATTTGCCAACCTGAGTAATCTCTGGCGTCGACATGACTTCCGTTTACCTATCAAGGGTCGAGTTTACGCTGCAGCAGTCAGGCCGGTGCTTCTGTATGGTTTGGAGACATGGCCACTGCGGGTGGAGGACATACGAAGATTGTCGATATTTGAATACCGATGTCTTCGTGGTATTGCTCGAATCTGGTGGGAACACCATGTGAGCAATGCTGAGGTTCGGCGGAAAGTCTTAGGTTCAAGGACCGAATCATTACATGAAACACTTAAGCTGACCAGGCTTAGATGGTTGGGACATGTGTTACGCATGTCCCCTGACAAGATCCCACGGCGTGCTATGTTTGTTGAGGCGGGTACCAGTTGGGAGATGAGTAGGGGTGATCAGTTCATGACATGGAAGAAAAGTATGAAAAGCCTAACTAGTGGACTTGGCCATGTAGGGCGTGTTGGACTTCGTGGGTGGGATCCAAGAGACCCTCCCACTCAATGGTTAGATACGTTGGAGGAGACAGCAAGATGCCGCGATCAGTGGCGCTCTTGCATCTACAGACTTTCTTCATCGACTTGGTTCCATGAATGTAGTTCTCCTCTTATTCCTTTCATACTCTTTTCTCCTTCATTATTTCCTTTTGAGGTTGCTGCTAGAAGATAGCAACCAAGGCTACCGCGCCCAGTGCATGGTTAATGGTTTTCCGAACTGAACTTGACCTGTTTGGATTCAGTACATGTTCCAGTGTGTGACCACTGGTTGCCAATACCTTACCTCTGACCTCAGCATTGCTGATACGATGTTCCCATCACGTTCGCGCAATGCTACGGAGACAGCGAAGCTCAAACACCGACAGTCTTCGCCTGTCTTCTAACATTAACTGCCACGTTTCCGAGCCGTATAAAAAAACCGATCTAACCACTGCAGTGTACGCTCGATCCTTTACAGACAATCGGCTGTCACGCCAGCGCCGCAGATAGTAATTGACGTTCCTTCGTTCAATTTCTGCAGGTTCCGCAAGCCCCGACTGAGTATTCAATAGATTGGTGAGACCTTGATAGCCGGTCACTTTTAAGCGTTATTTCATAGCACCCCCGGTGCGTTCATTGATCATGGATGATTGTCCTTCGTCAACATAATGAGAACCTAATGATCTTCTTTGATACAGCCGGAAGAAACACTGCGGCGGCCAGACCGTTGTTCAAGATAGCGGCACTTTCACGACAACTTTCAGTTGGTCCCCGGGGGCGAGTAATTTCGTTGGTGTATGTATATATATTCGTTATTTGTCAATGACGTTCAACGTAGCGTCCAGTGGAACACATTCTACTGTCTCGTGTTGTATGATGAGATCTACATTCTAATCCCCTACATTTAGTTATAAAGCTGTGATTTTTCAGATGATAAGAAAGAATTTCAAAAAATTAAAGAAGAAGCAATTCTGGAATTTCAAAAACTCGAAAATGCCCGGGAAAAGAAGAACAAAACACAAGTTCGTGAAGGGGAGAAGCAAGCACTGAATGAATTGATGCAAGTGAGCATTCTATGGGTGTGGAATAACAAAACATGATAAATATCAGATTGAAGGTTGTGAACGCGATCGTATTGCGCGTGAGAAGAAAGATGCCGGAGACAGAGCTATGGAAGAATTAGTTAAATTTCACGAAGAAGAACAAAGACGTAAACAAAAAGTGAACTAAGTTTATTGCTTGATAAATTTTGCATTTTTTAGTTACAACTGCAGATTGAAGAAGCCAAAAAGCTGGCCAAAGGGATGTGTGAGGAACGACGGATTAGAAACGTTCCGGCTGCTCTGGGCACCACTGAAGAAGCTAGTAATTCCACTATTCTAGCAACACTTTTGGAAAAGCCATGTGAACTGCCAATACGTGAATCCAATAAAATATCAGTCAGTTTTACACCACGAGTATTTCCCACACCGGAAAGAGAGTCCACAAAACGTGAAGAGGAGGAGGTAAATATCGTTACATTTTCTAGCTTCGTGGAATTTTCTCTCTCTATCCTCCAATCTTTTCGTATCGTGGCACACCGTGAGGTAGTTCTGTGTCTCAAGTTATCCTGACTAGGAGAGCCGCACGGGTCAAAATTTAACGTAATATAGTGAGGAGACAGCTGCATTCATTCAACGAGACCATTTAAAACAGCGAAGTGTGAACAGTTGCTTAAATAATTCGTTTTCGAGCGCGTACCGCAACAAAATCGTTCCTTTGGCTATCGGCGCATTTCAGCTCTTATCTGCCAATCTGTCTGTGACCACTGAGCTCGTTTTCGTGCGCACCATTCTCGTTGTGTATTGACTTGGTTGTCCCGATAGACATCTTTAATTGCGGTTTTCGGCTTGGGCCATCTTTCTGTCCACTGTTGAGGTCAGCTTGTTCCTCCATAGGATTATTTTGTCTGTCGCGGGATGCTTCAGAAATAGTCACTTCTTTCGGTGGCTTCCAGTTGAAGAATGTGATCGGCTCCGTGGTTGCCTTTCTCCGTTGCCACAGCAGTCACCACAGAACAACTCACGGGAATCACCTTTCTCAAAGATTTTGTTCCCAAACCTGAAAAGCAGTGCTTTGGTAAACAGACTCACCGTCAGATATGGAAAATCATTATTTTGCATGGCGTATACTTCTAAAATATTTAGCGTACACAACATAGCGCTTACCATTTTCATAGGTATGACGTCTGGTCTCAAAACACTAAACTGCCAAGATGTTAATAAACCAGGTTACAGTTGAAATCATTCGACCATAAAGCACCCATATTCAGTTGGTTATATAAGTCATTCTTATTAAGTTGGGTGCAAAGAAAGTTCGTTTTGCCTTCAGCACTCCCAGCCACTTGTAGCATCAGAAATCGAGTGTACGCTGCAATGGTTAGATCTGTCCCTCTATACAGCTCAAAAGCTTGGCGGTTATGCTAAACTATTGGTGTTTGACTGTCAGGTTTTTTTGCAGCATTACAGAAATGCAGTAGGAACACTGTATCAGCAATAATAAGGTTAGTGTACGAGGTTGGGAATCACATAGATTCCTTCGGTGTGCACTGTCCCCTGAGGCAGGTAGCTTTTGATATATATATATATATATATATATATATATATATATATATATATATATATATATATATATATATATATATTCGTTTGAAATCAGTGTCAGGTTTTACGGACGTGAGGCGCACCTTTTTCTGAACAGTTTTTAGTGAGTATACGTTTTCTGTCGCGGATATCTGAGAAAATAAAATAAATTAAAACTACGCATTCAGGTGGATAGTACTGAAGTATGATGCTGCATAATTTACGTCATCAGACATAACACATATTTTATTATGGTATAACAATGCGGACAATTACTACACTGTAGGGCATTATATAAACAGATTCGGTCAAAAGATGCACAAATTTAGCAATGGGAAAGCAAAATTATGACTCACCTGTTTAAACTTATTTGGTTCACTCAGTGGCTTTCCAAACAAGCAGAATATCGGCGATCAGTGATGAAACGTGTTGTTGCGGGAGGCGAGTTTTCCGAGCAAGAACAAGATCCGATCTGGTTACGTGGCAAAGGAGAGTAAGCTCTTTTATTGTATATATTTTTCTTCTGTTATGCCTAAGGCGTTGGACGTCACACGATGAAGGATAAATTTGTTTTCCTCAATTTACGTGTTCGGTGTAAGAACTCTTTCCACTCGTAATCGAATATTTGTCGTAACCAACGGTGTCCCATCATTCTCACCATTGTTTTACCATCATGACAATGACAACTGACAATCATTTATCTACATAATTATGATGTTGTGGATATGTTAACTGTTATACTAATTGAATGTGGTTGCTGAATACGTCATAGTACCTAGTTCCGATGACTAGAATAAGCTATGGTATCTTCAGTGTTGTTTTCGGACCAATAGTGGACGATTGCAGTACGAAGGACCAGTGGCCCCTCGTAGGAGGTTGCGCGTGTTCGATCTGAAAACACAGAAACGGAAAACGTCCTGACCCTAGCTCAGTAAGTGTCTCATTGAGGTCTCACACTTGCATTATTCGAACACCAGCATATGCCTGCCCACGGCCTGACCACTACAGTGTTCTTTTGATCGCTTAGTTAGGACAGCTGCGTTTGTCTGCATTGACCGTATGATCCCATTCTACCAATTGGTTTAGCCAGTTCGGTTGATGAGCCCTGATGCTATCTAACAGCCGTCTAATTGTTTGAACTGGGCAACGTGCCTCATGGACTCAAATGATGTGGTACACACAGTACAATGTGAAATCACAGCGCAGCCTTTTTTGTCTGCAAAAGAGAACTGGCCACGAGGTGAATAAACCACAGAATTAAGCACTGAAATACAAGGTTCAAATGGCTGTACGAACCCGCCTGTTTACCATATCCACTGTAGTGTATCACCTGCAAATAAATATCCAAATTTGCTATCGTTATTTTCATGCTGCTTCTAATGAAAGACAGAAGCACCAACCGTAAACACTACACTCAGTGCATGTATAATGGCTGTTCCAATTGAAAATAAATCAGTTGTGTGGGCAGAATATCTCATTTGAAACAAAGAATCTACCGTTCTTAAGGAAAAACTGCGCCAGCAAATCTTTTGGTAAACGATGGATGAAGTGGCTCAGAAGAGGTGAAAGTGTCCCCGTTTTTATATGTATATGTTTGATATCCAGCAGCATGTCGTTGTCGAAAATATTTGCCATCAGCCAACATCTAAGTTGCCGCCGGCAATATTTCTCAAAGCAGGTTTATAATCGATTATACATTCCCTTAATCTTTCTAAGATATGCGCTCACAAACTGCAACTTTCAGAGGTGCGTAGTGTGGTCAGAAATACTGTAGACACTCTGAGGAGGGCGAGATTCACAAACTACTGCTTTTTATACTTGTCAACAGGCAAGACAGCGTAAAAATCACAAAGTAATCGAGTCAGGCACGTACTCACACACCGCTTGCCAGTACATGAGATGCAAATGTTGCAACATGAATTCGTACTTCTTCGTTCATTTTCAGCTCACTATTTCGTGCCGGGGATTACGAGGCAGCTGTGATTGCCTACACGCAAGCGATTTCGTTGAATCCAAAGTTATATTCGTATCCTTTATCACGAGATAGGTGTGCTTTGTACCCATTTTTGAACGGTTTTTAGTCGCATTTTTTCTCTCTAGTGTATCAGGGAACATTTTGCGCAACATGAACCTGTCGTTCTTAGCATAATGATCAGACGACAGAGTTTTGAGGAATTCGGTGTTAATACGTGCCGAAAACGTTTCTTTGGACGAACCAGTCTGTTTGGGATAAATCCGTATCGTAGGGAGTAATGTGACTTTGTAAGTAATAATAATAAACGGGTTGTTGGGTAACATAACGAAGTCAAAAAAATTAGTCACTTTCCCATTTAGGGCATGTCAGGCTTCCTGGATGGGGTCCAACAGACCCCCTATTCAGTGGTTAAATACACTGCAGGAGATGACTCGCTATCACAATCACTGGCGTGCTGGTGTTCACAAACTTTTTCATCGACTTGATAGCATTATTTGTGGTTCTCTTCTTACGTTTTTCATATCTTCGTCTTTTTGTGATTTCCTATTGAGGTGTCTGCGGAGAGTTAGAAATCAAAACCACCACACACAGTGCATGGCTAGGATTGTTTGAATTGAACTTACCGGGTCGCACTAATAGTGCAGTGGTGACGAAGATTACTTTCAGAAGCACACCTAATAATGCTGTGCATTCAGTAGTAATGTATCACAGTGAACTCAGTCAGTTACAACGGACTGGTAACAAGGTCACGTGAAATTAATCCGACCGTGATGTTGGTGAGTGTCAGGTGCATGTGTTTACGTAAGTAGTAAGACAGATGGGTCAACCACAACGACTTGGCAACGCATAGTTGGCAATCGGTGTAATAGTTAGCTTATCTGGTTAGATCATGCTTAACTTTCGTTGCAGAATAATAATAAATTACAGTTTCATCGCTGGTTGATTAAATAAACTGGAAGATCTGACGGGAAGTCGAGAATAATTTCAATCTTGTCCTCAAGATGCTTGAGAACGTATGTCTGCACATTATTGTGGACTTTTTTTATTACATGCCCACACGAGTGCGGTAGCCACGAAGGCCCACTGCAATTTTGGGGATAACCGGCAGCCAGACCCTGAGGCTTGGAGCAGCGAAGAACCACATAAGGTCCCACTAGGTCAGGTGCGGTAACGATCCGGACGACAGTGGGTTACTGTCTACCACCAAAGTAACCGGTGATGGCGGGGATTCGAACCTCGGACCACCGAAGTAGTAAGCAAACGCTCTAAACCACTCGACTGCGTTCTCTTCGTGGTAACTGGCTTGACAGTTCTTGTTATTTTCTCATATACGAATCTACACCCTCTCTATTCAAAAAGATTCTCGGAAGCTTCCGAGAATCTTTGTCCATCCGTCTATAGATGCCACCTAAGTCAAAAACGAGGATTATCGTTGGTTAAGAACATTGAAGTATATAGCTCAGAATCTAAGCTGGTGCCGCAGATGCTGTGCGGTATGTTTAGCAAAATTCCGCGGTCCGTAATTACTAGAAAGAATGTACGGAAAACAGACAAACCATATTCAGATTTATTGCTAAGATATCTGAACTATTTGTCGTATAGTGTGAACCCGCAACCGATGGCGAACGAGGCAACAAAACATTCACTTTGGAAACCAGTAGCCATTTGCATGATTTGTAACCAGTATTCTCGCTCCATCGAAGTGTTTACACTGTCCTTAACTCGGTCAAATTTTACCCACTTGCTTAGGGCGTATTCAAATCGTGCGGGATGTCACTTAAAGTTAGGTAATTATTTCAAAGCGCTGGAAGACAGTTCGACAGTGCTGGATTTGTGTGTCCCTGCAGTCCCACAGAATCTCCGATCTCGTGTGCGTGCCCATGTGCGTAGAGGGGCCGCATTCTGTCATCTGCAAATGTATCAAGAGGGTAAGTTCAATAAGCTCTTTTAATTGAACACTGTTACGTATGTTCACAGATTTGCGTAACTGGCGTAAATGGAAACTGAATGGTTTCCTCGCCGCTCATTAGCTCTGTAACATACCGGTTATTTGTTCTCGACGTCATGAGAATTAGTATCATCACCAGCAGATAAAAATGAAGAAGACTTCAGCCAACTTCGCCATGTCCGTCACCGTTGAAAAAGAGTTGATAGGTAGGCAGGAACGTGCTTTGGAAAGACGACATCCGGCCCCTGCAGTCCGTGCGGCACAAAGAAAATCAGTCAGATGTTCAGTTGGTCACTAAACCATTCTGATAAACTCCTCAACGGTTAAAATGTCGATGTATATTTTCTCTACGCCGAAAACAAGGTTTCTGGATAAAGCGTAGCCTGACTCCCAATTTTTACTGAAGTAATTCTTTTCCTCAGAACTCCAACAAATAGGCATTATGATCAATTGATTAGCCCTCATTGATCCATTGGACCAAATTTATACACACCAACCACGTGCAGTGGATTATCCATCTATCGTTTTGTGAAATAAATCAGATTGTTAATTGAGGCAAAATTGGATACCAGCGTACAAACAATACACAAAGCCTACTGAAGCTTCAATGAAAAGCGGACGGTTGTTTGTTGGCAAACAAAGAAGCTATTGCATGCAGTTCTGTCAGTTACTATATTCCCAGTCTGCTCGACGGTTTCTGATCGCTGAGCTTGACGTTTAGGTCGCAAACGTTTCGTCACCAGTCGAGGTGGCATCGCCAGTGCGTAGCTGCACTGACGATGTGACCTCTACTAGTGATGCAACGTTGGCGACCTAAACGTCAAGCTGAGCGATCAGAAGCCGTTGGACAACACTGATCTGAGCTACAATCAACACCAATTTCCAAAAGTATTGGTTATTCCAAGTTCACTCAATGCTTAAGGGGAAATTGCCGTGAATCTATGATACAATGACGCTTTAGTCGTCCCATTATTTTCTCATCCGTTTGATGTTTTCGCTCCTAGTTTATACTCTCCCCTAGTACTTTAGCACATCTGATGCGTTACTTTCCTAATGAGTTTTACCAAAATATCTCGACTACCGAGATATCCAGGTATGCTAAACGCTTTGTCACACTGAAATGGATAGTGCATCCACATGACTCAAATTATCCCGTGCGTGCAATCACCGTTTGAGATGATGACTCAGAAATAGTCCGTTGCTAAGCGAGGCACTATAGAGTTGTGATAGCCATTTATACGGGAGGTGATAAGTTCAAATACGGAATGTATGAAGAGATGCAAAACGCATGCAGATAAGTCATGGTACAGGGGATGGGTTAGGTCTGCAAGAATCTTCTTGGAAAATTTTCTACGGGCTATAATGTGCAAATCGCAAACTTTGGAGATAAGAGAGCCCATGGAAATCAAAGAGAGACGACTGATAATGGACAGGCCGCGGTGTAGTTTGCTAACATCTTTCTTAAGTAGACCAGGAAAGATTACGGGAGAGCTGTAGGGTAAGACTGGGGGAATACGTTGATGGGCAAAAGAAAAAATGACAGCTTGTATGGCAACAAGCTGCCCTAGTGTACGAGTTTGCAAAGCCAGTCTACGTAGTTTTTTAAAAATCAAGAAATGAGACGACCACTGCAAATTGGTGCTGATTGTAACTCCCGAATATTTGACCGAGTCAGCTCTGGGAATCGGAACAATGTTGCTGATTTACTGCTCATTGGAGTAAGAGAAACGAGAAAGGGAGGCAGTATACTCAAAAAAATTTAAAAGTGTTGAGATGTAGTCCAGACTGAGACAAAAAATCCTGAATATTGTATAAGTTCTCGGAAAAAATTTAAAGTCTTGTTGGTTGAAGGTAAATTGACAGAGCACCACATCATCGGCGTATTCAAAGTTGTGCGGGCGGTGCACCGCTTAAGTCGCTGATATATCTGATGAAGAGAAAAGGGGAGAGAACAGCACCTTTAGGAACACCAGAGCTGTTAGTCAAAAGACTCAGTAAACTTGTACAACTTCAGTACGTTGAGTTCTGTTGGAAAAGTGGTCTTTCAACCACGAGAGTAGAGAAGTGGGACGGGGGAAAGACTAGCTTTTGAAGAAGTAGAGAACGGGGAACCGAACCAAACACTGAGGAGTAGTCGAGGAGAATATATCAAACGGATTTAAGTTTGAAATGAAATGCCAAACTGAAGCAACTGCATCCATTGTATGTTTGTTGGGTTTGTACACAAACTGATGCGGGTCTAAATGACCCGCATTTAGAACAACAAAAAAGGAACGCAGTCGACTAAGGATAGCGCGCTCGGTCAACTTGAGTGCAGAGTTGATGGCAATGGGACGAAAAAGTTTTGACAAAATGTTGGAAGTATAGTATTTGGGAATAGGTACTACTTTCATGGGTTTCCAGGAGGCAGGAATAGCACCAGCATCAAAAGATTTATTGATGAGGGAAGTCGTAATTCCGGATAGTTGACTTGCTTCAAATTTGAGAACGGTGAAGGATTAAACGTCCGGACCCACAGTAGAAGCTGATTTTGAGATTCGAAGAAACTTGAAGACTTCTGAAGAAAATAACTCCATATCCGAGGGAACAGAAGAAAAATAGGATAGTAGGGTATCCGATGAAGGATGAAGCACCGCGGTGTTCAGGCTGTTGGAATCTATATCGTAGTTTTTTGACCGAGCCCGTCGTTTGCATAGAAGCCGGATTCCGTGCCAGAGAAGCTTGCTATTTGTGGTGCAGAGAACTGGTGGCTAAATGTTGTATTCAGCCGTCGTGTCTCTTTTTTGACCAGGATGGAGTGTCGTTTCACAGAGGGCTGGTCGTGTAGTTTATGGACATATTCTTTTTTCCTTCTTAGACATTTCAGCAATTGAGAAGCTATTCTGCCGTTGGTAAAATACCGTCTTCATAGGACAACACAGTCCAAACACCGCACTCGGCGTCTTCGTTTATTAGTCCAGCGGGGGAAGGGAACAGTCGGAAGAAAACCACGAAGAAACAATGGAAAGGGATCTTTGAGGAAGGGCAATGCTGGTGGGTGACAGGTTTCCAAAAGTGATTTTTATGTGTTGTCCTGACGAGTGAACAGTGCGCTGAGAGTGGACAAATTTAGGGTCTGATGATAACACAAGCGTGATCTTTCGTTGAAACAAGAGCTTTCAGTTGTAAGTGAAAAAGTTCGGGATGGTTGGTGATAATTCCGTCTAAAACAGCATTTCCTTTAGTTGCGATAAGACAGAGATCACTTAAACCAAAAGCAAGTAATAGATATGTAGGCGAGTGATTAAAATCACCGACAACTATGCATAAACAGTCAGATAGTGATGGAATCAGAATGGATATAAAAACGTTGATGTTCCTCTGGGAACAAAACGGAGCTACATACAGGTTACTAATTACAGTATCTCGAAAAAGCGAGAATTTAGGGTGAAATTTAACAACCACGCAGTGAACACCAATGCGAGAAGAAGTAAAAACAAATTCAGACTTGCCAAACCACTCGGAATTGATATAAGTAATCACACTACTACCTGTCTCCTTCTTGCACTGTTTTCTGTCTTGACGAAAACACTCAAAGTTCCCAGGGAGGACGAGCTCATCGTCAATACATCCATTTAACCAAGACTCTTGGGTACAGGTCACACAGGTGTTCGTGTCAATCCGAGCATTTAGAACATTGGTTAAGAAAGACATCTTTCCAAAAAGGGACCAAGTTTTAGTACTGACCAATACGGGAACTGTCATCTTCCTTGGTGTGATGCGACTAAGAGCAGTCTGCCAATTGACTCGCTTGCGTTTCCTGGTCCAACATAGTCTCGGCCAGCTTTCCTAAAATCGAGTAACGAATAGTGAAGGGAAACATGTTGTCTCTAATCCGAGAGAATGATTCTTTCAAGTAGCGTAATCTGGGTGACGTGCTGATGCTGAGAATAATTTTAAAATGACCGATCAGGTTCACGACAAAATATAGCGCAGCCAATCGTGGGGCACTCCCCACTGGATCGATTGGGCGGTGCGGCGTGACGCGTTCACGTCGACAAGTGTCTTTGCTTTAGGGAGGTTTTCGTGACTTTTTCACTAGATGGGCGCATGATACCACTGCACTCAATGTTTTGTTGTACGGGCAATCCTTATGGAGGCAGTCAGCGGCTTCCTTTGTTCGACCTTCAAGCGAACAATGCCGTAGTTCGTCACCACTTTGCATCGCCTTCGGCGGATCGTTCATTTTTTCCATGTCCATCCGTCTTTACATAATCTACTTACACGCCATCAGATTGACTGGGGGAAGTGACACAGCAGTCATACTATGACCTGGTGCAGTGTGAAGAAATCTACATCGACACAGTTCTCTCTTGACGCGTCCCAAATGCCTGATCGAGGTTCGAACGATGAGGATTTTAGCCTGGAGGCATTCACACCGGCCGTCGCTAACTAATGTCCAGTTGATGGTTGGTCTCACTGGCCAAACGGCTGCCACGATAAAGTTCGTTTATGAAACAGCCAATGTGAAATCCGACATCATTTCGAATGACGCGTTGCTACTAAATTCCCCACTTTGTGTTTCAACAGGTTTGGTGGAATACAAGGCAGCTCAACGTCTCGATCCGACCGATGTGTCCATAGCACTCGATGTGAACAATGTGGAGAAATACTTGTTGGCGAAATCCAATATTTGTACGGAAGCCTGACAATTGTGTGTACATAAAAATTACACAATCTGCTGTCTCGACTATTCTTCATTCAGTCATGAATCAACCAATCACATAAAAATCAAACGCAGAATTGAAGAACATAAACGATATCAATTTTGTCTGGAAGTTACCCATCGTCTCATATAAAAGCCCAATTCGGCGAAACTATTGTTTATCAGCAACTCATTCTCAAACCTTTTCCAGATTACATCGGAAACATTTGAAAAAAAAAACCATGCGGATAGACATGGAATAAACACTAATCATGGACAGGGGATTGTCAGTCAAATTATCCCTGTCATGTGATTGGTTTATTTAGCTAACACCATCTAGTTGACTAGACCATAGATTCACGCGGCCTTGGTCAACCTTGGATAATCAGCGTTGAAGTGCCCGGACCAAACGCGTTTGGGTGCATAGGTCAGGGGCCAACTTCGTTATTCCAATTGTCTGGGCTATCGCTAGAGTGCGCCACTGAACACCGTTGTATTTTGTTTTCTTTGGGGGGAGGGGGGCGATAAACAACTTTGAAAGCAGTGTCCGGATTCACCTGGTGTCCAGTGCAAACCAGGTGTGCTAGGATTGCGCTGTTGGTCGATCCACTCTATCCTTGACCTAACCAGCGCGGATGATGTTCTTTATTCCGAGTTAACAGTTACCATAATAGACGTCAGTAGGTGTACTACCTCAGATACGTAACGGTGGTAAACGAAGCTAATAACAGCCTTTTTTATTACATACTCATGAGTAAGTTCGGTCGAAGGAACACGGCTATAAAATAGTAATGCTATATCAGAGTAAACCGGCCGATGTGACTTGGAGTGCAGAACCATATAAAAAGCGGCACGACAGCGGAGTGCGCTGCCTACCACCAAGAATGAGCAAAGGTGACAGAGTTCGTAACTCCGACCTAGTTTTGTTCGATCTACCTCTGGAATTTAATGTTCTTTGGACGAAAGACAAGCCGTACCGATATCCAGAGTATAAACTGTTCACAGCACGTTGACTTTTACAGGTAAAGGACGGACGCCGTGTGCATTTAAGGTGTCACGTACAATACAAAAGATTAGCTGCGGTTTGTGATGTATCGGTGTCCACAATACCCGTACACGACTCGACCAACCACGGCCCCGCTTGAGCAGAGCCATGTCATTACGAGTGCGTACCCTCGTCATGGATAAAGATAATGGCTGATAATGTGAAATGCGACCCGGTGAGTAAGCGCCGTTGAACCATCAGCAGCTGCGCTCATTTCCCACGTCTATGTGCGGACAGCACTTTAATGAGTGAGTCCGATTCGTCAATCAATACATTCACAGCTCCATTTCGGACGTGATATCTGAAAAGATTTTCAGAACAAATGTGCCACTTACGCTGCTGATCGTTACCACGTCTGGATAATCGAATAACTATATTAGCCTGACAGACCGCTTCTCTCGATCTCTTAGCTAACTCCGAGTTGCTGGCCTTCCTATCATTACTGGCATAGACCTAAGAAACCACCTTATTGTTAGGTTAGGACAACAGTGTCACATTGTTCCCATGTGAACTGAGGTGCATGGAGAATATATTTCTTCAAAGTGCTGCAAGCTTTTCTCAGCAGCATGAGTGACAACATGACTTTTAATGTGTTGAGCACTTTCGCAGTGTAAAATGCTACTGCAACACTGTGGTAGTTCGGTGCGGAGATTTAACCCGACAAAGAAGATAGGAAATCAAGTAGATAAGCTCTACGTCAGGTATTGCATGGAATTGGATCCCATTTACAGAAAGCACGTTTGAATTTTACCAACCTTAAGTCAATGAGCATGGAGGATACACCAACGTTAACGGCATTCAAACGCGATTGTATTTTCAATACTGCGAGAATTTGTTGAGAACTTCCGGTCAGCAATGCGGAGCACAAATTATTACGCATAAAAAAATTATCAGATGAAACACAAACGCTCTGCTGGCTAAGGTATACAAGGCGTGCCCCGGAGAGGCTTCCTCGGTGTACTGTGTTCTCAGAGACGGGTATTGAATGGGAGATGAGTAAAAGTGACTGCTCCATAACACGGAAGATAGTTGGAAGAAACCGACCATTTGGGTCATATGGCTTCTTGGGTGTTGTCTACCAAATCCGCGGTACGAAGCATCAGTGGACATGCCTAAATGCAGTCAACAGTGACGCCGTCTAACTCGCGTTCGTTCTTCATTTACTTGATTCTATTATCAGTAGTTACCTTACATTTCTCACGTGTTTCTTTTGATTTTCATGGGTGTGGCACCTTTCCGAGACCAGCACTAAGGTCGTTACGGAAAATCATTTCGCTCACGTTGTTACACGATTAAAATCAGTTGTTTAAGATTAAAAAGTGCGGAATCCGAACACGAGAGTTTATTTGCCCTGAAAATTACACGAAAAGAGCTATATAGTAAGTTGATCTTTTAATGAACTTATCGAGTGCAGTAAGCTGACTGAATAAGGGAGATACATACAGTTTTTTCAGTACTAAACTGCAAAGAGGAAACAAGCTAACGAATTCAAATATGCCGTGCATGTGAATCGAATGGAAGGACAACCTTAAGTCCGATGAACATAAGGGCAAAAAGCATCGATGAGGACAGACTACCAGATAGGTACGAGTTACGCGGGAAGACTCGGTTCACAGTCCGCGATCCACAGGAAGTGTCGAGGAAAGGAGGACCAAACAGTCATTCAAATGAGAATACGACGGGTCGACACTGGAATCGATGGGTGGGCGGAAGGGACGTGAATACGTGGGAGTAGAAAAACGAGTAACATTCCGTGTGGATGAGAAGCAAGTTGTATGCTCAAAGGAATGAGCTCAGAAGTTACAGGAAGAGTGTTGAATGCCATTTTGACTTTGGCGAGCTCTATACACGCCAATATGCACGAACAGAGTATCGAGGAATGAAAACGAAAATAAGAAGAAAAAGAACTGAAATAATGGAGGTAACTAACAGATAAACGGGACTTTGAATGAACACATGAATACAGCATTTTCTTTTCACACCATGGAGAGGTTCAAGTGATAGTGACGACAAAAAAGCTCCGAAGTTCTACACACAATCAGTTTTCATTTGTATCGGTCTGTCCAACTGCTTGATTCTGCTGTCGCAGGCCGGGGTCATCTAGACTAGCGCGGTCAGGACCACCACCTTCGTTCAGACCAACTGATCGGACTGTTAGGGAATTCAATTCTTCACCACCGTCTTCTTCCTCTTCTCCCTCACCATCAGATCGAGTATCCGGAGTTGGATCAGGTAAACCGTTAGACTGATCCGGTACAGTTGTCGAATCATCGGACGAAGGCAAAACGGTTGAGACCGGATCGTCCACCGCGCGTGTGCTATCCGCGGCTCGGATAACATAGGTAGCAGTTGTAACACTCAGGGATTGATCAGGTGCAAGCAGGCAACAGCTGGTAGCATTCGATAACGCCGGTCGATGTCCACAATCCGAATTCGGGTCTTCGATTAGGATGCTGGGGACAGGTAGACCGGAATCCGACTGAGTTGTGATGGTTGTCGCGTTCAGTATACTGGACACTCGAGGTCCGGTCTCACATTGATTTGGAGAGGATACACGATCCGGTGCTTCGCACGCGCTTGACTGTGGTTCACCCGGAAGCGCGTTGCAGTCATCCTACAAATGTACGCAAAAAGAAGTTTGAACCCCACTCAGTAACCTGATTACAATATTCTACAAAATAAGCGTTTTGGATAAGATTCACAAAACGGTAAGATGAATTCAGGAAAAGTCAGCTCGCGCATCAGGGCCCAATGAGGTTTCGAATGAGTCAGAAAAAACGATGCACAAAGTGGTATGGTACGCGTGAATATTTACCATAGTAACAGAGCGCTGTCGGTGGAGCTACATATTCGATGACTCGATTTTTACAGTCTTCCCGTTCGTCAGTGTATCAACTCGATTTTGTAGAGAACGATGCTGACAAATCGAAAACGACCAACGATTATTCATTCATGTAACCGCACATCCAGACAACCGTCTACTAGCAAAGCGCATACGAGTGAAAAGTTCACAGATGAACGAGAGAAACGCATCCTTATAAAATGACGTTAGCAGGAGTTACGGTTTCGAAGAAATCCCACAAAACGCTCCTAACTGGTGTTCTTATTGCTCCTAGATCAAGGATACGAATTCTTCAAGACACCAATTCATGAAAAGAACTAATTCAGTCTACCAGATGCCATCAGGTACAGAGATTATCGTCATCAAACTATCATCGTATAGATAAAGATACTGCACTGTGCTCAGGTGAATGCCGGTAAGTACATGTTCAACGCAAAAAAGTGGACGAATATCTAGGCTGAAAGCATGAGTAGTCGGGTGATATCGAGTGTCTGCTTACCACCTCGGAGGTCAGAGGTTCGAATCCCCGCCATCATCGGTTACTTTGATGGTAGATAGTAGTCTACTGCCGTCCGGTTGGTTACCACACCTGACTTATTGGGAGGTTATGCGGTTCTCCACTCCAAGTCTCAGGATCTGGATACCGGTTGTCCTTAATAGTGCAGTGGACCTATGTGGCTATGTAGTATACTCCCTCCATTGAACTCATGCAGAAGCATGTGGTATATATATATATATATATATATATATATATATATATATATATATATATATATATATATATATATATATATATACGGAACACGGGAAATCGAAAATTCAGCCTAAAACTAGAATACACATTCAACGTGTGTACCAATATGTGCATACGAAGTCAAACCAGACGATAAACGTGAAGTTCTAGAATTTACCATTATTAAAACAAGGCAGAGGGAACCATGCTAATTCAACAGCGACATCAGAACCTAGCCCGTGGGTGCACAGAAGACTCAAGTTGTTCGTATAGGTGGACGGGATCATTTCATAATTTCAAGGGATATCAGTACTTTAGATCAACATGTCTTCACGTAAGTTATACTGGAAATTCACTGGAGTCTGATGCGAACCAAAGGTAAGCATTCATGCTGAACACCAAAATACCATAGAGTAGGACAAAAACACGGAGCAAATGACTTCTGGGTAGGGACACAGTACCAAATGCCCATGAAATACGGACTCACTTCGGGCTGTTCCATCACCGGATGAAGCGGCCGTGTTTGAACACCGTCGGGATTTAAGCCGGATGTCGTTAGTACACCGGGTGTGATGCCCTGTCCGGAAACCATACGAGGATCATCCATACTGAATCGAGAAGGGCAATGTGTATCAATGAGTGTCGACTGATTCGGGCTCACCTGTGTCCGCGGTCGAACACATGCTGTCTCTGACGCATTGACTGGTACCGAGCGAAAAGCTGACTTTGAACCCAACCGCAATTGACGAAGCGCGCCGGGAGAAACTGAATCTTGAATACCGGACGAAGTCGAATGTGGTCGCGACAATGTAGGATTTCTTGTTTGATTAGGGGCTACATTCCCCTCAGAACAGGAGGATGATGGGGAAGAGGAGGAGACCATTGAAACTCCGATAACATTACCACTGCCAACTGGCCGGTGTTTGGCTAACAGCCTGCTGTTACTGTCGACTTCACTAGCATTCGGTAGCAACGACTCTGGATGCTGGAGCTCCTGTTCTTCGACATTTTCGAATTCTCCATCGGACGCTGATGATGCAGAAGAGGACGGAGGCGCGTCGGAAAACGGTGCGTGGTCCGCTGCGAGAATGTGGGCATCTAAATGCACGAAGTGAAACAACGAATCCACTTTACTTTCCTCAAATGCCCCTCGTTCGTCTTCGAGTTCTTCCTCATCTTCGTTCACCTCATTGTCATCTAAATTCAAACCACTTAGGGGCCGAAAACCGGGGTCTACACCAGAGCTGTCCGAATTGCTACTAGACATAGTCGGTTGTTCATTCATAATTGGAGGATCCACAATGTCTTGATCACAGTTAGGACCGACGATGTCGCCGGCACCACAATTACCGGCACCCTCTAACCAGAGGCGGTAATCATTGGTGACTAGGAAATCCAACCCTTCAGCAGAACGAAACAGTTCGTTGACCGGATGAGGCTGAGATGATGATGAGGAAGAAGAGAATCCAGTTTCTGGAGCAGAATGGTACATAACTCTGGAAAAGCACGGTGGACTGCTGCTATGATTCCAACGAATCACGGAACGTGAGTCAGAATGTGAGACCACACGACGCACAGAGTAAGCTTGGCCACAGTATACAGCGGTAGTTGCTGTACTTGTTGGGTTTTCGAAAGGATCCAAATTCGAAGAGGATGAAAGTCTGATAAGACTGGTCGGACGGATAGCTGATGAACTGGAGTCGACCTCAACACAGTCCCCATCTGCCTCAATTCCGATGCACGGGACACTTTGTTCATTCGGCGGCGATCGTAGTGCATGCCGATTACCACGTGACGTACCGGAAGATACGTCCAGCGGAGCATCCGGCGCGCAGCCATTGTCAGGAAGCTCTGCAGGGTTCTCTGGTAAATCGGATATACACGGGAGATCGATCCTTGAATTGGCTGGAGAAGCAGCAGCAACTGCAGATGTGATGCCGGCGACCGCAAGTGACTGTCGGGTAATTCGGGGGTATTGTGAGGGATAAATTCCGGCAGTGGGTAAATGCTGTCTAGAAGCAAGACAACCAGGAGCAGGTAACTGTGAACTCTGCATCGTGCTGGTAAGATGACGGACGGGAAGATGGGGATGCACACGAAGGGAGGCGGAACTGGCAGTTCGATTCATGCTGTCATCATCACGAGACACAGTGGCCCCAGCGGTAACTGTAGAGGAAGGTATCCCACTGGAAGCGGTATGAGTCAATGTGTTGAGAGCGCGTGTATCAGTCATTTGTCCGTTGAACACTGCATGTGCTTCTGAGTTTGGCCGTAAAACATTAGACAAGACGTCACGAAGATGTGTTGGTATAGGGAGCATGGGAATGCGATAGTTACTGGCGTTAGCAGTCTCAGCAGAAGGTCGATTGATGCCCGGAGGTCCGGGATGAGTGGCATTTTGAGCGCCGATGGCTGTAGACGGAGTGAGAGCCGTTGTAGAACTGCCAGGTACACCAGACACGGACGATGCAACTCGACTGTTCGATGCAGTGCTTGGAGAATTGAACGGTTCAGCGCAAGACAGGAAGCGTACCACACACATACCGGTATCGCAACGTTCGTGATTCATACGACTATCCTCATGTAACCACCAGACGTTCTCAACTGGGTCGTACGATTCGATCGTGTCCAACAAACGACTTCCGTTATACCTAGTACAACCAAAACAGTGAGTCAAAATTTAACACGGTGAAATATCTACGCGATTATTGGGAATGGGGTATGAACGAGGCTGCATTAGCACACCACTCATAAGAGAAACGGGGAGAACGTAAAAAGTAATTGTTACTTTATTGCGTTCAACTTGAGCGGCAGGTTCCACATGTGAAGCAATTTGCAAAGCATGAATGAGGAGACGACAATGTCAGGTGTTCCAAACCAATAGTTACACATTGTCAATTTAAATTTGCTTCTCAACAACAAAACTCGGAACTACCTCGAGCAGCTCTTCGCATATGTTCATCGTTCGCTTACCTGAAGCACTTTATTGATTTGTGCATCAACTATTATTTATTAAAGTTAAGCGATGCGAGTGATAATCACAACTGGTAAGCTTAAAAAATGATCTCCGCACGACACAAGAACCTCTAGCAGGGGGATATTACGTAGATAATGGAAGATACAATAATATTTTAGGCATCCAAAGGCCCACACCACGAGCCACAATCGAACCGGCAACATTCCGATTACAAAGCAGTTTTTCTGCTATGAGTTATCGCGGCACGGTCAATCGAACGTGAGTAAAAAAGGGGTCAACATCCATTAATATGCAACCATTATTACGATGACACACGGCAACACGACAGTCCTTTCGACCATTAACTACGCATTCTAGGCTACGTGTTTAGTTGCCACCTCGCAGCACAGTCGAGTCAAGCAAGGGGTTAACAAACTGGAGCACAAAGTGAGAACTAGCTGAAAACTAAGTATGGTGGAAATCACGAGGATAAAGATAGATCATAAATGCCACTAATCGTGACGTCTAGCCATATCTTACGTGTCCAATCATTCGGTAGGCCGGTCGCGTGGACCAAAAACCAGAAGTCTCACACGCCCTACGTGGAAAAGTTTTCATATATTTCTGCCAAGTTATGATCACCGCGACCTGTCTTCCGACCACTACCTGCCTCGAAAAACAATGTAGGTTGAGGAGGTTTGGCGGAGGGCATGCGTAACACATGTCCCAACCACCTTAACCTGTTTAGATTAAGCACTTAATCCAGACACTGATCTCTGGTTCCCAACACCCTACGGCTAACCTCAGCATTGCTGATACGGTATTCCCACCATACTCGGGCAATGCTATGAAAACATCGGTGCTCGAACACCGACAGTCTCTGCACATATTCTGTTCCTAATGGCATGTTTCTGAACCGTATGAAAGAACAGACCTAACCACCGCACCGTACACTCGACCCTTGACAGACAACCGGATGTTACGTCGACGCCACAAATGGCTGAAGTTGGCAAAAGTCAAACGCGCCTTCTGTTTACGCGATGACACCTCATCCGATGTATGCCCACCTGGTGAAATGTAACTGCCCAGTTAATGAAACTTATCTACTTCACTCAGAGCTACCCCTGCCAAGACAATATTTGGTGTAGAGCCAACGACGTACTGCTGCAGCATTCTACATTTTGAAGGTGAAAACGCATCCCTGTTGTTTAGGTTAGCTATCTGGCACACATCTTACCTGAATCTTCACCTAGAAGAACAATATCGTCCGAAAACTCTAAGTCAGACAGTTTACTGTCTGAGCACAGATCGAGGCTGCTATTCTCACCCGAGGATAGGGCTATTTCAAGAACGATTTCAATTACAAAATGGAAGAGGAAGGGTGGTAGAAGAAAACCCTGGCGAACACCATTTCCCGAAGTAAACTCGGCTGAAAGAACGCCGTATTTATGAACTCGGCTTCGACTGTTCGCGTAAAGCATTGGAAAATAAGTAAATTTCCCTGGCTCATCCTTCAATGAAAATCAGCGTTAGAGAACTGCGCGGTTGACGTAGACGAATGTCACTTTCAGGTCAAGAAAGACGGGGACTGTGGGCCTATCGAAGGTGTGTCTATGATCTCAGATTTGTCAGGGGGTAAAGAGATAATCGAAACAACCTCCACCAGGTCTGAAACCTGCTTGATTCTCACGCCCACACTTTTCAAAGGCATTGGATAGTTAGTAAAGAATACTCCCGGCGAGCAGTTTCGATGCGATACTTACCAAGCCAACGCCACGACATTCCATCCAATATCCCGCCTGATTACAAAACTTATCTGCATAGTTGAGCATTGGAACAATAAAGTCACACACCACCTAGGGGTTCTTTTGGCAAAGCAAGATTTAATGTGGGACCGACCCGATCATGCAGTAGTACCTTAAACTTCGGAGGTGAAAAATAGGCATCCCAAACATTGTTACCCTGGGGTGTAGACTACATAGAAACAACCTGCAGCTTACCTGGCTTTTCAATCAGAGCAGAACACTGTGACTGTTCTTGTGTCATCAATAAATTGCATAAATAAATCAAAACATCCACCGGATCACGCCCAGTTGTGTGCTGTCCGTCCCACTGGAAAGTGACTGACTACCTACCTTGGTTGATTGCGGCTGGCTCCTTGAAGAGGATAAATCGGCTCCATGAATGTCTTTGATCGCGATCGCCCATGCTGGTTGACACCGCTCTTCCTCCATACTTATACACTGCTTATATTAGCGACTTACCTGCAACACATCCAGCCTACCTAGTCAAGTATGCCGATGACGCTGATTCGGCTCGGTCTGCCTCCTAGCAGTCCGATTCAGATGAGTTTCATGATAATATTGCACATACCCTAAAGTCTTCTGAACAATTCGGTCTTCTGTTCAACAGTGCCAAACGTCAAGAGTGCATTTTTTCCACTTTGCGATCATTGTTTGGAAGATAGCACCACCATTAAGTCTGATCCGCTAGAACATGTGAGCCATGTTAAATACCTGGATGTAACCCTACAAAAGAACTTGCACTGGTCTTTAAATAGAGAAATTACTGTTGGAAAGTTGCGTAGATTGTTCTTTCAGATTCGTAAACTTCGACAGTACAGAGCTCCGCAGTTTGTCACTTCTTCCTTCGTACACCAGTGTATATTTCCGATTATTCTATATTGTTCTCCCGTAATTTTTTCTGGTCTGTTGAAAAACGACTATATCATTCTTCGCAGAGGTCTGCGAATCATCAGTCTGGTATAGCCTAAAGGGACTTTATATCGGACTTCTGCGGTAAGCACATAATAGCATCTATTTCATCTACTGAAAAGATCATTTCGGACTGTTCGCATCCACTGCATTGCGACCTATCTCTGAGTCGATCACACCAATCAACTCGTCTCACGTTTCTATTGCTTCCTTCAAAATTATCACCAAACAGAATTTCTGTAGTCCCCTTCTTTGCACGTGTTTTACGAAACAAGGATAAGGTTTTATCTGAACTGTCAATCAATTTTGGAGCGAAAAATTTTCATTTACTTTTTGTGATAGCTGAAAGGCACCGTAAAAACGTGCCCGAGCCAGTGTAACAGAAATAATGATGCAAGAGATGTCCGCAGTGTCACTCGGCTTTTTATCAAGGGCGTATTTCCGAACTTTGTAGAACCAGATGCGGGCTACAAAGCAGCAGCGTGCTGATGCTTGGTTGCCGGTGGCTGCCTAGGAGCTCGTTCGCCATTCGATTAAATTCCATCCCACCCAGGGGTTCGACAGATTTCCCTCACGGCCGTTGGGTTATGAAGTAAATTTCGTACGTCCATTCAAAGGTAACGGTCTTCGCATGCCGAACACCATCTCACCGAGGTTTTAGGAACTCGGTTACTCTCGAACTAGTTTAGTCCGCCTGTCGAACGGTTTGCCGGAGTATGTTCGCTGATGCATGCTTCAGCTCCGTGGAGCCATGGGCGAGAGCTGGATACCTGATGCAAACCGAAGAGATGGAAGATATCTCAAAGAGCACGGCAGTCTACCAACTTAGTAGTGCTACTCCTATCAGAAACCCTATATAACGCGAAGCGACTGACAACACTAGTTCAGTGCTTAAAACCGGGGAAATTGCAGTGTATCGTTGGAATTGTGGTTGCGCAACACTGGATATTTATTGGCATAATTACCGTAAACTGATCACACCACGACAGCTCTGCTGGTAGAACGACTGTGCGGCAAGTGGAAGGTTGCCGGTTCGATTCTGGCTCGCGGCGTGGACTTTTGGATATATAAAATGCAAATGGAGTTTCTAGAATCTATATCACTCCGACTCCTCTCGCCATAAACAGAAAATTCTGCATACATATTTCAGTGGGAACGGTCGATCTTAGACCGGAAATGATGTATCACGCTATGCTGTCCGTAGTGTACCAGACCCTTCCTCTCTATTTTATTCCAGATGTATGGGTTGTAATCACTGACGTACATAACAGTATGTCAATCAACGATGGCATTCAAAAATTTACTGCTGTTTCCTCGTTTTTTCATTGATTGTTACTGGGATCTACTGAACCCGGGTGCTAGTTACAGGGTTACTAAGTAAAATTTGTCGTGCTGCATTTGTCTTCTCTCTGGTGTGTGCTGAGTTAGTGAGATGGCGAGTAGCGGTCCTGTATTTGTGCATCCAGTACTAACACCGAGACAAAGAATCGCGGTAAGAACCGCTGGTGATGGTTGAGCGATAGGATTATCACAAATTGCTGGCGTGAAGCGAGTTGTTGACAGACAAACCGCATAGCCTAATGGTTAAATAGTGGAACTCAGCTACAGAGCCCCGACAAGAAACGGCCCGATTTTAAAGAAGAATTGAGGGTTTATTCAGCATACAGAATATATATATATATATATATAATCATCATCTTCATTTTACAGCGTTAAACAGCAGGGCAAGCCTCACAGACCACTGCCTTTCTCACCATGTTGCACGTTGAATAAGAAAGTATGAATATACAACATGGACATGGAGAGGACTTACAAGGGTGGGAAAAGGAAAGAAAGCTCTAACAAACAACACACGGAATACACAATCTAATTGTACAAACACAATAATCAATCTTTCTGTTTCGACGCAAAGTAACAACACGACCACCACAGTTCACGATTCGCCGTCACATCCTTCAGTGCCTCCAGCCAACCCGTAGATGGACCTTTTGGACCCCAATCACGAAGACGCGAAACATTTACCTTTCGTAAGTTCACTGTACATTTTCTCATTGCTCGATGCCACGCCATCTACTAACCTCCACGAGGTTCTTCCCACACCCTAGGAAGAAAGGAGAACAGGGCACGGTATGGAAGACGCGTGTTTGCCATACGTAACACGTGCCCCAACCAACGGAGTTCACTAAGAGGAATACGCTGTGAAAAAACGATTTCCGAATCAGTACCCAATACTCGCTTTCTGGCCTCAGCATCGGTCACTCAGCTAATCCACCCAATCTTAGCGATAATACACAAACATCGGTGGTCGGAAACCTCAAGAAGACGAATATCTTCCACACGCAGACTCCAAGTCTCGCAACTATACAACAAAACTGAACGCGTCGCTCCTTAGTATACACGACCTTTCAACTTCAGTGAAATATCACGTCTCCGCCACCAGTGCTTCAATCTAGCATATGTTCCTCGAGTCTTGGATAACCGCGCGCTCACCTCTCCTACCACGCTCCCATCCGTCATCGTGCTGCTTCCGAGGTAGTGAACCGGTCGATAACTGCTAGCATCCCTAAACAGAGGATCAAGCTCGGAACCAAGCTAATCCCTCGATGGTTACTGGGGGAAGTTCGTCGGGACAGGCCGCTTTCCTACGCTTTAGCATTCGAATGCTCGACTCCACGTCCACTTCCCATGGGGGCTCAGGTGATACCACCCAAGGAATTACAGTTGTTGACACAAAAGTAACCACATTAGCGCGCCGCCAGTTAAACTGCTCCTTGAAGTATTCGGCCCAACGGTACAGCCCCTGCTCTTTGCCATCAATAGGCTCTCCATTTTTATCGCATGTCGTTTCGCTCACCGGGGTTTGCCGTCCACCGATGTCGCCAATAAGTATGAACAGTCTCTGACTATTACCTTAAGCAGCTGCCATTTCCATTTCTTCGGCTACCTTGACCCACCAATTTTCACGACCATTCTTAAGGCTTTTCGCAACTTCCTTCTGTAGATTTCTCCGCATCTTATTCATCTCCTTACTGGTCGAGAGCTGACGCTTTTGCTCTATCAGTCTGATCGACTGTTGCGAAATCCAGTGTCTTTGATGGACATCGGATCTGGGACCACAGGCGAAACTTGCTGCCATCTGCAACGCGTGCTGCATATGATTCCAATGTTCATCTACATTACTGTTCGTCGTGGATCCTAGCTCATGTGCTAATTTCTGTTCATAACCAATGCGAACTTCTGGATCAGACAAACGTTATACGGCTAATCGGGTTTGCGGTTTGCATCGACGACCATGGAGCTGCAGAGATAGTCGCATCAAAACTGGGGCACGGTCAGACTCTTCGTACAGGGACCAGTAAGATCTACAGTTCTGAACAGAACTGTGCCACCGGTAGCTCACTGCGATATGATCAATCTGACTCAAAGTACCTGTAGAGTCAGAGTGCCATGTCGCTGTGCGACCCGAGCTGTGTCGGAAATTTGTACTAGGCAAGAACAATCAACTGTCTGCACAAAACTGGAGAAGCCTCATCCCGTTATCCGTACGCTGAGCGACTAAAGCACAACGCCCACCTAAGCAAGTTTCTGACGCACTAAGTTTGACAATTTGTGCAATGAAGTCACCAGCTAGCACCACAGTGTCAGAACCTTTGTTCCTGCGAACGAGGGTGACGAGTTTATCTTAGAACTCATCCTTCTGCATATCAGAACTGCAGTCTGTTGGGGCGTACGCCGAGATAATAAACAGATCACGCCTAACACAGCTGTCCTCTCGAATGCCGGCTGACCCCTTGGGTCTAACTGCACATTAGAGACTAATAATCCGGATCCAGTCTAAAAGAGCAGCGCAGGAAATACTTCTGTGAGATACTAGGAGCGGTTCGTTGAATCATACCGCTGGGATCCTGGATACGCGTTTCACGTACGCAGCATTCAACAATCTTCAGATAATTTATTGTCAGCGCTTGACACACCTGCTGCTTGCATGAGTGTGCGCACGCTGAAAAAGCCGAGATTCAGAGGATGACGAGGCTTGAGAAAATGCGAGATACCAGACAGAGGATTATTCACGCTATTTTACAATCAACCGTTGAGAATATGGCCCCTGCTGTCAGTGGGAGCAATATGGGTGGACAGACGGGGCAAGGAGAAGTGGCTGGGGATAGAAGACAAAGGTTGAGTAAAAGAGAGTGAACTCGGAGTATTAGACCACTTATCGCTACCCATCCTGCTCGATGCGATGGTCAGTGCGGTCCTGATTATCCTGCGCGACGACCGATGCAGTATGGAATTCTTTGTATTCATGCAGTTCATGGGAGATGTTGGACGAGTACTGCTAAGGTGTCCAGTCGCAATGCAGAAGAACGATTAGGGTTCGCAACCAAAGTCTTTAGCTCTAACGAAAACCTGTCCGCAAGGCAGCGGGATGGCTTAGTGGAAGCCCAGTTGTTTGGAACAATTATTCTTCCACTGATTTTACCGACTGAGTTGCCAGCTCAAATCGACCTATATATATATATATATATATAAACAAGACTCGATTCGTTGGCGGATGAAATAGAACTAGTGCAGTGTAACCAGTTCAGTTCAGTTCAGTTCAACCATCAATTCGGCACATATGTGCTCCGGTTTTAGTAGCTACCTCGCAGCGTCGTCGAGTTGAGTATAGAATGAATAGAAAATTAAAAAGAGCCAAAAATAAACGCAAATGGCGGGAACCAATCAGACAAAGAAAGAGACCGAATATAACCACGCCACTGTTCACGACATCTAGCAATATTGCGTGCAGCGAAACCCATCATAGGCGATCGCCTGTTTCTCAGACCAAATGGAAACACGGCTTCACCACACATTCTGGAGCCAACTAGGGAAAATCAATCTACATCTCTTGATATCGTTTTAGTTGACATTGTGTATGCCCCACCTACCAATAGTGCTGTGTGACACAACAGCTAAAGATGAACAAACAATAAAAATGAGTATCCGATAAAGCCACCATCCCCTCGTGTTCAACAAAAGCCGCAGAGAATCACAGAGCGTAGATTAATCCACACATTCCCGCAGCAGGATTAATCAAACTGGACAAAAGGTCATGTGGTGTGGCCAGCGATTCGTTGTTTCCAGGCTTGTCACCATAGCTGATCTACAGAGACCGTATGTGGTTCTGCACTCAAAGTTTCAGCGTCAGGCTGCCGGTTATCCCGAGAAGTGAAGAAGGCCTTTGCAGCTATGGGGTACGCTCCCTTCACTGCACTCATACACAACTATAGGAAACAAAGATGTGGAGTTCAAAGCTTCTGTGGATTTAAAAAAACATTGTATATTCATTCAACTTTTAGCTTACATATCTCAACTGCTTGTTTATTGCTGCTATTCTATTTGATTATTACTTTTTGAGTCATACAATCACAAAAGAGACCGCTGATTAGAATGAAGAAAAATTCTGCGTTTCAAATACTCAATCTAAAACGGGTCGTCAACTGGGTGCTACATCTACGGTTTCAGCTTTATGTAACACAACGTGGACAGGACAGGTGAGCGGAGATAATTGAAATTTGTTACCGTGTTGAAAACAAAAAAAATCAAGAAAACAAACATCACAGCTTATTGAATGGGGGAAACCAGCAAACATCCGGCGATCCTTCGATTCACACCAAAAGATAGAATGACGAATGCGACGCAAAGTTGACAGAAAAATACGACGTACAGCTTGTCCAAAAAATTCGGGATCATCTCAGTTTGATCGAAATCTTGACATACGGTCGAGCTCCACTTCATACAACTGATACTACCCTCAGCAGCCTAAAATATACAATAGTTAAAACTGTTTAGCGCGCGCGAGAGAGAGTAGTATTAGTAGTATAAACTGGATTTTGACCATACGTCTGGATTGACGTGATCCCGAATTTTTCGGACAGACTGTACGGTGCTGAATTGCTCACATGCACGCGAATACACGCGCTTATCTCTTTCCACATCAAAATCGGTGACTGTCAGAATGGAAGGAAGAACCACGCCACACATACTAGAGACCTCTTGGCTTAGCTAGGATGATAAACGTAATAGATAGGATAGTCTGCGCTAATAATAAAGCACGCAGGCATCTGGAGTCCGATGGGGAAAAACTAGGACCCTGCCTGGAACTCGATCATCTGATTCGATGGAATCGGTAGCACCTGAATTGTGCAAACAGTGATCACATGACCAGGCTGCGAATAAACGATTTCTGATATGATGCACGCGCATGCTATTATTTGTGGTGAATTCGTTTTTGACGAAAATTCGATAACAGTGTGTTTGAAGCCCAATCTGACCTTCGTTCATCTGTGACACTTGCGGCATTACCAGAGCGTCTAATACGCAAAGCTCAAGCTTTTGATACCACAATGCAGTACGACATCCAGCCGTTTCGCGACTTTCCGTATTCGACAATCTCCGAAACACTGGTGATTTGCTAAAATACCAATGAACGACCATTACTGCAATTCAATAACCGCTCGAATCAGTGTAACCACTGAAAGTCGCATGTCTCATTCAATTATTCACTTGCTAACCAAAACTCTTTACCTTGTTTAAGTATCGTTTATACAACAGTACCGTCAGCATGTGGCCAATTTGTGAACCTACCCTCGCACACTGTCATACTGATTTGTATGTCATCGATTTTTCCCCGCAAGGGAAGTCGTTTTTTCAGCCTTTTTATGTGCAATTGCAGTGAAAGGAGGAATAGGAGCAGCATAACACAAGGGTGCATTACATTTTCGAGGAGAATTGGTGAAACTCGAAAGAGAATCACATGAAGCCGTAAAAGGTCAAAACCCAGCTAATCGCGGTATTTTATCTACCATTAAAAGTTGACCAACGGTGAAAGGGTTCGATCTTCTGCTCTGTCAGAGACTTTTACCACTCGACCACCACTTGTGGCCACGGTCCACACAAAACAATTTTGTCGTGAACTGTATGAGAACTCATATACTCAAGGGGCTAACCGAGTTCAGGTTAATCAGCTGGCGAAACTGAGTCATAATACAATTCGGTCAATGCATGCAGATGGACAAGATGTGTTATATTTCTTGAACTGATTCGAGGATCTTCTGGTATTACATCACTGAGGATATGCAAGGCGAAGTTTCTAAAAACAGAGATAAAGGCATCAACAGCAAAAGTTTACGTTTCCTAAACCAGAACTGGATGCTACAGGTCAAAAGGTGGCCGTTGAAGCCGATGGTCACCTGAAATCTCAAGATCAAACCTAGTGGCAGGGTTTTGAATTGACCAGGCTGTAAGCCGCTATACTGTTGTTCGACCAACGCAAGTGCTGGTACCTGTTGATGCACTTACTGAGCGTCGGCTCATGGGCGTCCTTCTTCCTTTATACTTTTGCAGACTGAACACGTAGAACCCCTCGGTGGAATATCGTTGATCCTTGTACATTACAAAGATAAATAAGCACTGATGATGCTCATCGAGCGGGAATCCACGAAAGTGTTCAACCTATTCATTGATTGATGAGATCTTACCTAATAAATAAACAAGTTTTTATTACCTATAAGCCATAAAACAAATGCTACGCACGTCAATGCAATGTTGCATTGGGAAAAAAACCTACCCAGCAGCTACATAAATCTTTCCAGCTAGAGGACAGGCACCGACGTAACAACGGGGCATATTCATGCTAGTCACCAGAGTCCATTGAGCCAGACGAGTGTTGTATGCTTCAACCGTGTCTAGATGCAATGGGCCACGACCTTCAGCTCCTCCGTAACCCCCGCATACGTAGATTGTATCACCTAACAAGGCACAACCAGCACCGGAACGACGCATATACATCGGTTTACATACGGACCATGTTCCGCGGACGAGGTCAAACCTAAAGAAATGGAGGAAGAGAGGATTGGATCAGATGAGAGTCAATAGTGCAGTTACTGACAACAGCACAGAGTGAATTAGGCACCGGTAAGATTAAAGCGCCCGCACAGCGTTACCTTATCTACTAAGTCCTTTTACATCAGATCTAAGAGCATTAAAGATGAATCTATGGTGAGCAGTACTTTGTTCAAATTGATGAAGAGCACTATTGTCATGCCACTATCAACGTAAGTAGGTTCACCTAAGTGTGCTCGAACAGCCGTGGGCCATGCACGCATTTCACTGAATGTGGCATCAAGGTGGACGGATCTACGAGCATTCAACATCACCGTAATCACACAGCATTACACAATAGCAGGTATTGAACCAGTTGACAATTGCTAGCATCCATCCATAAGGGATCAAGCTCGGAACTGAGCTACTAAAGTCATTGCATATTCCCTTCCTGAAGATGGGTACAATCAATGGCTAGCTGAACGACTAAGGTGAATATGCTGTGGAAAAACGATTTCCGAATCAGTACCCAATACTCGCTTTCTGGCCTCAGCATCGGTCACTCAGCTAATCCACCCAATCTTAGCGATAATACACAAACATCGGTGGTCGGAAACCTCAAGAAGACGAATATCTTCCACACGCAGACTCCAAGTCTCGCAACTATACAACAAAACTGAACGCGTCGCTCCTTAGTATACACGACCTTTCAACTTCAGTGAAATATCACGTCTCCGCCACCAGTGCTTCAATCTAGCATACGTTCCTCGAGCCTTGGATATCCGCGCGCTCACCTCTCCTACCACGCTCCCATCCGTCGTCGTGCTGCTTCCGAGGTAGTGAACCGGTCGACAACTTCTAGCATCCCTCCACAGAGGATCAAGCTCGGAACTGAGCTAATCCCACGATGGTTACTAAAGTCATTGCGTATCCTCTTCTTGAAGATGGGTACAATCAATGACTCGCTCCATAGTGAAAGATAAGCTCCTCGTTCAAAATGTCACAGAGCAAAGCGGTGTGTGATTTTATAAAAGCATCTCCACCCAGTTTGAAAAGAACTGGGGGAAGTTCGTCGGAACAGGCCGCTTTCCTACGCTTTAGTATTCGAATGCTCGACTCCACGTCCACTTCCCATGGGGGCTCAAGTGATACCACCCAAGGAATTACAGTTGTTGACACAAAAGTAACTACATTAGCGCACCGCCAGTTAAACTGCTCCTTGAAGTATTCGGCCCAACGGTACAGCACCTGCTCTTTGCCATCAATAGGCTCTCCATTTTTATCGCATGTCGTTTCGCTCACCGGGGTTCGCCGTCCACCGATGTCGCCAATAAGTATGAACAGTCTCTGACTATTACCTTAAGCAGCTGCCATTTCCATTTCTTCGGCTACCTTGACCCACCATTTTTCACGACCATTCTTAAGGCTTTTCGTAACTAGCTTCTGTAGATTTCTCCGCATCTTATTCATCTCCTTACTGATCGAGAGCTGACGCTTTTGCTCTATCAGTCTGATCGACTGTTGCGAAATACAGTGTCTTTGATGGACATCGGATCTGGGACCACAGGCGAAACCTGCTGCCATCTGCAACGCGTGCTGCATATGATCCCAATGCATGCCAAAACTGCAGTCTTTTGGGGAGTACGCCGAGATCACAGACAACAATCTTTAGTGAATCTGTTGTTAGCGCTAGGCACACCTACTGACCGACCTGCACGAGTAAGCACGGTAAAGAAGCTGAGATACATAGGATGAGGAGGCTTGAGAAAATGTGAGTTACAAGACAGAGAATTATTACCGACTTCTTTGGAAATGAACGGTTGCGAGCATTCAGTAGTACAACTGATGTCGAAGTTATCGATCGTTTCTGAGGCCCACTTGAACTTTACTCCCGAATCACATTCGAAACGGCATACAAGCCTTCCTTGATCTGTTCCCAGCGTTCATCTTGGTCGTGCACATCCGGGCCGCATAGATAACTGTGTAGACAGTTCTGCGTGGGAAACAGATCGTCGGTTATCATCTTGAAGCGTCTGCACAAAACACGCGGCATTTATGTTGGTGCGACCACGGACGAGACGTAAATAGAAGCGAGCACGTACAGAAACGTGATCTGAACCCACAGGCGTAGAATGAAAGGAACTGCAATCTTCAATTGATCCAAAGCAGCAGTGACCTGTCAACATGGTCAATCTGAGCTCAATGTTGTAAAGACGCAGCAGGACACCATGTCAGTCTATGCCGCTTCTTATGGCAGAAGTTCGTACTCGCCAGAAACAACATGTGGTCGGAGCACAGTTGGATGAGACGATCAACGGTGTCAGTGTGATCGGCTGAGATAGCAAATGGGCCTCCCATGTGCCTTTCGGAATCTCCCGAACGACAAACTTGGGCAATGGAATCCCAAGTAATGAAAAACATCCACTGAATGCACGCTCTAAAGCAGTTGGGACAAATCGTGGCCGAATTCGTCCTTGGTCTCAGAGAAACTCCAATCAGTGAGTGCACACAAAGACACGACGAACAAGCATCGATGCTTCAGTTTGTTCCTGTTGACATGCACAGAACCATCCAACGAAACTGCACCCAGTTCGATGCACGGGTCCGGTTGCTATGCCTCAGTGGTAACTTTAATCGACCCAGGAACGGAATGTTTACTGTATGTTCCGTGAACTATTAACCCATTAAAAATTACAAAAAATAAGCACCAGCGTGGAGGGGGGCGTTAAGTTGATTACATTTCGGCACTGAACATATTGACAAGATGAAAGACAAAATCGAACGAACAAAGAGGCACCGACGGAGCTTACGCTTCCATGCTGTTCAATAGATGAAATCCATCGTAGCCACCCAAACAGTAAAGTGTCTCATCGACAACCACCAGACCGGCACCCTCACGTGCGGTGGTCATATTTTCGAGGATACGCCATTCATCGATTTTTGGGTGATAGACTTCAAGGGAACGTAGTCTGGAGCGACCGTCGAAACCGCCGCAAACATAGATCAAACCTAAAATGAGAACGTGGAGTGGTAAAAAATTAATAACAGCTGCACAACTGAAGGCGGGAGTGAAAATTGGCAGAACACAGTTGGTTGATCGATCGAACAGAAACACGAAGCGAAAGAGATCCAAGTGAATAGGGATAAACAGCACCGGTTGATCGACGAGTAGCGGCTGTGTGCTCACACAACAGAATTAACTAGGTATAATACGGCAATAAAAGGACAAATGATCAGGAGGAAAATGTTCCAAAACCACATTGGTCAATACATACTTTGTCAAACCAAACTACAATCTACACAGGTTGTCATTATCTGAAAGTTAGACACGCATTGCAAAGGCTTGGAAATGGTCTTCCACCGAGGTTTGTCGCAACCATCAACATCAACAATAAAATAATGTGATTTTATCTTATATATTTGGTCTCTGTTAATTCGGTCACCTGAGACCGACTTAGTTCTTCGTACTGCTATCCTGTAATAGACCCTAGTTAGTGAAAAAACATCAAGTAGTTCTGTAAACAGATTCCTATCGAGTATCTGGACTCTCCGCATTCTGGGTAAGACATTTAAAGGTGTAAATGGACTCCACGAGAGTTTATTACAGAAGTGATTAAGGCACTGTATCTTCAGCTTCGGTGGGATTGGAACCAATGGTTTGGTGTCAGTACTGAATAATCGAAACTCTTTATGGTCCTTTACTGAAAGTCTTCCGGTTAGGTTGTCAGTTATTCCTAGTGTTATAATCCACAAGACGTGCCTGGATAATAGGTTGTTTACTGCGACTAACGTGTTAGGACAATGACAAAACAAACCAAACGTTACAAACATCCTCACTTGCCAAGTCGCTGTCCTGTTCACTTGAAAACAGTCATCATCCAACGGAGGAGCAATCATGTGGTTCGCAGATCGTCGTTTACCTTATTGCGTCTAGACTGCCGAACTTAGTTGTTCGTTAATCCACAATTGTCCATAATTCCGTCTTCAGCAATCAACTACTTACCAAGTAGTATATACACTCCACCACACTAGTAGTACAGTGGGCCCTTGTAGCTATGGGGTACTGCCCTTCCACCGAACTCATGTGCAAACAAACGATAAAAAGCGTTCGAATACCACAGCGCATGATCTATTACTTAGCAACTGATTATTTGCAAACACCTGACAAACTCAAATCGATGCATAAGCAATAAAATTTCTATGCAAAAAAACACTAGTCTCCAGAATCGGTAATCCTACCGAGTTTTGCAAGAAAACTCTCGTATCAGTTACAATCCAAAAAATCCCACCATACACCACACATTGACCCGGGGCCCACAGTCATGCGTGGTTGGTCCACGAAACTGAACAATTTGGTGACCACCACACGGCGATTTCATCTGCTCGGTTTCTTCGCCCACATGGAAAGTCAAAATCGGTTGAGGATTTCCTTGATTTCCAATCCTACTAACAACCGCCGCGAAGTTATGCCGTCAAAGATAGGTATACAGTCCTTAACCTCAAGTCAAAACAGCATCGGATCTACGTACTGACACGAACGGGAATGGAGAAATTTGGATTCCAGGCACTTCGACGTCTGAGATTTTTTAAGATTATGACCTTCTCAGTACGGATCACGGGATCACGGTTATCTTTTTCAATAGTTAAGCATTTTTCGCTTGTGTCTCATTCTTCTGTGTTGTCTTCTCATTCCCGATTAAACCATACAGAAAATTAGTAGTAAAACCACGTGAGAGTGTGATGCGACTTCGATAAAAACAGATACTGAAACAGCCGGCACCGTGATATGTGACCCACATGAGAAATTCCAAGTGACTGATTCCCAATTTATCCTTATTCTGATTTTTCCTGAATCCCTTCTATGTCTGTATCTAAATCCCCTGCCTATTGTCTCTTCCCAGGCAGTACTTCCAAACTTTGCACTCGCTTAATCCACGCATACCACCTGCCCTGGACGGAGTTGATGGTGTTCTATTCAGAACTCCTCATTAAATGGCAGTTTTTCCGGGATTGTTTGTCTTCTAGTGTTCATCAGTGGCTGTTCCTAACCGACTTTCATGCCTAAAAACACCCACTCCAATGACGTAAGCTACTCTTCATCCTCCGATTATCCCTTTCTTTCTCCTTGACCTAAGTTATCATCAAAATCATGCGAAGCCACTGACATCAGATTATCTTGCTTAGCTTAAACCTATGTCACGTTTGCACTTGCGGGTCCAACGATCACATTTCTTAGCAATACCGATTCATATGGTGTGTCCATCCGCCTTAAGGAAAGAAGTACTTTCTTTATCCAATGTCGATACGGTCAACCCCATTAATTCCAAAAGCTTATGCGAGTAGATTCCCAAATGGTCTGGTTCACCTACCGGTTTACGTGTACACACTCTTGTGTCTCTCATATTGCAAGCAATACCGAGTTTCTGCTCCGTAACAGACGTGTCTTTACTCCTCATCACTTCCTCCTCTATCAGACAATTGAAATCCGAATATCACATAGGAACAGTAAACTCAATCTTGAGATAGGGGCTACGAATTTTTCACTATGTCTTCCCGTTTGAGTTCATTTTAAGAAAGCCGGGATCACTGAGGACATCTTATCAAGCTCTAAATAATGACTAGTCCGACGGAAAATTCCCTTTTTGGATTCTATTTTTCCTGATCTTCGACCACTGGCCCAAACAATGCACCCATGCACACATACCAGAAATGTTTTCAAAGGCTGTGTTTCTGTTTCCAAATCCTCTTGCTTCTTGAAAACGGTAAAACCGTGAAACATATCGTCATCTTTTCGTCTTCATAACTGACTACAACCTTCAGTTCTCCTGAATAAAAATGAATAAGCCGGTCCGAACGTATTTTCAGCTTCAAAATCCCATCTTTCGATGTCCCTGAAATAGCCTGTCGGTCATTCACGTCCTTGTATTGGGGAAAAGAACAGTGATCCACAGGATCACATGAGTGCTACTTGATTGCATTCTCCCGAGTGGCGGGGTATCAAAGAAAAACAAGTCTGTTGCATTACATCATCCCTATCCTCTCCTATCCACCAAAAAACTGAGAAATCAGAAAATAAAACTGTTGAGAGATTGAGAAATTAAAGCAAAATACAGTCCGCCTTTAATGCAACGACAAAAGCACAGTTTTTCCCATCGTTACTCAGGCTTATTGAACCACTGTTCATCCGCGCATCATAGTTCACAACCCGATGAGTATAGCGACCTTGAAATCACCTGAACCAGATACCGTAAACGCTGTAAAATCAACTCTATATCCCATGGCTCAAGAACAAGTTTACGTGAGGTAACTAAAAGGACTTTCTTTGGAAATCTGTTACGCAACGCTGTCTCGGTAAATGAGAATGCATGTCCATCGTAGGAGGTGCAGTTGATCGCATTTTTCATCAGTTTCGGTTATGCTCCTGCAAGTTGTGATATTGATTCTAAGGTGATAGACTAGCAATCATACTTCTTCACCTCTCTCAGCACGCTGTGAAATTCCCATTGCTGGTTTTGATGCACTGCCTTCTGGGTTTCTTCAAATCGGCAGTAACTACGGAAACCAAGGTCATTTTTGTGTGAAACTGCAGAAGGTTGGCTTTATATGGTATATTGATCTTTCAGTGCCCTTTCTAGTTAATCACAACAAGCGCACGAACAAAATCAGCACTACACGACAGATAATCAAAAACAAGTCAGTTATCTTGAGGACGGCAGAGACTGCCCCTTAAGTTGTAGCGGCCAAGTCGTGTCTAGAGGCTTGACAGCTTTGAGGACATTTAAGAACATGAACTGGAGCTCATCTGCAAGCAGAAAGTTGTGCTGGCTTCTTATAAAGCTTGAACTTTCGTATGCACGCGTGTATTTCACTTATGTTAACTACAGCGAACACAATTCAAACATACTGTGCTCCCTTGAGTTTAGCAGCTACAATCTGCATACTTTCGGATAATCCTTCTTCTTTCGTTTGGTTGCCAGCCGGGACAGAAAACATAGCTTCTGATGCGTTCTACTCAAAAGGTCAATTTCATAGATCTGAAGCTTGATACAATTGTTGACTGAGAGTAATCATAAAGAGCTGAGTAATGACAGGAAAACCTGTGGGTGTCACTCAGGAATAACCTAAAGTGAACCTAACAGTATCAGTTAGAATACGGCAAGAAAAACTCATTTGAGGTGATCACGCGAACCGTAGCACAACTCTCCATTACGACTAAAATGACTAAGACGGTCAAGCCCGAGTTAGAGTAACCCCTTAGGATAAGTGCTGTTTCCGTAAAACTGTACTATACAATGGATTCGGTGTCTTAGTAGGACATTATCACACGTGTGTAAAAATAGTTCAAGGATATATTCGTATGAGCACGAGACGTGAAGCGAGAGGAAAAAGGCAATTAATTGAAATCCCTAACTTCACCTTGTGAAAACTGAGTACACTAACCTTTGTGTGTGCAAGCCGCAGACAAGCCGCGTTTGTAATGCATTGAAGTAAGCCAACGCCAACCTTCATCTCGTTGTGCAATATCTAGCAGGCAGATAGTGTTCAGTCGTTCTCGACCATCGAAACCACCAATCACGTAGACGCATGTATCCAGAGAACATGCGGCAACATATCGATAACTGATAGGTAAGTCCTGAAAAAATGTAAATAACAAATTTAAGGAGCAGCAACAGTCCGTAGAGCAACGCGGGTGTCGATACTGTAATACCCCCGGCGATTGTAACAGAAGACGGGGTGGCAAACGACTTCGTTTTCGGTATCCCTGTGGTTCAATTTACACTAGCTGCACCATCAGACGCCTAGCTGATCGTATTTCAGAACATCATCCAAGCCAAACTGATCGTGAACTAGCAAGAAGCAGCGTGACCGCGGTTATTGATTATCTGGTAGAGGCCAACCAACCGAGTAACTTGCGTAAGCCAATTAGTCAGGACTACCTTCAAAAGAGGTCAGGTTGTCTATTACCAACTTGGCGCAGTTGATACCCTAAGCAAAATCACAGCAAAGCTTTGTAGATATCCGAACTCAGCTATCGGCACTTTTCATATATCACGAACTCACTGAGCTAGGATTCTGGGTTTTCAAGAACTGACCTAACACTGGAACGGTACACCAGACCTCTGACAGACAATACGAATGTCGCATAGACAGGGCAACGATGACCGATGAAGGCAAAATAAAATGTTACACTGATTGGCTAACGGTACTTCTAACAATATCTAATGTCGGGTTAGTAAAATACGACTCCCATAGCATAGATATCAATATTTTTCGGTCTGATTCATCGGTTTCTTTGTCACTGTGAGATTCAGTATGGGACCAACCCGATACAGAAGCGGTGCTGCGCATTTCGAATGTGGAAAGAGCATCCTCAGCACTTACAGAACGTTGTTCAACCGGGTCCAAAAAGCTTGCAACTCACCCGGATCTACAATGGGAACAGTTCCCTTCGAGTATTCCAATGTGCAAACAAGTGGAAAAAATGGTCTCTTGCAGCGTGTATACAGCTAATTCAGATAAACACGAAGAAGGGGGGGGGGAAGCCCCGACAAATATTGGTCATTCTGGTAGTGACGAGGGAACAACCACTGTAGTTCTGGAATTGGGTTAGGCTGCTCCCATGTAAACATTTACCAATGAAAATGAATCCTTCTGAAACAACCTTCGATGAGTAGAGGATCAGACAATGGTGAAAGAGACAGAATCGAAAACTGCTTTCGGTTGGGGTGAAGTAGAGACTTAAGACTGCGAGGTACATTTCCATAACTTAGAATCCGTACGTCTCAGTTAATATATCGTACACGTGCACATTAGAAAATACAAGTGAAGTGTACGTTATCCGAGTGAGCACTTTGGACACCATAGAAACTAGAATGTTTCGTTGGCAGTTCTCATAGATTTACGTCAGTATCTTCATGTACAACCTGACCGAAAAATTCGGGATCATCTCAATATGGTCGAAATCCAGTTTATACTACTGATACTCCTCTCTCTCTCGCTAAGCAGTAGTGTCTACTGTACATTTTTGGCTACTGAGAGTATGATCAGTTATAAAAACCGGAATTCGGCCGTATGTCCGGATTCCGACCGAACTGATGTGATCGCAGGTTTTTTGGGCAGTATGTACAACGTGCAGAAAAGCCCTACGAACTCTTTCCCATACGAATGTAACAACGTGCAGTTTGGTGGACTGAAACAGCGAAGTCAATTCATTGTCTTCGTTACTGGACGGAGATATCCAATAGTTCTGCACACTGCTTCTACCAGTCTATCTCAAAGATAAGGTCTGTTTGTACTAATAGACTGGTATCCAGTTACAGAAGTATGCACGTCATGTCAGCGTGCACGGTTGAGCTGCAACTGGTTCGGTTAGCTAAGATGTTCCTCCGAATTTTCGGTCTTCTCATTAAACTCGGCGCTTAGGTTACAGCTGTTTCATTATCATCAGTTGGTATGACATCGTCGGTGCGCAAGTGGAGTCATCCGAGCGGGCAATGACGATGCTTTGCAATACAAACGATGAGCTCAGCAATCAGAAAATTTCCGCAGCTATCAACCTGATGTACGAAAATCGCTAGTAGTCAAAATTATCGCTATTCAGAATTCTCCAACCGCCATCTCGGATGATATTTTCATAATATGAAGCGGTGAACTGAGACACAAATCGATTTGTTGACATCTGGTTCTCGTATATCAGCATCTTTACCAGAGGATAAATCTGTTTCAAACCGTCCCACCGACCCTAGGGAGAACTCAGTTCTCCCTCACATTCATCTCGTTTTAATAACGAACAGCAAGGAATATATAGGTTATTGTCACATTCGCATGCGCGTTGCACACGACGCGGTGGTGTGACTGGTGCGGATGACCACGCCTTGAGGCTTGAACAACAATAACAAGACTCATTTCCCATCAATCGATCCACCCAGCGATCGGATGGCTTTCCACTCGAGAATCCGTTGTCTCAAGCCTTGGGCTTGGTAGTGCATCAGTGCCAACTGCCAACGTGGCTTGGCTGCCGTCAACGTTGGGTTGACACATGCCCGCACAAAGAGGTCTTGTTTATGGATTATAGCCTCAGCCGCTTCCACATCCTCGTACGTCAAAAATCACGACTGATCGTGGACATTAACCTGACTTAGCGTCCGTCACCGAGGCATTCGCACACATTATCGCATTCCGAGTAACCGGTCTGCGGGCAGTTCAGTGCAGTTTATTCAACTACGAACCTCGCACTGCCGCCCCGTGGTTTCGGTTGCAACCATCCACCATCGTCCAGTAAAGAGTGAAAAGAACAAAAGCGTAGACAGACAGACTCCAAAAAACAAAACTGATGGGCGGAAAGAGTCCGAATGCAAATACGAAACTGGCAGCGACACAGCCATACATCTTAATGTCTCCAACCAGTTCATCACAGTTCAGACAGCCATTAATCATGCACTGGGCTCGGTGGCTTTGGTCACTATCTCCTAGCAGCAACCTCAAAAGGAAATGATGAAGGACAAAAAAGTATGAAAGGAGTAAGAGGAGAACTACATTCATGGATTCAAGTCGATGAAGAAAGTCTGTAGATGCAAGAACGCCACTGATCGCGGCATCTAGCTGTCTCCTCCAACGTATCTAACCATTGAGTGGGAGGGTCTCTTGGATCCCACCCACGAAGTCTAACACGCCCTACATGGCAAAGTCCACTAATTAGGCTTTTCATACTTTTCTTCCATGTCATGAACTGATCACCCCTACTCATCTTCCAACTGGTACCCGCCTCAACAAGCATAGCACGCCGTGGGATCTTGTCAGGGGACATGCGTAACACATGTCCCAACCATCTAAGCCTGGTCAGCTTAAGTGTTTCATGTAATGATTTGGTTCTTGAACCTAAGATTTTCCGCCGAACCTCAGCATTGTTCACATGGTGTTCCCACCAGATCCGAGCAATACCACGAAGACATTGACAACCTCCGTATGTCCTTCACCCGCAGTGCCATGTCTCCGAACCATACAGAAGCACGGGCCTCACTGCTGCGGCGTACACTCGACCTTTGATAGGTAAACGGATGTCATGTCGACGCCAGAGATTACTCAGGTTGGCAAATGCAAAACGAGCCTTCTGTATACACAGAAACACTTCATCCGATATTCGACCTCCGGGTGAGATGCAGCTCCCCAAATAACAGAACTCATACTCCCCAAACACTGAAAGGTTTGACGTTGGACCAAGCCAGTCCTGCAACAGCATCTTGCACTTTGAAGGTGCAAAACGCATACCGAACATTGTTACGCAACCCCTCAGGCTGTCTAGGAAAGCTTGCAACTTACCTGTATCTTCACTTAAAAGAACTATGTCGTCTGCATACTCAAGGTCTGATACTTTTCCACCCGAGAAAATTTCAATCCCTCTATCCTCACCTGACAAAAACGCGATCTCTAGGACCATTTCAATCAAAAAGTTAAAGAGAAAAGGAGAGAGGGGGCAACCCTGACGTGCACCACTTCTCGTGGTGAACTCGAGTGGAAGATCATCGTAAGCACAAACTCGGCTTCGGCTATTACTGTAAAGGGATTTCACGATGGGAATGAAATTCTCTGGTACACCCTTCAGCGAGAGGCAGCGCCAGAGAGCTGTCCCCAACCATTTGTTAGGTGGGTCGCATGGACCACCACCTGAAACTCCAATTACTCAACTCTTATGTCCATCTAGTGGAAGCTTTTAAATCGGTAAACTGTTTCTCTCAGTATTTATTCGCTGCAATGTCCTCTCGTGGGGTATGGTGGTTAGAACCAGATAAAACCCATCAACTGGTTCTGAAACTGGACTTCGCCTGACCCTACTCATCGATCTGTCAGGTACGATTGCATCTCTGGCTTAAGGAAGCCATCCTGCACAGCTCTTTCGGTCATACAGTCACGTAAGCCATCACACCACGCAAAGGTGCAGTCTCGTCGTGAGCGAGTGCTCCCTAAGTCCCGAGGAAAAATGACAAATGAGGATAGCATTCAATAGTTTTTGCAAATGCATCGTACAACACCGAATGTATGGACAACAAATCGTCAGTCTCCAGCAGAGGCCTTGATGGGGTGTAAGCTCCGCACTATTCATCATACAATGGTACGGTCTAACGAACCCTCACATCCACCATTTGAATGGTGTAACATCGATATATTTTCTTCAGCGTCACCATCTGACGCAAGAGATTATCCAGCAGAACACCGTTACTGGATAGAAGGTACCAGTAAGAGGGGAACAGGTCGAGTACTGTATGAAGTAACAGTCGAAAGAAGCAGTTGGATTCGGCATAAGAATCAACTATGGGGACGACATAGTGAGCCGTCCACACCAACTCAGGAGCTCCTTCTCTCACTGGATGTGGTGTTGGATGCCATTATTACCTCAGGTGTGGAAAGTGAGCCAGCAAAAGTCGATGTTGAATTGTTGTCCCGTCGATCGTCTGCTCGTTTAAGGCGCTCCCACCGACACAGGTAACCTCCAAAAGGGAAGGTGTTGAGCAGACAGTTCAGTTCCATCAATACTGAGGCACAGATTAGGACAAGAATAATGTTTATCACTTAAATATCTTACTTTTCAACTAATTCGAATTACTTATTAATTTGAAGCTGTATTCAAACGCACTGTGTTACACTGGTAGCATACACGTTGTTTACCTTATTGGCATGGTTGTCCTAACTGTCCATCGACTCCCAAAGTCGGTCTGCTCTGCCCTAGCTAAAATCTACACAGACGGCCGAATTAAGTACTCCCCGAACCACACAACTAGGGTGCCCAATGAAACAATAAACTTCTGCACTTTGGTACAATAACCCGTGTTCCAATCCTAGCGCTGGTGGGTCGTCTAGCTTTGATTATTGCGCTTCTATTGCCGACCAGTTGTCCCGGTTCACGGTGTAGTGAGCGGGTTGAAGGCAGCCACATTATTGTTTGATGTGAGTGCAGGATCTCGTTGAGCCGCTGTTCATGGAGATTTTCTTGTTTTCGAAGACTAGACACTTGTAACCTCCATGGAAGATCACTGGTCTCGCCCATTATCAAGGTACAATTGTTACGTTGCTACGTGTGAAGGTGACTCTTGGTGTGCCCGATTTCTCTTTTGATTGACTAAAAGACTGCAATATTCGGAGTTTTTGTCAAAGATGCAACAGTTAGGCAGAACCATTATGCGAAAAAACCTGTTGACTGGCAAACCAGTTGTAAAGCACTTCATCCGTTCACATTCTCTCAGACAGTCATATCAGATCCGGACATATGTAGTCATCTGAATCCTTAAAGAGAAGACGTTAAAATAGACATGCTTTCTGTTAGGAGGTGTGCAAAACCCTTACCATCTGCAACGGTAAAAGAACGAAAAGCACGCAGTAGAGATCATACCCAATGCCTTTTTGTGACCAGCGTTTTCATCAACGTGAACGAGCTACTAATTCAGTCAATTTACCGAAAACTGGTCTACACCATGAATAAGATCCTTTTCATAATAGTTTCCAGACGATTCTATCAAAATTAATAACTCGTCGGATGCAGTAAGTTGCAAATTGTGACCAAAATATCCCGTGCCACCTGACTGACCAGTGTCTAATAAACTGCACAGTGATCGTCAGTATCCGTTCATCCGTATGCAGGACAGAAACAATTTCATGTTTGGGGAAAACGGGTTACCGTAATCGAAGCACACACACATACAAACGAGCGTTGACTCGAAGTCGGTTTTCTCGGGGATGGTTGCAAGGAAAACCAAACATGATGAAATTCAACAACAGAGACATTGAAACTAAGAAGTGGGGGAAAAACACGATTATGACAGATCCCGGTAAAAATACTCATTGGGAAAATGTTACAAACAGAATAACTTACCGGTAGCTCGCTCCATTCCATTGTGCGAGGATTGAACATTTCGACCGAATCGGACGGATTTTGATCAGAGCCGAAACCCCCAATCACCACCAAATATTCATCACCGCCATCACGTTGACGATAACGACGCTCACGCATCTCGTGTCGTAGATCCGGACGCAGATGAAACCGTTTGGCATCATCCACCAAATCTCGACATTCAAGAGATTGACGAATCAGTTTCTAGAAAGGCGAAAATGGGGAAAGACTTCTAATTTTCATAACCACAGTTCTTATCGTGGATCTTATTTGGTTCTGAGCGGGTTTATATTCGCGAGTTGTGAAGATACTGGGCAAACCAATGACCAACTCAACGAGCAAAAGAAACCTCATGAACACAACGCCCTTCTCAAGGATAACTTCAATCGCCAATCAACCACATGCCTGCGGGCTAATACAAACTGTTGCCGGGACGCTTTAAGAACACCAAGCAATAAGTTACGACAAATAATTAGTCTCGTTTTTTGCTTTACGGTTTCGTTGTCCGCTTGATGCGCACAACTCATGTGGCGAAGTCCCCTATCCAACAGAGATAAGCGAGTAGAAAAAAACCGCTCTTGATTTGTGAGTGGATTTTTGCTTCAGATTCATCACAAGACCAATGTCGTCAAAGAACGAATGTGTAGAGAGAGATGTGATCAAACGACCACAAATATCTTGAGTATGGCATTCTGATTCACGATGATTTTACCCCACCAATGCGTTTTGCGACTAATCGATAAGGCTTTTGTTTGGTACATTATTACACGATTTATACGATCGGCATAAGAGGCTTTTTTTATTACATATACAGCGAATTATAGTTTGAGGTAAACACCATAATCAGAAGACATACTGTAAACGTGTGTTGAGGGGAAACATTTACGTTAGAACCAGTTTATTGATCATGCTCTTAAAGAAGGGAAAGGTTGTAAGTGGGTGGGAAGGCAGAAAGAGAAAGAAAGTTCCATAATTTAACGGTTCGGGGAAAGAAAGAGGATTGAAAGATAGAAGTACGACATCTGGTGACAGAAACTTGATGGGAATGACCATCTGCCTGGGTATGTGATGGTCGGGAAAAGGTTTTTGGAAGAGGAACCGCCGAAGCAAGCTCAGAAGAACAAAATCCAAGATAGTATCGGTAGAAGAGAGACAACGAAGCAACAGCCCGACGATGGGCCAGTACCTGCAGATTGGAGGTTAAAGAAGGGTAGTCGACCAACCGGATGACCTTTCGTTGAACCCGATCAAGAAGAGAAAGAGGTAGACGAAGCTCCACCCCACACGTGACTGCAGTATTCAAGTGCGGGGCGGATTTGGGCTTTGTACGGTAGAAGATGAGCTGGTGTGAAGAAGCGTCTGGCGCGAAACAGAAAACCAACTTTGTGCGCAGCACGAGAAGCGAGCTGAGGTATTAAAGCGGACCAACATAGAGAGAAAGTTACAAATAAGACAAGAAGAGAAATAGAATCTGTGGCAGGCAGCACAGTTGAATCAAAGGATAAATGAGGGGAGAATGAATGATGTTTCAATGAAACTGAGAGAAGTTTTGGAAGCACTGAAGGCAACATAATTGTGGGATCCCCAGGAGGAGCTATGTTCGAGGTCCGACTCTAAAGATAAACTGACTGCACTGCGGTCACGGTCGATGTTAGTGTTGGCATGGCGGTGAGTGCAGTAAGAAAGGGAAGAATGAAGGGTAGCATCATGGGCAAAGGAATGGATTGGGTTGGAAGTGGTGGATAAAAGACCATCAATAAATTAAGGAAATAGGGTGGGCCCAAGAACTGAACCTTGAGGAACACCAGCATTCACAGGAAATGGCTGAGACAGAACCTCATCAACCCGAGCGGAGATGGTTCGCTCACTGAGGAGACTTGATGTCCACGATACGAGTGCGGAGGAGAACCGGAACGAGGGCAGTTTCAACAGAAGACCTTCCTGCCAAACTCGGTCAAAGGCCTTAGAGATGTCAAGCGACACCATGTGTTTCTCCGTGATTGTCAAGTGCAGCCGACCAGGAGTGTGAGACGAGAGCCAGGATACCACTAGTGAAACGGTGAGGTCGGAATCCGTATTGGCGATCGTTCAGTAGTCCTTCGCGTTCGAGAAACGTACGCAGCTGGTCGGAGATGACAGTTTCGAATACCTTCGAAAAAACAAGTGTGATGGAAATAGGACGATAATCATTCGGGTCAGAATGATCGCCACGTTTGGGAATAGGAAAAATGACGGAGTGTTTCCAGGGAATCGGAAAAGTAGAAAGCTGCAGAGAGAGACAGAAAAGACGACGTAAGAGAGGAGCCACTTCAGGAGCATACATTTTAGGGACGATGGGTGGTATCCCGTCCGGACCAGGTGGTTTGAATACGTCTACAGAACGCAGCGCTTGGCGGATCTTCCTAGTGTTAATATGAGGTTGAAAACGGGTGATAGCGGGAAGAGAAGGAATTGGAGGAGTAGTATAAGTAGGTAAGCTGGAGATGGAGGCAAACCGGGATACAAAAACTTCGGCTTTCTGGTGTGGTACACAAACAAGATCACCAGAGGAATTGCAGATGGGAGGGAAATTGGAAGAGCAAAAATTGCGGAAGACCGCTTTGGCAAGGGATCAAAATGTTCGGCTACCGGTGGCAGATGAGAGTAGGCGTTCGGTTTTCCAGCCAACGTGTATCTGTTTCTGGCTTTCACGAAGCGGCGGTGGGAGTTGGGAGTAGGCAAGCGGCGAAATGTTGCACGCTTCAAACGTACAACACGATCACATGTGTGGCTGAACTACTCGGGGGAATCGCGTTTGCCGGGTTTGGAAAGGTGAGGAATAAAAAGTTGTATACCTCGAAGAACAATGTCAGTGAAGTTAGAAACGGAAACGTCCGAGGTAAAGCAGCAATCATCCAAAGGATGGGAGGCTAGGAAATCGCGAAAACCATCCCAGTTGGATGAAATGTAACGTCAAAATGTGTGTCTCAAGATGGGTGGAGGATCGAGGCGAGTAAAACTAATGGAACAGGAAATAATGCAGTGGTCGGATGAGCCAAGCGGAGGGAGAGTAGAGATGCCTGAGAACAGAAGTGAGAATAAGACCAAGGGTATGGGCACGATCGCCAGCCCGATCGGGAATACGTTTGGGGAAGTCGACAAGTTGGCACAGGTTGTCGACCACGGCGAAATGTTCCGCTTCGCGACCCAGAGCCGAAGTGGCCGATGAGTGAATCGGCCAATCTCGATTGTGAACATTAAAATCCTCCAGGATGATGATATGGCAGCTGGGATCCGTAACAAATAAGTGCTTAATATTGAAAGATAAGAAATCAAAGACCGGTGGGTAGCTACCGTTGGGTGAACATTAAACAACACAAAAGTAGTGATCAAAATAAAGAAGTCGGAGTTTCAGTCACAGCAACTGAGATTCACGACTGGGAAAGTCAAGATTCTGGATTCCGGATGTGGCGACTGACTGGTGGACAAAGGCACAGACGCCACGTATGAGTGGAAAACAGGAGTGAAAGGTATAGTAGTTTACCATATCCACCGGTATTTCAGTGCCGAACCGCGTGGCAATATGCTGCTTGACTTTCTCCGATAACCGAATTTCGACAACGGGGGGTGGGTTAGGAAATCCATTTCATTCACTTTCATTCACTTTCATCACAAACATAAGCAGAGCTCTCCTTTACGTAATCGATAAGAAGACTTGGAAATAAATCTAGAAAAGGCGACCAATGCGGCAGTTCTTGTGAGCGCAAAAAAAATATTCATTTCGGCACATTCTAAACGTTTCCACTGGAAATGAACGTTGCGAACAAAACTGTACCCTAAAAAACTAACACATTGTTAACCGTCCGATAAATTCTAGGTCGTCTCTTCGGTGAAACAAATCACGCACAACGGGGTCTTCGACGCTAGGCAGTATCACTCTATTGACTATTCATGTACAAATGAACTGAATGTGATGGATGCTCATTGAACATTCCGTGCATCTCCCCAACCACTTAATTTGATATGAGCAGGTCACGTGGTTGAATGGGTTGTTGGAACACGACACTTTCAAATGCCTAGATAAGTCTTACGTTGGTGTATGGGGTCCATCACATAATTCACACCCTGCATACGGACGGATACGTTCTGTTTACCTGTGCACAGTTCACAAGTAAACCATAAGGTGTTCACACTAATCAATCTCAGAAACGCATAGATGGTGGGCTCTGAAGGCCACATCAAACCGCATTTCCCTCATTTCGCACAGGTGAAAAATGCGGATAATATTCATCTATTTTCTTCATGAATCCAACGCGACCACAAGGCATCGAACGTTTTTGTGTCACCTACGTTTTACACACATTTCCCACCGTTTCATCGCAGGACGACAAGACGTCTAGAGTGTTCGGGATAAGCGAAGTCGGATAAATTCTAGCTCTATTTGCATCGTCCCCAAAACGATACTCCTAAAACAAATTGAAAGCGATATCATGACATATCCTAATTTCACTCAAAAACCATCACACTTGTCAGCGCGCCCAGCGTTAAACAGTAGGAAAACCCCCAATGACCACTGCCTTTCTCATCATGTTGCACATTGAATTAGAAAATGTGAATATACAAGATGGACATGGGGTGAACTTACACGGGTGGGAAAACGAAATAACGCCCTACTGATCAACAAACGGAATACATAATCTAACTGTACAAACGCCCATTGATCAATCATTCTGATTTGACAAAAAACGACAACCCGATCGTCACTGTTCACGGTTCGCTGTCATATCATTCAGTGTCTCCAGCCAACTGGTTGACGGATCTTTTGGTCCAAAACCACCTAGATGTAAGACACCTACTTTTCCTAAGTAAACTGTACATTTTCTCATTCCTCGCTGCCACGTCATCCGTTGACCTCCACGTGGCTTCTTCCACTCCCTGAGGGGAATGGAGAATAGGGCACAATCCGGTAAGTATGTGTTTGGCATACGTAACACATGCCCCAACCAACAAATTCTACCAAGCTGGATACGCTGTGAAAGAACATTCTTTGAACTACTACCCAATACCCGATTTCTGACCTCGGCATTGCTTACTTTGTCATTTTATCCAATCTTAGCGATGCTACACAAACATCGGTGGTCGAAAACCTCAAGACGACGAATATCTTCCACACGTAGACCCCAAGTCTCGTAACTATAGAACAAAACTGAACGCATTGCGGCACAATACACACGACCTTTCAACTTCAGTGAAATATCAGGTCGTTTCTAACCGAACGGATAGTTCGCCGTAAACTCTTACGAGGCCAAAAGTATAAGAATACAGTGATCTCAGTAGGTTCACAAACTTCTGGGGCATACGTTTTCCTTGAAGAGCACTGAAAAGCAATGTTCGATCAACTGAATCAAGCGCGTCCTTCAAGTCTAAAAAAAAACCATTACTGTCAGTCGACGGTATGCGTGTGACGCGTCTTAAGTAATTGACGAAGGGTAAAAATATGGTCCATGTAACCTCGACCTGGGCGGAATCCCGCCTGTTAATCGCGGGCGTTCCTCTCGCTAGCCGGTGTCAGACGATGCAGCAAAATCGAGGCCAACACTTTGTTGACCGTCGGAATTTAGCTAATCCCACGATGAATACTACAGTCATTGCGTATCCCCTTCTTGAAGATGGGTACAATCAATGACTCACCCCATATTAACGGAATACACACCTTGTTCCAAATGTCACGGATCAAGGTGGTAAATGATTTTATCAATGATCCATCACCCATTTTAAATGAACCGGAGGGAGTTCATCAGGACAGGCCACTTTTCCTCGCTTTAGTATTCGAATGCTCGACTCCACGTCCACTTTCCATGGGGGCTCAAGTGATACCACCCAAGGAATTACAGTTGTTGACACTAAAGCAACTACATTAGCGCGCCGCCAGTTAAACTGCTCCTCGAAATATTCGGCCCAACGGTACAGCCCCTGCTCTTTGTCATCAATAGGCTCTCCATTTTTATCGCATGTCGTTTCGCTCACCGGGGTTCGCCGTCCACCGATGTCGCCAATAAGTATGAACAGTCTCTGACTATTACCTTAAGCAGCTGCCATTTCCATTTCTTCGGCTACCTTGACCCACCATTTTTCACGACCATTCTTAAGGCTTTTCGTAACTAGCTTCTGTAGATTTCTCCGCATCTTATTCATCTCCTTACTGATCGAGAGCTGACGCTTTTGCTCTATCAGTCTGATCGACTGTTGCGAAATCCAGTGTCTTTGATGGACATCGGATCTGGGACCACAGGCGAAACTTGCTGCCATCTGCAACGCGTGCTGCATATGATTCCAATGTTCATCTACATTACTGTTCGTCGTGGATCCTAGCTCATGTGCTAATTTCTGTTCATAACCAAAGCGAACTTCTGGATCAGACAAACGTTATACGGCTAATCGGGTTTGCGGTTTGTATCGATGACCATGGAGCTGCAGAGATAGTCGCATCGAAACTAGGGCACGGTCAGACTCCTCGCACAGAGACCAGTAAGACCTATAGTTCGGAAGAGAACTACGCCACCGGTAGCTCACTGCGATATGATCAATCTGACTCAAAGTACCTGTAGAGTCAGAGTGCCATGTCGCTGTGCGACCTGAGCTGTGTCGGAAATTTGTACTAATCAAGAACAATCAATTGGGTGCACCAAACTGGAGAAGCCTAACCCCGTCGTCTGTACGTTGAGCGACTAAAACACAACACCCACCTAAGCAAGCTTCTGACGCACTAAGTTTGACAATTTGTGCAATGAAGTCACCAGCTAGCACCACAGTGTCAGAACCTTTGTTCCTGCGAACGAGGGTGACGAGTTTATCTTAGAACTCATCCTTCTGCATATCAGAACTGCAGTCTGTTGGGGCGTACGCCGAGATCACAAATAGATCACGCCTAACACAGCTGTCCTCTCGAATGCCGGCTGACCCCTGGAGTCTTACAGCACATAAACGATTGTTAATCGGGATCCAGTCTAAAAGGGCAGCCCCATCCGTGTCACTCAAAACTATTCTTACATCCCGTTGTCTCGCAGCTGTAGCTACTCCGTCTCCTGAGGTGCGCAGTATATACCTTGATGAGGTACTAGGAGCAGTTAGTTGAGTCACATTGCTCGAATTTCGGATACGCTTTCCACTGAAGCAACAGGCATCAATCCTTAGAGAGTCTATTGTGAGGGCCAGGCACGCCTGTTGACCAGCCTGCATGAGAGTGCGCACGTCAAGGGAGTCGGGATTCATAGGCTGACGAGGCTTAAGAAAATGTGGGTCACAAGATAGAGAATGATTCCCGACACTAATTGACAATGAACCGTTGCGAGTATCGGGCGTGTTATCAGTGAGAGCATTATGGGTGAATGGAGGGGACAAAGAGAGGTGGCTGGGGAAGGAAGACAAAGGTTGAATAACCGTAATTCATCTATCACAATCGTATGTAGATTACACCGGCTTGAAATCACTCGTAATGCCAACGCCGCAACGACAATACCAACAACGAAAGAAATAAAGAACAACAGAGTGGGAAGCAAATTGTAGCAGATATTGGAAACGAAACGACCGGCTGTAGTGCTTCCGACCGTTCCGGTACGTGGGTATCACGAAAGGACTAATATTCTGACGATCCAAATCATCTGAAGCGGGCCACCTGTCGCCTAAACATAACTCCAAAAACAGCATACCCTAGATGCTGATTTTCTTTAACGAATATAAGGTTTGTGGGCACGTACAGACGACTATCAGCTCACCTACACTGAGCTAAGCAAACATGATTGGAGACAATATAATGTTGATATCTTCCAATCAACAGTACTTTTGATTTAACGAAAAACATGGGGATTCAAATACAGGGTTGCTAGAGTATTGCAAAAGCTTTCGAAGACATTTTCTGAGCTATCGGGACAATTCCTTCGGCATGTAATATTCGCTGTAGAAAATCAGTCAGTAACACACGACAGAAACGGATGGAGATGCACACTACTGAATATGGCCGTACAGATTGTGTGAAGGGGATTCTCCCCAGTGCGATACACGAGAACCAACTGCGACCAAATGTAACAGGCGTTCGATAGAGTAGTCAGCTTCGTTGTCCGCATTGCTGCTATACTCATATCGCTTGTGCAGCTAACTCATATTTTTTGTTTGTAATTGTAAACGTCTCATGTGCTCCGTTATTTTTGGGCCGGGTTATGCTGATAGTTAGCGACCTGAATGCTGGAGAAATCGTACGATTCCCCCAAATTCATGGCGAGGATTCTGGAAAAAATATAACCTGTCCTCAAAAAAATCGATTTCGTCTTTACCGTTTTACATTTTGACATTCATCTGAGTCCTTTTCTCCTGGGTCCATTTTATTTCTCAGGTTATAGACCACCACATAAACGGTGGAGTTAAGTGCATAGTTCAGCTTTGGTGAAGCCGGTCTCGAAACCCAACTTCATTCTAGCATCGAATTGATTTCTCTGAGTCGGATAAACGATCGATGCGTAGATCGTCCTTTTGATTACCGTTCGTGATTTCCCCAAATCAGAGTCATATCTCAAAATCACCACACCTAGTACAGAGTTGAAGGCTATTTCGAAAAACATAAATTAAAACGGAAAAAGTTGTGATATTAACAAACTTTGGAACTCGGTTACAAAGCGTTTCATCATGAAATCTCAATGCACAGTGAAATAACTGCGCAGCTGTTTTATTCTTGTCAAATATCATCAGTGGTGCACATCGGGGAACTTATAATCTAGAATCAAGTCTCAAGTTCACAATTGTGGGTCCTACAGGCTCAAAATTAGTCTTTGCGGAATGGCCTCGAACAGCTTGATTCACGTAATCCCTACATCGTATAGGGAGCTCATTACTGACTGGCTTCAGATGTCACACAAACCGTTACCCACATAGAAATCGACCCCTCTTTAAGTACAACCGTGGTCTACCAAATAACAAAGGAGCTTGGCTACTTGGCAAGTCTGAGTAATGGTCGATTTGTATTATCACGAAAAGCGCAGAACTGTCTCCGGTATACGTTCGTAACAGCCAAATCCGATAGTGTGCGGTACGCATCACGAAGAAACAAGAGTGTCGAACTAAATTACCAAACAACCGGTAAAAATCCTCGAACCTGTTGCTGAAACGATCATGAATAGTGAAACAAAACTCAATGGGTGAGCCATAGAGACACAATCGTGCATTTCGTGCTAAAGGAGATTCTACAATACGGGTAGGTTGAAGAACCATCAATTCACATTTACAAAGGGAGGGAATGTTATGCGAGATAGGAAGGAAATTGAAGCGGGGGGGGGGGGGGGAAACACTCACATCTTTGTCAACGACATCGGTAAGAAATCGAACCGAAAGCACGGGCAACCGGATATTTCGGAGCAGCGTCGGCAGGTGTGCCGATCGTTCTAGGGCCTGATGATAAACCCATCGCATCACAGCCGTGTACACTGTCTCTTCACTATCAATCTGAAGGAGGTAGCATAGCGGATGATAAATAAAATGTCATAAAACTACGCGAAGACCGCTCAGTTATCACGGCAACAGACTGGAAAATGATATATTTGTTAAGATGAAAAAGATTCATTGGCATCTGTAAGAAACTTCTCACAACTACACTACTGCCGTGAAAGCCAGTTTCAAGAGCGTAAGTATGAAAGGAATATGTAGTCTTACTGAAATGGAATGCTCAGATGGATATATGACCTATTTCCTTTCAATAATAAGCGCATTCTGGTCAACTGGAGCTATCCACTAAACACAGAGTATGACAGTTTGTACCTCATCTCCGCCTGGAAACTTTCGTGGAAAATAACTTCGCCGTTTACCGGCACACTACCATGCCTGACCCATTAGTGTTCATATTCCAAGAAAATCAGTTTTACCACAGTTATGTGGAGCATTACGGTTACGGATTCCGCCCTTCCATCGCACATGCATTGAGGCATGAAATTAAAAAAACATTTCGTCGTTCAGCATACATCATTTAGAAGGGATTTATACAGTTTAAGGTTCCGACACAATCCGACAGTCGTCGGGTTGGATAACTTTCCTAATAAAAAGTCCGAGATTGAAAGGTTCAAGAGCATCACTGCCAGACAACTTTGGTGGCACAGAACTTCCAGTCGTCGACCAGATCGCTACCACATAGGACCAATAGGTTCTGCACTAAAATTCGCAAAGTTATGGCGTTTCTCTGTGACCATGGGATATGAATTTTCCATTACACTTACCAGTGGGCATGGAATCTTTATAAAATTGCCGGAGGAAACCATTGTTTTCAACTAATTTGGAGTCGCAGATTTTAGTGAAAAAAATACTTTTTATTCTAAAAATTTCAAACCACTTAATATTTCGCCATTCCTACTTTTTGATAAAATCGAAAAAGCCCGCTGCTGTACAATTTTCTATTCCGTTCCCTTACGGTTCTAGCGCCGCATTGTTCTGACTCTCACTGGTCCATTTACGCAATCATACAAGGTCGCCTATGAACACTATATAGGCAGCACAGCTGAAAGCTCATTTGTATCATTCGGTCGGCAATATACGCGCAGTTGCATTTGCCTGTTTTCTTCCTCCTCTAGCTAGCGGGCGGTCTGGCCTCGCTGGATTACGCGTTCGGTTTCCGAGTTTTTCTCTGGTCACGGATTGTGCGAGGCCTAATCAAGTGTCATCTAGTGATCAAGTGCATCGTTGCTCCCGCGAGGACGTAAGTGCTGTGTATTTGCGGTGTTTTCTGCTATCGTGTCCTGTGCTCTGTGTTCTACGCGGGATATCACTGCCGAGTCCAATTTATGTTGATCTACCCTCACTGAATCGAAACTTCGGTGTGTTACTTGTATGCTATCTGAAGAAGCAATAAAACTCCCGGAAAAACGGAAAACATCGATGGGAACATCACCTTACTTTGCACTCATCTGCAAACAGCAGCGAAGCTCAGAATGCGCTAGAAAAATGATAGGAAGAAAAATGAACTCACATGCAAATCTTCACGTCGAACTAAATCCAAGAGTTCCTCGTGATTCAGACAGAGGAATTCATCATAATCCGCAACCGTCTCGAAATTGTGAGCCGCATAGTTCCGGGCGAATGCTTCCAACTCCGCACAACTGTGCAACTCAGCGAAGCGCCTAATGCCCAGTACGTTGGACGCATCAACTTCAGCGAGCAGGAAATTGGAACATGCAGTCTTAACACCCTCCATTTGAACGAGACTAGCCGCAGGCAGCAGGTCTTGTACGTTTTCCATAGTTACATGCACTTGGCCCGTGTATACGTAATCTAATAACGCATCCATTACGGTGGGAGAAATGGATTTGAGTTCCACTTCAAGTTGGGCGGATTCGGCCATCTGAATCAAAAACAGAAGAGATAAAATTATCCGCATACGAGGCAGGGAAGATACTAAACGGTACTCAAAACAATTGGTTAAGCTAAACGATTTAAACCCCAACTAATCGACTCAAGTGGTTGTATGCATACATGTCGGTTCTCGTATGCAACATACTTAACGTGGGTCAACTTGCTCGTTTGGGACTTCGACCTTCCAACTATGAGCATCTATGAAATTTAGTTCAGTTCATCTAACCATTTAACTCGCCCTTGTGCCTTGGTTTTCGATGCTACCTCGCAGCATCATCCAGTTGAGAGTAGAATGAAGTGAATCAGAGAGTGGAAAAGGACTGGGAACAAAGTGGAGCGGAAATCACAACGATAAATAAAGAGCCCAAATGCAACTACGCTACTGGTCGCGACCCTAGCCATGCCACATACTGTCCGCAACCATCTGGTAGGCGGGTCTCGTGGACCACAACCCACACACGCCCTGCATGACCGAGTTTACTGGTCAAGGTTTCCATACTTTTTTGTCATGCCATGGACTACCCACCTCAACCTACCTTCTAGACCCACATGCATCGGAGAACAGCTTACGTCGAGGAAGTCTATCGGTGAGCATGTGTACCATATGTCCCAGCCACCTTAACCTGCTTAGATTCAGTACCTGTCACCTAGCTCCCAATATACCCTACGCCTCATATCAGCGTTCTGAGCAACACTACAGATAAACCGATGTTTGAACACCGACGGCCTTCGATTATTTTCACCCTTAAAGGTCATGTTTCTGAACTGCACAAAAGAACAAACCTAACCGCCGCAGTGTACACTCGACCCCTGATCGACAGGCGGATATTACATCGACTCCACAGACGGATAAAGTTGGCACAGGCCAAACGGGCCTTCTGTATTCGCAATCCTGCATCAGTATTCTACACTTTGAAGGTGAAAAACGCATCCCTATTGTTTAGGCTATCTAAAAGACTCGCATATTACCCTTAGAACACACATTCCAAGTCAGACAGTTTACTGTCTGAGCACACATCGATAACACTTTTCTCACACGAGGATAGGGCTATCTCAAAAACCAACTTAATTACAAAACTGAAGAGGAAAGGCGAAAGAGAACAACTCTGACGAACACCATTTCCCGCAGTGAACCCGGGTGAAAGATCACCGTAAGCAGGAGCTCGCATACAGGCATTAAAAAAGAGAAATAAACTTATCTGGCTCACTCTTCAATGAGAGGCAGCGTCAGAGAACTGCACGGTTGGCTGAATCGAACGCCGCTTTCAGACCAAAAATACAAAGATTGTGGGCCTACGAAAGATGTGTCTGTGCTCAAAATTAGCCGAACAGTAAAAATGTAGCCCATGAAACTCCGACCGGGTTTGAAACCGGCTTGTTTCTCACGCGTACACATTTCGCGGATGCTGGATAATAGGTGGAAAATAATCCCGGTGAGCAGGTTGGACGTGATACTTACCAAGATAATTCTTTTGTGGTTTTTTACAAGAGGATCTGTTACCTTTCTTGTAAATCGGCACAATCACCGATTCACACCATTCCCTGGGAACCTGCTCACTATCCCACATTACCAGGAGGAGATTCGTTAACTCCGAAACCAAAGCCTCGACTTCATCCTTGAAAAAAGATGGACAGCCTGTTCGGTCAAGCGGCTTTGTACCTTTTTAAGGAACCTATCTCCCACATGATCTCCACTTTTGATGCAGGAGTAACGTCTATCTGCATCGTTTTGCTGACAGGTATACACGAAAGGTCCACCGTCGGAGTGGCCCGACTAAGCTGTTCCTTGAGATGCGACGCTTAACAATCCGGACGACATCCTTGGAAATGAATCACTGAGCCGTAGGATTTCTTGTCTACCCCAATTACACCAGGCTTCCGTGGACCGATACTTCTAATCAAACGGTAAAGGTTGCAACTGCTGCCAATGGACGCGGCCCTTGCCACCACTGTTCATGGTCATTTCTCAAACTCATAGTCAGTCAGTGCCTCAGACATCTGCAAATTTAACTGAATGTGGCATCAAGACGGACGGATCTACGAGCATTTACCAGAGCAAATGATGTCAAAAATATTCATCACTTGCGTAACCTGCATGAACCGAAGTCTTATGAAACATTGGAAATAGTACACAAGATTTCTGTGACTTTCTGCAACTGTTCACTTCGGCCCTGGACATCAAGCTGCATCGATAACTGTGTAGACAGTTCTGCGTGGGAAACAGATCGTCGGTTATCATCTTGAAGCGTCTGCACAAAACACGCGGCATTTATGTTGGTGCGACCACGGACGAGACGTAAATAGAAGCGAACACGTACAGAAACGTGATCTGAACCCACAGGCGTAGACTGAAAGGAACTGCAATCTTCAATTGATCCAAAGCAGCAGTGACCTGTCAACATGGTCAATCTGAGTTCAATGTTGTAAAGACGCAGCAGGACACCATGTCAGTCTATACCGCTTCTTATGGCAGAAGTTCGTACTCGCCAGAAACAACATGTGGTCACAGCATAGCTACATCAGACCATCACTGTTGCCAGTGTGATCGGCTGAGATAGCGAATGGGCCTCCGATGTGCCTTTCGGAATCTCCCAAACAACAAACTCGGGCATTGAAATCCCAAGTAATGAAAAACACATCCACTGAATGCACGCTCCAAAGCAGTTGAGACAAATCGTGGCCGAATTCGTCCTTGGTCTCAGAGAAATTCCAGTCAGTAAGTGCATACACAAACACGACGAACAAGCATCGACATTTCACTTTTTTGCTGTCAACATGCACAGAGCTGTTCCACCGAACCGCACACAAACGACAGCTGACTGAAATCCAGTCTAGCAGTACGCTCACCTCTCATGCTCAAACCAACCTCGAAGACGGCCAGAACACGAACACTAGAAACCGAATCACCTGACACGCGAAGAGTTAAATGAGAGACCGAAATTGTATCTGAGGTGTGAAGAGCGGGGTCATGCATGCGCTTTTTGGAGACACAGCATACGTCTATTTTCAAAGCGTCAAGAGTTCCAGCGAGGGCAGCCCGATGCCCTCCATCTGACATTGTGTGCAAACGGCCGAGCCAGTGAAGTGAAAATTTAGCCTCGAGAAATGCAGTCGACTTATACTCGACTCCTGAACTACTGCTTTCTTCAGAGCCGCAGTTATCCGCGACGTTTTGTATGCATCTTAGATTAGGGAGGGAAAATTGGTAGGGCTCTTTACAGGAAAGATGCTGGAGGTTTCTCGGCCAACCATACATCGCGACTGCCCACATCGCAGAACGAGATTATCTTTGGGAACCCTAATCGGAACTTCGGATTCAAAAGTCTGACTCACAAAGCAGCGGGACGTCAACTTAACATGAGAACGTGACAAAGGAACCTGTGAAGGAACTTCTTCTGGTCTGTCAAGTGAGACCTGATTGTTGCAACCATGCCTTCTTGTCTTCACTGATATTTCATCATCGACCAGCATTTCGGATTCACTCATCAGCTCCAAACATACAATGGAGTGAGCGGAATGTGGACGGTGCAGCGACCTTTGAGCTGCCTAGCTCAGACCAGCGATAGCTGCTCAATGAAGTGCGATGACTTCCCCCTGGTCGAGAGAAACTCCAACTACTCCACTCTTGTGTCCATCTACTGGAAGCTTTTAAATCAGTAAACTGTTTCTCTCAGTATTTATTCGCTGCAATGTCCTCTCGTGGGGTATGGTGGTTAGAACCAGATAAAACCCATCAACTGGTTCTGAAACTGGACTTCGCCTGACCCTACTCATCGATCTGTCAGGTACGATTGCATCTCTGGCTTAAGGAAGCCATCCTGCACAGCTCTTTCGGTCATACAGTCACGTAAGCCATCACACCACGCAAAGGTGCAGTCTCGTCGTGAGCGAGTGCTCCCTAAGTCCCGTGGAAAGGTAACAAATGAGGATAACATTCAATAGTTTTTGCAAATGCATCGTACAACACCGAAGGTATGGACAACAAATCGTCAGTCTCCAGCAGAGGCCTTGATGGGGTGTAAGCTCCGCACTATTCATCATACAATGGTACGGTCTAACGAACCCTCACATCCACCACTTGAATGGTGTAACATCGATATATTTTCTTCAGTGTCACCATCTGACGCAAGAGATTATCCAGCACAACATCGTTACTGGATGGAAGGTACCAGTAAGAGGGGAACAGGTCCAGTACAGTATAAAGTAACATTCGGAAGCAGGAGACAGACTGCGCAGAGGACCCAATTAGGGCACGACGAAATGAATGACTAAACTGTGATTAAACAACGAGCGTTCAGCAACAGTCGTGAAATACCAACTTCGCGTGGAGATAGAGCTTTAATCAAAATTTGGCTGAAAATGGTGCTGTAACAATTTGGATATGTGGAAAACAAAAAGCAAACGCAAACAGTCATCACCATCATCATCATCGCCGTTGTCGCACAGTGTTAAACAGCGGGACAAGCCCCATTGACCACTGCCTTTCTCACCATGTTGCACATTGAATTAGAAAATGTGAATATACAAGATGGACATGGGGTGAACTTACACGGGTGGGAAAACGAAACAACGCCCTACTGATCAACAAACGGAATACATAATCTAACTGTACAAACGCCCATTGATCAATCATTCTGATTTGACAAAAAACGACAACCCGATCGTCACTGTTCACGGTTCGCTGTCATATCATTCAGTGTCTCCAGCCAACTGGTTGACGGATCTTTTGGTCCAAAACCACCTAGATGTAAGACACCTACTTTTCCTAAGTAAACTGTACATTTTCTCATTCCTCGCTGACACGTCATCCGTTGACCTCCACGTGGCTTCTTCCACTCCCTGGGAGGAACGGAGAATAGGGCACAATTCGGTAAGTGTGTGTTTGGCATACGTAACACATGCCCCAACCAACAAATTCTACCAAGCTGGATACGCTGTGAAAGAACATTCTTTGAACTACTACCCAATACCCGATTTTTGACCTCAGCATTGCGTACTCTGTCATTTCATCCAATCTTAGCAATGCTACACAAATATCGGTGGTCGAAAACCTCAAGACGACGAATATCTTCCACACGTAGACCCCAAGTCTCGTAACTATAGAACAAAACTGACGGCATTGTGGCACAATACACACGACCTTTCAACTTCAGTGAAATATCAGGTCTCCGCCACAAGTGCTTGATCCCAGAATAAGACATTTGAGTCTTCGATATACGTGCGCTCACCTCTACTAACGTGCTCCCATCCGTCGTCAAGCTGCTTCCGAGGTAACTAAAGAGATCAACAATTGTTAATTCCTCCCCATCCAGCATCATGCTCGAAATCCTTGACGTCCAGTCTCGCAATATCACTTTACACTTTGGAGGTGCAAAGCGCATGCCGAATGGAACTACAGTTCTTGTCAGTCTGCCTAGTGCATGTTGCGCATGTTCCGTGGATTCGAACAAACAGACAGGGTCGTCTGTGTAATCTAGATCACATAGCTTTTCACTGTTTCCTAGTTCGACGCCCACATCTTGGAGACTACCCAATGCATTCTCCATTATCTCGTCCATGACGAAGTTGAACAGCAATGGAGACATGGGACATCCTTGTCGAACACCACTGGTCGTTTCTGACCGACCGGATAGTTCGCCGTAAACTCTTACGAGGCCAGAAGTATAAGAATACAATGATCTCAGTAGGTTCACAAACTTCTGGGGCATACGTTTTCCTTGAAGAGCACTGAAAAGCAATGTTCAATCAACTGAATCAAGCGCGTCCTTCAAGTCTAAAAAAACCATTACTGTCAGTCGACGGTATGCGTGTGACGCGTCTCAAGTAATTGACGAAGGGTAAAAATATGGTCCATGCAACCTCGACCTGGGCGGAATCCCGCCTGTTAATCGCGGGCGTTCCTCTCGCTAGCCGGTGTCAGACGATGCAGCAAAATCGAGGCCAACACTTTGTTGACCGTCGGAATTTAGCTAATCCCACGATGAATACTACAGTCATTGCGTATCCCCTTCTTGAAGATGGGTACAATCAATGACTCACCCCATATTAGCGGAATACACACCTTGTTCCAAATGTCACGGATCAAGGTGGTAAATGATTTTATCAATGATCCATCACCCATTTTAAATGAACCGGAGGGAGTTCATCAGGACAGGCCACTTTTCCTCGCTTTAGTATTCGAATGCTCGACTCCACGTCCACTTCCCATGGGGGCTCAAGTGATACTACCCAAGGAATTACAATTGTTGACACAAAAGTAACCACATTAGCGCGCCGCCAGTTAAACTGCTGCTCGAAGTATTCGGCCCAACGGTACAGCCCCTGCTCTTTGTCATCAATAGGCTCTCCATTTTTATCGCATGTCGTTTCGCTCACCGGGGTTCGCCGTCCACCGATGTCGCCAATAAGTATGAACAGTCTCTGACTATTACCTTAAGCAGCTGCCATTTCCATTTCTTCGGCTACCTTGACCCACCAATTTTCACGACCATTCTTAAGGCTTTTCGTAACTAGCTTCTGTAGATTTCTCCGCATCTTATTCATCTCCTTACTGATCGAGAGCTGACGCTTTTGCTCTATCAGTCTGATCGACTGTTGCGAAATCCAGTGTCTTTGATGGACATCGGATCTGGGACCACAGGCGAAACTTGCTGCCATCTGCAACGCTTGCTGCATATGATTCCAATGTTCATCTACATTACTGTTCGTCGTGGATCCTAGCTCATGTGCTAATTTCTGTTCATAACCAAAGCGAACTTCTGGATCAGACAAACGTTATACGGCTAATCGGGTTTGCGGCTTGCGACGATTATCAGCCTCCATCATTATCTCCATACCAAAGTCTGATTCTAAATTAGCTAGGACGGTTGGTATTCGCGCTACCCATGCTCAAAAACGGACTCCTTGACACTACGTGTCTTTCTGAAATAGGCAATACTTGGAGTATAAATTGAGGTCGCTAGTCCGTGCCATTTTGAAATAATTAAAACCTCAGTCAGCGTGTGACCGAACGGGACGTGTTAAGCATCTAATATAGGGTATACGAAATCGGCCGGTAATTACTCTACACCGATTCGAAGAGAGATGTTGTATTGACATCAAACTGATAATAAGGGTTCAGTTTAGCTCTTCTTCAGTGCTCTTTTAGTTGAACATTTGATAGTGTGAGTGTGATTCGTCATAATGGAAAGAATTAACGCACATCCACGTGATTATAAGTTAAAGTATCTCATTCATCAATAAGATACGCACATCTAAGGCCAAAACTTGGAAATCGAGTGCATAAAAACATTAAAAAACGCTAGCTAATACACTGAAAATATGAGATGTTCCAGTTTCTATGATGATCACGAAAGACAAAAAGAAACGGTAAACTAACTCACCCCATTTGAAAACATAGCATCAAAGTAATCACTGGTGGCTGCCAGAACTACACGGTGTGCTAAGAATTCTTGACCACCCACTTTGATCACAACGTCGCAAAGCTGTCCGCGTTTGCGAAACATGTTCATTTTGGAGAAGGCGAGTGAAGAGTATGCGGTGCTTCCTGCAAGGAAAGATTACATGAATCACCAATGAATAGAATACCAAAATACGACTTTTTCACTCAGTATTCCTGTTTAGATTCGGTAATTGACGGTACCTCTGCGTGGATCGGCTTGCTACTACTACTCCCGACGAATGAGGTCCTTACGTAGTTTGCATCTCTACGCTTCACAGTCAAGCCAATAGGTCCCACTTGATAGCACGTTGATCTCTTTGCTACAGGTGAGTGGTATGTTGGACTGAAAATTATCAGACTTCGGTTGTAAAATGAAGAACTTGCCATCAACCATCATTCCTACTGTGTAAACGTACCGATCTGACTCAAAGGTAAAATTAGAGAAAAGTTCTAAAAGTTCGCAAAACTATATATATATATATATATATATATATATATATATATATATATATATATATATATATATATATATATATATATATAATCCCCGGCTTGGTACCAACGTCAGGATAGGAGAGAAGGGATGAAAAATGAAAGCGACGAATGATGTGTTTGCAGGGATCGGCAGTCTAACAAACAGGCCACACAGCATTTGCGCCACTGACTTCTACTCCGAGTCATGTCCTTCAAGGTCTCTAACCGTGGGACTCAACCAGGAAACCAGGAAGCACCAACCAAAGCTAATGCGGATGCCTCTACGCCAAGTCATAGCCTGACGGCCGTTCCGCTTTTTCCAACCTTGCCCAGCACGTACAAATAGTGCATGGAAAGGCAGACGAAGGGCAACCATTCATAAAACGTCCGTGCCACCGGAGACAGTGTAGAACGACCACTTCAGTCAGAAGGTGACTATCCGTACCGCACTCGACGGCGCACCTCCTCACTGCTCACACATTCCCACCCGAAGCAACCGATGCCTCAGAGATATCGGCTGTCGAACACGGAAAGCCTACGAGTACCTCCAACGAGAAGCCGCTAGGTTTCGCAACCACAAAGCAAAACACTACGAACTGCGGCTCCTTAAGAGAGAATCAGATGTTATGGCGATACCACAGATGTCGAAAGTTGGCGAAGGCGGTTCTAGCTCTTGCTATTCTTGAACTGGTGTCCTCTCCAACACCACCACCAGCAGTAATCAAGCTTCTAAGGTACTTAAAGTTATCGACCAGCCCAAGCCGAACATTACTAAGGGTGAGTGCAAGTACAGGCTCCTGCCAGTTTTGTAAAAGCATTGTACCTGGATGGCGCAACGTGCATACCATATCTGACGACTGGAACCTTCTGAAGCCTCATCGTTCAATACTCTTGAGCTAACATGAGGGCGTAGTATCTCTTTTCCTTTCTCTCACCCCAGGTATATATATATATATATATATATATATATATATATATATATATATATATATATATATATATATATATATATATATACTCCTTTAACGTCTTACCATTGCACCTTCCTGATCTCTGGTCCAAATATGCACTTCAAAAGACCGTCTGCGAACAGAATATAGGCGACAGAGCTGAACGCACTTTATCTCGTATCGTCCAGTCAGTAATATACATCTGATCATGCTGCTATTTCCTCTCTAGCTGGTTGGGGACTAGCTTTGTCGAACTGTGCGCTATGTTATCGAGTTTGTGTTCTGTAGCGAGTATTAGTACTGTGTGAATACGGGTCTACGGAGACCCAGCTGAATACCATTGTGTGGCATCAGTGATGAAGTGCGTCATAAGACTGCGAGGATGGAGTCGGGTTTGCAGTGCTGTGCAGTATTATGTCTTATGCCTTGTGTTATCTGTGAACCACACCACTGATAAACCCAATTTGCGTCATCCAGTCTCGTTGGATCGGAACTTAAGTGATAATTATGTGTGATCAGGTAACTTAACAAGAGGCGAATGAACCATACAACCGGCCATCGATTCATATGGACCAACGCTGCTGCCTCGCACGGCGCACTTGGCTGCGCGAAATCCAGAGGTGTGTTCTTGAATAAAAAACCTACTCTGAACTGGGCGACCGACTAGTACAACAGTCCACAACTCACACAACCATAGAAGACATCACTGATACAAACGTTGACTGTTATACTCTGCTGTACTTCCCAGTCCCCCTTTATTATTCTTGTTCTGTTAGCACCATGCTTGATTTCAAATCAATGCAAAAATAACGATAATGCGACAGACACCCCGAAAACCACCCTTTCTCACCTGCTGGGACTTTATGTCGTTATCCACTCTAAGTTTCCAGGGCTGGTGGCCGGTTACTCGTAATAGGGCAGTGGGCCTTTGTAGCCTTAAGGTATACCCCTTCCACCTCACCCATGCGGAAATATTTCATAAAAAGGTACTTCATCGTGCTTCCATCTAAAGGTTCTTTGATCGGTAGACTGTTTTCCTCCGTGCTTATTTACACGAGTGTTCTCTCGAGAGACATGTTGGTTGGTCGTACGGAACCAGATGTTGACCATCAACTAGTTCAGTGAAACTGGACTTAGTTTAGCGTCTGACCATGGACCTGCCCGACAAGATTGCACTCAATTCAGTTCAGTTTAAACAACCATTGGCCATGCACTGGGTGCGGTGGTTCATGTTATCTCCCAGCGGGAACTTCAACCGGGAGTTTTAAGAGTCAAGTGTATTAAAAAAATAAAACAGCTGCAGATAGTAGTGTCAACTTGATACAGAGGGTGTCAATACAAGAGCTGCATTGGTCGTGACACTAAGTCATACTCTCCGACGTACTCGACCAATGATCGGGTGGATTTCTTAGACACCATCCGAGGGAAGTCTTACGCCCAACGTTGCTAAATTTACGTCAGGCTTTTCCCGCTTTTATTATATCGTGAACTGAACACATTTGCTTACCTACCAATTACTTCTTGTCTAACTGAACATTTCACGTCAAGAATTCTGATCGGACCGTAAAGAACTGTTCTGACTGTTGGTGTGCACACTCAAGGCTACGAGAAGTCAAGTACGATAACCAGCTCGAGCAACAGTGCTAAAACCGAAGGCTTCGAATTCAGTGACAATGCATTATCAAATCGCTTTTGATCGAAAACTAATTTACTGGACATATACAAAGGAATTAACTCTGAAAATGTGACCTGAGCATCATGCGGTCATTATCTGGAGGCCCATGCTCGTCTGTCTCGTGTGATATACGTTCCACGCCTGAGACAACCGCAAGTGCTACACCGAGGCCATTTCGCAGCGGTCTTCGTACGTAGGCTGTCACAATACAAGAGGCAAGGAATCCATGATTTTGACCGCCAAGTTCTTGAAAGTAGCCTCGAGATGTTATTTCATGCTCTAATTATCACGTGTGCTTCGTTTTTCTAACAGTATGACTCTTCTCTTTCGGATACATGTCCGAACAGCTAAAGCGAATAAAGCCTTCGCCTTGAGCTTCCAATCATCTTATTCAAATCGCTGAACTCTGTTGTTATCTCTCAACATAGCTTACCATAATAATGCGACAGCGTCTCTCTATAGTCGTTTTTTTATGGATTATGACAAAGATATTTAATCCATGAAATGATTCCCAAACAGTAATCCAAACTATTCCTTTTATGATGTCAATGTTCTTGCTTAAGGACACGAACTTTTAACTGACCTTAAAATAACAGTGTGAAATGTAACTGAATCAGAAAAAGATATTCCTATTACACTACTTTGATGGTTTTTTTTACCATTTCAAACATTCATTCAGCCCGTTTCCAAAGCCAGTGGCAGGGAGTGTGCTACTCGTAATCTCGAACGGCGGTGGAAGCTGTTTGCACAGATTCATAAGATAGCGAACTTAAGCGTCAATCTTCCAAACTAAAGATAGAAGAGCAGTGTCCCGCATGAGTCTCGTCACCTGAGCACTTAGAGCATGGACTCAGATGTACTTTTCCGGCCCACGCTTCGAAATAACGTCCAGAAGTAACCTGAAAATATGGTCATTCTTCTCTTCTACCACATCTGAAGGTAAAGCATTTCATGAACTCGTCACGCATTCAACCATGGAAGAAACAACTAGTCTAATGACTGATTCTTATGCTTCGATGTAATTTTCTCCAGTTTTGTGATTGTTGTTGTTGCAATGGAACCATGCTCGACCTCAAACTGGATGAGGTCAGGCGCAGAGTATTAGGCTCACAAACCGAGACACTGGATGAAACACTAAAGGCCACTAGGCAAGAGTGGTTGGGACGCGTTGCGCATGTCTCTAGCTACGATTCCTGGGCGCGTTTTGTATACTGAGGTGGGTAACGGCTGGAAGATGAATAAGGGTGGTCAGTCCCTGACATGAAAGAAATGTATGAAGAGCCAAACTGGTGGACCTGACCATTTACGTCGTTAGCTTTCCTGTGGTGTGCAAGAGAACCTTCCGCGCAATTGCTAGATACGTTGAAGGATATGGCTTGGTGTTGCCATCAGTGGCGCTCTGGCATTTACAAACTTTCTTCGCCCACTTGAAACTATTTGTAGTTATCATATTTATATCGTCATATTCTCGTTTTTTGCATCATTATATCCAATTAAGGTTGAGGCTGTGAAATACCAGCCAAAACCACCGCATATTTGATGCATCAATTCAGGCCTTAAATCTCCAGAGAATGCGCCTGATGTAGAGAGCACTGCGGACTCTTCGGCAGACCTCTGGGAACAGTCTGGTAGCCTGGACAGCACCTTCATAGCAGATCCCTCGTATTTCAGCGACAGGGCAAGTGATGTCACGTTCTACTCGTTTCGGCTAAGCAACTTCCGCTGTCCAACACAGGAATGTAGCAGAAACGTCATATTCAAGTAGCAGATATAAGTGGGAATAATACAGCACTTTAAAGGTTTAGGCAGATAGACGTCCAAAAGGTCCATGCATCTGTTGTGAACTGGTTCTCTACACCTTTGCGGCTGGACACCTTAGCAGTACTCGTCCAACATCTCCCATGAACTGCATGAATACAAAGAATTCCATACTGCATCGGTCGTCGTGCAGGATAATCAGGACCGCACTGCCCACCGCATCGAGGGGGATGGGCAGTGATAAGTGGTCTACTGCTCAGGGTTCCCTCTTCTTTACTTAACTGTTGTCTTCTATCCCCAGCCACCTCTTTTTGCCCCCTCTATTCACCCATAATGCTCTCACTGATAACACGCCCGATACTCGCAACGGTTCATTGTCAATTAGTGTCGGGAATCATTCTCTATCTTGTGACCCACATTTTCTCAAGCCTCGTCAGCCTATGAATCCCGGCTCCCTTGACGTGCGTACTCTCATGCAGGCTGGTCAACAGGCGTGCCTGGCCCTCACAATAGACTCTCTAAGGATTGATGCCTGTTGCTTCAGTGGAAAGCGTATCCAAAATTCGAGCAATGTGACTCAACTAACTGCTCCTAGTACCTCATCAAGGTATATACTGCGCACCTCAGGAGACGGAGTAGCTACAGCTGCGAGACAACGGGATGTAAGAATAGTTTTGAGTGACACGGATGAGGCTGCCCTTTTAGACTGGATCTCGATTAACAATCGTTTATGTGCTGTAAGACTCCAGGGGTCAGCCGGCATTCGAGAGGACAGCTGTGTTAGGCGTGATCTGTTTGTGATCTCGGCGTACGCCCCAACAGACTGCAGCTCTGATATGCAGAAGGATCAGTTCTAAGATAAACTCGCCACCCTCGTTCGCAGGAACAAAGGTTCTGACACTGTGGTGCTAGCTGGTGACTTCATTGCACAAATTGTCAAACTTAGTGCGTCAGAAGCTTGCTTAGGTGGGTGTTGTGTTTTAGTCGCTCAGCGTACAGACGACGGGGTTAGGCTTCTCCAGTTTTGTGCACCCAATTGATTGTTCTTGCCTAGTACAAATTTCCGACACAGCTCGGGTCGCACAGCGACCTGGTGCCCTCACTCTAAAGGTAGTTCGAGTCACACTAAGCATACGGGTTTTCTTAGACTTGAAGGGCGCGTTTGATTCAGTTGATTGAACATCGCTTTTCAGTGCTCTTCAAGGAAAACGTATGCCCCAGAAGTTTGTGAACCTATTGAGATCATTGTATTCTTATACTTCTGGCCTCGTAAGAGTTTACGGCGAACTATCCGGTCGGTCAGAAACGACCAGTGGTGTTCGACAGGGATGTCCCATGTCTCCATTCCCGTTCAACTTCGTCATGGACGAGATAATGGAGAATGCATTGGGTAGTCTCCAAGATGTGAGCGTCAAACTAGAAAATAGTGAAACGCTGTGTGACTTAGATTACGCAGACGACCCTGTCTGTTTGTTCGAATCCACGGAACATGCGCAACATGCACTAGATAGACTCGCAAGAGCTGCAGCTCCATTCGGCACGCTCTTTGCACCTCCAAAGTGTAAAGTGATATTGCAAGACTGGACGTCAAGGATTCCGAGCATGATGCTGGATGGGGAGGAATTAACAATTGTTGATCGCTTTAGTTACCTCGGAAGCAGCGTGACGACGGATGGGTGCACGGTAGTAGAGGTGAGCACGCGGATATCGAAGACTCAAATGTCTTATTCTGGGATCAAGCACTTGTGGCGGAGACCTGATATTTCACTGAAGTTGAAAGGTCGTGTGTATTGTGCCACAATGCCGTCAGTTTTGTTCTATAGTTACGAGACTTGGGGTCTACGTGTGGAAGATATTCGTCGTCTTGAGGTTTTCGACCACCGATGTTTGTGTAGCATCGCTAAGATTGGATAAAATGACAAAGTAAACAATGCCGAGGTCAGAAATCGGGTATTGGGTAGTAGTTCAAAGAATGTTCTTTCACAGCGTATCCAGCTTGGTAGAATTTGTTGGTTGGGGCATGTGTTACGTATGCCAAACACACACTTACCGAATTGTGCCCTATTCTCCGTTCCTCCCAGGGAGTGGAAGAAGCCACGTGGGGGTCAACGGATGACGTGGCAGCGAGGAATGAGAAAATGTACAGTTTACTTAGGAAAAGTAGGTGTCTTACATCTAGGTGGTTTTGGACCAAAAGATCCGTCAACCAGTTGGCTGGAGACACTGAATGATATGACAGCGAACCGTGAACAGTGACGATCGGGTTGTCGTTTTTTGTCAAATCAGAATGATTGATCAATGGGCGTTTGTACAGTTAGATTATGTATTCCGTTTGTTGATCAGTAGGGCGTTGTTTCGTTTTCCCACCCGTGTAAGTTCACCCCATGTCCATCTTGTATATTCACATTTTCTAATTCAATGTGCAACATGGTGAGAAAGGCAGTGGTCAATGGGGCTTGTCCCGCTGTTTAACACTGTGCGACAACGGCGATGATGATGATGGTGATGACTGTTTGCGTTTGCTTTTTGTTTTCCACATATCCAAATTGTTACAGCACTATTTTCAGCCAAATTTTGATTAAAGCTCTATCTCCACGCGAAGTTGGTATTTCACGACTGTTGCTGAACGCTCGTTAGTAAATCACAATTCAACCAACTTGTCGAGTGGAGGGAATGCTTCGATCAAAACGATTTGACGCCGATCCTCATTCGTCAGACGCAGCTGATTTCTGGATCCACTGAGAAAAAACTCGATAATTATGCGAGCAACATAAAAGATCTGGGACTGAATAACTTCGCAAATCTGATTGATCTGGTTTTCGCCTTCTGCCCACAAAGATATCCCCGAAAGTAAAAACCTCGATTCTATCATCGAAGCGTTGAGTTATCCGTACATGCAACTCAAGAATGAGATATTCGCTCGATACGTTCACTCGACTTCTAGTCAAGAAAAGAGTCAAACTCTTGACCACTTCCTTCAACGTCTGAAATCAATCTACGGTTGGACAAAGGTGCCCGGTACAAACATGTCAAACTATCGATTTTCCCTGACTTGTGCTGATGTACTGCTGCGGCATGACTTCTTAAAACAACATATGTCGGTAGAAATACCTTTCCAAGGAACTCAGCCACCCTTCTCACCTTGTGGTCTCTCCGCTGATAACCTTCCAATCCCATCTCTTTTCGCACATCTGGACCCCTCTTGTCGTCCTATTTCGACAAAACCGAGGGGTCACAGCTACAATCATGAAGCCTTTATTCGATCACAGATCATCCGGTTATTGGACGACGGTATAACCGAACCTTCTCAATCACGATGGTGGACCCAAGTCCTGGTTACTACCAACGAGCGCCAGAAACGACGGATGGTGGTCGATTATAGCCAAACAGTCAACCGATTCAGCCTCCTAGATGCATACCCGCTACCCCACATAGACGACTTACTGGAGAAAATGTCACAGTTCAGCGTTTACAGCACTTTAGACCTACACAGCGCGTACCATCAGATCCCCATTGAGGAAAGCGAACGGCAGCACACGGCTTTTCGAAACATGCAACAGCCTCTACCATTTTCGCTGAATGCCGTTTGGAGTAACCAACGGTGTAGCCTGTTTCCAGCGCACGATGAACGAGCTTGTTCGACGTGAAGGACTTGAAGGAACGCTTTTATACGTTGACAACATTACTATCTGTGGGAAAGATGTCACCGACCATGATGTCAATCTGAAACGGTTCCTGTGAATGGCTGAGAATTACGGTTTGACCCTAAATCATAATAAGTGTGTCTTCGCCACAACCGTAATTCGACTGCTGGGCTACGAAATATCTAAACGTACGGTTCAGCCTGATCCAGAACGCTTAAACGCTCTTCTCTAACTTCCTGCTCCCAAGGAATTGAAGACGCAGCAAAGAGTCGTTGGAAGGTTTTCATATTACTCCCAAAGGCTTTACCGTTTTTGGATAAAATTCATCCACTTACCGTCAACAGGGCAATCCCCCTCCCCAAAGAACTACTTTCGTCTTATGAATCATTCAAATTTGAATTATTCTAATCATCACTATTCGTAATCGATAAAGACACACCACTCGTGGTCGAAACCGACATCTCCGACATAGCAATCTCTGTTACTCTTAGAGCGGTCTCCAGTGGCCTTTTTTTGTGTACTGTCAGCCACGGAGCGAAATCGCACAGTGGTAGAGAAAGCATGCGCAACTTTTGAAGCTGTTCGAAAGTGGCGATACCATCCTTTCGGTGAACACTTCAAGCTTATTGCAGATCAGCATTCTGTCGCTTTTATGTACGACAGGAAAGCCAGCAGCAAGATAAAGAATGACAAAATTCCCCGTTGGTGCACTGAGCTTTTCCAATTCTCCTATGATGTGATATATCGCCCAAATTCAGATAATCTTGCAGCTGATACCTTATCAGGAGCATTCTATGCAAGCACACATCCCATCAGTGAACTGAAGCGACTTCATGAAAGTCTCTGTCACTCCAATATTACTCATCTATATCATTTTCTTCGAACAAAAAACTTGCCTTTCTCTTTCGATAATGTCAAGGCGATAATTCAGCAATGCTCTGTTTGTTCACACATGAATTCCAAGTTCTATAAACCCTGTAATAGCCCATTTGTTAAGGCTACACCACCATTTGAACGTCTCAGTATTGACTTCAAAGGATCCATCTCCTCTTCTACTCGTAATCGCTACATCTTGACAATCGCAGATGGGTATTCTCGCTTTCCATTTGCCTTCCCCGGTTCTGATATGACTGCTTCCACCATCATTTCTCGCTTATCGGAATTGTTTGCTGTATTTGGCATGCCACACTCCGTTTTGACCAAGGAGCTTCTTTTATATCCCAAGAATTAAGGACATTTCTCCACGAGCGGGGTGTAGCTATTAGCAGAACAACGAGTTACAACCCTCAAGGCGACGGCCAAGTCGAACGACTGAATGAAATAACATGGAAAACAGTATCTCTGTACCTCCGTTCGAGAGAACTAGCGATTGATCAGTGGAAGTTGGTACTGCCCGAGGCACTGCATGTCATCAGGTCACTGCTGTGTACTGCTATCAATACGACTTCCCACGAACGAATGTTCATTCATCATCGAAAACCTGCTGTAGGCACCAGTTTACCTCAAGGGTTTCTAATGCCTAGGACAGTGCTTTATCGAAAAAACATCCGTTCGTTCAAGTATGACCCGATAGTGGAGGAAGTCGAATTGCTGGAGAGCAAACCTGAGTACGCTCACATACGCCTCCCTGATGGACGCGAAGAAACGGTATCAATTCGTCATCTTGCTCCCGTAGAGGGACTGACTTCTGCTCCACCCGTCCCTCATTCAGACTCTCCGCTGGTTAATGACATGCCACGTACCTCCGATTTGCAACAACTGCCTCTGACCCAGTGGAGTCTCCTAGTGAACCAGACACGAACGTTGAAAACCTTCTCTTGCAACAACAAAGAGTGAGACCCTATTTCCTTTGAAACCGTGAGGCGTAACAACGCATTCTTCGTTAATTAGTATTACCATTTTCTATCTCTCACTCACGGACTGCACGAAACAAAATACTAGTCTTTGTTTTCTAAGAGGCGGCAAATGATATGCATTTGCTACTGTGCGTCTGACCCATAATACGCTCCTATTTTGTCTGTATCATCTAAAATTTCGCTGGTCTCCTTTTAGCTCATATGCCTCGTCTTTTGGCTGATTAAAGCCTATCAATCAGGCGTTGTCTTCTGAACTCCCATTCCACTAACCGATCATACGTTACAATATGATTACCAAAACTGCCAGTTACTCTGTGACAAGGACCCTCGATCTAAAAAGTGCCTATCGTCAAATACTGATCATAATTGAAGAACACAACTATACATCTTTTGAGGCTAGCAATCGACTACATTAATTCTGTCTTATTCTCTTCGGTGTAACTAACGAAGTTGTCAGCTTCCAACGCAAGACAGACACAATAATTCCCGCTTAAATCTTGTTGCCACTTTCGCTTGTTTCGACAACTTAACTACTTGCGGTCATAATGAGAACGAGACAGATTCTTGGAAGTCCCCACTAAATATGACATAACCTTTGATAAAACCAAGAGCATGTTTCTAAACAAAAAGATAAACATCTTGTGTCCAATGGCGCCGTTAAATCAGATCCAGGAAGATTGTAGCCATTACTAATGCTTCCTCCTCCAAATACCCCCAAGGCTCAGGAGCGTATCATGCACATGTTTGCATATTAATCGCGTCACATTTTCCGGACAAAATTCATCCCGTAGTAATAAACCGAACCTTCCTGTTCCCCATCAACGTCCAAAACACGTATACAAATCTTAAGCAGGAGCCTGCGAATGCCTCGGATATTATCACAGACCCAGACATACTGTTGGTTGCTGAAACGAATGCATCTGACCAGTGGCATTTTTTTCGCGAACTTTATCTCGGCTTGAGCAAAGCCCTTAAAAAACAGACATATGTTCCTTGAAGCAATAAAAATGACACCATTTCTAGATCGGACATAACTTCAAAACTGGTCCCGGATCAACGTTTGACGGCCTTTGTGTTTGACAACCAATAGAAAGGCAAAACAAAAAATGAGAACATCCAACGGCGGCGGGTAGAACTCTATGACTTTCGAAATGAAGTTGTTTACCATCCGGGATGTGATGACCCTACAGCAGACACACACTCTCTCTCTCTCAACGTTTTTGTGCCTTAGCCTTCAACTGTACTCATCTGTACAAGCATCATGTATTCTTATGCCATCCCGGAGTGATTTGAATGATTCATTCTGCATGCGCCCGAAATCTCCCGTCCCTGGTCAAAAAGAAAAATACATGATATCCTAGATATAATGTCAGTAATACAGCGTCATCGGTGGAAAATCATAAGCCGTCAACCGAAATAACAGAGCAGAGATTCCCGGAATTCGGACCACACTGACATCACTAACACATAAGCAGCCTAAGGGTCACATCGACATTTGACCTCGTCACCGCGGGCCCGGATGATGGGAGTCGGTGTGACTAAAATCCGATCAATCTATTCGACAAACGATTTAAAACACACACCGTCGACTGGTAATTGATTCCTCGGAGTCATTAGATTGTAAAACTGCCTTGAAAAAGGTTACCCACGGTAACCGAAACGTCGGCTTATGATTTTCCACCGATGACGCTGTATTACTGACATTATATCTCGTTTACAACATCACATGGCGCATCGTTTCTTCGATACATTCCGAACCTCGTTGGGCCCTGACGCACTGGATGTGATATTCACTTGACAAGCCTGCGCAGGGGTGAAGGCAAGGTTTCTTAAGAGACCTTAAGTAATGTTTCTTAAAGGCATTCAACCCTTTGAGAGATTCATCATGGACTTCAAAGGACCGTTGCCATCATACACACGCAATAAATTTCTTCTAACAATTGTTGACGAATTTTCCCGTTTTTCTTCCAGTTATCCTAGTTCAGATACTTCTACACCCACTGTTATTCAGTGCCTCACTAACACGTTTTTTATTGACATGCTTGTGTGTCTTCACTTTCGCCGGGGACTGTTCCATACCGTCCCACTAACACTAGTTAGAAATCTTTCCTGCCTGCGGATCACCTCAGTTTATTGGTAAAATAATGAATTACAGGTTGTTGGTCCATGTGCTTAGTCGTCGCACACAACACATTGATCCGACTGGTTGTGGGCAACCAAACCTTGAGGCTTGAACATCGATGACAAGATTTATATCCTTCTGCTGATCCACACTATCGATCGGCTATCTTGTCGCTCTTGGTTCCGTTATCTCAAGTCTTAGGCTCGGTACGCACAGGTGCTACCTGCTACCGTGGCCTGGCTGTCTGCAAACGACGATTCAAGATATACCTGCGGGAGGGTTTACGGCGAACTATCTAGTTCACTGGAAACGACCAGTGGTGTTACACAAGGATGTCCTATTTCTCCATTCCTGTTCAACTTTGTCATGGACGAGATAATGGAAAATGCTTTACGAGATCTTCGTGATATAGGCGTCGAAATTGCCAATGGTGAAAAGCCATACAATCCAGATTATGCCGACGACCTTGTCTGCTTGTTCGGATGCACGGAACACGAATAATGCGCACTAGCTAGACTCGCAAGAGCTGTAGCTCCATCCGGCATGCTCTTTGCACCTTCAAAGTGTAATGTTACAAAATTGGATGTCAACGATTCCAAGCTTGATGCTCGAAGGGAGGTACTGACAACTGTCGATAGCTTCACTTACCTCAGTAACAGCGTGACGGATGTGAGCACGGTAGTAGAGGTGAACACGCGTACACAGAAGGCTCGGGCGGTGTACGCTGGACTGAGGCACTTGTGGCGCCGACCTCGCATTTCGCTGAAGCTGAAAGGTCGTGTGTACTGTGCCGCGATGCACACAGTTCTGTTGTTTGGTCACGAGATATGGAGTTTGCGTGCAGATGTTCGTAGCTTTGAGGTTTTCGACCATCGATATTTAGGTAGTATCGCTAAGAGACTGCACCTTGGCGTGATGTGTCGGCTGTGTGCCTCAACGACCTAACCAGCTATACAGGATGGATTATCTCAAGCCGAAGATTCAATTATACTTGAAAAGTCAATGCGTACAGACTTGACAAAGCAGTCTCATGGTCCTTCAGGTTGGGAGTCGATCTGAGCTGGCGACCCAGTTGGTAAAATCAATGGAAGAAAAATTGATCCCAGCAAATGGCTTCCATTCAGCCACTCCGCTGCCTTGCGGACAGGTTCTCGTTAGAATTAAAGGCTTTGGTTGCGAACCTTAAGGTGCGGCTGGGCACCTTAGCAGTACTCGTCCAACATCTCCCATGAACTGCATGAATACAAAGAATTCCATACTGCATCGGTCGTCGTGCAGGATAATCAGGACCGCACTGCCCACCGCATCGAGCGGGATGGGCAGTGATAAGTGGTCTACTGCTCAGGGTTCCCTCTTCTTTACTTAACTGTTGTCTTCTATCCCCAGCCACCTCTTTTTGCCCCCTCTATTCACCCATAATGCTCTCACTGATAACACGCCCGATACTCGCAACGGTTCATTGTCAATTAGTGTCGGGAATCATTCTCTATCTTGTGACCCACATTTTCTCAAGCCTCGTCAGCCTATGAATCCCGGCTCCCTTGACGTGCGTACTCTCACGCAGGCTGGTCAACAGGCGTGCCTGGCCCTCACAACAGACTCTCTAAGGGTTGATGCCTGTTGCTTCAGTGGAAAGCGTATCCGAAATTCGAGCAATGTGACTCAATTAACTGCTCCTAGTACCTTATCAAGGTATATACTGCGCACCTCAGGAGACGGAGTAGCTACAGTTGCGGGTCAATGTTTAGAAATAGTCGTGACTGTCAAAGCTGCCGCTGCCCTTTTAGACTAGACAGCAGATATGTAGCTATCATGGAAAACATTTTCGTTCAAGAAACCCCTAATCCAGCGAAGCAATGGATCTTCAACACCAAAGGTCCCAATTTTCTGCAACACTTGTCAGCGCGGTACCCTATCGAACCCAATCAATGTTACTACCGAACCGGGGTGATTGGCTTCGCGTATCACGATGACCCCGAAGGCTACGAAGATTGCAGCGTAAAACGCTCCTTCAGGGTCAACCATATCGGACAGGCCGGGGCGGGAAGCCAGACAAGAACAACCTGGCACTGTTAGATGGCGCGGTGGGTTTTGTGCCTGGCAGACTTCTACACAAAAGTCACAGAAACCCAAAGACAAATTTGGCCCTCCACTAAATAAGGCTATTGCTTCCTGCTCCTATCTCAGGTTTCCTGAGCGAGGTATGATTCACTAGGACGTGCTGGGTATCCTCAACTGGTAGACCGCCACGCGAAGGGTGTATGAACCGATCGTTCGGTTTCCGGATCCAACAGACAAACTTCTTGTTGGCCGATAGACAGCACTTCGTTGCGCACGGACTAGTTACTAACTGGAGCAAAAAGCCGAGTGACGCTGGGGACACCATTTTGCACTTAATTACCAGGGTTCTTCATGAACAGTTCCTATGCACACCGTTCAAGGGCAGGTGCCATTCGGGGAATCCATGAAGTCAGTTTACCTTTTCGCGGGAACTAACCACGTAAAAGTATGTATCGAAATAGTGGGATGTTACTGATAACGGTGCACATGAGTGATCGCAGCGAATGGAAGGAGTTCCATCACGAAGAGACTGCACCTTGGCATGGTGTGATGGCTTGCGTGCCTCTCCGACCCAAAGAGCTATGCAAGAGAGCTTCCCCAAGCCGGAGATCCAATCATGCCTGACATGTTAATGAGTAGGGGCCAGGCAAAGTTCAGTTTCAGAACCAGTTGATGGGTTTCATCTGGTTCTAACCACCATACCCCACGAGAGGACATTACAGCGAATAAATACGGAGAGAAACAGTTTACCGATTTAAAAGCCTCCACTAGATGGACGGAAGAGTGGAGTAGTTGGAGTCTCTCTCGACCAGGGGAGAAGTCATCGCACTTCATTGAACAGCTATCGCCCGCCTAAGCTGGGCAACCCCCAGCCCAAAGAATGCTGCCCAGTCTACATTCCGCTTGCTCCATTGGGTGCATGGGGCTAAGGACTGCATCCGAAAAGCAGATCGATAACGAAGTACCAGCGAAGACAAGAAAAAACGCATGTGGTAATCAGGTCTCACGTAACAGACCAGAAGAAGTTCCTTCACAGGTTCTTTGGTCACGTTCCCGTACTGGGTTAACGCTCCACTTGTCATGTGTTTGAGACTTTTGAGTCAAAAACTCCGGTTAGGGTTCCCAAAGAAAAACCCCTTCTGCGTTGTGGGCAGCCGCGAAGTATGATGTGCCCAGAAATCTCCAGCGGTCAATCGGCAAACACTCCTTATCTCTCTGCTCTTCATCCTTTACGTTCCAATTCTAAATGCGTACGAGTAGCCACAATGAGTCGTGATTGTGAACTGGTAGCTCTCGGAAAGGATAGCAAACTAAAGACAGGGGAAGAAAGAGAATCCATTCTCCGACCTAAGCATCCTTTTCACTTAGCTGCTTTTAAAGTCCGCACACCTGCCAAACGGGGCAACAGGCTGCCCTAGCTAGGACGTGCATTGCGTCTCCGAAACACGCATACAAGACCCAACTTCAGTGTTAATACTTCGCTCCCCTGATACAAGCTCGGCTTCTTGTTTCACTCTTCGCGTGTCGGGTGATTCAGTGTCTAGTGCTCGTGGTCAGGCTGGCGTTGGCATCACTCTGAGCGTGAAGGTTGAACGTGCACTGCTTGACTGGATCCCGGTCAGCAGCCGTCTATGTGCAGTTCGTCTGAATGGTTCTGTGCATGTCAACAGCACTAAACTGAGGCGCTGATGCCTGTTTGTCGTCTCTGTGTATGCCCCAAATGACTGTAGCTCTCCTGAGGCCAAAGACGAATTGTATCAGGATTTTTCTCCACTGCTCCGTAGAGTGCGCTCTACGGATATCATGGTTGTTGCTGGTGTTTTCAATGCTCAAGTTGGAAGCCCAGACGAGACGAAGAGGAATATGGGAAGCCGATACTGCGTTTCAGCCGATCGAACTGATAACGGTAGTGACTCATTCAACTGTATTTCGACCATAGACTATTCCTAGCGAGTACAAATTTCTCGCACAAAAGCGACACCGACTAACCTGGCGTTCTCCTGCCCCTTCACAGCGACGGACTCAGATCGATCGTATTGCTGTCGATTGCCGCTGGCGCGGATCAATTCAAGAATGCCGGTCATTTTGGTCCACGTCTGTAGACACTGATCACGCTCTTGTTCGTGCACGCTTCAGCTTACGCCTCGTTGGTGGCCGAAACAACGCCAAAGCGAACCGTCCCACGCAACTGCTACTGGACGATAACCAACGACCTGCTTTCTGAACAGAATCATCCACCAGGTTATCGATGCAGTTAAGTGCCCAGGATCCAGAAGAGCAATGGACAGAGATCAAACAGGCCTGCGTGCGGCTGCTGATGCTACCCAAGGCCCAACAACTAGACGCACACAGAAACGATGGATATCTGCATCTTCAGTTGCACTGTTAGATGTGCGCAAAACGACTCTTCCGTATTCCAGATACGATGAAGCACAAAGATGCTTTAAACGCCAACTGATTCGGAGCCTGAGAAATGACCGTGAGAAGTGGTGGATTTCGAGTGTAGGGTGATGGAAAAAGCTGCGGCGATCGGCAACAGCTGCAGCCTTTTCCGTCTGATTAGACAAACCAGTCCACGTAAACCAGGCGGCAGCGAATTGACCAAAGAAGCGAACGGCCCACTGATTCAAGCTCAAAAGCATCGTTTAATTCGCTGGAAGGAGCATTTCGAGAAGCAGTTTAATTGGCCTTTGTACTCTTCAGGTTTAATCACTAGCACAGTGGGTACAGTTCTTGTTGTAGATACCAGTCCTCCGTCAGAAGCGAAGGTTCTTTTTGAGGTACGCTATTTTAAACAACATAAGGCAGCCGGACCGGATGGGTTGCCTCCGTCTATTCTCAAAGACGGTGGCCCAGCACTTTTACTAGAGTTGACAAAACTCATCGGTTTGATATGATAGAAGGAACAAGTTCCAAAGAGTTGGTGTGAATCGGTGATCGTACCGACCTAACAGAAAGGTGACAGGTTTTACTGCGAAAATCACAGGGGAATAAGTCTCGTCAGCATCGCATCCAAACTGTTTGCTGGTATCATTCTCCACCGCGTATCTAACGATCGCGAACAGTGCTCGCGCGAGAACCAAGCTGGGTTTAGACCTGGTCGTGGTTGTATTGATCACATCTTCACTCTTCGATAAATTTTAGAAAATAGACACACCTTGCGTAGGTCCGCTATCTCATTTTTTCTTGATCTCAAAGCGGCCTTCGACTCAGTTGAGCGCACTGTTCTCTGGTGCTGCCTCTCGCTGAAAGGTGTACCAGAGAATTTCATTCCCATCGTGAAATCCCTTTACATTAATAGCCGAAGCCGAGTTTGTGCTTACGATGATCTTCCACTCGAGTTCACCACGAGAAGTGGTGCACGTCAGGGTTGCCCTCTCTCCTTTTCTCTTTACCTTTTTGATTGAAATGGTTCTAGAGATCGCGTTTTTGTCAGGTGAGGATAGGGGGATTGAAATCTTCTCGGGTTGAAAAGTATCAGACCTTGAGTATGCAGACGACATAGTTCTTTTAAGTGAAGATACAGGTAAGTTGCAAGCTTTCCTGGACAGCCTGACGGGTTGCGTAACAATGTTCGGTATGCGTTTTGCACCTTCAAAGTGCAAGATGCTGTTGCAGGACTGGGTTGGTCCAACGTCAAACCTTTCAGTGTTTGAGGAGACTATAAACGTGGTAGATAAGTTCTGTTATCTGGGGAGCTGCATCTCACCCGGAGGTCGAATATCGGATGAAGTGTTTCTGCGTATACAGAAGGCTCGTTTTGCATTTGCCAACCTGAGTCATCTGTGGCGTCGACATGACTTCCGTTTACCTATCAAAGGTCGAGTGTACGCTGCAGTAGTCAGGCCCGTGCTTCTGTATGGTTTGGAGACATGGCACTGCGGGTGCAGGACATACGAAAATTGTCGATATTTGAATACCGATGTCTTTGTGGTATTGCTCGAATCTGGTGGGAACACCATGTGAACAATGCTGAGGTTCGGCGGAAAGTCTTAGGTTCAAGGACCGAATCATTACATGAAACACTTAAGCTGACCAGGCTTAGATGGTTGAGACATGTGTTACGCATGTCCCCTGACAAGATCCCACGGCGTGCTATGCTTGTTGAGGCGGGTACCAGTTGGAAGATGAGTAGGGGTGATCAGTTCATGACATGGAAGAAAAGTATGAAAAGCCTAACTAATGGACTTGGCCATGTAGGGCGTGTTAGACTTCGTGGGTGGGATCCAAGAGACCCTCCCACTCAATGGTTAGATACGCTGGAGGAGACAGCAAGATGCCGCGATCAGTGGCGCTCTTGCATCTACAGACTTTCTTCATCGACTTGAATCCATGAATGTAGTTCTCCTCTTACTACTTTCATACTTTTTTGTCCTTCATCATTTCCTTTTGAGGTTGCTGCTAGGAGATAGCAACCAAAGCCACCGAGCCCAGTGCATGGTTAATGGTTGTCTGAACTGAACTGAATGGAAGGAGTCCAATAGTACGAAGTCCTAACGTGTAGGTGGAAGATTTAGGGAAAGACATGTTTCTCAATAACGGGCCGCCAAGGTGTTTAACTTGCCCATTAGCTTGACGGTTGAGCTCTCGTGCGGCATACCGCTATTCCTTTGTCGTTTAAAAAAAAAGTTATGAATTCTGTGAACATAAATGTTGCGCCGTGATCGGAATGGATGAATGCAGGTGCCATGCTAATTCACTTCCCTTTCTATGGTTTTATTTTAAACACTGTATTAACCTTGCGGTTTTTTGCGTTTCAACCCATGTACGCTTCTTAGCAGTTGAGTAATGCGTCACATTCTAAATCGGTGTCTCGAAGTATTTTGCATTCAGTACGTACGTAATCGGTGACTGACTTTACCATCTACTCAACTAGTAAAACGAACGAACGAACAAACAAATAAGCATACAAACAAATGAACCGTTATATGCGCCCGGATAAATTCGACACTGACATAAACGCTCCCGATGCATCCAAACAGTATACATACTGGCTGAGGACCGTCAACGAATTTCTGAAACGAGTGCAACCCGAAGTAGCCGACAAAGTTGACATATTCGTTAATTCCGCCCCCCCCCCCCCCCCGCAATGTCTACGAACATGTTTCCGAGTGCCAGACTTTTGAGTGCTATTTCAACCCTCCAGTCCCTGTACGTCCGCCCCAGAAACGTGGTTTTTGCCTGCTATATCCTTACTACATGCAAACAAGAGATTGGGAAGAGCATAGACCAGTTAAGCCAGAACACCAAAACACTCGCAAAGGACTGCGACTTTCTTCCTGTATCTCCTGAAGAATATGATGACGATGCTATGCGTGATGCATTCATTACCGGTCTTCAATCTAACTCCATTCGAACAAGACTACTAGAACTACTAGACTCTCTATGATTGTTCACGAAACCTCAAGCGCTCATCATGCTACGGCGTCCCCGGTAAGCGACGCGCCTCGTGTCCCGGCGGTCGAGGTGATAAGACAACAAGCTGGGATTATTCGCTGCAGGAAAAGAACACACATAGCCTGTTGGAATGTCAGGACGTTTCTAGACGTCGGCAGTCAGTGCATCACAATGCGAACTCTACACGACTATGACGTAGATATTGCTTGCCTCTCGGAAGTCCGCCTGCCCAACTCAGGTAGCCGACAAATAAAGGTCCCGGGTGTGGATACATCCTATTGGCTCTATCACAGTGGCCCGAAAGACAACTCCGGTCTCTACGGTGTCGCGTTTGCTCTGAACAAAGCAGCTAATGATGCAATGTTCTCTTGGGAACCCGTCTCATCCAGACTCGCCTTGGCACGTTTTAAAGGCTCCCCGCACGACTTGACGGTGATCGCGATCTATGCTCCAACCAATTCAGCTGATGACGAAACCAAAGACGAATTTTACACTAATTTGAAGGAGGTAATCAACCGGGTTTCGAGGCGCGATGTACTTTTCATCGCAGGAGATTGGAACGCTCGCACAGGTACGGTCGATGAATCTACTCGCCATATTCTCGGGAGATTCGGCCTTGGCCAACGCTGCGAGAACGGTGGCCGACTGATTGGTTTAGCCGACATCAACAGAATGGTTGTCTGCAGCACTCGATTTCAACACCCCAAGAAGCATCTACTCACATGGTACTCCAATGATGGTCGCACTGCACACCAACTCGACCACATCCTGGTGAGAGCCCGTTGGGCCTCGTCTGTGGAGGATTGCCGAGCTTACCGAGGTGCAAAAACGGGCAACACAAACGGCACCGACCATGTCCTCCTACGCTCATGCTTCAAAGTTCATCTGTCCACACGTGCTAAAGTGTCTGCACCCTCTCGGATAAACGTTGCTGCCCTAGGAAATCCAGAGAAGCGAGAAGCGTTGTCACGAGCAATCACAACCCGACTAACCAGCGCAACCAATGCACAGGCAGATGAAGTTTCTGTGGGAGGGCAGTGGACTCGAATGATGACGACAATCAAGGAAGCTTCTTGGACAGTACTCGGGAGAACGAAAAGGCAGACAAAGAATTGGATCTCGGAGAGCACGCTCCAGCTGTCAACCAGAGCACACGAAGCGCGACTGGCAGGTAGTAACGAACGCCGCAGACTGCAACGAGGCCACACGCTCCGCCAAGGCTGATCGCAAAAGATACTGGATAGAAATAGGTGAAAAAATGGAGACCGCGTCCGGAACTGGTGACTTCGGTAAACTGTTCCGCCTTATTCGCAGCGCCTCTAATAGGTTTTGTAAGCAAGATTCCCTTCTTCGTGACACGGCAGGAAACTTAATACCTGAACAGAGCAAGAAAATGGACCGATGGGTGGAATACTTTAGTCAGCTGCTCAACCGGCCTACGGACCACCGGACGGACCAACCAATATCAACCCCTCCAGCCCAGTACGAAAGCAACTGTGACCCGCCAAACACCGCGGAAATCACGGAGATGATAAACAAACTGAAAGACAGAAAGGCTGCTGGGGAAGATGGCATCCCTCCAGAAGTGTATGGAGCATGTTCATCGTCATTGATTGACAGGTTGTGTACACTTTTTGGTTCCATTTGGAGAGCGGAAGCATTTCCACCGGACTGGGGAATGTCCATACTGCTGCCCATTCCGAAGAAAGGTGATAAATCGGCATGCGAGAACTACCGAGGGATCAGCCTGATCGATGTGGCCGCAAAGATCTTTGGTTCGTTGTTACTAACCCGTTTTTCCGAGGCAAGAGACCAGCGCACTCGCCCGAACCAAGGGGGTTTCCGCCGTGGCAGAGGCTGTGTGGATCAAATCTTCACACTGCGCCGAATACTGGAGCACCGCTATAAGTTCCAGCAGCCGACGGTAGCTTGTTTCATCGACTTCCGGGCAGCTTTTGATTCGGTGAACCGCGAGTCTCTTTGGACCATAATCCAATCCGATGGAATGCCCGATAAGCTTTTAAGGCTGTTAAGGGGATACTACTCGACAACCGGTGCTAGGGTTCGTATGTACGGTGAAGAGTCCCGCGAGTTCACACTCACTACCGGAGTTAGGCAGGGTTGTCCCCTCTCACCGGTGCTGTTCAACTACGCCATCGATTGGACAATGCGACAGGCATTACACAACTACCCTGGCGTTCAGCTTAGCCAGGAAATATACATCTCGGACCTGGAGTTCGCGGATGATATTGTCGTGCTTGGAGACTCTCCCGTTACGCTACAACCAATCCTCGATCGAATCAATTCCTTCTCGAGGTCCATCGGACTTGAAGTAAGCTCGACCAAAACAAAGGCTTTCACAACCCATCTGGGCCCGACAATTCAACAACTGTCGATCAATGACCAACCAGTCGAATACGTCCCTTCATTCAAATACCTAGGCTCAACTCTGCTTCCGAACGGCCAGGCAAAAGATGAAGTGGTATTACGGATCGACAGCGCCAGGAGAGCCTTTCTTCAGCTAAGACGAACGCTGTGGACTCGCAGTGAAATCAGCTTAAGAACCAAAGTTCGTGTTTACCGTGCTGCCATCCGGCCCGTACTCATCTATGGCTGCGAAACCTGGCCACTACGAGCTGAGGATACCAGAAGGCTGGAGGTTTTCGACCACTGGTGCCTGCGGCAAATCCTCAAAGTCAAGTGGCGCGACAGGGTGTCCAACGACGAGGTAAGGAGACGATGCTGTGATATCGATGCTCTCCCCGTCCAACTCCAACGTCGACGACTTCAGTGGTTCGGCCATACGCTTCGGCGACCCGAGTCGGAGCTAACCAAGCAAACACTCTGCCCCACTCCCTGCCCTGGTTGGCGTTGTCGCCTTGGTGGGCAGCTCAAAACGTGGACCAGTACAATCGAGAAAGACGTAGAGCTTCTAGGCCTTCGGTCAGTCTATGGAGCCCGGCGATGGAAAAAGGACTGGATCAAGATCTGTACGGAGCTCGCCTCCGACCGCCGCGCGTGGTCAGCAATGGTTCGTGATATCCATGGAGCCGACTTATCCTCTCGCAGGAGATAGTCGCGTAAAAGTAAAAGTAAGTAGTACCCTAAATTTTCAAACAGCCTATGATATGCCTGGGTCATTAGAGGCTGCTCAGAAACAATCTCAATCCTATGAAACCAAGAACGCTTCCTGGTCTTCTGCTACCCCGGTGTGCTCTCCACCAGTGACAAAACCAGTCAATCCAACGACCGAGACCGAACCAATTGTGTCTGCTGTTAATAAAGATAACTGCTATTTTTGTGGTTATTCTGAGCATCCTCGTATAAAGTGCCCTCTCAAAGATATCACTTGCAAGGCCTGTGGCAAAACAGGTCATTTCAAGCGTGCATGTCATTCAAAACCGACTAACCTCGGCTGTCCGTCCACTACTGTCCTGTTTTGACGGCTGCCGCACCTCCTTGTCCGTCTCGCGGGACTACTCAAGTCCACGTGAATAATGTCGAACTTCAGGCACTCATAGACACTCGTAGTTCTGACAGCTACATTTCGCAGTCCGTTGTAGATTCCTATCGCTGGGAGGTTCGACTATGCGGCTCTCGAACAATAATGGCCTCTACGTCTCTGTCGTGTGCCATTACAAAATACTGCTTGGAAAACATCCGCTACCAAAACGTGTCGTATGACAATTTCAAACTTCCTGCCATGAGTAACCTTTGGGCTGACATTTTACTTGGCCATGATTTTCTCGGGTTACATGACAAGGTGGAAATACCATTCGGCGGCAAACACGGTACGTTTTTGCTGTGCGGTCTGGATGCCGCCAAGATACAGTTCCCTCCTTTACTTGCTCACCTGTCGCCTGGTCGCAAACCCATTGCTGCAAAGTCTCGCACACATTCTGCTGAGGACGAAAACTTTATACGGGCTAAGGTTTAGCGTCTGCTGAATGATAGCATCATTGAACCGTCCGAATCCTCTTAAAGAGCGCAAGTTCTTGCAACTAAAAACGCAACTCACAAGAAGAGAATGGTTGTGGATTATAGCCGAACTATCAGTCGCTTCACGCGGTTGGATGTCTATCCGCTACCTCGAATCGACAAAATGGCTGAGGCTATATTTCGTTATGCAATAATCGGTACCCTGAATTTGAAGAGTGTATATCATCAGATTCTTATAGCCCAACACGAGAAGCCATATACTGCATTTGAAGCATGTGGTGCTCTCTATCAATTTAGGCGCATACCTTTTGGGGTTACCAACGGAGTTGCCTGTTTTCAACGCCTCATTGACGAAGTCCTGAAGGCTGAAGGTGCCATACGTACGTTCACATACATAGACAACGCGACAGTATGCGGCGTGACCAAGGAAGACCACGATCGAAACCTTAAGCGATTCCTGAGGGCCGCCGCGAAATACGGCATAAAATTCAGTACGGCCAAAACTGCGACTGCCGCAAACAAAATCCAAGCTTTGGGTTACCCGATATCGCAAGGAGAAGTAAGACCTGACCCTGACCAGATGAAGCCCTTGCGCGATATCTCATCACTGAACGATGTGAAGTCCTTGCGTCGTATCATTGGCACCTTTTCCTGCTACTCGCAGTGGACACCATCGTTCTCTGATGAGATCAATCTACTTGTGGAAAGTACATTTTTTCCTCTGCCAGGAAATTTGAAACGTGCCTTCGAACTCCTCAAAAGGACAACAGAAAGCGCTATGTTTGTGACGACAGACCAAAGTGCCTCGTTGGTGGTTGAAACGGGTGCTTCGGACGTCGCAACAGCCGCTTCACTGAGCCAAAATAATCGCCCCGTAGCCTTCTTGTCTAGTACTCCAACATCCAGCGGAAGACATCACTCTGCTATCGAAAAAAGCATGTATTATTGTCGGGGCCCTTCGTGAGTGGCGACATTATCACCTAGACAACCACTTTATACTTATCACTGACCAACGGTCTGTGGCCTTCATGTACGACGTAAGACAAACAAGCAAGATCAAAAATGACAAGATTCAATGATGGAGACTTGAACTATCTGCGTTTTGTTATGGCATAATTTACAGGCCCGGAAAAGACAACACAGGTGCAGATACGCTATCTTACAACATATGTGGTGCTATTTAAGAAAACTGCACGATTCACTATGCCCTCCCCCCCCCCCCTTCCTCACCCCGGAGTCTCCCGAATGATCCACTTTGTGCGATCTAAAATTCTATCTTATTCGATTGTACAGATTAAACACATGGTCTCGCGGTGCAGCGTTTGTGCAGAAATAAAGCCACAACCCTACAACCCCCCCCCCCCCATCGGTCTTATCAAGTCAACATAACCGTTCGAAAGACTGAGCATTGACTTCAAAGGCCCTCTGCCTACGACAATTTGTAATCGATATATCCTGAATACCGTTGATGAATGCCCGCGATTTCTTTAAGGATATGCACTTAACTACTGTTATCGATTGTCTACGCCAACTTTTTACCATACTCGGCATGCTGGCATTGATAAGCTCTGATCGAAGGACGAGTTTCATGTCGACTGAGCTGTTTGAGTTCCTGCGCAAGATGGGCGTGGCTCTGTCATACCACTGCATATAATCCCCAAGGAAATGAACAGGTGGAACGCCTGAATGGCACGCCTTGAAAGGCCATCCTTCTGGCTCTAAAAACCGAGGTCTACCAATCTCACAATGGGAGACTTTTCCCAGATACCTTGCAGTCCATCCGCTCACTGCTGTGTACAGCAACAAATTGCACTCCGCATGAGAGGTTATTTGACTTTTTCCGGCGATCAACTAACGGTACCTCGTCGCCAACATGACTCGTAGTTCCAGACCCCGCACTGCTCAAATGGATGGATCGATCCTCTAAGTCTGATCCGATGGATGAAGAAGTCGAACTAAACGGTTAAAATCCCCGGTACGTCCGCGTTAAATTGCCAAGTGGCAAGGAAGAAAATGTTTCTGTACGACAATTGGCTTCGACAGGCGATTTGCCACTGTCAGAATCGGAACTGAAGCAGATATCGGAAGTTCCCCCAAGTACAGCACAAACAAATCTGCATTCCACAAACGATGCGATGGAACATGATGCCAGAGGTGTACCCACAACCCAATCCACGCCCATACACTCACCATCATCATCAACATTATACATTACATACATTTTGCTGCACCGTCTTACACCCGCTCGCGAGAGGAATGTCCGCGAACAGCAGGCTGGATTCCGCCCAGGTCGAGGATGCATCGACTAGATTTTTACTCTTCGCCGACTACTTGAAACGCGTAACACGCACCGCCGACCAACAATAATGCTTTTCTTAGACCTGAAAGGCGCCTTCGATTCAGTTGATCGAACATCGCTTTTCGGTACTCTTCATCGAAAAGGTATGCCCCAGAAGTTCGTGAACCTAATGAGATCATTGTATTCTCATACTTCTGGCCGCGTAAGGGTTTACGGTGAACTATCCGGTCGGTTCGAAACGACCAGTGGTGTTCGGCAGGGATGCCCTTTGTCTCCATTCCTTTTTAACTTCGTCATGGACGAAATAATGGAGAGTGCGCTGCAAAATCTTCAGGATGTAGGGGTCGAACTAGGAGATAGTGAAAAGCTGTGACCTAGATTACGCAGACGACGTTGTCTGCTTGTTCGAATCCACGGAACATGCTCAGCGTGCACTAGATAATCTCGCAAGAGCTGTAGCTCCATTCGGCATGCGCTTTGCACCTTCAAAGTGTAAGGTGATGTTACAAGACTGGACGTCAACGATTCCGAGCTTGATGCTCGATGGGGAGGTGCTGGCAGTTGTCGATCACTTCACCTACCTCGGTAGCTGCGTGACGACGGATGGGAGCACACTAGTAGAGGTGAGTACGCGGATATCCAAAGCTCGAGCGGCGTACGCTGGACTGAAGCACCTGTGGCGCCGATCCGATATTTCACTGAAGTTGAAAGGTCGTGTATACTGTGCCACTGTGCGTTCAGTTTTGTTGTATGGTTGCGAAACTTGGGGTCTGCGTGCTGAAGATATTCGTCATCTTGAGGTTTTCGACCATCGATGTTTACGTAGTATCGCTAGGATTGGATGGAATAGCCGAGTAAGCAACGATGAGGTAAGAAAGCGAGTATTGGATACTAATTCAGAGAACGTTTTATCACAGCGTATCCAACTTAGTAGACTTCGTTGGTTGGGGCACGTGTTACGTATGGCAAACACACGTCTACCGTACCGTGTCCTATTCTCCGCCCCTCCTAGGGAGTGGAAAAGACCACGTGGAGGTCAACAGATGACATGGCGGCGAGGAATGAGAAAATGTACAGCAGACTTAGGAAAAGTAGGTGCTTCACGTCTTCGTGGTTGGGGTCCAAAAGATCCGTCTACCAGTTGGCTGGAGACACTGAAGGATATGGCTGCGAACCGCGTACAGTGGAGATCGTGTTGTCACTTTCTATCGAATCAGAATGTTTGATCGGTGTACGTTTGTACAGTTAGACTGTGTATTCCGTGTGTTGGCTACTAGGGCATTCTTTTCTTTTCCCACTCATATAGATCCAGTCCTTGTCCATCTTGTATATTCATACTTTTTAATTCAACGTGCAACATGGTGAGAAAGGCAGTGGTCAGTGGGGCTTGCCCTACTGTTTAACGCTGTACGATGATGATGATGATGATGATGATGATGATGAGTATTATACAGTAGGAAAAGCCCCAATGACCACTGCCTTTCTCACCATGTTGCACATTGAATTAGAAAATGTGATTATACAAGATGGACATGGGGTGAACTTACACGGGTGGGAAAACGAAACAACGCCCTACTGATCAACAAACGGAATACATAATCTAACTGTACAAACGCCCATTGATCAATCATTCTGATTTGACAGAAAACGACAACCCGATCGTCACTGTTCACGGTTCGCTGTCATATCATTCAGTGTCTCCAGCCAACTGGTTGACGGATCTTTTGGTTCAAAACCACCAAGATGTAAGACACCTACTTTTCCTAAGTTAACTGTACATTTTCTCATTCCTCGCTGCCACGTCATCCGTTGACCCCCACGTGGCTTCTTCCACTCCCTGGGAGGAACGGAGAATAGGGCACAATCCGGTAAGTGTGTGTTTGGCATACGTAACACATGCCCCAACCAACAAATTCTACCAAGCTGGATACGCTGTGAAAGAACATTCTTTGAACTACTACCCAATACCCGATTTCTGACCTCGGCATTGCTTACTTTGTCATTTTATCCAATCTTAGCGATGCTACACAAACATCGGTGGTCGAAAACCTCAAGACGACGAATATCTTCCACACGTAGACCCCAAGTCTCGTAACTATAGAACAAAACTGACGGCATTGTGGCACAATACACACGACCTTTCAACTTCAGTGAAATATCAGGTCTCCGCCACAAGTGCTTGATCCCAGAATAAGACATTTGAGTCTTCGATATCCGCGTGCTCACCTCTACTACCGTGCACCCATCCGTCGTCACGCTGCTTCCGAGGTAACTAAAGCGATCAACAATTGTTAATTCCTCCCCATCCAGCATCATGCTCGGAATCCTTGACGTCCAGTCTTGCAATATCACTTTACACTTTGGAGGTGCAAAGAGCGTGCCGAATGGAGCTGCAGCTCTTGCGAGTCTATCTAGTGCACGTTGAGCATGTTCCGTGGATTCGAACAAGCAGACAACGTCGTCCGCGTAATCTAGATCACATAGCTTTTCACTGTTTCCTAGTTTGATGCCTACATCCTACACCCGACACAGTTTCAGACATTCCTACTCGACAACACACAATTCAATAGGGTAATTTACGCAACAGAAAATTCTGAGTCAGCCATTTTCCTCTCCTTGTCGTGACCCCCCTCCCCCCTATATACTGAAATTGGTTGTTTTTCTTTGTTGGAGTGAATTTCATGCCAACTCATCTCCCGTTCTATGGTTTTATTTTATATATTATATTTACGTTACCGTTTTCTGCGTTTCAACCAATGTACCCCTCTTACTAGCTGAATAAAGGGGCATATTCTGAACCGGTTTCCCGAAGTCTTTTGCATTCAGTACGTACGTAGTCGGTGACTGTTGTTACAGCAGGAATACCAAAAATGTAAAACGGTTGAAAGAACTGTTTCATAACGGTGGATGTAGACATATTTCAGCAGACAAATGCAAAGGGGAAACGAAGATATTCGTCTTCATTTGTTAATCAATACCGATTGTGAGTGCGTGAAGGGACCCTTAAAACTAATACGTAATCTCCCAAACGGTTGCGTGACTTGTATTAATCGTCGTGCGCGATTACTACAAAATTTTGGTTTGAGCTCAGAACAAATCTAACAGGTGGAGGTAAGGCATCGGCCACACTGGACAGAAAATGAGAGACTTTATGATCGAACGAAATGGATTATCCTCGTGATACCCGAGTAACACAACGAACTATGAAGTTCTTGCAACTTCCCCGGTGTCCGCGACTGTTGTACAAACTTTGCGGGGAACGATGACAGTCACTGTGTCATCCTTACCAGGTGTGTATATAACGTCGTAGTTGTATTCAAACAGCTGAATTTTCCATCGCTAGATTTTGTCATACATTGACGGATTCGTATTGTCTCACCAGTATATCCATTTTGCGATCATCCGCTTTGACCTACGAATCGCATACCATCAGTGCTGGGATGCAAATCGTGGTTTTTGTTCTCCCCTTCATCGTTTTGGAGCACACAGACTCGACAGCAAGTGTCCTCAAATCCACACCATTTCACTTCGGTTTACTGGCTGCGCATACCTTGATATTGCTAACGTCCGACTCCCGTTGCACGATATTTGCTAGACTTGATTTCTGAGCCGAAGCTGACATCTCAGCTCCGAGTCAAACCACGGAGGTCTCTTTGCATGTAGGCATTGCCTGGAAGGAGGTGCAAATTTTTGAAACTGGTTAGGTATTCTTACTCGTATTGTCACCCAGGCCTGGTCAATGTCGCACAAGCTACTAGGGAACCAGGAAATAGGAGCTACAGACATGCGAACTTTAAACGGTATGCGTCATATATCAGGTGCACCCTCCGATATGGGTACAACATGCACTCCTCGTCGCCGATGTGTACCCAGATCTGAATGGTCACTGTTGCTGAAAGGTGGTCCGCAGAGGATCTCCTCAACATCCCAAATTCTGGGAGAGACGACAAAGTGCAAAACTGAGTTGTGAATATCTTGAGTATGCGTTGGTTGAGGCATACACTGAAGCAACGATAGACCTTGGGAAGTTAGGAGATTCCGAATAAATGAGTCGGCGCCAGATAAACTACTTATTTGCCCAGTCAATATACGGGTAACTGAAGTCACCGAGAACGAGATAATGGCCGTCCGCCGCCCATCTCAGTATGCCTGATAGTGTTCGATAAGCCCATTGCCGAAGTCCAATAAATGACGCCAACGGAATCATACGCGCCTGCAGTCAGGTTCATACGGCACCATAAAGATCCACCGTAGCTTCCTGAGTTGGAACAAGAATCCAGCTATAGTGGCGGTATATCCGATCCGACAAAGAGAACGGAACCACCGCCTATGATTCGGTTCCTGTCTACACGGTAGTGCGCAACCCGAAAAAGCCCCCTCCAAGTCAAAAATATCCGCCCTTTGTTGTTTCTATCAGGGCAACCAGCGCTGGCGTATGCTGAAATACCCAACATTCGAACCCGTCCCGTTTTTTCAGAAGACCCCGTACACTTGGCAGCGAGGTCGTAGCACACCAGATTCTCACCACAGCCTTCATAAGGGCCTCAAGTGAGTTTATCTGAAGAGCTGTTTCGAAAACTGCAGTTTGTATCTGCCACCTGAGATTCTGTTGTCTCTGCTGGACCAGAAAATCCCTTGAGCAGGTTTGCTTTTCCCTGGGCACGGCGCTCCGGAAGCTCAGTGATCGCCAGCTTACACATTTTCCTAGAATCTAGGCCTCGTAGAAGTCACACTTTATCTTGAAAACCCGAAACTACTTTGAGGGGGTGGGTCTGGGGCCTTCATTTATTTTGCCTAGCCCAAATTACAGTTGTAACTAGCAGCTTTCCGGCCAAACACCTCTTCTCCTGAATGAAGTTTTCGAAGTACTCTAAGTGGAAGTGCTAATTCGTGATTTAGGCGTCCTTGAGGAGCATTTACCTAAACCTTTGCGAGATTCATCACCAGGAGGTATTGTGTCCATGGTGGAGGTGTTTCTCACTGCTAAATTGTCGTTTGCCTATGATTTTCGAGATTACACCTCAGTTGGACAGGAATGTAGGTTTACACCGGCGGGTTAGGTAGCCTATCACGACGGGCTGGGTCGCAGCCACATTTATCGACGTCGACAGATCCACACTTGCTCAGATGTCTTCTTTTCGGGAGGATTCGATGGCAGCGGCAAACACGCCTCTGTACACGTCGTGACCCGAAATAGGCTCTGGTCTGGTGTTATATCCAGGGCTGCGGCAAAAACTGTATCCGTTGAGTTAACACATTTTATCTTTGGACATAGCACACATTGCATCTTGGGGCATAACACATTGTATCTTTGGATAAAGCACTTGATGTACATGGAGCCCGAAGGAATGTAGAAGGACATTTCACCGACGCAGGATATAATTGCGGATTTAGCGCGGTGTATTTCCAGTGCAACCAAACATCACAGTGATCACACGTCTGAGTGCATTATCCCGAAGCGAATAGGATTAGGGCAAATAAGGAAACACTTTTCACTCGCCAAAGACAACACGACTCATCTTCATGAAAAAGTTCAAGTTTGCTAAAGACCAATAACTTAGAATCCGTATTAATAGTCTATACATTAGTCAGGAAGAAAACCTGAAGTTTACATTTGAAACCAAAGTTCAAGAGCAGATTTCGTAGAGAAAAATAAAGCAGGGTCAACTGAATTAGAAAAGCCTAGACTGGTTTTCAGTTTTTTAACTAGACACAGAAGGAGTGGGTGTGTCAGCTAGCATAAACAACTCACTGATTAGAAATCAAGATCGTGCATCACGTCGTTAACATAGCACCACTTCTACTTGATTAAAACCTCAAACTCAGTTGAGGCAGGTATATCAACAGTTTGCACCTTAGAACATGTGAATTACCATGCAAATAAATGCATATTCACGTAAAAATACGTGCGTGAATGTGTCCTGATGCAGACGAAGCCCGGAAGCACATGTATCACTAATGCTTACGGATCATTCAAAACAATGAAGTTAATGAACCCATTAATTTAGTTAGCTTACCTTCGGTTGGCATTGTGTCCTCGATAATGTTACCCGTGCTGCATCCTCCAACGACTTCACCCATAAATGACCAAACCTCACGGTTCCCCACGAACAACTTTAACGGAACAACGAAACCAATGCGTCACGTTTTTTATTCAGTCTAGTCTTCAATGTTCAAAATTAAGGAATTAGGTACGCCACCAGAAGAGAGTGAGGAACTGAGAATCATTTTTATGGGCAAGCAACGATACTCTGGAAAATACAAAGTGAGAATATATAATGGCAAAATCTTACGTGGGCATTCACTGCTCATTTCAGTTCAGTCGGCACAGGAATTTCTGTGGCTAGAGCCATTCCTGTGTTCATATAATTGTGTTATTGGCGCGTTTCCGCAGCTCCCGGCGCTGCATGACTTTTTCTGAAGGGCAAAAATTTTGTGCAGTATCGGCCTAGGCGGAGAAAGTTGGAAACCATGAGTGAATTGCCTCTGACCACAAAAGCTGCCTAAAATAATTCGGGATGTGCTGCCGCCCATCATTGGTCTACGGCGGTCTTAAAGGCCTTCGCTGTCGTGTTGTCTATGACCTCCTCCAGGAGCCTATTCAACTGTGCTTGATAAGTTGTTTGCCTGAATTTGGAGTCATGAGTGCGTTCTTTGTAATTCAAGCCTATGCTCCCTTGTGCCTTCCTCTGGGACCGGACAGAAAAGGTCTTATCGATTCTTGCCTGACAGCCCCTTCTCTACCTTGACGGTTTCTATCAACCCCCCCCCCCCCCCGAACAAGCCTCCTTTCCACTGAGAACAGATCCAGGGTGCGTAGACCCTGCCCAGTCACCATTCTAGTGACTAGTCCTTGCACTTTCTACAGACAGTCTACATCCTTCTGGCAGTACGGTGCCCAGGTTTGCACGCAGTACTCCAAGTGCAGCCTTACTATGGATTCGTATATGGGAACGAAAATCTCCGGCGCTCTAAACGACAAGGTGGATCTAACTCGGAGGAGTTCTGTCCTGGTCATAGTGGCTGCTGCGGTGCGCTGCTTCGATGGCTTGAAGCTGTTGTCTACCATAAAGCCTAGGTCTTTGACCTGAGATACCATATGCAAGGATCCCACACCATTCCAGCTAGCCCGCATATGTTTGATGAACCACTGGCTCCTAATGAGGCTTAGTGAAAGGTCCCGCTCACATGACCATTTTCGTACTGCCAACACGTCAAGCCCTATATCTACTCCAGCTATTATGACGTCATCCGTAAACATGAAGGTTGGATCGTCGATGGGAACGGAAGACTGCTGAGGATCGGGCTCTGAGTCCTGTGGTAACCCACCGGTTACACCTCCCGATTCTGAGACATGGCTAGACGTTCGTTGTTCTAAAAACAATTTACCAATTGCCTTGCCTTGCCTTTCCAAAAATTCACATAGACTGCAGTATGACGTCCAGAAATCTGTGGTTCATGGAGTCAAATGCCTCGCTAAGGTCTAAGTAGCAGATAGCCACCGACTGTCCTACGTCTGGGAGCTTGGTCCTCTCATCGAGGAACAGCAAAAGGTTCTTCAGACAAGATCGTCCTTCCACAAACCCATTCTGAGCTTTTGATTTGAAGTTACGTTGAACCAAATGCCTGGAGATCTGTTTCCTAACTATTCGCTCCAGGCACTTACGCAGTATCGAAGTTCGGCTAACCGGCCGGTAATTTCCGGCCTTTTCCTGGGGCCCGGTCTTGTAAACTCCTACTACAGTTGCCTTCCCCCAGTCTTCCGGTACAATCCCCTCTGTAAGTGACTTTCATGCAGCTTGGCCATCCCAGCCTTCAAGACCTCTACCAGAGGTTGAACGATGGCTGAATGAATCCCATCTGGTCCTGCGTTTTTTTTTCATTCAAGGTTTGCAGCTTCGTGTACACCTCTTCTTCACCTAAACTGAGTTTGGGTATTGGAGGCGCCTGTGGTCGCTTCCTTCTTTCCCCTACATTAAATGCTGGCCCATATGTGCTCTTGAAGAATTCCGAGAGGATGTCGGCCTTGTCTTCGTCGCTTTGAGCCAGTCTTCTCTGCGCCCCCTCCAAGGTGGTTACACTTTGCCTCAGACGGTAGTGGGATTGCAGGTAAGCGTAGAACCCCTTTGGGTCTGCTCCGACTGGCGCAGCTAACGGACACTCACAAGAATACTTCTCCACTCCTTGGGCCGCTTGGGCTCTGTACGTGGCCATCTCATAGCTATTCCTTGCCACCTGAGTTTATGCAGCTTGCACGCCACCCATCATTGTTCACAAATGACTGTAGCCTTGCGGACTTTTGACTCCCTACACGGGGGTTGATTTCTCCCGCCGGCCATTCTCAGAGGTGCAAACTCCTCTGTAAGAGGCCCCATCTTGATGGCCTCCCAACGTTCCTCTAAGAAAGTGTTTGTGTGACTTTGTGTCCACAGAACTTCCTCCTCCGCTCTCTTTGGTTCATCTACATTGAGTCTCCCATAGCGTCGGAAAAATACGATTTCTTTCGACTCCTTGCTAAGTCTTGGTGTGACCCTTAGGACTGCGTGATCCCTTTATGCCCAGCAGCTCTTCTCACTTAGTTTCTTTGCTGTTCCAATGGTGCCGCTTTACGATTAAATCAAGGACAGACGGGTGTTTTCCACCTGTCAATCTAGTAGCCTTCGTCAACGATGCCTAAGTGCACGCAGCTGGACCCGCTGCAGAAACTTATCGCCCGTTTTTCCCTTCGGTGCGATCTCGATTTCTCAGGTAATTTACGCTGGGCTGAGATCCCCTAATAAGAATAACTCCTTTGTTTGAGCTAGCACTGCGTCTAGCATTGGCAAGAGCTCAACGTCTTCCTCACTTGTCGCTAGCAGTAGCCCGTTGGTACAGATAATGCGTACTATTCGCACCTTGATTTTTATAAAGCAGGACCTCACCTGTATTTACCAGGGACTAAGTCGAACGGAACCTCTTAATGGCCTATAAAGGTCCGTATTATTAGTGCTACTACGCCCCACTGTCTTCCACTTATTCCGTCCTGTCCGTAGGCAGCTTATGTCTGATAGGATATATTTTCAGTATGCGGCTTTATCCAAGTTTCCATCAGTGCATCGACGTCAGACTCTGTGATCCCACTCCCCAAATCCTCCCTTTTTCCGGGAGACTGCTGGTGATCGTGCACCAGAATAACCGTTCCCTGGTCCTCGCCGCTGGCTTTGTTGCTAGTTTTATTACTGGGGTCCCCCCGGACCCAAGCCCTGAGGAGATGTGCCGTTTTGTTGCCTCTATAGATGTCTGCGGTGCTGCTTCTTGAATATTAAGTGACACTCCGGATTTCGTGGCTTCTTCGTTCTCACCTGCCTACCCCGTGTCAAGCTCAACGGGCACAGTGGACGTACCTTCCTTCTGAGTCACCATGCCGATGGCCTGGTCTGGCCTTGCGACCACCTCGGCCCAACTGGTTTCTTCGGCTTTTCCCCCTGGTACCTTTAACTCCGCTGGATGCACCGGAGTAGAGATTTTGGGCTTCTCCTCCGGGACCTGGCTGGCTGGCCGCACCTTCCCGGTACAAACAGGAATGGATGCCCTGTGTAGCAGTTACTCCGATCGTGGGTAACGCGTAGCCCTATAAACGAATCCCAAAGTCAAAAGAAGATTGATTCGCTGATTCTACGGCACAGGACAAACAAATGATACGCATATAAATATGCATACTCCTTGGCTGAACGGCGACAACTTTTAGAAATGAGGACCACAGTTCAACAAAAAATCAAAGTCAGGTACTACGGTCGCCGTATCCCGAGTTCGAATCAAAAATATGCCACTGCACATGGGCGAAATATAAACAAATGTTCAAGTGTAGCCTTTGATGAATGCTGCACGTGATCGAATGTCATTAGGATATAGATCGTAGTGTCAACAATACAAGTACATGACAACGGCAAAGGAGGATTCCCATACACGTACGCTACACCCCGCGAGTCCCCTTATTTTTGGTCTTTTGAACTACGTAAACTATGGCTTGTTGTTTAACGGCTCCTAGCGCCACCTTGGGGACCTGACATACCCCTTGGACTTCCCACTAGGGGTTTTCTCGAGTTTTGCTATATGGAGATCCTGCCGCTTCGGATCAGGCGTGCTCGTTCTCAACGAGACTATGGCATTACACTGCTTCATAAATGCAGGACTGCCAGTTGTAACCCTTACTATTCCATGTGAGCTGCCCTCAACTGATCATACACTATATAGCAGCGTATCTCCCCGGTAGACACTGGAAAACAACTACCGGGGTTCGTGGCGGCGCTGGTAGCTTTCCACATCAGAGTCCTATTCCATGGCTCTTAACTATTTGAGTCTGATCAGGTCAGGTCAGGTTGAACGGGACTGACAGAGGCGGAGGCCAATCAAGCATCCAAAGTTTTTTCATTAGTATGCACAGAGACCGGCACCCACTACCGCGACTTCATCAGTTCCTTCAAGTTTCGTTATATGAAAGGATTTTTTTCTTCAGTTCGCTGATGAAAGGAGTAGAAGCTCTCTTCTTACCATCCGAGCAAGGGACAACCATGGTGTTACCGTTCAATCACTTGCCGTGCCTCATGTTGTAGGCAAGGACACAGGATCTTGAAAAGCCTGGAGTAAGCTACAATTTCCCCTACTCCCTAGTATTCCACCCCCGTGAATAAATCGTCCCACTTAGCATCCAGCATCTTTTTAAAATGCTTCACACATTGTGCACTTACCGTTTCTTTTGTTAGTCTATTTCGCATTCTCACTATTCTATTGCGGAAGAAGTTAGCTCGCAAATTTAGCCTAGAAAGTGGTTGCCGAGATTTTATACAAACCTAAGCCCGATAAACCCCAGGGATTTTAAAAACTTCTTCGAGGTCTCCTCTGAGTCTTCTTTTCCCAAGTGAGAGGAGTCCCATCCCCCGCACTCATTGTTTTTATGACTCCCTTGTTGTCCTCCAACCTTTCGAGTGGCCAATTGCTGGACCTCCTATGGGCAGCCTGAATCCCTTTTCAAAAACGGTGCCCTAGCCTTTGCACCGTTCTAAAAGCGGCCTCAATACTGCCTTGTATTTAGGTTTGAACACTTCCATCGATCGGCAAGTACTTGCCGAGTACAGCCGAAAGAGCTCGCCTCTTTCCTCATCAGCAGCCATCTTGCATTGTTCAGCACACTAGAATTCTGCGGTCATTCGGACACCCAGGTCGCTCGTTGACTGTGTGGCCTCATCCGTGAGTGGTCCGTTTCCGCCCACGGTCATTACTTCCATTGAAGCTATGTTTAGCAGAATACTGTTGTTTCCGTTAAAGGGCTTATCCTATTTATTTACCCAGATAACTACTTGCGCTAGTTCCCTTGTCAGTTCCTCATGATCTCCTGATCCCACAGCTTGTACATCGTTTGCAAAATGAAGCAAGGTAGTGACAGTCCTTGCACCTAATCATTTATGAAGGGAAGGAAAAAGTATTGGACCTAAAACTGGCTCTTAATGTACACCGCTGGCTTTTGACTCACAGATTCCCGCTTTAACGTGAAACTTCCTGTTCGTGTATTTTCTATTCTATCACAAACGTCTTCAATTTTCCCACCACTGCGCGGTGATTGGCTGAATCAGAAGTCTTGATGAAGTCTAGATGGCAAACATTCGACCATCTTACCCTCGCTGAGCTGGTTTTTCACTTCCTCTGGATTTCTGTAAGGTTCAAAAGATAAGATTCGCCCACCAGAAATCCGTGTTGTGCTTTACAGAGCAACGTGTGACTCAGTGGGTGTTTACCTATATGTTCCCTTACCCGTCGCTGTATAGAATTGCAGATAATGCACGCGGGGCTCGAAGGAAGATAATTTTCTTTATCTCACCATTACCCTCCCTAGCCACAACTGTAGGTAACTTCCAGTCTAACGGTTATACACATTGGTTAGATCTGGCGTGGTATAAAATGCAGACCTGCCCACTGATCATGGCAGCTGATGACTAAGTGATAGCTGGGCTATACCATCAGGCCTCGCCGACTTGAAGATGACAAATCCTTCCAGCAATTTCTCTGTCTCCTCTTCCCCAGTTTGCAGGTTGGGAAGGATAGGAGAAACTGCTTGCGTTTCGTTCGATATTTGTTGTCACCCAGCACTTCTATGTACACTTTGGAAGTATTGGCTTAAGACACCTGCTCTGCTCTGATCATCATTACTTATTTCACTCCCATCCGTCAAGATCGGATGTCCTACTCCACTCCAAAACGAAGCCTTTGACCGAAGGTACCTGTAGAAACTTTCTGGGTTTCATTCTCCTCCTCTGGTCAGTGTCAGTTGAAAAGTCCTTTTTTCCCCTCGCTGGATTTTTGTGGCTGAGTTTCTATCTTGTGTACCGTAGCCGGGCTCTTCCGCTGCCAGTGGCCCTGAGAATCTGTCAGATTCGTTCCTCTTTTTGCCGCTAGTTGAATGGGCGGCGCCCACTATCAAATGCTAGAGACATTGTGCATCTTAAGGTCAGGTCAGGTCACAGGGCTACAGGATCGAACCAGTAAGGCAGTCCAGACTCCTACACCGGTGAGCCTCGAGAATAATCCCGCCCAGCTACGACTTCTGTGTTTGCTTTGTGTTTCTGTTGTTTACTCAGTAAACGAAATAAGGTTCAGACTCAGTTCGCTGTTGGGAGTATAACATGCTTCGTGCAGTACGTAGCCAAATTCGGGCGAACCCCGAAACCAAGACAAAATTGATCCGTAACCTCGAAGATAACCAATTGTGTGTGTCGTAGGAGGCCAGCCAGCCATCGTAAAAACCACTCTCACGTGCCGGCTTTTTCATCCCTTCTGATTCTACAGTCGTTTACGATGCTTCCGCTGAGGTTATGAGGAATCGGTCTTCTTTTGTCTGTCACGACCTCCGTGTTCCACTTCATGCTTTGGACTTCAGCATCTAGGAGTTCAGCCTGCTCCTTTATTGATTTTTTTCTGTCGAGAGGTTTTTTACACTATTTTGAAACCTCCTGCCTTCTGTTGTCTCCACCTTCGGGCATGGGCTTCCTTTTTTAGCTTTCTGACTTAACGCACAGTTTTACTTTTCCGCCAAGCTATCGGTCGAAATTTTCTCTCTGTGGTCTTGGCTGCAATTTCACATTCCTGTCCCCTTTTCCTAGTTTCCCCAAATTATGCGCGAGCACTCGCTTGCAGGTGCAAAGCTGCGGGTGCGAGCGCACTTTAGGAAGCGTTCTTGATGTGCAGCTCGAAGCCTTTCTTTACATGCATGGAGCACTTTTGGTGATGCCTAAGCAACACTGATCTCGCTGAATTCCCCCATCTTCCATCAGGTCCGCGCATTCCTTGTCGTTATAGATCACCGCCTGACTGATAGAGCCTACCTCTGTTCCATTCCTTTCTGCAGTTGCCACCGAGTTTGTACAAAAATACCGGATCCAACGCCAGCTTTTGAAGAGAATGAACTCTTCGAAAAGTGCATTTACGGTAATGCTAACTACTATACCTTAGCTTGCGCAAAATGACGCGCCTTGTTCCACCAAACTACTCAAAACGTTTGTTACCGAGAGCGATGCGAAAATTCAAGCCACTTGCAACTCACAAGGATCCGGTTCTCTGCTCTCATCCCTTGAGGTTACATTGTTCAGGTCCGAATTCAGAAAGTCGATTTGATCAGCCGCAGCACAAAGGAAATGAAACTTGACTGAGTTTTATACTGTTGACCGCTCTGCCCAAGCTCAGCACACCGTCACTCAAAACAACTTCCCCCTCAACGTTAGCAACGTCTCTGGTGCTCTACCAGTGCCACATTCTGCTGGGACATGTAGTTCTAACCCTGCCCCCAGGGGTGTATCCTGTTCATCCATCTGTACTTTCACTTCGTTTAGAATACATGGTTCGAGACGATTACGGTGCACCACCGTTGCTTCATCGCTCAACTGGGTAAAGTTTCAGATCGGACATTTGACCTCAAAAGGGCCTGATTCGACTACATACGGACCTTGCCATTCTTTGTGAAACTTTGCAGGGACTCCGGATTGCGGTGCATCCATGTGCGACCAGACCAGTTGCTCCAGCTGGACTGGAATCCAAAATTCCCTCCTGTCGTAGTATTCTCTTTGTCGCCTATGAGCAACTCCTAAACGCGGACAATCTAGTTGATGAGCCTGTCGAAGTGAGTCTAGCAGTTGGCACACAAAGTCCATGACCAGAGTGTGAACTTGCCGTCTAACCTTTATTATTAATAATATTAATAATGGTTTTCCCGATGTGCCCGAAGTACGCTAGAGTTCTTGATCAGAAGGTTCAAGTGACTTCGGAATCGGAATTCCCAAAGGGGTGTAAAGTGTGCGTGCAGGCTATTGGGGAGAGTGTTAAAGTGGAATAAAACGGTGATAATGCCCTGCTCAGGTGAAGGTCAAGGTCAAATGGACGATTTTGCTAATTGCCTTTGAAGTCCGTCAAAAAGGTTGATTATGCGCATAAAATGTACCGAAAATAATCAAAGCATTAGAAATTCTGGCAAAATCCGAGGATATTTGGCAGAAAACGAAAAGGAAAGAAGAAAAAGAGGAGAATACATCAGGGAGAACTAAAACGTCGCTCGCATGCTGCAGGGTATGGAAAGTATATGGATAGAAAACTCGACGATGTACAAGAATGGATCTTCGGAGATGAAGTGCCATGAATCAGCGGTCAGTGTGGTGGTAAAATATGCTGGTGAGGTGCCGACGAGGTCAGTCACAAGGAAAGAGACCAACAGAAATGGTAGATAGAGGGGGCGGTTTCTAGAGCAGTGATGAAAGAAATAGCCGGGGGTAGGCCGGTAAGTTTTCAGTGATTCATTTTCAATAATACAGGTATGTCAAGAATTAAAGGACAGGACATGGAATGGTGGCAGTAAATCAAGGTGAATTGCGTTACTTGGCGATTGCAGAGGCAAACAGCATGCAGAAGCCATAATAAAGTAAAGGGTAGATAAGTGACCTGATGGCCATTTTGGTGGACAGATCATATGGCAACTGTAGAGCGATAGCTATGGGATCAATGAGTCTAATACGAGAGACGCAAACGGGACGTCGGATTCAGAATAAAATGAAACAGTCGACAGAGATGGCACCATAAACTGGTGGTTAGATACTGACGGACACAGTTGAAAGGCGGGCGAGTGACACCTCTGGAGGGGTAAGGAGACCATCAAAGTGATGATGAAGGGAAGGCCGGAGGAAAATGGGTAGCATGAAGCAAATCGTTTGTTTATGCTCGGTTGGTCGAGAAGCATCGGTTTAAGCACGGAAGTTAGATCAATACGGGGTGTACATAGCTGCAGCAATCATAAAGTCGGATAGTTGATGAAGATGAAGACGGCTTATTTCGGAGACAACCGAAGCATGCTCAGCTGCGTGATCACATGGCACAAGGGTGTGAATAATAGGAATTCTTGGATAGTCAACTGGATACATGTAGCACGAGAGATTGTGGAGGTTTTAGTGGTAGCATGAAGAAATCCCCGGCGAAATGAAATTCGAATGTCCGGTGGTTGTATAACTCAGTGACGAGCAAAGTCGGCTTCGTGGTCGAGCTACTTAAAGAAGCGCAGCGGGAACGGAAACAAAAAGCCCTGGAATTCAGATATGTTCGTCAAGGTAACAAGGGAGAACATGCTAACAAAAACCTTCTGAAAACGCACGGATGAAAAATTGGAAAAAGTTACTGGTGATGACGAATACACACTTGAACCGGTAGTTCTGACAACTCGCAAAAAGGCAGAAATCCTACTTCGAAGGGGTCGTAAGTTGTTCTCCGGGAAGCGAAGGTGCGCAGGTGAGACAGGAAGTCCTATTCAGTACAACTTGAGTAGCTGATATCCAACGAAGGGTTGCTGGGTCAACGTGAAATTGGGTGTGGAGTAGGTCCCTTTCCATGAGCAATATGTGAAGGAGAGTCATAAAAGTTGGCTGGTGAGTTAAACAAGATCCGAGCAAACGGGTTGTTTAGGTAGATAATAATATTGGTGTATTTCGGATAGGCCGGACACGTGCTGCAACGCATGTACGAGTGGCGCAACTGATGACAGACTCAGAGTTTGCAATAGGATAAACGAGTGCACGCAGAGGACTGAAGGAGAACACTGAAATGGACTAAAACGATAACAAAGCCCGGCAAGAAGACTGACAGTCAGACACTCATTTCGGAAATTCTTGAGCGGTCGGCTGAACGACTGGAGTACATGCATAAATGGTGTAGAAAATAATTACGGCTGGTGGAAATTCGAACAATTTCGAGGTTTATGTTGTTGGTCTTCATAAAAAGTGATGTTTATCGAGCGGAGTAAAGAGATTCATTTAAGGGCTGTAGAATATGAGGGGCATGTGGATAGAAATCTTGTCAATGCTTTCGGCGAATTACTCACCTTACGACAGGTACGTCAGGAGGTATCAACTTGGAAATATATCAGTCTGTAGAGATGATGGGATAGGGTGTTGGCTAGATCCTAAAGGAATCAGATATATGGCAAACCGCTGACGTATTTCGAGGGAGGGCGGCTACCGAAGAGGTGTGAGGGTAAACGGCCGGGGGAAAATGGTAAGCTTTCCGCAAACTGTTAACTCTATATGGGGTTGAAAAGAAATGTAGAAGCTGAAAGTGATGGTAAGTCAACATGGACTGCGTGGGTACAGCGATCACACAGTAGTTTAGTTTTGCAATAGAGGTGGCTGAGTAATTTACAGGCAAGATGATGAAAGCCGTATAATGTGTGCCATATGAAAATGACAGGTGAATAGAGCTGACCCAAGTATATCGCGCAAGGCGGCAGTGGATCAGCCCCTATAGAATAAAATACATCAGCTGCAGTGGATAGTGGTGGAATTGGGAGGTTGGATACAGAGTCAGTTTTGGCACTATGACATACGAATGCCACATCTAGAGGAAGAGATGAACTGCCAGATCAGGGGTGTAAGAAAGGCCACGGTATAGTGGGTAGGCGGTAAGTGTACCACTTTGACAAGTGACAAATGATGGTGACGGAGCGGCGAAGCTGCATGAGAGGTTAATCGGGGACGGTAAAACATGGAAGAAAAGTGGTGTTCTGCAAAACCTGAATAACTTAGTGGAATCGCACTGTGGAGACGATAGGGTGGGCTGATGAAGAGTGCAGTTAATCACTGATCACTTCACTGACCACGGGAGGGCTACGGAAGAATACCTCAGCGCCGGACATCTTCTGGTTACCGGGGACGTGGTGAACAGTGATAATAAACGTGCCAATGGTTGAATGATATTAGCGAGTTCGAACTTGGAAAGCGGACACGAGTACGTTTGGGGAAGAAGAGCAGGGGAACTTGCAGCCCGGGAGGATAGGCAATGAGGATGAGTGTTTGCATAAGCAGCCACTCTGTGCAGAGGAAAAGATGGATAGCAGGTGAGGGTGAAAGCAGTTCACTGATGCGTATACAGATAATGATAAGCTGTGCCGGGCTTGAAAAGTGTAGAATATAACGTCATTATTGAGAGCAAGCTCGAAAAGAAGCTGATGGCAGCTGGAGAGTAATGAAGCAAGTGTGTACAGTGGCACAGTGAGTATAAAAATAGAACTCTGTGATCCACAAGCGTGCTAGTGATGAGACTGACCGTGCGTTGGACACCCAACCTGAAGACCATTTCTGGGGACAGGAAGTTTGATCCGCCAATCTAGTCTCGCCCGCACATCGCTTCAGAAGTACTTCACGCCCGATGTGAGCAGGTCAAGGCGGTGGATCTGACCGCGTCCCGCGTAGTTTGGATTAGAATGAGTTGTTCGAATGCAGTGAGACAAAGTAGTCCATATTACAATGGCCAGATTGTGGGAAACCTGGGGAAAGCCATCGTGTGAAGGGCGAGAATGAAATCATATGCAAATCTCAGTTGTTCTATCCAGAGAGAGGAGTTCCAAGTAATTTACGGGACGGTGCAGGTGATAATCGTCCTTAGAATGTAGGTTCTCGAAGCAAAACAGAATAAGCTGCAGCCTGGCGATTTTAACTGCGGTTGGTTAGGGAAGAAACACAGAACAATAATGTCAAGCCAAGAAATTAGAGCTAACTGAAGTTGGCAGTCACGACATTAAGTTCTGGTTTCTTGTATTAAACGACATAGGGAAAGCAAAATAGAACAGTGCTTGCGACAAATAATAACTGATAACTGATAATTGTATATTTCTTGGCCGTGGTCAATACACATGTACAAGGCAAGATAAGGGAATACAGCAGTACATTTCAATGTGAGGTCTTCACAATTTCTAAATTTATGAATCATACAGCAACCGGAATGCACCGGTGAAATCATGTAGTGCTTCAGTGAACAAAAGTGGTAATGGTTGAAGCGGGAATTGTAAATCGGTTTCGAATTCGGTGAGGGAGGTGCGGATAGCTGGACAAACGTGGGATTGCTGGGATAATCGATAATTTGACGGTCACTAACGAGTAACCGGGCAGTCAGGGATGCCAGCGAAATATAAAACACTGATCCAACATTGGGTAACTAATTGTGGGGAAGCATGTGAATTAAATGCAAGTGAGTCAAAGGTGATAAAAAAACAGACCTTTTGTGCAGGTGATTTCAGTGTCATATGGAAATTCACATGAAGGCAAAAAGCTTCACAAGGATTTCAGTGAACTTTTGAAGAGCACGAATGGTGTATGGACGCGTAACTGACTTTCAGAGAATAGCCGTCAAAGAAAAGGATTAGTGGACACAAACACCACTGGTGCGGCTAGGCAGAAGTTGGAAGAGTGTGAAGAAATTTTTTGTATGTGTGATAAAAGAATTATTAGCTAAATTCTGGTTGGCTGCAGATGGCAGGTATTCTGTTTCATAAAGACCTTGGTTGCAGGTGATGGCAGGTAGAATGTTGATGGTAGCCGGTAAAAAGGGATGGTTTGACGAAGTGGGCAGCGGCGAGGGTTGGGTTGCAATCATTGGCTTCGTACTGCAAAGCGGAAAGAATCGAACTGTTGGAATGGATTATTGGGAATAGACGTTTAGCGGATGCGGGGTTGCTGGTTGGTGTCAGGAATCACCCCTGCGATCCGGCTAGAGTTTCATGAGGGTTTCTTATTCTGTGTGCGGTGCCTCATACGTAATCAGCAGGCGAGAGTATAGGTTTAAACCATTGAACAAATCGTCTAATCCGCACGGTAACCCGGGATAAACGTAGAGTTGGCCGATGGCTGCCCAAGCAGCCAATGCGATCTGAAAGAGATCAGGAGTGCGGCAGTCTGGCGAGTGTTCCAGCTGTGGGTTATGATTATCGTTTTGTTGGAAACCAGGAAATGAACATTTTGTTATCTGAACAATTAGTTAACGTTCGGCTAGTGGGTCAGTCTATTGGGGATCCCTAGGCGGAGACTGGCAGCTTTCTGGGGATGTTGGGTGATAGTAGAGATTTAGGGAGATATCAGGTAGGTGGTGGATTAGGAGAGGGTGTCCATTTGGGAACCAGGAGTAAAACAGTAGTAGAGGGCATGATCGGGAAGAGGAATGGGAAAATAGGAAGGTAGCAGTCTGATCGGCACACCAGTTGTGGTCGAGGACGGAAAGCAGTGAAAAGGAAGGAAGGAACTGTGTGTTAAGGTGAGGATTATTCATCTGAGAACAAACGTGCTGGTATTCCGCGGGGTCATGAGAAATCAGAGGTATAAGGATTCCGGTTGGGATGGGGCCTCAACTTATTATAAGCATATGCGCAGAGAAGTGGGGCCTAGCTACTAAGGGGTGGTAGTCTGTGTGGCAAGACTCCAGTGTACGAGAAAGGCACAAGAAATGCAGGATGGGACGGCTGTGTTCCAGTCTAGGGAAATTAAGTGAGGGCGAGCACCTAACACCAAAGGACGAAAGGGTTTCTTTTAATATACGTACGCAAATTATGTAGTAAAATGGCACGATTTAGTGAGCAGGGCGGGGAAACGTGAGTGCAGCTTACCCAAAGTATATATATATATATATATATATATATATATATATATATATAATTATGTACATATATACCTTGGGTATGCTCCACTCACCTTTCTCCTCCCCTCTCACTAGACTGTTTGCCATTAACAGATGGAAGTGAGAATGGGCCATGCCTGGGGCAAATACTGAGGCGTAGCTTGATGGATGTTGGAGGAAAGACCTCAAGTTATGTGGCGGTCTGTTCATCAGAACAAGGCCTGAGATCTCGTGAGGTGGAATGGGGTATCAAGTAGTAAATAGTTGGCTCGTGAATGAAGCTGGTACCTAGAAGAATGAGTGCTATATATGCTACTACGTACTTTCTAGCATTAGAGACACTTTTATACATGGTGGCGGCTGATAGAAAAGGACCTTACCCACCATGGTGAAAACTGACAGCATGCTACTATGAATCAGCAGGGTAACATTGGACAGTGAGGGGTCGTGGTCAGGAGCTTTGGAAATAGGAAGTTGACAAACAGACATGTCGAAGGTGGGGCTGGCAATCGTAAAGTACGGGCTTGACTGCTTTTATCCGCTTTTTAAAATGCAGAGTGAATACACATGCTCCTTAGCTTCCGTCGGTAGTAAGTGTCTACTGGACGGAGGTTTTTAGGCTTTTCATCGCTTTCTCGAGCCCAGTGCGTAGGATCGAGCATAGGAATGTGGTTTTTTACAGTCAGATGTTGGTTTATTCCTTTTTTGAATAATAAAGAGGGCGAAAAGGCTCACCTAATTTGACCTGGGAGATTGTTCCAAAAGGAAGAATATTCAATAATGAAGAAGTTGGACCGCTTCACAGTCTTAGAAACTGGAATCGAGACCACAGAGTTCCCATGTAGTAAAGCATAGTTGGATGGAGTTTTGAGCGGGGGGGGAGGGGTGAACTGCTAGGTGTACATTTTACAATATTGCAAATAAGGACAAGCTTGTCTGCAGGCGGCATGGTCAAAGGTGCTCTGGCTGTGACATTCTACACCTTTCCATGTAATTTGAAGGCGAGGAACATCCTAGTAGCTGCTTGACAAATCTTCATCATACTTTTTTCGTTGCTAATCTATCAAACTGCCGCATGTTAGAAAAGACGGCGGTGCAATGTTTCAAAATTGATCAGATGAGTTTCAATAATGCTTAGCTTACACTCCAGAAGACAGAAGATTCCATTATTCAGGCTGATTAACCATCTAGCTTTAGCAACCCGCACGGCCGGAAGTTCGGAGAAAATATATGTACAACAGCATTATAATCCCAAGCCCATTACTTCCGAACTGGTAAGCTTGCATCAGACGGCAATCGGATCGCTCTGCCAGTCCACAAAAATTGCGAGAGATGCCCAGTGGAGGGTTGTGCTGTACTTTGGTAAGCTAAGAATTATTTAGCTAGCGTGAGGCCATCGCTGCCTTTAGTAGCACCTTTGTTGACCTGTTTGTCCCCTCCACTGGGCCATTTTCCTGAGGATGATAGGCGGCTGTTTGCTTTTTGTGGAGGCCGAGCGCTTTACAGATTTCATGGAGCAGTGCGCTTTCGAAACTAGTACCTCCATCTGAATGCATTTGACGAGGAGGGCCCCTATGGCAGATACACTGACCAACAGGTGCACGAGCAGCTGAGGCCACAGTAACCTGTGCCAGGGGTGGTGCCTCTCACGATTTGGTAAAATAATCAACCAACACCAATATATGCTTATCGCCGCTGAGGGTCATTGGAAGAGGGTCTATAATATTTACTCCTACAATTTCGTTAGGAAAGCCTACTGTCATTGGTTGCTACTGTGCTCGGAAGGCTCTTTGTGGGTTTCTAAAACTATCACAGAGTGCACCAGAGATACAAAAAGCTCGAAGGTCTCTTCATAGATGTGGCCACCAAACTCCCTGCTAGACGGCAAAACCCTAATTTTTTCACTCCAGATTGACCAAGTTGGTAATATAGGTCTGCGACGGTTTCTTTCACCGTAGATCGAGGGACAACTATGAGACCACTTCAGACAAAATCAGATTGTCCTACAATGCCAAATGCACGTGCTCTCGTAGCTGGCACCCTCCGTGTCCTTGCTGGTCGGTCGGCCGGCATTATCTTCAATCCTCCCGTAGATCAGTGTGGTTTACATGTCAGCAGCTGGCATGTGTGCCCAAAAGTCATACTTTGACCCTTTCAGGTCCATTATTGCCACGTGATGTTCATTACATGCCGGACTTTCTCCGTGGTTGCGAGCTGGTCTCCGGGACAGCATTTGCATCAGAATGTCGTTTCCCGGGACCATTTTGTCGAACGGACTAGTACTTTTGTAGTGACTCCTACAACCTCGCTATTTGGCCGTCCGGGTTTTTAAAGTTTTGAATCCCCTGAAGCGCATGATGATAGTTGCGAACCCGGAAGTTTCTGATGGTGCACTTACTGATCCCTTGTGTTCACAGTTTTCCGTGTTTTCATTTTTTGCAGGTCGGACACGAACAACCCCGACGGAAGACACTGATTCTTGCGTACTACAGTTGACAACCCAGCCGGGATCCGGAAAATACAAGAAGCCCAAAATTGAAAAACATGAAGACTAATCTGAAGAAAAGGCTAGCCCAGGAGAACCAGAAATTCCTTCGAGTTTTGAAACCGTTGACAGAGGTCCTTGTGAGGTTATTACAGGGTGTGACCGCAGCCCAAATACCTGTTTTTGGAAAGTTTACTACTGGTAGTAATTTCACCAGATAGGAGGAACAGTCAGAGAGGGGCCCTAATAACTTCCCCCCGGAGTACCGAGGAAGCACCCTCCTATCACTGTTGAGCGACGAGGCGTCAGGCAAAGTTTCAGATGCCGGAACGATCGGACAAACAATTACTGGAGATAAATGTAGGCCGTTACGAAGGTTTATAGACTCTTCATTGTTACCGGTGGAGTACAGAAAAAATTCAGTGCCCTTCATTGGCAGGATGACGAAGATATTTCGACTTTCTCCAGCCTGTTATGGCGCCTGGCCGAAAGAACCTGATCGAATATCACTAGTGGCGACCGGATATCGGAGCGACTGATTCAGGTCGCGGGGACCTCAAGAGTTCAGAAAGTGCCTTGAACGTGGCGGAAGAACTAGAGAAAATCGACGCTGCTACCTCGTAAAAGATGCAGCGAAGCTTTTCACCGCGGGACAGTGATAGGTTAAATCAAAGAAGGAAAACTTGGACAAGAGGCAATAAGTCAAGCCCCTTTTATGGATGTCGGTGTTGGTCCACCGGCCGGCCATCGCGTCGACCTTTCAACTCCGCGGGAAGACAAGAGGATGAGTTGCCAACCACCGACTTCATCTATATACCGGCATTTATCACTGTAATAAAAAACCGGTGCCCCGTCAACTGAGTTGTGTGTAAGTGGCATGGTGTTGCTGGGATCGATAGATACGGGAGCGTCGCGGTCGTTGATTAGAGGGCCGGGCTTAGGAGAACTGAAAGATTATGATCGGCGGACTGGCTTTGAGCCCTTAGCAGCAGCCACCTGCACCACAGCAATCACAAAGGGGTTTGCAGTGGTGGAGTCAGAGATAGTGGAGCATGGTGTACAACACCGGTTAATTTTTGTCAACCAAATCCCGTGTGATGTCCTTCTCGGGATGGACTTGCTGGCCGGAATACGCTGCCAGATAGTTTGAAAAGACGGCCGATTGGTCACACCAACTCGCTCGGTCTCGCTGGGTAATCAAATTGGCCATCCAAATAGAATTAATGCTATGCTGCACACTGGAGCCAGCGAGGGCGGTTTGGCGAGCTATGTCATGGAATTTTACATAATCTGGGCAGCGCGTGCTACCGAGCATTGAAGGACCGGCTATCAGAATTGATCAGAACCTATACTGCTACGTTTGTTTGGAGCAGGTCAGATCTGAGACTCACAGGTCGTTTGAAGCCCCGGATAGATACCAGTGATGCTGGGCCTGTTAGGGACCCCCCCCCGAGTCGAATCCCTCCGCCCTTGCTGGAGGAGGTGTACTAGATATTCCAAACTTTTACAAAACAACTTCATCTAACCGTTTCGGACACCATGGTCTTTGTCAATTGTGCAAATGAAGAAAAAAGGCAGTAACTTAAGAATGCGTGCAGGTTACAGAAAATTGAACTCGGTCACGAAAAGAGATGAGTTTCACTGCCAAGAATCGATGACCTGTTCGAAGTCCCCGCTGAGACGACTTACTACATGTCACTAGACTTGGCTTCGGGGTACCGGCGGGTGGAAGTTAAAGAACCGGATCGAGCCAAAACAGCTTTCATAGTGTCGACGGGATTGTACAGGTTCCAGACCATGCCGCTTGGTCTATCTAATAAGGCAGCCGCCATTGAACGATCAGTGCAGGAGGTATTGCGGAATTTAATTCCGCATTAATGTTTGGTTTGTCTCGATGAAATGATTGCTTACGGAAAATCTGCTGCTGAACACCAGAATAACTTAAAGAAAACTACTGGACCTACCGGTGGAAATGGTCTAGAGTTGAAACCATCGGAACGTCGACTTCTGCCGAAGAAAATGACTTACTTAGACCACTTTATTTCGAAGAATAGGGTTCTCACAGAGTCCTCAGAGATCAAACACGATTGACCCCTACGGAAGTCACTAATCCTCGCGTATTGCAGGGAAGAGGGGAACCTCCCGTGTAAACCTCGTGGGGAGTCTCAGTAGAGAGGGTCACACCGCTTATCAGCCAGAAAATTATCTAGTATTCGCTTGACAGTTTAATCATGCACGGCTTCCACCACTTCAGCTAGAAGCGCTTTCCAATTGCCTGTAAATGCCCGGGTCAGTTGGTATATTGGCAGCAAACCGATAGACTGCAACTTCAAGAGTCTCAGTGTATGTACTACCAGGTGCATGTAGTTGACAGATCTTAGAGTAATCAGGTTGTTGGCAGCCATATTGGTATTCCCCCGATGAAAGTGTGGGATCACTGTGCTGCATTTGCTGAGCCTTTGAGATCATGAAAGTTTCTATTTTTTCTGTTTCGGATCGAACACTAGCAACCACCAGCTGAGGAACACTCACTCTAGCGCAATACCACCGCCTGCAGTTCTGACCGTAGTTCATCTCGAATAATCTGACGAACACGAATGGTGTCGCCTCATAGCCTCCGACTGGTTTCCAGGGCACAGTCCGGCGGCTTGTAGACAGCCTTTGTGGCCAGTCCCATGCTGACCCACAATGAGGATACTGGCGACTCCCTGAACTCTTTTAAGTTTGGCCCATTCGACAGCGGTGCACTGGCATGCGGCGGCAGAACCGTACCCTAACCGAGGTCTGATATGAATAGTGTGTGAAAGTCGAAAGTATCGTAAGAGAGTATTCCGAAGGAGCGAAGAATTGCTCCGAGGATGATCCATGCAGAGGTACATGTCCTATCTCTACAATATCTCACCTTCAGTTTGGCGGTCAATACCACCCCAATATCGCATCCTTGGCATATCATTCCTAGAAGAGTGCCGGAGAGGTCGTAGCCCGACGTTGACCCCGTCTGCACCAGTTTTTTAGGTCTGTTTTAGGAGCCCATGTAAAGTCCAGCCCATGGAAAGTGCGAGCCATGCGTAGCAGTCAACTTCGATGCAATTCAAAACAAAGCGGGTTCCAAATAGCTGCGGTACTATATGCAACAAATTAAGCCATTTTAAGGTAATCGAACCCCATTATTTTTCCTTCTGGGCTCTTAAGCTCCGAATTGAACAACAAATCAACAACTGAAGCCGAAATGCAGCAAAAGGTTGGATACAGAAGAGGAGATGACCGAATACAGTTACAACGAAGTTCAAGCTGAGCGACTCACACTCGAGGCAACGGTGAGAGTCTGGTTAGTAACAGGGATTTAGGGAAATAAAACGAAACAATCGGAATTTCGGCAAACATAATTCATACGATTGAAAAATGTTGTTTTTTACATGGATTCCGATGAATGGAATAAGGTTTTCTGAACTCCTCCACTGCCCGCTTATTGGACAAGTGGGTCAGACTATCGAGCTCGTCCGGTAGGGGCTGTCTGTCCGAATCAGAAAGATGTAGACGCCGCAGGGGACAAATACTGAAAGTTTTTCCGAATGTTCTACATGCTTTATGAATGTTACTGTATTTGATATTACTTTGATAAGCTCGCCCATATATCACGCTTTTGTACTTGTGTTTATTCTTGCGAGACATTTGACCTTGGCCCTGAAGCGCTTCTGACTGTAGTGCATGAGCCACGGGGCATGAACCTTTTGGTTTTATTGTTGGGTCTATTTGGCCGCATACCTGAGGTTTGTATATGTTTTTACCTCTCGTGGATTTCAATTTAGTACCGTAGAAGCTACGAATCAATCTTTTGCTGGTTTTTTGATTCCTTAGAATTGGCTACGCGTTGCTCGGTTTGCGATACCTGCGACCTACAGCGCTTTAGTTGAACCTTGATATGGACACTCATCGGAATGGCCAAACGAAGATACAAAGGCCTTATGAGGCATCAGGAAGTGACTCGGCAAACCTCTGGGGATTGTTGGGGTGTTATTGTGCCCCTGGATAATGCTTAGTCACCTAGTTCTCTCAGCGCTAGGTCATAAAATTTTAATCGCGATGAGTTTTGAGTTAATAATAATTTTACAACGGGAGTGAATAAACTGGAGACTCAGCTTCCTTTAGCCAGAAGGGAAACAGAGACCTTTGGAGATGGAACTGACCTAAGTGAACCAGCAGGGAATAAGTGTCGTTCGTGATATTGAAATGCAAATGGTGGTGTAATCGACGAACGTCAACCCTTGAGACCGTCAAAAACTACCGGGGCTTTGACTCTCGACCTGCAGAGAGTGGAGCTAGCCTCTGTCGACGGGCACTTTGGGCAAAATTGTTTATTCAATAAGCAATATAGAAATTTCGTTCAGTTCATAGTTGCAGATCCTGGGCAAAGGGTTTTAATAACGGCATCAATGTCATAAGAGGACCAAAGTGCCATCGAAGGCTGCGCTATGCTTGACCCAACAATTGGTCGTATCAGGGCGCACAGAATCCCCAAATATTGATTTGGACAACCACTAAAGGTTGCTGGGGGCTCGATTGATGGTATTTTATCGGAGGCAAAAGGGACTGAGGGCAAAGCTGAATTATTGTCAAGTTTGGTGATAAAAATGCAGAAATGTAGCATAGCACTAGAGTAATTTTGATGCTCCGCTACACCTTTGCTGGGCTTTCTCTGTTATCATAGGCAATTTTTGTAGGTTTTCATAAGTTTTGCTAGCCATTCCGCTGTGATTCGTCCCGGGACGTAACGAAAATTTTGACGTTTTTTCCCACCCAACAGTGTTATGCCTGCTACCTGTAAATACCGACCGAAGAGTAAAGTGAAGAAACAACTACCAGAACTGAAGCAGTTCTCTGTGCCATTGATGGACAGATTGAAGGACGTGCGTTATGACGCAAATTTCCACGAGGACATTAAGGTCTTTACAACGAAGCTAAATATACTAGATTATAACGTCGCTAAGCTCTCTCCATTGATCTACCTAATAGACCTGATGGCAAGCTTTACGCAGCCGCAGTCTAAACCTGCTACTGACTTTCTTGAATCCTTATATACTGAGATCTTCTAACGCATCTCAAACAGAAAAAACGCTATAGCTTGCAATCTCCCTGACCAGAATCCCACTTCATAACTGAAATCCGCCCCGCTCGGGGCAGCCGGCATAGAACACCGTTCGAGCACGTGCATAAGGATACGCGAGCACTCAACAAGCCACACTTGTCCTATCCTCTTCCAGCTCCCTTCAGACCAAATGGCTAGGGAATTTATCAAAAAGCAGCATTTGCTTTCCTCGAACACCATATGTAAATTAGTCAGAATTACGGCCAAAAAGACCGCCCTTCAAAGAGGAACCTCAAAGGCAACCATCCAGCCAGTACCGTCCACACGTACTCCACAAATCGGTCAACCGAAGATAACAGCTCCATCCATACTACCGCGACCTTGCCAACTTACCCCCCTACAATAATCTAGATACCTGTCAACTTCGACAGTGCATCCTGGTCTGGCTACCAATTAGCTTCTTGCCAACGGCAGGCACCTCTAGTGGCAGCTTCTACCTCCATCCTTCCACTATCCACCCTCTTTGTTCCCAAAAATAATACCATGGAACCGATATCAAGGACCTCTCCCTTCTCCCATCATACCTCAACCAAGCAAGCCATCTTGCAGGATGCCTGTTACCTCCACTGCTTTGACTTCATCCGGAGGAGCCCATCAGCCAACCCCGTGGTCATTAACAGAGCTCCCGCCGATATCACCGAGCCTGCAACACACGAAAACCTTGGGCTTTATTCGGCCCGCTACCTCCTGCGAACAGATCGGGTCAGGCCTCAACTCCTTGACCACTCTACCTCAAAATCCGCGGTCAAACCGGGAAGTAACTGACAGACATCCGGGGGATCTCAACAGCAACCGCACCGATCCGTCCATCTAAACGCGCCCAAGAGTCCATATCGCTCGCCATCCAAAATATCTACTAGAAGATGCATCTGCTGCATAAGCGCCCCCCCCCCGCGTGGCTTGGTTTGGAACGGTTGTTCTAGTAAGGCGTCCACGAAGTTAACTCACCAAAGACTCATCAGCCAGGGAGTAGATGACATGGTTCCACCCGCGAGCTTGTTCATTACATCAGCATCAGCTGCCAACGTGCAACCTGGTGTACCCCCGCACCCACTCCTCCCGCTACGTGAAGCTCAACTCCGTGTTTGCTTTGGCTCGTCCTACAAAACTACGGCCTCTGCCTTCAGATAGACCTGGCCCGCCAACTTCGATTCTCAATCTGTTGCTCCAACCCATGCCCTTTCCCTACCCCAGCACTCATAAGACGTACGGTTGCCCACCGTATTCCGAACGAAACTTCTCGCCTCCATACTAAAGCACTATTGTCACTAGTAACATTCCCCCGATTTTTTCGTGGTTTCCCCACAGAGGCCCTATTAGACACCGCCCTCGTATCTCTCGATTATTTATCCGGCGCTACTCACCGGCCGCTGCCTCCAGTGCCGCTCCCCATTGAACGTTTAGAGGGCCTCACCTAACATGCATTCTACGGCAGTCACATTTCCGATGTCTCCGTAGATGTAAAACTCAACAACCAGGTTTCTTAAATTGACGACCACACCGCGCCCCACAAATCACTGCCATGTAACCCACCTCTCCATCTCCCCAGCCCAGTTTCCACTCCACATTTTGACCCCCCCTGGTTGACAACCCGGCTGCCGGTAGCCTACTCGGCCCCAATAGTCGTCCGCTGCACCCACCTGGAGCTCTAGCGCCTTGTAACCTCAAAACTACAGGCAGAATTTCGCTTCCACTGCTGAATTCCCATTCGCTGTGGACCAAAATTATTGACTTAGGGAAACATGTGCTTGCTTTTAGCTTTGACACGGTTCTGGTGACAGAAACCTAGCCAGCCGACCATACCCCAACTGACATTTCCTCGTCGGCAGGTTATAACTCCTTTCGGGTAAAAGAAGTGAACAGCCGGGGCGGTGGTTGTCTCACATATACCAAACAAAAATTCACTACTACCCTCCTCCATCATCCAGTGCTCGACCATATCTGCGACTCTCTTTGGCTCTCCGTCCAAATTCCTGGAGAGGTGTCGCATGTTGGGTGCGTCTACTGAGCACCTACTTCCAGGCACCCCGAATTTTCGCATATTATTAGGGCTTTCGGAGCACATTTCTGCTCTATCTTTAGGTCCAGAGATCATGGCAGGAGACTTTACCACCCCCAGTATTCGTTGATATACAATGACTGCCACCTCTCATTTATCCGATTTCACCCGAACACCTAAGCCGCCGGAAGAACACAGCATGTCTACACCCCGACGAGGCATGACAATATCCTTGACATAGTCTTCACTCATGGCCTCCATGATGTGAACGTCTTCCTCACATAAAACCTTCCCGGTAGTGACCACAAAGTGACCGCATGTCACCTCGCTGTTACGTACGAATCAAGCCCACCTGAAGTTGTTGAGATCCAAAACCAAAACATCTATAAACTGACTAACTGGACCCAGTTGCCTAATTCCCTCCGCGGAAGTGACAGGTCCCACCCCTTCCTAGCACCCGATCTGCAAGGAGCAGCTGATGTGTTCAATGCCGAGTTGTTCTACTCCATGAACAGACTTACTCCAACCGTTAGGCATTTTAGGGCCAAGACTACCGAAACTGACAGACTTAGACAGAAGACTTGCAAGCTCCAAGACTCATTCCTCAGGAATCGAGATCTCTCTACAATACTAAAAATAGGTCAATTCTGCCGTGATCCCCATGCAGCAACCGAGAATAAAATAAAAAAGCAAGAAAGACTGCCCTACAACAGCCTCATATTGCGAAGCTCCTCTCATGACCGCTAAAATCTCGTAACTCGCGCAGCACTGAAAACAATATCCCGTTCCTCACCCAAAATGGCACCCACATTGATTCGCCAAACGATATGGCCGAGGCTTTCTAATGCCACTTCGCCGTAGCCCCATTACGGACACTACCCCTCCGTCACTCTGCTCTCCGATGCTCACACAGGACGCAGTATCAACAATAGCATTTACTACGGCCAACATCATGAAATTCCTAGCCAACACTTAACCTCCTATCATCCACGGCCTGATGACCCTTCGCCTGTCCTACTTCGGTTTGGGGGAACTGACCTAGTACTCATATTGCTGAACCTCTTTACATTATCAATGCCGTCCGGAATCTACCCGGCTCGGTAGAAAGTGTCCTGCGTAATTTCACGCTGCAAAAACGGTCCTTTCCATGATCCAGGGAACTATCACCCCATAAACCACACTTCGACTGTTTCCAGGATTTTAAAGGACCAGCCTGCTAATTTCCTGACTTCTCGAAGTTTTATCAACCCAGCTCAACGTGGGTTCCCAAAGTCCCGTTCGTGCCTCACGAGTCAGATTGACTTTCTCAATTTAATCACTTCAAAATCCGCCAGCAACAAATCAGTCATCGTCATCTCTCTCGATATGACTAAAGTGTTCAACGGTATATCCCACACTCGCTTACTGCCAAAAATTAAATCCCACTGAGTCGCTGACCTCCTTCTGTCCTGGCTATCGTCTTAACTCTACGAACATTCCCTAACCGTCGTCACCTATGGAGCATCTTCTTAGCCCAAACGAATCAATTGCGGGGTCGTGCAGGGTAGCCCTTTAGGTCCTATCTTATTTCTCATCTACATTAATGACATCTTCCAAGTAGTGTGTCATGGCATGACTTTCCTCTTTGCTGGCGGCATAAAGCTGGACTACACCTTCTAGGCAAACGCCCTGCACTCATCCCAATAAAATTCCGTCACATTTGAAGCTTTTAATAGCCAACAGCTCTGTTATGTCCCACAAATGCCACGTTCCATCTGGCCCTCGCACAATAAACGGTCTGCCAATTACCACTATCCACGTGATAAGAGACATGGGCCTGCATTATTCCTGTTTTAACTTCCATACACGGGTACTGACCCAAGTTAAAAAGGCTAGAAGGAGGATTGCACGCATCCTCAGAACAAACAGCACCCAGGAGAGCAAGCTCCTGATATTCAGGACTCACTCTGGGTCACTGTTGGATTAGTCCCCTCGGTCTCTACCTTGATACAAGAGGTTGACCGGGCCAATATAGGGGAAGTGTAACGCTCCTTCACTTAAACATTACTTGGCATCTCTTCTAATCTTAACTGCAGAGCTCGGTACAAACTACTGTGGCTTGAACCTCTATGGTGACGTCGTATCAAGCCCAATCTTCCATTTCTCTTCAACCTTCTGCACTCAAAAGTCCACTCATCTGATAACCCACCTGATTTTCCTAGTGACACTCCATACTTCCGCAGTCAGACTATTCACCATTACAACCCCCCAATCTAGGCTCTCAATCAGACCTATATATTTCTAGATTGTCTATCCTAGCCTCTGGCTTAAGCTTACTCATTCGTTGAAATCGTGTCGCACGCCGAAACAATTTAAAGGAGCACTTAGCAGAAGTCCTGACGCCTTTTCTGTTATCGGCATGACCCGAAATAGTACAAACGTAGATGAAGCATAGGAAGACTGCCTTGATTATTAGACCACAGTGAGTCATAGCCTTTTGCGTCCAAACCTCATCTCATGATCCGACTGATAATCCCACCCATGTATACACATATATGTGTGCTTTCTTGTGCATGCTTGAAACCCAATATCGTTTTATACTATTTACCAGAACCTGGACTAGTCCCAGTTACACAATTGTCAATCATACAATCTCTGTGTATTACGCAGAGTTGGCGCCGGTCTTCCTCTCTAACATTGTTTCCTGATATCCTGCTGATAACATTTGTACCCCTGCAGAAGGTTTATGCTCACGTCTGTTTTCAAAAGTTGCTAATACACAGTAAAACACATACTGATCTGAAACACAGATAATCTCTGGGTTTACCTGACTGTGTATCGTCCTTGCCTCTACCTTAGCTTAAACATACCAGTATACATTACCAGTGTTACTGTACCCTTATAAATGGGGCCATTTCCATTAAAATCTTCCCTGAATAAGCGTTACATTACCAGCGGAACGATCGGTAAAAATTGAGCGGTCTCAGCACTGTATTTGATTCCGTCTTTGCCTATCTCCAACCGTAAAAAGTAGCACCTGAAAGACCCCCTATCTTTCGTTTTATCATCAGCCTAAATCGAATCAGGCACGGGCGGCTTAACCCTATTCTCTTGTCATAAGACTTCAGACAGCAGGAATCCAGATAGCCGCGGTCCTCCGGAACTCCATATCACGTCCTCTCTTAATCTAGGGATAGTCTCAACTAACAACTAGTGTACTCTGCTACTTACACATGTACGTGACGAGTCGACGATTAATTATTTTACCGGAAAAAGTAAAAACCCTGGCAAAGTGTACAAATCAGAATTACCCTCTGCCATGGCGCAAGCCGTAAAGCAGATACCACCAGTCATCCACCGAAATATGACCGACTTGTCTCTACCGTCTGGGGGAAGCTTGTCTACTTCTCCACTGCTCCAAATTCACAAATCTGAGACTTATTCTCCCACCGCAATTTTATCTTCGTCACTTGATACCACAACCCACAGCTGGAACCAATTCATAACTGATGAATCCCCATTTATACCAGGCCTTGGTTTATACTTTCCAATAAATTGTAAATGTTTATTTCTAATGAAACGTTAATCATAGCCCCCAGGTGGAACATCCTCCAAACTGCCATATCCCCAATCTCTTTCAGATTGTGCTAGCTACTTGGGTGGACATCGGTCCACTAAAAGTTACTACCTGATTGCCGCGAAGGGTCTAACGAAATAATTAGTTGAAGTGGACCATTTCCTTTCCTGGCCGCTGCTATATGGAACCTCTTACATCGGTAGCCACCGTGAGAAAACTCCTACAGCTCGGGTCACGGGCCCCTACCACTCATTTTTTTGCTTGCTACCCCAATAACTTTCCCCATGAACATTAGCCGTATCGAATGAGATCATCATTGCACAGGCCTCAATCCGTGACCTGCTCTCTGTGTAAATCACGATCAATATGAAATAAAATACCAGGCACTCGCTGCTGGCTGAAACATGGCCGTGCAATCTTTTATTGCTACCATAAACACTTTTATTCACACACAAAACTTGCAGTCGCTGCGGCCACGCGAAGGGTTCTTTGCAGATCACGGCGACAGGCCTTCGCGTCCATATTAATCCTGCATTATGATCTCTTCGTATTTTCTTCGACGCATCCGCTCCATCTCCTGACCCCAAGTGACAGCCCCTGAGCAGCTCCATTTTGAATTCCCCTGCTGACCACCCAAACACATCTAGAGCTGCTCTAAAAGCACATCACGTTTCATGTGATTTATGTTTCCTCGTGTCACCTCTGCCATGGAATTGTTCAAAGAGAACGGTTGTAATGAGCTTGTTTGACTCACTGGCATTTATTCCACTGGCTCCCTACTTCATAACATATTTCAAACCACCGTTCTCCTGGCCCAGTGATTTTTCCGAGTGACATCAATGGGGGTAAACCTATCTTTGTGCTGCTGATATCACTGTTTGTTCTTTGAAGACCCCATGCTGGTTCCACTTTCCTCCATGGATGATTACTAGTTGGTGAACCCCCCTCTCCCTCCAGTTTCTGATATGGAACCTTCAGATATCTAGTGGGCTCGTCCACCCTTCTTCTTAGCTTCTTCTACTTTTCTTTCTTCTTTTGCAAACATCTAATCTTCTAATCTCTCCAGAATTAATTTTTTTCACAATTATCATATATACTGCAAGTTCTACACTTTGAAAATGCATTTTGGTGGTTTTCCCCGAAAACGAAACCAGTTTCTTTAAACCGCATTGAGCGTACCCATTTTAGCTCATTGAAACACAACCCAATTTGGTGCACTGTTATTACCATGTGTGAATCTCACCTCCAGATTTTATGAGTATTTCATGCTGCAGTGCAGTATTATACTCATTGATCAAACCGTGCTCATAAGTCTTGACCATGATCAAGAAATGTACCATCGTCTTTATTAAAGATGTTTTTAGTAATTATATTACCAATATTATTTGGAATACCAGTTTATCCTGAATGCTTTGCACACACAGAAACGTACTGTCCGATGTCTAATTGTTGATTTACAAAGCTAACGGGCAGAGGAAGCTGAGATAATAAATTTGCTCAAGCTGGAATCTATGTTGGACGATTTGATGGGGTTCATAAGATCGCCAACCCCGCACTTACAACAGCCGATTTGGACAAGTCGTACGCGATAGTTGCAGGCTGGCGCGAACGGAACTAACATAGGCTCAAATTGCACGGAACGACTGTAACCGAATCCAGTGTTTGGCTAACATGCACACGATAAGTCCAGAACCCAAGAGGTCAACTAAATGCAAGCTATGAAACTCGCTTCATCGGCTACCAGATAGTTCAACCTTTCATGAGATGAGTGCACCAAATCGGTGGTCCAAAGTAAAAAGGATCGGCTCATGCCTTGTATGTTTGAACAACCTTCATCGAGCCTCTGGATGCCGCTTTAGAGTGTAATGGGACCGGGATGTATGGGTGGGTAATCATCACCTGTTACTACACGGCCCTCGAAACAATAGGTCTACTCAGCTGGATGAACCCAGGATTGTCTGTTCAACGGGACATAGTGAGTTCAAACCAGAGGGATTGGGCATCTTACCTGTCGGCGTTGTGACGCTTACAAGATTGAGGAGGGTCAGTGCACTTTTGGACACGGAGTAGTATTCTTCGCTGATTACGCGCAAGCTTGTAGAACGATGTGAACTATTCGGCTGGCCTACCTCTCAAGATCAACTCCGTTGCAGGAGGTCATGTTAACAATTCGATGAGGCTGACCCTGCAGTTAACATCTATAACTGATGAAGAGACCGTGGACACTCCGGAAGCCTTTGCAATAGGCAGCATACCAATGCGACCAGCCGGCTCTATTAGATCAGTCGCCAAGAGATGGCCTCATCTCAAATGCATGGTGCTCGAAGAAGTGTCTAGACCCACAGTGGTATACCCATTGGTTGCAATGCACCAGGGGCCCATTGGGTGCTTAAACAGAGCCTGGTCAATCAAAGGGCACCGTTCGCTTAGCGGATGATACCAGACCAAACGATCTTGAACCCCAGACAAAAGAAATTTAACGATCGGCGTCAGTAGAGTGCTTAAGGGTTGCTGAGGGAAGTGCCTTTTATAACACAACCAACCCTTTGACATTGAATCCAACGGTCAGTCTCAGGAAAGTAAGGTTCACTCAAGAGAAGGCCAGTGAATGCTTCCGGCGGTGAGTTTAAAGAGAAATCTTCACAAAGGGCAACACAAGGTTACTCCACCCGAGGGGCCAATATCAACACACTTATCAAAAAATGGAGAAATGGCTCAAAAAAGTTTGATATATTTCAAAATAGACCCTTCCTGAGAGCCCAGTTAAATGATGAATGCTAGCCAGTCATGCAAAGCAGTTTGGAATTGGCTTACCCAGTGGTAGTGTACGGTAACTGGATGGAACAGCATAGCTGGCTGCAAAACAGGAAACGGAGGAAACAAAGAGCCTTTTCCAAACATCAGAGAATCGGCTCACTCGCAGCAGGACACGGCAATGAAAGTGCTCATGATTCGAACGCGAGGCCTAACACAGGGACAAAATAGTTTGCGTATCACCTCAAGATGAATTATTCAGCGTTTTGTTCCATTCTATGCTCCAAAACTAGCCAACTTTTCCCATTTTCCCTGAAAAATGGCATAACTACTGCGTTCCAGTTTTATGTGCACCGTGCACAGAAGTGAAAAGTAATAAGTTCTCCAAGATTTCACTTGGGCAGTTTAAACGGGGCTTACTAGCTAAAATCACATTGTTTAATTATTCCAGCCTTTGGAGAAGACCATTTATTCACACGTTATAGGTTGTTATTTGCCACACCATTCGTTCAGACGACTCTAAAATAATCTGATATGAGTTGGTGTTCTATCTGTTTCCGTGTTCATGTGTGTTTTATCACTCTTCGTAGTACACTTATTTCTGAAGCAGACTTATTACCAGAAACCGATTTCTAGTCCTTTCAGTAATTTGATGTGGTAATTTTATGCAGTTCCGCTGATTCTCGACCCCTCAGTTTTACGCGATATCTTAGTATCACTTGAACGTTGCATCGATGTTTAACCTCTGCGTGCAAGCTTGTAAACAAAAGTAGTTTGAATAGTTTCTGCAACAGTTTACTGCCTGAGATACGTAGGCTAAGAACTTGCGTAGAAAGTTTTACTACGGAATGTCCTCATTTTGACCGTGCGTCTGACTTTGTGTGTTGGTCTTCGGCAGAATATCCCAACCTCAAGCTACGCAGCGGGATTTGGAATTGGTTCTTTAAACAGTGTGCAAACGATGACAACAATGTAAACCTGTTTCACGCGCAGCCAACACAGGAGATTAGTAACCGCCGGCACTGACAGTAAGTTATCGGTAGGTAGGGTGACAGTCACGACTCCATTCTGAACCTCAGACAATTATTATGGCCGAAGAATTCTGGTTGATGGTGTAAGGAACAAATATTAAAAATTCTTTCGAATGTTCTACATGCTTTATGAATGTTACTGTATTTGATATTACTTTGATAAGCTCGCCCATATATCACGCTTTTGTACTTGTGTTTATTCTTGCGAGACATTTGACCTTGGCCCTGAAGCGCTTCTGACTGTAGTGCATGAGCCACGGGGCATGAACCTTTTGGTTTTATTGTTGGGTCTATTTGGCCGCATACCTGAGGTTTGTATATGTTTTTACCTCTCGCGGATTTCAATTTAGTACCGTAGAAGCTACGAATCAATCTTTTGCTGGTTTTTTGATTCCTTAGAATTGGCTACGCGTTGCTTGATTTGCGCTATTTGTGACTTGCACACGCAACAGCCTCAGGTCATCGGCCTTGAGTAAGCAGGGTGATTTCACACTGGTTGAGAGAGCGCCGATATAGTACAGGAGCAATGGTGGACCGAGCAGTGACTTTTGGAAAACAACAGCGAAGGACGGGTACCACGTGCATACCTTTCTAGACGGTTTGATGATAAATATCTGTCCCCTTTCGGAATTTTTGATCCCGCCTAGAAGTGGGTCCACTATTCCCAGTAACTTGAGCCTCTAGATAAGTCGATCTAGCGGTGTTCTGTCAAATGTTTTATCAAATTCGAAGAGAACAGTGTCCGTGGATTTTCCTTCAGTATTTGCTTCCGTCCTGTGTATCCGACTCAAATGAAATTTGAAGATGCCTAAACGGGATTTTCGAAGTCTGTAATGTTCAGGACCAAACGGGCCGTGATAACCAAAACATTCCTAAAAACGCTTGGCTATAAACCGCTCCATCATCTTAAAGCCGACGCAGATACGGCTTGCTCGCCGATAGCTGACACCTGCCGCTTTATCGCTTTACCAGTGAACTTCGACGGGTTAGTTATGAAGCGGACGAGACGGATCTAGGCGAATGAGCCAGGCGAAGAGCGATCTAAAACGAAACCGAGATAGACCCGGTGTTATTGCTTGATAGGCAAATGCTGGAGTGACGTCCCTAAAGCTGTCCACTCCAAGCGCAGACATGTCAAGAAGACGGGGACCGGGCAGAGGCGTGTATTGGGCAACGGCTTGAAATCATCCTGAGATCTGGGACAAAGTGTGACACAGAAGGAAGAAGAAGGTTCATTGGGGTCCAGTGTCTTTGGGTAAATCATGTGAATTGGAACTGACGACACCTAAGCCGTTTAGGTAATGAAGAACCGGTAGCGTGTAAACGGAACAATGGAAATGGTATAGTGAAGTTCACATACTTCCCTCAAATGGCTAATGTCATTACATTTGCTCCCTTAAAATGCAGGCAAGCCTAACGCTGCTTTCTTAAGTCATCAGGAAGGCGCGGGAAGCCATCTAGGAGCATAAAAGCATTCGGTTGCTAACACTCCTCCGATTCTGCAAGGTTTTCCCGTCTTCATGGAAGAACATAACCTTCGAAGTTGCTTGTATGAGTCATAACCCTCCGTTGTTACTCGTAGCCGACCCCAAGTTCGGTTTTTTCTGCACAGTAGGCCTCAGCGCTCTTGGTTAAACCATGGATGGCCATAGGCCTATGACCTTCGTCGGGGCGGCGGGGTAAGCTTTAGCTTTATTTGCTGGATCCCGCTGCGGATAAGACGCCAGCCCAGGTTCACATCGTTTTGGCCCCCTTCCTCTCAAGTTTTGTTTCAAGCTGTCTCTCTCATATCGTCGACAGTTATGTGCCAAGCATTCGGTCCACTGTGAGATTTCTGAGATTCCAGCTCCACGCCTCCCCAGTATAATCAGAACTGCATAAGGGCTGGCCCCAAATTAGGGTAGTTCGTCCACACGGGAAATTTCCGAAGATCGGAGAGTAATAAGTACAAAAAGGATTTCCGTTCATTCAGAAAGCGTGTGGGCCCTTGCTCGAGTTGTTGAAGCACCAGATAGTGTACTGAGTTGTGTAGTTCTTGGGAGAAACTATCCCCTGCGGGAGAGCAGCAGGTTTCTCCTCAATCAATGTGGGGCGCGGTAAAGTCATCAACAACCAGACAGTGCCAGCCCGTCGCCGACGGCAGCATGAAATGTGATACGTCCAACTGCTCTGCAGCGGAACAGACCTGGCTCCTTGCATCCAAAGCTAGCCATCTTCACTTCACATCATAGCGCTTCACCGAGTCCTTGAGGGTCCGCAAAAATGCAAGACTTGCCAAGACTTCACCTCCCATGTAAATCATCACGGCCACTTCACCTCTGGACTGAATTTCATTCGAATGGAAGAGAAAGAAGCACAGGAGAGAGATTCCTCCATCCAAGTCCCCTCGCTCAATCAGGATTCCCTGAGGTAAATGATAATGTGGCTGCTTCTGATAATTCCAGTTTGTCGAGTTTGTTTAGTAAAGCTCTGTTTAGCTGAGCTGGAACAGGCATGTGCTTAAACAGACAACTTTGCATGCACACCTTCGCTCGCGAACGACTGACGTTTGTCGTGCTTCGTCCCGGAAAGCGTCGACCAACAAAATTGCGTCACGTGTTACACGACCTCGTGCAGCTTAACCCGATTGTTTAGCTGTCCTGCGTTTTCGATTGCCTGAATAGTTGACTATCGCGCTTACATACGTGTTTGCACTTTTCTCGAACTTGCCTGTGCTTGAGTCCATCGTGGGTTTGTACGGAATACGCGTTTAACCGAACAAGTGCTCTTCCTTTCTGCATCCAAATTTTGGAATATATCACACGCGAACACCAAGAAATATCTCTGCCTCTTGGCCAGTTTTGAGCATGCTGTAGAGTTGCTGAGTTCTGGGTCCCCGAAGGCAGGGTTGCCATGCAAGCGGTCGTGAAAAGTGTCCACTCTAACCGCAGCCTCCCTTTCACGGCTGTGTTCCAGATCGTTTGCCCCTTTCCTCGGTCAAACAGTCATTGCTCATGGCATGTGATATGTCACACCACGAGTGCTACTGCAAAAGACTCAGAAAACGGTCACATCGAAACATGTGCCCGCTACTGTTTCAATTTCTAGAAGAGAGCACTGCCGTGGAATTCGTCTGAAAGAGAGAGTCCATCGCAAAATCCACATCATTTAAAAATATAAAAATTGCTCCAGACAAAACCCCTCTGCAGAGGGAGGTCCTTAGATCGAATGCCAGCATCCAAGTACTCCCACCACCGTCTGACCCAGTGCCACAAAGCTCCCCTGAGAAACTTCCCACCGTAAACAACTCGTTACCACTCCCGCTAACCAGTGCACCAGCTCAAAATGTGGACCTAGATTCGTCCCGTTCACCTCCAACACCTCAAATTCCCCCAAAAAGGCTCCATGTTGCACTCCAGTCTCCACCACTGTCTACCCACAGCCGAGCAATACAACCCCCTCTCTCTGCAAGCATCCATCCACGCTCTGGTCTGTCTGCCAAACGAGCAAATAAACCGCCAGCTTCAAACACGCCACCCCGCACCAACCAGCCAACTGCAACGTTGTCTCCCAGCGCTTCAGCCACAACGTCACCCTCGTCACCTGTTGCTCCCAGAGGCCAAAACCTCGTCTGCACTGACATTGTCACGCTCCCATCTTTAATCGACAGTCGACATAGGACCTCTCGCGCTCCAGCTAACCGGCCTACTACCCATTCACGACCCCCACCTCGGCCATACACACAAAATCTCGTCGCTCACCCTAGCGCTAGTCCACCAGCGCATTTATTTGGTCCCCCGGAGATCCGCGTACCCCACTGCTACATCCCACACCCACAAACCCAGACCCCGCCGTCTTCACGTCCACAGATGCAGTACCATATCACAAATTTTCCACTTAATGTACCACCTCCAAACTCGAACCATGCAGGACGAGTTACCAGCATCGTTGCCAACCGGTACCACAACATGTGGCCCGCGCCCGACCATTTTCCGCCTCATGGTGTGCCCCATCTTAACCCTCCGCAGCTTCAACATCCTCTGCTCCCCTACCACCCAAAATCGCCGTATTCTACTCCGACACCACTGCACGCTATGCCAACTGACCCTTCACACCAAGGCCCCTTTCATCAACAGCCTTTTCGCTACTACTCCACCGCCTCACACTCTTTCCATGGAGCCCTGTGAGATGCCTCCCACCTCAACAAACTCTATCCGAAACATCATACCTGTTCCATTAAAATCCCACTTACCCTGCCTTTCGTCCTTCTCCTCACAAGGCCTCCATCAGAACCATGGCTGCCCTTCCTCTACTGCTCCCCGCCCCCTTGCTGACCCCCTGGCATCCTTACTAACTCTCCCCCGATTCATACCTGTTTTGCCTCAAAGATCCCACCTAGAGTCACCATACTCCCCTCCAGATCTATTAGCCCGCGTTACAATAACACCTCAGCATCCAGTGTTAATCTCTGCTGAAAATCATGAGTGTTCGGCCCAATGTACAATGTGCGGCGATAAGGATAGAGCTGTCCATAAGGAAGTAGCAACTCACATCCTGTCTTCCTGCATGGGTGGCCCACCCATTGATCACCGCCCTGCAACGCACACCCTGGCTACCAAATCCACTGACGCTTCAAAGCCTCCTACAGAAATGCTTACCATAGCACTATTCAACTCCCGTTCCATCTTGAACAAGCTTTCCGCTATAAAAAGACTGGCCGTCGTCCACAACTTCGACATAATCCTGATTACTGAGACTTGGTTCACCGAGAACATACCTTCTGACCAAATATCACTGATCGGTTATCAAACCTTCAGGACTCAACGAATCTACCGCCGCGGTGGAGGTTGCGTGGGGTATGTCAAGAGCAGCCTATCTGCCACCCTACTGGAAAATACCGTGCTCGCAAATGTTGAAGATTCTATATGGTTTACAATTTCTTTATCCCAGATGAACATAGTTGTCGGTTGTATATATCGACCCCCCAGAAATGACACTTCCACATTTAATCCCATCATTGATGCATTTAATTACATCGCTGACCTGCCATTTGGAGGTAAATTTATAGCAGGCGACTTCAATGCCCCGGGCGTAAACTGGTCCTCCTTTTCTGCCCCCTAAAAGTATTTGCAATTTGCCTCATGCATTCGCCTGGGCCAGTGGGCCCAACATGTAAAACAACCTACCAGAAAGAATAACATCCTTGATTTGATATTTACCCTGGGTCTCACGAACGTCTCTGCCTCCGTACTAAACGACTACACAGGCAGCGACCATAAAATCGTCAGTTGCAGATTTCAAGTCAAGCCACGTACTGTTAGCCTACCATGTAACGGTCCCTCCTTCCGTCACTTTAAATGGGACCATATTCCCTCCCAAATTCGCTCCAGAAACTGGGACGAGTTCTTCCTAACAACAAATCCCCAGTTCGCCGCTGACCTCCTCTACTCAAATTTACACGCATGCATCGAAAACATATCACGCCCCTACAATCCATCCAGACCAGCAGGTTACCATATAGCTAGGCTAAAGCAGAAATACGACGAGCTTCGACGGCAGTACCAACGAAATAGAGACTTTTCTACAGTCTTCAGACTGGAACGCCTCTATCACGAAATCCACCGCAAGGCCCGTGACCTACAACTAAAGCAAGAAACCAAAGCGTTACGCCACGCAAACAAAGCTCAAGAGCTAGCCCGGCTACACAGGGATCGTGCCCCACAATCAACTCGATGCATAAAACAAATCATCCATTTGGATAACCTCATAACCTCACCTCGAAAGATAGCTGACACGTTTAATACTTTCTTCACAACCACCGTGTCTCTCAGTCCATCGTGTACCCAGTTTGTCACCCCGTCTGTCCCAAACTCCTCACTAAGTTCTATCACGGTTACCACTACGGATATAAATAGATACATTCACACCTTCAAACCGACCTACTACCCCGGTCCTGACGGCCTACCGTCAGCAATATTCGCTCTAGGCGGCCCGGATATTCCCCTACTACTACTAAACCTATACAATTTATCTCTGCAAACCGGGACCTTCCCCAGCCAATGGAAGAAATCCATTATTATCCCCAGGCACAAGAAAGGCGCAGTGCATGACATTGCCAATTACCGCCCGATTAATCATACGCCAATGATCTCGAGGCTGCTAGAAAAAGTCGTAAAACACTACCTGACCGACTACCTTTCTGCACATAAGCTCATCAGCCCAAGACAGCACGGATTTCTCAAATCACGGTCGTGTTCAACCTGCCAATTTGACTTTCTAAATTTGGTAACAACAGCTGCCGACAAAGACAGAGCACTCGTCATCATCTATCTTGATATGACAAAAGCCTTCGACAGAGTGCCACATCTGCAGTTACTCAACAAGATCAGGGGATACGGTATTGAAAACCCCCTACTCAATTGGTTTAAATCCTATCTACAAGACCGTCACCAAGTTACCTGCATCAACGGTCAGATATCAGACCCCCACCCAGTAAACAGCGGGGTTATCCAAGGTAGTGTTCTAGGACCACTGCTGTTCTTACTATATATAAACGATATTTGCAATGTCATCACTTATGGCAAAATTTTCTTGTTCGCCGATGATATGAAGATAGTCTATGAATTCGAACCAGGAGACCTACCTGCAGCACTGAATAACATCATGGTCGACGTACAGTCCTTATCCTCCTGGTGTGATCGCTGGAAAATGGAATTTTCAGTGAACAAAAGCAGTTATCTCTCGCTAAACTGCAATATCCCTTATGATACGCTTAAGATTGGCGGTGTCTCACTCCCATATTCCCCAACAATTAGAGACCTTGGACTGCAATATTCTTACACTTTCAATTTCTCTGAACACTCTTCCTACATAACTGCACGGGCAAATAAGTCCCTTGGCTTGTTGCAGAGAAATTTTCTTCTCACGAACAGTAAGTTAGAGATATACAAAACTCATATTCGCCCAACCCTAGAGTACTGTACACTTGTGTTCTCAAATATGCATAAACGTGACATTATCGACATTGAGAATGTACAGCGTCGATTTACCAAAAAACTGTTTGGGCCTTCTACGACCCTGACCTACAGACAGCGGTGTACACTCCTGCGGCTTGATCCCCTATGGCTTAGGAGAATAAAACCCAACCTCGCATTTTTGTTTACTTTGCTCCACAAACAAGCTGTATCCTCCAGCCAAGTTCAGTTCAGTATAAACTCGACACATCAGCTGCGTAATAGGGAACACCGTATAACGATCCCTACTTCTCGGAAATCCTTAAGGCAAAACTTCTTCCTCCTGAAATATGCAACTCTGTGGAATAAACTCCCAGCTGATGTACGTTCCGTAGATTCCCTAAATATGTTTAAGTCTAGACTACACGTAGCTCTGGACATCCAAAAACTGATAACTCTTACGAATCCTTATATGTCTTTTGACAGAGCTTATGAGGAAAGCGTTGGATACTAACCCGAACCCTTGATAATCTAGGATGTGCCACACCATACGACGTAATTGCCATCACCTAGGCGTAAACCTACCAGTTTACAATGCCTAAACATAATAACTCTCACGACTGAGGCCAGTGCTTCAGAAGTCGTATTTGAATTTATGAAATACCCCCGGAAGCAAGAAAGATAGTCTTTGAACATTTCCTGTGCTGATTATTATTAGGTTTTTGCCTCTGTCTCTAACCCAAGACGCAGCACCTGTCACACTCCTCAACCTCCACCCAGTAGTCACCATAAGACATTCACAGCTCAAATTCTGTCCCTATCACAGAACTCTAGCATCCTACACGATAGGCCTATACAACACTTGATACTTAGCCAGCAAAACTACTAACCATCTGTGGATCGTCCCGACGAATCACGTTTTTAGTGCTGCAAGTTGTACCCCATCTTTGTGCAGACTGGCGTGTAGTTGGACATAAACCCCATCGAATAATCACAGGCTGTGGTTGACCCTACCTCCCCCTGCATTTTTTGTCCCATGTAAACGGCCTGGGTGTTCTGACTTCACGGATAAGGCGAGTGTTAGCGCGGCACTTCTGCAAACTTTCCTGGCCGTGATGGTCTCCCTGCACAGAGTTGACCACCAATAAGACATAAACACCAAAAAGTAAGAGATTGGCACAAAAAAGTGAGAAAAAAATATACCCCACTATTTTGTCTTCCAGGCACACCAGCCCTGTCACATGTGACCCATGTCTCTGGGTTGTAGTGTCGCTACGGATTGACTGGTGTGGTTGACCTATTCCCAACGCGGCTTGTTACATGCGGTCCATGTTTCGGCCGGGGCGTGGGAGCTGTGGTCGCCCACCAAAAGCAGCTCCGCCTTCTCTGACAGCCAGATACCTGACTGTGATAAAACCAATAAAAAAAGAATAATAAGAACGTCTAAAAAGTGTGGATCATTCTTGGAGAGCCACGTGCTAGATGCCAGCAGTTGTGTATCATGCTACCTCCCTACCTAAAGCTGGCCCTTGTGCCGCCTATCATGAGCACCAAATGTAGACCGTTAGAGTTTGCTTCCCTGACGAAAATTCGGACCCACCTCTCACGGTTCCCCAAACCAGTCCTCACATCGGTGTAGTCCTGCTTTGCAGCACGATAACAGCGAAAAAGATACCACAGTAACCATGCAATCAGATCCGCATCAGATTTCCTTGCTCACATTGGAGCTTAATCTCAGTACGATTGCACTATCGAGGAAGAGCATAGATGAACTCGCGTCAATGTTCCAAGACAAGTGACCAATTACCTCTAATGTATCACTACTGTCACCCCAATAGTTCCTTCTACTTTGACTCCTCAGTATAGTCGGTGGTAACTCATCTTATGCCATGCCTAAAAAAGAGGCGAGATTCTAAGTGGTGTCCTCGGGCCGTTGTTGTCCCTCCTATATATAAGTGATATCTTCCAACTGATCCGATAAGGTGAATCATCGCTCTCCGCGGCGGACATCAAAATTATGTACTTCTTCCCCACAGATAATCTGGCATCTATGCCTAATTACATTCAACTGAATCTTATCTCGCTCATTAACTGGTGCAATCTGCTGGAACTGAAATTCTCTGCATCCAAAAGTTCTGTACTTCCCTAAAAGTGTCAGTAAATTCCAGGTGCCGTTGCCCACGAAGGGCAGCCCACACCTACCAGCCCCATGGTATATGACTTCGGACTTCGTTACTCTCGTTTTTTTGGCTTTTCCCAACAGATAGACTTCCGGGTTGCCATAGCCAAGCGACTCAATGGCCTTATTCTCCGCTGCCTCAAACAGCGGCACAGTCGCCTGTACATCTGTTCCTCATGTTCGACCCCTGCTTGAATATAACTCAGTTATATCCCTCCATCTTTTCAAAACTGTCACTATTAACCCGGAGGAAGCTTATCGTACTTCCAACAAATACTGGTTGGGACCTCCGACATGACCTAATACGAGCTCTGCAGGCTGTTTGCTCTTCATCACCTGTGCTTCCGCCTCTTTCGGCGAAAGTCAGGTCTGAGAACCAGATTCTTTCAAACGGTTTATAACAGAAGTTGGAATAAACTACCTCGCTTTGAGCCGTTCCACCCCCTTATATGTGCTCAAGCGCATGCCCCACGACAACCTCGCGGTTCTTTTTGTCAACATGTTATCCGGCAAGTGCTTCAGAGTCGATACGGCTTTTGAAGGAGGCATCAACCTTAGCCATTGAAAATAGCACTATGACCCGCAAAATATTTCATTTTCACTTCTCTTCCTGTGCATCAACTGTAAATAAACGGCGACTGGCCTATCCTATTCGAGTAAAAATCTCTCTTGCCTATTTGCTGTTTTCCACTATCACCTCATTGAAGGGTCTGCTACCGTAGCCCCTGATCCCACTAAAAATTTTGGTAAAAACCTAGTTGTTCATCTCTCCCCTTGAGCATATTTCTTTCTTAAAAATAGCTCCCCTTGAGTACATATTCAACAGCTCGCTAAGCATGTATCTTCCCCGCTATTCTTCTGCCTCCTAAATTCGGCACTTATGAAGCCTCAGCACGCTACATAACTCTCTTTAATGGCCTACTTCCTCCATATCTCACATAAAGTTTGTTTTACCCACTGTGGGATCTACGAGGCTGTTACACTTGAAGTAACATTCCCGCGCGACCTGTAGCGATCGTGCAATAAACCGTATACGATGTTTACAATATATCTTCTGATTGCGCGGGAAAAGCCGCCATAGTCAGTTACCTTCACTCATCCGCTCAGCTCGGTCTCGCCTGGACTTCCTCAGTACTATCCTTTGAGTGTTGATCTTGGGCTGAGACCCACGCAGGCTGCCTTTTCCTCCTACTTTCTCCTTCCAAACCTCCTCCCAAACAAGTACCATTCCGCGATGTGAAGTGGCTCTATGCATTGCGTTGGTCGCTATTCTGTCCGTCCTTCTTGGATACCGACCAGTCACTGGTCTGCCAACCAATCGCTGTGTTCATCGGCCTCGGTCTCTTAGTTCCTTTGAAACACCCCGCCGGCCATGCCATCCACCACAAGTAAAAATATAGCTAAGCTCACTCTTGCTACGCAACGGTGCAGGAAGCATTCAAACCCACCGCTTTGGCCTGCTCACATCAAGAGCGCAGGACGACTGCTATGATGCACAGGCCTAGCAAGGCTGCCACCAGAAGTGGTTTTCTGGTTGGGTATCCAGCGAGCTTCAGTCCCGTCTACCAGCACCATTTGCGGCCTGCAAATATACTGGTCATGCTTCTTCTGTTTGTGCAGTCATGACATTTGTACTGCGCTTGTCTTTCTTCATTGGTTCTCCTCAAGTATGCTACCACTTTAGCCATCATCATTCAGCGTTTTAGATCCGGTGAAAATTTCCTACCCAAACTATGAAACCATCCACATGTACGCCTTGTATTTAGCCACCAAAGTCTTTTATTGGAGCACACTTATGGCCTATGCAATTGGTCCATCTGTTTCGACTCATTCCCCCACATGCACATCATAAGATTTGCTTTCAACGGGTATTTAACCCCTTAATGGTACGGTATCCTACCATCCCATTTTAAAGTATTTTCGATATTCAACCCCCGCACATCTGTGAGCTCCTTACTCATACCCCTGTCCGTTAATTCAATCTGCTTCAAACCCTTCCCGTCTCCCGTTATGTGTCAATTTTTCCCTTTCTATACAGTTTATTGCCACCAGCAGAAAGCTCACTGCCCTTCCGTTGGTAGCGATTTTCGGTTATATCGCAACAAATCCCACTCATTTTTACCTCTCTGAAGCACTTAAGTTTCTGCACTTAGACACATAGAAAACCTCCAGATTAAATTTTTTAACTATCTGGAGTCGTGTGAGTTGAATTCTTGCAAGAAGAAGTCCCAGTAGAACCACCCCCTCAATATCCGGGGGAGGAACAACCATGAACTGTGGGCTTTGTTATACTTAGTGTCCCAGTTCGTGGGCACGAACAAAGAACAAACAAAGTTCCTCGAGTAATTTGCATTTTCTCCATGTAACTTAATATTTTACTTCTAGGAGCAATTCGTGTCAGGTCAGGTCAAGTCAAAAGAACAGAGGCTTGGGTCAACAAAAGGCCAACTTCCTTGCACCGCTGAGCGTCACTTGAATCTTACCGGACTGCGGCTGGTGTTTCATTTTTGCTCCGTTTTCCATCTCTTTTCTCCTCCCACCTGTAGAGTAACAATATAAGGGCTCGGCTCATTGTCAGGGGCACAGAAGCTTCCGGGGTAACGAACTGGGTCCCTTCTCAGGTCTATCACCTAACCACAGCGGTTGTTCGTACAGCAGCTTTTTGCATATGGACTACCAGAGAAAGGTCCTCCGCGAAAGTGGAATACGGAGAAATTTGGAAGGAAGCAAAGTAAAGAGGTAGAAGTGGAGGGTGAAGGGCACAAATACATGGGTAGGCAGAAACAAAGGGAGAAAACTGCATCCTGTTTCTTCAATTGGCTTCCATCAACCTTCTCAAATGCCTTGCGACTCAAGCCTCTCCTCGGCTGACATATCTCATACTACCGACACTGGAGAAACTCGCCAATACGTTTGGCTCACAAAGTTGCCTTCACAATTTTGTGCTCTGTCCTCTAGTTTCCTGACCAGTATCCTGTTCACGTTTACTTTGAACACCTATTATCGATGGAACCCCTGAGGTTTTGACGGCCTCAACTTAGCTCCCTCTAAGACTCATCTTCGCAAGTTCTTTAGCCGAGTTAGGCCATGGTACTTGCGGGCTCTGCCAAAAATTGTCCAGCTTCCCGCCCTGCATGCTCTTGGACTTCCTGCTATGCTGTAACCTTAAGGTGTTCCTTGAGCCTGTTGATACTTTACCGGTCGTTAGAAGGGAGACACAGCAGACCCTCACTCGTGAGCGGCAGAGCAACTCAACCACACGACCTCGCTGAAGGATAGGTTTTGGGAGCCTAAGCTCGCTGCCATCCCCGAAAAAGACATGCCCCAATTCATCAAACGGTGAAGCTAAGCCATGGAGGGCCATAATGACGGGAAGGACCGTGCAACGGTTCAGAATTACTGGAGGTTTCTGAACTAGATGACTGAATGCAGAAATAGTTCGCGTCTAGGAAAACGAGTATGGAACGAGAAATCACCTCACGCTGGTCAGTCCTTGTCCGGGAAAACTTCTACGCAACAAGCATCCAGCTTGAGCTTAAAAGCGGAAACCGGGTTTGCCATCATCAGATGTGAAGGTGGTATATTCCACTTATTGGCGCTCCTGTGGGGGAAGAACTGGGCCCAGAAAAGCTTGTTTTCCCTTGGTTTATCCAGTTTATGCTCTAGCCTTCTGAGTGAAAAGTTAAGGAAACCGGTCAAGGAAGGCTGGTCTGCAAAGTGATTCTTGGTACGGTCTGGAACTTTCCGTCAGGTCTCTCTTCAGTCATCAACAATCAGGTGAGAGCAAATCAAGAAGGGCTGACTCCACTCAACATTGGTCCTGTGTCGCAAAATTATTGTTCATTTTACTTGGCCTATTAATATACTCCGAACGGGCCAGATTTGATCTCGTTACCATACGCTTTTCTTCCCTTAACTTATGGGTTTCACTCACAGCTCGGTTCAAGCAACTTCTTGCCGGGACCCTGGTTTCTTATACCACTTGTTCATTTTGATCCGCAAGCTGCACGAACTCTCCCCGGCACGCACGTTTTAGTACTACTCCGACGGGAGTTAGACCCTGCTTACACGTCTGCCTTATCACGTGCTCATACTCACCTCTCCTTCTGAATAATTGTTTTCCGAGGAACGTTAGCCAGCCTCGTTATACAGACCCTGAAATGTCCCCTAGGTCATCATTCTTCTCATTGTTCCCCACTCAGCAAAGACAAATGGTTGTTCAATAGAAATCAGATAGTCTCCGTTGTCTTGTTTTCCCCTGGTATTTTGTAAACTGTTGTCCGTATTTTGTTTTCTTCGGGAGGACACACTGTGTTTCAGTGCCTCCGGATAAAGCAGGCAACCAGACACATCACTACTTGAGGCATGTACCATTCACTGAATTATTCGTTTAGATTTTTACTATCTCTGAACCGCTAGGTGGTTTCGCTTTTCAGGGGAAAGGAATCAGGACCTCAGGCAAAACTGTTTGCTTGGTCAAGATCGGAAAATATAACCGCCAGACAATCCAACTCCGTGAGCGGAATTAACATCTAATATAAAACTCCTTGTTAACTGCTAACCATCCAGACAAATCCTTTTGGTCCTTCGACATATTAAATTTTCATGCCCAAAAATAGCGCTCCAAATGAGGTCTCGCTAGTGTTTGGTAAAGGGGGAAAAGAACTGGGGAATCTCGGGACTCCTATGTTCATCCCAGGTTGAAGATCACCTTGTTGACTTGTGATATTGCAGATAAACTCCAGGGTAAGCTCAAAGCCCCGGTGAACGAGGGCACCCAAGCTCTTGCATTCGCCAGCTTGCTCAATGAGGTCTCGGGTGAGCGACCATACGGAGCCTCCTCGTTGTCCACCGAACCTGGTAGCGAGCGTCTGCACTCTTTGATAGTAAGTGTAAGTTTCCATTTTATAACCCAACGAATATTAATAATCATAATAATGGTTTATTTCGAGGACCCTTGGAGGACGCCTTAAGAACGATCAAAATTTTTCACAAACAACAATACTGACAGAAAATATTCATGAAAAATTTAGAAATACGCAAGACAAAATTGAGGTCGGAATAAAAATAGGGGAGATGAGGAGGATGTACGTGGATTCACTCCAAGGAGTAATGGAGGGAGTGTGAGTGAACCCAGGGACGGATTCAGCGATTTGCTTGGCAAGTCTGAAAGTCAAGGTCAGATGGAACAGCTGGCTGAGCCAAAGGAAAGAGATCGATGCCTGGGTGTTTTACTAGAGGAGGACTGAAGATCGGCGTGAAAGACTATCGTTAGGAGTATCGATGAAGAAAAAAGGGGAAAAGAGGAGAAGGAAGGAAGAACAAAAGATTGAGTTTCACGGCTAGAGACTAGGTAACAATCAGCGACGTCTTATTGCAATAAATGGACGGTGTTAATTCGAAGGCAGTGAGCAAAGAAAGCAAGACGTGGAGAAAGGGTTAGATGGTAGCAATGGAGTGGAAGGATCGAGATAAGGCAAATATGGGACACAGATACAGACAGAATGGACGCATATCATGGGGGGCCGTGGCATGGTGGCATGAGAGCTGGCCGGCAAAGAACTGGAGGAGGCAGAAACAACATGCGGATAAGTAAAATATATGCGTACTTTTATATATATAAAATATATATCGCAGCAGGAGCGAGTATCACTGAAGAGACGGCACGAGAAAGTGGCAGTGCTTGGAAGGGAACTGCAGGGCTGGGTCTAATGTTACTGAATTAACTTGGATAAACCCCGATAAATTTGCTTATGACTGGGAAACTTGAAGGATCAACAGAGAGAGAGGAACGGCAGTAGATGCGCAGAAGTCATGGCTGTGAGCAGAAGTTGACAAACGAGGGAATATGAAGGAAAGGATCGACGAAAACAGGTAAGAGTGAGTCTAACCATCTGATTAATGCAGGTGTGACGTGTGGTGACGGTCGAAATAGGTGAAGCGGTAATAAATGGAAGTACATTATGTAGCAAGAACATGGCCGTAAAAATGGCTGCAGAACGCAGAGAGAATAGAAGTACAGGGTCGTTGGGGAAGTGTGAAAGGTCAGTGGGGCAGGGTAACTTGGAGGTTAGGAGAACTGTGGTGTAGAGATGCGGCATTTGTAACAGCGAATAAAATAAAAGAGAAATAACAAAGCAGAGGATCAGAAAGCTCAGGCATTAGCGGACAAGATGATTCGAACCCGTTTGTGAAAATGATGACATTACAATGACTTTACACCTGATAGAAGGCGGAAAAGCAGCGCAGTCTGAGAGGCACAATGAAGATGTCTGTGGCGAGCAATATACGAAGCAGAGAAGAGTGCTGACTGGAGAAAACCCGGCAAGAGATGAACACTCAGATCGTTTCACTGCAAACGACAGGACGGAGGCCGAGAAGAAGAAAAGTAACCGGGCGGGGAAACCCGTGATGGAACAAAAGGCGTGAGAACTGTTTGTGCGTAGGAGTTGGGAAAATGGAATTGGAGATTTGCTTGCTTGCAGGAATTACACAAATGGATTAGGCCAGAAGTATCTAATCTGGACTCTGCTTTAGAAGGAGATTCACGAAAAAATTGCGGATTCAGACATTGAAAATATGATGGTGGTAAACAGAATAGATTTGGTTCTAAGAGATGCAAAGGTTGGAACGGCGAATTCTTATGTGGTGATTGGTCATGGCTACGGATGTGTCTGATGCGTGGTGGTGGGAGTTATAAAATGGACAAAAAAGGGTATCGCAAAATGGTAGCCAGTGAGGTATCCGATCAATGAGCCTTATAAGCACATGAAGGTATCAAGTGCACACTGATCAGGAGCCGACAAGGGTGAAATGGGAAGAAAAGGAATTATTCCGGGCTTGGGCAGAGTAAAATGGATAGGGCAAGTGGCTTCAAGCAGTGAGGGCTGTCATGGTAAAAAGCGATAGGAACAAAAACGGAGTGGCCAGGTGTGCATACAGAGGTAGAACGGCAGGGAAGGAAAGTGATACGAAAGCTGGCAAGAATGATAAATGAGCTAATCGTGGCGGAAGAGGAAATGTAGGAGCATGCGGTTCCCAACCGACAGTGATGAATGCGGTTGGGAGAGGAGAGTTGGAGAGCGCAATCCACAACCGGTGCTAGTGGGTGGGGCTGACCGTACGCTTGATGCCCCACCTGAAGAACACTCCGTGAAGTAATATAGGAGGTGTGATCCACTGGCCTAATTGCGCTCGCACATCGTAGGAGACGGCCTGCAGGCCTGACGTGTGCCGTCCAAAGCGGGAGGGTTGAGACACCTCGATAAGGGTATATGGTCCAGGACCAACTGGACAGGTTGTGGGAACTTGGACAGCAGAGCCAAAGGGAAGCTTGAGTGGTGGACGACCATACAGCATTATTATCTAGGTGCCAGGTGGATGATCAGTATAGTGCCCGAGGTGGCTGACAGGCATCGAGGATCACTGGAAAGAGAAATGAGATAGAGGAAGGCAGTCTGGGTATAGCCCAGCTGAGGATCAACGGTTAAAGGAAAGAACAAAAGTGAAGCACGGGCTGATCGGTGCAGCAGATCCCCAACGCAAGTTGAGGCCATGAAAAGTGAGACTAAAAAAGGGAACGCATAAGGAGGAGCTAAGGGATCCAAGAAGGAGGTTAATACATGATCCAAAATAGTCATTTCTCAGAAGGAAAGACTAAGTTGTGCATGAAATTACGGAAAAAAGCGGCTAGGGCATAGGTTGGGGGCACAACTGGTGACGTTACAACTGGATGTTGAGTTCATTCAGTGAGCCACGCCGAATGGGAGAAATGAGACTGGATTTTACAGTTCAAGCCTGTGGTGGGACCTGATGTGGAGAAGAGGCAACGTAAGAAAAGAGATATGGAGTATTGAGGGGTTACTTGCTATACATGGGCTAACAAATACAGGATAGTGACATACATACACGTACACACATACACACACACATATATATATATAGCGGACCGGGGCTTAGTAATTGCTGCAACTCCTATAGCTTTGTTGGAGTTGGTTTTAAGGCCGCAGGTGCGATATAACTAAACAACGGTGATGAAGATTGGAGCAGATGAGGCATATTGACTGTCTGTGAGGAGTAATACGGTAGCCTGTCTAAAAACCCGGGCGCATCTGGAAAGACTTTTTTCGGAGTGAAATTGGCAGAATTCTGTACATTGGCATGGAAAAACAAATAGAGGACGCAGACATGCTCTAAATAGGTCGATGGCGTAGTCTAAGGCAAAGCGGTGAAAGCATTATGGAAGTTAAGATAATGCGAAAAAGCAGAGTAATGGCTGAAAAGTCGAGGTCCTTCTTGTAAAAATACCCCTAAAAATATCCCTTTCAATTTACCGTCTGGATTTATCTCGAGGAATCCAGCATCTGCAAACTCACCAGAGCCCCGGTCAGCCAGTTCCACAATCCAGGCACCTTATCTCGGTAATTGTCTCCCAAGTTCGGCCCTGAGCATTCCTCCCAATTTGATGCTGTCCTTATGTTTGCTCGTCTTCAGCCGTCTCAAACACGGTCACAGCTTCGATTCCCCCGAAAAACTCTCCAGGATTCCAAAGACTTTCGTTAAGTTTCCACCTGATTTTCTCTTTTCTAGACGAAATAGTTGCATATCCTACAGCTTCTGTGTGTAGGTTGTTCCTCGTTTGCCCTCAGCCTTCTGGAGGGCTAGACGCTGGATCATTTGAGACGAGCTAGATCGTTCATAGGAAAAGTAACTAAATCCGAGCACTAAATTTTAAGTGACGCATCACAACGGCTTTGTACAGTAGTAGGAAAAATTGTGTTTGTTTGCGGGAACTTGTCGAATCAGGCTCAAATACCTCCTCACGGGCTTTGTGGGTGGTCAGCTTGCACTTCTTGACCCATTGGAAATCTGCGGCCCCAACAACAACTAGTAGTTTTGACTGTTGTGCCGTGTCGGTCTTGGAAGGCCCATTTTCCACACTAACGGTTTACCTAAGTGAAGCCGTGGTCAGCAGACAACTTTTACCTTCGCCCGAAAGCACATCCCATATGCTCCCCAATTTTAACACTTCAAATATCTAGCTATCGCTCCCACCAAACTGATACGGAGTCCATAATATATTCTGAACTTAAGATTACGGAAACTTCAAGGCCCCAGCCGAGTTGCTCACATTAGGGAGAAATGTAAATGGTCCAAGAGCTGATCTTTGAGGGACACCTACTGCGGTTTCCGGTTCTGAGTTTGCCTCTTCTACTCTAGGACAAAAAGGCCTGTCAGTCAGGAAGCCAGCTGTCCAACTACGCGCCTGTCCTACAGGCTCCACATTTACACTGCAGTGAGCAGAGATTAACAGAACCGAAAGCCTTGCCGAAGTCTGGGCAGCAAACTTCCACTATTTTTCCTTCATTCAATTTTGCTATGATTTCTGCCGAGAACTCTGAAGGGTTTGACAGACATGAACTACTCTGTAAAGCCCCTGGATGAGCTTCACTTAGCAGCTAGCCCCCCATCAAGTGCGTGCAAGCTAGTTCTCTCAACAGTTTTCCTAGCATTTACAAGGCTTGCTGGTCGCCGGTTCTTCACCTGTCGGGACAATCAGTCTCTGTGGATATTCACTACTGCCACTGCCTTCCACTCGGCTGGTGGCGCACTTTGGCTAACAGTTGCACGGAACAGCCAAAAGAAGTGGCCAATTATTTCAGTAGCCGGCGGGCTTGTGGTGACTGGATGTTTATCATGGCCCTACCGACTTGCTGACCACCGGGCCCCCCAGTGTTTCTCTGGTAGCCTCAGCCATTTTATAAGTTTGTGGCATGTCAGGTGCTCCCGCTGAGTCCTCCGGTGTCACTTGATGCCCCTCGTCCCTTCAAGGCCTACTTCCAAGGTGGATGTCGTGTCCCCGCCTAGCTCTGCTCTTAACAGGCTTACCTTTCTCGCCTGAAACTAGCTTTCCGTCCCTTTTCCAGGAGCATTTATTGGCCAGAAGCATCTAAGTTATCTCATGGTTCTGCCCAACTATTTTTGCCCAAGTCAGCCAAAATGTTCTCTTTGAGTTTCGTTTATGACAACAGCTGGCTTTCTGCACACGGCTTATTGCAACGGCTTGCCTTCACTTCCGACGGTTTCAAACTTACGCCAGCTCCTGTCTCGCCACCGGATGGATTTCGTAATTGTAGTCGTCCACCAGTCGGGATAGTCTTCGTAATTTTTCTTATTCAAAGGGGCCAACTTTTCCGGTATCGCCCGCGGGTTTTGCCTAATTATCTGCCATTTAACTTCCTTCGCGTCATTTTTCCACTTTCATGCCCTGGTACAGTTCGGATGTTTCCGTGTGTAGCTTAGAAGACTTAAGCTTTCCGAAATTTCTACGCAGCTTGTCCATGATCTTCAAACGCCTGCGGGCCGAGTGTAAAATCGCTCACCGCATGAAAACACTTTCTTTGGGTTGAGTTGCTGCCTAACCCGTCTACATAGATTCTACTTTTCTTGATCACCAGGTATATGAGCGATGGTCTTTTCCCCTATTCATATCCCGCATTTACTCTTACGGACTGAAATATAGCTCCCGTGGAGCAACTCATTGGAGCTTTCTGCTGCTCTACCGCGACTACAGCTTTCCAGGGCCAATTACACTGCCAGCATGTTTATGTCCTCGGCAGTTAGTATCACGCCTACTTCCGCTTCTTACAGTCCCAGTGCCTGTCTGGGTTATGTGTCTTCTTCCTTTTCCGAAATTAGACTCCCGTAAACAAATGCCAATGCAGTTTTACCATGATTGTTTTAAAGATGTGAGCACACATCTTCTTATTCACTGCGTACATCCTGATTTCTGATTCTATGTAATCCAAACCCTTATAAAAACAGGGGTTGCTCCACAGCATACTGTACTACCGCACCTGTTTTGGTGATAGACCATGCGATGGTCTTCAACATCTTGCGGAAAATGGCCAGCTCCAGAGAACCTGGTTTCAGATGCCGCAACTTATTCGGAGTTTAAGCTTCCGGCATTTACTATCAATTCTGCTTTCTTATTTCCAAAGTTAACAAAATACCAAAAACCTATGGTTCGGAAAGTAGGACCAACGAGATTCAAATCGAGTTTGAACGCGCCACCAGAGGATTTGAGGCTGGAGCCAGATAAAGCAGTTGAAGTTTTTTCACCGGTGAGCATCATAACGAATCCTTCCGAGTTGCGGCTTTCTCGTTTTTGCTGTGATTCTTTCCTTCTCCCTCTAGAAGACTTAGGGCTCGGACTCAGCTAGCAGTTGGGAGAGTTATGCAGCCTCATGGTTACGAACTGGGTCTCTTTCCCTAGTCTCGCTCCTTCCAAGTACCGCGACCAATCTGCCAATAAAAAGTTCCAACAGTAGTACGCTGGGCAGTAATGGACTGAGGTGAGGGCGGTGGAAAAACGGTGATGGCGGAAGCCAAAGAAATAGGTATAATAACGAGGAATAGTGGTGACTAAAAGAAGGGAGGGCTCTGAATCCAGAGTTGCATTTTAGTGACCTGGGTTTAGACACACTCAAGGAAAATATCAGGCAAACACACGCTCAACCTCGCTTTGAACGCCACCGCGTAAGTGGCAGACTCCAAGTCAGTCTGCAGTGCATTTCACGGTTCAACAACACGACAAGTGAAGAAACGCAATCTCACGCCCTTCAGTGCTCTCGATCCGACGAGCTTCAGCCCTTGTCCCACGAGTCTAGACTGCTGTACCAATACTGACAACGATCCCGTTGGGATGAAAAGCCTACCAATTCGCCTGAAATGTTGTATTAGATCCTCCCTGAGTCTTTCAAATCTCACACGGAGGTTGCCTAACACCATAAGCCTTGCTGGGTACCTTCCGTGCCCGGGTCCCACTACCACCCTAGTAAAGCATCGGTGAAATTTATCGGGCACAGTGGTGCCCCACAAAGGGGCAGGTGCCCAAGCTGGGTCATATTATCCTAACTATGGCCTAGCGAGTACTTTACGGGGAAACGACAGTGTCTAGTACACGTAAATCCCACTTAAATTCTAGTGAGTTATCGCTGGACTTTCTTGAGTGCACAGTGTCCCCAAGCAGGAGCCGGGGCCCAGGCTTGGAAGCGATAACCTAGGCGTGACCTGACTTGTGCCATATGAAGCAACAACGAAGCGAAAGCTTCTTAACGCTCCTGTGTGTAATAAGTGGTGGAGTGCCAGTTTAGCCGCGACGGCGGCTGCCATACAGCTCCAAGATGGTTCGTGGAAAACCTTGAACCGGACTCTAAGAACAATGATGTTCGTACCTTTCCTTATCGCCTATGAAGTTTGTTGTTCTAAATATTTGGTTCTCCACCGAAATCCTTGATAAGTTGTCCACATCTTCTCATGTTGAGAGGCAGTTTCCCCTCGACGATCTGGGTGCGAGCTCTGTTCAAGTTCACCTGAAGATATGCGCCTCGAGTATCAGCCACCAGCTTTAGACCACCCGCAAGCAGTTAACTTGAGGTCTCCTCTTCTCCTAATACAACGCTGGTCCAGATCATTAACAGAAGCGAACTCAAGACTGACCTCAATGGGACACACCGGCAGCCCCAGCCCTCGTGGGCTTCCTCCCACCCGCCCCCAAGTAGTAAATTCAACCTGTTAGATTGCTCAGGTTTACCCCAGTACCTGGGGCACTATATCAAGCGTTTCCATTTTGCGTAGCGAAGGCTGTGGGTAATTGAGTGAAGGACCTCTTGGAAGTCCAAATAGCGGACCTCTACTCATTCATCAATATTTATTCTGGTCGGTACCCTTTTGGAGGCGGTTGGAAAGGCGCGACGTATTTTTAACGGGCTCACGTTGTCTGATAGAAACTATTCCTTTTTAGCTAGGTGACTGGCCGTAAAGATATTCACCAGTTCTTTCAGTATTTTTGGAGGTGCGGTTGGCGAACACACTGGTCAACAGTTCTATACCTCCTCTGCTAACCTCTCCGTAAGTATTGGGACAACTTCAGCCGTTAGCCAGTCCTCAGGTGGTTCCGCACTGACCAGCGGCCTAATGTACAACCAGGCAAGGGGTGCCTGTATTACTTGGGCAAGGGGCGTAAGGCGGCCGCTTGGGTGTCACCTGGACCAACTGATTTTTGTATCTTGAGTCCCCTCAGGGCTTCTCACACTTCGCGGGAGGCGATAAAGATGAAAGGTATCACATGAGATTAGGAGGGGGCTGTACGCGGGGCTCGGTAAGTTGTTTTGCTAGTGCGTTCTTTCGAAGCACTCTCGCAGTAGCTCGGCCTTGGTGCTACTGTCAGGTGCGTTGTTGCTATCCGTGTCCCCGAAGCTACCCAAGGCCAGAAGCATAGCTGTTTTTGGTCTTACACACTTGTAGTAGACTTCTGGGCGCCCCCTGGCTTTTGTAGCTAGGATGATCTTATAAGACAGCCCGCATTGCTTTTGGACCCTCATGGCTGACTGCGTCATTTTCAGGCGTAGGTGCCTTCTGCGGTTTCCCAACTAACGACTCCACGCTCTGATTTTGCAGTTTCGATTTCCAGTTGCTCCGCTGGTTCACCTTAGCACCCTTTTCTCTCTGTGGATTCCGTGGGCTAGTGCAAAATGCTTCTTGAGTAAAATAGAGTTTTTCCCCAATGTTGTCCTTTCCTCCCCATATTTTGACAATGGGGGTCCTGTGTCAGGAACTGGGCTGCAGAGGCCAGTGCTCATACATCAAGATTCTTAAAGCACCTTCTACGTTTGTGGAGTACTCTAACCCCCACAACCAGAGAGTTACAATAGATCACCCCTTGGCCGCCTTGTCCCAGTGACCCTGAAACCTAAGGCAGCCCCAAGTGTCACTGGTGTACTTGGAGGCTACCAGTTCCAACACCTTAGAAATCCAAACTGCCCTCACCTGGTTGGTCATAGTACATGCCGGGCGATTTCCTCTATCAGAACAAAGTTTGGCAATCCGACAGAGAAGTAGCCTCCCGCTGCGCTTCGTATTCATCCAGTTCGCCTTGGGGTCACTGACGCTCCTGAGGATTATAAGGTCATCTGCCCCAGTTGTGAGCCACAGAAGTAACAATGCTGGCAACGCGTAACCCATTCGCACGAAGGCCAAAAATGGAACAGTGTTGATCCATAGTTTCTGCGGTACTCATCCCAAAATCACAAAAGTAAAAATATGCACAAACCTCAAGTATGCGGTCAAACAGGCTTAACAGTAAAACCCGAATGTTCAACGTCCCGTGGTCCTGGCGGGATGGCCAAAAACCTTTCGAGACCAAATTCCAATTTCTTTTGCTGAGACGGAAATTCAAAATTGGTGGTTTGTAGACGAGCTAAGCAGAGTAATGTTGGATAACTTCGCATTCCTGAAACAAGTAGAAAATTTGGAGGAATTTTCAACATGAGCGCTCTACACAGACTCTGGCGTGGTGAAGGTAGTTGAGCAAGGCTTATCCATCAGTGGGTTGGCGGAGAGGCTTCGGCCCACACGCGCAACACGTATTCCAGCCGGAAGCGGTTCCGAATAAAAAGCCAACCCATATATTTTGTTTTCTGATAGACTGCAAATCTTTTTGCTTTGTTGTGTCTGGGACTACTACAATGGCGCCCCCACTGTCCTTTTCGCCAGCACTTTCAGCCCGGCTGACGAGGTGGCCCCAAGAAAAGAGGACTCTGAATTCATTCCCTGCTTGAATCGGGCTTTGGAGACTGCCATATAGTCTGCTCTGGTATTCTATGTTGCTAATTCATGCTACTTGTTCCCAGAGACGCGTGCATTTGTGTAGATTATGGTTGGGCTTCCCTGTCCTTTCCGTGCATCGCATAGTTGACAGGAGCGGCGTTTGCAACACAATCCCGATTGCGTGCCTTGTATTCCGGGGACGCGGGAGGAGCTTCAGTTTTGTCTCACAGCTTCCCCCATGACGAGTATTTAGGGGCTTGTTGGTGTTTTTAAGTTCCTTTTAGGAACTGGGTTGCAAAGTCGATTCAGGGAAGGGGGTGTGCATTTATCAGTGCCAAAATGAATTTGAAGGATTGTTCCACTGTCGAGCTTACTGCCGCTGGCAGACCCACAACAACTGGTCTAGTTGTCTGGCTCCAACACAAGTTCTTTGGGTGGAGGCCGTAGCCAGTCCTGTCGAGGCTAAGAATAGTTTCCTACCCCCGGAGCTTGAAAACTCTATGGCCACAGGCTTGGGGTCGATGACCACCACTAACGCCATTTCACCTATCCTGCCTGGACAGGATCCTCAGAATAGATTGCCCCGGAAGGCCGGCTCCCTTTAAACCTGATAATTCGTGTCTGCTCTTCTATCCCTTTGTCCACTGCCTGATAGACAGGCTCAGGAATGCCTCACACGAAAACATCAATGTTCCCCCCAGGGCTATTTCCGTATTCTTAAGCTATTTGCCAAGGATGAGTAAAGATATGTGTGTAAAATAATGCCGAAGATCCTTCCAAACGTTCTGCATGCCTTGTGCATTTGAATATATTTGACATTACTTTGAAAATCTCATCCATAAACCACGCTTTTGCACTTCTATTTGTTCGTGTGAGACGCTTGAATTTGGCATTGAACCGTTTCTGGCTGTCACGCTTGAACCACGGGGCTTTAAACCTTTGGGTTTACTGTACAGTTCACTTGGCCGCGTACTTCGGGTTTATATATATATATTTGTACCTTTTGCGAATTTCAATTTATTTTCGTGAAAACTGCGAGTAGATACTTTTCTGGTTTTGGGATTCCGTTGAACTGACAAAGCTTTGCTCGGTTCGCGAGAACTGACCTTTAGTACTCAAGTGGAACCTGGACAAGAAAACCCATTAGAAATGCACAGACAAGGAGGCAAGGACCCTTTGAGACAGCAGAAATGAACTTGGCAAGTCTCTGGTGATGGTTTGTGTGTTATTGATTCTTTGGATAATGCTTAGTCTACTAATCCTGTCAGTGCCAGGTCATACACCTATATTCGCAATGAGTTTGATGATATCGCTACTTGTAGAATGAGAGTGATGGAATTAGAGACTCAGCTGTGGTTGATCAGAAGAGAAAACGGAGCCCCTCCAACAAGGAACTGGCCTCAGCGAACCAGCAAAAGATCCATGTAGTCCACGATATCAACATCGAAACGGTGACTGAATGGAAGAACATAAACCCTTGAGACTGCCTGAAACAACCGAAGTTTCAGCATTTGACTCGCCGGGAGTAGAGCTGGCCCCTTTCGATGGGCGCCCCCGGCAATACTGTATATTTACAAAGCAATACGAAAGTTTTGATGAAAGCCTGATTGCAGCTTCTTGGTGAACGTTTTCGTATTTACTGCTTTCCTAACGTGAGAGGGCCGAAAAAGCGATCGATGGCTGCGCTGTGCCTCATACACCAATGGGGTACATCAGGGCACGCAGAATCCCCATAGGTTTGTTTGGACAACCATTCAAAGTGGCTAGAAGCTTGATTGATGGTGTTTTGTAGGAGGCAAAATAGGCTGAGGGAAACGCTGAATTATTGTCGAATTTGGTGATAAAAATGCAGAATTGCAGTATAACACAAAATTCTTAAAAATGCCAGTCTGATCTGAATGCTTTGCATACAAAAAATGTATTTTCCGGTGTCTACTTGTTGATTTACAAAGCTAACGGGCAGAGGAAGCCGAGATAATAAATTTGCTCAAGCTGGAATCTATGTTGGACGATTTGATGGAGTTCATAAGATCGCCAACCCCGCACTTACAACAGCCGATTTGGACAAGTCGTACGCGATAGTTGCAGGCTGGCGCGAACGGAACTAACATAGGCTCAGATTGCACGGAACGACTGTAACCGAATCCAGTGTTTGGCTAACATGCACACGATAAGTCCAGAACCCAAGGGGTCAACTAAATGCAAGCTATGAAACTCGCTTCATCGGCTACCAGATAGTTCAACCTTTCATGAGATGAGTGCACCAAATCGGTGGTCCAAAGTAAAAAGGATCGGCTCATGCCTTGTATGTTTGAACAACCTTCATCGAGCCTCTGGATGCCGCTTTAGAGTGTAATGAGACCGGGATGTATGGGTGGGTAATCATCACCTGTTACTACACGGCCCTCGAAACAATAGGTCTACTCAGCTGGATGAACCCAGGATTGTCTGTTCAACGGGACATGGTGAGTTCAAACCAGAGGGATTGGGCATCTTACCTGTCGGCGTTGTGACGCTTACTGGATTGAGGAGGGTCAGTGCACTTTTGGACACGGAGTAGTATGCTTCGCTGATTACGCGCAAGCTTGTAGAACGATGTGAACTATTCGGCTGGCCTACCTCTCAAGATCAACTCCGTTGCAGGAGGTCATGTTAACAATTCGATGAGGCTGACCCTGCAGTTAACATCTATAACTGATGAAGAGACCGTGGACACTCCGGAAGCCTTTGCAATAGGCAGCATACCAATGAGACCAGCCGGCTCTATTAGATCAGTCGCCAAGAGATGGCTTCATCTCAAAGGCATGGTGCTCGAAAAAGTGTCCGGCCATCACGTTGATAAGTCAGTTAAATACAATGTACCAGAGGCTACAGCAGGGCTTGGGCGATCAAAAAGCATCATTCGCTACACAAACGATACCTGGTGGACACTTCTCCGACCCTTGACAAAGGGAATTCATTGATCGACAACAGTAGAGTGCTGAGAGGTTGTTGGGAGAAGTGCCTTTGTAAAAAGCAACCAAGTTTTCGATAATGAATCCAACTGTCTATCTCAGGAAAGTGAGGTTCACTCAAAAGATCAGTCGATGCTTTCAATGTTTAATTCAAAGACATAACGTAGCTACGAACAACACGAAGTTGTTCTTCCCGAGCGATCACCGCCAAAAAAGGAGAAATGGGCTGTAGGCTTTTGAAATATCTCAAAAAAGGAACCATCCGGTAAGCACGGTTTACAGGAGAACTCTAACATGTCACGCAACGCAGGTTGGAATTGGCCGAACTAGTAGCAGTTGGATGGAACTGCGTGGCCGGCAGCGAAACAAAGTACCCTTTGCAGGAGCAATAATTACTGGGCTGATGTCATCATCCATAAATGAACTCGAAATGACGGCACTGCTATTGGGTTGTAAGGTAGCAACAACGCTAAAAGAGAACTGTGCCATCATCGAACTGGGCTTTGCCTACTGGACAGGTCCCACAGTTTTGTTACATTACAGGAAACGGAGGAAACGAAAAGAGTGCTCGAAGCATTAGAGAGTTGATTCCCTTGAAGAAATGAACAGCAATGAAGGAGCAGATGATTTGATCTCGAAGCTACATACAAAGGACAAAATAGTCCGCAGACCGCCTCGCGCCGAGCTATTCAGCGTTTTATTTTATTTCACGCCCTACATTTATTCAACTCGACCCATTTTTTCTGAAAAACTGCAAAATGTACTGAGTGCAGGTTTCCATACAAAATGTACAGATGTGAGAAAGAAAAATTCACCGAGATTTCACTCGGACAGTTCAAAAGCGGCCCATTGGCTGGAATCATATCGTGAAGCTATTCTGGCCTTTGGAGGAGAGCATTTGTTCACATTTCATACAAAATCGTTTGTAAATTATTTTGTATACAGAGAAACTTTGAAGTGCTCTGAAAGATTTCAATATTCGATCAATTTCCGTGTTCATGTGTGCTTTAATACCGTCCGTCGTACATTTTTTTTGAGTTAATTTACAATCAGAAATTGATTCTTAGTTCCTTCAGAAAATTCGGTGCGCTACTATTATGTAATTCCCCTGTTTCTTAACATTTCAATTTTGCGTGATATCTCATTACCAATTAGTTGTTGCATCTAAGTTTAACTTCTGCGCGCAAGTTATAAGTAAACTTGGTATGACCTGTTGCCGCAGTAGTTTACCGCTCGAGATATATAGACTAAGCCCGAGCAGAAAAATGTTTTATTATGAGATGTCTTCATTTTGATTGCTCGCCTAACTATGCGCTTCGGTCTTTTAAGGAATACGCCCATCGGGGAATTGCCGCGAGATTTTGAATGGATATTTATGGATTGCGCAAGTGATGACTACGACGGAAACCTGTTTAACACGTAGCTAACTCAGGAAGTTAGTAACCACAGACGCTGACAGTAAGTCGATTCAGGGAAGGGGGTGTGCATTTATCAGTGCCAAAATGAATTTGAAGGATTGTTCCACTGTCGAGCTTACTGCCGCTGGCAGACCCACAACAACTGGTCTAGTTGTCTGGCTCCAACACAAGTTCTTTGGGTGGAGGCCGTAGCCAGTCCTGTCGAGGCTAAGAATAGTTTCCTACCCCCGGAGCTTGAAAACTCTATGGCCACAGGCTTGGGGTCGATGACCACCACTAACGCCATTTCACCTATCCTGCCTGGACAGGATCCTCAGAATAGATTGCCCCGGAGGGCCAGCTCTGTTTAAACCTGATAATTCGTGTCTGCTCTTCTATCCCTTTGTCCACTGCCTGATAGACAGGCTCAGGAATGCCTCACACGAAAACATCAATGTTCCCCCCAGGGCTATTTCCGTATTCTTAAGCTATTTGCCAAGGATGAGTAAAGATATGTGTGTAAAATAATGCCGAAGATCCTTCCAAACGTTCTGCATGCCTTGTGCATTTGAATATATTTGACATTACTTTGAAAATCTCATCCATAAACCACGCTTTTGCACTTCTATTTGTTCGTGTGAGACGCTTGAATTTGGCATTGAACCGTTTCTGGCTGTCACGCTTGAACCACGGGGCTTTAAACCTTTGGGTTTACTGTACAGTTCACTTGGCCGCGTACTTCGGGTTTATATATATATATTTGTACCTTTTGCGAATTTCAATTTATTTTCGTGAAAACTGCGAGTAGATACTTTTCTGGTTTTGGGATTCCGTTGAACTGACAAAGCTTTGCTCGGTTCGCGAGAACTGACCTTTAGTACTCAAGTGGAACCTGGACAAGAAAACCCATTAGAAATGCACAGACAAGGAGGCAAGGACCCTTTGAGACAGCAGAAATGAACTTGGCAAGTCTCTGGTGATGGTTTGTGTGTTATTGATTCTTTGGATAATGCTTAGTCTACTAATCCTGTCAGTGCCAGGTCATACACCTATATTCGCAATGAGTTTGATGATATCGCTACTTGTAGAATGAGAGTGATGGAATTAGAGACTCAGCTGTGGTTGATCAGAAGAGAAAACGGAGCCCCTCCAACAAGGAACTGGCCTCAGCGAACCAGCAAAAGATCCATGTAGTCCACGATATCAACATCGAAACGGTGACTGAATGGAAGAACATAAACCCTTGAGACTGCCTGAAACAACCGAAGTTTCAGCATTTGACTCGCCGGGAGTAGAGCTGGCCCCTTTCGATGGGCGCCTCCGGGCAATACTGTTCGAACATTGGTTACGGACACAGTAACCCTCAGTCTCTCGGTATAATATATGGTTGTTAGCAGTCACTCACTGCACCTGCGTGAATGAAGGATCAACAGCAGGCAACTAATCGGAGGGTTGCCAATTCAAGTTTGGGTATCTTTTAGGCTTTTTATTTGGAGTAACTTGTGAAGCAAAATACTTCTGGGGTGTTGGTTGCTACCCCGAGGGAATCAGCAGTATTTGATACAATGGTGTCCTCTGCCACGTCCTCAAATGATGCAAAGACAACTTGCGATGTTTTTTGTTCGCAAACATCTTTAGTAAAATCTGGAACTAGTAATTGATAAGCTGTCCCAAAAAAGGCGTATCATCGTGAATGGTTGAGAATTCTCCTCCTGATAGCTCCATGTATTCTATTCACCGATTTTGACTACTTTGTCTCACCTCACTCTTGCTGATACCGTTTCGTCGCAGCGTCACTTTATAGAGCGAGGCGTTGGAATTTTTCTTTCTAAGCCATGCTTTCTTTGCGACGTAACTTCGAAGGCTTTCAGTGTGTTCATCAGTAGCAGTAACTCAAGACATTCTGCCTCGTCGTGGTTCGGTTTTACATTTCTCGCGCATTTTGACGGGCCTTGGACGCTCAGCTCGTTTACGTTGAGTCTTTCGGCTCCAAGCTCAGGAGGTTGTTCCTTGGGCCTGATTTGGAGTGAAGAATTTATTCCATTTGCCTAGACGGTATGCAGATACTTCCTATTTATTCTTTCAGGTCAGTTATTTACTTTGTACAGATTCCTGTCCTGAGTTTTTCTAAAGTTGCCTGGGTAAAGTCTAAGGCACACTGTCAAAGGCATGATTAATATGCACTTATATTTCAGCTTACAAGTAGCACCGTTAAATTTGCAGAACTATTGTAGTCTTGGTTTGGATACTGCATCCGTTCCGGCTACGCTTCACTCTGATGCTTCAAAGTGCTGCCCAGAACGAGAGGAGCTTGTCAGTCAGTGAATCGAGCACTAAATCTTTGGTCAGGCTTCAAGCGGACCTGGGAATGAGCTTCTTGGTCGCTATAAGCGTTTGAGGGATACAAGCTTATATGTAGTACGCAATTACTTGTGAGTAGTGCGTGGAACCATTGAATCTGGTTTGGGTCATTGCGCCTTGAACCCTACCTTTCATGCGCAGGTCTCAGGTCCTCTCACCAATCTGCAATTGGAAGCGCTGGACCCGATTTCTGTTCCCTCCACAGCTTATCAGCTGTGCATGTCCTACGCCATAAGCAGGGGTCGAACCCGGACTATTTCATCTCCAAGGCATGTGTGTTACCACTGCTCGCCCCCGCTCCCGCCCAAGCTGATCCGAATAACCAAGGTAAGGTGTTTCAGTGTTCGTCCTCTGTGACAGCCTGAAATACTCGACAGCTTCGAATGGAGACACCTTATCTGCCCCTTTAGCTCCGAGAGATTGGTTCTCTTCAAACCCGGTTCTATTCACTAGTTGGGCAAATGTACCAACATTTGAATCTGCTTCGCATTCGGTATACAGATATATGGCGCCGTTACTTGTGGATAGTGTGTGGGACTGAAGAATCTGTTTTGGCGGACGGCCACTGGGACTCCAAAATTTCAAGAGTCTGGAATCTCCGAGTGCAGGTCGGTCGGATGACCTGAGGTTTGCGCATAAAGAGTGGAGTCCAAAGGGCAGTCAGCAGGAGCATGGAATGTAATCTCGTCATATCTCTTCTGAACTAGGATGAATGGGGGGATTAGTTAGACCGCCTTTCGAAAACTAGAGCGAGCTCGAAAAACAAAAACTAAAATGCTTGTCAGTTGCAGTAGAGTACGTACAATCGCTAGCCAAATCAATAACCAGCAAAAGTTAGGCCAACAAAAGGGAGTTAAATACCAGCATATGACCAAGAAAAACAACGATGAAGGTGGACTTAGAAATGTAATTTTACAGGTTTCACCTCATTTGCACACACTTTGAGGACTTTTTTGTCCAAATTGGCCGTTAAAGATGTCAGTTACTGGCCTACTGCAATAAACCAACCTATACCGGGTTTCGCTCAAAGATATGAGGCTTCCGGTACAAAAAGGTTTAGACTGCATAAGTTTACCAAAATCCCGAAGTGACGGACGCTCACAAAACCGCATCTATATCTACATTCGGATAGGCGGGCACTTGCTGCTGCCTCAAAAACGCCGTAGCGAAAACTATAGAAGTGCATTCACGGTGAAACTATCTGGACACACCGTGGGCTCCGGCCACAAGACGTCCTTTGCCAAATGAACAAAACTGTATATTTGGGGCACCTGGTCAGAATAGCCTCATACCGAGTATGCTGCATGGGCAAGCATTAGGAAGATGGTATGTTACGGATGTAATACTTTTTCATGAGGAGGTAACCAGGCTCCTCAATGAGGAATAGTTAGTTGGGTCTCCCAGGTGAACTTTATGAAGGCTTTTGATTTCGTAAACACCGTTTTCCGCGACTTCAAACTGCAGTCCACGGGGACTGTTGAGAAGAAAGGGCAGCGGGTAAATAGTTCTCTATCTGGAAGACACTTAGTTTTGGGGTGGATAGTCACATACATCATTCAAAGTGTACATCAATCAGAGTGCTCCAGTTATCAATGTTTGGCCTTCTGCTCCCCTTATCTTCGGTAACTTTCTGGTGTATTATATTTACTGACACCCTTTTACGTTTGCTGACGTAGCCAAGATAGCCAGGAGAGGTAGGGCACGCGATGCGCTAGCTACCAAAAACCGGTCACGCTAGTGGAACCTTCCACCAATTCTCACCAAATATCAATGATTGATATAATGTAGCAGGCAATAGGAGTTTCTCGGGGTCCTTGCACAAGGTCCCTCAAGTAAAAAATGTGGGCGAAGGGCCAGACTAGCCTCAATCCTTTGGATCAGAGTGCCACCGCGACAAAGGTGGCCGAGCCGTGACTCTTTTGGCTTAGGTCTACAATATCTGTAAGTTGCCATAGATTTTTCCACTAACCTACGAAGTCTTATTGGTGTCTCATCCGGAGCACTGTATGTATGTGTGGGCACCATGCTACCAAAATGACATGGAATCCTTAAAGAGGATCCAAGAACTAGCCATTGAGATGGCGACGGGCAAAGGGGAAACATCAAAGCAGAGTGTCTTTGAGCGCGGATCTACTTTGTATGAATTTATGACTTGTACGCTGTGACTTGATGTGAACCTTCAAAGAGACGAAAAGCTCTTCAGATATGAGCCGAGAACAGCTTTGCTCTCTGATCCCCAGAGCAAGACGTGGAGGAGTAATCCGAGATTGCAGAGAATACTCAGATTAGGGCACACTACTTCTTGAAAGCTGTGATGTCGTTTTGAAATAAGCTCCCAGTGGACTGCATAAATACAGTGATAGCAGTCTTCTAGAAGACAGCAAATGAGTGTTGGGGCAGCTTATCCTGATTAACGGTAGGAGGAATAAGGGCCAAAGATAATACACCCACTGCTTCTCCTCCTTCCTCTGCCGCAGAAGACAACAGGATGGAAATCTACCAGGCCTTCAATTCGTAAATCGCTTCAAGAACCCGAAGAAATTATAATACAATAAATTTTTGCCTCGCAGAAGAGAAAAAGAACGTGCAGGTCTGAAAGCCACGAAAAAAAACCCAACGATACAATTATCTGGAAGCACCGTTTGCTCTGACCACATGGCACTGTGTGAACTGAACTCGATTTTCGCGCCGAGGCAGTGTGCGAGGTCCGAATGCCCAAAGCGTGCCGTTCAGAATTAATTTGCGTGGTTCGTTTCTGATTTTACGTATTCCTATTTTCTCTCATTCTGCAGCCGGAGGGCCGCTGCTGACCAGGGAGCTTACCGATCAAATGCGGTGTGCACCTAATCACCCTCCCCGCCCCACTGCGAAAGTGACCCCGGCCTTGAAAACGTATAAACCCCCATGAAGGCTCCCGACTGATCCTCCCTCCAGTTTCCACATTAAAGGACTGTTGCCCTGTCCTTCGCAGGCATATTTTCATTCGTTCTTGAGGTTTGCCTTCCATTGTAGCTAACCCTTTTTTGTAAATGACTGCACTGCTCCTTGAACCGGTTTTCGGGCCCACGAACCAGTCTGCGCATTGCTATGAGAGAATCTCACTGAAAATTCGTTTGAGCCACACGAACTGCAAGAAACTTTGATGTTTCTGCCATAGAAAACATCCTGACATGATCCTGCTGGGTGACGCAATTGGTATCGAGTACAGAGGGACACGAGCAAACATTCGTGGGTATCAGCGGAAATTTATCTAGAATATTATAAATCCGATGGGGCGGATAAAGAGAAAACAGGAGATCCAAGATATTCCAACCTGAGCGGCAACCTGGATCTTGAAGCCTAAAGAATATGGGGGAGACCTCGGTCCTGATGCAAGGGTTTTGCAAATCAGTCACTGAATACTTGGATGGTTGGTACCTCACAACTCGTGGTAACACTCCTTCCCATACAGCTTGCCATACTGGCTGTAAATTCTCCAAGCGGCCCCTTGAATGCACCCAACTGCCAAAATTCTTGTTCACTTTCACAGATTGTTCACTTGCTGATGAAGTGAGCCGGATACCAAAATATATGAACATCAGTGCGGTTAGGCAGATAAAAGCTGGTTCTAATTGCTGGCACCATGAATGCTCTACAGCTGCACGGAGAAGAATAACTTGTAAAGTCTCCACAGTTGGTATCAGGGGAAATGCGGTCAGTCGTCTCTAAAAGTTTCAAATTTATAAGATGAACAACTATTACCTAAGCGAGTCTGCTGAAAGTGCTTTGCAATCTGCAAATGCAATGACCAATGGTCAGAACATCGCACAGGCTGGATATAACGGAGTGTTCCTACCCCTCAGGGACAGAGGTCCCAATTGGAATGATCCAAAAACTCGGCTCTGTGAAACTTTTACTGGTGGCAACAGAACATTAAAAAAGCTACAGGAGAGTATTCAAATACGTCAAATAATATGCCAGCAGCGAAACTGGACGATGTTGCGGACAAATTACACACCTAAGCCAAAGCTAGCAAGTGAAGCAACATGTTGTCAGTTCAACGGAATCCCAAAACCAGAAAAGTATCTACTCGCAGTTTTCACGAAAATAAATTGAAATTCGCAAAAGGTACAAATATATATATATAAACCCGAAGTACGCGGCCAAGTGAACTGTACAGTAAACCCAAAGGTTTAAAGCCCCGTGGTTCAAGCGTGATAGCCAGAAACGGTTCAATGCCAAATTCAAGCGTCTCACACGAACAAATAGAAGTGCAAAAGCGTGGTTTATGGATGAGATTTTCAAAGTAATGTCAAATATATTCAAATGCACAAGGCATGCAGAACGTTTGGAAGGATCTTCGGCATTATTTTACACACACATCTTTACTCATCCTTGGCAAATAGCTTAAGAATACGGAAATAGCCCTGGGGGGAACATTGATGTTTTCGTGTGAGGCATTCCTGAGCCTGTCTATCAGGCAGTGGACAAAGGGATAGAAGAGCAGACACGAATTATCAGGTTTAAACAGAGCTGGCCCTCCGGGGCAATCTATTCTGAGGATCCTGTCCAGGCAGGATAGGTGAAATGGCGTTAGTGGTGGTCATCGACCCCAAGCCTGTGGCCATAGAGTTTTCAAGCTCCGGGGGTAGGAAACTATTCTTAGCCTCGACAGGACTGGCTACGGCCTCCACCCAAAGAACTTGTGTTGGAGCCAGACAACTAGACCAGTTGTTGTGGGTCTGCCAGCGGCAGTAAGCTCGACAGTGGAACAATCCTTCAAATTCATTTTGGCACTGATAAATGCACACCCCCTTCCCTGAATCGACTTACTGTCAGCGTCTGTGGTTACTAACTTCCTGAGTTAGCTACGTGTTAAACAGGTTTCCGTCGTAGTCATCACTTGCGCAATCCATAAATATCCATTCAAAATCTCGCGGCAATTCCCCGATGGGCGTATTCCTTAAAAGACCGAAGCGCATAGTTAGGCGAGCAATCAAAATGAAGACATCTCATAATAAAACATTTTTCTGCTCGGGCTTAGTCTATATATCTCGAGCGGTAAACTACTGCGGCAACAGGTCATACCAAGTTTACTTATAACTTGCGCGCAGAAGTTAAACTTAGATGCAACAACTAATTGGTAATGAGATATCACGCAAAATTGAAATGTTAAGAAACAGGGGAATTACATAATAGTAGCGCACCGAATTTTCTGAAGGAACTAAGAATCAATTTCTGATTGTAAATTAACTCAAAAAAAATGTACGACGGACGGTATTAAAGCACACATGAACACGGAAATTGATCGAATATTGAAATCTTTCAGAGCACTTCAAAGTTTCTCTGTATACAAAATAATTTACAAACGATTTTGTATGAAATGTGAACAAATGCTCTCCTCCAAAGGCCAGAATAGCTTCACGATATGATTCCAGCCAATGGGCCGCTTTTGAACTGTCCGAGTGAAATCTCGGTGAATTTTTCTTTCTCACATCTGTACATTTTGTATGGAAACCTGCACTCAGTACATTTTGCAGTTTTTCAGAAAAAATGGGTCGAGTTGAATAAATGTAGGGCGTGAAATAAAATAAAACGCTGAATAGCTCGGCGCGAGGCGGTCTGCGGACTATTTTGTCCTTTGTATGTAGCTTCGAGATCAAATCATCTGCTCCTTCATTGCTGTTCATTTCTTCAAGGGAATCAACTCTCTAATGCTTCGAGCACTCTTTTCGTTTCCTCCGTTTCCTGTAATGTAACAAAACTGTGGGACCTGTCCAGTAGGCAAAGCCCAGTTCGATGATGGCACAGTTCTCTTTTAGCGTTGTTGCTACCTTACAACCCAATAGCAGTGCCGTCATTTCGAGTTCATTTATGGATGATGACATCAGCCCAGTAATTATTGCTCCTGCAAAGGGTACTTTGTTTCGCTGCCGGCCACGCAGTTCCATCCAACTGCTACTAGTTCGGCCAATTCCAACCTGCGTTGCGTGACATGTTAGAGTTCTCCTGTAAACCGTGCTTACCGGATGGTTCCTTTTTTGAGATATTTCAAAAGCCTACAGCCCATTTCTCCTTTTTTGGCGGTGATCGCTCGGGAAGAACAACTTCGTGTTGTTCGTAGCTACGTTATGTCTTTGAATTAAACATTGAAAGCATCGACTGATCTTTTGAGTGAACCTCACTTTCCTGAGATAGACAGTTGGATTCATTATCGAAAACTTGGTTGCTTTTTACAAAGGCACTTCTCCCAACAACCTCTCAGCACTCTACTGTTGTCGATCAATGAATTCCCTTTGTCAAGGGTCGGAGAAGTGTCCACCAGGTATCGTTTGTGTAGCGAATGATGCTTTTTGATCGCCCAAGCCCTGCTGTAGCCTCTGGTACATTGTATTTAACTGACTTATCAACGTGATGGCCGGACACTTTTTCGAGCACCATGCCTTTGAGATGAAGCCATCTCTTGGCGACTGATCTAATAGAGCCGGCTGGTCTCATTGGTATGCTGCCTATTGCAAAGGCTTCCGGAGTGTCCACGGTCTCTTCATCAGTTATAGATGTTAACTGCAGGGTCAGCCTCATCGAATTGTTAACATGACCTCCTGCAACGGAGTTGATCTTGAGAGGTAGGCCAGCCGAATAGTTCACATCGTTCTACAAGCTTGCGCGTAATCAGCGAAGCATACTACTCCGTGCCCAAAAGTGCACTGACCCTCCTCAATCCAGTAAGCGTCACAACGCCGACAGGTAAGATGCCCAATCCCTCTGGTTTGAACTCACCATGTCCCGTTGAACAGACAATCCTGGGTTCATCCAGCTGAGTAGACCTATTGTTTCGAGGGCCGTGTAGTAACAGGTGATGATTACCCACCATACATCCCGGTCTCATTACACTCTAAAGCGGCATCCAGAGGCTCGATGAAGGTTGTTCAAACATACAAGGCATGAGCCGATCCTTTTTACTTTGGACCACCGATTTGGTGCACTCATCTCATGAAAGGTTGAACTATCTGGTAGCCGATGAAGCGAGTTTCATAGCTTGCATTTAGTTGACCCCTTGGGTTCTGGACTTATCGTGTGCATGTTAGCCAAACACTGGATTCGGTTACAGTCGTTCCGTGCAATCTGAGCCTATGTTAGTTCCGTTCGCGCCAGCCTGCAACTATCGCGTACGACTTGTCCAAATCGGCTGTTGTAAGTGCGGGGTTGGCGATCTTATGAACTCCATCAAATCGTCCAACATAGATTCCAGCTTGAGCAAATTTATTATCTCGGCTTCCTCTGCCCGTTAGCTTTGTAAATCAACAAGTAGACACCGGAAAATACATTTTTTGTATGCAAAGCATTCAGATCAGACTGGCATTTTTAAGAATTTTGTGTTATACTGCAATTCTGCATTTTTATCACCAAATTCGACAATAATTCAGCGTTTCCCTCAGCCTATTTTGCCTCCTACAAAACACCATCAATCAAGCTTCTAGCCACTTTGAATGGTTGTCCAAACAAACCTATGGGGATTCTGCGTGCCCTGATGTACCCCATTGGTGTATGAGGCACAGCGCAGCCATCGATCGCTTTTTCGGCCCTCTCACGTTAGGAAAGCAGTAAATACGAAAACGTTCACCAAGAAGCTGCAATCAGGCTTTCATCAAAACTTTCGTATTGCTTTGTAAATATACAGTATTGCCGGGGGCGCCCATCGAAAGGGGCCAGCTCTACTCCCGGCGAGTCAAATGCTGAAACTTCGGTTGTTTCAGGCAGTCTCAAGGGTTTATGTTCTTCCATTCAGTCACCGTTTCGATGTTGATATCGTGGACTACATGGATCTTTTGCTGGTTCGCTGAGGCCAGTTCCTTGTTGGAGGGGCTCCGTTTTCTCTTCTGATCAACCACAGCTGAGTCTCTAATTCCATCACTCTCATTCTACAAGTAGCGATATCATCAAACTCATTGCGAATATAGGTGTATGACCTGGCACTGACAGGATTAGTAGACTAAGCATTATCCAAAGAATCAATAACACACAAACCATCACCAGAGACTTGCCAAGTTCATTTCTGCTGTCTCAAAGGGTCCTTGCCTCCTTGTCTGTGCATTTCTAATGGGTTTTCTTGTCCAGGTTCCACTTGAGTACTAAAGGTCAGTTCTCGCGAACCGAGCAAAGCTTTGTCAGTTCAACGGAATCCCAAAACCAGAAAAGTATCTACTCGCAGTTTTCACGAAAATAAATTGAAATTCGCAAAAGGTACAAATATATATATATAAACCCGAAGTACGCGGCCAAGTGAACTGTACAGTAAACCCAAAGGTTTAAAGCCCCGTGGTTCAAGCGTGACAGCCAGAAACGGTTCAATGCCAAATTCAAGCGTCTCACACGAACAAATAGAAGTGCAAAAGCGTGGTTTATGGATGAGATTTTCAAAGTAATGTCAAATATATTCAAATGCACAAGGCATGCAGAACGTTTGGAAGGATCTTCGGCATTATTTTACACACATATCTTTACTCATCCTTGGCAAATAGCTTAAGAATACGGAAATAGCCCTGGGGGGAACATTGATGTTTTCGTGTGAGGCATTCCTGAGCCTGTCTATCAGGCAGTGGACAAAGGGATAGAAGAGCAGACACGAATTATCAGGTTTAAAGGGAGCCGGCCTTCCGGGGCAATCTATTCTGAGGATCCTGTCCAGGCAGGATAGGTGAAATGGCGTTAGTGGTGGTCATCGACCCCAAGCCTGTGGCCATAGAGTTTTCAAGCTCCGGGGGTAGGAAACTATTCTTAGCCTCGACAGGACTGGCTACGGCCTCCACCCAAAGAACTTGTGTTGGAGCCAGACAACTAGACCAGTTGTTGTGGGTCTGCCAGCGGCAGTAAGCTCGACAGTGGAACAATCCTTCAAATTCATTTTGGCACTGATAAATGCACACCCCCTTCCCTGAATCGACTTTGCAACCCAGTTCCTAAAAGGAACTTAAAAACACCAACAAGCCCCTAAATACTCGTCATGGGGGAAGCTGTGAGACAAAACTGAAGCTCCTCCCGCGTCCCCGGAATACAAGGCACGCAATCGGGATTGTGTTGCAAACGCCGCTCCTGTCAACTATGCGATGCACGGAAAGGACAGGGAAGCCCAACCATAATCTACACAAATGCACGCGTCTCTGGGAACAAGTAGCATGAATTAGCAACATAGAATACCAGAGCAGACTATATGGCAGTCTCCAAAGCCCGATTCAAGCAGGGAATGAATTCAGAGTCCTCTTTTCTTGGGGCCACCTCGTCAGCCGGGCTGAAAGTGCTGGCGAAAAGGACAGTGGGGGCGCCATTGTAGTAGTCCCAGACACAACAAAGCAAAAAGATTTGCAGTCTATCAGAAAACAAAATATATGGGTTGGCTTTTTATTCGGAACCGCTTCCGGCTGGAATACGTGTTGCGCGTGTGGGCCGAAGCCTCTCCGCCAACCCACTGATGGATAAGCCTTGCTCAACTACCTTCACCACGCCAGAGTCTGTGTAGAGCGCTCATGTTGAAAATTCCTCCAAATTTTCTACTTGTTTCAGGAATGCGAAGTTATCCAACATTACTCTGCTTAGCTCGTCTACAAACCACCAATTTTGAATTTCCGTCTCAGCAAAAGAAATTGGAATTTGGTCTCGAAAGGTTTTTGGCCATCCCGCCAGGACCACGGGACGTTGAACATTCGGGTTTTACTGTTAAGCCTGTTTGACCGCATACTTGAGGTTTGTGCATATTTTTACTTTTGTGATTTTGGGATGAGTACCGCAGAAACTATGGATCAACACTGTTCCATTTTTGGCCTTCGTGCGAATGGGTTACGCGTTGCCAGCATTGTTACTTCTGTGGCTCACAACTGGGGCAGATGACCTTATAATCCTCAGGAGCGTCAGTGACCCCAAGGCGAACTGGATGAATACGAAGCGCAGCGGGAGGCTACTTCTCTGTCGGATTGCCAAACTTTGTTCTGATAGAGGAAATCGCCCGGCATGTACTATGACCAACCAGGTGAGGGCAGTTTGGATTTCTAAGGTGTTGGAACTGGTAGCCTCCAAGTACACCAGTGACACTTGGGGCTGCCTTAGGTTTCAGGGTCACTGGGACAAGGCGGCCAAGGGGTGATCTATTGTAACTCTCTGGTTGTGGGGGTTAGAGTACTCCACAAACGTAGAAGGTGCTTTAAGAATCTTGATGTATGAGCACTGGCCTCTGCAGCCCAGTTCCTGACACAGGACCCCCATTGTCAAAATATGGGGAGGAAAGGACAACATTGGGGAAAAACTCTATTTTACTCAAGAAGCATTTTGCACTAGCCCACGGAATCCACAGAGAGAAAAGGGTGCTAAGGTGAACCAGCGGAGCAACTGGAAATCGAAACTGCAAAATCAGAGCGTGGAGTCGTTAGTTGGGAAACCGCAGAAGGCACCTACGCCTGAAAATGACGCAGTCAGCCATGAGGGTCCAAAAGCAATGCGGGCTGTCTTATAAGATCATCCTAGCTACAAAAGCCAGGGGGCGCCCAGAAGTCTACTACAAGTGTGTAAGACCAAAAACAGCTATGCTTCTGGCCTTGGGTAGCTTCGGGGACACGGATAGCAACAACGCACCTGACAGTAGCACCAAGGCCGAGCTACTGCGAGAGTGCTTCGAAAGAACGCACTAGCAAAACAACTTACCGAGCCCCGCGTACAGCCCCCTCCTAATCTCATGTGATACCTTTCATCTTTATCGCCTCCCGCGAAGTGTGAGAAGCCCTGAGGGGACTCAAGATACAAAAATCAGTTGGTCCAGGTGACACCCAAGCGGCCGCCTTACGCCCCTTGCCCAAGTAATACAGGCACCCCTTGCCTGGTTGTACATTAGGCCGCTGGTCAGTGCGGAACCACCTGAGGACTGGCTAACGGCTGAAGTTGTCCCAATACTTACGGAGAGGTTAGCAGAGGAGGTATAGAACTGTTGACCAGTGTGTTCGCCAACCGCACCTCCAAAAATACTGAAAGAACTGGTGAATATCTTTACGGCCAGTCACCTAGCTAAAAAGGAATAGTTTCTATCAGACAACGTGAGCCCGTTAAAAATACGTCGCGCCTTTCCAACCGCCTCCAAAAGGGTACCGACCAGAATAAATATTGATGAATGAGTAGAGGTCCGCTATTTGGACTTCCAAGAGGTCCTTCACTCAATTACCCACAGCCTTCGCTACGCAAAATGGAAACGCTTGATATAGTGCCCCAGGTACTGGGGTAAACCTGAGCAATCTAACAGGTTGAATTTACTACTTGGGGGCGGGTGGGAGGAAGCCCACGAGGGCTGGGGCTGCCGGTGTGTCCCATTGAGGTCAGTCTTGAGTTCGCTTCTGTTAATGATCTGGACCAGCGTTGTATTAGGAGAAGAGGAGACCTCAAGTTAACTGCTTGCGGGTGGTCTAAAGCTGGTGGCTGATACTCGAGGCGCATCTCTTCAGGTGAACTTGAACAGAGCTCGCACCCAGATCGTCGAGGGGAAACTGCCTCTCAACATGAGAAGATGTGGACAACTTATCAAGGATTTCGGTGGAGAACCAAATATTTAGAACAACAAACTTCATAGGCGATAAGGAAAGGTACGAACATCATTGTTCTTAGAGTCCGGTTCAAGGTTTTCCACGAACCATCTTGGAGCTGTATGGCAGCCGCCGTCGCGGCTAAACTGGCACTCCACCACTTATTACACACAGGAGCGTTAAGAAGCTTTCGCTTCGTTGTTGCTTCATATGGCACAAGTCAGGTCACGCCTAGGTTATCGCTTCCAAGCCTGGGCCCCGGCTCCTGCTTGGGGACACTGTGCACTCAAGAAAGTCCAGCGATAACTCACTAGAATTTAAGTGGGATTTACGTGTACTAGACACTGTCGTTTCCCCGTAAAGTACTCGCTAGGCCATAGTTAGGATAATATGACCCAGCTTGGGCACCTGCCCCTTTGTGGGGCACCACTGTGCCCGATAAATTTCACCGATGCTTTACTAGGGTGGTAGTGGGACCCGGGCACGGAAGGTACCCAGCAAGGCTTATGGTGTTAGGCAACCTCCGTGTGAGATTTGAAAGACTCAGGGAGGATCTAATACAACATTTCAGGCAAATTGGTAGGCTTTTCATCCCAACGGGATCGTTGTCAGTATTGGTACAGCAGTCTAGACTCGTGGGACAAGGGCTGAAGCTCGTCGGATCGAGAGCACTGAAGGGCGTGAGATTGCGTTTCTTCACTTGTCGTGTTGTTGAACCGTGAAATGCACTGCAGACTGACTTGGAGTCTGCCACTTACGCGGTGGCGTTCAAAGCGAGGTTGAGCGTGTGTTTGCCTGATATTTTCCTTGAGTGTGTCTAAACCCAGGTCACTAAAATGCAACTCTGGATTCAGAGCCCTCCCTTCTTTTAGTCACCACTATTCCTCGTTATTATACCTATTTCTTTGGCTTCCGCCATCACCGTTTTTCCACCGCCCTCACCTCAGTCCATTACTGCCCAGCGTACTACTGTTGGAACTTTTTATTGGCAGATTGGTCGCGGTACTTGGAAGGAGCGAGACTAGGGAAAGAGACCCAGTTCGTAACCATGAGGCTGCATAACTCTCCCAACTGCTAGCTGAGTCCGAGCCCTAAGTCTTCTAGAGGGAGAAGGAAAGAATCACAGCAAAAACGAGAAAGCCGCAACTCGGAAGGATTCGTTATGATGCTCACCGGTGAAAAAACTTCAACTGCTTTATCTGGCTCCAGCCTCAAATCCTCTGGTGGCGCGTTCAAACTCGATTTGAATCTCGTTGGTCCTACTTTCCGAACCATAGTTTTTTGGTATTTTGTTAACTTTGGAAATAAGAAAGCAGAATTGATAGTAAATGCCGGAAGCTTAAACTCCGAATAAGTTGCGGCATCTGAAACCAGGTTCTCTGGAGCTGGCCATTTTCCGCAAGATGTTGAAGACCATCGCATGGTCTATCACCAAAACAGGTGCGGTAGTACAGTATGCTGTGGAGCAACCCCTGTTTTTATAAGGGTTTGGATTACATAGAATCAGAAATCAGGATGTACGCAGTGAATAAGAAGATGTGTGCTCACATCTTTAAAACAATCATGGTAAAACTGCATTGGCATTTGTTTACGGGAGTCTAATTTCGGAAAAGGAAGAAGACACATAACCCAGACAGGCACTGGGACTGTAAGAAGCGGAAGTAGGCGTGATACTAACTGCCGAGGACATAAACATGCTGGCAGTGTAATTGGCCCTGGAAAGCTGTAGTCGCGGTAGAGCAGCAGAAAGCTCCCATGAGTTGCTCCATGGGAACAAAAGTTGAACAAACACACTATGGCGTGTATTGCGTTTCAGCGTCCCCAGTTCAGTCCGCTCCAGAGAGGCTGTTTTGTCTACAGTGTGGTTGGTCAGATGCGAGAGTTAGGCCAAATCGACCAGTCAGATAACAAACCAAAGTTCCGTAACTGGTGTCAGTCCGTTATTGCTAGGGCACCTTTGCGATGCAACAGATACAATCATACACTTGAAAGAAAGAATGCGCTGAATGATCCTAAGTACGACGATGCAAATCCTAAAGCCTTTTTTGCATCTAAAAATGAAACCACTTGCATTGTTATCACCTATCTAACGAAGTACAGCCACCTAAAGGCTGTAAAGAAGGTGGGTTTTGATCAGTGTCCGGTTTTTGCTCACGTCCAGGGCACCATGCTGACTGATGTATCCAGAGGAAGTTGTGTTGAGAAAAAACCAAAATCGCTGATATCATTATTTGTTGCCCCAGAAGAACAATGTTCCAGTCCTCTGGGCTTCTTGTTAATTGTTTCCCACGGGTCTCGAAGGTTAGCTCAGGGATTGAATGGACCAATACTAAAGTCGTGACTGATCATTACACGTCAGTGCCCCGCTCGACATGCGCACGGATACCCTTCTTTTGAGTCCTGATTTGGCTGGACTTTTGGGTCTAGCAAAAAGGAGTCTAAAATTACCTTGAAGCTTAAATTCGGAACAGCTCACAGACTTGGGAAATGGCGTCACTCATTTTGGGGCTTCCGGAGGGCTGGGAGGTGACTAGAGTGAAGGGAATCCACGCAGTTTTATCAATACTGGGCACGTAGGCTATTGCATCTAGTCTGCAGTCTTTGTCCAAGTGCGGTCGTTTGAAAGAAGTAGAATTCTGCGGTCAAGGCAGACCCAGTAGTCGGGGCGTAAATAGGTATAGATGGTCCTTTGGTGCACTGAGGTGTACAACAGAAAAGAAGTTCCAAATATAACCTTTATACCGGCCATTCAGGCTGGACCGTACAAGGTCCTTTGAATCGTAGTCTGTTGGGTAAACTTCATATGTTTGCCGTAAATGGTCTGCAAGATATTGAAAATAATTGCCGGAAGCCCTACAATTAGGATTTTGGTGATAGCCATCCATTGTGAGCCTCGCTGCCCAAGAGGGACACAAGGAACATCGAAATTCCGAAATCATTATGGCTCCAGAATGGGTGTACAAGTGCTGCTTAGCTGTGAAAAAACTGTGGTCTGGTGGAACTTTGAAACCCTTCGGTTGCGCTCCATCGTTTGTGGTTGGATAAAAATATACTTTCCAAAGAATCTTCATTTGAAGTTTAATGTACTCGTAAATTTAAGCATTACTTTGGATGCGGATACGCTGTGCAGGGGCCAGAGGAGCCCATGGCAGACAAGCATGTGAGATAATATCTGCAACACCATACAGAGCCAATTCCTGAAGCCTCGAAAGGCCCACGTTGTCTTCGTCTATGTGTGAGTGTTCCAAAGATCACGTGGTGTACACTCAAGGCTAAGTACCAATTTGTTTCTGGGTTTGGCGAGTGTGCTGCGGTTTCTTGTATAGGTGGTCCAGTGTGCTTATATTGGGAATGTTTCCAGCGCGTGAAAGTGCCCGAGGAAGGCGGACATGCCTTTTGGCTTCACTAACGAACCGGAGGTAAAGATTTCAAACTGGATGAATGGCTAATGAAAAAACATCACTTTACAGTAAATTTTCCACCATTATATGCGGATTTGTACGTAAGAAAGTGACTACTTCGCTTGGGCATCACACCTTATCGACCGCGTCAAAAGTGCTTTTTAAAGGTTTGACCTTCATTGACGGTTCGCCTTCCAATAATATTGTCACAGAAGCACTACGTGTAGGGTAAGAATGGCTCGGCCTAATAACTCTCGACGGATTCAGGTTACCGAAGTGGCCCCGTGACTACAGAGAGATTTTAAAGGACACTGCACTTGGTGAAACAAACAGCTCTATGAAAACACTGATATAGGCCAGTTGCCGATTGGGTATAGTTTAGTTTGGGCCTAAAACGTCGACCTAGGCCCTTTGGCTGGAAGTTTTACACCCGAGGTCGGCTAACACTATGAAGGGCCTTGATGGCGCTTCTGCACACAACCCATGATCCTTTAGTTTGGGGTGGTCTTTTCATTTAACCCACGAGACTAGGGTTCGCGCCTTGAGACGGTTGAATGAGATGAACCACCGCGAGCAGATGCTGAGGCCAGGCGAAGAGAAATGAAGAAGACAGCAGAAAAAACATTGGTAAGGCTTCCAAGATGGTATGTGCACGCAAATGCCGTGGTGCCCGACCAGGAGCCAAACATCTTGGAACCCTAGTCCCTAATTTCTTCAAGGTGTTTAGAAATTCTTCCCAGTTCAGCCGGTCTTCTCGGTCAAGTGACTGGCTCCAATCGAATTTCTTCCGAAGGAGCCGCTGTAGCAAGATCTTTCCGGGTCACAGCCAGGGTGAAACGAAACCGAGCGGGTCGATTAAACTAGGGACAGCGGATAGTGTACCTCGACGGGTTACTGGCTGCTCGGGAACGTTTATCTCCAAAACAAGGTCCTCCGCTTAAGCTTTCCGTTGTATTCCTAGGGTACGTTCGGTAGGTAATGGAGAGCCGTCCAAATCTCTAACCCTTTCGGCCCTCTCGTGGCAAAGAATGACCTCGACCACTTCTGAAGCGTTCAATATTCATTTTCTTAGGTGGAGGCCGCCATCTTCTAGCAATCTTGTTAGGCATCTGAACTGCGCTAGGGCTGAGTCCACGTCATCGAATGACCCAAGACAGTCTTCAACGTAGAAGGTTCTGCGGACTCTATCTACCACCGACCATGGACCAAATCTCCATGTTTGTTCGCTGGTTCTCGAAGGACGCACTTAGCACAAAAAGGTGATGATGTGGCTCCGAAAGGGTGGACGGTCATCCTGTAGTTTACCACTGCTTTGTCTCGGTCAATCTCTTCTCAACACAGGAAACGCAACGCACCTAGTTTTTCTACCGGCATTTTCAACAGGTGAAACATTTCCCTGATATTGGCGGACAAGGCCACTCCACCCACTCCGAAACGGCACAAAACTTCGATTATTGGCATGGTCCAGTCATATCCTTGCAGTAGGCAATCGTTTAACGACTTGCCCTGGAAAGTGGCTGCACTGCTGAAAACCACCCGCAGTTTTCGGGTTCCTTGGGGTTGACAACCGGGTGGCGAGGTAGATACCAGATACCCTTCCGGCCATCGGTGTTAGCAGGCACCTTTTCAACGAGCCGACAGCTTTGTTTCGCTTCATTAATTCTGCATGTCGTTCCCACAGATCCTGGCCTCGAAAGAAGCGTTTCTTCAGTCGTAGTAGTCATTGGAGAACTTAGTTTATGTTATCATTCTACGGGTCAGCAAATGTGCTCTTTTGGGTAAGGGAACCTGGAACCCTTTTTTAAGACCTCAAATGCCTTGCCGCGCTGTTTGCAGGGCGAAATGATCCTCTTGCCGCAACGATGGTCCTTCTTCTCCGATGTCATGAAACTCCTTTTCATGCAGCGGCCTAGGCGGATAAATAATTCACGGAACCACGTTCCCCTTCTAGGCCGTATAACACCCACCCTAGAGCCTTGTGTACTGCATGAGGTGCCTGGCGGTTTCCCACTCTCCGGTCAAGTAACCGATGTGCCTCTGGCACGTCGCAGCCGATAAGGAGGTCCACTTTGTCGCCTTCCCAGACTACAACGGTTATATCCTGCAGGTTGGGCCACCTAGTCAAGATTGCGTTCATTGACCTTGGTGCTTGCATGGGGAGATCAGCTAATGTGAATGCTTCCGTCGGTTTGATTTGCTCGTTATTGCCTGGGGAGATGAGTTGCAACCTCAACCAGCCGGCAGTCATTACTTGTGTTTCCCCACCGTGCTCGCTGCTAACGACGTCGTAATTTCAGCGAGCCGGTGTTTGTCAGTAAACCACTCTTTCACTAGGATAGTGTCAGTTCCACTGCCTACGAAAGCCAAAGCTTTGACACCCCAGTTGGGGTCACCACTCCCACGGCAACTACTCCTAAACGTACTGGTTTACTGGCAGAAGGCGACGTTGAACAAATCACACTGGGCTTGGTGCTCGCCTCGGGTATAGTTTCTCTCGCCTGGTGCAACAATCGATGGTGTCTGCCCGCGCAGCCCTCGTGACCACATTTGTTCTTTGCTCTACAAGCTGCCGTCTGGCGCGTGGTGTTGAGGCATATAGGGCACGCTCCTTTCGTCCTCGCCATCCCCAACGTTCGTCTATTGTGGCGTTGATGAACTTGGGGCATTCTAGTAGTCCCTGGCTAGCATCACAGGACCTGCAAGTTGGATGCGCTTGAGCCCCGCGTGAAATAGCGTGTGTATTGGTCCAAGGCTGATATTTCATCTGTTCTCGGCCAGTGGTATGAACCTGGCCAGTGCTTGGTTTGTGTACTCGATTACTGTCCCGGATAAGTCTGCCAAATCTACTGTCGGCTATCTTGGTTTGCCTGTCCAAGTATTCGGGCAAGCCCTCGAAGTTAGCCTCCTGGTTGTCTCGGCTTATACGTTCCGCCCCTTCCGCCCACCGACCCTGTGGTTCGGGAAAGAGGTGACGGACTATGTCTTCAAGGTGTGCATTGCATCTGGGTCAGCCCCGTAATCTAAACGGTCGAGGGCTATTGAGCAGTTCTGCATTTTGATCACTAGGTTGGCCATTGTATAGACGTCACCCTTGGTTCTTTTGGCCCCTACCTTCACGCCCTGTATTAGGTTACTGACTACTTTGAAAGGTTGGCCAAACGGGTCCCTCAAAATCTTCCTTGCTCGGGTGTAGCCTTGTTCTAGGTCGAGCATCGTACACCCATCGGTGGCTTCCCTTGCTCGGCCTCGACAGTAATAAATCAGGTAAAGAATCCTTCGCCCGGGGTCGGCTATCTTACTTTCGACGAAAGTTTCGAACTGCCTGGTGAACTCTCGGTAATTTTCAGATCATATTTCAAAAACCGTCAGTTCTACTCTTGGCAGATCGATCTTTGGTTGCGTTGATGTTCAATAGTCGAAGACTGGCTTGGAGTTTTCTATTTTATTTTGTCCTGGTCTGTCAGATAAGTCAGAGTCGTTGGTCTTCTGCTCAAGCTCTTTCTGCCCCCACTCGTCTTATGCTTCCTGGGCCTGTTGCCTAGCCGATAACAGTTGTTGTTCTATGTCTGATGTCCTTAGCTAAAATAGATCAACACCCTTGCAATCCATAATACACCCTCAGTAATACATGAGCTAGCACTGACAGGACTAGGTGATCTAGCGCTAACCAAAGGATCGCAAGTACCCAAAACCTTCCCAGTGACTTGCTGTATTAATTCCTGCCCAGATTCCAATTGCTTCGATCCTTTTCTTGGCATTTTACGTATGTTCTCGTTCCAAAATGATCAGCTGAGTATTGTAAGACATCTTTGAGCAATGCGTAACCAAATTCACAGTGGATCTCGAAAGCAAAAGGTGAGATTCTACAATACTAGATTATTGAATGAACAATGACACTATACAGATACAAACCTTAATTCAGAGATCACAAGGACTCAGCAAACAAAAACCCAGTTTCGGCTTGCGAGCGAGGTGTACGTGCGCCACTCAGGTCCGGAACAAGCGCATGATAAAGTAGCGCTCTGGGCGCGAACAAACAAAAGTTGGTCCATAAAAACAGACAGCGCGTAAAGACACTTCAATAGTGTAGGCAAGTTAGTGATGTTAAGAAAAACATGGAACTGCAAAAGTTTCAGTGGGATTTTCGTCGGCCGGTCATTACAGTCCGCAGCCTCCTGAAATCTCCGCTCTGTACTATCCGAACAGCATCTCCAACAATATTCTGAGCATTCCTAATAAAATACCGGAGCTCAGACGGCTGTCAGCTTGCAGGATGCCTCACATTCTAGTAACCACAGAAACATGGCTTACCCCGAATAAACTTGATGGTGTAATTTCTTGCACAGAGTACATGTCACTCCAAAAGGACCCTCTAAGTGGTAACGCCGATAAAGCGATCACTAGCCTCATTCCATTTTTCTGACTTATCTTTTCCATCCTTTATCAGCTAGGAAGTTTTCCTCAACTTTTCCGCTGCTGGTTGTTACCCGTCGTCCCCTAAGACAGTTTAACTGAACATTCTGAATTTATAAAACAGCTGCGAGGCCTGAAAATCAGCTGTCCCACTAACCACTAAAAGTGTTTCTAAGCCCCAGTTGTCATTAGAAGGGATCACACTACTAGAGATCCTTTCGTCAGGGCATTACTAGACCTGGCAGCGGAATTCTTTTGGTTACGGTATGCCAGTGAGCCAACCAGACACCTTTCGGAGCATACAAAGTCGCTGCTTGTTATTATTAGTTTTAAACGAGAACCATCGGGTGGATGTGATCTTCTTTCTTCCGCCTTAAGACAAGAATGCTCAAGAGGTCCGATAACTGCATCGCATAACTTGCTGACCAGTTGGTGATTTTCGATGCTACCTGACTCAAGCACTCCAAAGAAAAAAAGCTTAGTGATAATAGGTCCCTTTAGATCAGAGGAGTTACCGCTTTTCATAGGCTGGCTAGAATAGATCCCAAAAGCTACCCGAAAGATGGTATTTGCCAGGCTGGCCACCCATGTATCATTAGGAAGCAAGTAGCCACCGGAAACAGGCTTCACCTAACAAGCTCCGCCGAGGGCCTGTTGGATGAACGCCCCAAGATGTTTGCCAGGATGAAACTCGCAGGACTAGAAACGGATGCTTCGGAATTTGAAGTTATCCCTGGGCCTCACGACTGCGAAGTAAAAGAGCTATTCACTGAACAAGATTTGGAAATACTCCGCTAATTTTAGGTTTGTCCGCAGGACAAGGCAACCAGATGCTTTCCTCCTTTCGCTTCTATTTAGGAATGGCATCCGAGTTTCGGCAAGTTCCCAAGTGGCAGGAATCACGGAGTAGCACTCTCAGACCAAGTATACGCCTATGCGGTATAGTGAAAGTTAAAAAATCCTCATCGGTTACATTTATTTATTTTCTTTACTGGTTTTTGGACTGCTCTTTCCCGTTTTACTCCTGCAGATACTGTTTTGCGATCGCCATCCTTTCTACGATTGTTGCTTTTACCTTCCCCTTTCTTGGTTGTGCTTTCTTAGTGAGATACCATCGTGGATGTTCAGCGCGGCAAGGAGTCGAAGTAACTGAAGATAGTTTGTTTTACTGCGGTTTGGTACCACCTTCTGGCCCGCGTTGGCGGACCATAGACGTTCAGCTCGTTTACCCTGATTTTCCTTGTCCTATGTTCAGGACGTCGTTTGCTGGGCCGGATTGGGCGCGGAAAATTTATTCTCTTTGTTTAGACTACAGAAAAGATACTTTTCGCTTATTCCTTCTGGGCAGCTGTTCGCTTTGTACATGTTTTTGCCCTTATTCTGACTACATTTTGGCTCGATAGTGACCGTAGCTCGCTGCCAAAGGTATACTTACTATGTACTCTTATTTCAAATTACAAATGTTGCCATAGAATTTCCGGAGTCGTCTTGTTTTAGATTTGGGTTCCACAGTGATTTGGGCTACGTTTTGCTTTGGAGTTCTGGGGAGCTATCGAGAAGAGGTTAAGTTAATTACTCGGTGGCTTAATCAGTGAACCATTGGACACAATCGCCCTGACCGGGACTCATGGGCTTTGGCCGACGCAAACTTTGCCCGTAAGCGCACAAGTTTTGAGACATTCCTTATTTGTTTTCTGTTACATCTTATTTCTTATGAACCGGTAGTGGACGTTGATGGCAGCTTATCATCACTGTGACCCGTAGCAGTCAGAGCTGTTCGGGGAAATGTCCCATTTGCTTCATTTTTGACCTACGTGAAGAACTGTTCATTGTAACCAGGCAAGGTGGTGAACTTTCTTTACCGATATCAGCAAAATCCTGTGTGCTTTTGGACCTAATGGGTCAGCTTCCACCACTGATGACATGAGAGTGATGTGAAGTCCCTTGAATCCTACCGTAACCAATGTTTGGTGGAATCCTCCTCTGTTGAATATTGTATCCCAGAGCGAAATATCTTTTCATGACAGGGATGCTAATAATTAGTGTTACAACCGTCCTCAACGTTCTGAAAGTAAATAACTCACGATCACAACATTCGCCCTCAATAAACTTCCCCTAACATCCAGCTGTGCTGCATGCTAAGATTAAACGGTCAATTGATCCAGTTATCAAAGCATTTTCTTCTTCCAATGGCCATTCATACATTCTTAGAAATCACACCGGGCATCTTTTGAATTATTTCCACATCTTTCGTCAAAACATGCAGCAGACTGATAGGTCGGTAAACTACGGCCCATAGTCTAGATTTGCAGAACAATTCTAGGGCATTCCTCGCTCTATATTACATTGAATGTTTCGAACTACTGCACAAAGATCCCACATGGCTCCGTCGATCATGAATTACCTGACTCTTCAGGCTTCATTTGAAAACTTACGTCTTGTGATTCAGCTCCATACATCACAGTTCTGCACAGCCATTCTTCACAAAACAGAAACTCTCTGGTATTGATCCCAGTATCTGGGACTACAGTGTTGTCTCATTCATTCATCAATAACTAGTTTTCCTTTTGAAACAAATTTTCACATTAAATTAGGTCGTTGTCGTCAGTCTCTGACACACAAGGAAGAAAGAAATAAACTTCTGAAAGTGCGAAATTCATTTTATTGCATGATCCTTACTGTCTATCAATCGAGTCCACGAACTTGTTCTAGCATACTAACGAATAACTTCACATCTCTTGTTCCGGGAAAAACTAATCATTTTTGGATCCTCAGAAGCATGTGATCTCATTCGGTGTTGTAGTAAGCGGATGGAGGCAGTCATATCCGTGACTCATGAGTGCAAAAGTCCTTTCCATGCGTGCTCTTATCCCATCACTATTTTCAACGCTTCCGAGTGCAACGTCTCTGCTGTTGAAGGCACTCAGCCCAAGGCTCCTCCAGAACCTGCGTGAAGAAGCTTGTTTCTAGCGCTTGTGTACACAGCTTGCAAAGACATGGAAGGAATGGTGACGAGAGAGTTATAAAAAGCTCCAAAATGGGCTCCACCTCTAGTCTGGAAATATCAAAAAACAACGGAATATCAGTACTGTACCTCCGCTTGTACTGCCCCGCACGTTACTTCGTATTCGAGCTGTAAAATTTCAGACCCGTTCGAAAAAGTGCGGGTGTCCACTTACAGCCTAAAGCTGCCCTGTTTATGAGGGACCCCGGTAAAGCCACCGGATATTGGTCAGCGGGTTCCGCTTCTGGTTCTTCTGCCGATCCTATAAGTGATGAAGGCGCCTCAAGCATTCAACGAAACTTGTTGACCCCACCTTGCTATCCTTTGCGGCATTATGAGTACACCCACGCGGGCTTTGCCTTTCAAGCCAACAGCTTTTCACAATTTACAATTCACTTCTAAACTCACTAATCTACTGGTCTCTCTTACCCCTTTAATCCATCTATTCATGCCGTCTGAATACGCTATAATAGGCGACGTCCATTCTCAAACATCGTTTATAGAGCTCCCTTGTCCTACTGTTTCTTCTGCGCCGAAGCTCTCAAACTCATCAGAAGTTCCAAGCATTATGAAGTACCCGGAGCTGGAAAATAAGTATTAACTGGTAGAAATTCATATCAGATGGCACCAGCTTCATTCTCTCGTAAGCTATTCTTTCAAACCTATCCAATAGCTTCAGAATTTGACCGCACCCTGAAAGTGTCAACCGTGCCAGGTGCTACCATTTATAATTTCAGATAACTGGAACGCCTTAGGATCTGTCAGTATCTAAGTAATGCCACCCTAATTAAACCCTAGTTTAGAATAAATTTCGGGCAGGAGCGGCCCTATGTTTTCTATTCCACTATAATTACTTGTGACTGATAACTGTTGATGCTTCCTCTGAAACTCCTACTCCTAGAACCAGAAGACCTCCCTACACTGCTACAACCATTCTATACAAAAGCATACCATTCGAAGTAATCCTAAGGCGAGGTGTTTGCTTTCCAGTAGGAGAGCCCAGGCAATCATCTGAACATGGCCCACCTGTCAGTGCAATCTAGAGAAATCCCTTTTACTTCCGGACAGCCCCTACTTTTTAACTCAATATCTTGTTCCTTCCTCCAAGTTATTTCGCACCGTAACTAACCCTGCCACGCATAAGGAGCTCAACCAAGCCGTACATAGTGATTCCTGGCAATGGTCAGGCCACAAAAGGTAAATCACTTTGAATGCATACACACATGGCCAGTTGGAATTTCTCGGATTTTCTGGCTTGCAGCAATATGAATCAGTCTGTTTCACCGATTGTCCCCCCCCCCCCAGTTTTGTTTTATGAGTTGTAAATCATAGTTCTCATTGGTATATAATAAACGAACTACTGACCGTTCAGGTGGAACCCACCCTTGAGCATTTCTGTGGACTCATCCTATTCATTATATACTCCCAACATTTATTATCACAACCCAGATCCGGAGCCGCCCTTGGGCCGTCAAAGTTCCCATTTATTTCAAATCTTCAGTACTTTTCCTTCACCGTTGAACAGCTTGGCTGAGTTCTACGATCGAAGCTTCAGACTGAACTATTTCCTGCTGATTCTTGGATATATTCTGGTGAGCTGGCTCTCACATTTCGAAAACAGGTATGGAGGACACTGGAGGGTTCTTGCCCAGAAAGTTCCTTGACACATTTCATGCCAAAATCCTGGTGCGTCCATCCACCTACTTTACAGACAGGGAGGTTATACACGGCACTCGAAACTTGACAGCATCAGTGACCTATAAGGTAACCACACCCCCAAGACTCCATCAACCTGATGTCGCTCTCGTGGATTCCCAAAGTGAGAAACTCACCAAACCCTTCCGCCACCACATCTAACAACGTGCTCGACGGTCTTAGCTCAATGCGCACTACATGTCGACATTAACCAAAGGAAGAACACCATCTTGTTTGATCACCACATGGCATCGTTTTAGACTGCTTCTTTTCCTTGTATAAATAAGGCACACCAACGTTCTCGTGGTTGCAGCTGCTTTCGTATGGGGGTCATCCGATTTTCCCCAGACATAGATATTAGGCTATGGGTCCTGCGAATTTTAAAGTCAGTCACTTCTATAGGCTTGCACTTTCGTTCCCCTGTAGTCAACCTTCCGATATTCCAGGGGTCCCTTTCAAGATGTGAATATATTCGCCGCAGTTGCATCACTGATTTTTTACCATGCAGTCTTATTTGCACAACAAACGTGAGTAATAATCCTCTGAAGTTTGCTTCGCCAGTATACGCCTTCTCTGCTTACCTTTCGATAATGGTCGTTTTTCCATTGCATTCGTGAGCGGCCGAATCCCAAATATTACGCTTTTCTGAAATCATAAAGGAGACACCTTTACTGCATAGACCCATGCCATTTTACTTCAATTGAACTTCACTCGGTTTTATCATGTGGATGTTGATAATTACGAACTCTGTTTTGAAATTTTGTGGATAATCCACCTCGTTTACTACCGTAATACCTTCTAACCTTGAGTCCAAGCTTCTACCTGAGAAGCAATGGAGGAATATACCTAATATTATTTTAATACCTCTCCATCCCCATCATTCAAACTTATCGGTCGACCTACAGCTATGCACAGTGTCTTCTGATTGGCAGGAAGTGGAGGAATATTTCCGCGAACTGGACCCAGTTAGTTCAGTGGGCTTGGATGAAATCTACCCTCTACTTCTCAAAACGACAAGTATAAATTTGACGGAATTCTACTTAGTCACCCTCGAGTGACATTTAGACTCCGGCATCTGCCGAAAATCTTAGAAGGGCGCGATAATCAGCCCTTCGTTCTAAAAAATGTAAATAGTTTCAACCAGAGTAAAGCATTCCCGGTCAAATCCCTGAACGGATACTAGAGGCTGTCATATGAGCATGCTTGAGCAAGTAAGAGGGCGCTTCTCTCCCCAGCATGGCTTCTAACCGGAAAGATCGTGCCTCACCAATGTACTGCGCCTCAAAGGTAGGCTCAACCAGGACTGCGATAAAATCATCATGCCACGCTCAACTTTTGTCGATTTTGCAACAAAATTTCACAGAGTGCCTCGCACTCCTCATATGCACAAGCTGGAAACCTACGGAATTTCCAGCAACGGGCTCATTCTTAGTCGCAGCTTCCTCGCAGATCGCTTACCTAGGGTGAGCGCGGGACTCTTTATCTGAATGTTTGCCTACTCACTCTTAAATGCGGCAGGGGTCGATACTAGGTCCCCTGTTATCTCTGGTTTACATAGATGGTTTGCCAAACAACTTACGGATGATTATTGCAGTGCACGCTAACGACTGTAAATTGTGCGGCAACTGAGCTACATAATTGGGGTCAGCGAAGGATCACTCCAAACAATGTTCTGCAAACTAAAGTCTACCAATTGTAGACGACAGGCGTATCAGCAAGTCATTTGATGATGCCGCTTTTCAAGCTTTCAAAATGAGCAAGGCTAAATAATTACGGAATATGGGGCAGCACAAGGTCTCAGGCCTTTGGTTAAACAAGTCGCTGTTTAATCGTCAATGGATAGACATTATGTCCTTCTTCCGAGTTCTCGATACGATGAAATGAAGCTTCTCCGAAATTTTGAACGATACTTTCTGGATTTTTCATGAGACGGAAACTCATCCCCTGAGAATACTGCAGGCAGTTGTGTACTCCAGTCCGACCAAGAACCAAAGCCTTGGAGTGTGTCCAGTGTGTTCTTTGGGAATGGATGCAGTCCCGAAGCTTTGAATCTTTAATATAACTACTGGAAACCATAAGAGTAGTTAGATTTTGGCTTTTCATCAACTCTAGCGAGATGAATTGCGTGGCACTCAGCTTAAGAAATCGGTGAACGACATCGCAGTTTGAAAATTGTACGTTCGGAGGTGCATCTTTACCCTTGAGTGATCGGGTATAGCTGTCCACTTAAGTGGAGCGGACCATTGGTGGTAGTTAAACATATATGAAGTGGTTCATTGTGAATAAACGAGTCGCTTTGGTCAACTTAGCATGGTGTTGCATGCTGTTATTGATATAGTTTTCACCTACCTATCTTAGGCAATATAAGAAAATTATAGTTTCTTGGGGCATTCCAGTAAACCGGAGAAGTTCAAGGGGCTTGGTGTCAGCGGGATATTCTAACCTGGCTTTAGTTTGCCGTTACCGTTCCGCCTCACTCACAGCTTTTCTCCGATGTTTCAAAATGCCACGTGTAGTAAAAAATACTTCCAATAATATCCTATCCACTCATACTCCAGTAACTGGGGAAAATAGGCTAATTCAAACTCCCATGGCATTAAAACAATGTTCGGTTGACCTCTGTGACTTTGTAGGCTTGGCGACGAAAAAACGGCTGTTTGAGACCGGAGCATCAGAGATATAAAGTATCATCTTTCAAGGTTCGGAGCCACGGTATCCAAACTCTCCCCTACTGTGCATCAGTGAAAGCACCGAACATTTTACCTTACAAAGCCTGACAGCTGCTGGTCGCTTTATCGACTCCTTTGCGTCCAAAGTTCTCACAAGAGTGAGAAACTCCCGTAATACAGTCTTGTTTAATGCCCCAGAGGGAATATCCCCCGAGCATGGCAAACATACATTGTTGGATGCTTGTGGTATGGCCCACCCTCCTTGTCAAATATCAACGCCGAGTAAGCATGTCCATTGAATTAGCTGCCCAATCCCTATAGGACTTGCAGATGATCTGTCTGCCAAAGAGTTCAATAAAACGCGCAATACCATAGCTTCTAATTCCCTATAAAAAAGCATAAAAATAGCCGAAGATAAAACCCCTCTTCAAAGGAAATTACTGGATCTCACTCAACTTCCCCCACGAGAAAGGAGCCTGATAACTCTGAGCTTTAGACACACACGGCTGATCGTTCCATCGCTCCTTTGCAAGTCCTCACTGCCTTATCTTCACACGCTCCTCCCGCTTCCTTACAATCGCCCACTGCCTCATCTCCCGCACTGAACCCTTCAAAATCTGATCCCATTACTGATGATCTGGAAGCTTCCGCTTCTCCTCTCTTACCACCGCCCAGTAACGCACGCCAACTTTTGCCTCGCTCTCCCACTTTATCGCCTGTCGGGTACACCCCGAACTCTAATTCGCTCTCTGTTCCCTCCTACCCGCTGCCCAGAGGAATGGGTTTACCAGTCTTCCCACCCTTCTCGCAAACCCCTCCTTCATTCAACGGTCTCCTCTTGAACCAGCTCGCCTCAGCTCACCGAATCCGGCTTCCATCTTAAAAAATATCCTTTGCTCCTATGCATCGGTGGTCCCTACAAATTTACCACGCTTACTGCTTGCCAATACCGAAAAACGGCCACCACAAGCCGGCAACTCTGCCTCACGTCGTACTCCTCACCTGACAGCTATCCCCACTGCTCCCGATACTAACTGCTCCATATTTTGTAATCCACCCAGTCTGCCTTACCCCTCCCCCAACGAGCAGCTTATTCTACCGCCCTACACCCCTATTCCTCACACATTTTCCACCCTGCTCTCTGCACCCCTCTTCAGCTTATACTCAGTTCCTACCGGCCGGTATTTCTCAACTGCCCCTAATCACACCTATCTGATATCGACCCGCCAAACCCCACAGGTTTTCCCCTTTGATTCGACATTTACCCCTCCGTTGATGCCCGGTTGATCTACCCCTCAGCAGTCCCTTCCACTGCAACATTTACTCCAGCTTGGCTGGAAGTCACCCTACCTGAACCTCCACCAGCCTCAACATCAGTGCGTTCTCCTTTGACTATGATCGCCACTCCTTCCAATCGCGATAGCCTGCCTCCCTCCAACTTAAACTACCCCCTGATGTGCCTATAACACCTCCCACAAGTGATCTATCTTTTAACTTATTTAACCCTCTTTATATTTTCGGCAAACTCGTGCACCTTAGAAAAAATTGTCCTCGCAAATAATTAAGACATTATCCCAATAACGAAATCCTGGCTGTCTGAGAGCACTCCAAATGATCAAGTATCTTTGGTGAGGTACGGTCTTTCAAGGACCAACAGGCCTAACCGACCTGGTGGTGGGTGCGTAGCCTATGTCGAGGAACTCCACACCACGAACCCGCTTCCACTTACGGCAACTAATTCCGCTCCCGATACTCTCTGGTCTTTTATCAACCTCCAAAGCGCTGTTCTTCACATTAGCTGCGTGTATCGCTCGCCAAATCCCTCAAGTTCCTTTTTCCACCTCCCATTAGGTCTTTCGAATACCCCTCTTTCCTTCCTTCTGGAACCAAGCTTATTGTGGGTGACTTTAGTCTCCCTCAATTTTGTTGGCCTACCCTCCCGGCTTCTCTCAATCTTATGGACCTGATCACTAGCATTCATCGTGGTAGCTGGACATAACATGATGTCCAACCTAACAAAAATGGGAGCATGCTAGATCTAATATTCACTCATAACATGCCTGTCGTCGACGTGTCCGTAAAAACATTTTCCCGGCAGTGACCATAAAATGGTTATCTGCTATCTGCCTCTTGGTGGCCTACCTACTTCCGCATAACTCTCCGACAGTACATTAGTATGCAAAAACTGGGCCTTGACAGTCACGCTTATTCACCAGAAAGACCGGGGTGAGTATTCTGTCACCCGTGACCCTCAGCTTGCTGTGGATATTATCTACTCCTTCTTTCACGACTGTATGAAAAACTGTGTTTTTGCTTACAAGGCTGTACCTAAGAGAGGTTCTCTGTCTCGCCACTCCATAAAAAGTATCATAAACTTCTCAAACAACTACAGAATTCCAACAAATTTTCATTTTTGTTTGTCTGGACCACCTCTCTCAACGACAAGCTAATATGCGACTTCGTGACCAAGAAGCCAGGGCATTGAACCATCCCAACAAGTGGCAACTTCTTCCTATGTTGCATAAGTCTAGAAACGCCGATATTAGGGCCGACCCCCACTTTCCGATTCTGGATGATAACCCATCTATCACCACCCCACCTTGTACAGTCGAAGCCGTCAATGCATTCTTTGCTTCAGCCTTGGCCCCAGCTACTGTCATTGCCCCTCCCCCATCTTAACCAGTTACTCACTCTGTCCTTTCTACGATACCCTTCGATGCCAGAGGTATTTCTAAGCTGCTAGACAATATCAAAGCCTCCCCTCGATTGGGCCCCGATAGCCTACCACCAGTTGCTCTTGTCAATGGCGGACCGGATTTCCAACTGTTGCTGCTTAAACTCTTCACTCATTCTCTTATTGGTAGCACCATACCTGCTTATTGAAAGCTCTCGGTAATCGTTCACATTCATAAGAAGGGACCACCACATACGGTATTCAATTATCGTCCTATGAACCATGCCCTCGATTTATCCAGAACAATGGAAAAAATAAATAAAAATCACATTATTACCTGCTTATTGGGATTCTACCTTAATAAAGACAACCAACATGGACTCCTCCGTTCACCGTCCTGCGTAACTTGCCAGTATGATTCTCTGAATCTCGTCACCGACTCTGCTGAAAGTTGGAAATCTTTTGTTGTTCGCTAACTTCGCTTACCTGAGGCATTTTATCGTGTACTTCAAACCCACATTTACCAAAGATACGATCATTTGGCACTATCGATCCAATGCTTTCTTGGTTCTTGTAACGGTGGCAATCATTGTTCATACTTTCACCAAGTTTATTGTGTACCTGAACACCGGCTGCAAAGCTCGGTGGCCACTTGACCGTTGCTCTTGCGCACGCTCTCACGCACGCTCCCAAATACACGCTAACCACTATCTCACCCAATCGCCTTATCGTTCTCACGGGTCTTGGAGAATACCGTTCTGGTTAACATATTCTGATAGTTCTAAGCATAAGAGTAAAGTGCAAGCGGTCCCCGCAATGCAAAGGACCGAAGCAAGGGTTTATTAAGGAAACCTCGAGGTAGGGTCCAACCAATCTTACATTCTCATCCTATTTATCTCATCGTTCACAACTTGCGTTGGTTAACGGGGACGCATTTCTAACCCTGAGCCTGTTACTAGAGGTTTTATTCAAGGCGGTGTTTTTGGCACACTTCTTTTCCTCCTATTTATAAATGATGTGTATCAGACAAAACCTAACGTCACGCCGTTCTTTTTTGCGGACCACATTATGAAAGTCTACACTTTTTCACCTAGCAACCCCAGTACCATTATCCCCAAAACCTCCGCTGGCTTAGCCACTCTTGATGAATATTGCTCAAACTAGGCGATGAAATTCTCCGTCGTTAAGTGTATTTTTCTCACTTACAAATGCGACGTTCCTTCTAGATCCATATGCATCGGCGGTTCACCCATCGATAGCCAGCCCTTAGTAAGAGACCTCGGCTTAAATTGTTCTTCCAATTTGAACGTCGTCGAATATGCTGTCTCCCAAACGGTGAAGGTTTGCTAGCGTCTTGCTCTTCTGTTCACGCACTTCCAGCTAAAGTAAAATACTCTTCAGATGTGTAAAGTATATGGCAGGTCCTTCTCGAATATGGTCCCTCAGTTTTATCTAGCATGAAAAAATCTATGAGAATAATTATCGAATGTATTCAGAGAAGGTTCCCAAAGCAGTTTATAGGTTGGTCGTCAAACCTAAACTACAGGGAACGATGTGTATCACTCAAAGTCGAACCATCATGGTTTCGTCGCATGAAGCTGAACCTGGTATTGCTGTATAAACTGTTGGCTAAGCAATCTTATTCCTCCAACCAGTTATGCTTCTCCCCGGGTACTGGATATTCACTCCGCAATATACAGTTTACCACTGCCTCACTCTCCGCGAGGACTGTTCCGCGCTCAAAGTTCTTTCTATTCACTTACTCCAGAATCTGTAAAAAACGTCCTTTGCGCATCGGACCTTCTCTGTCAAAGTATACATTCGTACGCGCTATTGATAAATTCCTTTCTGTCCCAACTGTTTTGCTCTTGTTCGACTCTCACATAACTGAAATTCAAGCTTACGAGAGAGGCCTTGCCTTTTGAGCCATTGCTCTGCTTTCTCGCATTACCTTACCTTCCTAAATAACTTCACCACTTTCGAATTATGAACACCCTGTTTCACCGCTTCTCCTTAGACTTCACCTATCGAGAGCATATCTGTGTCCATTAATTGTTTTTCATACCAGTTTATAGGATCCTGCCAATTTCACTTTGGAATAAGTCCTCAAAGATGCGTTAGCACTTATGGAGAGGCCACCGTAATACTCCTCACAATTTGTCAATATACCTCATCCGCTTCACCATTTATTACTTTTATTTAGTTAAATCACGTCTGCGACCTTGAAACCAACCTCAACAACGCTATGGAAATTGCATCAGTAAGTACCCCCCTGTTCCGCTATATATATATATATATATATATATATATATATGCATATATATGTGTATATATATACATATACATATTTATATAAATATATACATATATATATTCTCATTACTGCCTTGTAATTATTAGCACAAGCATGGTCAGTAACCCAGCGCTCCTCAATGACTCTTAGCTTGCGTTGCCTCTCCTCCACACCAAGTCCCACCACATATACTTCCATCATCACCTCTGCGATTTTGAACTGGAAAATCTAGTCTCATTTCTCTCACTTAGCGTGGATCACTAACCGAACTCAACATCCAGTTATGACGTCAACAATTCTGCCCCCACCCCATCCACTAATTAAGCTTCTTCCATAATTCCGTACAGAATTTACCTGCTCTCTTCTACTGATTAAAAACGCTAGACCAAATCCCAAACTCGTTGCTGAATCCTGCGGCTCTTAGTTATCAAAATTTCACCGTTTTCTTTTAAATTCTCACGTGCCATGGGCCCAGCTTTGCCTCAGTCCATCTACCAGTGGACCAATATTGAGATCTATTTACCACGCCGTTCTCTGTAACACTCTTATTCGTAATTCTGTTTTTTTTAAGAATCCTCATTTTTTTACCGATCCATGTATGTCTCACTCTTTCAAAGTCTCACATTTTCTGTCTCCCGCTCTATAGCAACAAAATTGGCATTGGCTCGACACTTCTTGATTCACCTTTGCTTACGCTGCCCCTTCTCCACACCAGGTCCCACCACATATACTTCCATCATCACCTCTGCGATTTTGAACTGGAAAATCTAGTCTCATTTCTCTCACTTAGCGTGGATCACTAACCGAACTCAACATCCAGTTATGACGTCACCAATTCTGCCCCCATCCTATCCTCCAGCTACGTTTCTTCCGCAATTTCATGCAGAACTTAGTCACTTCCACTGAATGACTACTCTAGGTGATATGTTACCCTTCCTATTGATTTTCTCAGCTCCCGCTTATGCGTTTCCTTCTTTAGTCCCATGTTCCATGGCCTCAATTTACCCTAGCGATCCACTACACCGATGAGCCCGTGTTTCAATTTTGTTCTTCTTTCCGTTAACCGTTGATCCTCAGCTGGGCTGCCCTCAGACTGCGTCCCCCTATCGTATTTCCCTTTCCAGCGACCTTCAGTGCCGGTCAACCACCTCGGGCACTAATTATCACCTCCCTGGCTAGTGCACCTGAATAATAATGCCGTATGGCCGTCGACCACCCGTTGTTCCCGTTGGCCCTGTTATCCAAGTTCCCACAACCTGACCAATTGGTCTTGGAACATATACGTTTATCGTGGTTGCTCAGCCCTCCGCACAACCATCAATGAACACACACGCCAATCCCAATGGTGCCGGGCGCGGCCACATCCCCGCCTTGGCCGGCGTATATCGGGTGTGCAGGCCGCCTGCAATGATGTGCGAGCGCAATTAGGCCGGTGGAACGCACCTCCTGTGTTCACTTCACGAAGCGCTTTTCAGGTTGGGTGGCCAGCGCACGGTCAGCCCCACCCACTAGCACCGGTTGCGGATTGCGCGCTCCAACTTTCATCGCCCTGCCGCATTTACCACTGTCCGTTGCGGACCGCATGCTCTCACCGTTCGTGCGTCACGATTCGCTCATCTCTCGCTCTTTTCGACACTCTTATCACTTCCCTTCCATGTCGTTCTACCTCTGTACGCACACCCATCTATTCTGTTCTGTCCCTCTTGTGCTTCACAGTGACAATCCTCACTGTATGATATCACTCTCGCCCTATCCATTTTACTCTGCCTAGGCCCGAAATTTGTTCTTTCCCACCCATTTTGCTCCTGTCGGCTACTAATCAGTATTAGTCTGATACCTCTATGTGCTTATAAAGCTCACTGATCGCATGCCTCACTAGCTACCATTTCGCGATATCCTTTTTGTCCATCTTACAACTCCCACCACTAAGCACCAGACACATCCGCAACCATGACCAATAACCATATAAGAACTCGCCGTTTCAACCTTTGCACTTTTTACGACCAAATTTATCATCTTTTTACCGCCCCCATATTTTCCATGTCCGAACACGTAAGTCTTGCATGGACCATCCTCTTAGGCAGTGAACTGATTAGCAACTTCTGGCTCAATCCATTGGTTCAATGGCCTACAAGCACGCAACTCCCCAGTTCCATTCTCTCAACTCCGACGCACAGCTATTTCTCGCGCATTTTTGTTCGATCACAGGCCTTTTCTTCCGGGTTCTTTTCTTCTTCTCGGCCCCCATCCCGTCATCTGCAGTGGAACAACCTGGATCATTATCTCTTACCTGCTTTTCTTTGGTCAACACTCTCGTCTGCTTCGGACATTGCTCGCAACAGGCATCTTCATTGTGCCTTTCAGGCTGTGCCGCTTTTCCGCGTTCCACCTAGTGTAAAGTCATCGTAATGTCATCATTCTCACCTACAGTTTCAAACCACGTGATCTTCCGTTACCTGATCTTTCTGTTCCTCCACTTCCTTATTTCTCTCTCATGTTATTCGCTGTTAAAAGTGATACATCTTTGCACCACAGTTCTTCTAACCTACCAGTTACCCTTGCCCAGTGATCTTCTACACCTCTCTAACCACCCCGTACTCCCATTCGCTCTGCGTTCTCCAGCCATTTTCACGGCCATCTTCTTGCTGCATAATTTACGTCCATTTTATAACGCTTCACCCATGTTTGACCGTCATCACATGTCCACCTGCAATAATCACACTGTTAGATTCACTCTGAATTGTGTTCGTCGATCCGTTCCTTCATACTCCCTCGCTTATCAACTTTTGCTCACAGCCATCACTTCTGTGCTTCCAAAGTTGGTTCTCTTTTGTTGTTGATCCCCTATGTTCACCTGTCATAAGCAAATTCATCAGGGTTTGTCCAAGCTAATCTTGTACCATTTAGTTGTAACAATAATAATATTTGTTTAGTTTGGTGACGCCCGAAGCATGCTTCATTCATGATCAAACTTTTACCAGCCACAAAACTGACAATCAGAAGTAATGAAGAATTTAGAAACACGCAAAACAAGAGGGGCAGGAAGAAATGGAGGGAAAATTAGAGAAAGACAAATGTATGCAAACCAGGAAGACATGGAGGGAGTTTAAGTGAACCCGGAGATGGATTCAAATATGGGCCCGGTAAATTTAAGGGTCAAGGTCAGATGAAGCGGCTAGCTAAGCCGAGTGGAAGAGAACGGGACCTGGGAGTTTTACTTGAAAAGGACTGAAAATCAGCGTAAGAAACTATCGTTACGAGAAACGATGAAGAAAAAAGATAAAAAGAGGAGAAGGAAGGGATAGCACAAAGGTGAGTTTTATGGCTGGGGACTTGATAGCCATGAGCTGCTTCTAATCGCAATAAATGCAGGGTGTCAGTTTCAAGATGGAGGGGTGCTGGCAATGCAAAATGTAAAGGGTGCGTCAGATGGCATCAATGCCGAGGAAGGATTGAGATACGATAAGTATGAGGCACAGATATAGACAAATTGGTCGCATGTCGTGAGGGACGGCGACATGGTGGCAAGAGAGCTTACAGGCGAAAACCTGAAGTGGGCGGAAAAAATGTGTGGATACATTATATATATATATATATATATATATATATATATATATACATATATATATAGATATCAGAGCAGGAGCAAAGAGTATTAAAGAGAAAGGAAACGGAAGTAGCACTGCTTGGGCGCGACACGTAGGGTTGGGCCAGAGGGTACGGAATTAACTTGGATAAACCCTGATGAATTTGCTTATGACAGGTGAACATAGGGGATCAACAACAAAAGAGAACCAACTTTGGAAGCACAGAAGCGATGGCTGTGAGCAAAAGTTGATAAGCGAGGGAGTATGAAGGAAAGGATCGACGAACACAATTCAGAGTGAATCTAACAGTGTGATTATTGCAGGTGGACATGTGATGACGGTCAAACATGGGTGAAGCGTTATAAAATGGACGTAAATTATGCAGCAAGAAGATGGCCGTGAAAATGGCTGGAGAACGCAGAGCGAATGGGAGTACGGGGTGGTTAGAGAGGTGTAGAAGATCACTGGGCAAGGGTAACTGGTAGGTTAGAAGAACTGTGGTGCAAAGATGTATCACTTTTAACAGCGAATAACATGAGAGAGAAATAAGAAAGTTGAGGAACAGAAAGATCAGGTAATAATGGTGTTTTTCTCGGCTATGATCGAGACACCCGCGCAGGCGCATGATCATGGTGTACAGCGTTACTCAGTCAAGTGAAATATTCACAAACTTCAGGTATAAAAGTCAAAAGTGCCAGCTGTAGAAAAACATAGCCAGCGATAGTTTATACGGATCACTCTTATAATGTTTTTCGCGCCAACTTTGAACTGGTTTCGACTTCGTGCTAGGCGGTGGCACACAGCGGGATATCGAATATGTCGTTCGTTCGTGCTGCTAGAGGTGCATTATCAACGAAAATGATGCAAGCCATGAAAAACGGCGGTTAACCGGGTATCTGCGGACAGCGCGTTTTCAAATATGAAGAAAAATAGATTGTATGGCAGTACACTTGGGGAAATTGATGCAAAGAGAATAGCAAACCATAAAGCTGATGCAAACCCTGATTGTCGGTTCTACTGAGGTTCAAGAAAAGGAATGAGTTATGAATCAGGGAGACATGAAACCAATTTTATGAATGAACATTTTTGTACTTTGTGAATGTGCAAATAGCAAAAGTCCATATGGGGGTGAGTCCAATTTCAGGATCAGTAACCCGTGCCATTCAGAAATGTGAAAGTGCAACTAGAGGGCCCTGGAAAAGTGGGGGATCAATTTCCAGCCGGAGACAGATCGAGGGAAAACTGGATTGTTGCAACAGACACTAAAGTGGAAAATCTCCACATTGATTTGGGCAATACTAAGCTGTCTTACTGATAAATATATATACATATATATATTCACATGGAGGCATTGAGCCTCAGTTGTATTCAGCGTCATTACTGGTAATGTACTACATTCTATTGGTATAGTTCGTCTGGCGGGGTGAAGCCCAAGTAGCACACCCCAAGTTTGCCCCAAAGGTTGGGGCAACGTGCTATTTGGGAAAATATGTGTCGGTCAATCAATCCAGTGTGGCGAGATATGACGGATGTAAATGACGACTGGTATATTAGCAGGTTGCGATTGGACCGTTACTTGTGTTGGCTGTGATGTTGACATCAGCTGGAGTGGTTTTATGTGAGAAAACCCTAATCAATACGATAGGCAGTTGGGGGTATTTTCTGCCGCGTGGCTTGCTTGCAGTCCCAGGTGATATGAAAGGTCACACTGGGGTTCCCGTCGGTACTAGTCATAGTGGCATCTTTGGTTGTCCAGTTTGGCGACTGAGATAGCAGGAGGCGACGAACCTGAAATAAATAGGGATTATAGTCTGGACGTGGTTCCAGCTGTGGGTTAGGGTAATATGTGACGACAACAGTAATGAACTGGTTGGGTTTATGTAAATGGGGCAAAGATAAAGTTCATTTAAGCGGTCAGTGGCACCTACTCCACTTTCTGGGTGGAGTAGGCTCGCCGGGGCCTGAGCTGTAATGCTGCAGGCTAGCAGAGTTGCGTCCAACGGTTGGGCCTTTTTGTATGCATTCTAAAGGATTATTGGTTCGCAAGTTGGTGTGGCATGTTGGGATACTAAGAAAAACCTAGAGCTTTAAGGGTAAAAGGATCTAGAAACGGCAACCCTTGATCTAGTTTGCTTACGTAGTCTGCAGTTTAGCACCGAAGCCGTAAGGTGGGATTGAAGGAACAATGAGAGTTAATGAGGCTGGTACCCTGCTAGCATAGCACTATATTTGGCGCGTTCTCTTCCGGTATAGTGGTTACTTTATATTGAATGGTTCCTGAGGGGCCCTAAAGTGGAAGAAACTATGATGGTGTCGGTGATGACGCACTAAAGGGAATTAGTCTCGTGCCGAGAAACGTAGCCGTGAGTTCGTCTATGCACATACTCGATGGTGCTAGTGTGCTGAGATTATACTTGATTAGGAGCAAGGATATCCGATAAAGTGGCGTTTGCATGGTTACCGTGATATCTTTCCCGTCGTCAGCATATTGAAAAACAGGGAAACATTTATGTGAGAACTGGTTTGGAGAGCCGTGAGAGGTGGAAACGGAATGGGGCCAAATTTTCGTCAAGGAAGCGAACTCTAACGGTCTACATTCAATCCCCACGGTAGGCAGAACTATGGCCTGCTTCAGTTGGGGAGGCAGCACGATACACATCCATTAGCATCTAGCTCGTGCTGCTCCAAGAGTGAACCACACTTTTTTGGACGTTATTACTATTATTTCTTAGTTTTATCACAGTCAGGTATCTGGCTGTTAGAGAAGGCAGAGCTGCTTTTGGTGGGTGACCACGGCTCCCACGCCCCGGCCGAAACATGGACCGCATGTAACAAGCCGCGTTGGGAATAGGTCAACTACACCGGTCAGTCCGTAGCAAAAGGCAGCCTGGGGACATGGCTCACATGTGACAAGGCTGGTATAACTGGAAGACAAAGCAATGGGGTATTTTTTCTCTCGTTTTTGCGCCAATCTCTTTTTGAGGTTTCTGTCTTCTCATCGGTGGCCAGCCCTGTGCAGGGAGACAATCACAGCCAGGAATGCCCACAGATGTGCCGCGGTAACACTCGCCATATCCGTGAAGTCAGATCCCCAATGCGGTTTACATAGGACAGAAAATGAGGGGGATGGTAGAGTCAACCACAGTCTGCGATTATTTGTTGGGGTTTAAGCTCACTGAAACACCAGTTTGTACAAGGGTGTGGCACTACTTGCAGCCCTAACAACGTGATGCCCTTATGCCCGAGTAAGCCATGGGCTGCTATGTTGGCTTGCCGCAAAAAAGGTATTTGATGGTAAAAAATTGAGATTGTTTTGCCGTTTTAGGTCGTGTGAATGAACCGCTGAGTTCCGTAATTACTGCAGCGAGGAGGCCAATCCTATGCGGGTCTAATTGAGACTAGGTTGCTCAAAGCGGTTATTCCATTTATTAGTACCCTATACCTACCTCAAAGGCCTGATCCCTTGAAATATGGGGATTGTAAATCCTGGTCAGCGTGTCCACCGTTAGGGTTATGCTTATTTCCTGTTTGAAAGCCACCGATTTCGGTGATAGTGCCCGAATTCGTTGTGGTAGCTTGTTCCACAATGAAGCGTACTTGTTAATGAAGAAGTTTGACCGAAGTGCAAGCTTCGGCAACGGGACAGAAACCAAGAACTCATTGTTACGCAAGGGCTAAGTAGAAAGGGTTCTCACCTGCGGTGCTGAACTACATGATCTGTTCTTCAAGATATTGTGAAAGAATAGCAGGTTATTTCTTATGCGGTGTAGCCATTGGGGATCGATTTTCAGCCGCCCAGAAAGTTCCATGTAATAAGAGGGCGAAGAAAAACCTATGAGCTGTTTCGCAAATGCCCGTCGTACGTTCTCAAACGCTTTACGGTCCCTTTGTCGCATGTTGGAACAAACGATTGAGCCGTATTCCAGAAGAGGTCTAACATGGGACTTTAATATGTTTAGTTTGCTTTCTGGCAAAATAAATGTTTGATGTATTAGCCCGATCGTACGGCGTGTTTTAGCCACCTGGACGGCTGCGTGTTTCGAAAAGTCAAACGTAAGTGAATAGTGTAGACCCAAGTCACGTACCTGAGAGTTATTGGGTATGAATTTGCCGTTTATACTAAATCTTCCAGTGGAGACGTGACATTTATACGTAATATTACTTTTTTCGGCGGAAAAACTCATTTTCCAATCTTCACTCCAGGAGTTGAGAGCGAGCAGTTCCCTTGTAATGTCATCTACCGTAGAGGCTAACGCCGCGGGCTCAAAAGTGTACACGATTTTGACATCATCTGCGAACAGGAAGGGAACTCCCCATTGGAAAATGGTAAATATATCATTACCGTACATTAGGAACAGTAGTGGACCCAGTACACTACCTTGTATCACCCCACTAGTTACGGGACGGGGTTTGGACAAATTTCCACCTATACTTACAACCTTGTCTCAGGCTGATAGATAGGATGCAAACCAAGCGAGCATCGGGTCCACGATTCCATATGCTCTGATCTTCTGTAGTACCGGACTTGGGATACCCGGTCGAACGCCTTGGTCATGTCCAAAAAGATCACGATTGCCGATTTACCAATATTGACAGCCTCTGTGACCAGATTGAGGAAATCTGTCATGCATGTCTCACATGATCTGTTTTTCAGAAAACCAAGCTGACCAGCGTTGATTGGATTATGGTTAAGAAGGTGGCGTTTCAGCCTTTCCTTGATCATTTTCACCATGATTCTGGACACGACCGGGGTGTGGTCCACCGGCCGATAGTTAACTGAATCTAGGCGTGATCTTCTTTTGTGCATAAGTATGATAGTGGAAGTATTCCATTGAGAAGGGAAAACACCTTACCTGAGTGACAAATTGAATATGTGTGTCAACAACACTGGAACGTCTTCGTCACCTCAACTAAAAATGGCCGGTGGTAATGCATCCGGACCTGGCCTGCAGGACGGCCTTGTCCTTGCAACATGGGCTGAAACTTCATCAGGGTAGAAAACTACCGTCGAGAAAGTAACTGATGTCACAGTATTTAGAAAGGGGATGGATGTGGCGTCATTCGTCGTTAAAGAGGAGGCAAAGTAGGTGCTGAAAGCCTCTGTAATCAAAAGAGGGTCATGCAAGCAATTAGTGTTATAGTTCAAATACGGGATGTATTAATTAGGTTGCTTGTTTCTGACCTTCATTAGCCTGGCCAGTGCTTCCACCTTGTTTGGGTGGCCTAAGGCATCTAGTTCCTGTTTCTTCTTAGAAGAATCCAAGCGCAATTTAATCGTACGGGATATACGTATTGTTTGAAGATACGACGAGAAATCCCTCGTCTTAGTGAATCTTCGTCGGAGTTTGGCTAGGTTACCGTTAAGACGATCTAGAGAACTCCGCTGTTTGCGTATGATAGTCCCCGAGGCTGGATTGATTTTTTCGAGGCAGTAATGAAGATTAGAATACAGTCGGGCAGCCTCTATCTCTAGGTCACTAGATAAAAAAATTCGTCCCAATTCAGGGAACGGATATAAGAGGGTAGACTATTCCAGCAAGCTTTATGGTATTGCTTATTGGTGATCGGAAGGTGTTTTTCTGCTAACTTATCAGTGTGAGGCCAGAGTGCAGCAGAACACACAGGGTACCATCTATTGGTCACTACCGGTGAAGCGATTTAAGATTTGGTTATCTAAATTCTTGATACCAATAGTGAAGATAAGGTCTAAAGTATTTCTCCCTCTAGTGGGGGATGAAACATGCTGTACCCAATTACCCACGTTGATACACGAAAGGAAATCATGGAGTTTTGAAGGTGACGTCATGAAATGCCAGCATATTTCAGGCACCTTGAAGTCACCAGCTAGAATTTTAGCGGTTACGGGGAGGTTAGAGACATAGTTGAATGCGTCTATTATTGCTGTCAACTCGTGCCTGCCCTGGTTTGGAGGACGGTAGAGACATCCTACGAGAAGTAGTTGTTAATCTTCTTTGATGCCAGACCGAGCCAGACCGAGTCTGGAATGTTGTCTAGAATAGGATGATTGAACCTATTCGCCGTGAATATGTGTCTGGTGTAAATGATGCAGCCGGCTCCTCTTTGGTCAGATTTACTGTTGGCGGTGGCCGGATAGCCGGGTATGGATGCGTGGTTTAATGGGGTGTGACCCCTCAGCCACGTCTTGGTAATTAGTAAGATGTCAGGGTGTATGTCTAATGCAAGCTCTCTAATCAGGGGCAATTTCGGGAGGAGAGAGCGGACGTTAAGTAGTAAGAGCGAAAAGGTGTTTTTGGTTAGGTTCTCAATAGATAGAGCCGTAAGTTCATTGTGATTAGGTGATGGAGGATCGTCAAATAAGGCTTGGCTTACGATGGACAGTCGAAGCTCGGCCCATTTCAACCGCGTTTCAGATGAAGAGTTTGTGCCTGTGACTAAATGTGCAACTGGGCTTTCAAGCTGGGCGTAATTTGGAGAGCGGTTAGGGGGTTCTAATTGAAAAGGCCGAATCCTGGAAGGGTTAAGTGAGGCGCGGAAGGAGCTAGGGGGGTAGTAGTGGTGAGGACTTAGGAACATTTGGTGCATTAGCCCGGGGCTTGATGCTATATGCGTATTGTGGTTGAGTGAGGGATAAGGACGAAAAAACGGGAGCGGTCCGGAGGCGGGGTGGAAGTTGAAGCCTGTGCCGAGGTTGCGGACTGCACTGAGGTAGTCCACTGAAGGAGGAAATGAGAGAGTGGGAATATTCGACAGGATGGGTTGAACCTGGTGGTGATATGGGTCCTGGAGGACCCCCGGGGAGGTAGAGTCGAATACCCCGTTTCGAGCTGTATAGGGCACCGGGGCGAAGGCATGTTGGGCCAGTAGTGGAAATAAAGGTCTGCCCGGCACCATATTTGGTATCGGGGCAACCAGTATTATCCGTGGGGGCATACGTGGTGGTGCTGAACACGGGTCGAGAGCCGGCCACTGGGTCTATGGGAAGGCTTTATATTGAGTGTCATTGGGCGTGGGTCGGACCCTATTGTGAGTTTTCTGACAATTCGAGCGCAGCTCGAATGGGCTGGATGCGTGTATCTTTCAGCTAGTGTCCTCTGTAGGCCTAAAGTCTGCACGGTTAGGTTCAGGTTTGGGAGTGGGTCGGTGCGGTTGCCTCCGGGAGCCCACAGATGTTTGATAACTGCTTTCCGGTTTTACTTCGGATTGCATGGTAGAAGGGCTCTGGCAGTGAGGCCCCACTCTATCTGTTTGTGCGTGATGGCGGAACGGAATGGGTCTCGCGTTAGCACATCTTGTTGGTCCGGTAAGGTCCGTGGAAGAATTGAGAGATCTAGTAAGGGCAGGGGGGACAAGCGGTTGATCCCAACCGGATGAAGCAGTGGGAGTAGGGGTAACATGCATCCTACGAACACGCTTACTTGGTGAAGGTATGGCCGGTGATGGAGAGGCCCCTAATGCCCGATCTACAGAGCCGTTGTTAGGGGCATGTGAGGTAGATGCGCCGTTGGTGGGGATCGAAGCTGCATCTAGAAGTACCTGTCGTCCACTGGATGTTACCTGGGGGTCCGACAAGGGTGAGCTGTCAAGGTCGACAGGCGCCTGAATTGGCGCGGAGTGCCGGGTTGAAGGGAGGTGATCGCACGACTGAGGCTAGCCTCAGCCGAGGGCCGGTTGTGAGGTACTAGTGGGAGGTACTGCTGGAATGGCTGCCCTTGACACCTCCCTTTGAAGAGGAGTCTTGTCTGCCGTAATCCTGACTGATTTATAAGCTGTGCTGAGGGCAAGCGACGATTGTTTTTTGATAAATTCCCTTGCTATTTGATCTGAAGGAAATTGGAAAAGGATAGAACATGTGTGGCGTGGTGAACGTTTTAGTAACCTTGTGCACGTGCATGGACGGTGTTCCATGCCAGCTGCCCTGAGCAAGGTGGATTTCGGTTGTGATACTGAGGCCTTGCTCGGGAGATTGAAGGCTATAGCATTTTTGCTATATCAGATGCGCTTAAAGATCTCGGTAGAAACAGAATCAAGGAAGCCAGTAGCTGGTTTAAGCTGCCGTTGCGTATAGCTTGCCGCAGGGTCCATCAGGCACAGTAGCGGAGCAAGCTTGGCGATATTGTCATCCAGGATCGAGAGTCCTGTTAAGATATTCTCAACGTCTTGGTTAATAGAGCACTGAAGATGGTCTCGTTCGCGAGGTCCGCCAATGGTATAGAGCCTTGTTTTATTTGTGTTAGCGGTTTATTAACTGTAATCCTGGGTCGAAGTTTTTGAGTAACAGGCATGATAAAAGCATTGGAAAAAATCTTTAGAATTCTTGCATTGTTTTGGGTTGACTTTCCCCTAAATAACCAGCTCAGTTCCTAGAAACCTATATAACCATCCAACTATAACGAAGAACGCCCTGCGGTGGTGTAGCACAACTTCTGCAGTCACATGGTTTGAAACTGTAGGTGAGAGTGATGACATTACGATGACTTTACACTAGGTGGAACGCGGAAAAGCGGCACAGCCTGAAAGGCACAATGAAGATGCCTGTTGCGAGCAATGTCCGAAGCAGACGAGAGTGTTGACCAAAGAAAAGCAGGTAAGAGATAATGATCCAGGTTGTTCCACTGCAGATGACGGGATGGGGGCCGAGAAGAAGAAAAGAACCCGGAAGAAAAGGCCTGTGATCGAACAAAAATGCGCGAGAAATAGCTGTGCGTCGGAGTTGAGAGAATGGAACTGGGGAGTTGCGTGCTTGTAGGCCATTGAACCAATGGATTGAGCCAGAAGTTGCTAATCAGTTCACTGCCTAAGAGGATGGTCCATGCAAGACTTACGTGTTCGGACATGGAAAATATGGGGGCGGTAAAAAGATGATAAATTTGGTCGTAAAAAGTGCAAAGGTTGAAACGGCGAGTTCTTATATGGTTATTGGTCATGGTTGCGGATGTGTCTGGTGCTTAGTGGTGGGAGTTGTAAGATGGACAAAAAGGGTATCGCGAAATGGTAGCTAGTGAGGCATGCGATCAGTGAGCTTTATAAGCACATAGAGGTATCAGACTAATACTGATTAGTAGCCGACAGGAGCAAAATGGGTGGGAAAGAACAAATTTCGGGCCTAGGCAGAGTAAAATGGATAGGGCGAGAGTGATATCATACAGTGAGGATTGTCACTGTGAAGCACAAGAGGGACAAAACAGAATGGATGGGTGTGCGTACAGAGGTAGAACGACATGGAAGGGAAGTGATAAGAGTGTCGAAAAGAGCGAGAGATGAGCGAATCGTGACGCACGAACGGTGAGAGCATGCGGTCCGCAACGGACAGTGGTAAATGCGGCAGGGCGATGAAAGTTGGAGCGCGCAATCCGCAACCGGTGCTAGTGGGTGGGGCTGACCGTGCGCTGGCCACCCAACCTGAAAAGCGCTTCGTGAAGTGAACACAGGAGGTGCGTTCCACCGGCCTAATTGCGCTCGCACATCATTGCAGGCGGCCTGCACACCCGATATACGCCGGCCAAGGCGGGGATGTGGCCGCGCCCGGCACCATTGGGATTGGCGTGTGTGTTCATTGATGGTTGTGCGGAGGGCTGAGCAACCACGATAAACGTATATGTTCCAAGACCAATTGGTCAGGTTGTGGGAACTTGGATAACAGGGCCAACGGGAACAACGGGTGGTCGACGGCCATACGGCATTATTATTCAGGTGCACTAGCCAGGGAGGTGATAATTAGTGCCCGAGGTGGTTGACCGGCACTGAAGGTCGCTGGAAAGGGAAATACGATAGGGGGACGCAGTCTGAGGGCAGCCCAGCTGAGGATCAACGGTTAACGGAAAGAAGAACAAAATTGAAACACGGGCTCATCGGTGTAGCGGATCGCTAGGGTAAATTGAGGCCATGGAACATGGGACTAAAGAAGGAAACGCATAAGCGGGAGCTGAGAAAATCAATAGGAAGGGTAACATATCACCTAGAGTAGTCATTCAGTGGAAGTGACTAAGTTCTGCATGAAATTGCGGAAGAAACGTAGCTGGAGGATAGGATGGGGGCAGAATTGGTGACGTCATAACTGGATGTTGAGTTCGGTTAGTGATCCACGCTAAGTGAGAGAAATGAGACTAGATTTTCCAGTTCAAAATCGCAGAGGTGATGATGGAAGTATATGTGGTGGGACCTGGTGTGGAGAAGGGGCAGCGTAAGCAAAGGTGAATCAAGAAGTGTCGAGCCAATGCCAATTTTGTTGCCATAGAGCGGGAGACAGAAAATGTGAGACTTTGAAAGAGTGAGACATACATGGATCGGTAAAAAAATGAGGATTCTTAAAAAAAACAGAATTACGAATAAGAGTGTTACAGAGAACGGCGTGGTAAATAGATCTCAATATTGGTCCACTGGTAGATGGACTGAGGCAAAGCTGGGCCCATGGCACGTGAGAATTTAAAAGAAAACGGTGAAATTTTGATAACTAAGAGCCGCAGGATTCAGCAACGAGTTTGGGATTTGGTCTAGCGTTTTTAATCAGTAGAAGAGAGCAGGTAAATTCTGTACGGAATTATGGAAGAAGCTTAATTAGTGGATGGGGTGGGGGCAGAATTGTTGACGTCATAACTGGATGTTGAGTTCGGTTAGTGATCCACGCTAAGTGAGAGAAATGAGACTAGATTTTCCAGTTCAAAATCGCAGAGGTGATGATGGAAGTATATGTGGTGGGACTTGGTGTGGAGGAGAGGCAACGCAAGCTAAGAGTCATTGAGGAGCGCTGGGTTACTGACCATGCTTGTGCTAATAATTACAAGGCAGTAATGAGAATATATATATGTATATATTTATATAAATATGTATATGTATATATATACACATATATATGCATATATATATATATATATATATATATATATATATATATATAGCGGAACAGGGGGGTACTTACTGATGCAATTTCCATAGCGTTGTTGAGGTTGGTTTCAAGGTCGCAGACGTGATTTAACTAAATAAAAGTAATAAATGGTGGAGCGGATGAGGTATATTGACAAATTGTGAGGAGCATTACGGTGGCCTCTCCATAAATGCTAACGCATCTTTGAGGACTTATTCCAAAGTGAAATTGGCAGGATCCTATAAACTGGTATGAAAAACAATTAATGGACACAGATATGCTCTCGATAGGTGAAGTCTAAGGAGAAGCGGTGAAACAGGGTGTTCATAATTCGAAAGCGGTGAAGTTATTTAGGAAGGTAAGATAATGCGAGAAAACAGAGCAATGGCTCAAAAGGCAAGGCCTCTCTCGTAAGCTTGAATTTCAGTTATGTGAGAGTCGAACAAGAGCAAAACAGTTGGGACAGAAAGGAATTTATCAATAGCGCGTACGAATGTATACTTTGACAGAGAAGGTCCGATGCGCAAAAGACGTTTTTTACAGATTCTGGAGTAAGTGAATAGAAAGAACTTTGAGCGCGGAACAGTCCTCGCGGAGAGTGAGGCAGTGGTAAACTGTATATTGCGGAGTGAATATCCAGTACCCGGGGAGAAGCATAACTGGTTGGAGGAATAAGATTGCTTAGCCAACAGTTTATACAGCAATACCAGGTTCAGCTTCATGCGACGAAACCATGATGGTTCGACTTTGAGTGATACACATCGTTCCCTGTAGTTTAGGTTTGACGACCAACCTATAAACTGCTTTGGGAACCTTCTCTGAATACATTCGATAATTATTCTCATAGATTTTATCATGCCAGATAAAACTGAGGGACCATATTCGAGAAGGACCTGCCATATACTTTACACATCTGAAGAGTATTTTACTTTAGCTGGAAGTGCGTGAACAGAAGAGCAAGACGCTAGCAAACCTTCACCGTTTGGGAGACAGCATATTCGACGACGTTCAAATTGGAAGAACAATTTAAGCCGAGGTCTCTTACTAAGGGCTGGCTATCGATGGGTGAACCGCCGATGCATATGGATCTAGAAGGAACGTCGCATTTGTAAGTGAGAAAAATACACTTAACGACGGAGAATTTCATCGCCTAGTTTGAGCAATATTCATCAAGAGTGGCTAAGCCAGCGGAGGTTTTGGGGATAATGGTACTGGGGTTGCTAGGTGAAAAAGTGTAGACTTTCATAATGTGGTCCGCAAAAAAGAACGGCGTGACGTTAGGTTTTGTCTGATACACATCATTTATAAATAGGAGGAAAAGAAGTGTGCCAAAAACACCGCCTTGAATAAAACCTCTAGTAACAGGCTCAGGGTTAGAAATGCGTCCCCGTTAACCAACGCAAGTTGTGAACGATGAGATAAATAGGATGAGAATGTAAGATTGGTTGGACCCTACCTCGAGGTTTCCTTAATAAACCCTTGCTTCGGTCCTTTGCATTGCGGGGACCGCTTGCACTTTACTCTTATGCTTAGAACTATCAGAATATGTTAACCAGAACGGTATTCTCCAAGACCCGTGAGAACGATAAGGCGATTGGGTGAGATAGTGGTTAGCGTGTATTTGGGAGCGTGCGTGAGAGCGTGCGCAAGAGCAACGGTCAAGTGGCCACCGAGCTTTGCAGTCGGTGTTCAGGTACACAATAAACTTGGTGAAAGTATGAACGAAGATTGCCACTGCTGCAGAGGACATCTCCCAGAAGTCCGGCGGAGCTTGACTGTGACGGTGGCAGTTGGCCGGAAGTATTGATTGTCTAGGAACTCCTCGTAGCATGCCCTTTATACTGTTGTTGACGTCGAACGACTGCTCATGAGTCAAACGCTGCCTGCACTGTTGAGGTCCGATGTGCGTCGGCCCAAATCTGCTTTGGCGCCCACGGGTCCCAGAAGCATACGCGCCTGAAGATGTCACGTCAGGTCCATCCAAAACGGTGTCCAGCTGTTGTCTTCAGTACCAAGCCGACCAATCGTCCCGTTGTTCAGTGAGTGGTTCGCTCCTTGCACGTGCACTGGAGTCAGCGAGTCTACGGATGAGGCCAATGTGACTGTGTAAATAATAACAATAATAATAATGGTCTATTTCTCCACCATGGTCGAGATGCACGCGCAAGCGCATGATCATGGTGTACAACGTTACTCAAAACAATGAACTATAAACGAGTTTCAAGAAAGCAAGTCAAAACGTCAGAAGCAAAACAATATAGCTAGAGATAGTTTGAATCAACCTAAATGAAGATGTTTTGCGCGGCAAATACGGTTTGGTTTCGAATCCGGGTTGGTTGGTGGCGGCCCGTGGAAATACAAGATGTCGTGGAAATATAGCGCTAAGGATGCGTTATAAAACAAAATAATGCAAGCTGTGGATAACGGATGCTCACTGGGGTTCTATGAAAGGAATAAGTTATGAATATGGAGAGATGAAAGAAGTGAATGGGAGTACACTCGTGAACTTTCGTGAATATGAGGAGAACGGCTCTTTATGAAGACCATGTTGGCCTAGAATGACGGATATTCCCGGTCTCAATAAAAGGAGTGCTTCATGAAACGGGAAGACATGAACAAAATGCTTGGAAGTGGACTAGTAAAAGTTGATGAATGTGAAGGAAACAGTTATCCATATCAAAGGTGAGTTTAGGTTCAGGATCAGTAACCCGTATAATTCAGAATAAAAGGGAGCGCAGCTCGAAGGCCTTGAATTAGTGAAGAATCAACTTCAAGCCGGATGACGATCAAAAGAAAAATGAAATCTTGCAAGAGAAAACCGAGTGAAAGACCTCCGCGTGGGCTCGCGCCTTATTGTTCTGTTACGCTGATAAAAATATATTTACTTGCTGATTCTCAGTGAAATGCGGCGTCATTATTGGGAACCACGGAGGAGGGAATAAGTGGACTTGCGTTTGGATAGCGTATCGAAATTTAACGAGTAAAAAGTTCCTGTGTTGCATATTCTGGCTCTGTTATTGGATTGTTTTACACGAGACCAAGGTAATGTGCAGCATCTTGTGGATATGGTTCATCGGGTTGGTTAAAGGACGAGTCAATCAATAAGTAGAAGGTAGCGAGTGAACTGTTATTCATGAAGACTCCAGCAGCGACATCAGTAGAAGAGGTGTTGCGATAGAAAATGCCTATCAGTCTACTGGTAAGCAGTTGGGAGTGTTTTAGGTCTTGTGGCTCGATTGCAATCCTGTTTGGTATAAAACATTCCATTTAGGTCTCCTTCGGTAAGTTGTGGGCCTTGGTCACCGAAAGTGGGGCCCGAGAGAGTGGGCAACGACAAACCTGAAATAAATGGTGTTAGCATTCTGGGCATGGTTCCAGCTGTGAGTTGTGATAATAAATGGCGACAATTATTAATGAACTGGTTGGGTTTATGTGGACTGTCAGTGGCACATTTCATATTCCGGTCTGGGTTTTGATTCGAGAGTTTAAGTAACGAAGGGTTGCAGGGGGTTGATAAATACTACTACAGGCTTGCAAGATAGAGTAAACCAGGTGGGCTGGTGCTTCTGCATTTCAAAGGATAAATGGTTTGCACGCAATTAAAATTTCTGGAGAGCAATTAAGTAAGAATGCAGAAAGAACCACTTAGGCATCGGTGGTGATGCTTTAGAGAAAATTGTTACCATGCAGAGAAACGTGGACGTACATTCGTCTGTGCTCCTACTCGGTAGTGCCTGCCTACTGAGACTAAATTTGAATGTAAGCAGGGAAATCTCATGACATGGTGGTTGCATGAATATCATATTTGTTATAAAAGTGAGGAGAGTTAGTTAGTGGGGAATGGAAAACATGAACGGTTCTCCGTGTTCATTTTTTGTAAACTCAAGTGAGGCGGATGTTGGTCATCTGTTGCCTCCATACGTTATCCATGTCAGTGGGCTTGAAGTCCAGGCTGCGGTAGTGATTGTAGTTGGCAGGGAGCTGTGGTTACTGTCAGGTAGGGTTGTTAACTTAAGCGTGGTTTTGATGCTAGGACATCGAGAAGGCCGCTTCCTATGAAAGGTGAAGGGAGATGGAGGGGTATGGATGGAAAAGGTGGCCGGTTTACACCGTGTTCTCTTCTCTTTTCTCCTTTTCCGGGCTTCATTGCGGTTGCCGTTACTCGTCAGGTATGCCTACAAGCTGTCCGGATCAATAGGCTGACAGTCAGAGCTATGGCAGTAATTGTATTTGACGTCGACATGCATGCTAGGTGCACTTAGAGAGGGTATGGGGTGGTTGAAAACTAGAGCGGGGGTGGGTAAGCGTATGTGGAGAGCCCAGTGAGCTGTCACCCCAGTCAGTCTCGTGAGTGGAAACCAAAGGCTTGTCGAGGGAAATCAAAACTACCGATTGTAATTTCCCAGGCCTGTTGGTTGATAAATCCATGATGAACTTCCCAACTTATTTCTAACAGTCCGTTGTAAAAATTGCCACGGAATCGGCGAAGCAAACGGGATTTCGTGGTTGGCGACCACGAAGGCTACTTCCAATTGCGGGTACTGTTGGAGAATCTGATGGACTAGCTGCCGAGTCCTCACTAGGCGTAATTGGGGATGGTTCCTGTAATAACTCGCTCGATGCGGGCGACAGGGCGGCTTGAGTAGGTGTGAATTGGCCGAGCGTCTCGCATTCCGTGACGGCAGGCTTGAGAAGGTCGATAGATACGGTGTCATGTCGTCCGCGGATGTCTATGACAAGTGTTGTTGCCCCACATTTTAACACCCGAAACAGGCCAGTGTATGGCGCTTGTAGTAGTGATAGAACGCCATCGACGAAAAGGAATACGTAAGTAGCTGTTTCTAACACAGTTGGGACGTAACTTGTAGGCTGTTTTTCGCGCTGCGGACTGACCTTGAGCCGTCGCATGTGCTGCGTAAGGCGCTGAACATAGTCGCCGTAGTCGATAGTCACGGTTGGTGAGGAGGCTACCAACTCCTCAGGCAGACGAAGTGTACAACCATATACTAGTACGGCCGGTGTTGTGGGTAATTCCTCCTTAACGGTACTACGCAGGCTTAAGAGTGCTAATGGTCGTGTTTCACTCCAAATGAGATTACCGTTTGCTCGAAGGGCGGCTTTCAATTGCCGGTGAAAAATCTCAACCACAGCATTGGCCTGAGGGTGGTGAGCTGTCGTCTTAATGTGTTGGCAACCGAGCGTAGCGAGTAGGCTGCCGAAAGAGCCGTCAAGGTGTGGACCACGATCGGTGGTCACTATCGCCGGGCAACCGAAATGACTAACCCAACCGGTCAGAAAAGCTTTCGCGGCCTCTTCCGACGTGGAACGGTGGATAGGAATGGCCTGCGGCCAGCGAGTAAAACGATCCACGCATGTGAGTGTGTAAACGTACCCAAGCGAAGGTGGGAGTGGTCCTACGAGGTCGACGTGCACATGATGAAAACGTGTTTCAGGTTCTGGGAACCTGGCTAACGCCGCCTTAGTGTGCCTATGGGTCTTAACACGTTGACGCTGCAGGCAAGCACGAGCCCATTGACGGAAGTCGAGCTTGATATTGTGCCGAATAAAGCACTCTATTATCAGTTTCGTCGAGGCAGTCACACCCGGATGAGTCAGATTATGGAGTGTCAGGAAAGCAGGACAAAGGTAGGCAGCGGGAACCACCGGCCTAGGGCGACCTTGCGACACATCGCACACGGTGGTATTCTGGGAAGTTAAGATAGGTACTGTGGTTAGGCTCAAAGAACCGTTTTGTCGAAGTTGTTCGATGTCAGGGTCCATAGCTTGGGCCTGTGTCCTTGCGTCTAAGTTGATGTTAGGCGTCGGTGACAGACTTAGTTGATGTACGCGTGACAAGGCGTCGGCGACGTGATTGGGTACCCCAGAGAAATGTCTTATGCCCACAGTAAACTGTGAAACAAAGTTTAAGTGACGAACCTCGTGTGGTGAGTATCGGTCGGAAGCTGACGTTAGTGCGTAAACCAAAGGCCTGCGGTCTGTAAAAACCGTGAAAGAACGGCCTTCAAGTGCATGTCGAAAACGATGGATTCTCAAGTAAATGGCTCATAACTCCCTGCCGAATGTGCTGTACCTTGATTCCGCGGGTTGTGGGCGCTTGGAGAAGAATGCTAAAGGTTGCCAAGAGTCATCTACGAACTGTTGCAGTACTGCTTTAACCGCTGTGTCCTAGGCATCCGTAACTACCGAAATAGAAGCCAAAGGGTCGGAGTGGGTAAGGAGTGCTGTGTTGACGACAGCATCCTTGACCACGGCAAATGCGACCCGTGCCGCGTCGGGAAACACGAACTGCAGCTTACCTCCGAGCAACAGGTCGGTGAGGGGTTGCGTCATTTCCGCACACTGAGGAATAAACCGGAGGTAGAAATTTACCAGGCCGGCAAACTGACGCAACTTGCAAAAAGATTGGGGTTCGGGATGGTCGCGAATAGCGAAAACTTTATCTGGTAGAGGACGGATACCTGAGGATGAAGTAGAATGTCCCATGAAGGGGAAATCAGACAGGCCCGATTCGCATTTGAAGTTATTGATCGTAACGCCGTGCTGACTAAGGCCCTCGAAAAGTGCTCGTAAGTGTGCGGCGTGCTCTCGCTCTGAAGAACCGACCACCAAAATATCATCCAAGTATACGTAGACATCTTCCAAACCACAAGTTGCCCCGTGTGCGAACAGCTGGAAGGTCTAGGCTGCGTTGCTGAGTCCAAACGGCATTCGCAGAAACTCGAACAGCCCGAAAAGCGTGGTGAAGGCAATTTTAGGGATATCGGCCTCGGTAACGGTTAGTCCGACTGTGGGCAACGCGTAGCCAATTCAGAAAGAATCCCAAAACCAGAACAAGATCTATTAGTAGTTTCTACGGTACTGGATTAACAGATTGTAGCATATAAATATGTACAAACCTCAACTGTACGGCCACAATGTCTAACAACGAAGACCAGAGTTCAACAAATGCCAAGGTCAGTTACCACCGTCACGGCAGTCCAAGTTCGAATCACAATTCTGCCATTTCACGTGAGCAAAATATAAACAAATGTTGAGGTGTAGCGATTGATGCCTGTTGTACTGGTTCCAGAGTCAATGAAATAAGGAGCATAGTCCCAGCAATACAAGTATACGACAGCGGCTAGGGAGGATTTCCACGCATGAGTGTTACACCGCCCACCATATCCTCCCATGAAACGGTCAACATCCAAGGAGTAGATAGGAGTACTGATTCGCCCTAACCTACCTAGGCCCTAAGTCAGTGCATACGCAGGTCACCATGGATTTCTTCCATCGTTAGCCAGTCGCAGACACGGTTTTATCCTGATCTGTAGCGTCCACCTCGCCCTCGCCATTGTCACCTTCAAGCAAACACATCTTACGGATATCTCACAGTGTATCTCCTGTGTTCGGGACCATCGACTTCTGTACGGCAGTCTCTGATCACTCTGACCGGCCAATCGTCTTTATTTAAGTGGCTCTCCAAAAGGATGACCACATCGCCACGTATGTACAACCTTGGTTTTGAGATCCACTTTTGCCGAAGCTGCGGGGTCGGTGAGTACTCCCTCGTTTACAGTTTCCAGAAAGCCTGAGTCAGGTGATTCGTTTCCATCCAACGATACATGTTCCACTTAGGGTTTTCGGCGTGCCTGCTCCTACGTTTGACCGCAGTAATAACAGGTCGCTGGGAATGAGAGCCGGTTCGCCTTCCGGGTCTGGGACGATCGGCACCAGGGGTCTGTCCTTCAGTATGCTTTCTTCTTCTGTTAGTAAGTTAGTCAGCTTCCCGTCATCGAGGTCTTGTTGTGATCTGAGGGCCATGAGTATTTTCCTAGTCTATCTTATTAGCTTCCCCAGACGCCATCGCTATGAACGGCGTAATGTGGGTTGAAGTGCCATTCTATCCCCTTTGCTACGGTCTTCTGTATTTTGGCTTGGTCCAACCGGTTCCACCATTTCTTTAACTCCTTATGAGCTCCAACGAAGTTCGAGCCATTGTCTGAGTTTAAGTCCTTGGGGACGGCACGCCTCGCCATGAACCTTTGAAAGGCTATTAGAAATGAATCGGTGGTCATATTATGCACTACTTCAAGACGAACTGCTCTGGATCGTAAACATGTTATCAGGCAGCCATAACTCTTTCGCGTTATCCTTTGCTGTTTTACAAGTAAAGGGGCCACAGCAGTCGGCGCCGATTTCCACGAACAGACGCCATCCCGGTTAAGCTCTTACGGCTGGAAGGGGGACCATCATTTGTTGGCCTGCTACCGCTCTCCGACGACGACAAGTGATGCAGTTGCCTACGACTCGTTTGACCGTCGCTGGTCCCTTTGTCACCCAAAATAGTCGACGTATATTGTTCAATAAGTCATTCAAACCTGCTTGTCCCTCTTCTCAATGTACATGGTCTATCAGGCATCTCGTTATGTAGTGGTCACCAGGGACTAAAATGGGGTGTTTTGTTTTGTACTCTGGATTTGAATTCGTAAGCCACCCTCCAGCTCTCAGTAGTCCATTGGTTCGCATAGGATTTAGTCTTCGGATACTGTTTTGCAACAGCCTGCTTCCTTTGGTGTTATCGTCTATCCTGACTAGCTCGCGGGTCTCGAACGGGAAAGCTCCTAGTTGTAGTAGGCATGGAACGTCGAGTTCGGCTTGATTCAGCTCGCCCGGTAGTATCGCCCCCACATTTAATGTAATCTGTGGTCTTGCGCCTTTCATAATCAATAAGAGTACTTTGTATCGTGTCCACCAGACCAAGGCTCCAAAAGTTTTTGTCCATTTGGGAAATTGGCACAGTTTTTCTATTAGGCTTACGCTTCCCGTGAAGTTTGATGGTATTGGTATATTTCTCAGCCATGGTCGAGACGCATGCGCAAGCGCATGATCAAGGTGTAACACGTTACTCAATAACATGAAATATTTACAAATTCTAAGTATGAAAGTCGAGAGCATCCGAGATGGAAAAACAAAGACAGCAACAGTTTGAATAGATCATTCTGATAATAGCTTGCGCGGCAGTTTTGAACCAGTTTCGAATCCGGGCTAGGTAGTGGTGCGCTGTGGAGGTATCGAAAAAAATCGGTAACGCAGTGCCAAGGAGGCATTGTGAACAAGAATGATGCAAGCCAAGGAAACCGGAGGCCAACTAGGGTTCTGCAAATGGAGTAAATTTTGAACAAGAAGAAAAGGGGGGAAAATGGACGCATGCGAAGAGGATAGCTATCCATGAAGACAATGCAGACCATGAATGTCGGATTTACCGGAGTTCAATAAACAGAATGAGTTTTGAAGCAGGGGGACATGAGACCAACTTCGTGAAAGCGAACACCGGTGGATGTGGGAGAAGCAGCAGTTCATAAAAAGGTGAGTTTAGATTCAGGATCAGTAACATGTACTATTCAGAAATGAAAAAGCGCAACTGGAGGGTCCACGAGAAGTGGAGAGTCATTTTCCAGCCGGCTACGGTTTGGAGAAAAGATAACCTGTGATAACGGATAATGAAGTGGGAAATCTCCGCATGGACTTCAGCTTTGTTATGCTGTTTCACTGACAAATATATACGTATGTGTTGACGCATTTGCCTTCATTGTTATTCCGCGTCACTTCTGGTAACGTACGACATCGAATGCGTAAGTTTCGTCTGGCAGGGCAAAGTATGTGTCGGTCAATCGGCCGAGTGTGGCTGTACATCAGCGGCATGCGCGTGAGCTGGAATTTGTGTTAGTTGCATTAGAAAACGCTGAACAATCTGATAAGCAATTAGGAGTATTTCCTGTTGTGTGGTTTGATTTCGGTCCCAGTTGCTATGGTCAGTTCCACCTGAGTCAATGTCCGTACGAGTCAAAGCGGCATGCTTGGTTAGTCTCTCTTCTGACCGGGGTCCCCCGAGGTGGCCAGGCTGTTGGTGTCTTATGTCCCCGGTTGGTCCTGAGCGAATACGAAGAGTGGTATGTGGCCAGTGTGTCAGCAGTGTTCTTTTTGCTCCCCGTCACTGCGCCATCCGCGTGAGTCATGTCAGACATACCCTACTTAGCGTGAGTTACACCAAAGAGCTGTATGGGGAAGCTAGAGAGACCCGTCCGAACCGATTTTTTAAATTGCCCCTGAAAACCGTGACTTCTTGCTTTTGGTGCGTGGTAAAAAGGTTCCTTGTGAAGATATGGTGAGCATGACCTAGAATGCTCTGTGAGAGCCGGTAGTCGCCTCGAACCGCAGTTTTATTCTTCATACTTCTTAACCTCCGGCTGCGTGGCCTCAATCAGGTAAAACTTTGTCATCGGTGACGGAGGGGCAACTCGAAGCTGCGCTTCAGCTAGGCAACAGGCCCAGGAAGCATAAGACGAGTGGGGGCAGAAAGAGCTTGAGCAGAAGACCAACGACTCTGACTTATCTGACAGACCAGGACAAAATAAAATAGAAAACTCCAAGCCAGTCTTCGACTATTGAACATCAACGCAACCAAAGATCGATCTGCCAAGAGTAGAACTGACGGTTTTTGAAATATGATCTGAAAATTACCGAGAGTTCACCAGGCAGTTCGAAACTTTCGTCGAAAGTAAGATAGCCGACCCCGGGCGAAGGATTCTCTACCTGATTTATTACTGTCGAGGCCGAGCAAGGGAAGCCACCGATGGGTGTACGATGCTCGACCCAGAACAAGGCTACACCCGAGCAAGGAAGATTTTGAGGGACCCGTTTGGCCAACCTTTCAAAGTAGTCAGTAACCTAATACAGGGCGTGAAGGTAGGGGCCAAAAGAACCAAGGGTGACGTCCATACAATGGCCAACCTAGTGATCAAAATGCAGAACTGCTCAATAGCCCTCGACCGTTTAGATTACGGGGCTAACCCAGATGCAATGCACACCTTGAAGACATAGTCCGTCACCTCTTTCCCGAACCACAGGGTCGGTGGGCGGAATGGGCGGAACGTATAAGCCGAGACAACCAGGAGGCTAACTTCGAGGGCTTGCCCGAATACTTGGACAGGCAAACCAAGATAGCCGACAGTAGGTTTGGCCGACTTATCCGGGACAGTAATCGAGTACACAAACCAAGCACTGGCCAGGTTCATACCACTGGCCGAGAACAGCTGAAATATCAGCCTTGGACCAATACACACGCTATTTCACGCGGGGCTCAAGCGCATCCAACTTGCAGGTCCTGTGATGCTAGCCAGGGACTACTAGAATGCCCCAAGTTCATCAACGCCACAATAGACGAACGTTGAGGATGGCGAGGACGATAGGAGCGTGCCCTATATGCCTCATCACCACGCGCCAGACGGCAGCTTGTAGAGCAAAGAACAAATGTGGTCACGAGGGCCGCGCGGGCAGACACCATCGATTGTTGCACCAGGCGAGAGAAACTATACCCGAGGCGAGCACCAAGCCCAGTGTGATTTGTTCAACGTCGCCTTCTGCCAGTAAACCAGTACGTTTAGGAGTAGTTGCCGTGGGAGTGGTGACCCCAACTGGGGTGTCAAAGCTTTGGCTTTCGTAGGCAGTGGAACTGACACTATCCTAGTGAAAGAGTGGTTTGCTGACAAACACCGACTCGCTGAAATTACGACGTCGTTAGCAGCGAGCACGGTGGGGGGAACACAAGTAATGACTGCCGGCAGGTTGAGCTTGCAACTCATCTCCCCAGGCAATAACGAGCAAATCAAACCGACGGAAGCATTCACATTAGCTGATCTCCCCATGCAAGCACCAAGGTCGATGAACGCAATCTTGACTAGGTGGCCCCACCTGCAGGATATAACCGTTGTAGACTGGGAAGGCGACAAAGTGGACCTCCTTATCGGCTGCGACGTGCCAGAGGCACATCGGTTACTTGACCGGAGAGTGGGAAACCGCCAGGCACCTCATGCAGTACACAAGGCTCTAGGGTGGGTGTTATACGGCCTAGAAGGGGGGCGTGGTTCCGTGAATTACGTGTCAGCCAAAAAGGGTCGCATGAAGTATCAATTGCAGCGGCTGTGTTAAAAGAAGTTTCACGACATCGGGGCGGCAGAGGCAGTGAATAGATGTTTTGTCTTCTACATTTGGTCGGCTAGCTTTCGGACGGACTCAACGATAGTACTTTACTACATTAACAACTTCCGGAGCTGGTTTAGTTCTTTTCGTCGCTAACCGACTCACGACTATCCACGATGAATCAGCCATAAACCAGTGGAAGCATGTCAGGTCTGGCGATAATCCAGCCGATCTGTGCTCCCGAGGTGCGACCAACTTCAAGCAACTAGACAAGTGGACGAGTGGGCCAAACTTCCTGCAAATGCCTAAAGAGGACTGGCCAGTGTACGAGTTAAAAACCCCTACGGAAGTAGAACTGGAGATCAAAGTCGTAGTGATAGCGGCCAACGTTGTCGGAGTGACATCCATTTTGTCGCGATCGGCCAGATTTTCTTCCTGGGTGAAGGCACTTCGTGCCCTAGTTTGGTTAGCCAGGTTCAAGAGACGTTTACTGGTCATGAAAGGACTATGTCCCTCAGGAAGGATACGAGTCTGCCCGATAAGCCCCGATGAGCTGCAAGCTGCGGAATACGATATTTGCAGAATGATACAATGAAAGGCTTTCGTCCGAAAACTCGAAAGGGCGGAAGAAGTGGGACCAACCAAGAAGAAATATCATCTCCAGGAGGCGAATTAAAGCGTTTAAACCCCAAACTTATCGATGGAATTAGCGAGTGGATGGTAGGTTGACCAACTCCCAAATGATCCTGCCGGCTCAAAAACCTGTGGTAGAGCTAATGATTCAACACGTCCACGCCGTGGAGGGGCATGCCGGGGAAAGTCACGTTACGAGCGTCATCCGAAAGAGTCTTTGGTTGCTGAGAGGAAGAGCGACGGTAAAACGCGTAATCCGACGTTGTGTGAATCGTAGGAGGCGCGATGCCACAGCGGGCAAACAACACGTGACCCCGCTACCAGAAAGCAGAGTGACTGAGGGCTAGTAGCCATTCAGCGACACCGGGTCTGACTATTTCGGGCCCTTTTGGATCAAGTGTGGGAAGAGGTTGGAAAAAAGACGCCGGTGTATCATGGCATGCATGAAGTTACTCACGGTACACCCAAAAATTGCGCATTCGATGACAACCGAGTATTCCCTACCGGCCTTGCAGCGCCTTATCAACCGAAGAGGAGTACCGGCAGATATATACTCCGACAGTGGGTCGAACTTCGGTGGCGCCCACTAGGAACTGCAGCGTTGGCACAAAACATGAGCAAGAAGGAAAAGCAGGATCGAACCGTGGCCCGTGGTATACGGTGGCACTTCAAGCCCCCGCAGGCCAGTCACCGCGGCGGCGTATAGGAACGCCTGATCCGGCCCACCAGGCGACCCTTGCTGTCGATCATTGAGCAACAGCCGCCCGACGACGAAACGTTGAGCACCGTCGTGACTGAGGTGGAGAGAATTCTGAACAACCGCCCCCTGGTTCCAGTAATGAACAGCGACCCCACCCATCTGGAGCTCACCCCGGAAGACTTGTTGGCGTCAAGGTCAAACGAGGGTTTCCAAGGGCCGGTAAACCTTCGTGGGAGTTGCCTCCATGGATGGAAGCAGGCAAACTATCTTGCCAAGGTTTTCTGGAGGCGTTGGCTGCGGGAGTACCTACCGACTCTGCAGGCTCGACAGAAGTGGCTGCTCAAAACATGACCATTCAAGGTTGGGGATATGGTGATGATCGCAGACGAACGCACACATTTCAGTACCTGGTCCTTGGGAGTGGTTATGGAAACCATCGAAAGCTCTGAAGAAATGATAAGAATGGTGAAGGTGAATACAGCCGAAGGAGCGCTAATTCGCGACATACGCAGCATTACCTTAATCGAGAGTGAAGGCGGAGAAGCTGATAACGCTGAGACCCAGAAGAATATTCAGTATTCGTCTTCGAGGTGGTTAAAGGAACCCCATGTAAGGGGGCATTTATGACGTACTGACGCATTGACCTATCGTACAACCCGACACTTACGCGCTTACATGGTACACGTTTATAATTCATGATCTCTGTCAAGCATGTTGCAGTGCCCACCGTTTTTTGTTGACAATACAGAAGGCATTTCCCATACGTGGTAGTGACGGTGATTCCATCATACACCCTGAAGCTTACAAACCTACATGATACGTGTTTATACATCAACACCTCCATCAAGTATTTTGCAATGCTCACCGTTTTTCTTAGACGTCACAGAAGGATTTTGGAACGTGGTGGTAGCTGTGGTTCTATCATGCACTTAGACACACACCAATCACACCTACATAATAAATGTTTATACTTCATGACCTCCATCAAATCACGCCACAGGGCCGATTGATCCCCGTGTATCACTGACGTTATGGAGGATATCTCCCGTAAGTGATGGTTGTTACCACTTGCCCGTATACCGGAGCGTGACCTCACCCATTCCACCCAAACCCAAGCGCACACACGCTCACAGAAACACACTCGGCCGAGTCAAAACGGCTCTCCCGAGGTCAGTACCTACGTTCCTCCTTCGCGCCCGCCACCGATCAGCCGTTCTCATGGACGATGCAGAGTAACCTTGAATCGGTGTGACCACCGGATCAGGCGCGATCGTGAGTAGAACGTTGGCGACAAGGCACTGGGTACGCGCACTGACAGCAAGGTCTAGGTAGGTAGGAAGAATCAGTGCCCTTATGCCAAACCTTTGACCCAGCTAAGGTTTGAGAGGATTTTGGTGGGCGGCGTAACAGCCGATCATGGAAAATCCCCCCAAAACCTTTGCAGTCATGCTTTTCTTTGACGTCACTCACTTGCCTACACTATTGACTTGTTTCATGCACTGCATGTTTTTATGAACCAACGTTCGTTTGTTCGCGTCCAGCACGCCGCTTTGTCATATCTTTGTTCTGGGCCTGCGTGACGCCCGTGCTCCCCTCTCACGTGCTGCAATTCGGTTCTGGGTTTTGAGCCCTTGTGATTGCATAATTGGGGTTTTTATCTGCTCCGAGTCATTGGTCATCCGATAATCTAGCATCGTAGATTTTCACGGATAATCGCCATTTGATTTCGGGATCCGTTGCAAATTTGGCTACGCATTGCCAAAGGGTGTCTTACAGACCCTTTACTACTAGTTACAGTCTCTTAAGCTTGACTATAACCATGGACAACATTTTCTTGCGTATTCTCAACAATGCTACCCTTCCATATCTGCATACAAACGGGATTCTCCCCCAATCCCTTCATTGGTTTCCCCCTGGCGGGTCACGCGCCACCAATATGCTCGCGGCCATAACTATTCTCCCCGTGGCCCACGACAAAGGCCAGGTCTCAGTAACTGTATCCGTCAATTTTTCTTAGGCCTTTGAAAAGGCTCTACATGACTGCATCATTCACAATGGCCGAACTGATACGAAATATTGAAACCCCTCCCACCCGGGTCTGCTCAAGCCACTGTAGCAAAAACACCAGGGCTGCGGAGTAAAGCGTTAAATGTATTCCTGGCCAGGTTGGTATGAGTGTAGTAAACCGGATAAAATAAACGGTCGTCCAGAAGCTGACCAACCACAGGGGACTTTCTTTATGCCTCTCCTTGGCGATTCTGATTGGCTGAGACCCACCCCTGCACGTTGCTACGAGGCTGCTCCTGGTTGTGTCGTGTGTGACGGACGCTGAATAACCAAACCATTCCTCTCCTTCGTAAGCTGCAAACACACAAAATTGTGGGCTTCTTGTTCGGTATCTTAAGCAGCTTCCTCACCGACCGCACCTCTGTAGTTAGGGTAGAGAGTTTTGTCCCAAAGTGCCCCAGTACCAAAGGGGCTCCTACAAGGATCTGTCTTGCGTCCTCTTCTATATCCCATTTACACCGATGATCTTTCAGAAGTGCTTTCCGTGAACGTTGCAATGTGCGCGGATGGTGTAACCTTCTGAAGTTCAAGCGCTGAATACCTGAAAATTTCAGCCGATGAAAGGAACTGCCGGTCCGAGGATTGGAACATCCTAGATGGTGATGACAAATGCGTCAGCGCGTAATTCGCAAAGCAATCAGTCACATATTCCCTCTTATCGGGACGGCCACATTGCCATGGGTCGACCAACACAGAGTTCTCGGTTTCTGGGTAAGTTGTAACCTATCCTTATCCCATCACCAACTTGCAAACAAATCTGCCTGTTGAGCTCTAAACATGCTTCGAAGACCCTTCCCGAGCATCTGCAGGGGTAATTTCTGTCTGACTTTCTGTATGTACTTCCGTCCTCTATTAGAGTACGATAGCCAGGCAGGGCGGTCTGGTCATATCCGAGATTGTGGGACCCCAAAAGGGGTCGGAAGGCTTCCACCAAGGCGGAATGGGGCCCATCCCACCTACTTTATCCGGCCGGCTTCACACTCCTCGGTCTCCGTGCCTTTGACTCGAAACGCATAGTAGGCGATCCTTCTTGGATCCTTCACCCCCATGAATTAGGGCTAAAAGAATAACTCTCCTTCTGGCCAGCCTCTTCTTTCTGTGGGCACGTTAGAACGGTTTTTGAACTAGGAGTACTTACCTCTCTAGGGACTAAACTTTTGGTGGCGGTGTTATTACCATTTCCAAAGCTCTTCAGGAAGACATTGGTCTTTTGCGGAACTTGACGCTTCATGAAGAAGTAAGCCCTCTACATTTGTCTCCCACAGTCACTCCTTATCCGAAGACAAAAGTAAAACAGGATCACGGCTAAGGAAAAACCTACAAATAAAAAAGAGCACTGCGAACAGCTCGCACGCTCCGATGATATCACCTCGTTTGGCTAGATAATGTCTGCTATCTAAACTCCAAGCTCAGCGACAAGAACATCGAGACAACCAGCAACCTGAGCTACAACCATAATAAACAGTTGAACACCCTGAGATATCTTTCCGTTATCCGTCCATAAAAGTTACACCCTCATTTCTTTTAAGGAACTTTGTTTGAAGTCATGTGGTTTTGTCTGGGTTGAAGCCCCGACCTCCCCAGCCTCCTTTTACTCCCGTTTCAGCTCGGTGAATCCGACGGACGATGGAAGGCCTCATCAAAAACAGGGGTAATCGGACTCAAAGCCTCAAACCCGTGTAATAATTCAAGACTGAAAGACTGCAACCGAACTAAAGAAAAAATAAAAATTTTCATCTGCACCTCGTAAACCCGGTCAAATAAAAGAGAGCAGTGGGTCAATGGGCCCGGAGACTCGTCCCCCCACCATCATTGGACGAACATCTACCTCTACTCATCCACAAGCACGTCAAATCATACAACACTCCAACATATCACCGGTTCCCAGCGAAGAAAAAGACAGACTGAGTGATGCGGTGTAGGTGAGATCCTCCGTTATTTCCTCTCCTTGAAGGGCGCCCACTGGTGGATTGTATGCGGAAGGTGTCTGAGTTGTTTGCCTTGAATGAAAGGCATCCCCGGTAAACTGTAAGGCGAGCGCTGGCGAGAGACCTATTAGCAGCCTGTGGAGTGGATGACAGTCACTACGCCGGTGGGGCTGGAAATAGGCAAAGTCTCAATTTATAGCATTGAAATTGCAGCACTGGGCACCATAAAGAAGAGTTCCCATTATGGTTCCCGGCTCTGTTTCTTCCACAGATTTCTACGAACACCGCGGAAATCTAGAAGTAGCAGCTAAACCTGGGCATCAGACAGTTTCAACAATGGAACCAAAAACCAGGGATACATAACAATTTCCAAGTGCGCCTGTCCACTACTGAGCAGTAAAGTTGATGACAGAATCCGAGGCACTCGAAAAATGCAGATATCGCACAGGAAATGCCCCTTCCCGATTAGACCTGGTCATCACCAACGAATGGTTCCAGACGGATGTAGTGCACTACTTGCCACCTCTCGGCAAAGTGATCATATTCCCACTGGGTTCTATTATATAGTGAAGTGGCCTCTTCTTCCCCGGAAATCACAGTTTCCAGATCCTTCAGAAGGACCAATTTTGCCCAAGTCGGTGCGTTCATTCGCTGCCGGCTAAATTCAGCCAACCTAGGACACTCTGCCGACGAAATGCCAGAGAATCTCAAAGTTGATCTTCCTAAGTGGCTGGCCATTTGTCCCCAGTATTCGTCTTCCACAGACCGGTAAGCGGCTCCTTCCAAGCCCTATTAAGCGCATTCTAGAGGAAAGCGCATGTGTCTTTGCTAGATATGAAGCCACTGGTCTTACTGGCGATGCTGAGGACTTCGGGATTATCCGCAACATGTGAAAAGACAAGAATAAATCCTATCAAAATGCAATTCAACAAACTTTACTTGCTCGAGCACGGGCTATCAAGGCGTTTTGCTTTCAGTACTTGCGCCTTCTAAGGGGCACAAATGCGAAACCACTTGCTCCCAAGGATCATGCCGGATCCCCAATCGCTTCCCCCAGCCAAGTGGCCTAAGCCTTCAGCTCCTACTTTTGTACAATTTTTAGCTCCCTACCGATGTCATCTCACCCCACCATGCGCCCGATATCTTTGGTCACTTCCCCTTAACCATATCAATATTCCTGCCCCTTATGCATCTCCTTTCAGCGAAGTGTTGGCGATGGAGTTTTCCCCAGCAGCTGAAAAAAGCAGTCGTCGCACCCATCTATAAGAAAGGCAGTAGACACCTTGCCTCTAGTTAGGGACCCATCAGTCTAACTAGCATCACCAGCAAAGTTTCCGGTCGAATTTTTAAGGGTGCGGTTCTTTCTCATCTGTACAGAAATAAGATCCTCTCTCCATCCCAACTAGGATTTACTCCTGGTAGATCATGCATCATCAATATGCTTACTGTCATGGATAGTCTGACGAAAGGCTACGATGATGGCCAGATTTCACAAGCTGTATTCAATAATTTTGCAAAGGCCTTTGACAAGGTACCCCATGCCTCTCTTCTTTATAAGCTGCAAACGTAGGGGATAACAGGATCTGTGTTGGACTTCTTACGCAGCTTCCGTATCGACCTCACCTGTGTCGTTAGGATGGGGAAAGTTTTGTCTCAACCCTCCCCAGTAAAGATTTGGGCCTCACAAGGGTCGATCTTGGGTTCTCTTCCTTTCTTGATCTACGTAAATGATCTTCCGACAGCCCTCCCTGCAAACACTGCCATGTAAGTAAATGATGTAACCCTATGGAGTTCAAGCGGTGAAAACCTGCAAAATGCAGTTGATGGAGCAGAACCCTGCTCCGAAAAGTGAAACACCCCAGTTATTGATGACAAATGCGTGAGCATGTCTTTCAGCAGAGGAACTGGTCACAGGTTCTCCATTAACGGAGCAACCACACTGCCTAGGATTAGCCGACACAAGGTGCTCGGTTTCCGGTTAGATTGTAACTTGTCCTTCTTTCATCATTGCCAACTTGCGAGCAAGTCTGATTTCGAGTCCTAAGTACGACTAGGAGGTCCCTCCCGCGCATCTGTAGGAGCGACTTCCCCATAATTTTCGGCGCGTATATCCGCCACCTGCTGGAGCACGGTAGTCAGATAGTGCACTCTGGTCTTGTCCGGGATCGTGAGATACTAGAAAGGGTTCATAGGTCCTCCACAAAGCAGTACGGGGACTGTCCCACCTACTTTATTTCGTCCGCCTCTCACTGCTCAACCTCTATCCCCTCGACTTAAGAAGAGTAAGAGGTGATCTGTTTCTGATGTTTCACCTTTTTGAATCAGGTCAAAGCGATTGCTTCTTTTCCTTCTGTCCAGCCTTTTCTCTCCGTGGCCACAACAGAAAGGTTTTTTCATCGAGACCATGCACTTCTTTAGGAATTTATCTCTTTAGCTACGGAGTCATTAGTCTGTGTAAAGCTTTTCTGGAGGATACTATTCTCTCACAGAACAAAACTATCTTCAAGAAAAGTTAGACCTCTACCTGGGTCTCTCCCAGTGACTCCTTGTCCAAAAAAGTGAAATAGACGTCTTTTAATGCATTTCCATCCCTCTATATGTTCATGAAAGTCACGATTCCTTTCCGCTTAAGGCAGTGTCCATAGTGAGACACTGCATGATGCCATGTATATTTTGTTTTTGCTGTCGCCCCCACTTCCCTTTACTCTCCTTTCAGCTCGGTGAATCCGACGGACGATCAAAGATTTTCTCGAGAATCGGGACAATCTGTCTTAAAGCCTCGAACCCGTGTAATACTTCAAGACTTCAAGACTACCAAGTCTGTTAGCTTACAAACCCCACCTTTATGCTTGCCGATGACGTCAAGGTAGCTGGAGTAGATATAGAACTTGACGTGTTAGCAGTACAAAACTGGGCACGCAAATGGGACCTTCCACTAAACCTCACCAAGTGTCAATGCTTGACCACAAATACAGGGGCTAGTGAGAATAGTGTGGGTTCGTTTCAAGTGGTCTCGCAGGTCAAAGACTTGGGCGTTATAATGGACAACAGCTTTAAGCCGTCAAAGCAGTGCACCTCAGCAGCCAATACGGCCAGGAGGGAACTCTTTCGAGTTAGATCCATTATGTCGTGTAGAGATCCGGAGATATTCGTTCCGATATATCAGGCCATAGTTAGGCCGCATATGGAGTACTGCTTGCAGGCCTGGGCACCGTACTACCAGAAAGATATCGACTGTCTGGAGAAAGTGCAAGGGCTAGCCACTAGAATGGTGGCTGGGCAAAGGGGGTTTAACTACACAGAGCGTCTCCGTGCCCTAGATCTATTCTCGATGGAAAGACGGCGCATTCGCGGGGATTTGATAGAAACCTTCAAGGTAATGAAAGGACTGTCAGGAATAAGTCGAGAAGACCTATTTTCGCTGATCCCCGAGAGAGGCACAAGGGGGCATAGCCTTAGATTACAAAGGAAACATTCGAGGCTCCAAATTAGGGCGAAGTACTTCTCAAATAGAGTGGTACCCTATTGGAATAAGCTCCCGGAAGAGGTCATAAATACCACAACAATGAAGGCCTTTAAGAAAGCACTAGACCTATGTTGGGTGGCAGTATACCCCGAGTTATGCTAAGCAGCTTTTAGGGTCAGATGCAACTTACTTATTGTTTCCACTTTACTCTGCCAGGGCTGATACTGCACAAAATTTCTGCCTTTCAGAAAAAGAAAACCACGCAGTGTTGGGAGCTACGGAAACGCGCCGACAACACAACTATCTGGACACACGATTGGCTCTAGCCACACCAAGTCCTGTGCAAACTGAACTGAACTGAACTGAACTGAATCCTCGTGAATGATCCTGGTCTTCGTTGTGCGGTTAACGCTTTTCGCGGGGGCCTTGGTCTGTGGAGACTGTGCCGATTTGTGGACCTATTCTTGAAACTCACGAACCACTCTGTGCATTACATGTGCAATGAGGTGACTCTAATCTGATTTTCTTCGAAGCCCTTCTAGAATTACGGGACACTATTCGTTTTTAATCGTTCCATATACTCCAGTGGGGGCAGTTGTCATGCTTCTGCGCCTTGGTATATTCGCTCATGCGTACTTGGCCTCCATTTTGTTAAATTCATGTGGTGCTTTCAAGAGGTAGCTTTTCGTTGAGAGCCTAATGTTCCCACAGGCTTGTCCTTCGAATGATGTGCTTTGTCCTGGGATGGATAATTTATGTGGAGAAATCCGAGAGATCTGGAGAAGAAAAACTGCCACTTGTTTCTAATCACATATCACTGTTCGATCACTTAATCATTCATCTTACTACAGATTGTACTACGGTAAGTAATCTCGTGCCATGAAAATGTTTTGCATTTTTTCGCTGAAGGACAACGCCCATGTAGCAATCCCAACCAAATCCCGATGGGGCCCCCATTGGGATTTGATTGGGATTCGGTTGGGATGCATTGGGTTTTGGTTGGGACACCCTAGCCTAAAGGTTGGGTTTTGGTTGGGATAGGAAACGCATCCCGATTGGGCCCCAATCGGTTCCCGATGGGGATAGCCCAACTTCCTGGTAGCCTTTAAATGCTTTCCTAAATTTACCCATTTTCTCAACCCAGTTAACTGAATCTCGGTAAACGACCTACTGTTCCCAGTTCATGTACTCTCCCTCGTATACCACTGGAAAGAATAAAACCAAGTAGCGAAAGGCATACGTTGAAATGTATTGTAGCAAAGTTGTCAAAAAATGTACAGTTGAATCCAGGCAATTCTTTTGTCATTTTCTTCCAGGAAAGTTCATTTGACCTCTGCAATGGTACGGTAAAGTGACGAAAAAATTATTAGTCACGTGCACCCACGTATAGTGATATTGATGAAAAGCGGGTTAATAATGGAAATGCGTAAAAGAAAGTATCAAAATTAAATGTTGATAAACGTGCTTTACAATGTATCGTATAAAACTACACATGAAGCAGTGGTTCACTGAATTTCAAAACGCATGCGTATCCAATATTTTACCTGGGTTTCCTGCCCGACGAACCGCGGTCCCTGGCGTTGTTAAACCAGTGTTGTATATGCTTCTCGATATCCCCGTCGGAGATATCGTTCAGCCGCTCACTGTTGTTAATGGCGTCTAAAGTCGTATGAATATTGTGATATGAAAAAAACCTGCCTTTAATTACGTTCATTAGTAAGCGTTGTGTCCCTTAACTTGGCGGACAAACGCTCGTGCGGGGGTGTCACAGATGATGGCAGAGAGGGTACATTCGTAGGACACACCGTGATGTACAACCCCGTGTTCCCAACACCATCTTCAGCTCATCAATGCACTCCCGCAGGAACTGTTTCACGGGTTTCGGTTTACCTCTACCACAGTAAAATCCCACAGTAAAAATTTCACTCATTTGTGGTCTGCTTATTCGTGCTAGTATCGGCCACAACTGCAAGTCGGAGGAGCGATAAATGACCGTTCCATCACAGTGTATCTGTATGTCCAAGATGCATTCCGGTAGTTTCCGTGAGTTTATCAAACCTGAAAGTCCTTTGACAAGTCCCATGTGAAAATAATTTCCGTTCTGCAAACTCCGGACATTGCACTGCCTTGGTGTCCCGCACAGAGTCCTGGGGTCCTTCGGAATGTTTGGTAAATGTCTCCCGAGTATGCGCAGCACAGCAGCACGTTGAGACATGTTGAAGCGAAATTTAACGAAATCTTGGCGTAATTCGTTCAGTATTTCAAAAGTTTCATCGGCCTTTTCAATACCTAATATGAGGAATTCATATTATTCGTATACGTTAATATACCAGAAGCATCCTCAACATCTGCTACAGGTGCACATGCAGACGGCGCGCCTTGAACCTCTTGGAATGATACCGACGAAGTTGATGGCACCATCTGGGTGTTATCAAAGTTTATAGCATCACCACGGTGTCTGGATTCTGCAAGAGTTAGTGACAGTGCAGTCTTACCCTCAGCAATGAATACGGAACATCCATGACGATGTTCCCATAGGGAGGCATCCGAACAACACGGGCACAATACTTGCATCAATACTTTTCGCCGAAGGCGAAATCTTTGCAATCGTGATAGTCCGGACATGATGATGTTTTATCTATAAACGAGAATGTAGACAAAAATGTTACCAAGGGTTTACTACTTTACCTACCTAGAAAGAAAAACAGAAGTAAATAACAAAAGCCCATCAAATGTCCACCCAGTATTGGTTTTTGGTTTGCCCGACCGGAACCCAACCGTATCCCAACCAGATCCCCACCAAAACCCGACTGAATCCCTATCACAGTGAACTGGAGCCTAGAGAAGGTTATGGTACTTTATGATTATGCATCTAAGCAAACGAAGTTAAAATAAACTATTTTTGGTCTTCTCTTTTACATCAGATGGCAATTACATCTAGTGAGGTGCTAAAAGGGGCAGATTTCTGACCACTGACACCGAGGAGGAATTATAGCTCATAATTCACGTTCATGGACCTCACTAGGCTCGTTTAGGACATTGGCATTGTTTAATCTATGGAACGTAACATTCAGTACGAGAAAATGCGAAAACGGATGCAGTTAAAAGTGAAAATAGTGCATCAACTCCGGAACACGACCAACCACCAGCGGACAAAGACAATTCAAAGAGGCGGAAAACCGTGATTTAAAACAAAAATGTAACGCATCTCAGTACCAGTATTATCTCAACTTTTTTGAGCGATGTAACATTTCGAGAATTTCCTTCACAAGTACATAGGTCTTGCCTCGCAAAAACAGTCAATAAACATCCCCATCAAATCCCCATCGGAACCCAACGTTAACATGGGGATCTGTGCTACATGGGCGCTAATGTGAATAATTTAAGGAAATCCCGTTGTTAGTTTCCAATCTAAACTGTACTTGATAATACCCAGGCAGAAAAACAGACCCCAATAGACCCGAAACGAACCGGAAAGAGACCCAGAATAGACCCCAATGAATCCCCATATAGATCCACGTGAAACATCGTAGGGTCTTTTTGGGGTCTCTTTTTTGGGTAACCAAGAAACGCATCAGTACTAGTTCTAAGTACTGCTTTAATGTTTAATGAAAATCCACTGATGATAACTAGCAGTCGGTATTATAAAAAACGGTTATTCTATTTTATTTCCACCACAAATTAAGCGGAATATGTTTATCTCCGAAATAATACGGTTTTTCCGATGTTTATTGTATGCTCATTAATCGTCGTCCACTTAACCGACATGCCTTGACACGGATTGTCTCCCAACAAAATACTTAAACTATCCTAACGCCGAGGTTGATTGCTGCATGTGGAATGCTAGATCGTACTAATGTTAACCTCGACAAGACGACTTTGAAGTTGAAACCTGTATATATATATATATATATATATATATATATATATATATATATATATATATATATATATTACACTCCTACCTAATTTCAGACTATATACCAAACAAAACATGATACCATCGGAGAAGGTGTAGATAGTCCGAATCCATAATTTGCTTATGGGCGCAATGGTGCCAGGTTGCCCAAGCCAAAGCAGGTGATTTTCTTAGGGGTCCACAACCGGAGTCTTTAGCTATACCAAGCTTAACCCGCAAGGCAGCAGAACGAAACGTGGAGTCCGTAACCCACTGGGAGCCGGTGACTGGGTCCTCAATTCGTACGTCCTTCGGGTGAGGCCAAACTTCCTGGGTGCCCAGTGCACCTCTCTTCAATAGATGCCGGTGAGCATACCGTTGTACGCCTCACTCGCCATTCATGGTTGGTTTGGAATCAGGGTTTAGGCATCTCTCCTAGACTGACTATCAGTCAGTCAACCCAGTGGAGAGCGCCGGGCATTCACTTTCATCCTCTCACTTTAGTGGAAACACCTCCACTACGAGAAAGCAATGAGTAGGACTTCCCCAGCGTAGGCTGTGTTAGACACACGGTCACTTGGGAGCATTTCGAGAGGCATTCCGGACGAGTAGCCATCTCGGCGTCTGAGACACCTACCCTCAACTATGTTGAGGCATTTGGATGAAATCTAATTCTGCTTGTCGTTTTGTCGCTGATCCTAGGGCAACTACGTTAATCCCTTTCGGGGCACAGGATTTCTTGGGATTAGGTAAGTAGACCTTGAAGGGTGCACGGGCGAGGGTGTGATCGACGCAGTTCTCGTTTCCCATCCCTGCCTCTCTGCACAACCGATCGAGGACGCACAGCGAGATCGTGCTAATATGTAGATGATCTGGTGTGTAGTGTGACCGTTGTTTAAGTACCACTTCAGCAGGTGCCGCCTGGGGTGTTGGAAGCGAGTGTTGGAGGCGGTTAGTCTGTTGTCTGCGAAACTGACGAGGCAATTTTTATTGTCATATTGTTGTTCAAGACCATATTTCCCTTGGACGTGTCTAGTTGCTTGGTTTGAATGACCAGTGCGAGCGTTTCAGCCCCCCACAACAAGAAGCATATCTCGATTTAGGACATTGTTGACCACTTCCTGCAACCTTTCGTCGAACTCATCTTTCGCTGTCTCTTAGGATGTTAATGATGGGGCGTAGCTTGCAACAACTGATATCTTCAGAGGCGAAGAACGAAAGCGAGCTACGGCAATTTGAGGGGATATCGGGTTCCACGAAAACAGCTCCTTGTTAGCTCTGCTACTGACAGCGATCGCGACGCCGTGTAGACGACGGTTGTAAGTAGGTCCACTGTGGTAGATTTGGCAGTAGTTGTTAAGCCCGGAAGTCTCAATACTCCGTGTGCCATAGTTGGGCAGACAAATTTCGGAGAGATATACGATGTCTATTTGGCAATTCAGTTCAGTTCAGTTCATTTTATTCAAGCATTAACCTCGCATTTCTGCGCTCTGTTTTCGGTTGTTACCTTTCAGCATCGTTCAGTAAAGGGCGAAAAGAATAGAAGCATAGTGATAAAGATCCAAAAAGTCGAAATACCAAGAAGGAATCAAGGCGATAACGAAAGAGTCCGAGTACAACTACGCCACTGACCGCGACACCTGTCCATATCACTTAATGTCTCCAACCATTTAGTAGGCTGATCACGTGGACCCCAATCTGGAAACCTCGCACGTCCTACTGGGTCAGGTCCACTCGTCAATGTTTTCATGCCTTTTTGCCATTTCATGGACTGATCACCTCGACTTACCTTCCAATCACCACCTGCCTCAGAGAACAGCGTATTCCTAGGAAGTCTATTGGTGGGCATGCGTAACACATGTCCAAACCACCTTAACCTGTCTAGATTCAGCACCTGATCAAGAGACTGACCTCTGGTTCCTAACACTTCACGTCTAATCTCAGCATTGCTGATACGGTGTTCCCACCATACTCGGGTAATGCTACGGAGACGTCGGTGCCCGAACACCGACAGTCTTTGTCCATCTTCTACTCTTAATGGTCGTGTTTCTGAGCTGTATAGAAGAACGGACCTAATCGCTACAGTGTACACTCGATTCTTGATAGATAGTGGGATGTCACGTCGGCGCCACAAATGGCTGAGGTTCGCATAAGCCGAACGCGCCTTCTGTATACGCGATGACATTTAATCCGTTACCTGTCCACCTGGTGAAATGTAACTGTCGAGGTAATAAAACTTATCCATTTCAGCTAGAGCTTCCCCTGTCAACACAATGTTTGATCTTGAGCCAGCCCATTTCTGCAACAGCATTTTACACTTTGAAGGTGCAAAATGCATCCCAAACATTGCTACACTGTTGTTCAGGCTATCTAAAAGAGCTTGCAACTTACCTGCATCTTCACTCAGAAGAACAATATCGTCCGCATATTCCAAGTCAAACATTTAAGTGCCTGAGCAAAGATCGACGCCGCTATTCTCACACGAGGATAGGGCTATTTCAAGAATCAATTCAACCAGAGAATTGAAGAATGAGGGTGAATGAGGCCAACCCTGATGAACACCACTTTCCGTGGTGAACTCAGGATGAAGATCGCCGTAAACACGAACTCAGCTTTGGCTGTTTGCGTACAAGCACTGGAAAAGAGAAATAAACTTCTCTGGCACATTCTTTAATGTGAGGCAACGCCAGAGAACTGTACGGTCGATTGAGTCGAACGCAGCTTTCAGATCAAGAAAGACACAGATTGTGGGCCCACGAAAGATGTGTCCGTGCTCTAAGGTTTTCGAAGAGTAGAGATGTGGTCGATACAACCCCGATCGGGTCTGAAACCGGCCTGGTTATCACGCGTACACATTTCGCAGGCACTGAATAATCGGTGGAGAATAAGCCCGGTGAGCAGTTTGGAAGCGTTACTTACCAAGCTAATTTCTCTGTGGTTTTCACCAGAGTACCTGTCACCTTTCTTGTAAATCGGTACAACCACAGATTCACACCATTCGCAGGGAATCTGCTCACTATCCCAAAGGAGGAGGAGTTTTGTTAACTCGGAAACCAAAGCTTCGCCTCCATTCTTGAAAGAAGATGGAGACAACCCATCCGGTTCAGCCGCTTTGTGCCATTTTAAGTTACCGATTTCCTGCATAATCTCCATCTCTGATAGAGGACTGATATCGTCCTGTATCGTTTCTCTGGCAGGTATATTTGGAAGGTCCACCGTTGAAGTGGGCCAACTGAATTGTTTCTTGAAGTGCTCCGCCCAACGCTCCAGACGACGAGGCCCCTGAGAGTGACTCAGTGAGCCGTCAGATTCCTTAATTAACTCACTTACACCGGGTTTCCGTGAACCGATACTTCTAATCAAACGGAAAAGGTTGCGAGTAATGCCAATAGATTCAGCCTTTTTCATTTCCCTACATTTTGCAATCCACCGCTATCCGTGGTCATTCCTCAGGGTCCTAGTCAGTTCGCGTCTCGGGGATTCACGCACTTTATTAAACGTGGCGTCCTGACCGACAGATCTTCGAGCATCCAACAGAGCAACTAGTGTCAAAGATATCGATCATTTGTGAGGCCTACATGAACCAGAGTTCTGGGTGGCATTCGAAGCGGCATACAAAGCTTCCTTGACCTGTTGCCAGCGTTCATTTGGGTCCTGAACATCTGGCTGCATCGATAACTGCGTAGGCAGCTCCATCTGGAAACTGTGTCGCTGGTTATCGTCTAAAAGCAACTGCGCGTGACGGGTGGCATTTACTTTGGTGCGACCACGGGCGAAACGTAAACAGAAGCGAGCACGTACCAAGGCGTGATCTGAGTCCACAGGCATAGACTAAAAGGGACGACAATTTTCAGTTGATCCACACCAGCGGTGACCAGTCACAATATGGTCAGCCTGAGTCCAACGTCGGAAGACGAAGGAGGACGCCATGTGAGTCGATGCCGCTTCTTATGGCAGAAGTTCGTACTTGCCAGAAACAATCCGTGGTCAGAACGCAGCTGAATGAGACGATCACCGTTATCGGTACGATCGGCTAGGATAGCAAATGGGCCTCCAGTGTGCCTTTCGGAATCTCCCAAACGGCGAACTTGGGCGTTGAAATCCCCAGCAGTGACCACCACGTCCGTTGAACGTGCGCTTCGAAGTAGCTGAGACAAGTCCTGATAGAATTCGTCCTTGGCCTCAGAGGAGCTGAAGTCAATCGGCGCATCCACAGACACGACGAACAAACATCGAGGCTTCAGTTTGTTGTTGACATGAACAGAATCGTCCAACCGAACTTCACATAAACGACTGTTGACTGAAATCCAGTCTAGCAGTACACGCTCAACTTTCATGCTCAAGGTAATCCCAACGCCAGCCTGACCACGAGCACTAGAAACCGGGTCAATCGGCACATGAAGAGTAAAGCGAGAGACTGAGGTTGTATCTGGGATGCGAAGATTGATCACTGAAGTGGGGTCTTGTATGCGCTTTTCGGAGACACAGCATACATCTACTTCGAATGTCTCAAGGGTTCTAGCGAGGACATCTTGTTGCCCTATCTGATATAGTGTGCTGACGTTGAAGCCAACCAAGTGAAGTGAACATTTAGGCTTAAGAAGTGCATCTGATTTATATCCAACTCTTGACCTACTGCTTTCACGACAGCCCCAATTACCCGTGGCGTTTTGCATCGTCCTTAAGCCAAAAGAGGGAAAATTAGTAAGGCCCTTTACAGGGAAGGTACTGGAGGTTTCTGGGCGAATCATATTTCGTGGCTGCCCACATCACAGAAGAGGTTTTTCTGTGGGAGCCCCAACCGGAGCCTTCGACTCAAAAGTGTGACTCACAAGGCAGCGGGGCGTCAACCCAGCACGAGAACATGACCGAAGAACCAGTGAAGGAGCTCCTTCTGGTCTGTCACGTGAGACCTGGTTGCTGTTCCTTTCTTGTCATGTGTTCGCTGGTACTTCACTACCGACCCGTCTTTCGGATCCAGTTCTCAGCCCCATGCACCCAATGGAGCAAGCGGAACGTGGATGGGTCATCATCCTTTGGGCTGGGGGTTGCCCAACTTAGGCGGGCGATAGTTGCCCAATGAAGTGCGGTGACTTCTCCCACCATCAAGAGAAACTCCAGATACTCCATTTGTATGTCCATCTAGTGGAGGTTTTGTGACCGGTAAACTGTTTCTCTCCGTGTTTATTCGCTCGAGTGTCCTCTGCAGGGACATAGTGAATGGAACCAGATGTTGCCAATCAACTGGTTCAGAGACTGGACGCCGTCAGCCTCCACCCATTGATCTATCAGACATGATTGCATCTCCGGCTTCGGGAAGCCGTCCTGCATGTCTTTGGATCATGGAGGCATGCAAGCCATCAAACCATGCCAGGATGCAGTCTCGTCTTGATGGAATGTGGTTCAGCCTGGACGGACGGAAGTAGATAACCGACTGTAGATGCTGAGTATTTAGAGTTGCCAGTCGATTGGCAAAGCTGATAATGTCCGTTTTTCTACAAGATTTGGAGACAACCTCTCATACCGAGTAAGTGCACCGAGGTGCTCACTTGAGCCACAGAACAGCACGTACGTTTGGTCGACGCTACAGTAGTCTCTTTGCCTTGCGTTGTTTCAGGGTAGTTGTATGATAGTCGGTTGGCATTAAGTGCACATTGACTGGAGACGAATGTCGAATGATCTTGCTTTTCAGCCATTTCAAGAACCTCTGCTTGTTCGTGTGCGAATCTGAGGTCAACGGTTTTGTGCTTCAAAGTACATTGTCGTATGGGGTCAGATGCCATTTCAGCAATAAAAGCGTCCCGCACAGCGTTGTCCATGTGTTCTTCGGCAGTCACTGATATAAAATGCAGTCCTTAGTCAATAGTTTAAGTCTATGTAGAAACTGGTCTAAGTTTTCTCCTGTCTCTTGCATGCAAGTGGCCAGTGGATGACAAACGAATACTTCATTCTTGGGTTGCATGTATATGAACTGAAGTGTAGCCACTGCTGCATCGTAATCAGAGCAGTTTGAAAACAGTTTGCACACTGATGGGAAGACATAATTGTTCAGAGTTTTCAATTTGTCTGGATTCTGTTGAGAAAAAGAGCTGATGAAGTTGTGAATTATTATATATATATATATATATATATATATATATATATATATATATATATATATATATATATATAATGGGTTTTCGTGAATGGTTTTGTCGATTGCGCAATGAAAATAAATAACAACACTCGTCATTCCGAATGATATCTTATAGAATTTATATAAATTACCACAGGTTTCAGAAGCAGTGTATGGTCGGTCTTGTCTCTTGAAGATTTGTTGGTATACGCTTCGTTAGTGCAACGCACCGAAAATAGCGTACTGCAGTATTTTAAGTACCATTTTATCCTTTATGTCCAGTCGATAGACATTCAGAAACATATATCGAATAACAGGTCAATTGTGATCGTCTGTCTTGCTTCTATTATGCCTGTTGTTCGTTGTAACAAGGTGAAACTGACGTCTCACTGATGTTTTCATGTCTGTGAATTTGTGATCGAATGGATTTCTCGTCTTCCATAGTATGAAGCCGTAATTTAGTTTGTAATAGGCTTGTAATCTGGTGGCAAGTTCCCAAAAAGGAAAGTAGCCCAATGCGTGAGGCTGCCACAATACAGTCTGAAGGGACGATTAGGTGCTACGGAATGAAATCGCAACTACGTTGTGGGGTTCCAAATAATTCTGTCCGCACGCAAATGTGGGAGCACAGAGAGTTTAAGTTTGAATTGCTCTTGGGACCTGTATTAGCAAGACAGTGGCCTTGTGTGTCATTTTAGTCTTGTGGAAGCCATGGGAATAGCGCTGGGTAATTGTATGACCTTCGAACGATGACGCTATACTAAGAATTCAGAGGTGTAACTCTCAGAACTCCCCGTATCTGTCGTAGCTTCCATGGGTATCTTATTCACACTAATCGTTGTTAGCGCGTTGGACAATCCGGAGAGGAGGCAACAGCTGTCGTTGGGAGAACGGGTTTTGTAGCCAAAGCCACTCGTTCTTCTGGAGGCGATTGACAGATGCGTCTGAAGTGTCCTTTCCGAAGTTACTAAAAGCCGAATCCTCAGCAGGGAATTCTCAGCGATAGTGTTTGTCGTTCCCACAGAAGTAGCATTTGGTCTTAGCCGCTGTTGATGTCGTTTTCGCGAGTAAGTTGTTGCCGTCGTTGCAATCAGAAGTATAATCATCAATTAATTTGGTTGGTACTGACACTGAGACCGTATACAATATTGGGATGTTTGGAAGATATTCGATTGCCGTTGTGTCATTTCGGGTGATCAAACTCATTCCAAAGCAGTTTGTAAATCCAACGGTTTATTTTCAAAAAGTCGCTTCCGGACAACGTTCGACTACATCCCGCTTATGAAAGTGTCATGAATAGCGTCATTTTGATTTCCCCCTGCTGTCACGCCATGGAAATTGCAACATCTAGATAGAACTTTCAGCTCCTAAAAGGATTGATTGAAATCCTGATCCGTTTTTTGTAGATAGTACGCATAGACTTCATTGGGCGGCTTGATAAACAACTTTTTATAGGTTCGAATGACAGCAACGAACGAACCACACTGGGCCACGTAATCGTATGTGGTCGGAGAAATATAGTTATATGAGAAGATAAGCTTTTCAAAGTCGTCTAACCGACTTTAACAATAAATCTACCAAACGTGCAAAACCAGTGCCACCAAATTTTGGAAGAAGTAGTTCGGTTTGGATCTGCGTCGAATTTTTGAGGTTGGTTGCATGTCAAATAAATCGAAATATATGCTTACAAAATCCGAGGGGTTTAGCTTATGAGAAGACTGAGACACAGAATTTGGGCTGTATTTGACGTACAGCTGAGCAATAGAAGCTGAAAACAATAAGGATTTTAGAAGGACAGTAACAACAAAATTAAGTTAGATACAAAACACCAACTAAACATGACGACGTTGTATGACTTGTTAGGTTCCCTGACTGGGGTTCAATAAATTCACCCACTCAGAGGTTGGACTTCCGATTCCGGTTGCTGTTGGGGTATAGCAGTTGGAACCGCTGCACCTGGAGCATGCTTAGTCTCTGTTCAGTCTGAGCTGAACTGACTGCTGTTCGCTGTGAATCTGAAAGACCGCTTGTAAAACTTCATCTGATGGTCATTCGTTATACTTGACCTGTGTAATTATTTGCGCCGCTACACTTCTCGGTTTTCAGCCTCACGCGCATGTGTTCCACTGGTACAACAGCTTCCGTGAGTCGAACGTTGGTTCTGTTACTAAACTACTCGAACGGCAAAGAAAAGGTATGCTGTGTTCTTTTCTTCTTTTCAGTCACCGAAGATGGTTGGTTGGTTCACCTTTTGCCGGAAAAACTCGTATATAAAGATTCCGGTTCCATTTCCCATTTCGATGCTGATTTATTTGAATCACTGGAAAAAGTTCAACCGGTCTGTTTCTGAGAAAAAAATCACTAAAGGTTCCATATTTAGATCGCTATCAAAGCAAACCGTATATTTCCTATTCGCCTAGTGAGTTATCCGTTTATGGTTGGTATTCCCATAATCTTTTACCGCCTTTGTCATTTGGTTGGACTACTCAGCAGATCAGTTAAACCTGATCTTTCTTTCAAATATTATATTTAGTGCTGTTATCAGTGAATGTCACGCGTTTGAGCGGCTTTTACGCGAGATTTGACTCTGTAGTTCGTTTTCAACCAAATGGCCGCCAACATTCGCCACATATTTCATCGAGATTAAATTCGGTGGTTATTCAACCTAATGCTGTGCCAGGTCAATTTTCACGAACACCAATTGCTGCATCATATGCGCCAGTTTTGGTTACAGCTTCATCAGAAGCCATCCATAGTCTAGAGGATGTCGATGTTCAAACGTGATACATGTGATATAGGATTATCAGATGTCATGAGGCTGGCTAGCTGTTTTGATGTCAAGGTTTATTGGTGAATCGATTGATTTCCTTGGAAGATTTTCTACGGTGAATGTGCTAAGTGCAAAACAGACGCCAAACATATAACTGTGCAACTGATCTCCAGCATAATGCCATCGGCACATGCTAAATATGTTTTTCTTCCCCGGGACATGCTCTGTCCCACACTTCTGTTCAGTGGATGAAGTGGTCTCTTGGATCATACCGAGAAGAGCAGAATTTAGTGTAGGTAATTCTCAGTGATGCAATTAGATGAAGGGCTGCAATTACAATCTTGGGTTGTCAGGTAATATAAAATGATCTAATACTGCACACTTCTGTATTTCACTTCAATGAAAGGCAGTACCGATCAACCCTTAATTCCGCCGATTCAGAAGGCGCTTCCAGGCCAAGAACGAGAAAAATAATTGGTCCATGGGATTTCTTCATGGGTTCAGAATCTAATGATTTAAAACACTGGTGGCTTAAGCATCGAGCGGATCTATGCTCAGTTGGAGTCGAACATCTCCACCCCCATTCTATATATATATATATATATATATATATATATATATATATATATATATATATATATATATATATATATATATATATATATATATATATATATATAACAGATACACTTCTCCGGTCTCGTGCAGACAATCGATCGTCCCTGTCAAGCAAAATCTTCCGACACAGATCGCGTCGCACAGCGACATGTGCTTTAACCCCACAGGTATTCTGAGCCAGATTGATCATATCGCAGTAAACTACCGGTGGCGCAATTCCGTCCAGAACTGTTGATCCAACTGGTCCACGTACGTAGAGTCGGACTATGCATTAGTTTTAATGCGATTATCCCTCCAGCTCTATGGTCATTGACACAAACCGCACTCCCGGTTAGCCGTACAACGCTTGTCTGCAGATGTATTTGTTTCACACCTCGAACAAAAAATGGAATCAATCATAACCCAAGCTACTCTCTACCGACGCTATGTGAACGATATCTTCGTCATTGTGAATACTAGGGACGAGTGCGAAAAAATGTTCCATCACTTCAACACCATACACCTAAACATTCAACTAACCAAAAACGGGGAAGACAATATCAACATCGTATTCCTAGATATTGAAATTATCCGCCGAAATGTGGATCCATTCGAAGACCATTCCACCGCAAAACTACGTGGTCAGGACGGTATTTGCGCTTCACCAGCTTTGCCCCCATAAAGTATCAAATTTGCTTTGTACGGCCCATGTTCCATATGACACGTGAACTATGTGCAACTGACACGCTGGAGGAAGAGTGCCGTACCTTGTTCAAAACTTTTGAGGCCAAGGTATATCCAAAATCATTTATATCGAAACATTCATAGCCACCTCCGGACAAAACGAAGGTTACCACAGTCCCGAAACTGACGACCATCCTACAGTTACCTTACAAAGGTGATGACATTAACAACCTACTTAGAAGACGCCTCAACTGTGCTGTTAATCGTACGTATTATGCCGCTAAGATCATTATTCTCTATACAACCTCCCGGAAAAAAATATCATCGATAAAAAACCACTGCCTCTCCACGCCAAGTCCAATTGCATTTGCCAGTTTAAATGTGGGTGCTCAGCTAACTACATTGGCAGAACGGAGAAACAACTGCGTAATAGAGTGGTTGGACATATTCCGGTCTGGTTGCAAAGAACAGTGAGCGGACAGACGCAACCAGCGACGTCACCGAACGCACGCAGAACACTCAAATCATCCATTACGGAACACCTATGGGAGACCAATCACTGTGTTAATCTGAGCACGGTGTCACAAGTAATCAACGACCATTGAGATGCGCGGAGGCACTAGCAATTAACCACCGTCCCACGTGGGACGTCAGCCTTGCCCTGGTAACGTGTTTTTTATTTCTCACAATTAGTTGTATGTGTGCGTGTGTGTACCTTTGCCTTTAGTCTCATGAGAACGTCCAGTTTCCCATTTATAATTGATCACCTTGACTGCAGTATTCACTAGTGCAGATGCAGCGAAATGACCCGGAATACATCGTACAATCTAATACTGTTGACTTCCGTGTTCAAATTTTTGTCGGGAAAGTTACATCTTCAATAACAAATTGTTTTGATTGGTACAATTTGTTTGGGGTTTTCGGGATGGTTTCTTTATATTCGAATAGACATCCTATCCGTGGTTCGAACTATAGACACATTTGTGGTTCCCACATGCTAATCGTTGAGCCACCCAGGGTGCGTCTCAAGAGCTAGCTCCATGTTTTCGGGTTGTTTCAAAGGCTTGTGAATTGTCGTCAACTGCTCGATATTTTGCCCTCAAATTCAACATTTAGTGCCATATAATTTATGTTTTCATTGCAATCATTTCACCTGGCCCATCTCTTATCCGCGCTGCGCATGCACTCAGTTGGATCATCCGATCAATTGGGTCCGGGAACTTCTGTGGCAGCTGTTCACACCCTTCACTTCCTATTCAGTGACATACTTGAGGCCTATGGCTCGACTTGCTAACGAGAGCGCCCCAGATTTTGCAGAACGAGTCTGTCAGGCGATTGTACACCAATTAAATGTGCCCACGAGCTTCGCAAGTAGTGGTGACAGTGTCAAGGTAAGCTTTATTTGATTCTACATTAAGATTGCACGAACTTTTTCATTCGAATTACTGGACCGTGCGGCATGTCTAATCTTGAATGCGCACTCAACAGTCAGGCTGGTCGATTTGTGCACCTTTTGAACTAGTGAAACATCTCTAATCATTCGAAGACGACTGTATTTCCAGAGTACATGTTTGGGGATTGTATACATTTCGTACAGCACGAACAAAGTCATATTCGCTAACTTTTTTGATGGTGACTTGTGCGCACTGATGAATCGAAGGAAAACTAGTTTTAGTAGATGAACAACACGCTAACAGCACGAATGTCAGTCAAATTGTCAAACACTGACCAGTGATTACTAACAGGCCCAGAAGAAATTCGATTGATTTAGAATGGGCGAATTTCTTTAGTAAACAGGCGCGAATGAGTGCAGCGAAGATAGGCACAGCGAAAAAACCATGTAAACAAACGTGGATTGTCTCATTGCAGCGAATGCCGTAAATTTGTCAGTTGGGTTATTTTACCGGTTGGTTTAGTCGTGTCAACGAGTATTTTTCCAGTAGTGTAGTAGGAGACTGGAAATTCTTGGTCAAAGATAGTCAACAACCTTGAATCCCATGCATTCAAACAAAGCCAACGAATCGTACTATTCTGCTCAAGCGACAAAAAACCCTCGTATTTTGCAAATATCTTGCATCATTGTGAATGTGGATAATGGTGTTGTTTTTTTCAGCTTTAATTTCATACTTTGATATCATTACTTTCAATCAATCCTGTATATTTCCAGATGCTCTGAAATATCGGTCTAACTGAATCAGGTGCTCATCATTTCTTCACTTCTGTTCTTGCTCATGGTTTAGGCGGGGGAAGAATTAAAGCGTCTAGGTTCTCGCGTGGGCTCTGAGGATTCTTCGCTGTCTTCCTCATCTAGTGCGTACCCAGCCACATCACGCGATACCACAACGCGGTCATCATGGGCTAGTGAGGAACTTGATCCTGACAGTGCACTAATACGACTACGTGGTTCTCATCCCCTGAGAGGATCCATTAACGGGGCAGACAAGGGCCAAGAAAGAAGAGAAAAAAACGGTCTCGCTTCTGTCTGTCCGGTAATCGATACCTCGTTTGATCATCTGATCCCGACCATCTCGAAAATATTGAGTCACCTGCCAAGGGAAGAAGTCAGGGCCGCTCTGGGTGGGTTGGTTGCATCTTGTACACTTTTGATTTTGCGTTGATCATTTCTTCCGCTTTGCTTTTGTTTGGTGCACATGAAGCCCTTTTTGGATCGATTTCCTTCTACAAGGGTAGATGCTTCTTGCTCATAGAAAATACTGCTAATAAAAGATATATTCCCCAAAGATTTGATTTATGACGTCTGTTCTGAGTTTTGTATCGTCACAATTCTAGTTATTGGTTCCTTGCACTGTTCCAGTTAAATATTTCATTTATTTTCGTGGTTGTTTTTTTACTTATTGACGATCGTCTGTAATCCGCAGAAAATTAGAAAAGTTGATCGCCTAGAGGTTGTCTTTTACCTTTTGTTTAAACAATACGGTGATTAGAGTGATTCATCATATTGTGTTACTCTTCTGCTTGCCACTGAGGATCCATGGAAACACCAAACAACTGTTTCATTTGGCCTGTTGGGGAGAGTTAACAGTGTCTACCAAATGAATCCCTCATGGGACTCAAACACTTCATTCTTTCTATTTACTATACAACAGAAGTACAGTATTTCAGGAAGGGGATTGTGGCCAGTTGCGCATTGTCCGGCGGTGGCGTGAGGATTCAAACCCCTGGATAGAAGGGTCTAAAGCCCATGATGTTGACCGTCTGACCACCGCCGGCACGCATGGCTGTAAGTCAGGTATATACATAAACCGTTAGGTTATTTGGGCTGGTTCTCGGTTGTTTGCTTTGTGTCAACGTTGATTCGTGAAGTGCTGCCCATCTGTCACTTTTTCATATAGAAATAGATCGTCATGAACACAGCGATTGGATCCTATAGATTGTCTTCTCACTATCGGCCTACGGGTGCTGAAGACAAGCCGTTGAGAGCCAACCCATGTAGTTAAATGGGTAGTGTATTTGATTAGAAAACACTCATGTCGTATTACAGTCCGGTATTAGAGTTTGATGGATGTACACGGATAGTCCTCTTTTGTTTCCCACCGACTAAACCGCATAAAGGACACAATGCCTGATGTGAAATTCTCTGGCCGTTAGGTGGATGGTATTTTTGTCCCGACAAAGAACAAGTTGTTTCAAGAACTGTTCGCTCTATAAAATATTCTGCATCCAAAAATGTAGTTGATACTGCGTTCTGAACAGAATGACAGCTTACGCTTTTTAGTCATAGTTTTCCACCGAGGAGATGGTACAGTTAGAAAATCCGTCTACCGAAAAGACACTACCTGGTCGTTAAAATATCTACACTACATCAGTTTTATCTCATTATAGTACAAGCTGAATACGGTACAAATCGTGTACCTCAGGGTCCAGAAGATCTGCATGGCAGACACACTGCATAATTAAAACTGATGGCAAACGGATATCCAACACCACAGTTGGCAGAATACATTTAACTGAAAAAAATATTCCACCCAGTGGGTCCAGCATGAAAGTGTGTGTAAAACTCCCTTACGTAGACGATAATATATGCGATCTTGTCTGCAAATATGAAAAGTCAAATAGAGACACCTGTGCTGCCGAACCGATAGATGTAAATCAGGTATTGAAGGTGATCTACTGGACCACAAACAGTTTTACCATTCGGTACACACTACCCTGAACTGTTCCGAAAACGCGAGTTGGTGAACAGTCTATCGTGGTATCGAACTGAGACAATAGTTGTTTGTGTATCCCATGGAAAATCCGTTACGTGTGTGTGTGTGCTTGTGATTTTACATTTTCCGTAAAAATAATCACCTTGTACAGATGCACCGAAATGACCATAGGTACATCGTTTATTGTTTCTGACTTCTATTTTTAAATTTGCAACAAATCAGGAAAAAAGCTGTACATTGATTTCGTCGATTCCCTGCGGTGTATAATATGATGAATCATTCTAATCAACTCAACTTTTTCGTTTAAACTTACCGTTTAATAGTCAGAAAATATTCAAGGATTCCATTTGTCATGTGGATCACAGACAGTCGTCGGATATTATAGATTAACTACAAAGAATCGAAGTTTTCTCATTTGTGTTGTGTTAGGAAATAAAATCAAATTTTACCGCCGTTCGTATTCAAGAAACGACGAAAACACTAGAAGCTTATATTTGACAAAATGCAAGTTTACCGGAAGACCGATTGCTCTTGGTCGCACAACTCCAAGCAGCATGACTGTACCCAGCATTCCATGCAACATCATGCTGCCATATCTAACGTCTTTATTCAACTCACGTGTCTAATATAACACATGTTCCGTGCCTTCAAGAACAGTGACCAAAGAAAGATATTGAAACATCTGCGGAAAATGTAACCAACATTCTACGCTACCGTCAACACAGAATAAACAACAAGAATAAAGCAAGGTTATCATCTATATCAATGACATTTAACGTGACAAATCTCGAGTAGATTTTTCTCCAAATTAAATCGATCACTCATCTGTTCTATCACATTCCAAATTTTCATGTTCTGGTTATGCTATCAACACTACGGAAAGAATACGTTGTGGGATACAAGCCTTTCATCTAATCTTGTCGATCGGAAACCCTAAAACAAAAGAACGAATCCCGGACCTCGATCATGAAACGCCTAATTTCATCAGGTCACAAAGTTGACTTGACACAATACTCCAGAGTGATGTCGTCTCGAAGCTGTTGGGGTTCAGAGGGGCGATGCTTATTATGATGCACTGGTCACCGTTTTGCCTACGAAAACGATTGGTATAACGTGTTTAATTTGGCACTAAATCAACACACCTCCCACCGAACGCCCTGTATAAGCATTCAAGCCAGCTTACTCCAGTGTAATGTTGCACCTAATGTACCGTAAGTAAACTGGCATGTTTTCCATTCACGATCGACCAAACTGAACGAAATGTATGTACCCACTTCATGTCTTTATTCTGCTCACACAAAGTGAACAAAAGAGGCGAAATACTTTGAATTTCTGAGTACACAGCACACGACCGAGGAATGCGGTTGATGCCATGTATCTAGTCACAGGGAAAACGTCACACGCAAAACCGTCGATGTTTGGCCTCTGAATATTAGTTTGTTAGCTGACCGGTGGTGGTCGAGTGGTTTGAAGCGTTTGATAACCACACTGGACGTCAAAGGTTCGAATCCCCACCACCACCGGGTACTTTGGTGGCAGACGGTAATCCCCCCCAATCATCCGGCTCGTTGCTACACCTGTGCTAGGGAGACATTGTGGTTCTGCACTGCAAGACTCAGGGTTTGGTTGCCGGTTATCACGAATAATGCAATAGGCCATTGTGGCTATGGGGTATATCCCCTTCAACTGCACTCATACGCAAGCATGTAATAAAGAAACTGCAATTTCGAATTGTTTCGTTTCAAAACAACTAAACTTGATCGTTTTGGAATTCGAAGTACAGTAACCATTTTTGTTTACTCGTGCATGGACAATGAACATATTTGTTAAAAATTTTCATTTTACTTTTTAAATCACATCTAAACCGGCACCATTTCGCTTTGCGCGTTCTTATATTTGTGTCGCATACGTGGCACTCGTATCCGATAACCTGCTGTTTTCAGCTTCTACACTGGTGGCACCTTGAACGAGACTGAAATCAATATTCATTGAATCGTCTGTGGCAACCTTCGGAGCTGGTTGGACGAGTTTCAAGTTCATGTTAAAGACTCAGCTGCAATTCTTTATGATGCATGTTGTGAGACTGTTGAAAGTCACTTTTTAGCAGGTAATAAATAATTCTTACTTTTTTTGGTGCGAAATTCTCAGTTCTAATTGCGTCCTGCTCCCTTGAATAATAATTGACAAACTTTAAAATGTTAAATCTAAGCGCCCTCGGTAGTTACACAGTTCATGACGGATAAAAACAACATTTGTTTGTTTTATGAACTTTTTGTCTGCGGTTTACAAGACTCAGGGTTCAAAATTCCTAGAAATAGATTTTAAAAAAGATTTATATCTTTTTCAAAATGACCTAGTTAATTTTAAACGATACAGTATTATCTGTTCCATCCCAAAACCTAACATGACTCTTGTCAAGTAGCATTTTCTTCCGCACTATCTTCCCGTTCACAGTCCAATCCAGCGGTGATGTGGATACGGCGATCGATTTCCTAGTGTCGTCTGACCAAGCGAGCGAACAAGATTGCGTATCGTCCACTTCTTCATTAGCAAAGGAGCTACCAAACACAGATCTTGTGGCACCTAGTCGGTTGAAAACAGCCGCGGAGACGTTCCACAGCAACTCATCTGCTCGACAAGCTAGCTTAACAGAACGGCGTCAAGCATTGCTCAAATATGCTCGCAGTCGTTTCCTTGTGAGCACAAATCGGACTGGTGCTAGTGTTCATTAACTGTCTTTTTCTTGCTTGCTCGTTTTTTCGATATACGAAACCTTGTACCTACAGCGTTCACCTTAGCGTATCAGCATGGAATCGCAAGCGTAATTTTAAGTGGGAAAAGTATTTTACTTACCGTGCCATTTGATCCGGACTGCTATCCTCTCTCTGTCCATCTTGCTTCAGACTTGTCATCTTTTCCTACATATTTATTTCTGGAGATTCCTCTTCTTAATGACATGTATGCATCTAAGCACACTTGGATCATTCTCCTCTTTTTCTCCCACTGTATCGTCTCCATTGTTTTCGCAATATGACAAAACGGAGGGGTTAGTGAAATTCTTTTGCTCTTGTTTTGTATTTCATGATCGGGCATGAGTGCAACTGGAGGAATATACCCCCGCAACATTGAATACCCACTGCACTCACGGATAACCTGCAACCTGGATCTGAAACTCGGAGTGGAGAACAACATAACCAGTAGGTCGGATGTGGTCACAAGTGGGGCGACAGTGAGTTACTGTCTGTCGACAAAGTGACCGGTAGTGGCGGGTGTTCTGTAACCGGCCATTAGTTCTAGTGAGAAGACTTCTGGTTTCGAACCATCTTGGCTTATTAGTACTGAAATGTTAGTTTACATAGGATGCATGTTGGTCCTAATTAGATTGTTGTCGTTAAACTTATTGGTCCAACTGTTATTCAGAACCAGCTCTTTTGGGTGTTCAGTCTGGTTATAAACGTAATTGGTTGGTTGGGTTCATACAGCAGTTGGTAGTTGGTTGGTCCCTCGGTCGGTTTCGTTGACTTTAATCCCATCCTCGATTCAAGACAGGCGAAGACATACTGTTTACCCACCAAACCATCATGCTACCTGTGGACAATGTGCCAGCCCACATGCTCACTGCGGGATTCGAATGGTTAACGCTTTAAACGAATCCATAACCACCGATCGAGTCGCAAACCAGCACCACCAATATCGAAAGCCGTCGACAAATGTTAACCCATTCAGTTGGCAAGTCTGGATTTAGAATAATCTAATAATTCTGTAATAGGCTGCCCAAGGTCGGTGAATTGTTGTTGTTGACAACTAGTGCTTCAGATTCGCGATGACTCGTGATGATGTCCTCAGTCAAGGTAGTGATATTGAAGTTTTACCTCTGTCTGCCTTGATGCAGTTGCTTCCATGTGAAGTTCGTGTCATCCAGTCTGTTCTTCTTGCACCTAGCACCGGCGGTTTTTCAGTGAACAAAAACTTTTATAAAGTGCATTCGACATAGAGACAGCTGTGTGCGTGTGGGCTACTGCTCAGAGTTCCCTCTCTTTTATTCAACCTTTGCTTCTGTCCCCAACCACTTCTCTTTGCCCCCTCTATCCACCCATAACGCTCCCACTGATAACACGGTCGATACTCGCAACGATTCACTGTCAAACAGTGTCGGGAATAATCCTCTGTCTGGTAACTCACATTTCCTCAAGCCTCGGCAGCCTCTGAATCTCGGCTCCTTCAACGTGCGTACACTCATGCAGGCCGGTCAGCAGGCGTGCCTAGCCCTCACAATGACCCCTCTGAAGATTGATGTCTTCTGCTTAAGCGAAACGCGTATCCAAGATTCGAGCAGTGTAATTCAACTAACTACTCCTGGTATCTTATCGAGGTATATTCTGCGCACCTCAGGAGACGAAGCAGCTAGAGCTGTGGGTCAACGTGGTGTAGGAATTGTCTTGACTGACAAGGCTGAGGCTGCCCTTTTAGACTGGATTCCTGTTAACAGTCGTTTATGTGCTGTGAGACTCCAAGGGTCAGTTGGCGTTCGAAAGGATAGTTGTGTTAAGCGCAGTTTGTTTGTGATCTCGACGTACGCCCCAACGGACTGCAGCTCAGACACGCAGAAAGATGAGTTCTATGATGCCCTCGCCACCCTCGTTCGCAGCAGTAAAGGTTCTGACATTGTAGTGCTAGCTGGTGACTTCAATGCACAAGTTGGAAAACTTAGTGTGTCAGAAGCCTGTTTAGGTGAGCGTTGTGCTTTACCTGCTGAGCGTACAGATAACGGGGATAGGCTTCTCCAGTTTTGTGCAGACAATCGATTATTCTTGTCTAGCACCAATTTCCGACACAGCTCGCGTCGTACAGCGACATGGCGCTCTAACTCTACAGGCACATTGAGTCAAATTGATCATATTGCCGTAAGTTACTGGTGGCGCAGTTCTGTTCAGAACTGTAGATCTTACTGGTCCACGTACATAGAGTCGGACCATGCATTAGTTTTAATTCGATTATCTCTCCAGCTCCATGGTTATCGTCGCAAACCGCAAACTCGATTAGCCGTGCAACGTTTGTGTGATCCAGAAGTACGCACCCGTTGTGAACAGAAGTTAGCACATGAGCTAGGATCCACGGAGAACAGTAATGTAGATGAGCATTGGGCTCATATCAAACAGGCGATGCACTTTGCAGCAGGTTTTGCCTTTGGTTCTAGATCCGATGTCCATCAATGACACTGGATTTCGCAAGAGTCGCTGAGTATAATGGAGCAAAAGCGTCAGCTTTCGAACCGTAAGGAGATGAATAAGATGCGGAGAAAGCTACAAAGACAAGTTACGAAAAGCCTTAAGAATGACAGCGAAAATTGGTGGGTCAAGTAGCCGAAGACATGGAAATAGTAGCTGCTTCAGGTAACAGTCAAAGACTGTTCGAACTTATTCGTGACACCAGTGGACGGCGAACCCAGGTCAGTGAAACGATTTGCAATAGAAATGGAAAACCCATCCATAACAAACAGCAAAGGCTTGACCGTTGGGCCGAGTACTTCAAGGAACTGTTTAGCTGGCCGCACGCTAGTGCAGTTACTCCCGTATCAACAAGTGCGACTCCTTGGGTGGTATCACTTGAGCCCCCATCGGAAGTAGAAGTAGAGTCATGTATTCGATTACTAAGGCGAGAGAAAGCGGCAGGTCCCGACGAACTTCCCACAGTTCTTTTCAAACTGGGTGGTGGTGTGTTGATAAAGTCACTTACCGTCTTGTTCCGTGACATTTGGAACTCGGAGCGTATTCCGTTAATATGGAACGAGTCATTGATTGTTCTCATCTTCAAGAAGGGAATACGCAATGACTGTAGTAACCATCGTGGGATTAGCTTAATTCCGATAGTCACCAAAGTATTAGTTTCGATTTTGCTGCATCGTCTTACACCGGCTCGCGAGAAGAATGTCCGCGAGCAGCAGGCTGGATTCCGCCCAGGTCGAGGATGCATCGACCAGGTTTTTACTCCTCGCCGACTACTTGAAACGCGTCACACGCACCGCCGACCGACAATAATGCTTTTCTTAGACCTGAAAGGCGCCTTCGATTCAGTTGATCGAACATCGCTTTTCAGTGTTCTTCATCGAAAAGGTATGCCCCAGAAGTTCGTGAACCTAATGAGATCTTTGTATTCTCATACTTCTGGCTGCATTAGGGTTTACGGTGAACTATCCGGTTGGTTCGAAACGACCATTGGTGTTCGACAGGGATGTCCCATGTCTCCATTCCTGTTTAACTTCGTCATGGACGAAATAATGGAGAGTGCGCTGCAAAATCTTCAGGATGTAGGGGTCGAACTAGGAAATAGTGGAGAGCTATGTGACCTAGATTACGCAGACGACGTTGTCTGCTTGTTCGAATGCACGGAACATGCGCAACGTGCACTAGATAGACTTGCGAGAACTGTAGCTCCATTCGGCATGCACTTTGCACCTCCAAAGTGTAAAGTGATGTTGCAAGACTGGAGTCAACAATTCGGAGCTTGATGCTCGATGGGGAGGTGTTGTCAGTTGTCGACCACTTCACCTACCTCGGCAGCAGTGTGACAGCGGATGGGAGCACAGTAGTAGAGGTGAGCACGCGGATATCCAAGGCTCGAGCGTCGTACGCTGGACTGAAGCACTTGTGGCGTCGATCTGATATTTCACTGAAGTTGAAAGGTCGTGTATACTGTGGCGCAATGCGTTCAGTTTTGTTGTATGGTTGCGAAACTTGGAGTCTGCGTGCTGAAGATATTCGTCTTCTTGAGGTTTTTGACCATCGATGTTTACGTAGTATCGCTAGGACTGGGTGGAATAGCCGAGTGAGCAATGTTGAGGTTAGAAAGCTAGTATTGGGTACTAATTCAGAGAACGTTTTGTCACAGCGTATCCAGCTTAGTAGACTTCGTTGGTTGGGGCATGTGTTACGTATGGCAAACACACGTCTACCGTACCGTGTCCTATTCTCCGTTCCTCCTAGGCAATGGAAGAGACCACGTGGGGGTCAACAGATGGCGTGGCAGCGAGGAATGAGAAAATGTACATCAGACTTGGGAAAAGTAGGTGCTTCGCGTCTTCGTGGTTGGGGTCCAGAAGATCCGTCTACCAGTTGGCTGGCGACACTGAACGATATGGCAGCGAACCGCGAACAGTGGCGATCGTGTTGTCACTTTCTATCGAATCAAAATGACTGATCGATGTACGTTTGTACAGTTAGACTGTGTATTCCGTGTGTTGGCTACTGGGACATTCTTTCCTTTTCCCACCCGTGTAGGTTCACTCCCTCTCCATCTTGTATATTCATACTTTCTAATTCAATGTGCAACATGGTGAGAAAGGCAGTGGTCAGTGGGGTTCGCCCTACTGTTTAACGCTGTACGATGGTGATGATGATGATGATGTGTACGTGTGCCAAACGAGCCTATGTTCCCGATACTACTCGATTTGAAGACTGATGCATTGTTGTTGGAGGGTAATAGCTTATTTTTGAGAATGAATTATCTATGAAGTGGAACAAGGTTTTCTGTGTGTTCGAAATGTTGGGTCGATTCGGAACGAGACATCTGTCAAAACTATTTGAAAACTGGTCCTGAGTGTAGCTTAGGTTGGTGGTTTTCAACGGCTTCTGATTGCTGAGCTTAGTGTTTAGGTCGCGAACTTTTCGATGACAATAAATTCACAACGGAGAGCTACCCTTCCTGGACGTATTGGCGAGAAGATGCTACGATGGCGCACTGCAGACTTCTGTGTGTCGGAAGCCAACACACGGATCAAATATTGGGCTTCGAAAGTGATCCTCAAAATAATCACAAGAAGTCGTGCATCCGAACTCTGTTCAAAAGAGTCAAAACTCATTGCAGCACAATAAAGCTCATAATACAAGGAAAGAGAAATCTTTTCAACATGTTTCAACGGAGTGGATATCCAAAAAACGTCATTCAAAGAACTATGCATGGAATCAGAAATGAACCACTCAGAGAACTCTAACCGAATGTTAGCACTGCCATGCATCAAAAACATCCGAAATGACCGCAAGCCTCTTTAGTACTACGGATTACCAGGTACTTACTAAATCCCGAGAATGACTTGGGTAACGGGCAACAAGCCAAAAATTCTAACAGTTGTCAGAAGTCGGTAAAAGTCAGTGGGATAGGTGAAGAACGGTTGTATTAAAGCAGTGTCGGTCAGACTTACGTGTTAGAGCAACACCAGACACGTTGCTAGCTAGTTGAGCTAAGGTTCAGCCACCCGCAAGCAGAGCAATCAAAAGTGTTTTTCAACTGTCGGAAACCAGTTTTCGTGACGGCAAACAGACAAACAGCGAACAGCCCTGTGGCATCGAACAACATACAAATTGCCTAGAGCTAGGTACGAATTAGCTGTGCCTATCCTCAGGAATTTCGGTTTGTAATTTTACGCATCCAGGTTCAGTAATCCCGAGGTCGCAACAACAACTCACTCCCTAGAGGGGAACTGCCGAAGCAACCCTTCGATCCAATTGAGGGCGTGCCTCGCGCCGGTCACCATCAACCTGAGGAGTTTCATGTGATGTGAGTCATATAGGGGACTATGTTACAGTGCCACAGTCCGCTCGTACCGCCAGTGGAGGTTCGCCAAAGGATGCACGGGCCTAGCGGTCATCTACCAGGCCCTTATCTATGTGTCGCAGAAAAACCGTACAAAATGCTCCGACACAATTTCCAGGGAGTTCATCCATCGACCGTGCCCGTACATGAAATGAAAAGCAAAATAAAATAAATGAGCAAACGGCAAATAAGAAAAAACGAAGTGAACAGACCTTACCGAGTCGGGCGATGCTATACAGCGGTTTTATAATGTAAGAAAAAGGTCCTGGTTTTCGAAATGGTTTAATAAAATCAAACCGTGAAAACAAAGTTAAGTGGGGTAAGAAATGAATGCTGTGTACGAGACGTTTTGGTCAATATATACGACCTTCAGGTTGCGTTATTCAGTGCAGCTCAATTGTTTGGGGTTATGCTGTTTGAGGTGCAGGAATGGCATCTATGATCGGCTACAGAACTATTGGAGCATTATCGTTGAGCAGTACCTCCATCCTCAAGGTGCGCAACCTTAGAAGTTCAATACATAGTTTAGTGTTTACCGTTTCGATCAATGGGTTAAACTCGATCGCGTCGCACGAGCACCTTAAAGGAACACTCGTAAGACACCTGTAGGTATGCACTAACGCTATTTACGCGTATAAAGACGTAAGTGCAAGTAAACAGTTCTGGTGGAATGTACGCCGACCGAGTTTTCGCTCGCGCGGATGTATTTACATACAGCGCATCTGTGCAGCTCACTGTTGAGCGTATGAGGAACAGCCGTTGCCACTTACTAGACCTATAGCAAAGTAATATCCGGGTAACCAAAGGGTTTGATCAAAAGCTAATTTAATGGCTAGCGTGTTAATATCAGGCTTACAAAAGAGCGACTGGAAGCGCCTGTATCCAATTAGAGTTGTTGAAAGCGACGAATGAGGCTTTGAGTTGGCGATGAAAATGCACAACCACACCGGTGGCCGCCGGGTGATATGCCGTCGTGCAAGAACATTGACAGCCTAATACAGGCATTGTATCTCCAAACAAGTTTGACTAGCAACCAGGCTACGAAACCCAACGTTCCACATTGGGAATGGGAACAACCTCCATCAAGAAGGTAGGGAAAACCTTCACATGGGCTGAGAGGACCAGCGATGTTTCTATGGATATGAGAAAACCGTGAGGATACACCTGGAAAGTGACCTAATGAAGCCATTGTATGTTTACTGTATACCTTCAACTGTTGGCACTAAACACGTGAACGTGCTCCATCACGGATATCATTTTGCGTACCGTGCCAGACGTATCTATCTGAAACTATCTTGGTGGCTGCTCGGATGGACTGAATTATGTAAAACGCCAAAAATATTTCGGCCTCAAGACGTGAGTACAGTGATGCACGGGTACGGCAAAGTTTTATCACGCATTATCGAACCTGAGGTAGTGGCTAATGGAAACTCCGAAGGTTTAAGTGATGTAATTCTGCTGGGATTTGTGAAGTCCAATTCCGAATGTTGGATTGCAGCCAAAACCTCGAGGTCTGTGACCCGTGGCTGACTAGAAATAGCGTCTACTCGAGAGAGAGAGAGAGAGAGAGAGAGAGAGAGAGAGAGCATCAGACAAAATGTTCACGGGGCCAGAAGTTTGACGAAAATCATTGGAAAACTTCACAACGAAGTCCAAATGATGCAGCTCATGTGGATGATGTTTATCGGTGTGGTTTTGGAAAGCATACAACGATGTTTTATGATGAATCGCCTACCTTCGAGAATACGTTGGAAGTGTATAACAGTACTATAAACAGCAAGTAGTTCCCGACTGGAAGTGGAATACCTGGTTTCAGGTGGTAGAAGACGACAAGAGAAAAAGGCTAATGTTTTCCATTGTGGCTGGATCACCGCTGGAGCTCACCGCCTATCCCTATGTCAGGGGCATCGGTGGATATACTCAGTTGAGCTTAAACGTCGAAATGAACGGGCAAAGAAGCAGGATCCAATGTGTCTTTAACTGCAATGAAAGCGGTCTCAGCATCCTCGATTAACTCTGGGACCATCTTTAACACCTCGAAGTAAGTCTGGTAAAGGCTGCATCAGGTGAGCACAGTTTGGGATGAAACGCCAATAACAGCTTACAGTCCCGCTAGAACGACAAACGGTTCGTACCTCTTCTTCCAAGGTCCGGATACCACCCAACAACATTTTGGCTGTAAATAATTTTGTCCGCATTGACCGTCACACCATGTGCGGCTCAACACTAAAAAACTGATGTAGATCTTTGTGTGCAACTTCAGACTCACCGATCCCTAGCGAGTCGTCTATGTAGGGGAAAACAAAATCTAAATCTCTGGTAACCTGGTCAGTGAAACACTGAGAAGTTTGTGTAGCGTTGCACAAACCAAATGGTATGCGTAGAAATTCGAAGTGATCAACACGTTTCGTTAGCGCTGCCTTAGGTACATCCTCATCTGCAGGGGGAATCTGGTGATAGGCGTGTACCAGATCCATTTTTGAGAACACACGAACTTCGATGACTTTGGCTGTGGCATCCTGAATACGCGGGATGAGATACCTATCCGAAACAATGGCGTTATTTAGGGCCTTATAATCCCCACATGGTCGCCAGTCCTCTGACTTTTTGGGAATCATGTGGTGTGATGAAGACCGGGGACTATTTGATTCACTAATAATGCTGGATTCAAACATGTGCTCATACTCAGCTCGCGCGATTTTAATTTTGTCAAATGGAAAATGGCTTCTTCTAGCAAAAAATGGAGTGTCTGTTGTGCTGTTGTGACGACTTACCGAGCTGGTTACGGCAGGTAGTAGGGCAGGCGGGTGCAGCGCTTTTAGGTATGTATCTAGTACGTTAACGAACAGATGTGAATCAGTCGTTTTAAGTAGACCAGGACTCATCGGGTTAGAATCAACGAACATACCATTCAGAGATATATTATTGACGCGGCCTACAAGACGTTTGCGGCGAGAATCAACCAAGAGGTCGAAGTGACGCAGGGAATCAATACCAAGTATGGCGTTTTGAACCTCTGCAATCAAGAAAACCCAATAGAAAGTGCGACGAAGACCAAAATCGAATGTCTTCAATATTAGTCCATAGGTCTGCATAGAAGTACCGCTAGCGGCAAGTAAGTTAGGGAAGGGGCTTCTATCTAAAGCTTCATCTGAAGGTTGGAGCACAATAACTTTGGTACCTGTAGCGTGTCTCTGAATTATGATCGATGATGTAGAACAGGCGATTATCCTGACCGGTAGCGTCGATCGCAGCTAAGCACTGGCGTCCTCGTTCCCCTGACTCGCTGGGGCCATTGAACAAGGCGAAATACAGTATAGCGCATTGGAAAGGTACCTTTGGTGATACCAACAAAGAGCGTCAGTTGGTGATGGCCGAACCAGAATTTTTATGTGGTTGTTACTGGGAGATTTCTTTGGGTGAAACTGTCTGCTAGGTGACGCCTGGTTTGGGAGTCCAATTAACAACACACTGAGGGCCTCGACTCTTTTGACGAAATCGTGCACAGTGGCTGTTAAAGAGGCTATAACAGACTCAGTTTGTGAGGAAGTCGCCTGATTGACCTTCGGCTCGTAGGTTTCCCATATTTCGTCGCCCCTCTCTGAAAAACTTTCGAGGAGTTGCTCTGTCGGCGCGTAAAGAATCTTCTGCATACCGATGTGATGACGTTGGAGTCACCTCTCCTTCAGGAGACTATTATCGATCTTAGTAGTTCCAAAAAGAGAGCACGTGCCGAAGCAATTGAGAAGGTTTGAGATCTCCCAATTCAGTGTCTGCAAAAAGACGAACAATTCGCTGTTTGTCAGCCATTCCGATCCAGCTACTCACCGCTGCTTTTATGCTTTCGTAAGTATTGGGTTACTGGAATTCCAACATATCTCGTACTTCATCGACGATGTGCGAAGGAAGAACAGCGACCACGTAGTGAAATTTTATACTTTCCGTGATCACAATGCGCGGAACAAAAGTTGATTATATCTGGTCAAACCAAGTCCCAGGATTATTTTTCCCGAACGATGTAAACGGGACGGCAAGTGCGAAGGAAATTACTCTAAAACAAAAGATGGCAAACGAATAAACTGTACCTTAATCCTATCAACCCATGGCCACGGAACCCAATATTTCACGTGGACATATCAACCCAACTGACTCCAGGGAAAACTCGGCGGGCCGAGAATCTGAGAAAATAGTACAAAACAGGCCAAGAAATACAAAAGACAACCAAAAAATTGTAAAAATATACATAAATGTCAGTGAAGATTTCAAAAGCTGTATTCCCAGAAACCCGAAGGCATTGAAGAAGATCAAAGGTCAAGTTAGTAAGTTTAGAACCTTGAGCCAAAAGGTCAAGTTTCTAAAACTAGTGACATGCTAAGGCCCAGGTCGCCCTATATATATATATATATATATATATATATATATATATATATATATATATATATATATATATATATATATATATATATATATATATATATATATATATATATATATATATATATATATATATATAGATGAGGAAGGGGACCAACACTTGCGCACTGAAAATATTACCTTAGCAGGTGGTGAAACCTTTCCAACCCAAACGTCAAGCTAAACGATCAGACGCCGCCGAATAAGAGACTACTCAAATCATTACGGTTAAAATGTTGCAGAATTGACCCTCGTCGTGTTACCACCCATGCTACATTCATTTGCATTCCCAACCAACAAAAAGCCCACTTGCAAACGAATCGAGGGTATTTGGGGTGTTTGAATGGATTTACGAGAACAAGAAGTTCCGGTTCTTGTTTCATCTAACTGGTCTTCAGAACGCTTCTTCGTATGTTCTAGACTTACGACTGGAGTTATAGTAGGACTAACGGAGCAAACTAGAGAGCGCAGTTTCTGATGCTGGTTGGGTGGGTCTATGCGCGTCGCGAGACAGGTGTTGCGGCTTATTTAGTCACGACGTTGGATGTAACAACTTTATCTTGGTCGTGCAGGCGAATGACCGATAATCATGCCGGAACATGAGTGGTCCGTAAGTGGTGGGCCTCTCGACTGTAGTGGCTGACAGTGTCATGAGGGAGATCCCTTGAGGCTAGCCGAAGAACTTCCATTGGTGAAATTTCGGGGATTCTGAGTGGTCAAAAGTGGTAATGAACTCGATGGAAGAAAACTTACCTATCACTCCATTTGTTTCGTATTTTTTCACATCCGATGAATTTTTCGTTATTTACTTCACTTTCATAGGAAGCGCCAGCTGGTATCCATCATAAATAAGGTTGTGCGATTGTTCTATTTTCTGCTTGCTTTGGCCGACAGTTAACGTGATTAGTGGACGGTTCTCGGGATGCCGGGTAGTTGGTTAGTTTTGGCAGTAGACCGTATACAGGGCGGACAGTAGCTGGATCGCCGAGGACTCCGAGGTTTTGTAAGAGGAAAATTTATAGCTCCAATTGTGATTAAAGTGTAGCAGATGGAAGACTTTACAAGCCTTCTGTATTCCTGCTTGTTTATATTGTAACAGGGAATGCTGGGGCCAGGGAACGGCGTAAACATCAAGGCGAACGAACGAACCAAACAAGGGCCACAGACAAGAGAACAGGTGGCGAATATGTCGGAGGCGTCCCGAAGCAGGAAAAAAGAAGCACACAGACGACCAGAGAGGAAGCAGCGGGACCTCCGGCAACCAGCAAGATAGCTCAGGTGAAGGGCTGCCGATCGAGCCGTCAACTGAGACAGTCGGACCAACCGAAGGGAAATGACGGGCAAGAGAAGCAAGCCATCGGCCACAGGCAAATGGACAGAATGCAGCCGAAGCGCTCAAGCAGCGACAATAGCAATCTTGGTGCCGCGCAGTCTGGAAAAAAGCCTATATAAGCGACTGTATGTGTGCCATGACTCGACTTGTGTGACCGTGGGAATACAAGTATCCTGCCGTGCGTTGTCGTTCTTGTTACATTGGTGCCGTGACCACGCTCACGTGATGAAGTTTCCCTGGCCTGTTGCGTTCGCGGATGGGGATGTGGAGGAATGGATCACGGATTTTGAAAGGATAGCGGCATGCAACGGAGTGAAAGGAGACACACCTTTGTTGGCGGCGCTTGGGGCACTGCTGACTGGGCGTGCCAAGGCGGTGTATGATCTGAAGATGGGGGGAAAAACAAGCCCCACTTATCGGGAGGTCCGTGCGGGGCTGGTGAAGGAGTTCACACAGGAAGGTGATCGGCAGAAAGCAATGGACCGATTCAGTACGGCTCGTTATGACAGCACCCAAGACCCAGTCGTTCATTATCAGTACCTGTTGCGCCAACTATCGATCGGGCTGCCCGAGGCAAGTAGCGTAACTAGGGCACGCCTTGTTCGTGATCGTTTCGTTCAAAGCATGGCCCCGGATGTCCAAGGCAGGTTGAGAATGGCGATTGCGTGCGGCGTGAATGATACAGAACGCCTGTTTATGATTGTTCGTGCAGCCCACGAAGAAGTGACAGTTTCCCGATTAGAGCAATCGGATTTGGAGTCCACGTTGCAGAAGATGAGCGAGGAAATCGCACAATTAAAACTGGAACTCAATCGACAAACACAACGCAATAATGACGCAATGACGCATGGAACACGAAGGAGGTGTTTTGCATGTGGCAAGGTAGGACATTTCGCCCGATTTTGTCCAGAAAAACGCTTCTCGTCTTGCTTTTCTTTATCTACATTCAAGTCGAGGGGGGTGCCTATGGTTGAGATCAGAATTGGGGGCGAACGTAAAATTGCAGTCGTAGATACGGGGGCTGGGGTATCTGTGACACCTCGCGTTGAGGGAATCGTAGTGAGGCCATGCGAAATACGAGTGCGTGCAGTCGGAGGAGAGGCTCTGAGAGTAGCGGGAAAGCAGCAGCTAACGGTTCAGATCGGCGACGTTCGTGTGACGCATGAGATGTTACTGGTTGAAGGGGTCGCCGAGACAATCGTAGGGGTTGATCTGTTGGAACGCGTAGGAGCAAAAATTGATTTCGAAGCTCATCGAATGCGGGTTGGGGAGAAGGATGTCGAGCTGCAATCCCGCTGGGGCCGGCTGAACCGCGTTGGTATCGTAAAAACTTCCTCGGTTCCAGGTTGTCCAGTCCCGTGTGTCAGACAGTGTCTCGAGAGGTATGCGGAGTTGTTTTCGACACCAGATGATGAGTACGGCTTTTGCGATTGGCAAGAACACAGGATCAATTTGGTGCCGGGTGCGGTGTGCAAACCAGTGTATCGGAGGCTGCCGCGGAAAGTCGTACCGGAAGTTGAGAAGCAGGTTCGGGACATGCTGTCGAAGGGAATAATTCAGGAAAGCACTAGCCCGTATTCCTCACCAGTGTTGTTAACGCGGAAATCGGATGGGACGTATAGATTTTGCGTTGACTTCCGGGAACTCAACCGCGTCACAATCAAGGATGCGTTCCCAATGCCGTTAACCGAGGAGATATTTGAGCAGCTTCATGACGCGAAGGTGCTGTCGTTAATCGACTTGAGGTCGGGCTATTGGCAGCTGCCCGTGCTCGTGAGCGACAGAGAGAAAACAGCGTTCTGTGTCAACGGGAAGCAGTATGAGTTCCTGCGGATGCCTTTTGGGTTGTGTAACGCACCGGCTACTTTCAGGCGTTTGCTGCTCCAGGTACTGGAGAACCTGGATGGTGTTGTGGTGTATGGGGATGATATTGTGGTATTTTCAAGGACAATTGACGGGCATGTGTCCAGATTAAGCGCAGTCCTAGAGAGAATCAAATCGGCGGGTTTGAAGTTGAGTGCAAAGAAGTGCCAGATAGCGCGTGACAAAATCGTTTGTTTGGGACATATTGTTGGAGGAGGAAAACTGCAACCCCTACCCGAGAAAGCGGAGACGATTAGGGGTTTCCCCTCGCCAAAATCAAAGCGCCAACTGGGATCCTTCCTTGGCTTGGTCGGCTATGACGCCAAGTTTGTGCCAAATTTTGCCCAGAAAGCTGGTGTCCTGTTTCAACTACTGAGGAAGGATAAGAAATTCGAGTGGACGTCAGATACGGAGGCGGCGTTCAGGAAACTCAAGGAAAGTGCAACAAACCCTCGAAACTGTTTGACAATACCAAAGCCGCATGAGAGATTCACCGTAGCTGTGGATGCCAGTGACGTCGGAATTGGCGCAGTATTGTCACAACCGTCTGGAGTGATCGAGTACGCCAGTCGACTGCTCACAAGTGCCGAGAGGAAATACTCCACCACGGAAAAGGAATGCTTAGCAATCGTGTGGGCACTGGAAAAGTGGAGAACATATCTGATTGCTACTAACTTCTGTATCAAAACGGATCACAAGCCATTGACGTGGTTGATGACAACAAGAGATCCAAGAGGGAGGTTGGCACGGTGGGCGTACCGCCTGCAAGAATTCACCTTTACAATCGAGCATGTCAGCGGACGAGAAAACGAAATACCTGACGCATTATCCCGCCCGATCCCAGACGACCAACTGCCGGCGGAGGCGATCCCAGTGAAACGGCTAATGTCAAATGAGGGTGTTTTCAGCCACCAAAGAAATGACAGTCTGGTGCGGACGGTTTGTTCACATCTTCAAGCCAAAACAAGACCAGACGGGAGCTCACCTGCACTGCGCGACCTACTAAAAATTTGGGAGCGATTGCATGCGGAAGATGGCAAGCTGTTCGTTGACGTTGATGTGGGACAGGGTCTGCGACCCAGACGACTGCCTTTTGTTCCCGAGGCCGTATGTGAGCAGGCAATACAGCTAGCGCACGACAGTGCTCACATAGGACGACAACGAGTCTTCGAATTGTTGCGGCGCAGAGTCTTCTGGCCCACGATGCGGCACGACGTTGACGACTACATACGAACTTGCCCCGATTGTCAACGGAACCGGGAGCACGCAACAGCTACACCGCCAATGCAGCCCATAGAAGCACAGCGAGTCTTTCAAAGCTGGGGTTTGGACATTTTTGGTCCTTTACCTGTGAGTGTTACTGGAAACCGGTACATCATGACAATGGTTGACCACGTGTCTCGCTGGGTGGAAGCAATCCCGATACCGGATCAAACAGGCGATACGGTCTCTCGAGTGTTTGTCGATAATGTGGTAGCGCGATTTGGTGTACCAGAAACGTACATCACTGACCAGGGTCCCTGCTTCGAATCGAAGAAATTTCGAGACATGTTGGAACAATGGAGGATCCGGCGAATACGAACGTCGCCTTACCACCCCCAGGCAAACGGAATGACGGATAGATTCAACAGAACGCTGAAGGAGTGGCTAAATAACCACGGAAGTGATTGGCAAGAAGGACTGTCGGAGATATTACTCAGTTACCGCGCAACGAGCCATTCAACAACGGGGACGACACCGTTTGAACTGGTTTTTGGGCAGGAACCTAGAACGCGACTGGATGGATGTGTGGCTCAACATGAAGAATGATAAACCTCTGACAACCCGCGAGCGGAGGCATCTAGAGAAAGTGGCCGTACAACAGACAAGAATTGCTCAGAGTCGTAACAAGGCAAGGTACGATAGACGGAACCAAACACAGAAATGGGATCCGTTCATGTCCGGACAGCTGGTAAAAGTAAGGAATCGTAACAGACCCGCAGTGGCCGGTCCGGGGGCTAGCAAGTTCCACAAACGATGGAGTGGACCCTACACCGTATTGGAGAGGAAGAATTCCAGTTTCAAAATCGATCAAGGACCACGAGGCAAATGGGTGAACGGATGCGACTTGGCACCCTGGCACGTCCGGACCGAATGTTTTAAAGGAAGGGCGAGTGTAACAGGGAATGCTGGGGCCAGGGAACGGCGTAAACATCAAGGCGAACGAACGAACCAAACAAGGGCCACAGACAAGAGAACAGGTGGCGAATATGTCGGAGGCGTCCCGAAGCAGGCAAAAAGAAGCACACAGACGACCAGAGAGGAAGCAGCGGGACCTCCGGCAACCAGCAAGATAGCTCAGGTGAAGGGCTGCCGATCGAGCCGTCAACTGAGACAGTCGGACCAACCGAAGGGAAATGACGGGCAAGAGAAGCAAGCCATCGGCCACAGGCAAATGGACAGAATGCAGCCGAAGCGCTCAAGCAGCGACAATAGCAATCTTGGTGCCGCGCAGTCTGGAAAAAAGCCTATATAAGCGACTGTATGTGTGCCATGACTCGACTTGTGTGACCGTGGGAATACAAGTATCCTGCCGTGCGTTGTCGTTCTTGTTACAATATGACGGCAGTCGGAGCCCCGGAGGGCGGTCGAACGGACATCACGGGAGGCTTTCAAGGCTTTTATCCCGGGTTCGAAGCCTTCTAACGCCGTTGGTCACTCCCCAACTGGCAACCTATAATTGGCTGCGACCCCTTTCTTGAAATATTGTACCTTTACTATATAACAAAAAAAAGTGAATGAAAAGACAAAGACTTTGCTTTATGATCCATACTACTCGTAGGTAGTGAACGAGCTGCATGTAAACCGTTTAGAGCGGAATGGTTTTAGCTTTATCGTTTCCTGTCCCTCCCAAGGTCTGTCGTGTGTTGCAAGCAAAACATTTTCCCTGAGTTCCGAAATCAAAAGTTGTCCCCTTTTCGAAGTTTATCTGCTTCCATCAGGCGGGTGTTAGTTTTCCGGTTGCGGGTTATCGCCAGTAGCCCACTCAGGACAAGATGTACTGTTTACGCAATGTTCATGCCTTGTTAAACAAAGCAGCGAAACACTGTACACGTAAACTTTCTTCCATCGAGTTCATTACCACTTTTGACCACTCAGAATCCCCGAAATTTCACCAATGGAAGTTCTTCGGCTAGCCTCAAGGGATCTCCCTCATGACACTGTCAGCCACTACAGTCGAGAGGTCCACCACTTACGGACCACTCATGTTCCGGCATGATTATCGGTCATTCGCCTGCACGACCAGGATAAAGTTGTTACATCCAACGTCGTGACTAAATAAGCCGCAACACCTGTCTCGCGACGCGCATAGACCCACCCAACCAGCATCAGAAACTGCGCTCTCTAGTTTGCTCCGTTAGTCCTACTATAACTCCAGTCGTAAGTCTAGAACATACGAAGAAGCGTTCTGAAGACCAGTTAGATGAAACAAGAACCGGAACTTCTTGTTCTCGTAAATCTGTTTAGTCGCTTTGAGATTATACAGGACCACAGATACGAGATTGCCTAGATACGCTGAGGCTCTGGCCATTCTCAGTCGCCAACCCGACTAGTGAAAGCAGTGGGAATGTCTAATCATTTTGGCTCTACCCTGGTGACCCAAAATTTAAATCCCTCTCATTTTTTTCTCTCCCATAACTTTTTATCCACTTCAGTTTCGTCTCAAGTCCTTTGGTTATTTTACTGACTACAAAAAGCCACATTGGCTGCAGTATACACTTGTACAGATGCTGCGAAGGGGTCCAGGATACACTGAGCAAACGTATGTTTCCGACTTCCCTATCAAATTAGTGAAATTAATCACTCATTCTGATGGAATACCACCAAACACTGTCTCCTATTGTGTGTCGCGCCGCTGAATATACAATAACCACTACGCAAAAACGATTGCAGGTACTACTAATACTATCATGACTGACTGTTTTTCATGTGCATGAAAAGTCGTTCTCTTACATCGTACATGAATCTCTCCTCTCCCCTTCTTTCAACTCGCCTTCCTTTCCCATTCTCTTCATTATCCCAATTCCTTCCCATGAAAAAAGGAAGTTCAGTTGTACGTATTGGCAGTGTTGTTTTCGGGGGAATTCCTCGCCAAATTCTGGCGCGAATTTCCTGGAATAATATCCAAGTCTCAGCGGACGTTGTACTGCTAGAAGAAGCCTTCCGTCCTTGAGACCCCTTCATAATAGCCACTTTTAACGTGCAAACCGTGATGCGTATTAAAAAAGCCGGCGGATTTACCTCTTGCTTTTGAAACCCTTGCCTTCTGTGTGCTTCATCCAAGACACTTGTATTCAAGACTCCAGTTTCATCATTCGATTTACTCTTGCCATCTAGTCCTTATGCGAAGTTTTGATTACGTTTTTCTGAGTACCCTCAGGCTGCAGCTACCGGTCTTGTTGACTTTGGAGTGATTCTCAGTAAAATTGCTGAAGCTGCGGTTATAGACTGGATCTCTGTAGACAGTCAGTTATACTCAGTAACACTCCCCCTCGAAGTATGGACCCACCGATTTCAGCCCAGATACAGTGAAAGATAAATTCTACCAGAATCTAAACGGCCTCTAAAGTGAAGCAAGTCGGGCGGAGATCGTAATTTTGAAGAAGACATGAATGTTAAAGCAGGAAGGCCGTCATCGAACTGGACGCTTTTCTAAAGCCCTTTGTGTTGGATTACTGTTGTTCGCAAAACGGGGAACGGATTTTGCCTCTATGGTCTGACCATCGACTCGCCAGTACGAATTTCAGACGTTTTAATCGCCTGTGCACCACCTGGCGTCCGCCCTCTCTGAGTCGGCAAAGAACATACCACATCACAATAAGCCACAAAATACGGGCTGCGAACAAGATTGTTGATCATATTGGAACACTTGCGTTGAATCTGACCACGCTATAGTTTGCACCCAATTCCCCTTTATTTGGTGTACCTTCCAAACGTTTGCTACAACGACTATTAGATCACGTGAAGTAGTTCAAATGAACTCGCCTGTTTGTATTTTAAAAAGCTCCAGCTTAAAATCTAGAAGTTACCTCTTCTGACTCCACTACACATCGCTGGTTGAATATCACGAGTACTCAGCATTCCGCTGGACTAGTTATTGCTGGCCTGTTACTTTACGTCGTGACCTGCGTGACTTCCGCTAAATCTTTATGCCTACTCAAAGCACCCTAGTCAACCCGAGCTGCGGGAAAACATAGAGGAATACGACTCGTAAGGAAACATGCACTCAGCCCAGATCTAAACAGGGATCATGAAACCTGGTGGCCGCAAATAGCATCATAGATGGAGTTTACTGCTGGTCATCACGACGAGACTGAATCCTGTCATGGTTTGATGGCTTGCATGCCTCCATGACCCAAAAGAACTATACTGGAGGGATTCCTTAAGCTGGAGGTGAAATCAGGCCTGATAGATCGGTGGGTGGAGGCTGACGGCGTCCAGTCTCTGAACCAGTTGATTGGCAACATCTGGTTCCATTCACTATGTCCCTGCAAAGGACACTCGAGCGAATAAACACGGAGAGAAACAGTTTACCGGTCAAAAAACCTCCACTAGATGGACATACAAATGGAGTATCTGGGGTTTCTCTTGACGGTGGGAGAAGTCATCGCACTTCATTGGGCAACTATCGCCCGCCTAGGTTGGGCAACCCCCAGCCCAAAAGATGTTACCCCATCCATGTACCGCTTGCTCCATTGGGTGCATGGGGCAGAGGACTGGATCCGAAAGACGGGTGGGTGGTGAAGTACCAGCGAACACATGACAAGAAAGGAACAGCAACCAGGTCTCACGTGACAGACCAGAAAGAGCTCCTTCACAGGTTCTTCGGTCATGTTCTCATGCTGGGTTAAGGCCCCACTGCCCACAGAAAAACCCTTTCGGCGGTGTGGGCAGTCATGAAGTATTATTTGCCCACAAACCTCCGGCGTTCTTCCTAACTGACATGAAGTCCTCCCACACCTTCACAGAGTCAAGCTCGGATTAAACATATTGTGGTTGGTCACCGCTGGTGTGGATCAAGTGAGATTATCGTTCATTTTTGTCTATGCCTGTGGACTCCGATCACGCCTTTATACATACCCACTTCCGTTCACGTCTCGTCCGTGGTTGCACCAAAATAAATGCCCCCCTTCACGCGTAGTTGCTTCTGGAGGCTAACGAACCATCTGCTTCTCAGACGGAGCTGTCTACGCAGTTATCGATGCAGCCGGATGCGCGCGAACCAGATGAACGCCGACAACAGGTCAAGGAAGTCGCGTATGCTAAGTCTAATGCCAGACAGGACTCCGGTTCATGTAGGTCTCACAAATGATCGATATCTTCAACATCAGTTGTTCTGTTGGATGCCCGCAGATCCGTTCCTCTGGATTCCACATTCAATGAAGTGCGTGAATCCCCGAGACGCCAACTGACTAGGACCCTGAGGAATGACCACGGATAGCGGTGGATTGCGAAATGTAGGGAAATGAAAAAGGCTGAATCTATTGGCATTACTCGCAACCTTTTCCGTTTGATTAGAAGTATCGGTTCACGGAAACCCGGTGTAAGTGAGTTAATTAAGGAATCTGACGGCTCACTGAGTCACTCTCAGGGGCCTCGTCGTCTGGAGCGTTGGGCGGAGCACTTCAAGAAACAATTCAGTTGGCCCACTTCAACGGCGGACCTTCCAAATATACCTGCCAGAGAAACGATACAGGACGATATCAGTCCTCTATCAGAGATGGAGATTATGCAGGAGATCGGTAACTTAAAATGGCACAAAGCCGCTGAACCGGATGGATTGTCTCCATCTTCTTTCAAGAATGGAGGCGAAGCTTTGATTTCCGAGTTAACAAAACTCCTTCGGGTTATTTGGGATAGTGAGCAGATTCCCTGCGAATGGTGTGAATCTGTGGTTGTACCGATTTACAAGAAAGGTGACAGGTACTCTGGTGAAAACCACAGAGAAATTAGCTTGGTAAGTAACGCTTCCAAACTGCTCACCGGGCTTATTCTCCACCGATTATTCAGTGCCTGCGAAATGTGTACGCGTGATAACCAAGCCGGTTTCAGACCCGATCGGGGTTGTATCGACCACATCTCTACTCTTCGGAAAACCTTAGAGCACGGACACATCTTTCGTGGGCCCACAATCTGTGTCTTTCTTGATCTGAAAGCTGCGTTCGACTCAATCGACCGTACAGTTCTCTGGCGTTGCCTCTCATTAAAGAATGTGCCAGAGAAGTTCATTTCTCTTTTCCAGTGCTTGTACGCAAACAGCCAAAGCTGAGTTCGTGTTTACGGCGATCTTCCTCCTGAGTTCACCACGGAAAGTGGTGTTCATCAGGGTTGGCCTCATTCACCCTTATTCTTCAATTCTCTGGTTGAATTGATTCTTGAAATAGCCCTATCCTCGTGTGAGAATAGCGGCGTCGATCTTTGCTCAGGCACTTAAATGTTTGACTTGGAATATGCGGACGATATTTTTCTTCTGAGTGAAGATGCAGGTAAGTTGCAAGCTCTTTTAGATAGCCTGAACAACAGTGTAGCAATGTTTGGGATGCATTTTGCACCTTCAAAGTGTAAAATGCTGTTGCAGAAATGGGCTGGCTCAAGATCAAACCTTGTATTGACAGGGGAAGCTCTAGCTGAAATGGATAAGTTTTGTTACCTCGACAGTTACATTTCACCAGGTGGACAGATAACGGATTAAATGTCATCGCGTATACAGAAGGCGCGTTCGGCTTATGCGAACCTCAGCCATTTGCGGCGCCGACGTGACATCCCATTATCTATCAAGAATCGAGTGTACACTGTAGCGATTAGGTCCGTTCTTCTATACAGCTCAGAAACACGACCATTAAGAGTAGAAGATGGACAAAGACTGTCGGTGTTCGGGCACCGACGTCTCCGTAGCATTACCCGAGTATGGTGGGAACACCGTATCAGCAATGCTGAGATTAGACGTAAAGTGTTAGGAACCAGAAGTCAGTCTCTTGATCAGGTGCTGAATCTAGACAGGTTAAGGTGGTTTGGACATGTGTTACGCATGCCCACCAATAGACTTCCTAGGAATACGCTGTTCTCTGAGGCAGGTGGTGATTGGAAGGTAAGTCGAGGTGATCAGTCCATGAAATGGCAAAAAGGCAGGAAAACGTTGACGAGTAGACCTGACCCAGTAGGACGTGCGAGGCTTCCAGATTGGGGTCCACGTGATCAGCCTACTAAATGGTTGGAGACATTGAGTGATATGGATAGGTGTCGCGGTCAGTGGCGTAGTTGTACTCGGACTCTTTCGTTGTCGCCTTGATTCCTTCTTGGTACTTCGACTTTTTGGATCTTTATCACTATGCTTCTATTCTTTTCGCCCTTTACTGAACGATGCTGGAAGGTTGCAACCGAAAACAGAGCAAAGAAGTGCGAGGTAATGCTTGAATAAACTGAAATGAACTGAACTGAATTGCCAGATAGACATCGTATATCTCTCCGAAATTTGTCTGCCTAACTATGGCACACGGAGTATTGAGACTTCCGGGCTTAACAACTACTGCCAAATCTACCACAGTGGACCTACTTACAACCGTCGTCTACACGGCGTCGCGATCGCTGTCAGTAGCAGAGCTAACAAGGAGCTGTTTTCGTGGAACCCGATATCCCCTCAAATTGCCGTAGCTCGCTTTCGTTCCTCGCCTCTGAAGATATCAGTTGTTGCAAGCTACGCCCCATCACTAACATCCTAAGAGACAGCGAAAGATGAGTTCGACGACAGGTTGCAGGAAGTGGACAACAATGTCCTAAATCGAGATATGCTTCTTGTTGTGGGGGGCTGAAACTCTCGCATTGGTCATTCAAACCAAGCAACTAGACACGTCCAAGGGAAATATGGTCTTGGACAACAATACGACAATAATAATCGCCTCGTCAGTTTCGCAGACAACAGACTAACCGCCTCCAACACTCGCTTCCAACACCCCAGGCGGCACCTGCTGAAGTGGTACTTAAACAACGGTCACACTACACACCAGATCATCTACATATTAGCACGATCTCGCTGTGCGTCCTCGATCGGTTGTGCAGAGGCAGGGACGGGAAACGAGAACTGCGTCGACCACACCCTCGCCCGTGCACCCTTCAAGGTCTACTTACCTAATCCCAAGAAATCCTGTGCCCCGAAAGGGATTAACGTAGTTGCCCTAGGATCAGCGACAAAACGACAAGCAAAATTAGATTTCATCCAAATGCCTCAACATAGTTGAGGGTAGGTGTCTCAGACTCCGAGATGGCTACTCGTCCTGAATGCCTCTCGAAATGCTCCCAAGTGACCGTGTGTCTAACACAGCCTCCGTTGGGGAAGTCCTACTCATTGCCTTCTCGTAGTGGAGGTGTTTCCACTAAAGTGAGAGGATGAAAGTGAATGCCCGGCGCTCTCCACTGGGTTGATTGACTGATAGTCAGTCTAGGAGAGATGCCTAAACCCTGATTCCAAACCAACCATGAATGGCGAGTGAGGCGTACAACGGTATGCTCACCGGCATCTATTGAAGAGAGGTGCACTGGGCACCCAGGAAGTTTGGCCTCACCCGAAGGACGTATGAATTGAGGGCCCAGTCACCGGCTCCCAGTGGGTTACGGACTCCACGTTTCGTTCTGCTGCCTTGCGGGTTAAGCTTCGTATAGCTAAAGACAGTTTGCAATTTTAATCCAACGGTTTTTAGTGCATCCAGAGTGGACAGCGCGAAGATATCAATTTTGGAGACGCTGTTCCAAAGCATAAGTTGATTCTATTTTCAGTCTGACGATTTGGCTCGTGGTATCGTAGATACAAAGATGTTCCTAAAGTTGATGGTACCAATCTCGACGAGGCTGCTCCCGTACGACTTTTGTTGCGTAAACTGGGTCCCGCTGAATAGGACAACTCCTGCAATTTCATGCTACCGAATCATCCAAGAGGACTTAATTTGACACAGACAGTAAAACACCCTAGTGCCATTTTTGGTGAACTTTACTGTTTGTTTCATGCACGTTACCAGTGTTCGCAAATTTCGAAAAGTGTAGACAATGGTTCTGTCTTCTATGCAGGCCGTGTTAATAGTGCACGCGAATGTTTCAAACTCCAGTCTCACAAATGAACACTTCAAAACTCTTATTTTTGTCTGTGGTCTCCACGCACCTGCTGACAATGACATTTGCACGCGGATCTTAGCCAAGCTTAAAACAGACCCCGAAATCACTATACAACAAACCACCAAAGAGTGTCAGCACTTGATTAATTTAAAACACGATGCCCAGATGATCCAAAAACCAGAAATGCAGCTAGTTCCCTAGCCAAACTTCCGAAACAGACCACGCACCGCATGTTGGTACTGAGGATTGTGGCATTTCGCTAGTTTTTGTGCGTACAGGTCACAGGAATGTGTGATTTGTGGTGGAATTGGTCATAAAGAAAGCATCGGCCGCGGCTGGCCGAAGCCAAACTCACAACGGTGCACCATCCAGATGTCACAGTTCTTCAAACCTCATGTTTACCACGAATACCCTCGATTTTCAAGCCCGTAGGAAGTACATTTCTATTTGCAATAATAACCTGCCAGTGAAACTGCAAGCGGACATAGCATTTTATGAGACCATCATTTCTGAAGCCACGTGGAATATATTAGTCAGACCCGTTTATCATTAAAATACCCATATGCTCGCACAGCACCAGATAAGCAATTGTCATTTGTTGGCGATTTTCTGCGTGAATTTTATTTTCGTGACTGTCGTTCGTGTGGCACTTGTTACATATCAAAAATTGATCACTTCGACCTACTTGGTATCGACTGGATAGAAAAATTAAATTTGTGGCAGTTTCCTTTGAATGAAATTTGTGATTCTTCTGACTATGCCATTCTCATAATCAAACCGTGTAAGTGATGTTGTCACAGTGTACTCTAAGGACTTGTGTAGTGAACTTTCACGTTTTTAAACAGACTGTCCTGACGTTTTTTCTGATGGTCTTGGTTTACGCTGTAAGACAAAAGCATTTTATATGGAAATCCCGGCACTAGACCTGTATTTTGTCCCAAGCGATCTGTACCTTATGCATCAGTAGAGCTTGTTGACCGCTAGTTGGCCCGGCTGGAGCAACTGGGAGTGATTTCTCCCGTCAACTACTCATCATGGTCGATACCTGTCGTATTAGTCAGAAAGGCAAATGACACAATCGGGATCTGCGCCGATTTTTCAACGGGACTGAACCTTTGTCTTGAGCACAAGAGTACCCACTACCTGGGCCAGGTAATTTGTTTGCCAAATTGAACGGCGGTAAAATATCTTCAAAAACTGACTCTTCTGATGCCTACCTACAGGTTGAGGCTGAGGACGAATGCAAGCAGTTGCTTACTGTAAGCACTCACAAGGGTCTTTATCGCTACAACCGTTTACCATTTGGTGTTAAATGTCTCAGCAATTTTTCAGCTGATAATGGATACGATGTTAGCCGGCCTAGAATTCGCAATGGCGTATCTAGACGACATAGTTATCGTTAGCAAAACAACTTATGAACATACTGATCAGTTAAATATGACTTTGCAGAGGATTTCCGAGTATGGGTTCTGAGTTTAGTCTCAGAAATGTTCATTTGGATTATCCAGTATCACTAACTCGGGGTCAATCATTGACAGTACTGGTAGAAGACCGGATCCCATAAATATCGCATGCCTGCTCCAACAAACAAAGAAACACTACAGTCCTTTCTCGGACTTGTAAATTACTATAACAATTTTGTGCCACAAATGTCTCGGCTACGAGCTAGTTTGAACCAACTGCTGACGCAAAACACCAAACGTCACTGGTCACCGGCATTTCATAACGCATATGTCCTCATCAGACGAGTTCTCACGTCCGACTTATTCCGCACTCACTATGACCCAAAGTTACCCATGATTTTAGCCGCCGACGCTTCTGAGTATGAAAGCAGAGCGGTTTTGTTGCACGAATTTCCCAATGACAGTTGTAAAGCGGAATCATATGTTTCTAGATCATTCACGGCAGCAGAGAACAATTACAGCCAAACTGAACTAGAAGGACTGGCACTGATTTTCGCACCCAAAAGTTTCATAAGATGTCACACGGAAAAGAATTTACATTCTAACTGATCACAATCCGTTATTATCCATCTTTGTCACGAAGACACGGGTACCAGTGCAAACAGCAAATCGCTCGCAGCGTTGAGCCACAATGTGCAACTGCATCGATCGCCGTTGGTTCTGATGTTCATTATGTTTTTTTGAAGATTTGCTGCGCGATCTGCCAATTACCAGTGAAATGATCCGGCTCGAAACAGCGAGGGACAGACTATTGCAGGACGCGCTGCTTTGTTGTAGAACGGGTTGGCCCCGCAACCTTTCCAACAGAGCTTGCCAAGAGTTCTTCAAAAGTAGGTTAGCCTTATCTGCTGAACAAATATGTCTCATGTTCGGTGAGCGAGTCGTCGTGCCCCAGACATTGCAGTCAGTAGTGTTAAAACAATCCCAGTCTTCAACTGAACTATTTCTAGGCCGGCGAATGAGACTACCCTTAGACGTCATGATCCCAGTAACTCGAGATACTGGTGAATTGCAAATCCATACACCCATTGATGTCAGAGCATTTAAGACAGGGGGTCAAGTTTATACGCACAATTTTCGGAATGGTTTGGAGAACTGGATTACCGGGCAGACTGTGAGACGAGAAGAAACAATCGCGTATAGGACCAGAGTGGGCGATTTCATCTGAACAAGGCATGTTAACCATCTCAGACCTCGAAATATGCTGTACGACTTAGTATAACGTTCCTTCGATTTCGTTCCCATGGATGTATTTATGGATCATCAAGATGTCAAGACAAGCCCGGAAGAGCTCGTCACTTCCATAGGGCACCTAAACAGTAACACCGAAAACACTCGAGACGTATTCGGGCTCTAATACGCCGGTTGAATATCATGCCCAGAAATCGAACTTATGAAACTACCGTAGCTGAGATTACTGAACATCCTCAAAAGAGGGAGGAGTAGTGAGACTGCAAACCAGTCTGATTCACGCCGCAGCTGATGTCCGTCCACGCTGAGCGGGCCGAACGTGACTGGCCAGCCCTCATGTCGCTTTCGTATGCGTCATCCAATCATGTGTTTCTATCGATTAGTATGCCCATCGCCTTGTAATGTAAAACCGATATGCAAAGAAATATAAATACACCGTTCTGGTCTAGAGGCGTGTTCTCTTCCTGACTGGGGTAATCAAGCCAGGACTGATCGTTAGAACAGTAAGCCGAACAGCATCCGTTCGCTTATATCTGATTCACCCCGTGGCTATCCTGTGATTTTTCCGCGAACAACGTTCTCATTGTAAGCTCAGTGGTGACCCTAAAGCTATACGTCTGATCCACAGTGTGAATTTAGATCAATTTTTACTTCGCAGTTGGTATTTCGGTTGCATGTTTTGGCCACGTGCTTGATTTCCCAACCCACTAAGCGTTCGGCGCAAGAATGTTTTAACAGACAAAACGTGGGTGCATGTACAGGCCAACTTTCTCTGTTTTGAAGACTGGCGAAAATGCGCCTACGTCCAATTCCGATCAACTGTCACTTGAAGTTTTTCATTGCTTCTAACATTACTTCGACATATCTCATACCTAACTGGATGACCGGGGCACTGAACTGTGAGCTTACCAGTTGGCAACAGCTTTACGCACATTCATCACGCCCTAGTTCCGAGACGACGAATTCAAATTTTCGCATGCATGTTAACTACAATGATACAGAACAGGAATGATTGCGTGAACGTGTGAGACGGATAAACGGTTTGAATCGTTAGGCTGATGTTGGCACGCTCGCGTTGTTGGCCATTTGTGAATAAAAACCCATGTCGCTTGGTTAACCGCTGGTCCCCTAATGAGCTGGCTGCACCGTGAATTGGTGGTCATATGTCGCACCGGATAACCACAGTGAGGAAATCCGACAATCCATTTGTTGAGTTTCCAACTGCCTCATTGTATCCCAAACATATTTATGTGTTCTCGGTTTTTCTTCGGGGTATGTGAGAAGTCGGGTGCACGAAGTAAAAATCAGGTATCATAGAGAATCTAACGACTAAAAACGTCGAGATTTTCCGGGGAATCCCGACTTCTATGCTAGAGGCTCTTCAACGAAACTTGGTCCGCCGAGTGGAGGCACGCCTCGCGCAGGATGGAAGCGGTTCTCAAAAACCTTATGTAACTGGTCGGGACGGTAGCGGTTGGCATTCCAAGTGAACTAAAGTCACGAACTACATCTGACGTGAACACTCTTCTATAACACATAACTAAGCATTCTTGAGTATTAAAAATGAGTCATTAACGACAAAATTCGTTGCGTTTGCAAACCAGTAGGCTGGTCTGCCACTTATCCAGAGTGACTTGAATATGAATGGTACAGTCCGGACAAAATTCCCCCGGAAGCACACGACCGGTTTCGCGATTGTTGCCGCGTCGTCTGCCTCCAGGAGAATTTCGTCCTGTTATCCAGATACAACACCATACCACTCATTTCGCAAATCCATATTTGGGACCATGTGTCCTCGTTCTGAAAGCTAGCCGCGCTAACCGACGAAAAAACTCCGGAAGAATTACCATGTGGTTACAAAAATTGAATTGTCGTCCATGCACCCTCCATACAATTTACCGAGATTACAGCTGTGACTTAAATGGTGCTTCACGCCCTCTGAGACACCTACCGTATAAGGGATATATCGATTTTTCCGGGCCACGTTAAATGCACGCGTGCATAGTCATTAGAGTAGTCGGTTGATACAACAGCGTGATGAATTTGGTTCAAGAGGAATGGCTGAAAAAACAGGGTTAGGGTTAAGTGAGCATTTCGTGCACTGTATATTTTATTCTTGTAGCTTCGGTTTGCTTCACTTCAGACTAGATGAACCCTTAAGAACAGACACGAAAACCGAAAACACTGAGGTGCGAGGTTGAATGAATTTAACCGAACGTACAATGTGCCGACGTGTTTAATTCAACATTCCAACAACCTATATATATCACAATCAGAGCACTTTGCACCACCATTATGAGTTGTACAACCTGATCATCTGCCAAGCAGTCATTTCTCATCATCTTTATCATAAAATCTCCTGTTTATATCGTTTTCCTTAGTAAAAGCATGGGAAATATGGAGCCTGCTACGAAACGAAACAAGTATTTTAGTGTTTAAAAGTCTCACAAGTTCCCAGTTTACAACGTCATTATCCCCGTTCAGACTAGCATAACACTCAAAACTTCAAGGAGACCATTTTAAAGACGGTACACAATAATAACCAATAAGATTGTTGGCCATGAGAAGACGACCATTTCAGCACCCGAGCACCAGTCTCGTAAGCCCTACGAAACATTTACACGTACTCATCTGATTTTATTTGTCGATTGTGAGTTTAAATTTGGAGCTCAAACAAACATCCGTCAGACTGGAAGGGCAAGGAGGATAAATCATGATTGAATAATGAACCACATTAGGCTAAAAAGAAATGATTTTGGGGGTAAGAGGAAGATCCAGTGAGCTCAGTGTGGAGATGTGGTACTAGGGTGATAATGTGCTGCACATTTTCAGGACCTTGTGAATGTGGTCACGGAGAGTGGGGGGATGCGCTTCGGACCGAGACACACAAACGAAAAAGTTCACGGTAGACTTTCGTTGCTAGGGCGCTCTCGAATTTCTGCACAGCAAACTGGTGAAATGTGACTAATGAGAAGTTGAATAAATGCGAAGACACAACGGTAGAGCAGATCGCGTGATGGATCGAGAGGCAAAAGCTCTGTGTACATGTCAGTGATGCCGACAGGCGGGTGGAGGGGCAGACGGAAAGAATCATTTCGGATAAGGCACTTGGGCGCGGAGCAGGAACCGCCTCCACCGCTGGGCACGAAACTGGAACAACAATGTCTGATTATTCTACCGTGGTTTGGGCAGCTAACAGACAGAATAAAGGGAAATGGAACCGGAAGGACGATAGAATAATACAGCGATATGCCAGCTGATTTGAGCGAGATGCTGATAGACATAGCGAGGTGTACAAAGATACGGCGAAAGAAACACAGAAAAAGGAATAAAAATAGTCGAGAACACGGTATACAATGAGGTTGCTTCTTCCACTGCTCAAAATGTGCGTGACGTGGTTGAGAAAGTCTAATAAGTGTGACGTCAAGACCGAGATTTATCGCATTACATTTCTCTCAGAGAGGGTTATTTGTGTCCGGTAGAGCAAACGGACACGTGTGATTGGTTGAAATTTGAAAAAAAGAACAGCACACGGAAAAATAGTGATAATTCCGCTGTTATCACGATATTATTGGATAAAAAAGGAAGAAACAAACAATTCCAGTAAGAAAAAGAAACGCGGACACAGGAGGCCCATTTCAAGATGATTCCGTGACATTGTCCAAACTGGATAGCTTAAGCGAATCCAATTTGGGAACAAAGTTTTCTAGCGCGTTCCACACATGTTCTGAATGGGGGAGAAAAGAAGAATTGCACAAGATAGCAGAGTTTCAACGCAATATTAGTGGTGAACCATCAGTGACATCATTTTACCAGTTCGGAAAGAATTCTTCACACAAAAGGAGGAGGATAGAAACGCAACCATCGCTCCACGCATCAAAATACAACTATCGATAAGATACCAAAGTTACTGAGTATTCGACATTTTATTGTTCCCTAGAGTTGAAATTATAAGGATTAGGAAGACGGCGTACTAGTTCCACTACAAGTCTTAGGGTCAGGTCGCCGGATACCCCTGAAAATGCAGTCGGTCTTTGAGGTAGCGAATTATACCCATTCCCCTGCACTCATGCGCAAGCGTGTATCGACAAGGAAAATCATACGAAATGAATTAAGGAACATGAAAAACAAAAATTATTGTTATCTTATTGTTTCGGTATCCAGTGGAGATTTCAGATCACTGCATTTACCTGAGCTGGTGGAATAAGAGCCTACGTTCACAGCCCTTTGTCGGGAAGTCGAAAATCTCCCTGAAAACCCGCTTTCAGCGAGGGTGCAATCCGCATTCTTCCGATCCACGGACAGGGTGCTTTGTAAACACTAACCAACGACAGGACCCACATATCTCATACAGCAGCGCAGGCGTGACGCGTGTACCCATGAACCAATCAGTCTATCACACGTCCTTGTTCACATCGACCACTGACAGTCAACCTAATGCCTATTTTTCACATCAAACCGCTGACCAATCAGACCTATGACACACTGTGATCCGACTTGACCGCACAGCATTCGCATCATGTCCTCCAACGTCTCTAACGAACGACAATCCTCATCCATTGGGCCCTTACCCCGGAGGCGGGAAATTCCGACCGAAGCCAATGATGATGCTATATTTTTCAAACCTCTACGCTAAGTCACGGCTTGACCGCCGCGTCGCTTTTTCTGGCCTTGCCCAGCACGTGCGAATAGAGCATGGAAAGGTAGACGATGGGCAGGTATTAGTAAAACATGACCGAGTCACGGGGGGGGGCGGTGTAGAGCGATCACTTCGTTAAGAAGGCGGCTATCCGGGCCCAACACACGACGGCGCACCTCATTATTGCTCACTCGATGTTCCCACCAGACACGAACAATGCTTCGGAGACATCGGTTGTCGAACACAAAAAGACGCCCAGCATCTTCAGCGCGAAGTGGCCAGATCTCGCAAACGTAGAGTAAAACACCGAGAACCGCGGCGATGCACACCCCTCCCTTAAGAAAGAGCTGGATGTCACGGCGACGCCACAAGTGTCGCAGGTTCGCGAAAGCTGCTTTTGCTCTTGTTATGCGTGAAATGATCTTCCCAACAACCTCTCCAGCTATCATCAAGCTTCCAAGGTACTTGAATTTGTCGACTAACTCTAGCTGACCACCACAAACAGTGAGCGCAGACAAAGGCTCCTGCCAATCTTGTAAAAGCACTTTGCACTTGGAAGGTGAAAAGTGCATTTCATATCTGGATACCTTAATCGCCAAGCGGTCCTAAGCATGTTGCACTGCCTGTGCATTATCACTCAGCAAGGCGATATCATCGGCATATTACGAGTCGAACACTCTGTTCCCTGGGAGTAGTTCAACTCCACCGTTCGGAACACCAGGCAGAGCTTTCCGTAGAACATCCTCTATGGCAAAGTTGAAGAGAAATGGGGGTACAGGGCAACCTTGTCGAACTCCACTGAAGACGACAAAACAGGGCGATAACTGGCCGTAGACCTTTACCCAACCTGAGGGCTGATACATACTTCTCACGGGTTCCATTCATCAAAAAGCAATCCCACAGTACAGTCGTATCGATGGAGTCGAAGGCCGCGCGAATGTCCGGCAACAGGATGATTGTGGGTCTCTGGAAAGTGTGACGATGCTCTAGCATTTGTCGGAGAGTGAACATTTGATCGGTACATCCAAGACCGGCACAAAACCCAGCCTGCCCTTCGCGAGTCTGCTCTTCACGCGTTTGGTACAACTTGCGAAGTATAACAGACGCAACAAGCTTCGATGCTATTGGGATAAAGCTTACAACCTTATCGTTAGTGCACTCACTGCGCGAGCCTTTGTTAACGATGGGAAAAACAATCGATTCCCTCCCCCCCCCCCCCCCCTTAATGACGAAAACTGCACGCAATTTCAATTTTTTGAGAACAAAACATGAAGTTGTCCGACGAGCTGCATCCCATCGTCTTCAAATAGGGCTGGGGGATTGCTATCGAAGCCCGGTGATTTTTGAAGTCCTAAGACCTGGATATCCTCTCGGCAGCTGGATCTGTCGAAACGCATCACTGGACGTATGCCGGAAGAGCTATAGGAGGTCGACACCGAGAGGCAGCTAAATCATATCTGAAAGTGCTCCGACCAGCGATCGAGACGCCGCTTCTGATTGTGAATTTGCGAACCGTCAGCCTCATAGATTGTTTCACTCACTCCTAATAGCTTCCTACCGGTGACTCCAATGAGATAGAACAACTCGCCGGAATTTCCCATGGCGGCAGCACGTTCCACCTCTGATGAGCGCTGCGATCACCAGGTTTCGCGGTCCTTAAGAAGACTTGCGTTATGTGCATGTCTCGTTTCCAGACGAGCTGAGTTTTACTCGCTTTCGGGCGGAGTCAACTGGCGTGCAGCCAGAAGGCGCAGAGATTCAGCAGAAACCCAAGGTCTTACAGCACGAAGAGACAGGCCGCAACTTACTAAGCCAGCAGAATGCAAAGCATTCTCGATAAGCGACCAGTGCTGGTTTACGTTATCAGGTGGGGCCATATATCTAGCTTTCCAGCGAGCGCGTTTAGGAAGACGGACAAGCTAGATGGATTGGACAGCCTATCGTAATCTAACTGTCGTTGCAGAATGTGTTTCGGGCGCCCGCCGAAGCACATGGACAGCTTAGTGCAAACTAATGCGTGGTCGGAATCAACTGGGGTGCTCCAGTACGAGCGAGAATCATGTATGCAAACCCGCCATTTGTGGCTTATAACGATGTGGTTAGTCTGGGTCCGCTGCTGACTCGAAGAGGGCAGACGCCACTTGGTGTATCGGCGATTAGAACGTCTGACGTTTGTACCGCCGAGCAACAGGCGATCTGAGCACAGGGCCACCAACTGTTCCCCGTTTTCCGAGCGACAGGAATCTAGCCCAAAAGGGCCTTCTAGGTGCGCCTCATTCGATGACAGCCAACCCACTCTAGCATTCAGATCTCCCGCCAAAATTACGATATCAGCCCGGTTTGCTTTACGTAACAGGTCGTGGAGCTTTTGATAGAAGCTGTTGGATTGCATTTGGGCTACAATCGGTAAGTGCATACGCCAAAACGGCGAACACATTGCGTCTATCGGAGCGGCGACTGCTCACCTTACACAAATCCCTGAGTCTCACTACGCATAATCGACTGTCGACTGGAATCCAGTCTAGTAGTGCCGTTTCAACTCTTTCACTGAGAACAAAGTCAATGCCAGCAAGACCAGAAGGTACAGCTCCAGCGTCCCCAGAAAGGCTGAGGTGAAACTTCACAGAACGATTAGATGGGGATTTCAATCGAATTATGGAATTGGAGTTTTGAATACGAGTCTCTTGAAAGCAACATACATCAATGCCAACGGATTCAAGCGTACGAGATAAACCCGTCTGTTGTCCTATACGCATCAGGGTTCGTACGTTGAATGTGGCTTGTTTAAATGGCCATCGAGGATGAAGCAGGGCATCGACCGGTGGTAGCGGGTTCGGTGAGACTCGAAAGCTAGTCAAAGAAGGACAAGAGAGAGCGTATCCAAGATTTCCATCAGTGGCCCTATAGCAGGCACGGTCGGCCGAAGAACCCGTGGGGTGTGAGAATGGAGTAGAAAGTGGGAACGGAGTGGAAATGGGAGAAAAAGTTGTGTATGGTGTATGAGAGTGTTCAGTTGTGCGCACGGAAGAGTAATCAATCATACTGGTAGAGTTTATCATGGTTGTTTGCGTTGCGGGTTATTGTACTACTCGTTTGCCCAGTTCAGGGCAGTTATTTTTATTCGAGAATGCACCTTTAGCCTTTGCGCATCCAAACGCTTCCTGTGAAGCAGCAGGGTTGGTTCATACGAGCCGGTAGCCAATTGTATGGTTCATTCGCCTGTTCTTCAAACCACTGGGAGCCAGTGACTGAGTGCTCAGTCCATGCGCCCTTCAGATGAGGCCAAACATCCTGAGTGTCCAGTAAACCCCACAGCCATAGGTTCCGGTAATCATAGTGTTGTACTCCTCATGCGTCATGGCTTGGAATCAGGGCTTAGCCATCTCCCCCAGGCTGACTCTTAGTGAACCAACCCGGTGGAAAGCGCCGCGTATTCATTTTCGCCCTCTCACTTTAGTGGGAACACCTCCTCTACGGGAAGACAGTAAGCAGGACTTTCTCAGATAAGGCTGTCACAGACGCACGGTCATATGGAAGCATTTCGAGAGGTGTCCAGGATGAGTAGCTATCTCGGAGCCTGCGACAGCCACCCCCGGCCATGCTGAGGCATCTAGAGTCACGTGTCACAATAGGGAAAATCACATTTAAAGCTCCAATTGTGCAGTGGGATTAAGGCCTTCTTCCCGCACCTTGGGAAAAGTTTCATCAGCCGCTTTCTGCGAACACTGAAGCTACAGTATCCGATTACGGGCTTTTATGTGGCGTTTAGACCAACGTACACAACTGCGCTACTTGACTGCATCCAAATCGGCAGTCGGGTGCGCGCAAAGTAAACAGTCACTGTTCCAGTAGGTGCAATATCCCATCACTTCGACGCAATTACAAACAAATTTCAAAAGAATTCACACGGATCTTGGCTTTAAGTGGACCAAGCAAAAACCGTAGCGTTATCAGGAAGCAGGAATGCTAGACTACGTCCTTTATCACTGTACAAGAGGTATCCAAGATACTGTTTGGAGTTGAATTATGCTCTTCTAAAACAGGATCAGTCACGAGTTTATGTGCATCGTCGTTTCAGACTGAGAACGAGGAGCCACACGATCCCGTGAACTTGTGATTTTGGAAACCATCAGCGCAGTTAAAAATAACGCAAACATTATATATATATATATATATATATATATATATATATATATATATATATATATATATATATATATATATATATATATATATATATATATATATATATATATATATATATATATATATATATATATATATATATATATATATATATATATAGATAGATAGATAGAGAGAGAGAATACAATGTGTTCATTGAATATTATCTTACGTAATTAATATGTACCCATTACTACGTCCCTGGAATTCAGTCAAATAAACTTTTCCAATACTCATTAATCACGATTAGTAAATGAAGAAAAGTGACACAGAAGTTCGCACGAGACGTACTCTTCCACTCTTCCAAAGAGACATCAGTACGATCCTCTAGCGGATCGATAAATGGTTCACCCACAGGTTCATCCTGATCGTCATGGTAACCTTGGAAATAGGGATGAGCCAAAGCCTGGGTTGCAGTGTACCGACGATCGGGATCAAGATGGAGTAATTTCTGGAGCAAATCGATGGCTGTGATTTTGAAACCGGGTAGGAAGTAGAATGAGGATAAAAGTCAATTAGAAATGAGAAATTTTTTAAAAACAAAGCATACAGAAACTGCACCATTCAGGTGAATATTAGGAAAATTCTCATTCAGCTTTGTGCCTTGTGGCCACATTCCTCACATACTGCACCACAATCGATTCTGGTTGCAAAAATCAGCGTTTACCAATGAATCCAGTTTTCTGTTCAATGATTTCCGGGTCTTGAAGACCAACAAGTCACTGAGTAGTATGTTGTCGCTTCGTGTTGCTGATATTATTTCTTGTTCATGCCACACGCCTGTATGATTGCTTGCAGGTGGTAAACTACCCTATCATGGGGAACCAGCAAGCATGGCCTTGAGTTTTGGAGACCAGAATAACATGTCACGGATGAAAACTCAGGCGTGGTAACAATATGAGGGACATTAAAATTCTTTTTACCACCAACGTTGATCCGCGATGATAAGATTCGGGCCTCGCATCCACGTCCTCACTCGGCTTTGTCGCGTGGAACCCAGCGGAATAATGACCCATTTTTGTATCGGTGTATGGGATACCTGATAAGAGTAGCACCTCTGAGTTGGTAGACTGTTGTCATCATCATTATAATGACAACAGTCACGTCCCAGAGAACCGCTCGATGGGTGGGATAAACCAGGTTCAGGATAACCGAGGTCGAAAACAATCCATGAGACGGTGTTCCGAATGCGAAGACAGTTACCTCGGAACGGGCGGACGAGATTTACTGTATAATTCAACGACGGTGAAGGAAATCTGTCGAACTGACAGGGCTGCGTGGACCCCTGGGTTGGATTCAATTCAATCGAATGGCAAACGAGCTCCCAGGAAGTCACCGGAAACTACGTATTAATACGATACTGCCTTGCAGCCCGCACTCGGTCGTGCAAAGGATAGGGGTGTGCATTCGAAAAACGTCGACTGACGTTGATGAGGTCTGCTGTACCAAACACTCATGAAACTTCACGATCATATCATCTAGAGGCTCTTTTATCCACGCTGCGGTTGCGGTCAACCGCCCAGCATGAACAGTCGCGATCAGAGACATTCATGAAACCGACTTATCCGGTCCAAGGAGACAGCTGCAATAACGTAAGTTAAAAGCGTGACTTTTGATGTAGTCCTCTCACAAGGTTAGTTCATCAGATTTTACGCTGAATGTCCTTTCAGGCTGAGAATTATCCTGCACAGCTGAGAAGCGACGCAACAAAGCCGAGTAACAATGGAAAATCCCATTTTCCCCGTAATTTATACAGCTAGACCACTCACCACCTGCTGGAACTGTGGATTCAGTTCATGATTGTTCACCGTAGTCTGAAGCAGAAGAATAATTGTCGGCGATGAAAATAAAGGGGAACGCAAGCTAAAAGTCGTGATGGGTATGGATAGATAGCACGCTGATCTCAAATATAGTGCATGAACTACCATTAAACACACCCTAGTTTTTTGCGATAACTTTTGACTCGAAGCACTTAGGGTGACCAAAATGGGCATGCTGATGTGTCAATCCACTACTATACCAAATATGCATTCAGATTTGGACCACGAAACAGATACACCGATTTATCGTGGAAAATGTGCCTCAGAGGGTGCGAAATGCGATCAAACCCATCCTGGAGAAATGGCAAGAGTTACCAGCTGGTTGCGAAACACAGTGATTTTTATTGGTAATGGCTGAGACACAACTTCCAGACATGCTTGCGATGATGTTTCGGATGGTTTCATATATTATGCTGTCCATTCATTGAGAGTGATTGGCGTCAAACCATGGGAAGTGCTGAAGACTCCTCCAGCGACATAGATTCGCCTTGTAAACAGACCCCAGACATTTTCAATCGGGTTCAGTTCTGAACTTCGAGCAGGCTGGTCTATGGTCTTTGATGTTCTGGTACAATAGTCACATTCTAATGAGATTGGCCATATTTATGGGCGCGTTGTAATGCTGATACGCTCCGGTCGTTATCGATTTTCCGGAATCTTCGGGAGCGAAAATTCATCTAACCTTCTGATGTATGATCCAGCTCTCTGCTTCCCATCTAAGACTGCTAGCAGAGATTTTCTTTCTCCAAAACTGCACCTCAGACTATCACAGAGACACCACTAAAGGCTCAACAACCTAAGTCGTTTCAGTTGTGCATAATTATACCAGGGCCGTCGAAATAAAACTGTTTCTCACTGCCATATGTCACATCATTGCATTAAGCATTTCAAATGATGCGACTTCTGGTTCAATCCTCTCAATTTTTTAAAACGACGATTAGTCACACAAGGCGGTAATCTCATCTTTCAGTACTGCGTATGTCGGACAAACTGTTGGAGTTGTTCTAAACGCCCAACGCTAACATTCAGTTACAAGAACATCTGCGGCTTTGATGCGCTCGTAGGTTCGTCAAAAGCACCATCCAAGAGCCTTCTTATGCCATGTTCGGAGATTTTTCTTCGAACTGCGTGTTTTCTCTTAGCCACACAGTGATCGAAACCCTTAAAATAATTGCGAATAACTATCGTCGATCTGGACATTTTCTTAGAAATCTAGGGTATACTCATCCGTGATTCTGTGTGCCAGTATTGTTCCCTTCCCAGCTCAAAGAGTCTTGGACCTCGCATCGGCCCTTTGTTTCGATATACAAGAGGTCACTACTACAAATCAGGATGTATAGCTCGAATTATGTGTGACGTGAACACTGATCAGTCACACATCTCTGAGCATCGAAAATGAGTCGAAGGTCGATGCGTCTGCCAACCAGTTTGGCGTCTTTGCTATTTGTTCTGTGGTGGGTTCAGTAGCACTTCGCACTCTCTGAGGCACATTTTCCACGATAAATGGACATATCTGTTTCGTGGTTCAAATCTACATGTATGTTTGGTATAGTATTGGGTTAACACATGAGCATGCCCATTTTGGTCACCCTAAGTGCTTCAGTTCAAAAGTTATCGCAGAAAAACTGGGTGCGTTTACTAGGATTTCGTGCACCATATACATTGAATACCGAGGCAATAAGAAACGGACCTACATAGGTCGGACCGAAAAATGAACGCGAGATTTACCATCGGGTGAAAAACCGGCGAAGTACGTGTATAAATCTTGTGGTTCTTCGATCGCAATAGAAGCCACGAAATCACGCGCCTGTGAACATTTGACCGACAAGAGAAGTGAAGCAATGGGATCAGAGGACATCGGAGAAAAATAGGGAGTAAAGCAGCATGATAGAAAATTGTTACGTAACTACATACTAGAAAAAACATGCCTAGTCGCAATTAAATACCTGTTGACGATAAGCGTGGGAACGAGACAGGTTCAAATGTATTTCGATGTCATACGATAAGTTGAAACACACGGATACAAGCTGATGTGCAGAGCCAAGCTCCTGGGTGGGTGTCCAGTGTTGGATAAATGATACACATGCTAACAGGAGCATCACGTCGAACATCTTCCTTTCGTTTACAACTCCGGACTAATACACAAAGCCTGAACAGCATCTCGGCCCAGTCAAACAGTCCCGGTAGCTTTTTTGGGAGGGGCGACCACAGTTCTAATGGTGGAACATGTACAGTGTGGTGGCTTTCTGGCGACGGACCACTGACTGCTATGTAAAGGTTGGTAAAATGTTCTCAGTGATGCTGGCTACCTTAAAATGATCGTAGGTGAGATGGTAGACGAACATGAAGTTCCATTCTACGACTGAGCTCACATTTCTGATTTGTCACAGGAATCTAAATTCTTACAAGAGTAGAAAGTGGAAACTAATAAAGAAGCGTTTGCCGCTGGAAAGAAAACCAATATTGCTCGCGATTCGAGAAAAAATGATGGCATATACAAAAACCAGCAGACAGACGAGACCATTGGTAAATCTGGTAAGAAGCATGCACTCGTGGGATACCGATATCTGAATAAAGTGCCTTCTTTAGGGCAGATGGATATTCTGAAGGATTTCGAACTATTACAAAAATATGATCTTTGGAGCACCAAACGCAAATGTGGAAGAGGTTCGAACGAAGCAATACAATGAGATGACAGCGGCAGCGGAAGGTGTATCTCATCACGCGCGTGAAAGAGACACAAGAGGAAAAGAAAATGGGGTAAAACTGCATCATTGCTCAGGATGTGGATGGATTTGGAAGTAGGGTACCATTGTATCCTGGTTCCAATCCGTTGTTCATTCGCGCGCGGCCTACACACACTATCGCCCCATCGCATGTGTCGCGTGCACACACGCGCCACCGGAATGCGCGACCAAAAGTCACCTCACGCGATAACCAGTCGTATCGTTGTCCAAGCCATTATTGATTGTAGACTTCCTGTTGACTTGGTAGAGCAGATTTTACGTTTGCAGGTGGCCGTGCGGTGGACGTATACTGAGTACAGTAAACGTGCTATTCTATTGCTATTCTACTTACTAATGAATACACCAGGTATGAACGGACACTGATGAACAGTAGAAGACATACGAAGATAAAGAACCCAGGAAAAAATAACCGAGGGGTTCGAGATACAACCCCATCTGGACCAAGTAATATGTGTGGTTGAAGTAAATGCCGCCTGGTAGTACTTCCGGGGGAAAAGAGATACAGATGCAGACATAATGAAGAATCAGACAAAGAGACAAATCGGGAACCAGTCACTTCGGTTTTTTTACATAGACCATAGGCCAGTATGCCAGCTCTTTTATTTCGTTTTTATTGAACTCGCACTCGCCTGTTCTGTGATTTTTCTACTCTTTCTTAGTTCGGTTCGGTTGGAAATCGGACACAAACAGGAAACCAATGTAATCGTCGAAACAGATAACACAATGAGCTGCGTCGAGAGAGTGATATTCTTAGAAAATATCTGGCATCAATTACATACATATGATCATCTGTCTGGTCTAAAATGAGCGTCGGTAGCCCGACGCTCGTGGGCTTCAGTCTTTGACTATGCAAATCGTTTATATGTTTCAGAATTATGTCGAAATGTTCCAAATTACTACATCTGTAATGCACTCAGGCTTAGATAACCATTCCCATCTTTATCGGTGTAGGTGTTGATGCTTGCTTACGCACTTACTGAGTTCCGGTCCACCGCGTTTTCTTTCCGTGTCTTTGTAGATCGTGCACGTACAACCCTCACGGAAGAAAACTGCATCCATTATACTACATTTCCGTCTGATCTGTCTGGAATCCGGCACATCTAATTCCTCCATTTCCGTTCTCATCAGTATGTAAACACAATGCTGTTTTGACATGGGTAACTCCATGGCGATCGATAGCATGATCAGGAACTTGCACTAAAATTCAGCTTTGTTTGCTCAGGAGTCTCTTCGGATTTGAGTAGTGTTGTAGGAGATCCATGTCACTAAACCGACAGCATTTGCGGACGATAAGAACTGAATGTTGAACAACTAAAAGACTGACGCCTGGTTGGAAAACAGTAATAATGCGGAATAGTTTCGTGCTAACCGACTAAAATATCACCAGTGACCAAAACCAGCAATCGAAGCCTTAGAGACTTCGAACTAGGTGAATACAAGAAGCTGCGAGCCAAAATGACACAATCCACGAATATACACACCAGAAATGGAGGATTTCTACTTACATTTTGGCTGGTGATCTTTTTCATACACTCCTCGTCCGGCTTTCCTAGGACACGCATAATCATTTTGATCTGGTCGATATGATTTTTACCGGTGAACAAGGGTTTGCGTGTGCGAAGCTCAGCCATGATACAAGCAGTGGACCAAATATCAACTGAGTGGAGATTGGAAGTAACAACAAAATGAATTAGGACGGTGATTATTGTCCAGAAAAATGCATCAGAGAGCTGAAGAGAAGTTTAACTCCTGTCAATTTTATTCGGATTCAAACAGTTCAAATGAAGGTAAAGTAGAAAGAAAATTTACACACCAAAAACGTGTACAAGCTAAGTTGTTCATAAACGCGGAGCACGACAAAGAGTAATACATTACCCGGACGGTAATCGACAAAGCACCAGAGCACTTCACATGACGACCATTATCAAAATACACAGTGGGCCGGTTAAAAGCTTGATACCATTACTATGCGAACGACAGAATGCTGCGGAATTCGCAAGCTCGCCAGATCATGCTGACTTAAGTTCATACAAGTGAGCACTTGAGAGACAGACTGTCGGTATCCAAATTTATGTGTTTGTTGTATGAAATTTACGATGCAGCCGCGAAGACCGAACCCATGCATTACCAACTACAATGATGCGCAAGCTATGAAAAAGTGTGGGTGTGCACAGGTCACCAAATAAAATAGGTACTGCGTCTAATCCGTAAAGAACGGGCAAAAGTTAGATGGTTACGACTACTGTGTGACTCAATTAGATACGATTGCGCAGTGGACAATGAATAAGGACAACTTAACTAGACTGGCCTTCTTCGCGCAAACACACAAGCATTGTATCTGATGGCTAGCGTTACACTGAAGCATCCAGTCCACCATCGTCTTTGTGTGAGTTAAACTGATGACTTCCGGAAAGACGATGAACACATTCGGTAATCGGTATCGGCATAACTGGCGTCTTCTAGAATTTTCACCTTGCATATAAGTAAGTTTTGAATAGGAGGTACTAGGAGTTCATCAGCTCAAATGTGACTCAGCTTATTTTCTATGCTGGACTATTTGGTTGAAAATTGTTAAAAGAACCAAAATACCACGTATGTAACTATAATAATATTTGCTCGTCGCACCTACGATCGCACCCACGCTACCGACGCGTCAACTACAGGGGTTCTTCACATGCCGAAGTATTGCAATTGTTTTTCTCAAGCGTTTCTGAACTGTTTCAAAGTCTCTGAGTATTCTGTGAAGCAATAATTAGGAAAGAGCACTGTAATGCAAAAATGCGTAAGTGTGGCATTGTAACACTAGTGTCGTCAGCTAAACAGACAGTCAATATCGGCATAACATCCGATGGAGACTTTTGTGTACTCGTTAGTCACGTTGTGATATTGTCTCGTAGGATTTCCGTCGTTTAGTACAAAAACATCGACTTCGGAGTTTGTTCTTAACATTATGATCCCAGTAGTTAGATGTTTGACTCGCAACCATTCGCCCAAGGTTCGATTCCCAGTGGGGGCTCCGTGGATTGCACTGCTGGTGATTCCTATCAAGGATGAAACGGTTGTGCGGTGTTTCCACGGCTTTCAGTAATGAGCTGTGTTCACAATGCATAATGAATCATATAGTATTATAATCCGCCTGTTTTGCAACTGCATGCTGAAAAAAGGCAACGGGCCGGCAAATCAAAACACTTAAAATGACTGTGTGAGGATCGATAATGACAAGAGCTTTGAGGACTCACCTGATTCGTTGTAATGCATCCAGTTGAGCATGATCTCAGGCGCACGATACCACCGAGTAGTCACATATCCAGTCATCACCTCGTCTTTGCGACGAGCCAAACCAAAATCGAGAATTTTCAACTCACAATCTTCATTCACAGCAATATTGACGGGTTTGAGGTCTCGATGAACAAGACCGGCGCTGTGCATGTACTGAATTGAAAAACGATATAATAAGAATGCATTATTTATAAGAATAAAAGAAGGAAGCAAAAGAAACCAGTCTATCACACACTGGATTCCTGATCAAATCGAAAATGCATCGGATCCATATTAGCTTCATTACAAGTAAATTGACGGTGGGAAAATATGACCTTCTACCCACCAATATTCGCGCACCGATATTACATTTACGAGTTTCGGCTATCAGTTGGAAGATAAAATAGCTCCATTGGGTAACGAGGGTACACGTGTTGATATCGACGACGGAAAGCAATCAGCACCGCAATGAGAAGTACGACGGCAACATCAATGGACCTAATTGAGGGCATCAATCCGATGATCCGCATTAGATGAACTGGGGTTTGTACGACGACGAAAGACTGAATCTCAAAATTGAATGCCCGGTTATCCGTAAAAGCTAGATGTGCCCGCCTAAATGGTCAACCACACTTCCGTGACATCCGACGACAAGTCACCCGTTCGGACAGGAGCGAATGTAACAGCTACTGGACGGAAATCACGGAAACCATGGAGATTGCGGCTAACTGCGGTGACTTCTCATAGCTCTTCTGCCTAGTACGTAGTGCATTTGGTAAGCGACAGCCGGCAGAATTCCTCCTTCGTGACGCTACCGGGCTGGTCATTCCTGAACAGGCTGAAAAGATTAACCGAACACTTCAATTGTTCATTGAATCGTCCTGCGACAAGCTCCGTGAACCAAATTCTAGTAATCCAGGGCAAACGCTGCGACGCTAGTGGCAACTTACAAAGCCCAGATGATACTACCGATTTAATAGAAGAGGTGAAGAATCGGAAAGTCCCCGGAGAAAACGGCATCGCATTGAAGATATATGAATCGTGTATTGAAACATTGCTTGGGCAACTCCAAATCCTGTTTTTCGCAGTCTAGATAAAAGAACAATTCCCAGCTGACTGGGAAAGTTCAATATAACCCCCTCTTCCAAATAAGGGCAAATTGACTGCATGCGCAGGCTACCATGGTACCAAACTAATCGACGTGGCCGCCAACATGTTCTCTGTGCTTTTGTTAAACCGCTTCTCAGCGATGCGGGGCGCGTGTACGTGCCCTAATCAAGGAGGCTTTCGCGATATATATATATATATATATATATATATATATATATATATATATATATATATATATAAAATCATTACTCCCTCAAATCTGTCACTACAAGCAGAAATGTATAAAAGACACTGGTTGTCGAACAAAGAAAGCTGTGAAGTATCCTCAACGCGGTGCGAACTGGTCTCGCAACTGCAAAGCGAAAAGCTACGAACCGCCGTGTAGTACACTTGTCCACTAAGGTGGAGCCGGATGTCACGTCGGCGTCACAGGTGTCATAGTTTGGTGAAAGCTGCTCTAGCTCTCGCTTATCGTGATTTGATTTTCTGTTCAACGTCATCTTCTCCATCTGTAATTAAGCTTCCGAGGTACCTAAAACTTTCGACTACTTTTGGTTGACTGCAGACATAAGATCCTGCCGGTCTTGAAAAGTACTTTGAAGGGCACATACCCTAACCGCCAAGTAAGTCATCTCTCACGTTATCAGTGATTAAAATAGGTAAGATTGGCACTACATTTTGCCAGGCAGCCAGGGGGACATTGTTTGATCTTCGTCAGAGATATGAAAAGACCGGTTCTGATCTCCTCAGGAATCGATACTGCTATTTCACTACAACAAAAGATAAAACAAGAAAACTTATCACACTTTAGGCGGCTTACTGGAGATTGAGCTACGGTTTGCCAACAAACGAACGAAGAGAGAATTCGCACGTGTCCTAAATTCAGAACAACTCTGTTCAGGTATATTAATCTATACCATTTAGATTTATACAGTGCACGACAAAAATATAGAACTCCTTCTTTTTCCGATTCTCTATTCTCTAACGAAACCACATCTGGTCAGAGTGACCGAATGCATGGTACCATACGGCGCACCATGTTTCAGAACGAAACCATCTACCAAGTGCAAATTAGAGCAGAAGTGGTGAAAAACGAGGATGACATAAGTATGAGACTGTTTCGGCGCGCTTTTGCAAAACCAGACGGACCAATAAGCTTGGCAATAAGCTGATCAATTCGGTCTGTGAATTTGGTGACTGACAATCCACGAGAACCAGAGTCACGTGATTCATGTACGCTGGAGCACGTAATGTACCCCGTAACCTAAGTGATCTTCAGTCCCGTTGGTTGCACGTATACACCTTACAGGACACGCCGAATTTTGTCTGCTTGCCGCCGCACGAAAAAAAATAAACGGATTTCGGGAAGGGCAAAATGTCCGCGTTCTAGCAAATGAGACTCAGTTCGTGTGAGATCGAGAAAGGAAGTGCAAAGGTATCTGGAATGTAACGAGCGAAGTGCGCCCAAAAATCTAACGAATTCGAACGAAGGCAGATTAATTCGCCCAGCCTCCAATAACATATACGCCTTCTCGACATTGAAAGCATTGGCCGGAACCAATGTTTTGAAACGAACATTACAAAAAACGTTCACAGCTGTGTCGTAGATGAAATATAAAAAAAATGAAAACATACATTGCTGTCACGCCATTGCATAAAGATCGTTTATCAGGGACTGAGATGCACGTAGCATGGAAAAACAAGCGGGAAAATTGCTACTTTAGTGACAAAAAAATAATTTAGATAAACCAGATGCTTAGAATTATCACTGAAATGGTATCAGAAAAGAAGAAAGTATCTTCAGTCAAAGAAACAACGGCAAGAGCCGAATGATCGTTTGGGGAGCGTTCTCAGCCAACAGCTTGTTTTCGTTCCCGCAAGTGGCCAAAAGGTTACAAGATGACGTTTCATTCCAATATGATATTGCTTCTATTCACTGATCATATAATACAAAATGTGGACTATTGTTCCGTGGGATCGGTGTCACGCAATCGCCTGCCTGTCACCCATATCTCAACCCGATTCAGAAACTATGGGGCATACTTTCTCGCCAGGTGTACAAGAATCCCATGGCTTACAGGTCGAAGAGTGAACTGGTAACCGCTCTTAAGAGAGAATGGGTGAATACTGACGAAGGATCGCTCACAGGTCTCGGAAGAAGTGGGCCGCGAAGAGGCACCGAGGTCCAAATGCTCAATGGCGGCTGCACGCGGCTTTCATTGGACAGTTTTGTACTTTTATCACCGCCTTTTTCGCATATTCTGGCTTAATTCACTCACAATAAGTTATTTTGTTGCGAAATCTTATATTCTGTATCGTAATGCGTATTCAGTTATTCTGACCAGGTATGGTTTCGTAGGAGAACACAGAGGAAAAATTCTGCCGAAAATAAAGGAGGTATTATACTTTTGTCGCACAGTTTACAATCATGCCTAGTACGCCAGGCACACTGAACCAGTTACTGGATATCATTTGGATCCAACCACTACACCCTCGGAGAAGACATTCCGGTGAATAAACAAACAGAAGCAGTTTGATTACTGACACATCATCCATAGGCCCACCGTATTGACCCGATGGTGGTGTGCAACCCAGTTGATCACAGATCTCTGGTGCTGCCTCTTGCTCAAAGCCATTACACATAAATCCATTTTCATCGTAAAATCCTTGTACGTGAACAGCCGAAGCCGAGTTCGGGCTTAAGGTGATCTTTCACTCCAGTTCAACACATAAAAGTGATGTACGTCACGGTTGCCTCCTTTCTCTTTTTCTCTTTGACTTTGTGATTGATATGTTCCATGAGACCGCCCATTTATCAGGCGAGGATAGTGGTGCTGAACGTGCCCCGGGTGGATGAGTGACAGACTTTGCATAAACGGACGATATAGTTCTGCTAGGTGAAGATCGAGGAAAGCTGCAGTCAGATAAAGTATAGAAAAATGTATAGGTGGACAGACCATGATATGGAAGAAAGGTATGAAAAAGCCCACCAGTGAATTTGGTCATGTAGGGCATGTTAGGCCTTCTGAGTGGGGTCCAAGAAACTCATGCCCACTCAGTGGTTAGGTACAATAGAGGATTTGTATTGCGCCCAGTGACGCGCCTGTATCGAAAAACTTTCTTCGTCGATTCGACAGTACTATTGGTGGTTCCGTTCCTACTCGTTTTTACGATTTTCGATTGAGATTCTTGTTGAGAGGCAGCAACAAAAAAACACGGTACCCAATGCCCGGTTGTTCGAACTGTTCAAGGGGATGGGGGCAAAAAACTGTGAAGGAACCTTTGGGAGACCACCTGGTGCTACTGTATTTAGGAGTGTGGAGTACACAGCATCGCACAATCGGGAATCATTTAGGGATTTGGAAAAATGCATATCACTGAATGCTTTTATTTCGTGTTCATGCTCGAGTGCAGTAGAATGAGCGCAGGATTTGCCACAAGAACCCAATGCACCATCACCCTGAGGAGTGGAATGGAGAACGAAACAAGACGATAGGGGCGACAACGTTGTGCTGTCTACCATCAATGATCGGTGTTCACAGGGTTTCAACCTTGAACATCGGGTTTGACTGCCCACAAATCATAACAGAGGTGGACCACCAAAGGTTTATCGGTGTGCAAAAAGCTTCCGTAAGGTTCTGTTTCTTTTCCTGTAGGAAAATGATTATCCTATTGCGGCACAATACCGCTCAGGTTTAACGATCGAGATCAATTACAAATCTGTCTACCAGAATTCTACTGCGTAGATCCAATCTATTTCCAATGAACTCTCTCTGTACACTTGGGAAACTGCAACTCGATAACAGCATCTGGCTGTTCACCACTGAGTTCATGCGTGACTATTTGCGATTTATTGAGTAGAACAAATTTCAATAGAACATCAACCAAACCAGCAATGTTACATACGCAAAGAGAAGGGAAAGATGAAGTTTTATGTCACTATAGACCGGTAACCAAGGAAATGTCACTGAAACGGGAGGCGAATTGATTTAGAAAGCTTCAACATTTGCATAAAGTGGAACAAGTATTCCACGCGTGAAAATCCTGAATGGACAGAACGTCCAGTATCTCAATTGGTTTAACTGCATTCATAGCCGCTGAGAGATGGCCTTAGATATAATGTGACAAAACTATGTAATAGCAACGGGTTCGTTGATAAAGACAAAACTCAAGAACAGTGTTGGTTGTTACTGAGTACTATTTAGCATAATCAAATGCAATTCATTCAGGTGCTAAAATAGAGTCAACAGATATTGGAATCGTTAGTGCAACTAATCTGTGTGTAACGAATCAGAATAAGAGTCGACAAATCAGCAATTTGAGCGCGTTATGGATAATAAAGGTTTTTTTCATTTAAGCAGTTATCCACCGTACACGTCTCCAGATAAGTAAATGTCTCGGTATATCCAACTGTTCGGTATTTTTATAGACAATCACGGTTAGGGAAAACCAGCGACTGAGTGGAATTTCAAATAAACTGCACAAGAACGGTTATATTTAGAAAATGTGCAAACACAGTGGGTGTTTGGTTTGTTTGTATGCTGACTTATAAATCAAGGCATACTACGCTCGCGCTACTGCGAGTGTGCTCGAACTGCGTCACGAAATTTCTCACCCGGAAACTCGGTACCGAAAAAACTTGTTGGAATTCTGGGCATGTAGACAAATATCACCACCATTTAGTTTATTATTATTGACATTATCATAGTTTGAACAACCTTTTTATTTTAGCGATAGCCATATGAAGGAACAAGCAACTATTAAATCATTGTTCACGGTGCAACTGTGCAAGGTTGGAGACCAGTTTTCAATCATCATCAATCTCCTCTCATGATTTCAGTGAGCTTTCTTTTAATCTACACCAGACATTATTTTATATTTTATTTTGCCCATCTTTACTCATTGCGCAACTGTAAATTAGTCCCACAAGTGGGTGAAACAGTGACGTGTAGAGTGAATATGCATTGTTTTAGTGTTTCATTTCTCGTCAGGGTTCAACATCCGGTCACTAAGCTTGTGTTCGTTGTTCCGTTTTTTCGATGGATTCAACCGAAGAACAGCTGGTCGAAAAATCGGCAAAGATACTCAAACAAAATCGATCATCTAGAACACAATAGACGCCAGTTAATACGCAATCGTTCTAAGGAAACGTATCAACTTAGAAACTGGAGCATTCCGATTAAAACTGGATCTATCTTGAAGTTGGAGAACGTGACTTATCTCGGACATCTTGGTGACAACAGCTGGAATAGAGATCATACAAGCCTAGGTGAACCGAAATACAGTGCCGAAATATGGGGATAGAGTGAGTGGAAAATACAACAAAAAAGGTTAGAGGAGAACAAAACCACTGATTAAAAAGCGGCGGCATAAGTTGATTTTACCAACACCATCAGGCAAAGATTAGTAGACAGTAGTGACCAGAAGCAAAAAATTACCGACTAACGATGAGTTCAACACAGAGAAGCAAGTAAATGTAGCCAGAATCTACAAACATACAAAACAACAACAACAAAAAACAGGGATCAACGAGATGGTGACTTGCCTTCAATGCCCGCAAAATCTGATAGACCAGAAAACGAATGTGTCCATCGGATAAGCTCTGTGATCGAATAACGGCTTCTAAATCGGCTCCCATGAGTGGGGTGACGAGGTAGCTGAAGAGCACAAAGGCGAGATCCAGTCAAAACAAGGAGGCGCAACACGACGCAGTGGGGTTGGACTGATTGCGAAGCAATAGGTGTGTAAATGGTATCAAACGTTAGGCTTATACGACGTACTCGCGGGAAACAGTCGGAAATTTCGGACCTGCATTGTAGAATAAAAACGGCGAGCATAAACGGGAACGGAACAGAGTACCTCTTTAGACTAGAACCACGTTGGACTTTGTTCTATTTCATTCCGATTTCAGGAGCACTCCTAACCCGAATGATGAACCAACCGGGGACTTTGTGTACAGGTTCATTTGTTCGCAAAGTTTCACGTGCTCCTCACACGTCAAAGACGGATAATCATCGGAGGAGTACACCAAAAATATGGTGATCGAATGGCCTGATGCATACATATACATATATACACACCACTAAAATACGGAAGACTCTCAGCCAGCATCGCCCAAGTTTTGCTTCTGTTAGATGAAATATAGCGTGCATTTTTCTACGGTGTTCATGGGGTGCACTAAAAGCGTTTGCAACCTTCAAACACATTATTCAGGATAAAATAGATTTTTTCAAGTCAAAATCCAAATGCATATATGATCCCAGAATAGTGATGGCAGAAGCCATGTAAGCACGAAATTTCATGATTCCGCGTCTAGGCGTTCGCGAGAAATTGCAGAAAAGTGACGGCTGTGCTAAAAGCATTTCGTGGACTGCACTCATGTGTCTATGAGTAAAATGGAAACGCACACCTCATATGGCCTCGGTGGCTCACTACACAACTGGGGATAAGCGGCATCTGTGACCCTAGGACCTCAATTGCAGAACCACAAAAGATTCCATCGGATCAAGCGTGGTACCGAGTCCGGCAACAGTAAATTACACTACATACCATCAACATGATCGGTGGTGACGTCTTGTTAATATTCTGTGCAGCCGTATAGTGGTTTACCAGGGAATAAATACGTGAATAGGTTTTCTTTTCTGGAAGGTCAGTTTCTTTAAGTGTGATGGTCACTGAAATTACACCACGAAATCAGGTTGAAAAGTGCAGATTATACTACTCACGAGGCAAACAGTTTCTACTGAATCCAGAATATAAGCAACGTTGAAAATTGTGAACAAAACTTGAAACCCATCAGTAAAAAACAAGTGTCGAGGGATTCGTATAAAAATAACACGAAAATACTTACACATCTTTGAATTGTTCAAGTGAGGTTTGTGGAGAGAATGCATCGATAAGGCAGAGGATCTGAAATACGACAAAATGTGAGCAGATGCATGGTGGAAAATCAAACAAATGCAAAACACCAGGGTCCTATCCAGACTGTAAACTGGCGAATAACAAACAATCCAAGCAAATCATTAGTAACCTATACCGAGTAGCAAGCTCCAGTCGGACTTGTTTCGGATTTATGTCCTTTATCAGAACACAATGTTTCTTAGGAGAAGAAAACCAATGGCACCCGTGGTTCAGCAAATAGCAGGTCGAATATGCTGACCAATCGAGAATGTCTCAGTTCCACAAACCTTCCAGCGAAGACCGAAATTGGAATAAACTGAAGTAATCACCGGTAGCGTTTCTTCAAGCAAAGTGCTGCACGACTGTTCACCCCACTAGCAAGCACTTTAAAGTCGTCTGCTCTGGTGGTCTCTTTATTTTGTGCTGTTTCATAAGAAGAATGGACGAGATATGCCCCATACGTACAACGGTCACCCGCCGACTTCAAAGGAAATCGATAATCTTGAGCACGAAACTAATAGCGTCGATAGCTTACACAAAACTTTATGAAGTCGAGCTTGCTCGATGTTCAACTGAAAGCAAAGGTTGAGAAGAAAAAAGAGGATGAATTCAGAAGGAAATGATTTTATCTCGGAAGTTGGATTCCGATCTCCCGGAGATTTTTCTGTCTGATAGTCAAGATATGAGCTAAATATGGTGTAGGAGGAAAAAGGAGTAGGCTACAATATCAGACAGAAAGGAATGTACATGCATTGTCAAAAATGATGCCTGAGAGTTTCCGATCAGCACATTTTGTGTTCATGCACGGCAAAATTATCGCAGAATCACATTATTTTATGTGTACCATAACTAGCAAGTAGTGGCGAGGTCTTAGGACATTAACCTTTGTGATCTGCTTATATGTGGTGAATAGCTGCACTCAAAATGCAGACGAAATCATATTTATGCCACTTCACGTGGGCTGCAACTATGATCGAACATGAGCCTCTGAGGGAAAGTGGAACAAGATTTTTTTACATTGAATAAACCCAAACATTATTCAGAACGCAATGTCTGTCTTTGTTCTTCATGATTTTTCAGTCTCATCGGCATAGAGTCCACGATATTGGTGATGAAATGATTCATTATCTTATGCATCATCACATGTCCCATTTCGCTGTGTGGGTAGCCCCTTGACTCCTCTGTTCAGGACAGAAAAATGTTCACGCGCCATTAGAGGATAGCTGTATGACCTGGACTTTGAAGTTGCGTACACGCTTACAAGTCTTAAAGTGAATAATTACCAGACAAGTCGTTCTGCATGACATTGTTTACATACCTCTCGTGGAAAAAAGCGAGGCTTTATCCTCAAAAAATATGACCTACCCAAGTGACCTCTTCTCGATGAATTCGAGGACTTCTTTGGTCATAACGGTGAAGATTTCCCCAGTATTCCTTAACTGAATGCAATCGAATGCACTCGATTGTAAAACCAGTCTTCAGAAAGGTTACCCGTGGCGACCGAAACGTCGGCAATCTGCCAATGATTTTGACTACGCTGTGTTATTGAACGATAAAATTTTACCATAACTTTTCACACGGCGCATCGATTTTTCAATACACTCCGAACTGACCTCGGTTCTGACATACTAAAAGAAATCGCTAAGTATAGGAAATTGAAAGTTATCGCCAGATTTGGACCTAATGGCAACATCATCATCGTACTCAATCAGAAAACCATCAGAAGCTCTGGGCAAGTTACAAATACAAAATGAAAAAGGAGACAGAATGGTGCCCTGAAGTACTCCTGTATTGGCGGGCACAGAATCGGATATGTCGCGTTTGAGGGTCTTAAACTGAGTTCTTTTGGTGAAATAGTCCCAAATCAGTGACAACAGAGAAAGGGATATGTTTGCTTTTTGTAACTCTGATAACAGAAGAGTCCTATCAGCAAAATTGAACGCGTTGCCGTAATCAAGAAAACGCACGCGAAAAGGCTTTCCGCTGCGATCGAGGGAGAATGAAATGGAGTTGAGTAGACATGCCAGGGCGTCTATTGTGGAACGTTTGTTCCGGTAGCGAAACTGGTATGCGTCATCATCATCACTGATGCACAAGCTAATGCGCATAGTAATACGTTTTTCGAGTAATTTTAGAACAAAAAAACATGCAACTGAGCCTAATGTACTGATTTCTTTTTCTAAAGTAAAACGAACCGGTCTCCAGCGGTCAGCGATGGTACGTTCTTCGATGCACATGTTAAAAAGTACCGCAAAAGGTTTGACTAAGTACGAGGCGCACTTCATAAAGTTGGTTGAAGTTTCTCAGGTACCACGGCTTTCCCGATCTTGAGTCCTTTCAGCTTGGTTAACACTTCGCTTGGATTGACAAAAAACGTATCCAGGTCTGAGCCACGGTCGAAAGTGAATCTCGGTAGCGTAGGAGTGTAGGCGGTGTATGAAACATTTTGTTGAGCCTTGTAGTCGTTTTTGAGGTACCTGTTGCGCGGAACCCATACCACAGATTGGATCAAATATTTTGTTTCCTTTAATAATGTGCGATTTCCAATCATGCAAGCATGCTCTTTATGTCGTTTTATTTCTTTTCGAGTGGGACGACGAAAATCTGGTGGGTCAGATGTAAACTGACTTTGGTGGGCAACAAAAGTTCAAGTAACTTGTCAAACGATCGCATACATTCAGACATCAGGGTTGTAGAACTGACCGAAATCAGTGTACTCAATTATTTCTCGTAGCAATGTCCGGTTTTCTAGGTTGCACTGCCTATGGATATCCCGCGATCAGAAACACGTATACCAACCCAGTCCTACCACAGCTTGCTGCATTCTGAAGGTGCAAAACACATACCGAACATTACTACACAGTCCGTCAAGCTGTCCAGAGAAGCTTGTAACTCACTTCGCAAGGTTTGACACCATACCATAGGGGAAAAGCCTAGTACCACTTTCCTCCCCTGCCAAAATCGCGGTCTCTCGGATCATATAAATCACAAAATTAAAGAGAAAAGGAGAATGGGGTAACCATGACGTACTCCACTTTCTGTGGTGAATTCGAGTGAAAGATCATTGCAAGCCCGAACTCGGTTTCCGCTGCTCAGGCACGGTATTTTGTGATTGAACTTATAGATATTTGTACACTTCAAACTTATTCATAACTTTTGTCTCTTGATACGGCACCCCTTTGTCGTACCGACGTTCGAATGTACATAATCAATACACACAAACTTAAACAAACACACACGTGGTCCCGATTATACGACAAAACAAATCTTAGAATAAAACACTCGCTCCGACGCAAATTTGCCTTTTGATTTGGGATCGTTCTGGAACTTTTTAATCGGAAATCTGAATGTGGTCGGTGAACTGTTGTGAATTTGTTCCCTAATATCTGACTCTTTTCTACTTCTATCGAGCATGGTTTTGTCTAATCATCTAGCCATACTCCACCTAATCCAGCTTGTTAGTGTCACCTTAGATAATTTTCACATTGACGTAGTGTACCACAGACTGATTAGTAGGCCGCAAAGTTGGTAAATCTGTGAGGTTGTATTTACCACTCGAAACATAACCAGCGAGCGCGTCAAATATTCTCACGTTGTCCAGGGACTCCCTTTGACGTCGCCGTCGACGTGGAAGATCTCCTCGTTCCCATTCCACCCAAGGCCTCCTAAACCAGGCTCGAGAAGGCAGTGATTCAACGCACCGTAAAACCAGCCGGAAAAATGCTCCTTGAGTTGTTTACTTTAATGGAACTCGGAGACGAAACGTCTCAGCTTGTGTGCCACATGCGGTCCCTGATGGCTGGATGACACGATTTTCCGGGAGATATGGGTTGACGAGCTACCTGTTTTGATGCAACACGTCTTAGTGAAACCAGAGCCCACTAAATCCTAGACAAGTTGACCAACACGTCGAAAGAATAATGGAGTGTTACTCAACTGGTAGACCGTGTATTTACATGGTATCGCCCGCTCCGACCCCCATTACAACGTCCGCCGAAACCGCTCCACCGCGTGATTCCAGGGTGATGTCAGCAAGACCCATCCCAAACAACAGTCACGCAATTTCTCTCAAACCTGACGCCACATCTTGTTAGTCGCGTGCTAATAACGAAATCGCGGACCTGAAAGAGATTGTTCGCATGCTGTGCAACCAAGTCGGCGAAATGTAAAATGCATTGGCTACTCGTCCACGTGCGTCGGAAGAAGTACCTCATCGACTCAGATCAAGGTTCCATAATTGCCGGTTACAAACATGGTGTTGGTACCATCACATATTTGGCTCTCAAGCATATCGCTGTGATCCTGCCTGTTCCTCTCACCAAACAGTCAGACGACCAAGCCAGTCGGTAACGTGAACAACTGTGGCTGGCCCTCCACATTCGAGTAGCCTATTTTACATCGCTGACCGATCCAGCGGCCTCCGCTTCCCCACTGATACCGGCGCCGAAATCAGTATTATCTCCCCCCCCCCTCCACACACACACATCACTGCTTTAAACCATATCGGTTCACACTACACGCAGCAAATGGCACGACTACTACAACATCTGGCCAACGGTCAATGATGCTCGATTTAGGTCTCCAACGATGTTTTGAATGGGTTTTCATTCAAGCAGATGTTCAAATTCCCACCACGGGTGCGGATTTTTTCTCCCACTTTGGCCTAACAGTGGACCACAAAAACCGCAAGCTGGTAGACACCACAATCAGGTTTTGCGTTATCGGCATTGGTAAATGCATCAACTCTCTGGGTGTTTGGCTTGCGATCCTGAAATCGCCATTTGCTGACATTTTGAAGGAGTTCCCAAAACCGAGAGAGCTTTCACAAATGCCAAACAAATTCTCCCAGACGCCACCAGGATACATCAACCATACTCCGATCCGAATACCAAGTTGATCCTAACAACGGACGCATCTAATACCGCGGTTGGTGCGGTGCTCCATCAAATTGTGCGCAATCAATTACAAGCGTTGGCGTTCTTCCACAAAAACTTCAGGCGGCACAGACTAGATACGGTACACTTTCTCGTGAACTTCTCGCTATCTATTTAGCAATTCGTCACTTCCGCCATATTTTGGTGAGACGACACATTGACGACAAACCCCTAACTCATGCAATTCACGCCAAGCCTGAGAGATATTCATTCAGAGACGTGCGCCACTTGGATTACACTTTCAGTTCACAACAGACATCCACTACGTGCGTGGAGTTGACAACATTGTGGCTGGCGCTTTGTCCAGATTTGACGTCAACACGGTAGAAACACAAGTTGATCCGTCGTTACCCGATCTGCGCACATCTTCCACACCCCAAATGAAGGATTCTGCATCACTTTCAGCTTGTGGCACAATCTTATGTGGTTGGTCTACTGGTAGCCCGTCAAATCATTCTTATTTCCTACAGGAAAACCCTTTTTGACCATTTCCATTTTTGTTCCCATCCTGGTATTTATGATTCTCTCAAACACATTTCTGCCCTATTTACTTAGCCCAATATGAATTCTGACACTGCACTACGGACTAAACAGTGTTTACAATGTCAGAGAAACAAAGTCCGCCGTCATACATTTTCTCCTCCCAGCGCACTCACCGTTCCCGATATCCGTTTCACACATACCCACGTAGATCTCCTTGGTCCACTACCAACACCAAACGGACATACCCGAATAATAACTGCTGCTAATCGTTTTACACGTTGGCCGGTAGCAGTGCCTATTACCGGCACCTCGACAGAGAATATTGCAAAAATACTAGTACAACACTGGATTGTTATTTTTGGTGTCGTTTATCGACACACCAGAACGCGGCAGCCAATTCCAATCGAATTTGTTTCATAAATTCACTAAACTTCTTGGCTGTAAACACATCACGGCAACTGCATACCATCCTTCGTCAAGCGATGTGGTAGAACGCCTGCATCGTCAGCTAAAGGCAGCACTGATATCACAGCCAAACCCCAGTCGATGGAGCGCTAATCTGCCACTCGTTCTCTTAAGTCTTCGATCATCAGTCAAAAATGACCTTCACAGCGCGTTCGGTGAACTCGTTTTCGGCACCATCATTAGTCTTTCAGGTGATTATCTTCAACCCAGCCCTACTGACAGTCATAGCCCGTCGCAGTCTGCCCAACAGCACACAGACCGTAAGTCCCATCTACCGCAAATCATTTGTTTGCGACCTACTTAGGCTTGTCATCTGAACAGACGCACCCGGAGTCAATGTTATGTCAGACGACAGTCATATTCTCGGCAAATAGTGTGTGGTTCTGTAATCGTAAAGTAATTACATCAGCGATGCATAGCGCAAGAAATGAGAAAAAATGGACAACAGGAGTATAACCTATATAAGAGGTGAATTACACGCGGTCTCAAGCAGAAAGCATCGTGTCTCGATGGTCGGAGTGTAAAAATGAACAGATTCAAGATGGCCGACCAATCGGACCAAAGAGCAGAAGGATTGACCAATGAGATTAAAGGAAACGTGTTCCAGTCGTGGAATCTGACTACTGATGTTGTATTCAGTAGCAAAACACGGAGAACGGAATGACACAGATAGTTATACCGCCCCATCTGCGCCCAACATCCACTTGCTGATCACCCGCACATTTTTGTATATATTGATTTATACACGCCACCATTAGCTTTTGTTTGTAACGATTTCGAACGCCAACAACTCACAGCACCGTATGATGGTCCATTTATAGTGCTCAGCGGTACAGACAAGTATTGTTCGAAAGAGTGATATACCGGACACTGTTTCAATCGACAGGCTAAAACCAGCGTATTTTCATGCACCTCCGTCAACGACAGCACCGACCCTATCATCGTCCGCAGACCCACCACCAACAATTACTGTTAACGATACAAAACCCCCCATCATAACGGAAACCAGACCACTTACCTCAACATCAACAGCACAACACCCATCCCTTGTCACCAACCACCCTGATAGACACGTTCGACATCCTGCCAGATTTGAAGACTGTTGGTTACCGTTTCCTTTCGCTTTCTCTTCATATTTTTCTTACGGCGGAGCTCTATAGGCATCTGTACACTTCAAACCTATTCATAACTTTTGTTTCTTGATACGGCACCCCTTTGTCGTACCGACGTTCGAATGTACATAATCAATACACACAAACTTAAACAAACACACACGTGGTCCCGATTATACGACAAAACAAATCTTAGAATAAAACACTCGCTCCGACGCAAATTTGCCTTTTGATTTGGGATCGTTCTGGAACTTTTTAATCGGAAATCTGAATGTGGTCGGTGAACTGTTGTGAATTTGTTCCATAATATCTGACTATTTTCTACTTCTATCGAGCATGGTTTTGTCTAATCATCTAGCCATACTCCACCTAATCCAGCTTGTTAGTGTCACCTTGGATAATTTTCACACTGACTTAGTGTATCACGAAGACTGATTAGTATGCAAGAAACTGAATTTCCCTGGCACACCCTTCGACAAGAAGCAGTGCCAGAGAACTCAACGGTCCACCGATTAGAAGGCCGCTTTAAGCTCAAAAAGGACGGAGACAGTGGCCTTACAAATGTGCCAGTGTTCTTAAATCTGTCGAAGACTGGAGATGTGATCAACACAACCTCAACTAAGCCTAAATCCAGCTTAGTTCTCGCACGAGCACTATTCCCGAGCGCTTGACAAACGATGGAGAATAAGACCAAAGAGCAATTTAGATGCAATGTTAACCAGACTTATTCCCCTGTGGTGTTTTGGGAGTCTTGTCGTCCTTATAAATCGGTACGATCACCGATTCACATCAACTCTTAGGAACTGGTTTCTTCTCCAGATATAAAACTGAAGAGTTTTGCCAACTCCAGTAACAGTGCTAAGCCATCATCTTCTTTGAAAATAGACGAAGGTAACTCATCTGGTCCAGCAGCTATGACATTTAAGATAGCTTATCTAATGGAGAACCTCCGCTTCTGATGGAGCACTGGTATCTACATCCAGAGCTGTAACCACCGGGTTAGCTAGCAAGCCTGTCGTGGATATAGGTCAATTTAACTTTAACTCGAAATGCTCTACCCAACGAACTAGACGATGTCCCTGAGTCTGAATCAGTGAGCCATTCGTCTTTTTGACCAGTTTGCTAACGCCTGGTTTTCATGGACCGATGTTTCTAATTAGACGGAAAAGCAGCTCTTTCCACCTCTCTACACTTCGCAATCAGCCACTACTCACGGTCGTTTCTCAGGCCATGAATCAGTTGGCGTTTAAGGCATCTCTGCACCTCATCATATTTGGAATCCGGAGGAATCGATCTGAAAGTTACGAAAGAATTTCTTCCTGCCTTATTAAATAGGCACAACCATGAAAAATAAATTGGCCGAAAGAACGGCTTCTACCAAAATATTCGGACTGTAAACGAAGTATATACTGAGTAATTTTTTCGTATGCATCATAATCGACACTGCCTGTAGAACGTGTCCCAGAATGAGATTCGTGATATGGTACAAACCGTGTGACGTTGGAATGCATCAATAAAACAATAAATTATATGAAACACAAAACAAGGGGGTTTCACAGAAGTGTGAAGATGATCTTAAACTGATGAACTGACTCGCGTGGGGAGAGGGTAACATGTCTCGTCAGTTGAACGGATCAATTTTCTGCACAATTTACATAACTTCTACGGTAGTGTTTAACTGCTTCGACTCGAGTTAGATACCTAGGTCTGAACTGAACCACACAATTTATGTAACATTCTGTGCACAGAAAATGACCAATGGCACGAACAACAAATCAATTACGCAACCAAACCGAGCTTCAGGTGGACAAAATCCAGTTGGTATTCGAATGATGCCACCTACTCTGACATACACAATAAGTAAACAAAAATGTAAGGGTATGTTTGGACATTAGACCGTTACATTATGTGGAAGAATGAAGTGAGAGATGAGCTGGTGAATGACCAGAGGAAACCAAGATACTTTTGTTTCAATTTAGTCCGTTCTGAGAGCATGTCCATCAATGAAATTAACTGTTGTGCGAATGACAGATTGTTTATTCCTAAAGCCGATGCCCTATGACGTAACGCAAGCCGCTGAAATTCTGCTCGGTTAGGTTGCAGACTGACGTTTTCGAGTCACACAATCCCTCACGTTGGGTTTAAATTTCCGGTCGGGGCTCGGTAAACAAGTGCACTGATGAGGACTTCTAACACGGATGAGACAGCCATGCAGTGAACGAGCGGTGAACCAGGAACCAAGAAAATCGACTGAAACACGATGAGTTTTTCCATTTTATTCTGATACAGTTTTATTTAGCACGTGCGCGCAATCGTGAGGCGATGAAAGTGAGGGCCACGATTGCACAACAAATATATCATTCGTCCTGGTTCTACGAACCAATGACGAAATGCAGGTCACCAAAATCACGTCATTCTAACCCAATGACACTGATGCGACAGCTCAACCAAATGCAGCACAGTGCTCAGTGAAGCAACCGGGACCGAATGAATGACATGGCTAAACTTGTCAAATTAAACAGCATACTCATCCGCGTGCGCACGTGAGATAAGCTACCGTAAAAGGCAACAAATGGACTTCGACTATACCGTGACAGACCACTGGACTAGACTTGTTGGTCTAGCTTGTCTACGTTCAGAATGCGCACAGATAAACGGATTTAAGGAAACACCCGCACGCGCAAAGACACATACAACCCAACCTACCAATCAACCTGGTGTTAAAATTAGTAACCGAAATTTCGACCCATCGCAAAATCACCATTAAATTTTGAGTAAAACTGTTACTAACAGGGCCTTAAGAAAGCTTCCAAGTATTGTTTTAGAACTACTAAGCAAACTGTATGAAAAAAAACTTCTACAGAATGTAGTCCATTTGCATAGCACGCATATATGCATAGAAAAGACTAGATGAGATGTTGAAAAACAACACGCGGACGCCAGTGGTCTCATTACTGCAACTTTTGGCGAAGAATCAAGGGTACGGATGTCTCCTCTAACACATCCTCATTGTGGAGTTTGTATAAAATAAACAATTTCTTAACTTGAATACCACCAGATCTTGGACTATATCACTGACAGGGACCAGCAGTACCTCCAAAAATAGACTAGACGTTTCGTGTCGTTCAAAAAAACCTACTCCGGGTATAACAATCGTTTCTGACAGTAGTGATACCATCTATGAATCTTACTGGAAATTTCATTGTGGACATGAGCTAACGGGGGTGTCCCCAAAAAAGTGCTCCGGAAGACATCTTAGTGCTTTTAAGTTCAAACCAGGGAATCCTTGGATTTTCGATTTTACAATTACAATCACCAAATTACAGTTTCCGAATTGCTGCTACAAGGAATTTATTATAATTTTAGTCGATCAACCATATCATTCCACACACTTCGCACTGTGACCGTAGGGACGGAATGTGAATGCGACCGAGTGTGATACACCGTTGCAAATTTCACCAAATTCGGACCTCAAAAGCAGCTCGCGGCGTTGCCTGTTGATTTGGTGAAGGGCAACTCCTATGTTACATAGAAGCGAATCAGTGCAGTGGAAGGGGTTTACCCCATAGCCACAAAGGCCCACTGCATTATTAAAGATAACCGGCAATCAGACCCTGACATTTGGAGTGAAGGACCGCATATGGTATCAATAAGTCAGGCGTGGTGACCAGCCGGACGACAGCGCATTAGTGTTTGCCATCAAAGTAACCGGTGGTCGCTGGGATTCGAACCGCTGGCCTCCGAGGTGGTAAGCAGACGCTCTAAGCTACTCGGCCACTACTCAATGCATCCTGGATGTGAAGTAGTTAAGACATTGGTCAGTTCCTCAGATACGAACTTCCATATTTTGAAGACCAAAGGAGAGTGGAAATGATCTTATTTCAGGTGGTTCCCGATGTACCCGATAGATTACGATAACCATAATGTCGGGGAAACAAATTTCAGAATCCATTTTGAAACATGGGAGAGCTTCAACATTGGGAGAAGCTTATCCACAAGTGGTCTTTGCAGAGGACCTGGAGAATAATTACGTTGAGTGGTAAAACACATCCAAATGGCTGTCAAAGTCAACGAAGTGACCCACTGGGGTGTTACATAATGACATAAAACCGCCGGCTACTTCGATTACAAGACACCTGATTGCACCAGGCCACAAAGCTGACCTGACCTAATCTTTCAGAGTTGAGATACGTAATCCAATACCGAAACTATTGGCGTCCAGCGAAGCGATTTTTACCACGATGTATCAACCAGCGCTCTGCGTATAGAAACGTTTTACACAACGTTTGCTTACCATGGCATTAATTCAGCAGACCTCGCGCTCTCTCCCCCCGTACGCACTGTGAGAGAGTCCAAATTAGCCTAGTTTGTTGTCATACACCCCTACTGTACTGTTTTACGTTCGCGATCAACAAAAGTAAACAAAATGCTTGCAGCTTGCGATCTCTGTCTTCCTTCTGTTCTTATGAATTGGATAAAGGAGACCCAGTGCTTGAAAAAAATGTGTTTGAGAAGGGAAGTATCCGGAAAAATAAACGAAACTGCTACTATTCAGCACATTTGATGCAGCTGTTTGCCCCATCCTCCTCGACGGCACATGACAAATGAGGAAGTGGGAAACTGCTTTTTCGTGTGAACTGGTATGTGCACTACTAGAACCTTGATAAATCTCAGCACCAGAAGTGGATGGAAGTTTCCGTAAACAGCATGACTACACTAACTTCGAACAGTATCTTGATATGAGCACTGAAATGTGCCAGTTCATTCAGTGAACATTTCAGAAAGACTTTTACACGTAGGAGGCTCCATAACGAAAAGTACAGATGGATGTCATCTTATAAGTTAAGGAAACCCTTCAACTGCAACCGGTGAACTGACAGCAGCTCTCCTAGCCACTATGGATACTTGCGGTAAGGCCCGCTGACAAACAGCAGGATAGGAGGAAAAAAGTAACTGCACATCGATCAATGAAAAAAAGAAACTAACGTTCTCGTGATCCACATGGGAAAGGATCTTCAATTCTCGATGAGTTCGTTTTGCGTATTCCTTATCCTCGAACGGTTTTGTCAGTTTCTTGATGGCCACTCTCCGCTGGAGGCGAGTATCGTAAGCGGTACTGTAATTGACGATACAGCAATTGTAGACAGCATTTATGATCGGAACGAAATGAAATCACTCCTAATCCTAGGGAAACCACAGTAATCAATAATGGCGGTGATTTCCAGAGATCAAAGGTCAAACAAAAATGTAGGTGGTTCCAGCTAAGTGGAATGGTATCACGTGAATTTCCGCCTACGGCTTAGGTAACGCGTCAGTGACTCATGTCATACATAAGGACCACACCGCGGTTCTCTTCAGAGACTACACCACAAAAGCATCCGGAACATGCTTAAAATGTGAAATCATGGAATGGGCGTGCATCCTTAAGACAAACTACAAACTATGTTACAACTGACATTCCTGATTGATGTAGTTATTGAAAAGGTATGTTGTATAAACAAACTAAAACATTCTCCGTCCGAATTGATGCACTGCTGTCCTGGTACACCTCAATCCACAGAACATATACTACGCTTACTGGTGAACTACTGTTCACACGCGGTAGTTCGACTTTAGCCCATACGACATTCATTTACTGTCTCTCTGATCTCTGAATACGAGTACTTACAATCAAGAAGCATGTGCACTCTACAAACGACAGGAATGCAAAAACGGAAACCGTCTGTTCACTGTTTTTAATTGTTTGAGTAAGCACGGTGGACCCAAAAATATGATCGTCAATGAAAATTAGTGCGTCTAAAGCACTGCAGTGTAATGATGCTCATAACGATCGACTTTTTCGACAATAATCGAGATTCTAACATGTGGGTTGACTACGAGGATGCTCGTTCATCATGAGTAAATTTATGTCCACTTGTAAGCGTTCGTTGCTAGCATAATCGCGTAATCTCGACCTGCCTCAGACACAACACACTGCTCACAGTTACGCTCCACTCAATGGCACTGTAACTGGTTCACCACTTCAAGTATCACGATGAAAGTCGCCGGATTCATCTGATGATAGAAATATGGATCCTCGTGGTTACGAGTCCTACCTACTTACTGTAGTCATGAGAAGGTTAACTGACTGCAAGCAATTAAAACACAGTTCTAGTGGAGGCAATAAAACTGAAGTATGGTCGGAAAACACGAGCGGTGTATTGCGTTAACGTGAATATTTTTAGAACCTGTAGCTAACTCTCTTGTCGTGCTGGAGCGATCCCTGAAGTGTCAACCAGACACCACCAAGTCGGTCTGTGATGATGAACAGGCACTGAACGCCTTAATTGCAAGTGCATCATTCACTTCTTGGCGGCTACGCAAACAGTATTAAATCAAAATACACATCATCACATAACACGGATGATACAAAGACTACGTGTAATTGCACATCATGCTGATTCAGTTTAATGACAACGAAAACAGCCTTTCATCGCCAAAGATAAAAAGGAATACGATTGCTGACAGCTGGCACATGGTGTCATCCAGTGAGAGTGCGAAAGACGACTGCAACAAAAAAGGAATCTCAAGTGAACGTGGGGAATCTGTTCTCCAGATTGAATTAGGCATCGAAGCAACGACAGCTGATCCCATTGAAATATATTGGAATGTCGTTATTTTTCCATTAGTAGAGACGATCACGTTTTCACAGATGACACCAGTAAAAAGGCAGTGGGGAGGTGCTGATATCATTTTTCTGCTTTCATGGGTTACGACTGGAATGGTGAGCCGATTCTGTGGTGATCAACTGGTGACTATTTATCAACTGAATTTTCGATCAGACGAAAAGATTTAGAGGTCCCCAAAACGACTGCAACCGTTTGAGTAATTCGTTAATGCTGACTAATTTGAAACAGACACTGATTGACTAGCGACACTTGGAAAAAAGCCTATCTGTATTGCTGTCGCACATCGTCCAAATTCTTCGTTCTTCTCCATTGTACATAAAGTTTTGATCTTTTACTAAAATAATACACACCTCTTTGGGCGACTGCGCACGTGGCTACCGCGGTGTGTTCTCTCTGAGTTCTTTCTGCACTTTTTGAGATCTCAGTGGCGGTTAAGGTCAAACTCAAACGGTCTTATGCGCCGTTTATTAGTACACATGCATCAGCACGGCAACTGCACTACATTCATTGGGGTCCATTTCTAACGACGTTCACGTGCCTGAATGAAAACTGAGACGAACGATTTTGATGATCGACTGTTTGTGTGGTCTGTTTTTTTATCATATTTATTTCCTGGACATTGCTAGCAAACTGTGAGCCACTTCATGCTTTTCTAAATGCACTATTTTTGTGTACAGAAGCATCTGAGCGCACCTTCTTTTTGGCCTTTTCCTTGCCGAGCAGACAGTATTTTCCAACAAACAATACTGGGATCACGTGACAAAGCTTTCTCATTTCTTCGAGCCGAAACATCCAGGCAACTTTTTCATCACAGCAAGTAAAATATTTGTATGACTTCGTGGTAAATCATCTGTAAACATGCCGTCGTTTCAACGGAGCTTGAAATTGTGAGTTTAAGACTTTATGACTGAACAATGGCCATCGAAATCTTCAAATGCCAATGAGAGAGAAAGGTGCCTTTTTCAAAAGCGACTCTTAAGTGTGGAGCTGTGAGCTGCGTTGAATGGAAGAAACGATAGACGAGTATACTCTGTTTGAAGAGACTTGTGTATAACCAGGGAAATGCTGATTTCATGAACTAACAGTGCGCGTGGTGACAATTTCCACTATTCAATGGCGGGCACATACATGGAACGTGATGCCATGACCAACTGACAAATTAGTGATGATTTTATAGCACAAAGTACTATCGTTGATAGACAAACCACGATTGAACCAGTTCACTGTCAGGTTAAACGCCGGAAACTAAAGGACAAAACGGCAGTTTATTCTTTAGTACGACAAAGGAATTAGCTTAGCAAGTACTGAAGCAAAACTGCTCGCCAGGATACTCCAAACAAATTATCCAACGCACGTGAAATGCGTAGGTGTGAGAATCGAGCCAGTTTTAGACCCGGTCAAGGGTTTATCGATCGCATTTTTACCCTACGACAAATTTTATGGCACAGGCACACTTTCCATAGATCCAAAATCTGTTTTCCTGTATCTGAAAGTGGCATTGGACTTAGTCGATCGCACAGTTTTCTAGTACTGCCTTTCACTGAAAGGTGTGACAGAAATGTAGTTCCTTTTTCCAATTCTTACATATGAACAGATGAAGCCGAGTTTGTGCTTACGGTGATCTTTCACCCGAGTTCACCACGAAAATTGGTATCTGTCAGGGTTGCCCTCTTTCGCCCTTCCTCTTCAATCTCGTAATTGAATTGACTCTTGAGATAGCCCTATCCTCGTGTGAGAATAGCGATATCGAACTCTTCTCAGGCAGTAAACTGCCTGACTTAGAGTATACGGACGGTATTGTTCTTCTGAGTGAAGATGCAGGTAAGTTGCAAGCTCTTGTAAATAGCCTGAACAACAGTGTAGCAATGTTGGGATGCATTTCGCACCTTCAAAGTGTAAAATGCTGTTGCAGGAATGGGTTGGCTCAACATCAAACCTTGTGTTGGCACGGGAAGTTCTAGCTGAAGTGGATAAGTTTTGTTACCTCGGCAGTTACATTTCATCAGGTGGACAGATATCGAATGAAGGGTCACCGCGGACACTGAAGGCGTGTTTAGCTTTTGCAAACCTCAGTCATCTGTGGCGTTGACGTGATATCGGATTATCTGTCAAGAATCGAGTGCACACTGTGGCGATTAGGTCCGTTCTTTTATATGGCTCAGAAAAGTGGGCGTTAAGAATAGAAGATAGACGAAGACTGTCGATGTTTGAGCATCGTATCAGCAATTCTGAGGTTAGGCGTAGGGTGTTGGGAATCGGTGATCGGTCACTGGAACAAGTACTGGATCTAAACAGGTTAAGGCGGCTGGGATGTGTGTTTCGCATGCCCGCCGACAGACTTCCTCCGAAGAGCTGGTTGGGAATAACGGGTGAACCAGTAAGTGTGTGGGCCAAGGTTTGGTTATGACTATCATTCATCGCATATAAATCGTTGTTTTTGCACTAATAAATCGAGGTAATTCGTAGGCAGAAAGGACTCCGCAATAGAGTTAGTGGGACGGATTAAAACAGACGGTAGATAAAGGCAGTCAGCTCATGATATGGGAAAAAGATATGAAGACCTTGGCCGGTGTACTTCATCAAGTGGGACCTGTCAAACTTCCGGGTTGGGGGCCACAATACCCGCTCATCAAGCGGTTGGAGACGTTCAGTAATATGCCTAGGTGTCGCAGCAAGTGGCTTAGTTGCATTCGGGCTGTTTTCATTTTTGTGATTTCCTTTTACTAATTAGCTTTTGGTTCTTTTTCACTTTATACTTCTATTCTGCCTTCAACTCGACGATGATGCGAGATAGAACTGAAGTGCACGGTTGATGACTGAATGAACAGAATTCAAATGAGTACAAGCAACGACGGCGTCTATGAGTGTCCTCATTGGGAACAGCTAGGATGACTCTACTCAAGATCATATTTCGATAAAATAAACAGATAGAAAATAGCCAATCAATGGTGGTTGAGCGTGTGAAAATAATAATAATCCTCCAAAGTAAACCCGGAAACATTGTTTGGTGTTGTATATTACAGTGCCTAAAACGTGCAACGAAATGCTATATCCCTTGGATCTATGGTCATCATCGATCTCGTGATGAGGTGTGTGGGAAGCCCTTGAAAGCCTTGTCACCGCAAGTCGTGGTTTCATTGTCTGACATTTTACTCCGCATTGCCAACTTACGCATATATCAAATTTGTTCGAATTTTGATTGATTACTGCAGGATATCGACCAGCCAACCCAAACATCGGTCTATTACATGAAAGGTAGACTAACAACTGGTCAAGTACCATAAATGTATGTCCGTAGGTAAAAAGGGTTTGGTAATTATCATATAAATTAACATATTGAATGAGCGCCAATGGACTCTATCAAGTCAAGCTTTCTGCATTGTTTTTTTTAAGACGAAAGATTAATTATCACATGGTGTCATAAGGCGAACGGGTTTCCCGTTGGCATTCGCATTCGCAGACAACTGTGTATTGCGATGTCATAACCGTTGCAAAACAATGGAAACGTGTTCAGATTTTGTCCCTGGAAAAACAATCGAAAGAGTACCAGAATAAATTGTTCAGATACGCTATCAGTTACGGTGTTCGAGTAATGCGAGAGGGAATGAAATTTAGACTCAACGAGGACTCATCTGACCCAGGGGCAAACATGCAAAAGTTTGGTCAGTCGTTCACGGGACATTTTGACGAGACGCATCGATGGGTTTTTCTGCATGAATGCAGCTTACCGGGCATACACACCGCACAATCGAAGAAAATGAGCAATTATGAACCAGAGGTTTGAAGTAGAAAATCACATCCAATTCAGTTCTAGATAAAGCGACCATAAACCTCACATTTATGTGCTCTGGTTTTATTTGCTACCTCAGTTCAGTTCTTTCAAACGTCAATTTCGCACTTCTGTTCTGCTTTTGGTTAATAAACCTCCAAATGCCTCAGTATGGTCGGGGGTGGGTGACTCAGGTTTCGAGATGGCTACTCACCCTAAACGCCTCTCAAAAGACTCCCAAATGACCGTGCGTCTAACACAGCCTCCACTGAGGAAGTCCTAGTCATTGCCCTCTCGTGATTGGGGTGTTTTCACAAGTGTGAGGGCGAAGGCAAATGCCCGGCGCCCTGCCCCGGGTTGACTGGTGTTCATTCTAGGGGAGTGGGCTGAACTCTGACTTCAAACCAACCACGGACGGTGTACGAGGCATGTTGTACTGAGCTCACCGGCATTTGTGGCGGAGGGATGTACTGGGCACCCAGGATGTCTGGCCCCATCCGGAGGGTGCATGAACTAACCAATTAGGCACCGGCCCCCAGTGGGTTACGAACCTCAAGCTTTGTCCCGCTGCGTTGCGCGTCAAGCTTTGGATAGCTAAAGGCTCTGGCTGTGAACCCCTAGGAAAAACCACCTGCTTTGGTCTGGGCAACCTGGAAGTATTGGGCCCACAAACAAGACAAATCACGGAATTTCACACCATACACCCGTTGTTCCTCCGTCGTACTGTTTTTTTTTTGGCACACAGCCTGAAATCAGGCGAGTGTGAGACATGATAATATATTTGGTTGATATCTCACAGTATCGGCGAAGCAGAAGGGAAAACACATCAAAGCATAGACAATAAACAGACAGTAGAAAGGCAGAACTGAGAATCATATAAACAAAGAAACTACTCCACTGCTTGCGGGACTCAGCCGTGCCGCCTAATATCTCCACCCATCTGATCTCATTAGCCCAGAAACATCCAATACTTTCTGTGAACCATATTTCATCCGTGATAAGTCATGCGTAAAAACGACCTGGGTGACAACGGTGAGTTGTGTATCTCCCAGTGGAATCGAGAATCTCGTGTGTCTGATGTTGCAAACATGACAGAGTTAAAGCTACTGGTAGGCAACTGCAATTTCTGAGTACCCATACAACAACTGGGCTCGTACCAGAAAGGATCTTGATGTATATCACGAGATCTTGAGACCTCGTGTATTGACACTACGCATTCTAAAATTATAACAATCAGTCTCCCAGACGAAAAAGAAACATTAATGCCTGAGAAGATACGAAATGGCAATAAACACATCTTTGGAAGAATAGCAAAAAGAATCAATTGGTTACGAAATACAACGTCCGGGCATGCTCCTAATCATCTTCGGATTGTATCAAGTTGTGCTTTCCCATTCATTGGGGATGGCGGACGTTAACCCGTGCAAAGTACCGAGGACTCATCGACCGTATAAATTTGCTTCGCCAACAGATCACTGCCATTTTAACTTAGGTTCAAGTCCGGGCTGTTGGCACGCCAGTCACTATTTCTAATTAGAATATGCATCTTTAGTGCATGAATAACCTGTGACGTGACCAATGTATTGAAAAGAAGTTATCAACAGATAAAGCCATTGAATTCGCAAACGAGCTCGATCATTCTCCATTCGCCCAGGGGTGGGTCTAATAGAACACTGCACCCTCTCGGTCTTTTTTCCCAGGATAAATCGGACTATCTGCTTTATGCCTAAAATCAATGTGCACAATTGGTATAGTAGTGGGCTGACACGTCAGAACGGCATATTATGTCACCGTGAGTGGCTTGGTTTAAAAGTATTCGCAGAAAAACAGGGCGGGTTTATTAGCGTTTCGTGAACCATACACCAAGCGCACAATACAACGTCCGTACAGAAAATCAATTCACAAAAGAGGAAAATGAAACATTAACAGTGTGCGCACGATAAAATCGGCGAATAACTTACCAGACCACTCCGTAAGCTCCATGTCCCAGTAAGGTTAGATCCTGATAACGCTCCGGAACGAGCCAAATTGAGAGATTAAGTTCGGTTTGCACGAAACCCGGTTTGTGGCCCGAATTGGACGGCCTAGATTTATGAGAATTTACGGTACCCATCGATTAACTCAGATAGAACATAGACGCAGGGGGAAGTAAATACGATGGAAATTAGAGAGGAAAAACGATGAGTCATAGGTGTATTCGATCAAAATGACACTCTAGGTTGGAGTTCAAAAGTCCGTTTGTGCTCGACGGACCAGGTGACGTCATTCAATAAACACCGGAAGCGATCACACATCAACTGCGCCTGTCTCGTGAAACCAATCCGATTGTCTGGCAGTACGAGTAGAAATAACGACGGCGAACTTCGCCCTGGAAGTCATTCAAAACCCGTGCAGCTACTCCCGCCTACACAAGCACATGATTGGTCGACTTGAAGCTCCAGCAAACTGCTGTGCACCAATCAGATAGCAGCCTTGTGAATAGCCTACTTCAGCATTGAGGTTTTTCATACCACAAAAGGTGGCATGGTGAGACCGGCAAAATAAACAACAACACGACCGTATTCAATAGTTGTAGTTTACTTGATTTCTACCGCTTGAACACCAAAAAGGGGTGTATGAAGCGATAACACGCAAACTGGGTAGTACGAATTAAATTTCCAAACTGAAAACCTGAACTTCAACCACTGAAACCGATCAGACACGAAATGAATGACGACAACAACAATAATAAAAAGTTAGATGAGTGAAGGTGTTTATCAAAATGAGAACAAAATGTAGGGTTCTGAGCTGACAATACATGAGTAACAAGAACCTTTCTTTGCAAAATTCATTTTAGGCAATAATAAACAGTGAATTTTCAATCAAAACATACTAACGAAACCACCTTAGAAGTGAGTTGTCTCAGTGTCACTAAATGCCAAGAAGGACTGGCGGATTACAGGGCCACACCGCGACTGCGTATCAGTATTTCCAGTTGGGTTTTGCGGTCTAGTGGGCGCCCACGTCATCTGAGCTGGTGATGCAACGCATGCGACCTAACCACCAAGCCCCGAAGTTGGGAGTTCATGAAAACCGTGGACTATCACCGTACAGCGTTAAACAGTAGAGCAAGCCCCATTGACTACTGCCTTTCTCGCCATGTTGCACGTTAAATTAGAAAGTATGAATATACAAGATGAACAGGGAGTGGACCTACACGGGTGGGAAAAGGAAACAACGCCCTAGTAGCCAGCACAAAGAATACACAATCTAACTGTACAAACGCACATCGATCAATCATTTTGATTCGACAGAAAGTGGCAGCACGATCGCCTCTGTTCACGGCTCGTTACCATATCTTTCAGTGTCTCCAGCCAAGTGGTAGACGGATCTTTTGAACCCCAACCACGAAGACGTGAGATACCTACTTTTCGTACGTTTGCTGTGCATTTCTTATTCCCCCCTGCGACGTCATATGCTGACCTCCACGTGGCTTCTTCCACTCCCGAGGAGGAATGAAAAACAGAACATGGTACGGTAGGCATGTGCTTCCCACACGTAACACGTGCCCCAACCGACGAAGTCTACTAATCTGGATACGCTGTGACAAAACATTCTCTGCACCCAATATTCGCTTTCTGACCTAAGTATTGCTCACTCGGTCATTCCATCCAATCTTAGCGATACTACGCAAATATCGATGGTCAAAAATCTCAAGATGACGAATATCTTCCACACGCAGATCCCAAGTCTCGCAACTATATAATAAAACTGAAGGCACCGCGGCACAGTACACACGACCTTTCAACTTCAGTGCAATATCGGGTCGCCGCCACAAGTGCTTCAGTCCAGCGTATACCAGTCGAGCCTTGGATATACGCGTGCTCACCTCTTCTACCGTGCCACAATCTGCCGTCACGCTGCTGCCGAGGTGGGAGAAATGGTCGACAACCGCCAGCACCTACCTATTGAGCATCGAGCTCGGAACCGCGAACTAAGGACTTCAGTAATTAACCGTTACTTAAATCGTTCTCCTGACTGCTGGCGTTTTGGCTCAATCATACCCATATCCAAAGGGTCCCGTAACTGAACGGGAACTAAAAAATTCCGCCCAGTAGCACTGTCCTCATTCGCATTGAAACTAACTGAATGTGATGTTCTGCGCCGTCTCCAAATCACTGTCAGAAGCCCACTGATTAAGACCAATTTGCCTAAAAAACTTCGGCATTCTACGACTGATGCAGTAGTATTTTGAGTTCAATTCAGTGCAAAACCTCTCAATGATTTGTGTAATTCATTTAGGTGTGCCTTGACTACACATCAGCGCTCAGTAATATGCTATGATACTTCTCTAAAATCTCTTAGCTATTCCATTTACTTGCTTGCTTACTATTTATCCGGAAGAATACGATGTTGACGAAGTTACCAAACATCTTTTAGGCAGTAAGAGTGTTCTTCAAATGTCATGAATTCTTAATATTTAATCTCAACCTACACTGGTGACTTAACCGCGTCCATTCAGTTCGTCTTTTTGAGCATGCCAATGATGCTGTTTTTGCTCAGACTGTGTCCCAATATTCTGATTTAGACGAACTAACCGAGAACCTTGACCGCATTTGCAACTTTCTAATTCATCTGGTCTTCTGTTAAACAATGACCCGTCCCCAGTTTCAATTCATTTTTCTAGGCTGTCACTGTATAGAAATTCTGTACTTCCATTCCTTGGTCGTGTTTTAAACAACAAGGACAAATTTTTGTCTGAATCGCTAACCGGTTTTAGTCCGTAGATTTTTCCTTTTTCGACAGCTGGAAAGCACTGTGCAACTCTACTTGCGTCAGAGTATTATCAATAAAAATAACTCGAGCTACGAAGAGTAGTGATATTCAAAGTTTAGGATAATCGGGACTACGTAAAAACCAATAGTTGAATACGTCAGCAGTCGCAGTGAATAAATGCTTCCTATTTCAAGATTATTCACGGATACAAGCACGTTAGGAGCTCGTTGTACTATTGGGAGAGGAGTGCAAGCAATGCCGACTGAGAATTCTAGTGATCAACCACAGCTTTCTAAAGAGTACTTAGCGAAATGACTGCGAAAGTGGAACTGAATTCCGTAACCAGCGTATAGGATAAGATAATTACTACGTGCAAATTAGCATTACAGAGAGCGGTGAGGCATTAACTCCGAAGACCTATATCATATAAAATCAAAAATTTTCTCACTAGTTCTGCTATGCATTGTATCATTACAGTCATCCTGTTTTAAGAGGTTATGTGGCATGCATATGAAGTCACTGACGAAACCCACCCGGCACACATGAGAGCTTGGGCTCGCTTCAACATTTCCAACGACAACAACCTAAGTTTATCACAGAACACAAATCATTTACCTGAATGGAAAACAGGCATCCATTTAAACATAAAATGGGCTTCCAATTGGTACAAGCCGTTTGATCGTCCGCTTAAGTAGGTTACTAAATTCTCATTGTGTTTGGCAGTAGAAGAAAGTCGCGCATTCTGTATTCAACAGTTTGTCTGATTGCATTTTATTTTGTTCTTACCTCGTTAACTCTTTAGCGCCTCGTGATATAAGCAGCCAGTCACCAGCAAGCATATTGTCTATGGACTTAACGATCCAGGCTTTTGCTTGTTCGCATGGTAACCAAGTATCACGTGAATCACAATTATGTCGATGGTACGTAACTCAACGCTGGCTGAGATCTTTAAGCCAACCAATCCGGTCGCAGCAGGTATCCTCTGGGACGAAGCTGGTCGATGCAAGAGCGGTGGTTACCATCGACTGAATGAACGACTGACAGACGCAAGTATCATGTGATGTCTAATGATAGACCACAATGACCTAGTGGAAGCCTTTGAATCTTTACACAATCCCGTGTGCCGGGTCAGAGCCACGGAAGCGGGAAGGCACTTCCGAGATAACTTATACCGGATCAAAACAGAAACATCTGCACTGTTATTCTATCATTTTGGATGATTATAAAATGTTTGCAATTTAGCTGTCTCATTAGGTGAGCAAACTAAAGCCAACCTGTCGAATCCAAGTGACGAGAAAGAACATTCTTCGAAATTTTCATATTGAGTGACATTCTCATTTTAAGCGATAGGCGGATGTTTCATGTGCGTCTAACTGCCGGTTATTCTGTCGGGATTAAATATCGAGAAACGATGGGAGCTAACTGACCAAGATTTCGAAAAGTGAAAACGATTCTTTTACATAATATATCCATGCTGAACCAAGAATATGGCCAAAAGGGTAGCTTTGCCGCCATAAAAACACCTTACCGTCTAGGGGTAACCATGATTACGGAACTTGAGGCGTAGAGAGTAGAGTAAGAAGTACATATTAGGAGTTCAGCAATGAAACTCTCTGAATACGAAATAGTGGTATCTTATCTGCGGTTGAATAGAGGGAACAGTCCACATAAGCGTCAGAACTGTGTTATTCGACATACACGGAAGGAAAACAAAGAAAGGATAAACAAAAGACATAAATAAGGTGCTGTCATCATCAAAGATTGAAGAAGACGATGCGCTCTGTCTTGAATCTCGAAGTACCGATGCACAGCTGCACAAAGATTGACTGACCATAAGGAAATGAAAAACAGTAACTATCGCACACGCGCACATGGGACCCATGAAATACATGAACAAATGACAGATGTGATATTGCTTCGAGTGCACATTTCTAGGGACGGTCTACGCAGTATGGTCAGAAATACAAAGCGGTAATATGTATGGCATTGCAGGTCAGAACAGAAGGTAAATGTGCAAGCGGAAGTGTAAATAGTACATGGCTTGTTCGCATTCGTGAAAGACTGATCAAATTTCGGGGAAAATCAAACCAAAATTGAAGACAGATGGCCTTTGTTGTCACTGAATCACTATAGAACATTCATACAAATAAGATAAACAAACAAGTGTTATTTGAAAAAAAACATTTGGCGAACGCAAGGCTATAATTATCCCACCGTTTATCTCAAAATGCTGACACGCATCAGTCACCGAAAGAGATGTCTGTCGAATAAACATGACGTGGGGTTATTTGACACGGTGGAATTAATACATGCATTTAAAGGTGTGTTCGAAGGTAGGATCTAGGTGCTGCTTTATTCACTGGGTTAGGCGATTGACGTGTAAGCGAATTAAAATGCAACGATTAACCAGTCGTTTGTAAAGATCGTCAAACAGGAATACAACAACCTGCTGCGCCTAAGCTACGCGCAAACACCCAGTTCCGATACACCCTCCCTTTCCATATGTTCGCCCTCCATTCTACGTAATTCCACATCAAGAAAAGCGAGGAAATTGTCCGTCTCTATCTCCACTGTAAATTTGGTCATTGCGTGGGCATTGTTGAATGTCCGCAGTAGTTCGGTAATGTCCTTTGCTGAGTCACAAATGATGAAAGTGTCATCTATATATCTGGTGTACATATATAGACTGTCGATGGTGCTACGTAGTGGTCCACTTTCGAGTTTTGCTACGAATATATCCGCCAGAAGGGGTCCATGTTTGTATCGGAAATGTACGTGGTTGGGGCAATACATACATTTCCTAAGTTTTGTCCCCTTACGATACAAAAGAAACCTAGTGAGCTGTCTGACCTACAGAGCAAGAAACATCTGTAGTCACGATACGACTGCCCAAGAACACATTATTAAAAACGGCTACCCAGAACCGTTTATTCGTCAACATATGGGAGAGAGGAGACACAAAACGAAAGTGCAAACGGTCAAGAAAAAGGATGCCTTTCTAACTGTCCCGTTCAAGGGTGACAAAATCTTGGAAATACCAGAGCTACGCATATCTAAGGCCTTCGGTAAGTCCTTTCCCCTGTGCATGACCGAATCTTACCAAATACCAAGCCTTTCATTGTTCAACAATCCAAGCACAAGTTGCTTCATCAGTCTCAATCTTTCATTCCATATCAATTTACGTGCTCTTGTAGTGCACGGTATATAGGACATACGATGAAACGCCTGTCGAAGAGGATCTCAAAACACGTCTCGGCTTCTTTACGCAAAGGAACAGCTCGGACTATCAATAGCGCAATCCTACAACATCTGGTGGATAGCAGACATCAAATCGACACAACGACCGCTTTCAGAGCAGTCCTAAAAACTCTCAGAGTTCACGCGAAAGGATTACGCAGGCGGTTACTGACGACGTCAGAAGCCATAATAATTCAACTATTGAAGCCGGAATTGTGTAAGCAACGTAATCTCGTGCAACAGTTGTTGCCGTGGCCGTAACAAGTGATTCTCTTATGGTTCCCATGTACAAATTTTCCCCAGCCCCGCACCTCTTTTTCACACCTTCGTTTTTCAAACCTGTCTTTTCACGCCATTTGGTTACACATTTCACACTTATTGTCGTTCACACAACGGACAAGGTTCATCAAGTTGAAGCATGCTGTCAAGTTATCGGAATTGTTGCAAACTTACTCTCTGCCATCTATAGCTGCACATATACTCTCCTTTACCCAGTACTATATATGTAAGTGCCTGAAGTGATATATCGAAAAGAAATCCTAATATAACCTCAAAGACGGTGATGCAGTAGCTAACTGCATGGGTGAGAAATTTCTCCAGATGCAAGATGATTTGCAAACGAACGCGAGTGGTGCTGATTAGATTTGACAAAATAACTACTAACAGTTACGCAGTAGAACAAATCGTAATTCGTAAATTCGGTAAACATATAGAACACACGGGTCAAAGCAACTTCCGATTTGTTTTTATCGTTTTTGGACGGACGAGTACAGAAGAAGTGAATGGATGCCAGATGCCGTCGGCAAACATTCCACAGATCCTCTTGGCTCCCCAGCGAATCAGTTTCGGCGACACTGGAGTAAACCAACATGCTCCAGTCAAAACAACAAACGTGACTATGGTTAAGTAACGTACATTAAAATGGATCGTTGGAAAACTGCAGACGATTTTATTCCAACTGATAGTGAAAAGCTTGAGGATGGACGTGTTACACGAAACTGCACATATCTTCACACAGCCTTCAGAAACGTCAGCCAGGTTAGTGATGCAGTCAAATGCAGAACAACGAGGAACAAAGGTCAAGCAGGCCCTACGTGACGTTGCAGATACTGCCCAAGGTCTAACAACCAGACACACACAGAAACGATGGATATCTGCATTCTCAGTTGCACTGTTAGATGCGCACTGATCGATTCCTCTGCAGCTCATATATGACGAGGAACGGAGATACCTTAAATGCCGATTGATTCGAAGCCTCAGAAACGACCGTGAGTAGGGATGGATTCTCAAGTGTAGGGAAATGGAAACAGCCGCTCCCTTTTCCGTCTAATTAGAAATACCGGTCCACGCAAACCAGGCGTTAACAAACTGATCAAAGAGGCGAATGGCTCACTGATTCAGACTCAGGAGCGTCCTTTAATTCGTTAAGTGGAGCATTTCGAGAAGTCGTTCAACTGGCCTTCACACACAACAGGCTTGCCAACTAGCCCGGTGGTTACAACTCTAGATGTAGATACCAATCCTCCGTCAGAAGCGGTGGTTCTCCAAAACGACATGGGGCTGCCAGATCGGATGGACTGCCTTCATTTGCATTAAAAGACGGCGGCTTAGCACTGCTACTGGAGTTGGAAAAATTCCCCACTTTGATACTTGAAGAAGGAACCAGTTCCTAAGAGTTAATGTAAGTCGGTGATCGCACCGATTTATAAGAAGCACGGCAAGACCTCCTGTGGAAACCCGAGGGAAATAAGTCTGGTTAGCATCGCATGTAAAATGCTCGCTGGTATTATTCCCTACTGTTTATCAAACGCTCGGGAATAGTGCCCGTCCAAGAACTAAGTTGGATTTAGACCTAACCGAGATTGTGTTGATCACATCTCCACTCTTCGACAAATTTAAGAATACAGCCACATCCGCAGGGCCACTGTCTTCATTTTTCTCGACCTTGAAGCGGCGTTTGACTCAGACGACCGTACAGTTCTCTGGCGTTGCTTTTTGGTAAAGGGTGCACAAGAGAAATTTATTTTCATCGTAGAGTCCGAGATAAGGTGATCTTTCACTCGAATTCACCACAGAAAGTGAAGTACGTCATGGTTACCCCATTCTCCTTTTCTCTTTAATTTTATGGTTTGTATGGTCCGAGAGACCGCAATTTTGGCAGGAGAGGAAAGTGGTACTGGGCTTTTCTCCTATGGTAGGGTGTCAAACCTTGCGAAGTAAGTTGCAAGCTTCTCTGGACAGCTTGACGGACTGTGTAGTAATGTTCGGTATGTGTTTTGCACCTTCAGAGTGCAGCAAGCTGTGGTAGGACTGGGTTGGTAAAACACCAAACAGTTCAGTATCTGGGGTGACTATAGATTATATGGGCAAATTTTGTTATCTGGGCAGCTGCATTTCACCCACAAATTGGAAATTGGATGAGGTTTCTTCGCGTACACAAGAGGCTTGTTTGGATTTTGACAACCGGAGTCATCTGTGGCGTCATGACATCCGCTTATCCATCAAGGGTCAAGTATACGCTGCAACAATCAGACCAGTACTTTCGTATGGTTCAGAACCATGGCCACTGTGAATGGAAGATATACGAAAATTGTCGGTATCTGAATACTGATTTTCTGCGTATCGTTGCTGGAATCTGGTGAAAACACCGTATCAGCAATGTTGAGGTTCGGCAGTCTTGGGTTCACGAACTAAATCATTGGATGAAACGCTAAGGGGCATCAGGCTAAGATGGTTGGGAAGTGTGTTGCTCAAGTTCCGACAGGATTTCTTGGTGTGACGGGTAACGGTTGGAAGATGAGTAAGGATGGTCAGTTCATGGCATGAAAGAAAGGTGTGAAAAACCTAACCAATGGACTCGGTCATACAGGGCCTATTAGACTGCCTGAGTCGGACCCAAGAGACCCTCCCGCTCTATGGTTAGATACATTGGATAATATGGCTCGATGTCGCGATTAGTGGTGCTATAGTACCCACAAAACTTTCCTATCTAATTTAAACCATTATTTTTAGTTCTTCAAACACTCCTTTTATATTCTTGTTCTTTTACACTATATCCTATTGAGATTTCCACCAGGAGAAAGTAACCAAAACTAGCGCTCCCAGTGCATGGTTTAATAGTTCTCTGAACAGAACTGAACTGAAGAAAATGTTTATATGAAGCGGAATATGCACTTTCGGGAAATCTCACCAACAGCGGGAAAGTTCAAAGTTAGGAGAACAATGTGCCTTCGTACAATTAAAACACCAGTTTTAAACTTTCGTTACCCCTATTGTCATTCTAACTTATTTCTGTGCGTTGTTTTGAATGATTGAGGATGAAGAATCCTGGGGCACATTCGCTTCGAAAAGAAAATCCGATTCAACGACAAATGGGGTTTTTTTCACGACATCAGGGTACAATCGAATCGTCGCATTTGTTGCATCCAACTGAACAAGTAGAAATCGTCGTTTACCAAGTTACTTACCGTTGTCTTCCGACGTCTTTAATTTCGTTACATATTTTCATATTTTTTACTGTAATTAACATTGTAACCGGAGGTGGTCGACTAGTTTAGAACGTTTGTTTACCCCCTTGGGGATCAGAGGTATGAATCCTGCCCCTGTCGGTCAATTACTTCGTAGACAGCTATCCGCTGTCGTCTGAGTCGTTACTATACATGACTGATTAGAACCCTAAGCGATTCTCCGCTCCAAGTCTCACGGTCAGGTTGTCGGCTATCCGTAAGTACAGTGGGGCCCTTGATACCACGGAGCACACTCCTCCCGCTGGACTCATGCGTAAGTATTTACAAAATAAAAAACGACACAGATTGGAAGGGACTCCCACATCAGTGAGGTGACTGTGTTTCCGTATCAGGTGAAAGTTTATGTGCTTTCTTTTGGCATATGTAGAGAGGGGCAGAGGGCAGTCGATCAGGAACAGTATGCGATGGTAAGTAGACCTACAGTCTGCTTGAACGGCTTTAACCTGTAAGACACCAATAAACAGTACAGAAGTGAAACAGCTTAGGTGACGCTCGACTATGGGCATTCATACTACAGCTCAACAAGGTGTGATGTGCGTGTACCAACAAAAGCAACAGTCGTGGTGCCTGAGACGTGTTCAACTATCAAAATACAAGGAACAACAAACTGCAGCACTGGGTACCTGAGATAAGCGAAAAAAATTAGAATTGAAAAATCCGGAGGAAAACCTGACCGGATAAGCTAGAGAAGTGGTGACACAGTATCGTAAACAGCAAGGTACGTTGGTTCAGTTATGAGCACCAATGATGTATAGTCCTAATTTGATTGGAGCGAACCAATATTCCGATTGATATGTAATAACATTCCACATGCATCCACCAAGCAGCGAAAGGTACATGCAGCAAAACTGACAGGCTGTATGAAATTCGTAAGATACAACGAAGAGGGGGGACGGGCGAAGAAGACAGGAGAAAGTGAAAAAATAAATGAACAAATGGAAATACCGCCACTGCATGAATGATAAAAGAAGTAAGAAGACTGAACGAAAAAATCTCATACTGAACCTGGACAAGAGAATAGAGATAAAAATGAACGTAATCATATCAAAGTTCAAATCAGAAAATAAACTGGACTTCTGTATGATACGATGGGTATTTTGCAAACACTGAACGAAATTAAACTGCTCCTAAGATTTCTCCAATAGCCACTGCATCGGTATCAAGAGCTTTATACCGTTGCCCTGGTGAGGAGAGAGCAATCAAATTATGTATAAAAACAAGATGCAATTCAGCATTTATAAATACCGCTTGTCACTTTCTTACCGCACTTCTAGCCATGCCAATACTAACATCGGTAGTGACCGCAGTGCAATCAGTGTATCTTTAGACTCCGACCTCGAACATATCTCCTTCTGGGGCCCCCACAGTCATGTTGCACTTATTGCTTCCAAAACCTCTCTCCACCCAATTTCTTTGGAACGTCATTCACTCTCTTCTCATTTGCCACTTGATTCAACTGTGCTGCATTCCACAGATTCTGTCTCTCTTCTTGGCTCTTCTATAACCTCTTCTCTATCATGGTTCACTTTCATATTTCAGCTTCCCTCTTGTGCTGCGCGCAAAGTTGGTTTTCTGTGTCACGCCCGACCCTTCTTCATACCAACTCATCTGAAAAAAGTTCAAATCTGTTCCGCAATTCGATACTGCCGCCACGTGTGGGGTGCAGCTTCGTCTATTACTCTTGCTGTTTCTATATTTTAATCTTTTTTCCCCTGCATTGCTAAACCATGGAACGCTCTCCCTTTTTCTGTCTTCCTACCGATTTACAACCTCTCTTTGAAATCAGAATCAATAAACTAGTTCCTACGTGAATTTCACCCCATAAACCACTTTTACAGTATGTCCTGTGATTATGGGGTTGACCCCTTGTGGTACATTATCCCTTGTCTCGTCAGTTGTGCATTTATTACGACTTTTCTGTTCCATAAACTCGCCACATGCCCCCTATAAATTCCAGCTCTCATGCCGCACGTATGCGTCGAATAAAGCCTAATATCTAGGCCTCCTATTTTCTCACTTTCTCTCGGACGCTCCGGCTCAGTCGTGTACTATAACATCCCTTATGGTGTAATCCACCTTGGGTGTAATAAAAGAAAAAGCGCACCATTTTATACTACCCATTAGTTACATACGTGTCACGTTTACCGTCCAAAAAAACGGTAGCGCTTTTAGCACAGCCACCACGTTGTAACACAACTGGTGTGGTGAGACTTTTGCAAACGAACAGCCGTGCAGTAAATTTGAAATAGCATCTGATGGTCACCTTTGGTCATGACCGAATATAGCTTCCGGAAAGAAAGTACGGAGTTAATTGTACCAATGTTAAAATCTAATGTAGTTGTCATCGCATTACCAACATGACTGCTCGTTGAATTTTAGCGATGGATTCGATGTTGCGGCTTCATTACTTCGACGGTGTTTCGAACTTATTGGGTATCAACATCATTTTCGTCGTGGAGCTACAGACGTCCAGTGAGCCTTACTGTACGCTTTCTCTTATGAGTCGTAAGCCAAAGATCACTTTTTGAACGAAGCGAGCAGAAACAACGGAGAAATACTGCTCTAGTAACGACATTGGATGTACAGCCTGAAAGTGTTTGCATACAACAAATTCCCAGTCTGATTTGATAGAAGATAACGTGAATGCCACCACTGAAGATTTGCTAACATATTTTTTTGTCTGCAACCAACTGCTGTCAAAATCTTTTCGATCTCAATCGGAAAAACAAGAGGCACCTATTTTATTTAATCTTCATAGGAATGAGATTGCACCTAGCCGCGGTGTGGTGGCTTGCGCACCTCCAAGACGAAAACACCTACACAGGATGCTTTTCCTAAGCTGGAGATGCAATCACGCTTGAGAGGTTGATGGGCAGAGGCCAGACGAAGTTGTCTTTCTGAACCACGTTTTGGGCAATGTCTGGTTCTGGCCATTATGCCTTGCGAGGAACACTCCAGTGCATCAACGCGGACAAAAGCAGTTCACCGGTTACCACCCCCCACCCCTCGCCCCCCCCCCCCCCCTGCTTCATGCGTGTAGGACTACAGTACCTGAGGTCGCTCTCGACGAAGGGCAAAGTCATCGTAGTTCATTGGACAGCTATTGCCCGCCTAAGCTGGGCAGCCCCGTCTATGTTCAACGTGCTCTACTGGGTGCATGGGCTAAGGAATAGATCCGAAATATAGATTAATCACTGAGCACCAGTAAAGATCAGGCAGGAAGGAAATAACATTCAGGTATCACATGACAAACCATAAGCTCCTTCATGAGTGTTTCGGTCATGTTTCCGAGTTGAGTTCATGCTTCATCACTTTGTGGGTCAAATTATTAAGCCAAATTTAGAAAACAACGTGGCAAACACAAATCTGTCTTCTCAGTACTCCCCTTGGGGCCATGTGAAAAGTTTTACAGCTGCTCAAAAATATGATCTAGAGTATCAACGTAAATGAGCAAAATTGAATGTCAAATCTGTCTTCGTTGCATTTGTATGGACACATTAACCCCTAGGTCCATTAAGCCAAAGGCTGCGTTTGAAATTCTCGAAGAAAAACCCCTTCTGTGATACGGGCAGCCACGAGGTATGAATCGCCCAGGAATCTAGAGCATCTTTTTCACCAGTACAGTAAAGCACTTCATCCTAAATCGGAGTTGCGAATCCTCCTGCATTAATTACGGAAGCAATCGCCTACAGACGTTACAGTAACACCGAAAAGAATGCGGTGATCAGCAACCGCCGCAATGTTTTCCGTCTGATTAGAAACCACATGGTAGTGAAATGATCAAGCAGGCCAATGGCTTACTGGTTCAAACTCATGGGTGTCGTCAGAGACGTTGAGAGGGGTATTTTGGGAGAATTCTGACTGGCTTTTATCTAGAACGCGGACGTTGAACAGTACCATGGATAGAGTTCTGGATGAAGTAAATTATGCAAACCGGCATAAAGCTGCTGCATCGAATGGGTTGCCTTCGAGTATTTCTAAACACTATGGCTTAGCACTGGCACTGGGGTTGACAAAACTTCTTGGTTTGATATGGGAGAAGGAATAGGTTCTATAGAGTTGGTGTGGATTCCTAATCATACCAACTTACAAGAAAAGCGACAGCTCTTCCAGTGAAAATCACAGGGGGGATAAGTCTGTTTAGCATAACACCCAAACTGGTGGCTGGCATTAATTTTCACCGGTTACCTAGCGCTTGGGACCGGTGCTGGAGCAATGATTTGGGTGAGTTTAGACATGATCTAGGTTGCTTTGACAATATCTTCATTCTTCCACAAATTTCAGAACATAGGTACACTATCCGTAGGTCCACCATAGCTATTCTTCTTGATCCACAGGCGGTTTTCGATTCAGCGTGTCGCACAGCTCTGTGGTGCTGGCTCTTGTTGGAGGATGCATCAGGGAAATAAATTTCTCTCATAAAGTCCCTTTTTATGATACGCTAGCACACGAATGCAGTGAAAGCTTCGGTTCAGTTCATTCAACCATCAAGCTTGCACTTGTGCTCTGGTTTTGGTTGCTATCTCCATGCACAGTTGAGTCAGGGGCAAAAAGAATGGAAGTATGAGGCAAGAAAGAGCCGAAAATAGGGTAATAAACGGAAATGGGGTGTATGGGGTGTCTGAGAGGAGTAGCACCTCTGAGTTGATTGACTGTCGTGTCCCTTGGGGTATCCTCCATCTCTTTGGTCTCCATCATTCACCCAGCTCTCACCTGTGGCTCCACGAAGCTGAAGCATGCATCAGCGGCCACACCCCGGTAAACCGCTCGACAGGCGGGCTAAACCAGGCTGAGGGTTACCGAGGTCTAAAAAACTTCGGCGAGACGGTGTTCGGCATATGAGGACAGATCCTTCTGAATGGGCGGACGAGATCTACTGATCCAACGGCCACAAATGGGACCTGTTCAACTGCCTGATCCGCCATTCCAGAGGAAGCGAACAAACCGCACAGCAGGTCACCGGCTCCTCTGGGAATACCCTGCTGCCTTGCAGTCTGCACTTGGGTGTGCAAGGGCTAGAGGTGCAACCTCGAACAAAAAGGCCGAACGGTGCTGGGGACATCGCTTCGTACCCTACTCCCGCGACTGTCTATAATTATTCACGGAACCTCAAGCGCTCATCATGCTACGGCGTCCCCGATAAGTGACGCGCCTCGTGTCCCGGCGGTCGAGGTGATAAGACAACAAGCTGTGATTATTCGCTGCAGGAAAAGAACACACATAGTCTGTTGGAATGTCAGGACGTTTCTAGACGTCGGCAGTCAGTGCATCACAATGCGAACTCTACATGACTATGGAGTAGATATTGCTTGCCTCTCGGAAGTTCGCCTGCCCAACTCAGATAGCCGACAAATAAAGGTCCCGGGTGTGCATACATCCTATTGACTCTATCACAGTGGCCTGAAAGACAACTCCGGTCTCTTCGGTGTCGCGTTTGCTCTGGACAAAGCAGCTAATGATGCAATGATCGCTTGGGAGCCAGTCTCATCCAGACTCGCCTTGGCACGTTTTAAAGGCTCCCCGCAAAACTTGACGGTGATCGCGATCTATGCTCCAACCAATTCAGCTGATGACGAAACCAAAGATGAATTTTACAATAATTTGCAGGAGGTAATCAATCGGGTTTCGAGGCGCGACGTACTTTTCATTGCAGGAGATTGGAACGCTCGCACAGGTGCGGCCGATGAATCTACTCGCCATATTCTCGGGAGATTCGGCCTTGGTCAACGCTGCGAGAACGGTGGCCGACTGACTGGTTTAGCCGACATCAACAGAATGGTTGTCTGCAGCACTCGATTTCAACACCCCAAGAAGCACCTACTCTCATGGTACTCCAATGACGGTCACACTGCACACCAACTCGACCACATCCTAGTGAGAGCCCGTTGGGCCTCGTCTGTGGAGGATTGCCGAGCGTACCGAGGTGTAATGACGAGCAACACAAACGGCACCGACCATGTCCTCCTACGCGTGTGTTTCAAAGTTCATCTGTCTACACGTGCTAAAATGTCTGCACCCTCTCGGATAAACGTTGATGCCCTAAGAAATCCAGAGAAGCGAGAAGCGTTGTCACGAGTAATCACAACCCGACTAACCAACGCAACCAATGCACAAGCAGATGAAGTTTCTGTGGAAGGGCAGTGGATTCAAATGAAGACAACAATCAAGGAAGTTACTTGGACAGTACTCGGGAGAACAAAAAGGCGGAAAAAAGATTGGATCTGGGAGAGCACGCTCCAGCCGTCAACCAGAGCACACGAAGCGCGACTGACAGGTAGTAACGAACGCCGCAGACTGCAACGAGGCCACACGCTCCGCCAAGGCTGATCGCAAAAGATACTGGATAGAAATAGGTGAAAAAATGGAGACCGCGTCCGGAACTGGTGACTTCGGTAAACTGTTCCGCCTTATTCGCAACGCCTCTAATAGGTTTTCTTAAACGAGATCCCCTTCTTCGTGACAAGGCAGGAAACTTAATACCCGAACAGAGTAAGAAAATGGACCGATGGGTCGAACACTTTGGTCAGCTGCTCAACCGGCCCACGGACCACCGGACGGACCAACCAATATCAACCCCTCCACTCCAGTACGAAAGCAACTGTGACCCGCCCAACACCGCGGAAATCACGGAAATGATAAACAAACTGAAGGACAGAAAAACTGCTGTGGAAGATGGCATCCCTCCAGAAGTGTATAAAGCATGTTCATCGTCATTGATTGACAGGTTGTGTACACTTTTTGGTTCCATTTGGAGAGAGGAAACATTTCCACCCGACTGGGGAATGTCCATACTGCTGCCCATTCCGAAGAAAGGTGGTGAATCGGCATGTGAGAACTACCGAGGGATCAGCCTGATCGATGTGGCCGCAAAGATCTTTGATGTGTTGTTACTAACCCGTTTCTCCGAGGCGAGACCAGCGCACTCGCCCGAACCAAGGGGGTTTCCGCCGTGGCAGAGGCTGTGTGGATCAAATCTTCACACTGCACCGAATACTAGAGCACCGCTATAAGTTTCAACAGCCAACGGTAGCTTGTTTCATCGACTTCTGGGCAGCTTTTGATTCGGTGAACCGCGAGTCTCTTTGGACCATAATCCAATTCGATGGGAAGCCCGATAAGCTTTTAGGGCCGTTAAGGGGATACTACTCGACAACCGGTGCTAGGGTTCGTATGTACGGTGAAGAGTCCCGCGAGTTCACACTCACTACCGGAGTTAGGCTGGGCTGTCCCCCCTCACCGGTGCTGTTCAACTACGCCATCGATTGGACAATGCGACGAGCATTACACAACTACCATGGCATTCAGCTTAGCCAGGAAATATACATCTCGGACCTGGAGTTCGCGGATGATATTGTCGTTCTTGGAGACTCCGCCGCTACGCTACAACCAATCCTCGACCGAATCAATTCTTTCGCGAGGTCCATCGGACTTGAATTAAACTCGACCAAAATAAAAGCTTTCACAACCCATCTGGGCCCGACAATTCAACAACTGTCGATCAATTACCAACCAGTCGAATACGTCCCTTCATTCAAATACCTAGGCTCAACTCTGCTTCCGAACGGCCAGACAAAAGATGAAGTGGTATCACGGATCGACAACGCAAAGAGAGCCTTTCTTCAGCTAAGACGAACGCTGTGGACTCACAGTGAAATCAGCTTAAGAACCAAAGTTCGTGTTTACCGTGCTGCCATCTGGCCCGTACTCATCTATGGCTGCGAAACCTGGCCACTACGAGCTGATGATACCAGAAGGCTGGAGATGTTCGACCACTGGTGCCTGCGGCAAATCCTCAAAGTCAAGTGGTGCGACGGGGTGTCCAACGACGAGGTAAGGAGACGATGCTCTGATATCGATGCTCTCCCCGTCCTCCTCCAACGTCCACGACTTCAGTGGTTCGGCCATACGCTTCGGCGACCCGAGTCAGAGATAACCAAGCAAATACTCTGCCCCGCTCCCTGTCCTGGTTGGCGTTGTCGCCTTAGTGGGCAGCTCAAAAAGTTGACCAGTACAATAGAAAAAGACGTAGAGCTTCTAGGCCTTTGGTCAGCCTATGGAGCCCGGCGGTGGAAAAAGGACCGGATGAGGATCTGCACGGAGCTCGCCTCTGACCGCCGCGCGTGGTCAGCAATGGTCCGTGATATACATGGAGACGACTTATCCTCACGCAGGAGATAGTCGCGTAAAAGTAAGTAAGTAATAAACGGAAATCATGAAAGAAAAGAAGAGATCGAATGCAGTGGAAGGGTTATACCCCATAGTCGCAAGGGCTCTCTGCACTACTAGGAATAGCTGGCGACTAGATCTTGGGCTTTGGAGAGAACCAGATAAGGTTCTTATAAGTCAGGCGTAGTAACGAGCTTGACGACAGATTACTGGCAGCGGTGGGGTTCGAACATCTGACCGCCAAAATCGTGAGTAAAAGCTTTAAACCAATCAATCACTACCAGTCACTACATGAATAGCCGAAGCCAATCTTGGGCTTACGGCAATTCCCCGCCCGTGTTTACCACAAACAGCGGTGTACGTCACAGCTGCCCCTCTCTTATTCCCTTAACTTCATGATTAATGTGGTCCCAGGACCGCCCTTTTATCATGTGACGATAAGGGTATTGAACTGTCCCCGGGTGGAACAGTGTTAGACCTTGGATATGCGGACGACATCGTTCCGGCAATTGAAAACCCAGGTACGCTGGAAGCTTTCCTGAACAGTATCAATTACTGTAGCAATTTTCTATATGTGTTTTAAACCTTCAAAGCGCTAGATACTGCTACAGGACTGGGATAGTCCATCACCAAGCCACATTGTTTGTGGTGACAATAAACCAAGTAGATAAGTAACGCTATCTAGGCAAGCGCATGGCATCTAGAGATCGGAAACTGGATGAAATGTATTCGCATATACAGAAAGCGCGATTGGCCTTTTCTAAACTGATATCCTTAGCGCCCAAATGAAATCCTTATTTTGAACAGGGACTGAGTGTACGTTGCAGCAGTCAGGTCAGTTCTTTCGTGTGGTTCAGGAACGTGTCCACTGTGGGTGTGGGATAGGAAGACTGTCTATATTCAAACACTGATGTCTTCATTACATTGCTCGAATCTAGTGGGAACATCATTTCAGTAGAGCTGAGGTTAAGCTTAGATAATTAGCACACGAAACAAACCATTAGATGAAATATGAAAGTCCTTCAGCTAAAGTGGTTTGGACGTCTTGCGTTAGCTCCCTAATAGAACTGCTCAGCGCGCAATATTCCCTGAAATGGCTAGTGGTTCAAACATGGGAAAGGGTGGCAAGTCAATCACTTGGAAGGATACCAGGAGACTCTTGTACTGGGATGTACTAGGCTTCCTGGGTGGGTTAAAGAGATGCACCCACTCACTGGTTGGTTACAATGGAGGATATGGCTTGGTACTGCGACCAGTGCTGCTATTGTATTCAAACACCATCAACTTGGCAAGATTATTATAATTCTCTTCCATTTTCTTACACAGCTGAGTAGTAGGACTTCCAACCGAGGTACCTGATCTGAGATGGCAACCAAAGTGCACGCGTCCAGTGCATCTAGTGGTTTCCTTTAAACCATGTTTTTCATCCTGATTCGAGAACTGAGGACGAGATACAATGTGACAGGCTCTGGGAATTCAACTAAGGGGTAATCTTGAGAGGGATTTCTTCAAACAAGTTCATCCCATCCACGGGAAAATTGCAACGTTCATCACGTTTCGTGATTTTTGCGGCTACAAAACATGGATCAATGTATAGGTAATTAGGTAAAAGGTCACCTGAATAACACAAACACCTACACTAACACGAAAACATTATGGGCAATATTCCCGGCTTTTCTTTCTCTGAGCTAATCAAGCAAGTGCAACAATATTATTGAACCGTGCACATTATGTTGCATCGGAGAATGAGCACAACATGAGTGTAGAACATCCACGGAAGTACTATTCATTTTTACACTCACAAAACTGTGAACCATTTTCTTTTGATCCTCTACTCTGCGATCTGTAAGGAAAAACCTATCACCTCAGCAACAAATGATAATCAAAAGATGACGGTACGGCACGTCAAATGATTGTGTACTGACAGGAATAAACAACACAATATTCAAAGCGAAAATCTAACGTCCTTATACTCGAGCGTTCAGTCAGATTTTCGCCTTCGGGGACCAATTAGGTTGATTAGACGTTGAACAGTCTGATTTATTGATCTTGAACCCTACTTATGATGGACTGCTGAAGACTGTTCAATTAACCAATAAAATCAAACCCCAAGTGGTGTGGCGGCTTACTGATTATCGACTAATTACCCCGTGTGAGGTAAAAGCATGAAAACAGTGCCTCTTAATTAAATATTGTTCGCGATTTTTCATGAGGCCATTATTCGAGTGGTTTAGAGCGTCTGGTCACTACCTCGGAGGCCCGAGGTTCAAATCCCAGCCATCACCGGTTACTTTGGTGATGAACAGCAATCCACTGTCGTCCGAATCGTTACCACATCTGACCTATTGGAACCTTATGTGGTTCTTTGCCACTCCGGGTCTCAGGGTCTGGTTGCCGGTTATCCCCAATAGTGCAGCGGGCCTTTGTGGCTACGGGGTAAATGCCCCTTCCACTGCACAAACTTAGATAGGAAAAAAGTTCACAGTCTCATGCTAGTTACCTTTGTGTAGTGGATACTGGACAGCATGTTGCCCTAAGGATGCAAAAAATAGAACAGTGGATAAAACAACCAAACAGGCGTGCAAATTCAAGGGCATTCAAAAACCTAGGATTTATTGTGAACGCATCGGGACAAACAAGTGCGCAGAACAGATAACGTCGTGATTTCCAAAAACATTACAGGTCAACAAGATGACAGTCTATTGCAAAAAATAGGTTGACCAGGTTCATATGGCTAGTGAACACTTCGCCCTCTTGAGTGAATGACTTACAAACTCTACCATAATCGACACTGAATCGCACAGAAATGTGCGTTTTCGGTATACAGTCTCAAGTTCATTGAATCCTTCGCTATTCAACATCGACCAGAGCGGTGATTTTTTGCTTATCTAAGAAAATTTCGTGAGGTTTCATAATTTACAATCCCTGGGAACTCCCACAAAAAACGCCATTAAGATAATGTATGAAGTAAAATGGATATATTGACTTAAATCGATACATCACTTTGTTTTGAACATTCGTATGTTTGGGAAAATCAAACCTCATAAGTGAGTTGTGCTATTATACTTCTACATGTCCCTTTAGGAGTAACACGAGATTCTGAGACAAGTATATATATATAATCCTATAAGACTGAGCCCGCTGGTCAAGGCTTTGGTATTTTTTCCACGTCATGAACTGACCACCTCGACTCATCCTATAATCCATAGAAATTTTCACCTTGCATGAACCTTCATTAAGAAGCAAAAAGTCGATTGAATATTCTGAATCAAATAATTTTCCGTCAAAGCAGTGACTGATGCCGCTATTCTCACACAATAACGAAGCTGTTTTTATAACCCTCTTAATTAAAAACTTGGAAAGGAAGGGCTAAAGAAAGAAATCCTGATGAACACCACCTTCCGTGGCTGACTCAGGTCAAATACTGACAAAAGCACGAACTCAAATTAGACTGTCCCCATGCAATGATCAGAAAACAGGGATTAATGTCCTTGGTATACCCTTCAGTGAGGCAGTACAGGAGAGTTGTGCTGTCGACTGAACTGAAAGTCTCACCTAGACCAGGGAAAATAAAAATGGTGACACTGTGAGCGTGAAACTGACAGCGCAGAATGTACTAGGCTCTCGGTTTAGTATTCACCCAGGTGACGACAGCTACTAAGCCGAATGCTCAATTGATGCTGACAACAGCTCACTTGCATTCAAACTGTCTTCGTTCACATGGTTTTCAATGGAAATCAGAACGACAAGGTACGAAGCTGGTTATCAAATGAGCTGAACTGAATGATATTACATATGAGATTCATCATGCAGTGTGAAAGTTCAAACCACTGAAAACCGTGGAAGCACTGTACAGCTATTTCATACTTGTTATGAATCATCGGCAGTAAACATCGAACGAGCCCCAACTGGGACTCGAACCCGGGGAGAACGACCGTGGATCGAACACACTAATCTTAAGGCTATTAGTTGTGGAAACCTGTGAATGGCTTGCTGTGAACAGAACACAGACTGAAGTCCTCTGGGTAGACAGCTCCGCGGTCACCCGGCTCACTACCACGCCCAAACTATTGAGGCCTTATGTGGTTTTCCATCCCAAGTATCAGGGTTAGTTTGCCGGTTCTATTGTTATTAACGAACTTCACAAACCACTTGAGCAATCGTTTTCGTTCAACTGCGCGCACTCACTCACAGAACTCGCATTAAGCTCTAACTACCCTTATTAACATTCGTGGTTTGAACCGAAACGTTGATTCTGTACACCGCTTTCTTCAGTCTTTCTCCCCATTACCTCACTTTTGACTGAAACCCAAATTTCTCCCTCGTCACACACCAGTCATCTTCAACCCCCCAACTACTAAATTCATTCTTGTTTTTTTCCAAAAGCTAGTGTTTGCCCCTATATCCACCAATCGGCCACCTCCTCTTGACTTTCGTATCTTGATTTTTCTTCTATTCATGTGGTTAAAAATTCGTTTCCCTTCTTTTACTCATTATTTTTGCACTGTTTACTGCTCCCCCAACAGCAATGATCTTCCGATTAAGGTTATTATCCTCAAACACAGAGTCACTGACTTTACCAGACTCCAGCTGCGACATTGCCATTCTTGGCGATCTTAACGTTCGCAACAAGCATTGGCTACCGCACTCATCGGACACTTCAACTATGGGATGTGAAGCTGAGGCTTCCGCTAAAGTCAACAAACTTTGGCAACTGGTGGACCTCCCTATATGCATTCCCGGTCGTATTGGTGACCACCCACACGATCTTGACCTCGTACTTATATCTATTCTCTCCAGACTTTCTAATGCTACTTTGTTTCCCCTGGACTCATCGGACCACTGTCTCATCTTGTTTTCCACTGAATTTTTCTCATCCTGTCCCAATATCAAACTCCAGACGTACGTCTTGGCGTTCCAATTCTGCTGATTGAGATGATTTTCGTGACTTTCTGGCCTGTTACCTTTGGAATGACTGTTGTTTTGTATCTGATGTTTCCGTGCTTGTTTCTAATTTCGCGACGACAGTTCCTAAAGGTATGTATCTTTAAATTTCTCAATTCTCTAAACCCGGCGGCCCACGATCCCCTGAGTAGTTCAACCACGCTTGCAGTCGTGCTGTTCGTCTGAAGAACTCGGTGTACCGCCGGTAGCGTCGCTCACCCAACCAAACATCTTTACACCGTTTTACGCAAGCTAGGAACAAATGCTTGTTCATCATACAGAGCTTAAGAACACTTCGTATGCCACAAAGCTGAACGACTACCCTGATCCGCTACCGGTAGCCGATCACTCTGATTCCTTGCAAAGGCAGTTTCCTGTAATTTCCGCCGATCCAACTTTCCTCCCATGTGCAATTCCATTGGTTCTCTGGTCTCCAACCTTCTTGATAAGGCCGAGGTCATTGCCTCCCGTTTTGCCTCAAAATCCACTCTATCTGTCAGTCTTACTTTTTTCTGCCTTCCCCCCACGTTCTCAGTCACATTTTTTCCAGCAATAGCTAACAGGAAAGTTCGGCACGTTCTGCTTGATTTGAATGTTTTCAAGCCATATGGTTCACATAGTATTCTGCCTATCTCCCTTAAAAGGTGTGCTTCAGAATTTGCTCCCGTTCTACGTCGTCTCTTTCTATTTCCTAAGTCAAGAAACACCTCCAAATGCCTTAGTATGGTCGGAGGTGGATGCCTCAGACTCCGAAATGGCTACTCGTCCTGAATGCCTCTCGAAATGCTCCCAAGTGGCCATGTGTCTGACACAGCCTCTGCTGAGGAAGTACCACTTACTGTATTCTCGTAGTGGAGGTGTTTCTACTAAAGTGAGAGAATGAAAGTGAATGCCCGGCGCTCTCCACTGGGTTGACTGACTGGTAGTCAGTCTAGGAGAGATGGCTAAACCCTGATTCCAAACCAACCACGAATGGCGAGTGAGGCGTAAAACGATATGATCACCGGCATCTGTTGCAGAGAGGTGCACTGGGCACCCAGGATGTTTGGCCTCATCCGAAAGGCGTATGAACTGAGCAATCAGTGACCGTCCCCTAGTGGGTTATGGATCCCACGTTTCGTCCCGCTGCCAGATCAAGCTTTGGATAGCTAAAGGCTCCGGTTGTGGCCCCCTAAGAAAACCACCTGCTTTGGTTTGGGCAACCTGGAAGTATTGCGTCAACAAGCAAATCATGGACTTGGACCATCTACCCCTTCCGCCCCGATTGTACCGTGTTTTTTGGCATAGTCTGAAACCAGACAGGTGTCCACGCGTTTACGTGCTACTGGCTATCATATATATATATATATATATATATATATATATATATATATATATATATATATATATATATATCAAGAAACCCTCCCCTCTTCGTGGAAGGAACGCCTTGGGGACCCTTCCGACCCCAACGACTATCGTCTTATCACCCTTAACTTTGTTCTTTCGAAAGTTTTTGAGACCGTTAATTCCCATCAACTGCGTCCATTCCTTGAACTTGAAAGTCTGCTGGGTGATCGTCACTATGGATTCCGCTAGCGTCGTCCTACGGGCGACCTACTAGAGGTCATCTCGCACTCCTGGTCGGCCGCATTCGATAACCACGGAGAATTTCACTTGGTCTCGCTAGACACATCAGAAGCCTCCCATGAACTGCACGAATACAAAGAATTCCATACTGTATCGGTCGTCGCGCAGGATAATCAGGACCGCGCTGCCCATTGCATCCAGCGGGGTCGGTAGTGATAAGTGGGCTACTGCTCACAGTTCCCTCTCTTTTATTCAACCATTGTCTTCTGTCCTCAACCACCTCTCGTTGCCCCATCTGTTCATCCATAATGCTCCCACTGATAACACGGTCGATACTCGCAACGATTCACTGTCAAATAGTATCGAAAATAATCCTCTGTCTGGTAACTCACATTTTCTCAAGCCTCGTCAGCCTCTGAATCTCGGCTCCTTCAACGTACGTACACCCATGCAGGTCGGTCAGCAGGTGTGCATAGCGCTCACAACAGATTCTCTGAAGATTGATGTCTGCGGCTTAAGTGAAACGCGTATACAGGATTGGAGCAGTGTAATTCAACTAACTGCTCCCGGTATCTCATCGAGGTATTTTCTGCGCACCTCGGGAGACGAAGCAGCTAGAGCTGTGGGTCAACGTGGTGTAGGAATAGTCCTGACTGATAAGGCTGAGGCTGCCCTTTTAGATTGGGTCCCTGTTAACAGTGGTTTATGCGCTGTAAGGCTCCAGGGGTCAGTTGGCGTTCGAAAGGATAGTTATGTTAAGCGCGTACGCCCCAACGGACTGCAGCTCAGACGCGCAGAAAGATGAGTTCTATGATGAACTCGCCACTCTCGTTCGCAGGAGCACAACCTCTGACATTGTAGTGCTAGCTGGTGACTTCAATGCACAAGTTGGAAAACTTAGTGTGTCAGAAGCTTGTTTAGGTGGGCGCTGTGCTTTACCTGCTGAGCGTACAGATAACGGGGATAGACTTCTCCAGTTTTGTGCAGACAATCGATTATTCTTGTCTAGCACCAATTTTCGACACAGCTCGCGTCGCACAGCGACATGGCGCTCTAACTCTACATGTACTTTGAGTCAAATTGATCATATTGCCGTAAGTTACCGGTGGCGCAGTTCTGTTCAGAACTGCAGATCTTACTGGTCCACGTACGTATAGTCGGACCATGCACTGATTTTAAAGCGATTATCTCTCCAACTCCATGGTTATCGTCGCAAACCGCAAACTCGATTAGCCGTGCAACGTTTGTGTGATCCAGAAGTATGCACTCGTTACGAGCAGAAGTTAGCACATGAGCTAGGATCTACGACGAACAGTAATGTAGATGAGCATTGGGCTCATATCAAACAGGCAATGCACTTTGCAGCAGGTTTTGCCTGTGGTCCTAGATCCGTTGTCCATCAAAGACACTGGATCTCGCAAGAGTCGCTGAGTATAATGCAGCAAAAACGTCAGCTTTCGAACCGTAAAGAGATGAATAAGATGCGGAGAAAGCTGCAAAGACAAGTTACGAAAAGCCTTAAGAAGGGTCGCGAAAACTGGTGGGTCAAGGTAGCCGAAGAAATGGAAACAGCAGCTGCTTCAGGTAACAGAGACTGTTCAAACTTATTCGTGACACCGGTGGAAGGCGCATCCAGGTCAGTGAAACGATTTGCGATAGAAATGGAGAACCCATCCATAGCAAACAGCAAAGGCTTGACCGTTGGGCCGAATACTTCAAGGAACAGTTTAGCTGGCCGCACGCTAGTGTAGTTACTCCTGTATCAACAATTGCGACTCCTTGGGTGGTCTCACTTGAGCCCCCATCGGAAGCAGAAATAGAGTCATGCGTTCGATCACTAAAGCGAGGGAAAGCGGCAAGTCCCGACGAACTTCCCCCAGTTCTTTTCATGCTGGGTGGAAATGTCTTGATGAAATCACTTACGGTCTTGCTACGTGACATTTGGAACGAGGAGCGTATTCCATTAATATGGAGTGAGTCGTTGATTGTTCCCATCTTCAAGAAGGGAATACGCAATGACTGTAGTAACCATCGTGGGATTAGCTTAATTCCGATAATCACCAAAGTATTAGCCTCAATTCTACTGCGCCGTCTTACGCCGGCTCGCGAGAGGAATGCCCGCGAACAGCAGGCTGGATTCCGCCCAGGTTGAGGATACATCGACCAGGTTTTTACTCCTCGCCGACTACTTGAAACGCGTCACACGCACCGCCGACCGACAATAATGATTTTCTTAGACTTGAAAGGCGTCTTCGATTCAGTTGATCGAACATCGCTTTTCAGTACTCTTCATCGAAAAAGTGTGCCCCAGAAGTTCGTGAACCTACTGAGATCATTGTATTCCCATACTTCTGGCCGCGTTAGAGTTTACGGTGAGCTGTCCGGTCGGTTCGAAACGACCAGTGGTGTTCCATAGGGATGTCCTATGTCTCCATTCCTGTTTAACTTCGTCATGAAGGAAATAATGGAGAGTGCGCTGCAAAATCTTCAGGATGTAGGCGTCGAACTAGGAAATAGTGGAAAGCTGTATGACCTAGGTTACGCAGACGACGTTGTCTGCTTGTTCGAATCTACGGAACATGCTCAACGTGCACTAGATAGACTTGGGAGAGCCGTAGGTCCATTCGGCATGTGCATTGCACCTTCATAGTGTAAAGTGATGTTGCAAGACTGGAATCAACGATTCCGAGCTTGGTGCTCGAAGGGGAGGTGTTGTCAGCTGTCGACCACTTCACCTACCTCGGTAGCTGCGTGACGACAAATGGGAGCATAGAAGTAGAGGTGAGCACGCGTATATCCAAAGCTCGAGCGGCGCACGCTGGACTGAAGCACTTGTGGCGTCCATCCCATATTTCACTGAAGTTGAAATGTTGTGTATACTGCGCTGCAGTGCGTTCAGTTTTGTTGTATGGTTGCAAAACTTGGAGTCTGCGTGTTGAAGATATTCGTCGTTTTGAGGTTTTCGACCACCGATGTTTATGTGGTATAGCTATGATTGGGTGGAGTAGCCGAGTAGGCAACGATGAGGTCAGAAATCGAGTATTGGGTACTAATTCAGAGAATGTTTTGTCACAGCGTATCCAACTTAGTAGACTTCGTTGGTTGAGACACGTGTTACGTATGGCAAACACACGTCTACCGTACCGTGTCCTATTCTCCGTTCCTCCTCGGGAGTGGAAGAGGCCACGTGAAGGTCAACAGATGACGTGGCAACGAGGAATGGGAAAATGTACAGCAAACTTAGGAAAAGTAGGTGCTTCACGTCTTCGTGGTTGGGATCCAAAAGATCCGCCTACCAGTTGGCTGGAGACACTGAAGGATATGGAAGCGAACCGTGAACAGTGGCGATCGAGTTGTCATTTTCTGTCGAATCAGAATGACTGATCGATGTGCGTTTGTACAATTAGACTGTGTATTCCGTATGTTGGTTACCAGAGCGCTCTTTTCTTTTCCCACCCGTGTAGGTCCAGTCCCTGTCCATTTTGTATATTCATACTTTCTATTTCAGCGTGCAACATGGTGAGAAAGGCAGTGGTCAGTGAGGCTTGCCCTACTGTTTAACGCTGTACGATGATGATGATGATGATGACCGAGTTTGGCGTGAAGGTATACTGTCGAAAGCGTCTCCGTTCGGGTTCCACCCGCTTTTCGCATCAGGGACGTCATTTTTCCTCAGCAAACGAACCAGCTTCATCCATCTTGAGCGTTCCCTGTGAATGATGATGTTTCCCAAGGTCCCATACTTGCGCCCACCGTTTTTATTCTGTTTATCAATGATCATCTATCTTCAACCTCCAACTCACTCCACTGTTTTGCCAATGGTGCCATTCTCCATTGATCCCTTTCTTACCTTACCACTCGTCAGGCTACCATCAAATCGACCACGATCGTTTTGTTCTTAATGAATTTGTTGCTTGTGATCTAGAACAAATCTCAGTTTGGGGTTCTAGCAAAATCTTCTCTTTTTCCAGTCTCACTTAAGCATCTCTCTTATTCTCCTCACCTGAGTTTTGGCTCGACTCCCCTTCGCTCCGCAGAGTCACCTCCCATTTTGGACTCATCTATAAATTCATCTCTTTGTTGGTCACTTTTTGTCTACGCTTGCCTCTCGCGCTGCGCACAACGTTGTTTTTTAATCCGTGACAGACGCTTTTGAATACCCGCTCACCGTCTTTTTTTGTACAAAGCTCAAGTCCGTCCGACTCATGAATATTGCAGCCGTGTACGGGGTGGAGCTTCGTCTACCGCTTTCTCTTCTTGTTCCGGTTCAAAGAAAGGCAGTCTGATCAATCGATGTTCCCTTCCTAACCTCTACTCTGCAGCTACTGGCCCATCGCCGGGTAGCTGCTTCACTATCTCTTGTCTACCGTTATTATTTTATTTTGTTCATCAGAACTCGCTTCGGCAATCCTCTCCTCGTGAATTTCTCTCGTTCACCTCGTATGCAGGAGGCCGGTCACCCTTACCAGATCTCTGTCCCTAGACATCGAACTTCTTTATTTCAGTCTTCCTTTATTCTCCGAACTGCAAAGCTTTGTAACATTCTCCCCCTGTCTGTATTTCGAACTATTTGCAATCTGTTTCGAAGTTAGGGTCAACAGACTAAATCTTACTTTAATGTCCCCCACACATATCTCCTTTACAGTGTCTTTGGCCATGGGGTTTACCCGTTTTACTGTAAAACACTTTGTGTAATAAATGAAAGAACTTAAAACAAGGCTGGGGGACGCCACAGAAATCTATCATTTTGTGCTCCTTTTGCTTAGATAGACGGTACTATCGAGACAGATCATGGGAGGTGAGCAGAAAAGGTGATCACGGGAGAAACCTTCGCATACGACCAGCTGAAGCGTGCCTTTAAGTTTTCTAACCGGTGTTCATGACACCGCTAATGATCGTAAAGAAAAAATACACCTACAGTTTTACAGGTCGCCCCACTGATAAATGGCTATTTTCTTTCGTTGACACTAATGAAATCAAACAGGCTGACGGAGTTTTCCGTGCCTTCTGTATGTTTCATCGTCAGAGCCCCTTGAGATCTCCAGGTTTTGAGGTCTTTCTGCAGACTTTCGATGGTCTCGCAATTGATGGTGAAGTATGTTCCGTTGTGCTCACTGCTAGCTGGATTCAAACGGGCTGCATTTTGAAGGTACAGGTAGTCAGCATATATCCAGGGTTTTAAGACATGACAAATCAAATCAAAACTAATCACGCAAGAAGAATATCGAGTATTTCTGATACGCAACCACTTCCACTGCATGGCTGAGTTACTACCGGCTTTCTGGTCCGGATTTTTGAAGTTGGGCAGCCAAGCTGGTTGGGTCAGCATATCATAGTCTAACGGAAGCACACGGACAGTTCGGTACACACCAGTGTTGTCACAGCAGTTGGCTAACGTTCAACGATATGGCTTGCGATAAACGCTGGCATAGGAAGTGCTGTGTGATCTACTTAGTGAGCTCCCAGGTTCATGATTACTCAAAAACTTTGGGAAGAACAAAGAAAAAGTCACAAAGCGTGCTATGGTTATAAATATCTAATTTTTATTTCTACATTTACCTCTTTGTTATCATTCTAGAAACGTTTCAGATGTGACTCTTTAAAATCACCCTGCCAAGTAAAATTTCAGAAGCAGAATGAAGGGTGCTAAAAACTTATAGCTAGCTCACAGAAGTGTCTTCATTCTTTAGGTATGACATACTTCGAACGCAGAGACCGTTCGACGCCTAAATGATGTTCCATCTATTTGAGGAATTTGAGAACACTTTCCCGGATGATTGTAACACTCGTCGACAGTCACAGACAAAGAGCGCGCAACGTTACCTGTCTATAAGGCAAGAATTATATAAGTTCCAACATTCTTTCATCGTCACGCCGGTTTGGAAGCAAGCGAGGTGCCAACGCAACGACAAGTGCAAAAAATGGGAGAAGGAAAGTACAACCGAGAATAAGTAGTTAGTAAAAGATATATGTTACCGGTTATCCCTAATAATGCAGTAGGGCTTCCGTGGTAATGGGTTATACTCGTTCCATTCCACTCATGCGCAACCATGTAATGGAAAATTGCAACCTACAAGGAAGCACGGTTGTTCCAGACGAGTTAGTGACTAGTATCTCGGCAAACTGAACAAGATACAAGCAGCTACACCACGTCAGTGTGCAGTCTCGTCTTGACGGAACAAATAAATTAAAGAAACAGCACAATGTACTTCCCTGACTGTCAGCTTGTTCTGTGTTTCAACTTTTACATCAATCGTTCGTTGAATAAAAGCCACAAATTTGCGTGTTTTTCCCAACTAGCTTTACCATGGCCGCCTGGAGAATGCCCGTTTTGCATAACAGAAGAATTTGACAGAATTTTCAAACTGATCAGAGCAACTGTTTTACCGTACTTATTTGATCAAATGACAACTGAGCCTGACGGGGCAGATATTTTAATTCAGATCTGCCAGTGAAACTGACGCCATCTAATGGCTTCGGTCTTTCAGTTCTGTCCAGTTTGCGGAGGATGGAAGGGGTCGACAGCAATCGTGGGCCCAGATCGTCGATTTCGATGAGTTTCCCCGGTATCTAACACTAAGCCTTCAAGACAAGAGCTGGTGTCTGCCTATCGTTCGGCCAGATATTGACACCAGTAGGGTTTTCCAAGCGCCTGTTGCGTCAAGGTTTCATTTAGCATAAGTAGCCGGGACAATGTCGCATTAGAAATCCCGCGACGAGTTTGCACAGCGCACATAACCCTCAAACCGAGCTCGGTGCGATAAGTGAGAAAGGCACCTCCGTTTTTTTCATTTATATTATACACAGTCAAGTATAGAAATGAAGCCAGTGTTGCTGAATAACTTCAGACCAGGAAGCTACTATCTGCAGTGTTTGTGATCTAAATGATAGCTGGTCGTGTCGCATAGCAAAAAGTGGACAGGTTTGTGGAAACCGAACACTGAAATGAGTGGCGCAGAAGGTTGGTGTTGAACAGTTAGTGGGGAATGCAGTTATCGGGGGATTTGTATAAGGGCCTTCAAAGCCTCTCCGAATCTATACACATTCTAGATGCTCCTTATATGCCCAATAAACTGCATTCAAACTACGAAAGCAGCAAGACATCACGTCAACTTTCTACTGACCATTGGGAAATTGGAAATGACGAAGCAGAGTTGAGCTCAGTATAGTTCAAAATTTGTACCTGACTATAGATTTATCAGTCATGTAACTTTGAATTCAATGGTGAAAAGATATACTGGATCGAGAAATTCCAGTGTTCCCATGCGGTAAGGCAACATAGTGAATTCACATCCCATGCATGAAAACAGCGCAAGGGACCATAAACGTCCGTCATGTAAGCAGACAAAGACAATACAGGCTTCACTTAATCACGGAAAACATTTCCATTCAATCTGAAAAAACCATACAGAACCAGCAGGGTACGAAGATGAGCCAAATAAAACAGATTTTCTTTTCATTTTCCGTGATGTAATTACCAAGCGTCAGCAGCAAAGATGCATCAAATGACGACAAGAACTCACATTGCGGAAGAAGCTGAAACTAAACAGCCCAGGCTAATCACACAACGTTCAAGGTCAGTTAAGTTCAGTTCAGTTCAGTTCAGTTCAGTTCAGTTCAGTTTGCACAGGACTTGGTGTGGCTAGAGTCAGTCGTGTGTCCAGATAGTTGTGTCGTCGGCGCGTTTCCGTAGCTCCCAACACTGCGTGATTTTCTTTTTCTGAAAGGCAGAAAGTTTGTGCAGTATCAGCCCTGGCAGAGTAAGGTGGAAACAATAAGTAAATTGCATCTGACCCTAAAAGCTGCTTAACATAACTCGGGGTATACTGCCACCCAACATGAGTCTACTGCTTTCTTAAAGGCCTTCACTGTTGTGGTATTTATGACCTCTTCCGGGAGCTTATTCCAATAAGGTACCACTCTATTTGAGAAGTACTTCGCCCTAATTTGGAGCCTCGAATGTTTCCTTTGTAATCTAAGGCTATGCCCCCTTGTGCCTCTCTCGGGGATCAGCGAAAAAAGGTCTTCTCGACTTATTCCTGACAGTCCTTTCATTACCTTGAAGGTTTCTATCAAATCCCCGCGAATGCGCCGTCTTTCCACCGAGAATAGGTCTAGGGCACGGAGCCGCTCTGTGTAGTCAAACCCCCTTTGCCCAGCCACCATTCTAGTGGCTAGCCCTTGCACTTTCTCCAGACAGTCGATATCTTTCTGGTAGTACGGTGCCCAGGCCTGCACGCAGTACTCCATATGCGGCCTAACTATGGCCTGATATATCGGAACGAATATCTCCAGATCTCTACACGACATAATGGATCTAACTCGAAAGAGTTCCCTCCTGGCCGTATTGGCTGCTGAGGTGCACTGCTTTGACGGCTTAAAGCTGTTGTCTATTATAACGCCCAAGTCTTTGACCTGCGAGACCACTTGCAACGAACCCACACTATTCTCACTAGCCCCTGTATTTGTGGTCAAGCATTGACACTTGGTGAGGTTCATTGGAAGGTCCCATTTCCGTGCCCAGTTTTGTACTGCTAACACGTCAAGTTCTATATCTACTCCCGCTATCTTGACGTCATCGGCAAACATAAAGGTGGGGTTCAGTTCAGTTCAGTTCAGTTCAGTCTGCACAGGACAGGTAATGGCCACGGCCAATCGAGCGTCCAGAATTCCTTCGCTGGTATGCACACCAGTTATGCACCCACCACTGCCGAATGTATTTCGTCGAATCCCCGCTAAAAATGAGAGGGAAACGAAAACCTCATCGCACAGCCCAGTTATCTTGAAGTCTTGAAGTACTCAACGGGTTCGCGGCTTTGAGCCCAGTTGTCCCGGTTCTTGAGGAAATCGTTGATCTTCTGTCGGATTCACCGAGCTGAAACGAGAGTAAGAAGAAAAGGGAGGGGGAGAGGTGGAACCGAAAACAAGATACACATAACTTCATGCAGTGTCACATTGTGGACAGTGCCTTATGCTGAGTGGGGGTGCGGCATTCATGAAAATATATGCGATAAAAGACATCTATTTTGTTTGTTTTTTTGACAGGGAATTATTGGGAGAGACCCAGGTAGAGGTCTAGCTTTTTCTTGAAGAAGTTTTGTTCTGCGAGAGAACAATATCTTCCGGAAGTGCATTCCACAGAGTAATAAGCCTATAGCTAAAAAAGTCAATCCTCAGTGAAGTGCGTGGCCTCGGTTTGAAAACTTTTCTGCTGCGACCACGGAGAGAAGAAGCTGGACAGACGGAGAAGAAGCAAACACTTTGACTTGATTCAAAAAGGTGGAACATCAAAAACAGATCACCTCTTACGCGTCTTGCGTCAAGGGGATAGAGGTTGAGGAGTGAGAGGTGGACGGGATAAGGTAGATGGGATAGACTCCTCACTGCCTTGATGGAGGCCCGCTGAACTCTTTCTAGGATCTCACGGTCTCGGACAAGACCAGAGTGCACTATCTGACTACCGTACTCCAGCAGAGGTCGGATATACGTGCCGAAAAGTATGGAGAAATCATCCTTAGATATGCTCGGGAAGGACCTTAGAATCATGTTTAGGACTGGAAAGGCAGACTTGCTCGCAAGTTCGTGATGAAGAGAGAATGATAAGTTACAATCTAGCCATAAATCGAGCACCTTGTGTCGGTCAACCCTTGGCAGTGTGGTTGCTTCGTTAATGGAAAACGTGTGACCAGTCTCTCTGCCGAAAGACATGCTCACGCATTTGTCATCATTAACTGGGAGGTTCCAATCCTCGGACCAGTGTTTCGTTTCATCAACTGCAATTTGCAAGTCTTCAACGCTTGAACTCCATAGGATTACATCGTCTGCGTACATGGCAATGTTCGCAGGAAGGGCTATCGGAAGATCGTTTGTATAGATCAGGAAAAGAGGACCTAAGACCGAACCTTTCGGGGACCTCAGTTGTTACTGGGGAGGGTTGAGACCAAATATTCCCGACTTTAACCACAAAGGTGCGGTCGGTAAGGAAGCTGCGTAGGATGGCCAACATGGGGCCTGTGATCCCGTATGTCTGCAGGTTATAAAGAAGAGTGGCATGGGGGACCTTATCGAAGGCCTTAGCAAAATCGATAAATACAGCGTGTGAGAGCTGGCCATCATCATAGGTTTTCGTTAGACTATCCATGACAATAAGCATATTGGTGATGCATGATCTTCCAGGAAGAAACCCATGTTGGGACGAAGAGAGGATCTTATTTCTATGCAGATGGGAAAGAACCTCACTCTTAAGAATTCCCTCAAACATTTTGCTGGGAGTGCTAGTGAGGCTTATGGGTCTGTAACTAGAAGCAAAGTGTCTACTACCCTTCTTATAGATGGTTGCGATCACTGCCTTTTTCCAGCTACTGGGGGAAACTCCATCGTCAACACATCGCTGAAAAAGCGAGGTATAAGGAGCAGCTAATGTATCCGCGGCTTCCTTGAAAATACGGGGGTAGATTAGGTCAGGAACCATAGGGCAATATTGGAAACCCTGAGCGACTGCACCAATGGGAATAGTGACGCAGTTAAGGGTAGTGGTCAGAGGTAACGGGTGCATGGTAGGGTGGGATGATATGGGTATGGAGCTAAAAATTGTAAGAAGGCAGGAGCTGAATGCCCCGGCTACTTGGCTAGGGGAAATGATTGGAGATCCGGCACTATCTTCGAGAGCTAATGGCGTCGGAGCTGTACACCTAAGACGGCGCATGTAGTGAAAGAAAAATGCCTTATTGGTCCGTGCTCGATCAAGTACAGATCGTTGGACTGCATTCTGATAGGACCTAACCTTGTCTTTGCATATGTTCCGTATGATCCTGAAGTCTTCTGCATCACGGGCAAGGCCTGTGGCTTTATATCTAGCAAAGAGGCGTGCGTGTTTGTCTAGAATGCGCCTAATGGGGCGAGAGAGGGGTCGCTTAGCGGTCTGTGGGCGACGAATTCTGGGGACAAAATGCCTATCAGCTAAGGAGATTAACTCTCTGAGATTCTCTGCCATTTCATCCGCAGAGTTACCTGGGTTAGTTAAATTTAGCTGGGAGCGAAAAAACGCACAGACTTGGTCAAAATTGGTCCTTTTGAAGGATCTCAAAATTTTGGTTTCTGAGGAAAGAGGAGGCCATTTCACGATATAATCGTATCCAATGAGAATGTGATTACTTTTGCCGAGGGGCGGCAAGTAATGCACCACATCTATTAGGAACCGATCATTGGTGATGACCAGGTCCAATAGGGACGGGGCATGTCCTGTGCGATATCTGGTCGGATCTCTTACGTTCTGCACCCATGAGTTTTTCAGTACGAGATCAAGGAGGGGTTTGCCGAAAGTGATATCCGGGGCATCAGCTCTTTGCCAGTTTGTACTGGGAGAGTTGAATTCACCAGTGACTAACAGATGAGTGAATTCTGTGTAGCTTTTCAGGGAGCCTAATAAGTCTATGAGACCTAAGCTATCAGTTGAATTGCATGCGGAAGGACGGTAGACAACACCAAGCAATAGGGTATCTGTCCTAGAGAGGGTAAACACAGCCCACAAACAATCAATACATGAAAAGGTAGGGGTTGTCAGTAAAGTGGGAGGAGAGATCGAATTATCGTAGTATATTATGACCCCGCCGGCACGACCTCTACTGGAGTCCTGTCTTACTGTGAAGTATCCCGGAATGGATATTTCGGCATCAAGTATGTCAGGGGTGAGCCAGGTTTCTGTGAGGGCTATGATCTGAGGCTCCTTATCCACTGCAAGCTGCCGAAGCTCCGGGATCTTATTCAACACACTCAGGCAATTGCTGTAAAACACTTGAGCACATGCTGAGGAGTTGTTGCAGAATCGCCAGAGGCAGCTGGTTTTGGGTTTGAGGAGGGGGAAAGAGGGGGGTTTGAGGATGGAAAGGAGGTCCTTGGAGAGTCGGGGGCTGAAGATATTGGGGGGCTAGAGGGTAAGCAGACTGCTGGGGGGACCGGTAGGTTTTGATGTCTAGTAACCCGGGGGGTATCAATCCAGGTGGACGGTCTACATCCCTCGGTCTCCGAAAAGGGTGGGCTTCTTTTTGTGGTTTGCCCTTCTGCGCACTGCGTGATGCCCTGTTCTGAGTTTTCTTGTTGGTGAGCTTGTTTTTCATGACAGCACCAGATATATTTTCCGGTGCTTTAACCTCCTCACTGCTTCTTTCAGTAGAAACAGGTTGCAGGTTCATGTCTGGGTTCAAGGATGAGTGAGTCTCGTCCGTTGAAATAGTCCTATTGGCTATGTTGGGGCCTGGGTTACTTCTTGTAGGCGACAGATGTTTAGTGGCACTAAGCCTACTACTGTGAGTACTTTCGGCGACGGGAAATGGTGTCAGTAGGGAAGCGAGGGATGGTGGACATGCAGCCCGGTCCTCAAGGCGAGTTACGTGGACGACTGGCAGCACTCCGAGCTTAGGATCGGCCTTTTGTGGAATTTCTGGCTTAGCCTCCTCACTGCGGAGCCTCAGATGAAGTGACTTATCAATGAACACGCCCTTGAGCCTTTTAATTTCCTCCTTGAGCTTTGCGGCCGAGGAAACAATTCGTTTGGCTGCATCTGTGGAGCCCACTTCAATGAGAATACCGTGAACCCGGTTGGTGCGTTTGGTTACCAACCAAGTGGACGGACCTTTAGGTGGGAAAAGGAGCTTAAGGCGATTAAACACCTGGGCGTAGGTGTCATGAGGGTGATCCGAACTGAGGAAGCTACCCCAAAGGATGACTCGCTTGGAGAAATTCTCTGTGTCTTGTAAAACCTTGGCGGCATCAAGAATTTGCTGCTCAGAAACTCTACACTCCTGATCGGCTGCCTGGGACACCAGGGAGGGCTTTGATTACCAAACTCCTCAGGCTGGTCAGCTCATCCTTATGGGTGCTGACGATGGCCCTCAGCTCGGCTATCTCTGCAGCCTGACTTTGGACTGCACACTTTAGTGCATCCGTTGCCGGCGCATTATGAAGGGCCGTTTCGTCCGGAGGGAGGAGTGAGGCATTGGCCACAGAGGGGGAATCACACTGCCTCATGGGGAAAGTAGCCTCATCTGAGCAAGCGGTTATATCAATGGTGAGGGGCATTGAAATTATTCGGGATCCAGTTAGCACAGATAAAGATAGACTTAAATGGAGAAGGACGAGCTGTGTGTTCTGAAAATTTCAAAAACAGCTACACTTACCGAGGGAGACGATCGCACCGCTGGTGTACCGCAGTTCAGTTTGTACAGGACAGGTAATGGCCACGGCCAATGGAGCTCTCTTAATTTCCTCGACGGTATGCACACTAATTATGCACCCACCACTGCCGACTGTATTTCGTAGAATCCTCGCTAAAAATGAGGGGAAACGGAAAACCTCATCGCACATCAACTGCGAGACATTATGCGTCGTGAGCGCTCACTGAGACTGTATGCATTGAGGGAAAAAGTCTAATAATACATACCCCAAAAGGACCACATTGCTACCCGTCATCCATCTAGTTGATACACTCAAGGCTCAATACGAGGAAAGATCTAGTACCACTTGCGATCTAGGACACCTTTGAAGGATTGGACTGTCCGCAGATCTACCATTCCACCGGCAGACCGTTCCAACTGTCCACAACCCTGTTGCTGAAGAAGTGCGATCTAGCCATCAACCTAGCTCGGGCGTTTATCAGCCTCTTTTCCTGTCCCCTTGTTTTGGAATCTACGGCCACTTGTAATAGACTATCTGGTCTAAGGCCAGAAATGCCCTTCATTACTTTGAACGTATCTTCGGGATCCCCTCGACTTCTCCTCCTTTCCAACGGGAAAAGATTCAGGTCACAGAGTCTGTGCTCGTAAGTCTTATCCATCTGCCCTTCAACCATTCGCTTGGCGAAACGTTGGTCTTCCTCTAGCAGGCATCGTCCTTTTTGTAGACGGGTGACTAAGCTTGCACGCCAACTTCTAAGTGAGGTCGTACTATAGCCATGTAAATAGGTAAGAATGCCTCCGGCTGCCGGCAAGCCAAAGCTGATCGCAGCCTAAAGAGATCCCCACGAGACTTTTGTGCGTCAGCGTTGCACCGCTCTGACCACTTGAAGTCACTGTTTATGATGACCCCAAGGTCTTTAACCCTACTGACTGCCTCTATGGTGAACAGCCGTTGGTCATGAGCGACCGTTAGGCCCTCTTTTGCCTTTGATAAAAAATGGCCTTTTCCAGCGTTCAGAGGTAAGTCCCATTTGTATGCCCAGCTCAGGACGGTACCTACATCCCTGCCCAAGTCCGACCTACCCCCAGGTCCAACAATCTTCACATCATCCTCAAAAATAAAGCTGGGCGATTGAAGAGCGGATGCCAGGCCATTACCAAGTATCAAGAATGGGAGCGGGCCTAGGACGGAGCCCTGAGGTACACCACTGGTGACGTTCACCAAACTGGAGCACCTGTCCCCCACTTTGACGTAAAACGTCCTGTGGTAGAGGAAGTTTTCCAGCCACCTAAATACCGGCCCACCTATGCCGAACGTCTCCATCTTGCATAGCAAAAGACGATGGTTAACGGAGTCGAACGCCCTACTAAAGTTCAGGTAGCATACCTCAACTCCCGTACCTTCGTCCGGTCGTCGAGTTACTTCATCCAAGAAGCACAAGAGATTGGTTAGACAAGATCTCTTTTTCAGGAATCCATGCTGCGCCGGACTTAACATGGAGTGCTCCAGTAAGTGCTGGTAGATGTGGGCACGGATGATCTTCTCCAGGACTTTACATAGGATGCTAGTTGGCCTTACCGGCCTGTAGTTCTGCACAGCCGACTTAGGCCCACTCTAATGTATTGCCATGACTGCTGCTACTTTCCAGTCCTGAGGCAGCTTACCCTGGTCCAACATGGATCTGTACAGTCTGCATACCGATGGAGCTATGATATACGCCAACGGCTTGATGATAGCTGGATGAATGCCATCTGAGCCCACTGACTTTAGCTGTTTAACTCCTGTAGGTACCTACGCACGCACTCCTCTGAGGGATCTAGCTCGTTTAGCTGAGGAGGATGCACCAGGGCCAGATCTACTCGTACCCCACTATCTATCCTATGTAAACTACCAAATTAATCCCCCCAGGGCGTCTGCTTTGCCCTGGTCATCAGTGACAATACCATAGTCTCTAGTGGATAGCGGACCTACGGCATTTCTTGTTGAGCCTTTAGATTGTACATAGCTGTAGAACTTCTTCGGCTGTTATCTTACAGACTGGGCCAATTTGAGCTCAAATTCCCTCTTAGAAGTTCTCAAAAGGGCTTACAGTCTCGTTTTTCAGCTTTGTATAGCGGTTCCAGGCTAACTGACTGCCGAAAGCTTCGTATTGGTTCCAGCAGTGGTGTCTACGTCTGATGGCCTTGGCTATTGCAGCCTTCCACCACATGGGTTTGCCCTTCCCACTCCTTCGTTTTAAAGGTGCGAACTCCTCCTGTAGGGCAGTCAGAAATCCCTTTATGGTCTGCCAGCGCTCCCCGACAGTAGCCTCCCCTGTCGTGTCCCAGGACAAGCCCATCGCCCTATTACGAAGCCTATCTATGTCCATACTACCGAAATGTCTGACCAGCCTTGAGGGTACCCTGGGTTGCCGCATGCATAGGACGATTTTGACACACACGTGGTCACTCTTGCCCAGCGGTGCACAATAATGCAGTCCAGACACATCGCTGGAGAAGTTCGTTATTTCTAGGCCCAGAAAGGATGGAATGCATCCAGCCCTATATCTGGTATTTTCCCTAATATCCTGGTGCAAAGCATTGGCGTGCAGCCTTTCTAAGCAGGTTTGCTCCTCTGATCCCGGCAAGCCGACCTCAGTCGCTCAATGGATGTGCGGATAATTGAAGTCACCCACTACGAAGGTCTTTCGTGCTTCCTTAACTAGTTCAGTCAAAGTCTGCAGTAAAAAACGTCCTCTTCGTGGTTAGTGCTTGGTGCCCTGTAGACACGGAAAAAGTTGACCCTTCTGCCTGGAAGGATGATCGAAACGGCTCAAAAGACGGCTCCCTTTTTCTAAAATAGGAGCTATTTCTGTTTTCTTGCAACCACTGAAGGAAACACCAGCTTCTTGACATTTACGGAGCAGCAGAGTATGGGGAACGGACTTTACTTCGGCTGTCTACCTAAGAATTCGAGGGGGAATCATAACCGGATCGATGGAGCTATAGGGCTTCAGAAGAAGCAGCTTTTTGTACACATCAGCGAAAGAGACTTCATTGTGTTCCAGTGTTGGTGAGCTATGGGGTTTCGAATCACTGGACTTACGTTTTTGGAAGAACCACCAAGGACGGAGCTGAAATAATGCTTGAAGGCTTCTGCCACTAGTTCTAGAGAAAAGGCTGGAGATCTCTTCTGTAGCCGTAATGCAAGGTCGGCCGGATCCAGCTAGGCTCATCTCCGTTCGGTTTGTGCGCGACGGGAAATGGCCACGGCTAATCAAGCTTCCAAAATTCCCTCAGCGGTATGCAAACCATTTAGGCACCCACCACTGCGCAGACGCTTCCGTCGAATCCTCGCTTAAAGTTGGAAAGAAAAGTAAAAACTCACTGCACATCAACTGCGAGAGACATTATGCACCGTGACAGTTCACTGAGTCACTGGGTGACAAACGGAAACGTTCATTAATGAAAAGCACCGGATGGACCCTAGCGCACACGACCTTTTCTCTGGGGACTTTGTTCCAACCCACCGTCAAAAACAATCTCGTTCCACTTACGGTCTAGAGCCTCTTTGAAGCCCTGGACGGTCTCCACTTCTAGTACATCTTCTGCAAGTCTATTCTAGTAGTTCACCTCCCCATTGCTGAAGGAGTGAGGTCTAGCTGCCATTCTGCGTCGAATTTCCGCCAACTTTTCCCGTGACCTCTTGTTCGAGGTTCTGTCCCCAAATGGAATAGACTCTCTGGCCGAAGCCCAGAAAAGCCTCTTATTAGCCTAAACGTCTCTGTGAGACCCTTCACAATCTTCCCTTTTCCACAAAGGAAGGTCCGAGGCCCTGGAGTCTCTGCTCATACGTATTGCCCTTCTGACTGGCAGCCATGCGCTTTACAATACACTTTTTAGATGCTCGTATGGTATATGTGGGCCCGATCGCCGTCTAACGAATGGAACGCGCAGAACGATAGCTGTGGATGGGTTTTTGTAATTATATTGATTATCCCGTCTAACTGACATGAAATTGGATACTCAAAGGGATAAGGGCCAGGGATGATGAGCTGAGGTGCGCCTTGCTCTAGAGTGGCGTGGCATAAGGTGGCGAAGCTGTAGTGTACTCCGGTACCGGGTGCACTTATAAACCAAAACAAGGATCTCAGCAACAAACGATTGTATTCACAGATTCATTCTTTAGTCTCTACAAACTATAAAGAAATGGTTGTGCTGAGATGGTGAGGAGTTATTTGGATTGGACGTGGTTCGTGGGAAGGGGTTGGGGTTAGGTAGACGTGTTGATACTCTCGGCTGGGTCGTGTCAATCATATGGTTCGGACCTGGGTCACTACGGTGGAGAGGCCCGTTTGCAGCCAGGGTAACTTGAGGGCTTGGGCGAATTTCTGGTGTGTAAACAGAGCGCTTGCAAAAAGATGGGCACATATCGTCTCCGAAGTGACCAGTGCATGTAAACGCATGTGTGTTGTGGAGATAGGAGGGCACCCGATAAACTACTTGAATGCCGAATCTGCTCTTATTCGATGACCTGAATCTACCAGATGCTCGAGAATGACGCTCCACATGGTCCCCGTTACTTCATGTTATAGCCACCGTGGACGATTTTCCTCCATTGTGGTTGCCGTGCTGCTTGGCCAAAGTGGGTCTCATTACATTTGCCACTGAACAAGTGACTTACCATTCCGTTGGTCGTCATTAGCAACACATCCTTATCAGAACTTTCGATAATCGGAGGGCTTGCAAATACACAGGAAACACGAACTGAGTCGAGTGTTCTACTCGCCTCACGTGCTAAACTTCTGTTTGACGGGTCCGATGTAACGTCTCATGAAAAAGCATAAGGATAAACAGCCTCTTCTTGAGAAAGTCATAGCTTGGGGCACATTTGAGTCTGTTTGAGAGATTTTGTTCCTTAGCTCTCAGGGTAGCCTATTTCCCTGAGAGTACTCTTAACCAAGTGCCGTTCTTCTTCCATGGTCTCCTGAGAGCATAACTGTCTTACTCAAGAGAATAAGTACCGGACTAGGTTTCCTTTGGATCGTTTGGTTACTAAACTGGGAAAGCTGGCTTACTGTCCAGCCCATGTTTGATTTCGCCGCGTCCTCTCTTCGACAGCTCCTTTGGTGCTCCTGTTTAAGAGGACTTCCAGAAAAGCCAGTGTATAGGTCTTTCCGGTCTCTAGCCTGAACTCAATGGATTTATGAGTGTAGCTGAAAGTCTCCTTTGTCTTCTCCCCGTAAGCGCCTTTATTTTTGAAGCATAAAAGGTCATCCACGTGCCGCGATACAAGATCATTTTTTGGATCTCCCTTTCAATGTCGTGCTCCCTAGTTTCGCCAAGCAAATTTCTTATAAAAACAAGCTTCGAACAATCAGTCGACTGGAGGAACTGAGGCCAACCTAAATTCCTGACTCATCGAAGAGTCTGGTCAACTTTTGCTTGATCGGTTACGTACCCCTTTGGACGACTGATGAGAATCATCCAAATGTATTGCAGGCTCGTGTGTCCCACCGAAGATTATCACGATGAATTAGTTGAATCAGGTCTGGATATGTAAAAGTATTGTGACATCGTGAGTGGTTGAAAATTCGTCATCAGTTACCTTAATGTATTTAATTACCGAGTTTGGACCACTTTTTCCAATCTCACTCCTGCAGATACTGTTTTGCGGCCGTCTTCGTTTCTAAGATTGACGCATTTGCGTATTTCCTTCTTGGTTGAACTTTTTTGTGAGATAACTTTGCAGACATTACATATGGTAATGAGTCGCAGCCGCTCAAAGCACGTTGTTACATTGAGGTTCGATTTCACCTTCTCATTCAAGTGGACGGACCGTGGACATTAGGCACGTTGACTCTGAATATTTCGGCTCCAGGCCCGAAAAATTGTTTTTTTGGGTCCGATTAGTTGTGGGGATTTTACGTGATTTGTTTGGACAGCGGGACAGGTACTTTCTACTTACTCTTTTCGATCAACTGTTCCCATTGTACAATTTTTTGTCCTCATTCTTGACTACCTTTGGGCTGGATGAGGACTAAGGCTCACTGTCAAAGGTATCATCATTATTTACATTTAATTCAACTCACAAGTAGTACAGTAGAATTTTGCGGAGCAGTCTTGTTTTTCATTTGGGTTTCGCATCGTTTTGTGCTACGCGTTGCTCTGAGGTTCTCAGGAGCCTTCCGGAAAAGTGAAATTAGGCATTCTTAAATTAGAAACTTGTGCTTACTCCACGTTGTTATGTACTGCTGCGTTCCCTGATCTTGCCTTGTGCGTGTGTCTTGACCACGGTCAAGAAATACATCTCTACCATTATCAATACAAACGGTTGGACACACTTCACCCCCGCCGGGACTCGTACGTTTTGCTTGATACAGTAATTGACACGCCAGTCATAAGATGCATGAAAAAGCGAATTGATTTTGGTGGAACTGGACAAGTATTAGGGAGGGAGGCTCGAGATAAGTGGCAAATGCCTACGAGTGGTTTTTCCGTTCACGGCTCCAGGGCTAAAGGTTTTAGCCGGCTCAGCAATAAATCGGAAGTTATTCTTTCAATGATCGAGCCGAAAGCGCCAACTAAGAGAGGGAATAGGAAAAAGAAATAAGGAAACGCAGAAGAAGCAAGCAAAGCAGCTCGAAGCAGTTCGTCAGGAGTTAGAAACAGCAAAACTGGCGGAAAAATTAGAGAACAATTCACCTGGGCACTCGTTAAAACTAGTGGAATGCAAGGAAAGAATCTGCCACGGCGAGTTTAACTGTAGATTTCGGTGATTTTTAACCCTAGCTATTCCGTATTATTTCACCCGAAAATTATGTGTTTCTTCGCCACTCCGAGTCTCAGGGTCTGGTTGCCGGTTATCCCCAATAGTGCAGTGGGCCTTTATGGCTACGGGGTAAATGCCCCTTCCACTGCACAAACTTAGATAGGAAAAAAGTTCACAGTCTCATGCTAATTACCTTTGTGTAGTGGATACTGGACAGCATGTTGCCCTAAGGATGCAAAAAATAGAACAGTGGATAAAACAACCAAACAGGCGTGCAAATTCAAGGGCATTCAAAAACCTAGGATTTATTGTGAACGCATCGGGACAAACAAGTGCGCAGAACAGATAACGTCGTGATTTCCAAAAACATTACAGGTCAACAAGATGACAGTCTATTGCAAAAAATAGGTTGACCAGGTTCATATGGCTAGTGAACACTTCGCCCTCTTGAGTGAATGACTTACAAACTCTACCATAATCGACACTGAATCGCACAGAAATGTGCGTTTTCGGTATACAGTCTCAAGTTCATTGAATCCTTCGCTATTCAACATCGACCAGAGCGGTGATTTTTTGCTTATCTAAGAAAATTTCGTGAGGTTTCATAATTTACAATCCCTGGGAACTCCCACAAAAAACGCCATTAAGATAATGTATGAAGTAAAATGGATATATTGACTTAAATCGATACATCACTTTGTTTTGAACATTCGTATGTTTGGGAAAATCAAACCTCATAAGTGAGTTGTGCTATTATACTTCTACATGTCCCTTTAGGAGTAACACAAGATTCTGAGACAAGTATATATATATATAATCCTATAAGACCGAGCCCGCTGGTCAAGGCTTTGGTACTTTTTCCACGTCATGAACTGACCACCTCGACTCATCCTATAATCCATAGAAATTTTCACCTTGTTTGAACCTTCACTAGGAAGCAAAAAGTCGATTGAATATTCTGAATCAAATGATATTCCATCGGAGCAATGTTTGATGCAGCTGTTCTCAAACGATAACGAGGCTGTTCCATGACACTCTTGTAACGACCGGTGGTGGAAAATCCCCCCAAAACCTTTGCAATTCAGTGTTTCCTTCACATCACTCACTTACACTAATGGCGTGTCTTTACTAACTGTTTGTTATTATGGACCAATTATTGTTTGCTCGCGCCAAGAGCGCTACTTTGTCACATCCTTGTTCTGGACCTGCGTGACGCACGTGCTCCTTTCTCACACGCTGCAATTCGGTTTCTCGTTTGTTGAGTCCTTATGATCTCATTATTAAGGTTTGTACTTGTTTGGTATCATTGTTCATTCAATAATCTAGTATCGTAGAATATCACGGATAATCGCCTTTTGATTTCGGGATCCGTTGTAAATTTGGCTACGTATTGCTCAAATCTGTGTAACAGTACTCAATAGATCAATTTGGAACGAGAAAAACACGCAAAATGCCAGGAAAAGGATCGAGAATATTGGACTCTGAACAGGAAGTATCACGGAAAGTCACTGGAGAGGTTTTGGGTACATTTGATTCTTTAGTTAATCTTAGATCGCCTAGTCCTGTCAGTGCTAGTTCATGTGTTACTGGAGACAGTATGGACTGTAAGGACGTCGATCTATATAGGCTGAGGACATTAGGCTTAGAACAACAGCTGTTATCGGCTAGGCAACAGGCCCAGGAAGCAGAAAATAAGTGCACACAGAAGGAGCGTGAGCATGAGATCAACGAATGCGACCTTTCCGATAGAACGGGGCACAATGAGATAAGCAGCTCTACGCCGGTCGCCGACTACGAAACACCAGCGATCGATTTGCCAAGAGTAGAAATGACGGTTTTCGACGGGCAATCTGAACACTACTGCAAGTTTGTCAAGCAGTTCAAAACTTTCGTCGAAAGTAATATAACCGACCCCAGGCAAAGGCTTCCCTATCTGACTCACTACTGTCGAGGCCGAGCAAGAGAAGCTATCGATCGGCGTACCGTGCTCTACCCGGAACAAGGCTACACAACGGCAAGGAAGATTCTAAGGGACTTGTTTGGCCAACCTCTCGAAGTAGCTCGTAACCTAATAGAGGGCACGATGCTGGAGGCAAAAAGAATCAAGGGCGATGCCTATACAATGGCCGACCTGGTGATCAAAATGCAGAACTGCTCACTAGCCCTCGACCATTTAGGTTACAGGGCTGACCTAGAGCCATCCGCACTTTGGAAAACATAGCCCGTCACCTCTCCCCCGAACTACAGGGTCGGTGGGCGGAAGAAGCAGAACGGATAAGCCGAAGCGACAGGGAGGCTAAGTTCGAAAACCTGACCGAATACTTGGACAGGCAAACCAAGATAGCCCACAGCAGGTTGGGTCGACTTATCCGGGGCAGAAACCGGGCAAACAGGCTCAGCACTAGCCAAGCTCATACCCCTGCACGGGAACATCCAAAATATCAACCTTGGACCAATGCGCACGCCGTTTCACGCGATGCCACGGCGCAACCAAATTGCAAATCCTGTGATGCTAGCCACGGACTACCAGAATGCCCTAAGTTCGGCAACGCCACAATAGACGAGCGGTGGGGAATGGCGAGGATGGCAGGAGCGTGTTTTGCTTGTCTCAACAACACACACCGAGCAGCAGCTTGTAGGACAAGGAACCGATGTGGTTACGAGGGCCGCATGGGAAGACACCATCGATTGCCGCATCAGGCGAGAGTAACTTTACCCGAGGCGAGTACCAAGCCCAGTGTTATTTGTTCAACGTCGCGGTCTGCCAGTAAACCGGTACTTTTAGGGGTAGTTGCCGTGGTAGTAGTGACCCCAACGGGGGTGGTCAAAGCTTTGGCTTTCGTCGATAGTGGATTCGACACTAATCTAGTGAAAGAGCGGTTTGCCGACAAGCACCGACTCACTGAAGGTGCGACGTCATTAGCAGTGAGCACGGTGGGCGGAACACAGGTAATGACCGCCGATAGGTTGAGGCTGCAACTCATCTCTCTAGACACTAACGAGGAAATTGAACCAACGGAGGCATTCGCGCTAGCGGATCTCCCCATGCGGGCACCAAGGTCGGCCAACGCAATCTTGACTAGGTGGCCCCACCTGCAGGATGTAACCGTTGTAGACTGGGAAGATGATGAAGTGGATCTGCTCATCGGCAGCGACGTGCCAGAGGCGCATTGGGTGCTTGACCGGAGAGTTGGCGACCGCCCGGCACCTTATGCCGTACGCACGGCTCTGTGATGGATGTTATATGGTCCAGTAGGGGGATGTGGTTCCGTGAATTACTTATCCGCCGAAACGGACCGCATAGAGTATCATTTGCGGCGGCTGTATTAAAAGGAGTTTCATGACATTGGAGACGAGAGACCATCGTTGTCTCAAGAGGAGCACTCCGCTATACAAACGGTGCGGCAAGGCTCTAGAGGCCTCAAAAAACAGTTCGAGGTTCCGCTCCCATGGCGCACATCAGCCGGCCCCTGAACTGACAACATAAATTGTGTTCTCCAACGATTACTAAGACTAAAAGAACGCTTTATTTGGGACCAGAATCTGTGGGAAAGGTACGCGGAATTAATGAAGCGGAACGAAACCCTAGGTTACGTTGAAAAGGTGCCTGCCAACACCGACGGCAAAAAGGGTATCTGCTATCTGCCTCACCATTCGGTCATCAACCCCAAGAAACCCAAAAAACTGCTGGTGGTTTTCGACTGTGCGGCCAAGTTCCAGGGTAAGTCGTTAAACGGTCGCTTACCACGAGGGCCTGACTGGACCACACCACTGATCGAAGTTTCGTGCATTTCAGATTGGGTAAAGTGGACTTGTCTGCCGATATTAGGGAAATGTTTCATCAGGTGAAAATTCCGGTAGGAGAACGAGATGCTTTGCTTTCCTGTGGTGGGAAGGGAGCAACGGGGGCAACGCAGTGGTGAATTATAGGATGACCGTCCACCCCTCCGGGGCCACATCCTCACCGTAATGTGCGAACTACGCCCTCCGAGATTCGGCAAACAACAATGGAGATCTAGTCCGTCGGACTGTGGTAGATAGCATCAGCAGGAACTCCTACGTCGACGACTAACTTGGGTCATTCGTTGATATAGAGTCAGCCCTAGCGCAGTTCGGAGGCCTGACGAGATTGCTAGAAGAGGGCGGCTTCCATCTAACTAAATGGATATCGAACGCTTTAGAAGTACTAAAGGTCATTCAGTATCACGGAAAGGCCGAAAGGGTAAGAGATTTGGACGGCTCTGCACTTCCTACCGAACGTACTCTAGGAATACAATGGGATGCGGAAACCGACGACTTTGTTTTCGGGCTAAAAGTTCCCGAGCTGCCAGTAACCCGTCGTGGCATACCATTCGCTGTCTCTGGGCTGTTCGACCCGCTCGGTTTCGCCTCACCCTGCTGCTCACCCGGAAAGATCTTGTTACAGTGGCTGTGCCGTAAGAAAGTTGATTGGGACCAGTCATTTGACCGAGGGGACCGGTTGGACTGGGAAGAATTTCCGAATACCTTGAAGAAATTAGTGGACATAAGGGTTCCACGATACCTGGCTCCCGGTCATGCAACAAGGACGGGAGAACTACATGCCTTTTCCGATGCATCCGAAGTCGGTTATGGAGCTGTGGTATACGGACGATGGTGCACAGGAGATGGACGACAAACTACGAGGATCGTGTTCGCTGAAGCCCGCGTTGCTCCACCGAAGTCGGTCTCGATCCCATGCCTTGAACTCAGGGCAGCCGTGTTGGCAGTCAGGGCGGTGCAAGCTGTGAAGAGATGTTTTGACCTCTACATTGGTCGCCTAGCTTTTGGACTGACTTAACGATAGTACTTTACTACATTGACAACATCTGGAGCCGGTTTAGTGCTCTCGTCGCTAACCGACTCACGATTATCCACGATGAATCGGCCAGGAACCAGTGGAATCATGTTGGGTCTGGCGATAATCCAGCCAATCTGTGCTCCCGAGGTGCGACCAACTTTAGGCAACTAGACACATTGACGAGAGGGCCAAACTTCCTGCAAACGCTCAAAAAGGACTGGCCCGTGTACGAATTAAAAAGCCCTACGGAAGTGGAACTGGAGATCAAAGTCGTAGTGATAGCGGCCAACGTCGTCGAAGCGACATCCATTTTATCGCGATCGGTCAGATTTTCTTCCTGGATGAAGACACTTCGTGCTTTAGTTTGGTTAGCCAGGTTCATGAGACATTTATTAGTCATGAAAGGGCTACGGCCCTCAGGCTGGATACGGGTCGGCCCGATAAGTCCCGATGAGTTACAAGCTGCAGAATATGATATTTTCAGAATGATACAACGCGAGGCTTTCGCCCGAAACCTCGAGAGGGCGGAAGAAGTGGGACCAATCAACAAAGAAATATTATCTCCAAGAGGCGAATTAAAGCACTTAAACCCCAAACTCATCGATGGTCTGCTGAGAGTGGATGGTAGGCTGACCAACGCTCACCCCGAGCTTCGACACAAAGTATCCTATACTGCTGCCGGCTCGACAACCTGTGGTAGAGCTAATGATCCAACACGTCCATGCCGTGGAGGGACATGCCGGGGAAAGTCACGTTACGAGCTTCATCCGAAAGCGCCTTTGGTTGCTGAGAGGAAGAGCGACTGTAAAAGGCGTAATCCGACGTTGTGTGCAATGTAGGAGACTCAATGCCACGGCGAGCAAATAACACATGGCCCCACTATCAGAATGCAGGGTGACTGCAGGCTGGTGGCCGCTCAGCGAAACTGGCTAGACCATCTCGGGCCCTTGTGGATCAAGTGCGGAAAGAGATTAGAAAAGCGATATGGATGTATCATGACGTGCATGAAATCACGTGCGGTACACCTAGAAGTCGCACATTCGATGACGACCGATTCGTTTCTACGGGCCTTGCAAAGATTTATCAACCAAAGAGGCGTACCGGCCGATATATACTCAGATAATGGATCGAACTTTGTGGGCGCTCAACGGGAACTGCAGCGTTGGCACAAGAACATAAACAGGGACGAACTGCAGAATCGAACCGTGGCCCACGGCATACGATGGCATTTCAACCCCCCACAGGCCAGTCACCGAGGCGGCATATGGGAATGCATGATCCGGTCCGCCAGACGGATATTGCTGTCAATCATGGAGCAGCAGCCGCCCGACGACGAGACGCTGAACACCGTCATGACTGAGGTAGAGAGAATTCTGAACAACCGCCCCCTGGTTCCAGTGATGAAGGGCGACCCCACCAACCTGGCGCCCACCCCGAACGAATTATTGACGTTAAGGTCGAACGAGGGTTTCCAAGGGCCGGTATACCTTCGTGGGAGCTACCTCCACGGATGGAAGCAGGCAAACTATCCTGCCAAGGTTTTCTGGAGGTGCTGGCTGCGGGAGTACCAACCGGCTCTACAGACTCGACGGAAGTGGCTGGCTAAAACAAGACCATTCAAGGTTGGGGATGTGGTGATGATCGCATACGAACACGCACACTTCAGCACCTGGTCCTTGGGAGTAGTTATGGAAACCATCGAAAGCACTGACGGAATGATAAGAACGGTGAAGCTGAAGACAGCTAATTGGGTGCTCATTCGCGACATACGCAGTATTAGCCTACTCGAGAGCAAAGGCGGAGAAGCCGATAACGCTGAGGCCCAGTAGACTATTTCGCATCCGTCTTCGAGGTGGGTAAATAAGCCCCCAAATATGGGAGCATTCAAGACACACTGACGCATCGAACCATCATACACTTCGGAGCACACACACATTATACTCGGGCATACCACACGGTCTCCGTCAAACACGTCACAGTGCTCACAGTCTTTCGTTGACGCTACAGAAAGTTTCTGTGCGATTCCATTGTACTTCCAGACAAATACGCACACATCCGATGCAAGCTATACCTCGCAACCCCTATCAAACATGTGACAGTGTTTGCCGTTTGATTTTGTTGACGTTACTGAATGTCTTTTGCATATGTGGCAGCAGCGGCGATTACATCTTGCACACACACACACACACACACTCACGTAAGCACATACAGCCAGGGCAGGACGGCCTATCCAAGGACAGTATCTTTGTGCCCACCTCACGCCCGTTATCGGTCAGTTGTTCTCGTAGAAGATGTAGAATAGCCTCGCGTGTGTAGCCAACGGATTGGGTGCGACCATGAGTAGAACGATGACGATGAGCATCAGGCGCACGCACTGACAGCAGGGCCTAGGTAGGTAGGAAGAATCAGTACCTTTATACCAAACCTTCGACTCTGCCAAGGATTCAGGAGGATTTTGGTGGGCGGTGAAACGACCGGTCGTGGAAAATCCCCCCAAAACCTTTGCAATTCAGTGTTTCCTTCACATCACTCACTTACACTAATGGCGTGTCTTTACTAACTGTTTGTTATTATGGACCAATTATTGTTTGCTCGCGCCAAGAGCGCTACTTTGTCACATCCTTGTTCTGGACCTGCGTGACGCACGTGCTCCTTTCTCACACGCTGCAATTCGGTTTCTCGTTTGTTGAGTCCTTATGATCTCATTATTAAGGTTTGTACTTGTTTGGTATCATTGTTCATTCAATAATCTAGTATCGTAGAATATCACGGATAATCGCCTCTTGATTTCGGGATCCGTTGTGAATTTGGCTACGCATTGCTCATATGTGTATTGCATCTCTTAATTAAAACCTGGAAAGGATGGGCCAAAGAAAGAAATCCTGATGAGCACCACCTTCCGTGGCTGACTCAGGTCAAATACTGACAAAAGCACGAACTCAAATTAGACTGTTCCCATGCAATGATCAGAAAACAGGGATTAATGTCCTTGGTATACCCTTCAATGAGGCAGTACAGGAGAGTTGTGCTGTCGACTGAGCTGAAAGTCTCATCAAGACCAGGGAAAATAAAAATGGTGACACTGTGAGCGTGAAACTGACAGCGCAGAATGTACTAGGCTCTCGGTTTAGTATTCACCCAGGTGACGACAGCTACTAAGCCGAATGCTCAATTGATGCTGACAACAGCTCACTTGCATTCAAACTGTCTTCGTTCACATGGTTTTCAATGGAAATCAGAACGACAAGGTACGAAGCTGGTTATCAAATGAGCTGAACTGAATGATATTACATATGAGATTCATCATGCAGTGTGAAAGTTCAAACCACTGAAAACCGTGGAAGCACTGTACAGCTATTTCATACTTGTTATGAATCATCGGCAGTAAACATCGAACGAGCCCCAACTGGGACTCGAACCCGGGGAGAACGACCGTGGATCGAACACACTAATCTTAAGGCTATTAGTTGTGGAAACCTGTGAATGGCTTGCTGTGAACAGAACACAGACTGAAGTCCTCTGGGTAGACAGCTCCGCGGTCACCCGGCTCACTACCACGCCCAAACTATTGAGGCCTTATGTGGTTTTCCATCCCAAGTATCAGGGTTAGTTTGCCGGTTCTATTGTTATTAACGAACTTCACAAACCACTTGAGCAATCGTTTTCGTTCAACTGCGCGCACTCACTCACAGAACTTGCATTAAGCTCTAACTACCCTTATTAACATTCGTGGTTTGAATGGAAACGTTGATCCTGTACACCGCTTTCTTCAGTCTTTCTCCCCATTACCTCGCTTTTGACTGAAACCCAAATTTCTCCCTCGTCACACACCAGTCATCCTCAACCCCCAACTACTAAATTCATTCTTGTTTTTTTCCAAAAGCTGGTGTTTGCCCCTGTATCTACCTTTCGGCAGTACATCACCCAGATGTAAAATTGCGCCCTCGAGCTCTCCATTTCTGATGCCGTTGTAACAGGAGAAGATATTCTCCTGTTCATCTCCCAAAAAACATATGTAAGATAGTTTGCCTGCCTCTGCTGGCCAACGATTCTGTCTCGCTACGAATTATTCGGAATATCTGGTGGGTTTGCCCTCGGGATAATTAGGCCAATAGGCATAATACTTGCAGATCACGACAGTCCGAGGCTAAAGGCACTAGCTGTTGTCCTCCCACCGTCCGCTCACTCTCCGTAAGAAATGCCAAAGATATTTCGTCAGTCATCGGCTGTTGGTCACAAACTGAAAGAAGTATTATCCTAACCGAGCTCACCATGATTTTCCATATGCCACCACGGTGAATGGCATGAGGAGGATTGAAGCTGCACTGCAAGCCCCGTTTATACAATCCATCGGCAAATTTACCACTAGACCAGTTTCCCATCAGGTACTTCAAGTCCCTTAGAGCCCCAACAAAGTTTGTACCATTATCACCAAAAATCTCGGGCAGTGTCCCTCTCCTCAACGTGAAACTGAGTAGTTTCATTATGAATGAATCCGCACTTGGAGAATAAGAATCCTCAATATGTACCTCAGGCACCTGGAGACAGGCGAGGATGACACCATATCGTTTCTCCCCTCCGCACCCATTTTTAACTGAAGACAGACCAAAATAATCTATTCCGACGTACTTGAAGGGAAACAAATCTTGTTGGACCCTGATGGCTGGTAGATGAGCCACCATCTGTTTACCCACGACTGCCTAAAGCATCCGACACTTCCAACACCCTCCAAGCACACGCTCAACGGCAGCCTCCCCCCGCACGATCCAAAATATTTTGCGAAGCTCTGCAAGTAACTGAGAAGGCCCTGTGTGTCCTTTTATCGCGTGATACCATCGGATTATCGAGTCTGTAATCGGGTGTGCCCTAGATAGTATCACCCTATGTCTTACGCCCTGAAGCTGATTGGAGTAGTTCATTCGTTTTCCAGCACAAACAACTCCATTTATTAAAACTGGGTCAAATTTCAATAGGTAAGTGTTCACGGGAGATTAGTCGACCCATGAGTTGTTCCTCCTGTCTCGTAACCATTTTAGCTCTTCACCGTAGACCTTGGTTTGCACAATCGAAATAACACTTTTCTCCGCTTAAGCAACAAGGTGTAACATCAACGGCTTAGAACTGTGCAACCGTCTCTTACGACTGCAATGCATATTTTAAAACCGGATGACCGTGCTACCGATTTCAGCATGTGAAACCAGCCGAAAGTGAGTCCGTCCGTGTTTCCCGCAACATTGCGAGAATCTTACTGGAAGGCTGCTTCATCTCCACCTTCGGCAGTGATGAAGTATCCTTGGGACCGGCCGGCCATAAAGTTTCATAGTTCATCAAGAGGTTCGGATCTTTGTACCAGCAACCGATATAACCCGGTGATTTCGTGCCTCTTGATGACGCGCCTGGAGGATTAGCTTCCGATCTGACATGAGGCCACTGCCAGAGTTCCTACTGTAACGGTAATTCCAACTGTGAGCGAAGCGTAGCCAACTCAGAAAAGATCCCAAAACCAGAACAAGATCGATTCAAAGCTTGTACAGTACTGGATTAACAAGTTATGCGCATATAAGTATGTACAAACCTCAACTGCACGGCCACAACATCTTACTACGAGGACCAGAGTTCAACAAAGGCCAATGTCAGGTACCACCGTCGCGGCAGTCCAAGGCCGAATCAAAATTATGCCACTTCAAGTGGACGAAATATAAACAAATGTTGAAATGTGGTGGTTGATGCATGTTGTACTTGTTCCAAAGTCAATAAAATAAAGAGCATGGTTTCAACAATGCAAGTACAAGACAACGGCTAGGGAGGATTTCCAAGCATGTACCTTACACCGACCACTGATGCACTTCAGCCGAGCGATTAGCGACGTACGTGCCAAATCTCATTTAGGATTTGTTTTATGTAGTGCAAAATTGTGGCAGAGTCCGTCCAGTAGGAAGCCCTATGGAGGTTGTTTCCGGTTCCTTCTATAAGAATCTGAGAAAATGTAACGGACAATCTTGCTGCCTCTAACTCAAATCGAGTGATAGTTGTGGTCTTCAGATGAGCTAACCTTGATTTGGAGAACAGTAGGGCACAAAAATGGGCTGTGTCTTTTGAAACCTTTCTGGAATAGGCATCCACTCTACAACCAACTTTAGAAGCGCCACAAAAAACATGAGACCGCTTACCTCCATTCAGCGAGTCACCTACACAAACACAAAGCTGAACTTTGGATGCTCAAAGCTGTTCCATACTCCTCAACCGCTCATTTCAGCGTCCTAGGAGTTTCACTTCAATTGAGCCATCCCAATCAAGCTTCAAGCGACGTAGTGATTGCAATAACACGTTGCATGACAGGTAGAAAGATGAAACCATCCCCAGAGGGTCGAACACTGGTGACACTGTGGACAACGAGCCACGCCTCGTTGGAGATTGTTCGCGTGTTGTAAAGAAAAACTGGAAAGTGTCTTCTATTGCGTTCCATTCCAATCCCACCGTCCCCTGCGCAATGGTACGCTATCATCACTTTCCAAAGTGGAATGGGCCAGCTCAGGTTTCGGTGAAATATACAGTACCTACTTACGATGACACACCCTCTTATGAAGCCGGCATCTACCTCGCGATCGCAATTCGCTCATCTGGATAGCAGAATCCCTTGCATTCCCCGGCGTAGGCAAGGGCGCGGAACATCCGCCTACATTGAAGTTACCGTACACCGCTCTGGAGGCGTAATTCTCATACCTTCCCGCCAATTGGCTGCCTTTCGAGGTAACGCGAAATTCGTACAAAATGGGAGAGAAGTGGCACCAAGTGGGCGGGCATTCACTTGATATTCAACAAAATTACCCCCTAGTCGACCATTTCATACCAAAGGAACCTCAGAGCACATTTGTCTCTTGTCGGAACTCGAACCCGCATAGACATTTCCTCAACGTCCTCAGCCAGTGCGACATTATGCTTTCGAAAACGAAGCGACACTCCAATTAGGCCTACTGTCATGTCCGGTCCCTATAGCGAGTAATCATTCAAAGAATATCCCTGAAATGCAGCCGCACTTTCAGATACCACCCTCACCTTGCTAGGCTTTTTAAGGCTTGTAACTGCATGATTTGGTAAGTACCACTTAGGTACGAAACCCATTTTTAAATACGTATCGGGCGCTAACTGGAAGTGGCCCTTGCTCAAATATCCCTCTGTTATTATAGAGTATTTACTAACGGATTCAGGGTCACGCGCAAACCTTTTCCTCAAGCCGTTTAACCCCACTGTGGACACAATATAACCACTTAGAATTGTCACTACAGGGTTCCTCCATGGAAGTGCAACTTCATAGCTTCCGTCCAACAAGGTTGTGGCACTGGAAACCATATCAACGGCTTGTCCGTCTTTTAATGATATAGTTTTCCGATACATACCCGTCACCGAACTTGGAGTTGTATAGTCGATCGATCTGTTCTGCTAAGGGGTCGATTTCCATCTTATTGTGGTTTACCGTCCTCACAAAGAGTGGTTCCTGGTTTATCGGACCGAGAACAGTCCATCCTTAAATGGTCCGAACGGCATAGGTTTGTTTTCTTTTACCGCGTCTTTACTCTAATGCCCAGTGAGCTTCTGGGACTTCGGAGACTATCAGGTCTGCACTCTCGAATCTTTCAGATTCTGCCTTTGGACGCAATGTAGGTGAGGCCAGTATAAAAGATCTGCATTTGAGGAGTACTAGACTGCTTGGATTGGTAGCCTCTCAATACAGAAAGCTCCTTCTAAACTCACGAAATTATTCCCTAACAATGAGTTCAGTCGCAGCTCCGTTATTCCCCAATTCCAACTGGCAGTCCCATTTAAGGTCGAAATCGAAACTGAGGTGGGGGTACCTTCGGGCCAACCAGCCCCATAAGGTACTTTTGTACTGAATTCGCATCGGACCCACTGTCCAGCACAGCATAGGTCTCCATAGAGGCTCCCGGTCCGTCTACCCCCACCGGTAGCACACCCAAACTGATGCGACATTCTGATCTCAGATTAGCCGCACAACTATTGGTCCACTGCCCAGGCTTTTTTGCATTCTCCGTACCCAGCTTATCCGGATGCAGCCCCTGTACCGTGACGTGCTTGACCCGATCGGTAAATTGCTTCTGTGCTCCATGCAGTAGGGGGTTGTGCTGCTTCTGACAACCTGATGTTGAACATGGTTTGGAAACAGGACAGTTGCTAGACAGATGTCAACACTTGAGACACGAAAAATGAGCCTTGATTCATTTAACCGATGCCCATTGACCGGGTATATCCTTAGACAGGAATTGCTGACATTCCTCAAGTGAGCGTATTCCATTACATACCGAGCGCCTACTGGCTGCGACCAACAAAGTACAACCCTGTTTTGGCTTGAACCGTGTCGCTTCTGGGTGTTGGCTTTGTGCATGATTCGTCCAACTGGATTACCGCGAACTCCCTGAGCCTCGCCATCGGCAGCCAGTTTACCAAACATACTTCGAGCAATCCGTGCCTTATGGGACATTAAATGCTGCGAATCTTGGAGCATGGGTCCATCTTCTCCCCCCAAGATATCTTCAACGGTCCTAGCTCACAAATCCTGGAGACGCGTTGGCAGCACCCGAGTAATCCGTTCTATGGTCTGCAGTGAGTTGAGGTCTGACATGCAATTCATCTGCGTGAGAGCAACTTCACAACTGGGCTATTTCAACGACAACTTTATCAGGGCATCCACAAGAGGCCTCAAACCTTGCAGTGAGCCGCCAGTCAGTGAACGAGCCACCTCGTTATTTCATCCTTACAGATACTTCAGGATTTCCCTAGCTCTATTGTATGCCAATGTCGGAAGCAACATAACCCATTCGGCAATCGCGTCCGTTGTTTGTCCCCTGAAGTAATGCATCAAATAAAGTGAGCTATGGCCATTGAGTCGAACTTTACCTTCGATACTATGTTCAAACTGTTCCGCAAACCTCAAACACGTTGACGAGGGGCCCGAAAATGACTCCAGTTCCACCCTGAGTAAATCGAAACGGTAATTTACGCCACTGGAGCCGTGCTTGTTTTTCGTGGTGCATTGTTCTGTATGCGGCAATTACCTAGGTAGCGAGGCAGGTGTTCATTGACCAATACTCCACTCTTGACTTCACCTCTGTTGATTAGGTTTTCGTCTTCACTTGGGAGGGCAAACGCAGGTTCGCCATTTCCGTCTCATTCCCCACCTCAAGCAGCTCACTCTTTTTGTCTAACCCTAATTGTTCTACAAACTGCTTCTCCTCCACCTCAGATAACAACAGACTGGCTCTAGCTCTACAAGAAGCCAAACTAACCCCAGAACTATCTGACATACTAAAGCCTGATCAAGAAACATGGCCAACACCTACGGGGAAAAGAGCCTGGTTCACCTGTGGGGTATCATCCTTCGATTCGGAACGGTTTGTCGGATTGCTACGTAATTTCATGTCTCAGTGGCTGCCAAGTATATTAAGTACTGTCAAGTCCAGCTACTGGAACATTCGAGCAAAGTGTAGCAACCGATGTCTGCGTTATTTAAAACAAGGTCAAATTCGAATAGCTACGGTACTATATACAACAAATCAAGTAATTTTATAATGATCAAACCTCAATAGTGTTTCTTATGGGCTCTTACGCTCCAACCCAAGCAACAAATCAACAAATGCAGCTGAATTAAAGCAGAAGGTTGGAAACAGAAGATGAGATTACCGAGTAAAGTCACAACGAAGTTTAAGCTGGGCGAATCATTCTCGGGTCGAGGAAGAGAGTCCGGTTTACGATGCGGATTTAGAGCGAAAAACAAACAATCGAAATTCTGGCTAAGATATTTCGAGCGAACGAAAAATTCTGTCTGTAACATGGATGCCGGTGAAAGGAACTGGGTTTCCTGAACTCCTCTACAACTAGTCCCGTGAATCATGTGAGTGGTTTTGAGTTAGCTACAGAAACAATCAGCAGCTGTGAATAAAACCTGTCCCTGGTTTGACCACTTGGTAATTAATATCATAGATCATGTGGTCTTCCATCAATATTTTGGAAAAAGAAATAGCAACGTCCATGAGAAAACGCTCACAGCCAATGGCTTCTTGCTCTACAGTATTTCAGAAAGCGAAACTACCAAACCTTTAGGACATTGAAAAGGTACATTTTCGATCAGTTTGCTATTTTTGCGGGGCGTTTATTTGGGAGTATAATGTATTCTGGTTGCATGGTGGGGTGAAAACTGACGGAACACAAGATGAATGCGTAAGAAACGAACGGGGACGAAAACATCATCAGGGGCAACATCATTCCCCTTTCGGAACACATCTTGCTGAATTCTTGAATACTTCGCTAGAGTTATTCCGCTGGTCTTGCGGGTCTCTTGAAGAAGGATATGAGCTTTCTCAATTATGATCATAAGTGAAACCGATAGAAGCATTTTACAGTGGCTGTGTTCGAGGTACTGGCCATGAATAACGGGAAATACGTTGCATTTTATGACATCGTCTCGGGATTATCACGCAGGTCATACAGCCATGGGATTAGGGCGGTAAAAGAGCATCCTCGTTGATGTTGATACACAGTTCTCCCAAGTAGTATCCCTTAAATGGCATCAAAATAATAAAGTAATTTACAAATGCACTAATATACGTAGATAACCCACTTTTATGTGCTGGTTGTAGGTGAATCCCTACTTGAGGGATGCAGACTCTGATTGTGCTGCAGGCCGAACTCTCGTGGTTCTACTTTAATAGCTTGAACACCAAGAGTAACCGTATCTATTACGCATCATCAGTGAACGAATACTTGAAAACATTTGGTTTTCATCAGCATACCTAGTGACTGTAATTTAGGCTACGGGGGCCCGTACGTTCGCAGCTTAACCTTACCATAGATGAGGCCTTTCTTCGAACTGCCGACCTTCTTGTGCATCCAGCACCTCTTCCACTTTGTCTCTTTGGACATAACAGTGAATTCTGGTATCAAGAGGTTAAAGAAGGATGAGCGCTATTACAAAGCGACTGGTGCCCAACATCGCATGCATTCCGCAAAAACAATCTCGTAAAACGATCACCTTGATGTCCAAGGATGCGTATGCCTGTACATGAAAACACGCGTGTATAAAGATGAACTGTAAGCCTAGAGAGACAACAGTACATTAAAATTGAAATAAACCGCAAAATCCGCGTCAGTTATTTCTGTGAGTGATGAATCACTTTTCATCGTTGAAAAACCAAGCAGTGCATCCTAAAAACTTCACCTGGCCAAGCATGGTCTTTTGCAAAGCGGATATGTATCGGTGAGTATCGAGATAATTTGATAACCATATTTCTTGCAAAATTTGACGAACATCCGTAACATCTTTCAAGGCGCACATTACCGGTGACTATATTTCATCGTTGGCCCAAAGTTCTTCCAACAGCCTTCGAGGCTTGCTGCTTGGAACTTTCCTTAAAATAGGACCCGGACCTATTTATATTTTTCCTTCAAACAAAATTATTCTGGGGCTTAGTTCTGGGGATGGCTGATTTTTTGGATAACGTTCACATTTAGTCGTGTGCGAAATTCGTACCTTTATTCAGCTACGGCCATGTCATCTTCTGTAACATAACCTCAGATTTCCTAAGCCCGAATCGGGGTGCATGGGGCGTTTGAGAGGATTAGCGCCTCCGAGTTAGTAAACGGTCGTGCCCCTTGGGGTATCATCCATCTCCTTGGTCTCCATCAACTGCTCAACTCTCGCCTGTGGTTCAGTAAAGCTGAGGCACGCCTCAGCGGCCACATCTCGGCAAACCCCTTGAAAAGCAGGCCAAACCAGGTCGAGGGTAACCAAGGCCTAAAAATCTTGGTTGGATGGCGCCTAGAATGCGAAGATGGATAGTCCTGCATGGACAGAAGAGATCTGTTGCGCCCAACGGCTACCAAGGAAGTCCGTCCAATCAACAGGGTTGCATCGGCCTTGGGTCTAGGTGACCCCTACGGAATAGCAAACGAATTCCTAGAGGGCCCTCTGTCAACCGTGCACCAGGATCAACAGAACACGGTGGGCATACCGGATTGGTGGACCACCATCCGAAAGGCATAAAAATCGCTCTTGCGACCACCGGCTCTCAACACAAAACTCCCTGTTACCCAACAAGCTGTACTTGGTTGGGATCGGGCTAGATTTTCTGCCTTGGATAAAAGCCGAATGAAGCTGGGGAAGCAGCTTCGTACCGGATTCCCAAGGCTCATCATGACAAGTTCTCTCACACACATTGCTCATTCTACGGCTTCCCAGGTAAGCGACCAACCCGTGTTCTTTTCGCGGCCGGAGTGACAAATCAGATAGCTGGAGGCCTCAAAACGCGGAATAACATAAATTGCCTGCCGAAATGTGAGAACTCTCCTAGACGTCGGAAGTCAAACCATCACAGCATGAACGCTACATGAGTACCGCGTCGAAATCGCATGTCGCCCCGAAGTTCGGCTGCCGAATTATGGCATCCGGTGTATAAGGGTTCGCGGAGTAGACGACATTATTCACCTCTATCATAGTGTGCCCGCGGACAGCTGTGGCCACCGTGGCATCGCGATAGCTGTCAGAAACAAGACCATTATCATGGAAACCCACATCCCTTTGGATCGCCTTAGCTCGTTTTCACTCCTCACTCTAACTTAGCTGTCCCTGTGCTTTATGCCCCGAAAGATGCAGCCAAAAAAGCGACAGAGGATCAGTTCTCCGATAAGCTACAGGAGATAATAAACAGCGTCCTGAAACAAGGCTTTCTGCCCGGTTGCGGAGGACTGGAAAGCCCGAACTGGTCCCCGCCCAGGAAACTAGACACATTTAGGGGAAATACGGTCTAAGACAGCACTGCAGCAATAGTGAAAGCCTCGTCAACTCTGCAGACTTTACCAGCCTAAGGGCCACCAACACCATCTTCCAACACCCCAAGAAGCACTTGCTACAGCTGTACTCCAACGACGGCCACACAATGCACCAGGTCGGCTTAATTCTCGTAATATCACGCCGGTCATCATCGATTGAAGACTGTCGGTTTTACCGAGGCGCGGAGACGGGCTGCGAAAATGCTACCGACCACACTCCCGTCCGTGCACGCTTCGAGATTCATCTAGCCAATTGCCGCAGGGACTGTGCCCCGAGATGGATTACCAAAGCAGCGCTAGGATCACAGAGAAAGCTCCAGGTGGTCTCAGACGATATTGCCTCCCACCTGGCCACCACGTTCGTAGGTGGAGAGGAAGTACACTTGGAAGGTCAGTTGACTTCACTTGAGGCGTCGATCAGACAATCCACTTCAAACGAACTGGGATTTACGCGATGACGGCAGGAAGACTGGATCTCAAGGGCGACTTTCCAAATAACTAAAAAGGCTAGAGATACCTGTCAAAATGGTCACCCAGACTTCCGTGATATCGGACGAAAAGCCACCCGTTCGGCCAGAAGTGACGGCATCAACTGCTGGACCGAAATCACGGAAACCATGGAGACTGCGGACAACTGCGGGGACTTCTCAGGGCTATCCCGTCCAATCCGCGTTGCATCGCGTAAGCGACTGTCATCAGAGCGCCTCTGTTGCAATGCTACCTGGCTGCTCATTTCTGAACAGGCAAAAAAAGATGCGGAGATGAACCTCACAATATGATAGCGTAATAAAAGGCCCCGCGCAAGCTCTGCGTACCGAAACCAAGCAATCCAGAGCGAGAGCTATGATGTTTTTAACAATTCACCAAGTCAAGACGAAATCACTGATGTAACACTCAAGCTGAAGAACCGGAATTCCCCGGGAGAAGGTGGGGTCTAACCGGAAGTATATAAAACATGTCGTTGGACACTACTCGGACCACTGCACACCCCTTTTTGTTCAACCTGGGAAAAAGACCAGTTCTCAGGGAACTGGGCGGAATTCATTTTTTCTTCATCTTCCAAAGAAAGGCTACTGGACTGTGTGCGAAAACTGCCGTGGCGTCATTTTAATGGACGTGGCAGCCGAAAAATTCCCTACAACTTTGGCGAGCCACTTTTAGGCGGTGAGGGATGCCAGCACACGCCCAAATCAAGGAGTTTTCCGCCGTGGCAGAGGGTGCGTGGACCAAATATTTGCCACTCGCCGAGCACCCTGGTATTCAGCTTGGCACCGATGTTTTCCTCACCGATCTAGAATTCGCAGGCGGCAAGTTCACCCTTGGAGATAGCCCAACTACATCACAGCTGGTTTCGTCGCGTAAAATCCTTCGCGAAATCCATAGAACTAGAAATCAGTACCTCGAAGACCAAGATCCTTTCGACTTGCACCATACAGTCCACTCTCCCAATAGACCTGAAAGGCGAAAAAATTGGACATATCTAAGCTTTCAAATACCTGGGTTCCACGACTCTCCCAGACGACAAATCCAAAGATGAAATCAAGTTGCTGATTGACAGGGTCAGGTCTGTGTTTATTCGGACAAAACCAGCCTCCGGAACAAAGTCCGCATCTTACGGGTCGCCGTCTGCCCAAAACTGACAAACTTCTGCGAGATGCGGTCACTGCCCGTCGAGGACATAAGAAAGTTGAGTGTTTGACCATTTGCCTCTGTGGAGGATGCTAAAAGCAGAGTGGCACGAAAAACTTTAAAGGGAGACAACAAGACCGCGGTGCTTAGACATCGAAAGGCTATCAGCATCCCACCAACTCCGACTACTGCAGTGGCTTGGACAAGTCCTACGACGTCCGGACCCAGAGATCTCAAGACAAAGCCTCGCTCCTCTTCCAAGCCCAGGATGGCGCTGTCTCCTCGGAGGACAGCTGAAAACATGGGCCAGTAATATCAAGTCGGAGCTCGCAACTGGAAGCGGAGATGGATTTATCTATTTTCAGGCCTCGCATCCGATGGCCGCTCATGGGCTGGTGCCTTTCTGGACATGCACGAAGCCGGCTCATTCTCTCACAGGAGCTAGCAGCATAATGGTAGATAAGTTATCCCTACTTCGGGCCACCACGTGTAATTTAGAACCACCGAAGCCAGAGTCCCGTGTTCAGAAAGAAAGCAACCTTAGCTCGGAATTCTTCGTTCATGTAGCCTGCTGGTAGTGCTTTGATAACCAACTGTTAGCTGTTCTCACCCAATGATTCTTCACTCACTGGTTTCTCCCTATTCTATTTTATTGCTTCATTTATTTATGTGCGGAAATGACCTTCGAAAGGTTTGCTCATCGTAATATCAAGAGCCTGGAGATATGGAGTGGCTCCTTCGGGAATCATTATTTGGTTGTTTACTCTTTGTGCAAGACAGGTCTTCGTGAATTCAGCACGGTGGAGCCTGGCGGAGCACTGGATTATCAAACCCCATTGATCATCCAACAAAACCAGAGACAGCATTAAATTGTCCTGCTTCCGAACAACCAATAAACCACACCAGGCATTCTAGGTTATAGGAAGAAAAGCCTGAAACTCCTCCACCTTCGCCCATCTAGGACTCGGTAATGATTATAGGTAGGACTTCTCTTCCGTCAGGGTGAACTGCAGAAATGCAAGTAACGCGCATGGTTTCTTAACCACGGAAAGTAAGATAGGTGGACCAATCAATAGTCTGATTAAATGTCGTTTGAGATAATAGGCCCTAAACGCTGCGGTTTTATAGCTGGTATTCATGTTGCACTTGTTGATACCTGGGAACGACTACGCTAGCAACAAAGTACCTGGATGTAGGCTCATGTTCGGTTAAATCAATACCTTCCAGCTAAAAAAGCACAGTTGACATTAATAATAATTTGTAGCATCTAAAATAGCCACACAGTCAGTATTGTATAGCTTTGAATTCCCTTGAAGAAGCCTCAAAATGCGGTACCATTGCAAAAGCAAACGCATAAACATCGGCCCGGCACACAACCACAGTCACTGACTTCTTGTCATTAGTTCATCAACAAACGATTTATTCCGATCCAGAAAATAATGGCTGTTGAGCTGACTGAAACTAGTAACACTCAGCATTTCATCCTCCCTTGACTGAGGATGGCGTACTCAGCTTCATATTTGTAAATCATTCGGCCGTCAGTCATTGTCTTTTTAAGGGAAGTCATAGAATTCTTAGACCGGGAGTGTTCTACTATCCTCTTCTGGTGATCGACAGAAAACCTGTTACTTTTTGACACCATAAAGTATTGAAAGCTAACATAAGGGCAGGTAGAAACGGCCGGCTTTAGAGTTCAACATGTTTATATATCTCGAACGGACCATTGAATTATGATTCAAACCAGTTCATTAGCCAGTGTGCACCAGTGGCCTGCGTAATTCGACCGGTTATCCAATGCACAGGAACGGTGGTCTAAATTGTTCGATTGGCCTTAGGAATAAGCGATTCTTGATCACTAAAATATACATATAACAAACGGAAGCAAAATCAACTGGGTCTGAATGAGTGCTTTAGATTGCAATGTAGCGTGCTACTATGTCTATGAGGTACACTAAATTATTGTCAACAATATCTAAGACGACACTAGCAAACTAAGATGAACGGGGGAGCGTGCTGTGATAAAAAGGCCAAAAGGGTATGTAAATTAGGAATTAAAATGAAACAAAAGGTGTGACACAAACTCACAGTTGTTCGCTGTTCTTTTGATCAGGAAATGAGCGGCAAAGGGCTAATATACGCCAATATCTTCAGTTCAGTTTGGTCTGACAGCCATTCGTTGAACAGAACAGGATGGCATTGAGCGAAGTTCCAAGTGACGCCGTGGAAGCTTCTAAAATGTTTCGTTTCTCACAGTTAGTTCCGACCGATGAAATTCCAAGGCACTCCAAATCAGAAGATGAGACCGTGCCAGAATGAAAGGTTTATTGACAGCCTTTTTGTATCGCGCGGTGATGATGTTCAAAAAGTTGTGTGTTTTACATTAGAACGTTGGTACAACAAAGGAGAGTTGCACCAAGGGACGTCGAGAACCATGGAAACATTCGGCAATGTACAAGCACCTAAATCCCTGTGTTGAATCCTTTTCGTAATAACTGTAACCCGCATACTGTCCGTGCCGCGGGAGCAGTCACTCGTGGCCTGTTTGGTTAACAAAACAGCCAGAACTGGCCAGAGAAATCCTACCACAGTTATTGCTCAAAAGTACTGGTGAGATAAAGGACTTGTGCCCTGTTATTACGATTTCCTTTACAGCAGGCTTTTCATGGTCAAACTGCAGATGCCCCGCTGTAGAGATATCTTGAACTTTGGAGCTTCTTTGCTGATCTTGAGTATGCTTCTGCATAACCAAATCACCTAGTGGCTGACGGCTTTAACTGTAGCTGAATTTTTGGGTAGAGATTGCAATAAATGCTTTGTGAAAAATGTTTCTGCGGTTAACAATTGGGGTAGGTCTATTGTACCAAGAGTCATGTTCGTACATGCTTTTACCATACTATTGTTTAGCTGAATGCCAATAGTCAAGCGCGGTTGCCATTTGACCGCTACCCCTTAGAGCTCCTCACAAATGCCCTCAAAAGCACCCCAACCGCTGCCTCTTCCGATTGGCTACTCTTTACGGCGGCTCGGGGAGAACACCGTTCTGGGTCTCGTACTCGTACAGTGCCGAGCGTCAGAGTAACGCGCAGGTGGTTCACGTCGTACAAAGGATTGAAGAAAGCGTTAACTAAATGAAATGTGAGGTGAGGTTTAGCGACCATGCAGTATTGTCGGGGAAATACTGTATACGCATTTACACACATATATATTTTATGTAGCCGGATGGATAAATCTGTGGCAACTATCTTTGGAGTTTCCAGACCTGGAAGTGACCCCCAGAAGCACAATACCAACGCGGTTGTTCTAAAGTCGGGCTTAAGTGACTCGTGACATGTGCCTTGAAGTCCCGCACATAAGTTCATGAAACTTCATAAAAAATATAATAATAAGGGTAACAAATTATTTACTGACGTATGTCTGCTTTACAAAACAGCATATTCATTTTAATGAATGCACCTTTGGCCAGGCGGTGACTTACTGGTCTTCTTCATTCTCCGCTGTTGGGATGTTCACTTCAGATTTTCCATGGAGAAAAGTGATTCGTCATCCATAGAGATGACTAAAAGCGCACGTTTACAGTTTATTTTAACTCTGGTAGATTGTTGTCCCTATGTATATGTAATTCCACCGATATGCACGCTTGTCCGTGTAAAAATGCGTACATATTCTTAGAAACTGAAGTAGTCGTTTTTAGTGTTGTTTTCTTAGGAGTTCAGGCAGCATTGAGTATTAATTACAATGTTAAGTTGGTCAGTCATATCCAGATTACGTTACTCAGAATACATTGTGATGCGTATAAAAACAAAATGGGGGAGTTATTGGAGGCGCAAGAAGATCCTGGATGCAAAGTGCTTCATTTTGGCAAGGCGACATTATGGGAGCACCGACTTTCGTGGCCTGGATCACAGTTAACAGGTATTCTAAGAAAAACCGAATGTTGCCAAGTATTTCTTCAATCTGAATTCACTGTAGACAGTTACTCCTGGTGTCTACTCTGTTGAAGCAGAGCCACAAGAGTTTGGCCAACAGCAGATATGGGGCCTATGGATCTTTCAAGCAGCAGACTACTCACTACCAGCGCATCGAAGTCGATCATCCATCCATCCACGCAGGTTAGCATATTATTATTATTATTTTAGTTTCATCAGTGGGGTGAGAAATACAGCTGGGCTAAACCGTGTGTGCTGCTAGGTTGAGAGTGCACAACAAAATGCCGTTCAAAACAGGCTCAATGTTGCCGTCAAGGGTTTCTATCTTTGACTGGACTCCAGACTCCGCTCGTTCCATCTCAACGTTTTCAGAAGAACCGTTGATTGTCGTAAAAAGACATAAAGCGTTCGTTTATAAATGCTGGAAATTAAGGAGATGCAAAATAAGAAAGCAGGTGCGTGAATTATCGTGGTATTCGGGAGATATCTCAAGCCATATATTTTGATGAAATATTTTCTATCCATTTGACGTAATGTACAAGTTTCCAGCCGTTCTGAAGCTTCGTAACTGTTTATCATAAGTCACCACTCCATATCTTACTCAGATTTGGTTTGGATTTTATTTGATATTTTCCTGTTTCAATGGTTATGGTTGTTTTTATACATAAAATATCAGATGGTTAACCGTTTTGCTGAAAACAGTTTTCAGTCAGACTATTTTTGTAACCTGCATGCCAAAACCTTTTGTAGTCCAACTTTTCTTTAGGTGCGGCTGTCTCGCCTTAGCGTATGATGTTTCAGATCCGATGGCCACGAAACACGACAATGATGAACATCTACCGAAAGTTCTGAATGAAACAATCCTCGAATTGCAAGCTTTACAAGCTTCCATTACGCATTTTTATAACAAAGTTAGCGATTTTCACAAACTGCTTTTCTAGTCAGTCAATAATTGGTGGTTTTGGTTGAAAGGATGGATATTGGCAAATAAACTACGAGGCGGTCAGTTGGGATGGACTAGGAAAACAGGAGGTACCCATTCCCAGCGATTTCTTCGAAAGCTGGGCTTAGCCCAACGAGCTCCCAATTGGGCGCAGATGGCACCACCCAATGCTTGCCCAACTTTAGCTCGACGCTGGTCCCAAGTAAGCCCAACGTTAGCCAAACGTTAGCCCAAAAGAAGCCGGCCGCGGGTAATGCGCACCCAATCGGGAACTCTTCGGGTGTGTGGCTAGGGCCTGTCTATTTTGTGGGTGCTTCTGAAATTTCGTAAGCTATATTCCAAATTGTAGATTATCCAAATGCCGCAAATAACAAATCAGAGTTTGGGGGATACTTTCGAAAACCGACAAGGATTCATTATCTAAAAATATCCGACCTTTTGAGATGGATAAAATTCACTAAGTATACCCCTCCACTGAGATCAAACATACTCGCCAAGAGTCAGATAAATATTCTTCGGAAGAGCCAGAAGAGTCAGCCAACGATCTGGTAAAATTTCAGAGGATCATCTGATAATCAAAAACCAAGGTAAAACGGAGATTTCCAACATTTTGTAGAATGTCTAGGAGTTTTACGACTTTATTTTTCTAATTCCAAAATGTAATTTATTTTATATTCACTGATTGTAATGCGCAAAACCGCGGTAATTCTCCTTTGAATTATTAATTCCCAAGCAGCCAACCAAAACTTTACCCAACTGGGATACGGTTGGGATAGGACTGAGCTAGCCTATCGGGAATTTAGGCGTCTCACTGAAGAAAGTTTGAAAGAACCACCGGCTCCGTATTGGAGTAGAGTTGGTCTCACCCAAAACACGAAAAAACGTGCAGAATCGGTTCCCCTCTCCGCTATTTATTTTTGGTTTGTTTCATTGTTCAACCGAACGTTATTAGGTTCTCCATCCAGTAAAACGTAACCACCAAGCTGCCAACATTTCCAAAAAAGAACATATTGCTTCACCGGATAGAAGTGTATTGTAAATAAATTTAGTGTACTTGAGTACAAAGGACTTGCGATTATTAAGTTTTCGTCATTCTGGTCTTCCGTACGGTATTCCAAATATTTCTTCAGCTTGTGTTCTGTAGACAGAAATTGTGAGTGTTATGTAACTGAAGTGAAATTTTCAACCTTTCAGTAATAGAAAACTATGGAACAGTATCAAATAACTGAAATAAAAAGCCGTGAAAAGTATTAAAATTTCAACTATAGATTATTACACACGGAATGAGGAAAACAAACGGAACCATAAGTGAGAATAAAATGTGGTTAGGTTTATATATGTGCGTGTGTGAAAAAAACATGGTGGCAAATACACGAGTTGAACTTAAGCAGAAATAACGGTCATGGGGGAAACACCTCAAATAGCAGAATAACATATTAACTGGTAAAAAAACCCACTCACTCGCATATTCTTCTCGATTTACCGCGATCGGCAGCGTTGTTAAACCAGTGTTCGTCTACGTATGATGGACGTGAATTCCTCTGCGAGCCTTGCGGTACCATCAACGGCATCTGGTTATTGGATGGTAAAGAAGTTAAACAAATATACATTGGCCGCCGCGATCATTCCATTGTCATAAACAAGTTATCGTTTGAGGCTTCTAAGCGAACAATAAATCATTGAAAGTTATTCGCCGAGGCATGCAGTCAACACATCTCACACATTCTCAACCAGGTCTGTGCAGACACAGTGCTTGGGCAAGGTAGCCTGAAGTTTGTCCGTGCCAATTTAAGATCTCATCACGCCAGCTCCTGATACCTCTGGCACTTGCGCTCTTTGGGCATTACGATGTACTTTGTAGTTGTACGCCTGTAAACAATACACGGCAACCCAAGTAGCACGTTGCCCCAACCTTTGGGGCAAACCTGGGGCATGCCCCAAGCTTGCCCCAAGGTTGGGGCTGGCCCCATGGGGCAAACTTGGGGTGTGCTACTTGGGAACAAGTCTCCGGAACAATGAGAGTGAAATTCACCACACCGTAATCACTCGGGTAAGTACGTCTATTATATTTGTGTACAACAAAGTGTAGTATAAAACAGTTTCATTATAGTAAGTTTATGTGCTGTGAACAAGCGGCTTATATACCACAAAAGCAGATAACACGCTCTAGTCGTGCGACAAATAGATATAATGACAAGGATAATTACTGCTGAACTAGGTTATTTTGCAACAGACCACCGATAACTACCACTATGCGAAGCGAACCAATATGGCGCCTCGTGGTTACATGGGTGATGATTGAAACAAACAGGCCTAATCGGCTTATAACCTGGTCTGGGGAATTTCCATGAACGTTATTTCTTTACATTGTTTAGTAAACTTAGTAACAATCCATGTAGTGATCCGTGAAACTTACTGCTTTGGTGCGCCACCCCAAGGTTCCGTTGGGAAGAGCCCAGCAGCTTCGGGATTTGTGCTGACTGAGATGGTTGGTTGAGTATTACGAAGCGCAGCTGCTCAGATTCATAATGTAACTGATTTGTTTTAATCTCTTCTGCAAAGCCAAGGAAGCGGAATGGATTTAATCCAACTCTTAGCACGACTGAATCCAAGAACACTTTGCGATCTCAAGTTGCTCAATTTTGAAGGAATATCTGTCATAGAGACACCTTTCAATTGGCTGAGGTTATGTGAGGCCATTAGCAGCATCCCGCAGAATACACTGTAGTTGTAATCAGTGGGCGGCATCCTACTGGTTCTAAAACTGGTCTCGTTTGAGAATGTGGGGGAGTTTTGTCTTACCCATGGTTTTTGAGAACTGTTGTGCATATTTGTGGAACCAAGACACAAAAACGGAAGCAAAGGGGAAATTCAGAGATTTGCATTCTCTAACTTAGAATATAAGGACCAGGTCATCAACACAACAAGGAATTTGTCGTTACATGTGGTGGATTTCTTTGTCACATCGGATTCGAATGCCTTACAAAGGAATAAACAAGTGCGGATTACGATTACGCCATTCCGGAAGTAGAGGCGTTTAACTGACACCATAGAAGGATGACCGTCATTCTTTGAGCCTGGAGCTTGACTTGCGCCTTCTCTTAAGAAAGAGATACGGTCAGGTCCGTGGCCAGAAAGATAGCTGCTCCTCAGAAGCTCTTCCAGGTCCAGCGTTACGATTTCATTTAGTCGTCACTAGCCTTTGTGATTTTGCTGCCAAAGGATTTACTAAATCGGCCAGTCACATTAAGCGGCTCACAGTCGGGCACAAAGGTACTTAACTGCAAACGATCGCCAGGCAGCTCAGCCACAGAATGCCCACCTGAAATACGGGTCAAGCCCTAATGTTTGTTCTGTTCTGTTCAGACAACCATTACCACAAACCGTGTGCCATTTCTTTGGTTGCTACCTCCTATCCGCAACCTCAAAATGAAATAATGAAGGAGAAAAGACTATGGGAGGTGTAAGAGAAAAACTGCACTGACGGAATTAGTTCGATTAGGAAAGCCTGCGGGTGCGAGAGCGCTACTGATCGCAGCATCTAGACATATTTCCCAAAGTATCTAACCATTGAGTGGGAGGGTCTTTTGGACCCCACCCAGGAAGTCTAACAGGCCCTACACGGCCAAGTCCACTAGTAAGCTTTTCATACCTTTCTTCCATATCGTGGACTGACCACTCTTACTCATCTTCCAACGGGTACCCGCTCCAGCAAACAGCACATCGAGGAATCCTGTCAGGAAACATACGTAACACATGTTTCAACCATCTTAGCCTGGTGAGCTTGGGCGTTTCCTCTAATGACCTGATCCATGAATCTGAGACTTTTCGCCGAAACTCATCACTGCCCATGCAGTGTTCCCACCAGATTCGAGCAATACCACGAAGACATCGGTGTTCAAATATCCACTATCTTCGTATTTCCTGCACCCGCAGTGGCCATGTGTCGGAAACATACAGAAGCACGGGCCTCGCTGCTGCAGTGTACACTCGATCCTTGATAGGTTAACGGATGTCATGTCGACGCCGTAGATGACTCAGGTTGGCAAATGCAAAATGAGCCTTCTGTATACGCAGAAACACTTCGTCCGATATTGGACCTCCGGGTGAAATGCAGCTCCCCAGATGACAGATCTTGTCAACCACGTTTATAGTCTCCCCAGACACTGTAGGGTTTGGCTTGGACCAACCCAGTCCTGCAACCGCATCTTGCAATTTGAAGGTGCAAAACACATACCGAACACCGCTACGCAATCCGTCAAGATGCATGGAAAAGCTCGCAACTTATCTGGATCTTCACTTTGAAGAACTACGTCGTCAGCATACCTAAGGTCTGATAGCTTTCCAACCGGGAAACTTTCAGTGGCTCTATCTTCACCTGACAAAAGTGCGGTCGTTAGTATCATATCAACCACGAAATTGGAGAAAAGGATAGAGGAGGCAACCCTGACATACACCAATTCTCGTGGTGAAAGAACTCCTTGGGCCCGAACTCGACTTCGGCTATCGATGTCAAGGGATATTACGGGGAGGATGAATTTTTCTTTTACACTGTTTATCGAAAAGCAGCACCAGATAACTGTGCAGCTAACTGAGTCGGTGGTCACCTTAAGATAAAGAAGAACGGAGATAGTGCGTGTAAGGTCCAGCCACCGGAACGTTCGAGCGACGTGTAGAACCAATTTCGACACAATTCAAAACAAGGTCTATTCCAAATAGCTAGGGTACCTCATACAACAAACTAATCAGTTTTACAATAATCAAGCCTCAATAGTGCTTCTTCTGGGCTCTTACGCCCCAAATTGAAAAAACATATAAAAAAACGCAGCTGAATTACAGCAAAAGGTTAGATACAGAGGATGAGATTACCGAATGCAGTCACAACGAAGTTCAAGCTGAGCGACTCAAGCTCGAGGCAACGGTGGGAGACCGGTCTGTGACAAAGATTCAGAGCAATAAAACAAACAATAGGATTTCCGGCAAAGATAGTTCGTGAGAATGAAAAATTTCGTTTGTAACATGGGTGCTGGTGCATGGAACGGGGTATCCTGAACTCCTTTACAGTGGGCCTGCGGAAGGTGTGCCTGTATTCTAAAACTTGTCGAACAGTGAAGATATGATCAATACAACCTCGACCATGTCTAAATTCAGCTCGATTCCTGCCCGAGCACCCTTCTTATAAGTTGGTACGGTCACCGATTCACATCAACTCTTCGGAAATTGTTTTTTCCACCATATCAAACCTGTGAGTTTCGTCAACCCTGGTGAAAGTGCTGGAGCACCGTCTTTGAAAATAGACAGAGGCAACCCATCCAGTCCGTCAGCGTTGTCATTTAGTATGACTTATCTCACCAGCAGCCTCCGCTTTTAACGGAGGACTGGTATCCACAACAAGAGCTGTATACTTCGCGCTAGTGATCAAACCTGGATAGGATAAAGGCCAAGTAAAATGCTCAGCCCAGCGAATTAAACGACGCTCCTGAGTCTGAATAGGTGAGCCATTTGCCTTTTTGATCAGTTCGCTAATGCCTGGTTTACGTGGACCGGTTTGTCTAATCAGACGGGAAAGGTTGCGACTGTTGCTAATCGCTGCAGCTCTTTCCATCTCCTCAAATATGCAGTCCACCACTGCTCACGGTCATTTCTCAGGCTCAGAATCAGTTAGCGTTTAGGGCATCATTGTGCCTCATCGTATCTGGAATCCGGAGGAATCGTTCTGCGCACATCTAACAATGCAACTGAGGATGCAGAAATCCATCGTTTCTGTGTGCGTCTAGTTGTTGAACCTTGGGTAGCAGCCTGTTTGGTCTCCGTCCATCGCTCTTATGGATCCTGGGCATTTAACTGCATCGATAACCTGGTGAATAATTCTGTTTGGAAAGCAGGTCCTTGGTTATCGTCCAGTAGCAGCTGCGAGGAACCGTTTGTTTTGGCGTTGTTTCGACCACCGACGGGGCGCAAGCTGAAGCGTGCATGGACAAGAGCGTGATCAGTGTCTACAGACTTAGACCAAAATGATCGACAGTCTTGAGTTGATCCGCGCCAGCGGTAACCGACAGCAATATGATCGATCTGAGTCCAGCGCTGTGAAGGCGTAGGAGAACGCTTCGCTAGCCGGTGCCACTTTTTAAGCGAGAACACTTTACACGCTAGGAATAGTCCATGGTCGGAACATAGTTGAATGAGAATCAATAACATGGTGAACATGCTCGTTTCCAGTTATTCCTACACATCAATAAACAACAATACGCATGACTCACAAAATAAGAAAGGCAAATGATAATCCAAATCTGTCTGAGCACGTGGGTGTGCGAGTTTGAGTGAGTCGATCACCGTTATGAGTTCGACCGGCTGGAAAGCTATACCCGCCTCCCATATTCCTCTCCGTCTCCTCTAGGCTGCCGACTTGAGCACTGAAATCATCAGCAACAAACGTGATGTCCACAGAACGCAAGCTGCGAAGCAGGCTAGTCAAATCCTGGTAGAATTCCTCATTAGACTCAGGAGAGCTACAGTCAGTTAGGGCATACACAGAAACGACAAACAGGCACCGGTGCCTCAGTCTACTGCTGTCGACATGCACAGAACCATTCAACCGAACTACACACAGACGGCTGCTGACTGGGACCCAGCCGAGCAGTACACGCTCAGCCTTCACGCTGAGAACGACGCCAACACCAGCATGACCACGAGCACTAGACACTGAATCACCCGACAGGCGAAGAAAGAAACGAGAAGCCAAGCTTGTATCGGGGAAGCGAAGTATTAACACGGAAGTTGGGTCCTGTATGTGTGTTTCGGCAGCGCAACGCACGTCTACGGTAAAGGTTTCAAGAGTCCTAGCCAGGGGGCCTGCTTTCCTGTTTGGCAAAGTGTGCAGACTTTGAAAGCAGCTAAGTGGAGAAGATGCTTAGGTCGGAGAAAGGATTCTCTTTCTTCCCTTTTCTTTGATTTTCTACTTTTACTAGGAGCTACAAGTTTGAAGTCTTGACTCATTGTAGCTACCAGTACTCATTTAGAATTGGAACATAAAGGACGAAGAACAGAGAGATAAGGAATGTTTCTCGATTGACCGCTGGAGACTTCTGGGCACATCATACTTCGCGGCTGCCCATACAGCAGAAGGCGTTCTTCTGTAGGAACCCTAACCGGAGCCTTTGACCCAAAAGACTCACCCACAAGGCAGTGGGGCGCTAACGCAGCATGGGAACGTGACCGAAGAGCCTGTGAAGGAGCTTCTTCTGGCCTGTCATTTGAGACCTGATTACTACGTGTGTTTTGTCTTGTCTTCGCTGGTGATTCGTTATCGATCCGCTTTTCGGATTCAGTCCTTAGCCCCATGATCCCAATGTAGTAAGCGAAACGTAAACGGCGCACTGTCGTTTGGGCCTGGGATTGACCAGCTTAGGCGGGCGATAGCTTCCCAATGAAGTGCAATGACTTCTCCCACCGTCGAGAGAAAACCCAGATGCTCCACACCTACGTTCATCTAGTGGTGGTTTTTAGATCGGTAAACTGTTTCTCGCCGTGTCTATTCGATGGAGTGTCCTCTACAGGGGCACGGCAAATGGAACCAGATGTCGCCCATCAATTGGTTCTGGGAATGGGCTTCGTCTGTCCTGTACTCATTGATTTGTCAGGCATGACTGGATCTCCGGCTTCGGGAAGTCATCCCGCATAGCTCTTTGGGTCACCGAGGCACGCAAGCTATCACAACAAGCCAAAGTGCAGTTTCGCCCATATATATATATATATATATATATATATATATATATATATATATATATATATATATATATATATATATATATATATATATATATATATATAACAACAGCTCTCCAAAAGCGGCCGTCTCCGGTATCAGGCCCTCCTCTAGCTATAGGCAATCTTCCTTTTCAATTCTTTCTTCTCTGTCACAAAGTGGCTTTTAGTCAGGACAAAAGTACTTCAAAGTACTTTCTCTCATCCAGACCCGACTTAACCAGTGAAGTATTATAGTCTCCTTCGGTTGGACAAATCAACCTATCTTAGAAACCCCTTAGGACATTTGGGTGATCCTCACCAGTCATCCGTTGAGGTACGCAACTGGCTTAGCACACTTTGGTCAGGCTTTTAAATATGTCAAGAATTCGGTCTAGCATCGGTTCCTTCACTCGACTGTTTTTCCTGAAATCTGATTTGTTTAAGTCCACCTGGTGCCTGAAAATTCGAGCTCATCGAAACTTACGTCACGCTACGCAACAAACGGCAAGGCGCTCTCCGGCTCACCAGCTCCGGCCATTAGCTCGTTTAGTCTCATTTCTCCTGTCAATCATATAGGTTAACCAATATAACTACTAAAACCCATCAATTGCTATCGTTCTGCGTCTCCATTCGCTGGACGGGAATCGAGTCCGCAAATCGTGGGTGCGACTAAACAGCTGCTATTTACAGGTTAGTAATCCAAAGTAGCTTCAATCCTGACAATCGATGGGTTGCTTGGAGTTTGGCTGTTTAGAGCAAAGTGATGCCGTATACCTTCGGCTCACGGACCAGAAGGTTGGCTCACCTTCTTTCTTTGGCTCCGGTCTCTAGTCGAATCTCCCGCTCTCTGTCAGTTCTCCAAGACCGACAATACAACTACGAAATCCGCCAAGGCCATAGTCGGTTTATATCAGTGGTGGAATAAACACTAGTGGGAAGCGTTTGAAGAACCGAAATGATATGATCAGTGACAAGCGAACAAATATATCGTCTATGGGCTAGGCTTTTAGAAATGACCAGTCCACAGTAAGAAGCTTTATGCGAATGCGTGAAAAAATATGTGAAACTCTAATCATTGAAAACAACACTGAATACATCAACATCCTGGTCTGTTCTGCTACACTACATAATTTGAGGGAAAAGTATACGCCTCAACAGGTTTGCTAATGAACCATGACACCAAAAAAAGGAAGTGGATCGGAGGGATTAGGCAGAATGAAGACCTCTCATCCATTATTATTGATTATTAAGGTGGAAGTACCAGGGTTACTACCCATAAAACAGATAAAAAGAGAAAAACACTTCCTAAACCTAATACACGATAGATTTTGCCTCAGAAAACTTTGGGATGATCGCAATATACGAAAGGAGAATTTCAACTCTCATTTTCATTGCTTGTATATCAAGAGCTTATGGAAATCTCATACATTTCAAAGCTCATTACGTGAATCAACGTTCATTAGGAATTTGAAAATGACCCTGATAACGTGCTCATAATAAACCACTGAAAATTTTACCTCGAAAGAAACTCTCTGATCTAATAGTTAAGAGATGAAATGTACCGTGTATTCTTTGGAAGCGGGTACACCTCTGGAACTTCGAATTTCCAGTACTACTACTGAAAACAGTAGCAGTAGCAAGACTTTAACTTTTTTGAATTCTCGAGAGAAAAATTGCGTGGTACTGTTTGCCTGAGAAAACAGTGAACTACACAGGAATTTGCAAACTATACATTCGAGGGTGCTTTTTTAACCAAAAGTGATTGAATATAGCTGTCTAAGCAAGTCAAGCGGACTGTTAGTGGCACGTAAACTAACATTGTGGATAAACGGGCCGTGTTGGCCAAAGTTGTATGGCCTTTCATGGAAAACCCGAGTGGAATGGCAACTTATGTGGTACCAGATCAGCGGTAAGTCATCCATTAGCATAGTGTTATCACTAACTCGTTTGCGGTTTAGTCTCGTACGTTCACCTTGGCTTTCTGAATGTGGAAGGCTTCAGCAAATCTAGTTCAGTTGGAATAACCAATGGTGTTTATTAGATTGTGGCAGTTCTGGGTGCCTCTTCTCAGCAGCAGCCGAACTAAGAAATAAGGTTTACCTCTTGTCATGATATGTAGTCTTCCTGCTTGCCTGTGGCCACTAGTTATATGGATTTCCTCACTATTCCCCACAGACACAAGTGCATACCTTCACAATCTTTCTGGTTACCAGTTGACCATGATGCAAATTGAAGTTCTCTCCATGGGACTAAAATTTAAAGGGCCATTTACGAAAGTGGGCTGGTTACAAACACTTGTTTAGTTTGGCAACTTCTATGACCAGTTTAAAGATAAGGTACCCAAGTCTTTCAACACAGCCCGTTGGTTCAAGGCAAAACTAGTTGATATCTCAGAACAATACCTAACTTAACCACATGCCAATGGTGTTGTTTGTCGTCAGAAAATCGAAATGCTGTTAAACAGCTGAAATAGATGGACTATTTACTGTTCCTCAAACCAGATAAAGAATCAGGTATTGTAATCATGGAGAAGAATGAGCGCACGCAGAAGACGGAAGACACTTTCTGATACAAAACGTTTCAAAACTGACACTACCCCGGATAGCAATAACTTAATACAGAAACGGATATAAAGACAGCTACAGATTCTGCTCCCACATGGATTTATATCTGAAAACACGTACAAGAAACAAAAACCAAATGGAGCACAGAAGCCTCGTCCTTTTTACCTGAAGTACCTCTTCGTGAGAGAGTTGATTACCTACGCCATTTTATTTTTTCGCGCAACTTTAATTTACGCATTCCTATTGATTACGTCAAGGACCTCATTCTTTCATGCACAAAGAATATACGTTTTAATTTTGAAGAAGAATCCTACAAGCAGAGTGATGGTGTGGCCACGGGTAGTCCTCTGAGTCCGACCTTGGCAGACGTTTTTCTGGGAATGACGGAAAGAAAACTGCGAGAATATTTGTCAACTTTCCCTTTGCAAGCGACATGTTGACGACATTTTGATTTTTTTCGAATAAGAAAAGTTTTATTCTTTTATAAACGCAGTGAACTCGATTCATCCTAATATTTCTGTTACTCACGAAGAAGACAGTTCCAATAACTTAACTTTTTTTTTAGATATCCTACTAAACAGATGCCCGGATGGGATATTGCAAAGGAGTATTAATTGCAAAGCTAGGTAGGGCAGTCGCTATTTACAATTCTCCAGCTTTGCACCAAAGGCCTACAAAAGTGGAATAGTCCAAACTCTCTTCAGCAGAGCGCGGAAAATCTCACCAGTGATCAAGCGCAAAGTGAGGAGGAGTTCATGAAAAGAACGTTGCTGGCCAATAGTTATCCTGAGAAGTTCTTCCAGCATCACCGAAAGAGGAGGAAAGCATGTCTAAAAACCGATTACGGTCGAGAAGGAACAAGTTATTTTATTTTACCGTTTAAAGGTGATCACGTATTTAACCAAATAAACAAAGATCTCAGTTCAGCCATAAGGCTTTGATACACAGCGGCGCAATTAAGTCTGTTGCTGGCCAGCAAAAGGTTAAGCCTCAGAAATCATTCAAACAGTCTTGCTGACCCTACTGTCTCACATGTTGTCTATCAGTTCACTTGCAGCTGCTGTGACGCGTACGTTGACAGAACTAATCGCTGCTTGGCTCAACGAGTGCCGGAGCAAAAATCAATGATGCAACGCAATGCGAAGGCAGAGAATGACGTCAAATCTCTAGCTTCTTCAATTGCAAAACACTTAATTGCATCAGGTCACAAGGTTGACCTGACTAAATCCTTCACAGTGTTATTGCGCAATCCCAAATCGAATCTGTTAGCATTCGATGAGGCGACGCTTATCACGATGCATCAGCCGGTGTTTTTTTGAACACAAACTGTTGAAAAAACGTTTGTTTACCTAGGCACTAACCGAACAGACCTCTCCTTTCCCCTACCAAGCACACTGTCACAGCTTTCAATCAGGCCGATTCCACTGTATTATTTTTTCTCCCTGTATGATTTTTAAACTAAAATGTTTGAAGTACGCGGTAGACAAGAGTAAAAGAAATGCTTGCATCTCGCAACTTATATCTTCTTTCTGTTCTCATGAATTCTGAAACTAAAACTTCTGACGTGTCCGCTATTGCTTTTATACCTGGGAGGGTGATTTTGAGAATCATCAATAATAGATCTCCAACCGTGTATTCGCATGAGGAATTTGGATTCTTGATGT